>OX328014.1:16176918-17586918 GCA_946811545.1 Netelia fuscicornis | reverse complement strand
AGCGAATGATTTTGAAGTAATGAAGCAATGCAGAAAGTGGTGGATGAAGCTAAAGCAACAAAGGAAAGGGAATAGGGAGAACAGAAAATAACGATACCATGTTAGAACAAGCTGAGCAGCCCTTAGAAAATGATTTGTTTTGTCTATTCTATAGTGAAGAATACATGGAACCACTCACGGAGGAGTGGCTACAGTTATCATTGGGCATATGAGTTGTTGCACCGAAACAGAAAATCGTTGTTTTTGGGTTAAAAGTGCAAAATGTACCTTAGATTCCACCTTGCCCTCAGGGTGAGGGCAAGATGGACTTTATCATACTTATTGTTCGTTTATTATTGTAACGATCCTAGTTATTATTAAATATAAAACATTATATTATACGATAACTGTACAAGTACTTTTCAAATATCGATGGTAATAAAATATTAATATTTTGTCGTTCTATTTTTTGAACGTCATAACGTGAGCTATTTCATCTTGTCATCTCCTTCCCCTACGAGCCATAATGATAGTTGTAGTCAGGCAGTGAAGGCGCGCGAAGCGAGATCGCAGTGTTTTGCGAAAGAAAAACAACGAAGAGCAGCAATGCAAAGATTACCCAACACTGTGAGGGACGGTAAACCGAACTGTCGTCTTAACCTCCTGACTACTCGAGGTACTTTTTTTCTGTGTTTCTCAGCGAAACTTTTCATGTCCCATGAATAGTACAAGGGCGGTCAGGGGTTTAATTGAGAAGACTACTGGGGGATATGTAGTAATAATCGTAGCAAAGATTAGCAAGATCGGAAAAAACTCTTTATAATTAGAATGGAACTTGTTCGTTTGATTTTTCCATCTGTAGTCTAAACGGCCGCCGACTCAAGCACTCGCAGCATGAAATGCTGGTTAACTCGATGGATCACCACAACCACTCCCCGATCACTTACTCGTCGATATCGATATGGCGATACTTTATATATACTTAATCTCATTATATCGTATCGTTTTTAATATGCTTCGTAGCATTTTCAGATTAGAACAAAGTATCGAATCAACATGTCCTCCGAATTCAATGCCCGATCAGATAAAACTTGCCGCGTTAAGAACTTGCTTATTTATTCGTTACCGTTCCAACACTGCGGTTTTTATTTATTCAATATAAACAATATACACACTATACGTGTGTACATTTCCTTTAGGATAGTTATAAACTATGGTAATAGCTTTACTAACTTAACATCCTGTATAACATGGTTTTCTCTCAGTCTCTTTTTCTTACTTGGGCTCGAATGAATTACGATCTCACGTTGGATCCGGCAATCCGCGAGAGATCTAATCGATACGATCGATACATGCATGTATTGCATATATGGCTGTAAGCCAAATCACGCGAAATGGAAAAGTTCTCCGGCAATCATCTCGATTTTTGTTTTAATTCTAGTATGACGTACACGTTCCGATGGCAAACGTTTGAATCGACTTTGGAAACGTGCTAGATTTTTTTTTTGAGAATATTGGATATTGTTCAAAAAGTTTACAAATCGATATAGTTTCGAATCTATCATAGATGCACGGAGAGAATTTCTTATTAATTTTTACGATGAAGTCTCGGTAAAAATTAGGTTAAAAACGTGAATCTGGTGATAAATATGCAAACAGTTAAAAATTGACACTAGTTTCAAATATTTTACTTTCAGGCATGTCAAAATTTTAGCACGTAGCATAATTTTTATGCGCGCTACACAGAGCTCACGGATTACGGCCAGGTGACCTAGCCTTAACTGAATTTACTGTGAAGAATGTAAAAATTCTGGTGAACGCACGGAAAATTTCGGCTTCCTTTTTTCAATTTTCAAGACAAACACTCAAATTTCTCAATGCGCACCGTACACTTTCATATGTATCAGCCCGTTTTTCAACTTATTGTAGTAATGTTTATGTTTCACGAAAATTTATCGTTAATTTCAGTAAAAATTCTTGAAAATATTTTAGATTTCTGTCACGCAACAGTAAATCTTTACTCATTTCCATTAAAATGTATAATTTATTTTCTAAAAATCTGAAGAATTGCACATTTTTCACTAAGTAACTGTGATTTCACAGTACAAATTACTTAAAAATTCTTTCCGTGTATAAAAACATTATGGAACTCTTTATAGGAGATGCCTTCTTGAAATTAAATCGTGTATTTTTTCATTTGCATTGAAAATTTCGTTTACCGATGAAAAATCTAGATATATTATCTCATTTGACAAACCCGGTTGGCAAAGGTTGTGATCATACACGTGCGATGCAAATTGCCTTATAGCAATTACTGTTTAATTATAATATTTAAAATTTACAATGAACAATAATAATATAGAGCTGCTGAATAGTGGACTACTGTGCGAGTATGAAAACTAATCTGATGATACTTTGCTGAAATTTTAATCGTTGGGTAACTAGCTCTATTGTGAGTCGCTTGAAGGTGGCGATATGAAATTGTTGAACTTGGAATCGTTGTCTGCCGCTCCTGTACGGTGCTGTCTCAAGATGTGTTGAAAATCATAATTGGGATCAACTTATCGCAAGTATATTCGAATTTTACGATAAATTTTGAAAACAGATAAGAAGATTAATTCGAAGACGAGTCTTCGCACTAGTCTTAACCGTTAGTTTTTTTCATTAATTTTGAAAGTAAAAGTTGATTTTACTTTTAATTGTGCTTTGGACTAATTTTAAATTTTGTCTTGAAATGTACGTTAAAAGAAGTATTTTATTGGTTTTGTTTATCACGTCTCCGCACTTACATTGGTTTAGATAATTTTTCATGGAAAATTCATATATAGGTATAATAAAACCTAATCAAGTTTTCTGTAAGCAAAAAAAAAGATATCTTGCAAGCAAGTCGCCGAAAAATAAATTTCCATGGCTTCCGTAGGGTCGCTAGTATTTAAATATATTCATCGTAATTTCTTACCGGTATTAATTCTTTAATAAATATATAGTTTTAACAAAATAATACATGTGCTTGATTCCATATGCTTGGAATGATTTTCATTCGACAGCTTTTTGTGCGATGAAAAATACTCCTGTGCATACTTGCACTTGTGCTCCATATCTTTATTTTACTTATTAAACGGGCAATGGACATTAATGAATAACAGATTATTTTTTTGTTTTATATGCGCATCAAGAGTTACTAAAAATTTTCGCTAGAATGGATAAAATATAAAATAAATTTATTGACATGGAAGCACGAAGTACGCCCTTCGCTTTTTTACCACGAAAGACCCAATGTTGCAAACTAAAAAAAACTTCCTAGGACGTGAGTTTCGCGTAACCCACGTGGATTTTCTTATTGCTTCTTTCGAATCAATTTACATATTGATGTTAACCGACACGCGTATACTGCTCTACAATTCGAAATATACCTATAAATAGCACGAGAGACGAGATTGTCCAAGATGACGGACGAACATTTTAAAATTACAATGAGTTTCTCAGTTAGTAATGAGCTAGTAGACAAGAGGCTAATGCGTCAATGTCCCATTTCCCATTCATTTCTGTTATAACTTGCTGTGATTTCCCGAAGTAAGGATCTCCTTTTCTCCCATGATTCTCATCTAGCGTCAGTTATATTTCCCCTTTGCATCTTTTATGTGCGATTGGCGATATGAATGCATTTCAAGATTTCAAATAAGATATACCGGAAAAGGTTTGCGGGACTACGAATTCTGTGTCCCTGTCACATTCCTTCTTGGAGTGTGACGTCACGAGCGACTCTTATCCGATACCCGCAAAATGGAGCAGAGAGCAAGTACTACAGACCAATAGTACTCAAACTATTGATAGTATCCAAAAATGTTTCAGACAAAAGTTTCAGTGTTCGAGAGGGCCCTCGCACTGGACTCAACTATTTTTTTATCGGTGGAGACGCTGAAGCTACATCAAGGTCATCTCAACTTTTTTAAATGGATTGATACATTTCGTTCAACCATCCTATAGAGTACTTCAAGCCGCATAAATAACATGGGGGGGGGGGGTCAAAGTCGTTCAAGATCATTCAAGGTCAGTATCGAAGATACAAATCTAAATATGTCGGATCATTATCAAATATTTGGTAGTCTTATAAAGACGTTACAAAAAAATGTTCCAAACAAAAAGTGTACTGTGTGAAGCCTCGAACGCCTCTACCGAAAAAAAAATACATATTGGTCGCATTTGATGACTCCCTCCACACAGTACAACTTTTGTTTGGAAGATTTGTTTGTGATGTCTTTATAAAACTACCAAATATTTAATAATGGTCCGAGATATTTAGATTGGCATTATCGATACTGACATTGAACGACTTTGAAGGACGTTGAAAAAACTGTATCATTCCATTTAAAAAAGTGGAGTTGATCTTGATGTATATTACATTACCTTGATGTACTATAGGCCTTCTCGAACACTGAAGCTTTTGGCTGATTGTGAAACATTTTTGGATATGATCAATAGTTTGAGTGCTAATTGCTCTGTAACGCGTTATGTGCCTCACCCTGTATATTCTCTTTGTACTCTACCTCCCTCTCTCGTTTCTTTTCGTTTAAACGGTTAAATCTGTAGAAAGGTATGTATTTAAGTACTAAAGGAAAGAGGTTGGTATGGTGTGAAAGAGGGGCGAAGGACGTAAGTGAAACAGACAGCAGGAAAATGTTCGTCGTCTCTTATACTTACTTACGTAGGTACTCGGTTAATACGTAATATACGTATTATATATATGTATATGTTTACAAAATGTTGACACCGGTTGGGCGACAAGAGGTGCAAGCGAACCGATAACAAATCCAAACCAAATCCAAATTCCTGCCACCTCTTGTCAATTTTATTTATCGTAAATAAACTATTCATTTTTTATTTATGTATTTATCCATACAAAAATTAAGATATCAATAGATAAATTATTACGAAAAGCGATTTACTTTGCAATATTGCAAGTTTGTTGATACATTTTTCAAAATGAATAATTTTCTACAATGCAATGTATCGGTTTTCTCATTCTTTCTCTTTATTATTACTATATAGGGCAAAGTTTCGATCGACAAAATTCAACGGACTATCGTACCATTTTGCCCAAAGGCCGATCACGATTCGTAACTATAGAGATACTGGATGTGCATCAGATCGATAGATCAACTACCGATGTGGATCGGTGGTGCATCGGGATAGCCCGTGGCGTCGCCATTCGTCGGGGTCGTACGTAACGTCTCTCGGTGCATCGTGTACCGTGCTATATAACACGTATAGTCCAGTGTATTGGCATATAGCTTTATTGGTATGTATATGTATATTATACATACATATACATGGATGCGCAGTTACAGACTGCGCGTGCACTATTCGAGCACGATCAAGGAAGGATCGTCGTGGTTGTAGGAGGGGAAAGAGAAGAAGGGATACGATCAAGACTCGATAACTCGGCGATAAAACAGTGCCGGATGTAACTATCGACTCGACGCGCGATTGGACCGATCCCGTCCTTCTCTCTCCCTCCTTCGTCTATTTGTCTCGTAAGGATAGTAGTGGGATGTATGCACGTCTCTCACCCGGTGGCCCGTGCCACTTCGCCTCTCTCGTTTCAACTATCGCGCTTTACGCGTTACATGCCCAGCTGATCGACGCGTATACAGTGCGATCTGATATTACTAATACGAGAATATTGTATATTTATTATTTTTCGTTATGTATAAAATATTAGATGCGTTTTTGGTCGTTTATTAAATTTTCTCGAATCATTTAATGTTTAAATTAATAAAAAACAATTCGAGACGAGCTACTATAAAAACGATCTACAAACACGAAGGGACTACTGTCGATATTTAAATAATTATTCAAATAAAATTATCACCGCTCTTCTCAAACGATATCCATCGAATCTCAATTATTATTCATTATTTTTTCACCCGTGACATTTAATCAAAATGTTTAATTCTTCGGCTGTAACTCAATTGACGTGAAAAATAAGACCAAAAATCAGTCTTCCATCCTGTTGCACGTGCCTTCCCCGAATGAAAATATAACGCGCGTTACAATGTGTCTACGATGATTATAGCACGAGAACACTGTGAGTACAATAATCACCGTCGTAACTTGCCTCGAGGCACATGGAAAAGAATTTTTCGAGTATTATAGAGGAGACTTAACCGGTAAGGAAGAAGCTGTACGCTCGTTCTTTAAGGGTGCACGAAGGATCCCTTCGAAATATTCCCCGTGTGGCTTTGAGTTTTATATACATCGCCAACCGTTGAAAATTCCCCATACTCAACGAGCTTGTACATGCCATACGGATGAAAGTGTATAGGTACTAGAGGGTTAATGCTTGCAATTAAGGTCCGGTTGCGAAAGCGTACAAGCTACATGTGTTCAATACGGGGAGATTTTTTCTTCCCTTTTCTCATTATTATTGACATTATTATTCTTATCATTATCATTATAATTATCATGATTATCATTACAGTAAGCCACGAGTCGCATAAATCAAGCCGTTTAGCCGTATATAATTTGCTGAAAGGGCGCGCGCGCGCGCGACCCGTCGTATACGTATTTTTTTTATTATCGCTATTCGTTTCGTTCTCTCGTTTCTTTCTCCTCCCCCTCTCGCATCCCCTTTTTATTTCTTTTCTTTCGATCCTTCCTTCTTCCGGTAAAATCCTCCAGAAGACATAAATATCCACAACTGCCGGTGTAATATACAACTCGTCGCGTTTGCCTAGAATATTCTTTAAATCCGATATAACAGTTTAAACAAATATTTTTCGACTAAGTTGAAAAGCAGCTTCGATACGAATGTTTGAAATTTTTTCTCGATTAATCCGTTCGATTAAGAATCGATTGAATTCCATTTGAAAACAATTCTATACCGTGAATTTATTTTCAATTCAAACAAATCATATAAAATAAATTGCCGTTCTACTGAAAAAATAATAATAACAATAATGCTTTAGCATGGATATTGAATATTGAATTATGACATATATATGCAAGGTTCACTGTACTGTCGTTTTTCTGTCTCTCTTTCTCGCTCGTATATACGCGAGAACGAGGAGGAAATTTTATACTGCTGCCAAATTACAGTTCTTGGCCACCCATAACGCGACCGAAGCGCCCTCGACGATAGCCCCGTTAAGGGGAGTCAAACGTTATATACGAGACCAGCAGCGAAGAACGCGTCAGCGTCGTTACATCGTGGCGATGGTGCGGTACGGGAAGGGGGGGGGGGGGATGAGGGACGGTAATAATGTTGGTAATATTAACAACGAGCCGCGCGCACGCGCGTGTGCACTCCTCTTTTAACTGGCGAGCACACCGCGGAGAACAAAGCGATTCAAACTCTTCTCTCGCCGTTCGTCGTCGCTCAAATTATAGGTGTTAGAGGGCGTGTTAATTTTTATGCTTATTGATTTTCATATTTTACCACCTTGCAGGCCTCGCCACGATGTCGCAAAACGAAGATACACGCTCTAAGATATATGCGCAATGCTCTTATATTTTATATCCCATATAGAAAAAGACCGAGGCCGTGAGCACGTCTTATTTTTTTATTACAAAATCGACACTAACTGGAGATATCCTTCCTCGGAATTGCATTTGTTATATGTCGCGTTTATCATTAATAAATCTAAGAACGATTCAAAAAACATTTATACGCGCAATTCGTGAAACGAAAATATAGATAACGTGTTCTCGGGAAAATAGATCGAATATCGTATCTTTCAGCGACAACTTACATTTTCGAGGTTGTTCAGATTGTTGTAAAAATTGTAAAGTTTTATTTGTTTTATTGTTCACTAGCAACCCGCCCTGACTTCGTGCGGGTCGAATTTAGAAAAAAAAGAAGTGAAAAATGGGACTGCCTTTGATTATAAACTTTCTTTATAGACAATGATTGCAGCTGACTTTTCGTTAAACAATAAGAAAAAATTTTCTTTGAAAGTGACGCGCGAAAGGGCTACGTCCATGGGAAAAACTCTCAACGCTTAGGTCTAACAAGCCCGCTCGGTACGTGAATTCTTTTCGGTTGCTTTAACTTATGATGTTTTCTATATTTATTTGGACAAGGATTCATTCTGAATAAGAATAAATAGCGTCGCAAGTAACGCTATTTTAATTAGAGTTTTAATGAAAGAAATAGTTACTATGCGTCAACCGTAACGGTTTGAATTTTGCCATTGTGGAGCTTTCTTTAGGGTTTTAGAAGAACTACAATTTTCTAGTACATCATTTTGAACTATCTCTTAGAGTTTAACCTTTGTGAGCCATGTCAATTTATTTCTCGGCGAATTCTTTGCAAAATATGTTTTTTTTTCTACTTACAAAAAACTGAATTAGGTTTTATTATATATATAAAGCTTCCTTGAAAAATTATGTAAGTGATGCCGAAAATTGAATTGAAAATCCGTCACGTGGTTTCGTAGAATTTAGCGGATAAACAGTCAGACAGACGCGAAAAACGACTTTGTTTTATACTAAATAGAGATCCTATTATTTCGAACCACAATCTTTTTGTAATTTGTTGCTAAAAGCTTGGATTACAATTTAACAAAAAAGCTTTAATAATTCAACATTCCAAGTCCCATTGACAGGTTTCCAAGATTCCCCAGGCATTTATGAAAAAATTGGCTTGGTCTGTAAAAGAATTACGCAGAACCTCTGCAGACAGACGATACCATAATTTTCAAACTCGTAACATGTGCAGCCATTATCTAGTTAAATAAGTCTCATCCGCGCGATATAGTGCGAAGAGCCTTAAGAAAAATTAACTGCCCGCATACGTTTGTATAATAGGGACTTTGAGAGGGAATAAAAAACAAATCAAACCCAGGGAGAGGTAGATCTTCCGAGCCATAATAGAAAGGGCCACAGCATATACCGCATAGAAGTTCGTATTTCAAATTCGCGCCCGGGTGTCGAAGTTTAAAACCGCATAATAACAATAATGATAAATATGCACTGCGGGGAAAAACTTGGAGGGTGATCATGTTATAATGATTCTCGTGAAGTATGTCGAGGTGGAGGGGGAGGGGTCTAAGAAGGAAGGGTATAGAGTGGGGGGTAATAATAAAAAAATTAACAACTCTTAGGACCTTGCATATATGCCCGTACGGACGAGATATGTGCTTATAATGCACCGAAGCGAGAAGTTCCGCGTCGGGAAGATTCGTCCGAGAGTTCCAAGAGCATTCCAGGAATCGAAAGATATTTAATGTATACCTACCGCCGAAGAAGTTTCACCTTCTTCTCGTCCACCCTATTCGCGCATATATGGGCTGTATTATGTCAAACCTACTACCGCTATTTTTTATCATTATCTTCTAGCCAATAATTCATTTTCCTATTTACAACGTCAATATTGACAATTACAATTTTGTCATTATAATTACATATTACATATTATTACATTTTACATTATTATACGTAATTGCAATTCTGTATGATAACAAAAACATAGAATTAAGCGTTTTTTCAATATAAAATAATTGGAAGCCAATCGAAAAAATAACTTTTAATTTTCTTCGAATTTTCATTTTTTTTTTGTTTCATACATTCCTCGTGTATCTACCTACATGAAATATTCGATCTATGTCTGGAGAATTGAGGAACTCAAGTCAACGAGTTTTTCACACAATTTTATCGATAAGAATACGAAAAAATAATATTTCATTTGAATTTTCGTTGTTTATTTTCAAATTTCGTTGTAACGGACATGAAACGTCCCATACATTGCGCGAAGCACAGCCCAAAAGGTTCGAAGAGATGAAGCGAGAACGACGGCACTTATCTCACCGTGTATGAGCATATAGGACGACCGAAAAAACATCGTGAAAGAGAAAGAAATGGACGGCGACCGCGTACGAGAATGAACAAAATACATCCATATATATAAAATGACGAAAAAAAACAAAACAAAAAAAAAACAAAAATAGCGAGAGTCGCCGCTCACGAGAGTTACGGGCCATACATGTCGACCGCGAATATTTTGGCAAATTTATGCCCAATAAAAATTAACCAGACCCCGCGAACGCGTCTCTTCCCAAAATACTCCTCTCGCTTATATGTTCTCTCTCGCACGAGAGAGTTACATATGTACGTGCGGTTGCTCGCGACGTTTAACGACAAGCGTAGCCTGGCCGTCTGTCCGTTCCTGTCGAGTTCGCCTGGAGATGGACATAACCCTCGCGCAGGGATCGTTCCGAATGCATATTCCACTATAACTGCATTTATATACGGGGCATTATATATATATATATATATATATATATATATATATATATATATATATATTTCGCTATAAGTCAATTTTTTTAGAGGACAAATGTGCACGTAGACTCCGGTGCATCTTGAAAAAGTTTTCAGTGATATTCAATACCTCTATGTTTACTCGTAAACATTGAGCAAGTTTAATCTATGTGAGGTAATCGTGAATGATTTTATTTAAGAAATGAATGAAAGATATTTGAATCAGTCATTTTTATTTTTAAATACAAAAAGAAACATTAATAAGAAGCTTCAATGGAGTTATGTACAATGCTTTGTCATATTGTTGTGTACACCAATATTTTTATTTATGAGAAAGTACATTTTGTCAATTCGAGTTATTTCACGATGGAAACTTCCCACGCGTGTAAATCAAAAGATCACGAGGAAGTTTTGAGTAAAATTCCATTTGTACAATCGTAGCTGAGGTCGTATCTTTTTTTTTCAATTATGAAATTTCATCGGACCGTAAAAAGAGCTGATCGATTCTTCTTGAGAAATAATTTCTTTGCGCTTGATCATTGAAGTAAGTCATAGCGAACTACGCGTTTATACATCCGAATATCATTTTTGTATAACTTGAAATACGAGAACAAATGACAGTTCATTCACATTATTAAAAATAATATCACTATTATATTAAGATTAACGTTAAATAAAGACGAAGTGTTAAAATTTATTTTCATTTTTATAAAATGCACAAATATTATTACAACAAGGACGCGTATGCACTTGTACCTACACGCTTGCAGCCACGTTCACGATGGGTCTGTTGGTCGAAAATATTTTTTCCTTCATGCACTTCCCGTTCTTTATACCTGACGTATATGCGCGTGGGGAATATGTCGCCGGTGTAAATCAGTCAACATCACCGAGGATTAGAGTTTACGGTATGTAGTATAACTGAATAGAGTTAGTGAAGAAGCGTGCGAAGGAAAGAGAAGACTCGGACGCGAGCATCAAGCGGCAGCCATGCTCTCCAAATTTTCGACGTCCATTTTATTGTTTTGTTTCATTTTTATCATTTTTCAATGCACACGTTACGAAGGTTAGCCAAGGATCTTTCCATCCTGCATGCATCTCTCGATGCGAGACTCCCGAGTAAATTATTAATATGGGGCAAGAGATGAATTCTCATATACGTGTGTGCATGGACTCCTACTCGACTGTTTCCAGGCAGCGTTTAAAATGGTTACGACTAATGACTGTGACGTACTCCGCATAGTGAGTAATTCTGCGTATACCGTGAATTCTCGTGGTGCGACGGGGAAACCGGTGAACCAGAGAAAAGAGCAGAAACAAGAGACTGCCAAGGGGAGAAAGATAGTGGAGATCGAGCGAATCGGTTGTGCCTTCCGATTTCACGGTCGCTAATTAGTTTACGCTCATCCGAGACTGGTTAGCAAAGTTTACGTATGTATATATACGTACGCTTGTTTTATTTAAATTTATGCAATTAAATAAACATTCTTCTAGAGCTAATTATTCTTTTTATGTTTTGAAATATAAATTCATCAATCTATTCGATTTATTAGTTTACTTAATTAATTAATTAATCATTCATTTTTTTCTATTTCATCGATGCCCTGTTTTTGATACCATTGTTTTGTCTGTATATAGATAAGAACGTGAAATCGTTCGTTCAATTACGAGTGTTGCGAGCGTGAAAACCGCCGGCAACACCTGTCACCATTGCTGCACTGTGAGACCCCCAACGATCGATGATGTGCGAATGCCGTTGTCATAAACATACCTACAATATGACATACCAACTCGCGTAAACAATAACGAAAAATCAATCTTCCTCACCTGCTCACTTAAAACGGTGTTTCCCAGGTGTATTATCCCTGTGCGTTTCTATACGCACCGTATGTTATATTTTGTCCGCCAAATATTGCGTGCCGACGTAAATTCAACATGTTCGATCGTTCGAAGTTAATAATACACATGACACGTATACTACCGTACTACATATATGTCATATCGTTCGACGTTTGCCCCTTTTGCATTGTTGAATGTTGACTTCCACTTATGCAACGAATAAACAGCGTTTCCTGTGTTAACGTTGTTTTTATTTTAAAAAAAGGAACGTTTTATTAAATTTTATAATGTTATCCCGCTTTACCCGATTGCTGATGAGTGTCGAACATTATTTCACGATAAAAAGGAATATATTTCACGATCGATAATCAAACAGTATTATTAAATCTGTTACTTATTTCGTATACATACAGTACCGGCGGAAAGTTTCCGCACAGAAGTTGAAAACAGTGCCAGAACGATTTTTTATGCCATTTCGCCGATAGTTGGCCTAGGTAAATTTAACCCACGCCATTTTAAAGAGCAGGGCTTTCCCTTCATTTTGGCATTTTTTAAAAAAGTTTTACGATTTTTTCTACAATTGAAAACAAAGAGTTTTGAAAACGACAATTCTTTGTTGTTTTTTTGTTCTTTTGCGAGTGGACCCCCTTTGCAGTACAATTTTTTTAACGAATTTCTTTTACCATACTTATGAAGGGGGAAGTCTAAGCTTCAATTTCATTTTTTAGAAAATTGTCTACAATTTTTTTTTCTCAAAGATATGTCGTTTTTTGAGAAAAAATAGACAATTTGAAAATTGTTCCATAGGACGAAAACTATGAGGTTTACAACAAAACCTCAAGATGGCAAAAAATTGTATTACTTCTTGCTGAGTTCAAGAGAATTTTTTCAGATTTTTTGTTCCAATTTTTTTTCCACCTATTTCCGGTCAGCTCGATTGATCCGAATACCATGAAAATAATACAATTAAATTTTTTCCTTATATATTAAACTTTGGTCTCTTCGAAGGTTTCTTCGACAACGGAGTTTCTTCGATGTAAGGAAAAAATTTAATTCTATTATTTTCATGGTATGCAGATCAATCGAACTGACCGGAAATAGGTGGAAAAAAAAATTCGGAAAAAAAATCTGAAAAAATTCTCCTGAACTTAGCAAGAAGTAATACAACTCTTTGCCATCTTGAAGTTTTGTTGTAAACCTCATCGTTTTCGTCCTATGGAGCAATTTTCAAATTGTCTATTTTTTCTCAAAAAACGATATATTTTTCAAAAAAAAAATCGTAGACAATTTTCTAAAAAATGAACTTGAAACTTAGACTTTCCCCTTTATAAGTATAGTAAAAGAAATTTGTTAAAAAAATTGTACTGCAAAGGGGGTCCACTCGTAAAAGAACAAAAAACGACAAAGAATTGTCGTGTTCAAAATTGGGTGCTAATTGTAAAAAAATTGTCAATTTTTGTTTTTTAAAGACAAAATGAAGGGAAATCCCTGCTTTTTAAAACGGCGTTAGTTAAATTGGCCTAGGCCAACTACCGGCGAAATGGCATAAAAAACCGTTCCGGCACTGTTTTCAACTTTTGTCCGGAAACTTTCCTCCGGTAGTGTGTATATATATATATACATATATATTCCTCGCCTTGTAAATTGTTTCTTTTCCGAATGAATGACATTCTCTTGACTTTGAAACAAATATGATAAGTCATAATATTTCATATTATCGATTTCTTGTCACGATCGATATAACGTTCGAGATCACTCATTTTCTTTGAAGTTCGAGATGGATCACGGATGCCGTTGGCCCGAAGGGATCGATCGTTTGTTTTATATACATGTTGATATGTACATATACCTACCTACCTATATTACGGCATCTTGGTGATCGAGATCGAGACATATGGGTGCCGCGAGGGTGCTCAAGCTGCCGAAAGGATTTCTTTCTCTCTGCCTCCGTCTCTCAGGCAGCCAGCACCGCCTGTATCTAACATAAAAGAGTGAGAGAGAAAGAAACTTGGTCGATCGATCGATCGATCGATGGATCCCTCGTGCCTCTCGCTCCCCTCGCTCCTCGCCTTTCAATCTTGCCGCGTGTTATTTACTATGTTAATTGGCGCCCACGTCAAACACAAATTTATGCTAAAAGCCAAGATGTTATCGAGTGGTCCCGGCGTTACGTGTCATCTCCTCAGCCTGTGCGTATAAGACACGAGGTGGAATATTGCTTGAACGTTTATACCCGAAGCGCCGACAGCTCTCGGTGCTGCTCGGCTTTCGCAGTCTGCTTTTTTATAAAATATGTCTGCATATGTGTGATCTCGATACTCTCCCCGTGAACCAGCGTGAAGCACCGGACACGTCGACATTGGATGAATTATCTATATATATGTTCATGCATCATAAAATATTAGAAAAAAGAAACGATGATTGTCCTTTCTTTTTTCATCAAGATACTTCCCATGCTAGACCGTAATAATCGATAATGATTTTCCATCCGATTTTTAGGTAGAACAAAATTCTCAATTTGTATTCTTTATATTTAAACGGCACTAATTTTATAACTTATTTGAAGTATTATCCTAATATATTCTCCACTTAAGTAGGTTTGTAATAGTCGGAAGCCCCTATCTGATCCTCTTTGCTTTAAATTAAGATTTCTTCAAAACTATTGAATATTTTTCGACAATCTTTTTTTAATTTTGTTCAGAAAGACTTCATCGATACTTCTATGCACAGTTTTAGAGGATATTCGAAATAGAAAATTTTGTTGACCAATTGAAAATCGAAAAATGCTTATTTTCAATGGACTTACATACCTTTTCTCAGGAACCGTACGTTCAATTGTGACCATTTTTGTTGTGCGTATATGTTAAAGTGTTATAAACAATGTGTCGAGCCATTTTTTCGATATGTTGTTTCAGAATTTTTTGACATCGTTTTGAAATTGTGTCAAAATTTTTTACCACGTATTTTTACTTTTAAATATATTGTTCTCGAGTCTGAACCGTTTTTTTTTTCAAAAAATGGCTCGACACATTGTTCAATGCGTCTTCGCAAAATTTCGACGAAAAACATTTTTTACGGCGCCTTAAATATATAAGCGAAAAAAGGACCATTTTGGGACGAAAAGGACGCCATATTGGGTCCACCATTTTGCATTTTGTCAATCTCACATTCTTTTAGTGACCAAAAACTCCCGAGTAAGAATTTTCACGATTATACACTTATTTAAAAAATGTATTAAAGGGTTAAAGTGATCCAGCAAGAAACTCCAGTTGACGACATACAGCTCTTAATTGCAACAAAATATTACCTTAGAGTCGCAAATGCATCTATACAAAGTCTACATAGCCGAGTCAACTGTTTAGATGCCGAAAGATGTTTCAGTACCGATCTATAATTTAATCGTAAATTACCGAAGGCAAACACTTAGGCAAGAAAACATAGAAACAACCACAACATTAGTTTTAAACTATTTTTTTATAATAGATTTTTAGTTTTTATTTATTATGCGAGTCGATGCGAATCTTTGGGTTTAAAATTTGTTTAACGCGAATAAAAGTGACTTTTCTCATATTGAATTTTTTTTTATACGAAATTTAGATTTTTTAATTGCGAAATATGCGTGATCCTAAGTATTGTCTCATAACCTTTTTATTCGCAGTAAATTTAATATTGTGTTTTACCGAAGTCTTATGATTTGTTCCAAATAAAAAAAGAAATAAATAACAATTTTCTCGAATTTATTCGTGCCGCTATATTCTACCGGACTGTTCTTTTCCTCGTTTGATTAGTCCGATTACCCAGACGCGTGGTATGTTTTTTTTTCCAACCTGAAACTTTCTTGATTTTCCTCCCGCACAAAATATTATATTTACGAAAGTTTGTGGAATACGGTGAAAGTAGTAACACTGCGATTTCCCACGTCGATTTTATGACATCGTCCGGTTGGTGAACGACCAGAAGAAGAATTAAAACCATCGTTTTCAGCATGTGTTCTCCAGATACGCACTCAAGGAGGAAGGAAATGCAATGGGATTTACGTGCAATTTCGACGGGGCCAAGGGCGCTCGTGAGGCCCGGAGTTGGTTTGTATTGAGGAAGGTAGATGTGTGTATGGATGTAGGTGCAAATGGAACCTGAGGAATGTTCGCCATACGGGTCGCAGACATCGCCCCCATCGGGAGAAAGACATATTCTTCTCGCATACCGCATATTGTCCTTTATTTTATTTTTTCTCGAAATGCGTCACTACTCCGAACGAAAATCTCTCGTCAACCTCTCAGGACTAGAGGAACGAGACGTCTGATTTACACACCAGGATTTACTACACTCGAGTTTATTCCAATGTTGGACATATGTACATATATCTTGTTTTTGAGCAGGCTCTTGAGTCTGCGAAGGAACTTTAAATAAAACGCATTGAAATATTGCAATCGATTCACGTAGGTATTTTATATCGTTTCTCCCAATTGCATATCGATTATCAGTATCTCAATAATTATGAAGCAACGCGTTTAGGCCAACTACTACAAATAATTTTCAACCGTTCAAGATTGCCTCTATTTCACCGAGTTTGTTCATCAAAGTGCTTTAATCAAGCCGAAATTTTATTGAACATTACACAATTATTTGTTTAAAAATAGAGAAATAAATTAATGACAGTAATCGAAAAGAAATGTGAAGCTGCGATATCCTATTAGCTATATGTAAGTATGAAAGAAAGAAGCAAGTGAGCGAGAGAGTTTACGGCCGGAGGTCCGCGTCGCGAAACATCTTAATTAGTCCGTCGTCGCGGCAGAGTCGGCAGCGGGTCAGCGAGGGGGTAGGATGAAAAAATGTTTTTTTTTATTCCTCGAACGAGGGTGTGGAGCGCGCGCGTTCACGCACTCGATTATAAAGAGGAGCTAAACCGGAGTTCAGGTGGTGACGCGTGCAGAGGTGCGAGGATATACCATTATATATAAATACACGTATGTACAGTAAAATGCGGAGAGACACACCAGAGCCAGGTCGCCCTGTCGGCCTCGACACCGATCTTATCGCTGGCGAGAATCGACATCGGAACGCCAGCCACCAGAGCGCTTTGCTACGACGGCGACGACGACGACGACGACGACGATGGCGACGTCGACGACGTCGAGACTCTCCGAGAGTAACAGACGCAAAAAAACGACGAAAAAGAGGAGAATCCGAGAACAACGGGTTCTTTTCTGTCCCATATATATATATATATATGTATGTATGTATGTATATATAGATATTTTATACCGATCTTAAATTTTGTTATCCCGTAAACAGCAACGATTGCTCGCACGTTTTATCGATTACATTTTCCCGACACCTGCTGCGTCACCGATCGAACGAATACCAGGAATATATCGTATATCTCATAACGATAAAAAAACAGACGCGTGATTTTATTAGTTCCACTGAATAATTTATAAGAGTAATCGCGAGAGCGGACGGAGATAAATGCTTTCAATGAGAAAAACGTCCTGGCAAATGTTGAAGATCGTTATAAAAAGAAACAATTTATTTTCAGTTAACTTATTATTATTATTATTAACGGAATCGCGTCGTTAAAAATGGAGCCAGTGTTCGATAAACGAGCATTCATGATGAAAATTAGGAAAAAAAAGAACAAAGAAAGGAGATATTCCGATGCGCATTTTATTTCAACGCAGTCGATAGCGCGTGCGGGCGATCGACAGGTCTGTGTTGTTCGAGTATGGTCCAAAAAAGTTTTCTGTGGTCGCGACTGGCCGAGAGAACAATTCGAACGGTTTCGTCAGACACGGGCTCGTAAGATCAATGAATTGTGGCTTACTTATAGTGCATACCACTGTATCTACCTCTCTCTGTGTTTTATACACGGTTCGTACGAACCCATACATGTACAGGTATATATAAGTATATATTAGACTAGGTGTGGGTGAAGACAGGCGGTATTCTACTTTCACCACGTGTGGCTCTCTTTGGCCCACAGCGAAGTCTCTTTTCCTGGAATTCGAGGCACGCGTGTCTTCCCACCTTAATCGATTTTGGGCCGTTTATCCTCCTCGTTGGTGTTCCCTTCCAGTTCGCAAGACCTCTGAATTAACTTTTCTCCAAGTGATACGTGAATAAAAATATCAAATAAAACGAACGGAATTTATTGCGAATTAAAAACCCATATTTGTTTCAAATGAATTTTATTTTATTCGAATCTTCATGGTGTTCGGAGATCATTTTAACGAAAACTCTGCGCAATATAAATATGTATATTTACTCGTACCGATATTGTGTTCCTTCATCTAGAAAGTGTGCATTATTGGATTTCGTTATATCGAATTCTTCAGCATCCGGCTAGAGAAAGTGTCGTGAACGAAGGAAAATTATGTGAATATGCAAATTTATTATTTGAAAGATTTCGCTGACTTTATTTCGTCTGCGAAGATTTTTTCCAATTTTCATCCGATTCTCGTATCGAGCCAAGATTAATCGAATTTTGTACATGTTCAATTGGTGCAAAAATGTATTGTCTCAATTCTGAAAATGGAGATCCGATCAGATTATTTAATATATACATAATTATATATATATATTTAAAAAATAAAAGCCCCGTCAAAATTCATTTTCCATAACATCTTTCGCCAAAATCAATAGCAAACGCTACTAACAGCTTCACTATTTGTCCGTAAAGTTTCGCCCCAATATCTAAAAACTTTGTCGTGCTGTTTCCAAAAATGTTCCCAAATTGTTTGCACAATACAAAATGTTTCATTTTTTTAAATCCGTATAGTCGTATCCAACTTGACGAGACAATTAGAATCTTCACTTTTTTCGTTTATGAGACCTTTGCATGAAGTATGGAAACTATGTCACTTTCAATGATAAATTTATTCGATCAGCCGATATTTAGCTTATCGAAATATAATTTTTACTCATATAGATATTTCCTTTCCCAAAGTTTAAAATCAAAGGAAATTTGACAACATCCGAATCGCTTGACAAACAAGTTGCAGTAACGCATAATAATCGATCGTCGCATCCTGAGTAAACTCGGTCCACATTTCTTTTATTCGTATTTAATTCCACCATTTTAGCTCAAATCTCGTTTCGTCAACCTAATTTGGGAAAATAAAAGGAAAAGTACAAATGAAACTAGAACGTCAAAAGAACGGAGCATACAATATGATAAAAAATAACATTATCGTACTACGATTCTGTTCCTCTCGCGATGAAATCATCTCTCTGATCTCAGCACGTTCTCGGGACTCGCGATGAGGACGGAGTTTAGCTGTTCCCTTCCTCGAATAAATTTCTCTCTCTGTCGCGACACGGACGTGTTTCTTAGCGTAAACCTCTCTATATAATAGAGAGCACCCACTGGTCAAGTCCCCATGCGGTAGGCACGTGTTCATAAGCAGCAGGCTGCGTTTTTCATTCTTCATGCACCAGCACTTTTCTAATCAGTATTATTTAAAATAACAATAATAATATACATCGCGTCACGAGATACGAAACGAAAAAAGAATAATGGCACCAAATGGAAAGGGAAAATGTTTCTGCGAACAGAAATAAAAGTTCTACAAAAACCGCGCGAGTGACGCAGATGAATCCTTCGATATTTAATATTGTTATATATGGGATGATATATGGCTGTCTCTCTCTCTTGCTCCGTAGAGGCAATTCTCGCAGGCTTGAGCACATATGCGGCTTCTGCTCTCCGTATGTCACCAGAGAGAGGATATACCTACCACTCTTGTACCTAGTAGGTACATGCATAATGGAGACCAAAGTACGTGAGCGAGGCGTGAAAGAAAACCGTCCGTATGAGCTTTGGGGAGTCTCATTAATGCAGGTGCAGGCTTCTCGCGAGACTCTCGGTCTCCCTTCCTCTCTTTCCTCTTTGGCTTTATGCTACCAAGACAACGTGGTATCCTCGTGTGTGACAGGTAAGAAAGATTGGTGACCATGTGGTGGCCACACTGTCCAGGACAAATGTAACAATCGTATACACATTTTTCATATAACATTTTATTATTTAGGATATCTAATGACCTAGAACGTTGTTTATATATCTTTTACATGTTCAACGCAAAGTTGATAAATGTTGTGTATAATTAACGTTCTTGATTAAATAAACTTTTACCCCAGATGATGGCGGAGAATTCTGAATTGTTAAACAACGTCTGATATAAATAGATGTCCTTAGAGATAACAAATTGTACGAGGATGACATTTGCAAATTTTCATTTGTCATTTTTCTTCTGTAATGAAATAATCTGTGTCGAGGAATTTTGTCGAATGAAAGTTTATTAAGACTTCTGGATAGCGAAGCTATTCAACGGACCTTTGCTTAATATATCAAACCCTATTTGCTTCCAGGACTATATATCTATATAGGTTTTCCTTGGTTGTGTATTTACGAAAATTGGAACAGTCACAGGCATTATTTTCAAAAATATAAAAATACTCGGAAATGTGGACTGCTTATGTGTTTTTGATGAATATTTTGGCGAATATGGTAAATTTAAGTACCAAATTTAAATGCCGTTATTCGAATAGCTCTTCAGATATATCCACACTATAATTATAAGAGTATATGAGTACGCACAGACATTTTATAAAATTATCTGATTTTGTTGAAAAAATCAAAAATATCTAAAAAAATATCACCTGTTTTTGTTTGTACGCAAACTAGGCTTGTCCCTTACGACCTGTTCTTTTTTTTTACGGAAATGCCCCCTTCTGGAGGAAGGTAAACGACGAATAAAGTTGCACTTGAGGTCTCATATCCGTATTTATCCTCTCTCTCTCGTGGCTCATATATGGCGTGGCTGTTCGAGGTTGTTCATGCGTCCATCGCTTTCTCGGGGCGATCTCACATTCATGCATCATCAATTTATGCAGAACAATTCAACGACAACGGCGCATTAAGACGAGGCGATTTCTCTCTCTCTCTCTCTCCTTCTCTCGCTCGTTGTTTCTCTCGCGCGAGCGCTTGCCCGCGATGATCATCGCAACGCTCAAAGAGCGTGGTTCAAAGACCTTTTAGACGTGTTTGAAAAAAAAAACGACCATCTTCTTCTATGTGTACGTGAGAGCGAGTACTGACATCTCGAGTGTTTATTTTTTTCTTATGTCGAAAGAACGTACGAGACATTCGCACATTTACACGAACGAAAATATACACACGCGTACTTATATCCATTTCGTACTTTTATATTCTGTGTATTTTTTTTTAATACAGACGCTGTTGCGCTTGTATGGGAGAGTCGAAGCGTTTGTGTTTTGGCTGGCAATTAGCATACGATTGACCCTCGTGGCCGCGAGGTCGAGCGAGAGCTTCGAGCTGGAAGAAACCCCTCGCGAGAAAAAAGAGCGAGGCCCTCGCATCGCGAGCAGAGGCCTTTGGCGATTAAATTGAATAGTCGCGAATAAAAGCGAGACGGAGCTAACGAATGAGGAAGAGAGAGAGAGAGAGAGAGAAAAGAAAATGGTGAGGAAGAGAGAGAGAGAGAGAGAGGGAGAGATACACACTGATAGAGATACAATCGAAAGCAATACAATCTTATCCATACTGCTGATATATAAATCTTTCAATATTGTTAGGAGTACCTGAAGTTCCGGTAATGAAAAAATAAATTTTTAATCATAAAAGATTTTACTGAGAATTGTTAACCGCACGGCAGTTTTACGAATTTTTATAACAGATAATTCTTTATTCGCTCCGACGAAAGACGAAAGAAGAGATCCTCGATTAAGTGAAGCCAAAAAACTCTGAAAAGATTTGAAATTTGTTGTTGAGTTCTCGCGATAAGCTGAGCAAAATTTCGCGCGAATTCACAGCGGTAAGGATCGTAGGATGAAAAAATAACCGGGGAATCCCCATACATACATACATATATATATACATTATATATATATATATATATATATATATATATATATATATATATATATATATATATATATATATGTATATATAATTTAATCTACTTAATATTGGCCTGACTGTACATTTTCGCAAAGTACTTGTGTGCTCCACGAAGCTGACAAGACTTACCTGGGCTTTCCCCATTCCAAAATTGCCAGTCAGAGTAGAGGTAGTTGAGAGGGCGTAATGCATGAGAAGTGACCGTTCTTTTTATATATTTATGATCGCTCTAATAGACAGTACGGCCACCAGTTAGAGGCCAACCCCTAATCCTTGTGGCAATTGAAAAAGAAAATCCCGCCACCAGCAACCATAGGAATGAGGGCATTCAATATATTGAACACAAATTTCAAGGGCCCTTATTCAGTCGATATACATATATACAGCAATATAGAGAATAAATGCGCCACCAGCTGGAATTGGCCGCACGATGCGACCGTACGTGTTCTAACAATGAACAAACGCACCTCAATCCTTAAAACCCTGCAAGAACAACGACGATGATGACCCTTTCCGGTGTTTTCCTCGAGGTTTTCCCATCACCCATTTTGTCTTCGCTCGTTTCTCTATCCTAATCATCCGTCCCTTAGGGATTAATGAAAACGGCTGGTGGCACGTCTCCCGTTTGCTGGTGACCGTGGATTTTTTTCTTCGACCCTAGATTTACCTTTTGTGCAGGATGCGAAGTGGTCGTAGCGGATGTGAACTCTGTGGAATCCCCGAAGAACGGACTGGTGGTGCTTTGTTTAATATTCGGACGAGGAGAACAAGTGGATAGAAATGATGTTTTTATTTAGAATTGATAAACTATGTTTAATATCTCCGATACAAAATTCTCTGTTATTGCGAGCTGTATTTTATTTGACTCGTTATCAATTTGAAAGCTATCGTAAAACATTGAACTACCTTCATTAATGCACGATTTTCTTGAAATGATTGTATAACTGTCAGTTAGCATTAATGAAATAGCAGTAATATGACTAGTTTTTCATTGATTATTTTTTTCCCCCAAGGTCGCAGATTTTTCATGGAAATAAATCAAAGGCAAAGTTATTTTCCTATCCCGAACTTTGTTACGATAAAACTGATACAGGGTCTCACATTTTATATCTAACGAGAATAGTAACACCTAAGTTGACAATCAGAGCAAGGTACCCTTCTTATCATTATAAACGCTGAACCATTTATCACTTGTATCCCGTTTATTCTGAATAAATCACTAAAGGAATTTTGCTATGGCAAAACCATTTTGTATCTTATTTCTTGTATACGAGCCCCCCTGAGACCGTAACAACGTGTTAGATCAATATTATTAAATGTGAGACTTAGAAGAAACGAGAGTATATCGACAAACCAAATTAAATCACTTTTATAGTTTCAGGTACACAATCATGCATATCTATGCTATCAAATTCTCTTCCTTCCTGGAGGCTCACGGGAAAAATTGGACGACGAGCCTTCCTGCAGGAACGGAAAATCTCTTCGACAATGGACAGTACAAGAGAAAAAGAGAGCAAGAACGAAAGAGAGAGAGAGAGAGAGAGAGAGAGAGAGAGAGAGAGAGAGAGAGAGAGAGAGAGAGAGAGAGAGAGAGACAGAGAGAGAGAGAGAGAGAGAGAGAGAGAGAGAGAGAGAGAGAGAGACAGAGACAGAGAGAGAGAGACAGATAGACAGACAGATAGAAATCGAAAAAAGTTCCTAAAATTTCCACAGATTCGTGCCGCTGCTTCGTCTCGGCGTCTTAACTGATTCGAAACTCACCATATGCTTCACACTCGTCATTTTTCGTTTTTCCATATAACGCATTAAACTCCATACAATTCATATTCCACATTTCTGCCATGAAAATGGCAAATCCGCATGTTTCGTAAATATGTATATAGTATACACGAGGTAAAGGTTCTGAAGTTCCGGCAACTTACCAGCATGAACAAAAACGCAAGCAATGTACGTTTGTTGGCCTCGTGCTCTGTGGAGGCGACTAGGGAAACCAGCATATGGTGACAGGCTGAAGACCTCGAGTCCAGACCGGTAGCAGGTGAGTTTTGTTTCGAAGCCCCGTTGATGGGAACGACAAAATATTATTTGCCTCGCCGAACTTTACATATATATATATATATACACACAGTTCGTGCTACCTGTTGGGTTTCGAATGACCTGCCGCGCACTGTGCAGTACGTAGTATAGCAGAGGTACTTCGGACTGTTTTCCGTTCGAAGAGGAATGTGCCAGACGCGTTATCGAATTTTTCGAACAAACCCCCGTGGCTTCGGGAGTTCCCTACGAACCCCGACCCGGCAAGCTGGATGTATATATATATATACATCCAGCTTGCTGGGTCGGGGACTATATATATATATATATATATATATATATATATATATATATATATATATATATTCGGATTTGTGTCTGTGTGTGTGCGTGGATATATATATATGTATGGGGCGTTCCACGCCAAATCGGAAAACTTGGAACTTTTATTTCTCCGACTTTTTTGAAATTTTGTTTTCTTTTAGTCCTGACTGAACCTCGTCGCTATGATTAAAAAAAATCAAATCATTCATGAGATATGAACGTCCGAAACATTCCGGTTTTGGAAAAATAAGTTTTTTGAAATGCTCATAACTTCGCGAATAATCGGATAAATTCAACTTTTTTCGTAATTTTCATTTTAAAACCTATATCTATTTCGTAAAAAATACCGAAACAGTTTTTAAATGGTGTTGAAATGAGATTTTCAAATTTTAACAACAAATTATTGTTTTTAATAATATTCCGTCATAGCTATTGATTTTCTTCAATTTGTTTTATAAAAAACTGTTGTTAATTTAACAAACTTTGAACTATATCTATTTTATTCTTTAAACTATATCTATTTAAACTAAACCATATCCTCTTTAAACTATTATATATATGTTTTATTTTATAAAGTGATTTAAGGAAAAAGATCTAGAGTTTTTGTAAAGCAGCATTTATTCTCTAAATCATTTAAATACCTTACTTATTCAATAAGTGTAATAATATAATGTAAAGTAAGATATTTAAATGATTTAGAGAAATATATTTAAATGATTGAGCACATTGAACTGATGTTGAAAATTCTTTATAGCTTACAGTTGGTACCGTTCTCGTCTGAAATTACACAATCATATTTTTGCGTCCCTACTTGCGTCCCGTCTTTGATTTGTTGTATCTTATTTCTAATAATTTTCTGGCCCTAATGTAATCTTTGTTAGATAAGAATTTAACATGAATATTTGGCAATCTATTGGGTTTGACCAGCCAGTCATATAACTGTTGAAATTTGCTTATGAAACGGAAGTTGAAGACTTGCTCGTGCTGCCATTTTTTTCACGGCAGTGGGGTTCCCCTACTCCATCGCAAGGTTCTGTGCCAAGAGCTGTTGCAAAATAATGCCATTGAGTACTTAGCCCAAAGTCTTCTTTACGATAACTGTGGTTTGCGTTTTTAAAATTTTTTTTTGAATTGGTGAGGTACTCGATCATGATATACCTAACCAATCCGATGTGATTACTAAATTTATGGAAGCTTTACTAAAATTTACTGAAACTTACTAAAAGATCATAATACTAAACTTTTGTGAACAATCTGTTTGCAAAAGTTTAGTAATCACATCGGATTGTTTATTTCATGGTGGTATTGCTATTCATGAACAGAAACTTTACAATCGACATAGCTCTTATAGCTCGATAAGTAATTAAACTTTATGGGAATGCAATATATTGAAAATTTCGATGGGTATTGCGAAATGTCGAAAAATCGACTTTTCCCGATGCGGTATTTCCGTTCCTATTCGTCTGATAGAAAATTTATTTAGTCAACTCTTGAAGAGCTGGCCAAGATCTCAACCACGAGCCCAGGATCAACGGGATTGTTTATTTTTTGTGGCCATGACGAAAATTCGAAAATCGCAATTTTTCGAAATAAAGGATCCGGAAATAGGGTAACATTTTTTTTTCGTAAAAATGATAATAAAAGTGCTTGTTTTTATCAAAAATTTCTCGTGCATGAAGAAAATCATGGGCATTTGAAAAAACTGCGAAATTAACGTTTTTTCGACTTTTCACCGATCACTTTTCGTGCGGTAAACGCGAAAGGTTATTAAAATAAGGTACTTATTATTAATAAGTGCCTCATAATTATTTACAGTAGCTGCTGAGTATAAGAATTTATTTTCACGTATTTTTCAACGCCGATAGTTAAAATATGAAAATTTTAAATGCCAAATAAAAATTTCATCGTTTGCCCATTCGAAAATTCGGCCTAAAATTGTATAAATTAACAACAATTTTTTACGAAACAATTTGAAGATATTGATGTCTCCTAACATTGTTAAAAACAATAATTTGTTGTTACAATTTGAAAATCTCATATCAATATGGTTTACAATTTTGTCGGTATTTTTTATGAAAAATACGTTACGAAAGAACGTTTTGAAAAAAAGTCCATTTTGGTCGATTATTCGCGCTGTTATGATTATTTCAAAAGTCTCTTTTTTCAAAAACCGGAATTTTTTCGAAAATTTATAGCTCATGAATACCGTGATAAACAAAATTGAAAAATTATGAAATCGTGTCTCAACCAGGACTAAAAGAAAAAGAAATTTAAAAAATTGGTGATGCAATAGTTTCAAGTTGTCGAATTTGACGTGGTATGCCCCATATATATATATAATATGAATACGGCATGATAAACCGTATCGCAATAGTTTTCGTTACCTATATTCCCTTAAACAGAGTATTTTTTTTCATTTCGAGCCAAAAAAATGATGAATGATATCGATAATTCGATAATGGCAATATTCCTTTGCACAACACTATTTCATAAACATTTTAAACTAATTAAAATCTACTATATTAAAGTAACATCCCATTAATATATACAGTAATTAAACTGTAAAATTGAAATGTAGTTATTTTAATAAATCTAATCTAATACTGATAATAAATTTGAAAAATAAGGTTGGAATAAACGAGGCCAAATAAAAAAGAAAGAGATTCTACGACTCGCGATAGTACATTTATTAATAAACACGCCGTATATGCGGAGTTAAGAAAACTTACGAAACAAGATTATTTTTTTCGTTTTTTTTTCGGTGACTCGCTCTCTCGCGCCGGGTCGAAGGAAACGAGGACGTACATCGATCTCCGTTGAGACGATGTTAAAGGCGAGGATATGCATTCGTATCGCATATACGTATTGGTACACAGGTACGTCGTGTCACCGAATTCTGCAGTGGGTACATCGAGAGTCCGTATAGATTGCTGGTAGATGGACCGACGAGCGTGAATCTCGAAACCCAACGGGGTCTCGTGTGCTCTCGGCCACCGCGGTGATAAATCCCGACACCCCCGTGTGTGCCCGGCGCCAATTCTCCAGTCACTGATGCTTTTGCTGCCGCTGGTCGTCTTGCATTTTACAGATACATGTATGGGCCATTCCACGCTTGTTCTCCCATTTTTTTTTATTCTCAATTAATTAATGCACCAAAAAATAGAAAATATCAGATTGAACTAATCGTTATCGGTAACTTGAATATCTGCTACCGTAAGTTGAGATTATCTTAAGCTTAAAGTTAATTATATTCGACGCGCGATATTACAGAATTTATATATTTTTAGTCAGTGCTTTTCGATCGTTCTCCTATTGTTAGTACGTTTTTTCTATGTGCTCGCATGGAAGAGATTTTTAGTGTCGAAATAATAAAAATTATATGTATCACTAATAATCATTGCTTTTTTTTCCTTAAGAAACCGAAATTGAGATGGAATGTTCCGTATGAACGTAACTGCGCGATAGGTATTACGTATGTACGTACACGAAAATTTGGTAGGAACGTAACTCGCGTGTCGGACACACTCACGTGTTCGTCTCTTTGCAGCCACATTGAAGAAAGAGAGGGACAGAGAGAGGTGAGAAAAAAATATATTATTCGTGTCCAAACGTCTGTACACCCGCCGTGACACACGAGCACCGATGATAAAAATGAGAGACGCAAACAGAGTGAGAGGAAGAGAGAGAGAGAGAGAGAGAGAGAGAGAGAGAGACAGAGAGAGAGAGAGAGAGACAGACAGACAGACAGACAGAGATGCAGAATTGGCAATAAATACGGAACGAGAACTGCATTATCATTTTTTATTCTCATTACCCATAATATACGTATATTTTACTGAATGACAATAAATAAAGCAGTCTTCAATTATGACAAAATATTGCCGTTCTTTTATACTCGCGTCTCATCCATTATTTTGTCGTTATCAATTACATTACTGAGCTACAATCAGAAAAAATCCAACTTTCGGACTTGAAAGGTTAACGTGACAACGCACGAAACATTCATCAAATTATCCCTTAGATTTGAGCAATATTGTTAGTGCAACGTGAAAAACCTTGTGTCGTCAATAATTATAATGAGAAGAAATTTATCTATCTTTGTCTAAAAAGCTAACCTCATTATATGACCGACATAGTCATAGAAAAAGAAACAGTTCGACATCGATGAATTTTAATGCAAAACCCATGCAATTTTTTGAATTTGTCGTTGACATTGGTTCAATTTTATCCAGGTAAAACTTTTTCTCTTGTGAAACATAATTAGTGACGTTTGCCTCTCTATCGTCTGGACTTTCTATCCACTTATTTGAAGTAACTTTTCGACATTGAAGCAAGCCAAGTTAAACTTTTTCTCTTGTAAAATATAATTCGCGACGTTTGCCTCTCTGTCGTTTGGACGTCCTATCCACCTATTTGAAGCAACTTTTTGACAACGAAGCAATAGTCGTACCTGTTTAACTATACAGTGGCATCAGTGACTGCGCTTTATCCACTGATCGTTAACGATATACGTATAAGTACGGTAACGTTGCCACCGTTCACCGTTGCCTTCAAGTAGTAGGCTCGCGTTTACAATACATACATAGGCCGCGCCCGCGCAAGAAATACGCTGCGATGCATCCGCGCCCGTTGCACCGGACGGTTGACCCCCGCGAACTTACTCGCCGCTATAACGTATAATACATACATACATATATATAAATATAAACTCGCACACATACGTATGTTGTAATAACATTTATGTGTATATGTGCATATATATATATATATATATATTATATATATATATATATACATTATATATATATATATATATATATAATGTAAAATGAACCCACGAAGATATTCATCTGTCGAGCGCCACTTCACTATATTACACTAATATATTGTGTTATTATTCGGGTCGCGAACTTGAGATCTCAGGATTAACAGATCGCGACTTCCTTCTTTCCTCTGCACTACTCGGTTCACCCTTTCGTCTCCACATATATTTATAAACACACACACACACACATAGGCACACAAATATAAATGTTCGTGAAAATGTTTCGCCTCTCGTGCTTTCTCCTGTTTCTTCGTCTCTATTTTATTATTTCTCTTCATTCTTTGCACGAGCACACGTCTTACTGCGGTTCATCGCATTTTTTCATTTTTTTCGTCTTCTTTTATCGCTATTTTCTTGGTCCGTCGGTGCGATCGAGATCTTCGAATCGGATCGGCACGGGGGACGCCCCACGTGTGCTGCGCACTCTTTGCATCGCGAAATTTTCTTTCTTTGTACTATAACGCTGCTCTACCCAAGCGTTATATATACGTATATATTTATGTTGGCAATGAACCACGACGGGGGTCTGAATGACTCGTCGATATAAATCCGAATCCGGATAATGTAAGAAACCCCGCCGAGCGACTTCCACCGGAATTATACAACGAGAAGTGCCTCGAAAATCAAAAGATAAGAAATTTTCGTAAAATTGTTACGTCCGGTATTTTTTTTTTTGAACGCAGCTCAATCGTGCTGGAAACTAACAACGGTTGAATCTAACTTAATTGTTTATTAACAAACATTGTGCCATATTTTATTGAACACCGAACGATAATTTTTTATGAATAGTTAAAATTTGTATCATATAATTCGTTAATGGGTTTTATGAAAAAATTGATTACTTCTGAGAAGGTGAGTTATCGAAATGTGTCTCGAGCAATTGAATTCCGCAAATGTATTATTATTTTTTCGCATCGGTTCCTTCCACGTTGGATTTTACAGCACGCGCTCGCGCAAGAGACACTCGAGCTTTTACTTTTTCGACGCGACGATAAATACGTTATTGTCGGCATTGTTGGCATGATTATTATCGCTTCTCTTCTTACGGATTACTTTTCACACTCGATTTTTTTTCTCTTCGCATCGAGTGGCCACGACAACGCCAGGGTAACGGCGCGAATTTCGGTCGTGTAGCGGTACGGGCACGCGGGCCAACACAAATATTCCCGAGAATCACTTTGCTGTCGTTCTTTTTTCTCGCTTCGCTTTTCGCTTTTTCTTTTTTTTCTCCTTTTTTTCTTTTTTACTCTTTACGTATACACCTCGCACTCTCGCCAGTTCGTTTTACTACATCGAGAGGTGAAAAAGAAAGAAGCGATCGCGGATATTGCCGAACAAACGCGTCCGTGGAGCCCACGCGCCTGTGGCGCCACGCCGCGCCGAGAAAGTGCGAACTGTCTTGTGTGCATGCGCGCGTGTGTGCGCGCGTGTCCGGGATCGAGGGGGCCAACGCGATCGAGTGTATCTTACGAAAACGATTCTGTAGTCTCGACGAGATTCGTGACGAGAAAAAATTGTTTGCCTCGATTGCACGGCCAATAAAAAAAATGATAAAATTAAATGATTTAAAATAATAATAATAATAATAATAATACGATAATTGAAAGAAACGTTATCGAAAGCAGACTCGATCTAATTTGTATGTGCGATATTTTTGGCATTCTCTTTGTTACTATTCTTGAAAAATGTTATTTGGAACTTTTAATATTAAATTTGTCATTGGACGTAACGTTCAAGATTGCCGAAGATTTTTGCAACGCGCCGCATTTTATCAAATTTATATGTAAGCGATTCAAACTTTCGTCTTTATTCAACGTTTGGACACAATACTCTGTCTTTGGTGATGAATACAATTTTTTTTTCGTTTTCGATCGTCGCGGGCTATTTAAATCGTAGGAAATGAAATTATTTTTAATAACAAAAACCTGACTCTCTAGACATCTATTGAATTAATAGTTTCATAAATTCGACATACGCTGCCCCATATTTCCTGGTTCAAGGGGGGTTTCCCTGGGTTCTAACGTTCCGCGCGGTTTCGCCTCAACGATCGGAGGGAGGTCTCACCTGCTGCGGAACTCGAAGAAAGCGGCATTGCCGCAAATACGCGTGTACATGCGGCTAACAGAGGGGTTGGCGGAGGTCACGGCTGGGGGCGCTTGAATAAGACACGCATCATACATACATATACATATACGTATAAATTCTGGCACACGGAATTGTCCGGAAAAAGGGCACCTACGTGCGGTGAGGAAGTGGCGGCACGGACGAGTTCCAGGTGACGCGAAAAGGTCCATTTTTCCTCCGGAAGGGCGCAACTTACCGTCGAAAGCTCGTCTATTGTCTATGTATACGGCTAATATAGTTTTTATTTTCCCTTAAAAAGAATTATATACAAACACACATAGGCACACACGCGTAGAGGTAACTGACGTAAGTAGGAAGGAAGTGAGGTCACCGGACCTTGGCCCACAGCTCTCACCGGTGTCACGAACTACGCATGGTGCACCAGAGACAGCAGGTGTTGGTGACAACTTCGAACTGCCTCGGGGTGGCCATCATCGATACGGCTAATATGTGCGCGTGAAGCAAACGAAAGGAGAGCCTCGGACCTGCTGCTTTTATATACACGTATGCCCAGAGGCACCATCGCTGCGGAAGACGGCGTGTATGTGCGTAACTTCCTCATCCACTCAAAGCCTTAACGAAGCATTCGTTTATCCGCTTATAAGTCTTTAAATACAACGTTAACATGATCGACACGCAATTTTCATCGACTTTACTACTTCGCAACAACAAAAATCAATATTTTCTAACAAATTGTTTCCCTTAAATCGAACTCCTTCGATTTAACGATTGCTGTAATTTTTGTTTTCATAATTATTTTTTATCAAGCGTAGAAATATTCGTGAGATTTGATACGAGACGAGAATCTTCCGTGGGGGATGTGAGAACGACGCCTCTCTCTCTCTCTCTCTCTCTCTCTCTCTCTCTCTCTCGATCTCAGCCTCGCGCGTGCGCACTTTAGCTCCGAGGAAAAGGCAGGAAAGAGGCAGGAATGGAAGTGAGGAGGCGTAACGCGGTTAAGACATTGACGATACAATCTGCCGCGTGTGTGCTCGCTCGTGCGGCGTCAAGCAAGTGCAACTGAAAAGGAGGGGAGGTATGGCAGTACACGTACGATATATGTACTATGTATTTATACATATATATGCGAGAGGCGGCGCAAGTAAGAAAAGTTCCTCGCGCCCTGTGGTTGGTGTGTGTTTCCACATAATACATATAGTACTAACTTCTTCTGATGCCGCTTCTGCTTTTGCTCTCCGTTGCCGCCGATGTGTTACACACGCGAGAAGAGAGTGCGTGCCGGTAGTCGCGCGTGCCTCGACTCTTGGATGAGCTCATCTCTCTCTCTCTCTCTCTCTCTCTCTCTCTATCTCTCTCTCTCTTTCTCTCTTTCTATCTCTTTCTCCCTGTATTTTGCTATGTTGCTACCGGAATGCGAATCTCTCATCGTGTAAACGAAGCCAGGAATGGAGGAATGAAGTAGCGAAAGCAACGAGAGTTTACAGCGTTTTCCAAGATTCTTTACCGTTACTACATATACACTCACGCTCCGCCTTTCATCTCGTCGTTCTATCTTAATCTTTTCGGAATTTTGTACACTTCTCGTACAAGTTTTTTCGAGAGAGACAATGTTACATTTGGTACATTTAATTGCGAGAAGAAACTAAAATTCAATTAAATTAACTCGTTTTATATATAATAATGGAAGAATGTTGGTTTGTTTGTCACGAGTAAGCTCCTGTAATATTCATCCGATTGCCATGAAAGTTTGGTGAGTCGTAGTCCCCACGCACGCGAAGGTTTCTGCATTAGCAGAAAAATCTTATATATGTATTAAATAAACACATACGGAATGAAACAAAATTAACATTTAATCTATATCTATATATAGAGATTAATTTCACAGCTGTCAAAGTATGCCATCAAAATGACAAGCGAAATAAAAGACACTTACTTGTTTTAGCGACTCGATCAACTCGATATTATAATAATATATTAGTTGCAAAATTCATTTCACAGCGACTGTCAAATTTATCGTGAATCTAAATCGGGAAGCGATTGGAAGATCTACACCTCAATCAAAAAGGAAAAATACATTACGAGATTTGGAAACGCACGAGCAACGAGAAGCAAGACTGGAAACCGTTAGAGTATCGACGACGACGTATAAACTTTTGTAAAATAACAGCAACAACAGAGGAATTGATTAAAAAAGTTTTTAAAAATATTGCACATAACTACAAAAAATATTAGTGGTTAAGGGAACGTGCAATATTAGCAGCAGAACCCCCAATTTCAATTATATAAATTTCAACGATTCAAAACAGAGTATCATGAGAAGGTAAAACGTATATATAAGTCGGTTGCTGCTTTTATTAATAAAATCGTTTAATTTGCCAGGCGTACTGCCGCACGTTGTAACATTAAAAATTGATGTGACAATCATTCGTTTACCAAATCGTTGAACATCGATTCACCACGATTTTGCAACGGTATCTAACTAGAGTTTCAGGAAAAAATATGACGAACAATATCAATGGAACTACAATTTAAAATGGAAAATTTGACTGATATTAAAATATATTCCACTCTATCTCAAACGTTTGCAGTTTTCAGTGCGACTTATATTTGCAATGTCCATCAACGGAGCACACATGGAAAGAATTTTTAAGTAATTTTTACTGTGCAATCACAGTAACTGAGTGGAAAATGTGCAATTCTTCAGGTTTGTAGGAAATAAATTATATATTTTAATGGAAATGAGTACAAATTTTCTGTGGCGTGACAGAAATTAAAAATATTTTCAAGAATTTTTACTGAAATTAACAATAAATTTTCGTGAAACGTAAACATCACTACAATAAGTTGAAAAAAGGGCTGATACAAATGAAACTGTACAGTGCACATTGAGAAATTTGTGTGTTTGTCTTTAAAATTAAAAAAAGGGAGCCGAAATTTTCCGTGCGTTCACCAGAATTTTTACGTTCTTCACGTGAGCTCTGTATATCGCGCATAAAAATTATGCTACGTGCGAAAATTTGTACATGTCTGAAATTAAAATATTTAAAACTAGTGTCAATTTTTGACTGCTTGCACATTTATCACCGGGTTCAAGTTTGAATGTAATTTTTACTGAGATTTCACCGTAAAAATTAATAAGAAATTCTCTCCGTGCAGGGAAAATCTCTACAAATGTGTATAGTATAGATTATATTTGGAAAGTCCATACTTCGCACATGCAGAGAAAAACACAAAATATTGTGTGTCAAATGAATTATGACTCCAAAACTGTATTGCAACGCATGTCGGGTACCGTTAGTAATCTATAAATAAAAAAAACAATGACATTTGAAGAAATTTTTAGAATTCTCCAAATTTGTATACAATCTTTGCAATATATATTAAACGTCAAAGATGTGCGGAAATAATCTTTCCATGAACAATTTTTGGTGAAATGTCGTATTGTTTATCTTGTCAATATTTAAGAGTTTTGCAAGTAAAACAAAAAACGAAAAAAGAACAAGCGTATTATTTGTACAATATAAAATAATAATAACAACAATAATAGCGAAAACGACAGCAGTTTCCGCGTGTATTTTAGAGCGTCTCCGGAGTACACGCCATCGAGGAAATGCGAAAAGAAATTGCGCATGCCTCCTCTCGCGTCCCGGGTCCCTCCCGGTATACGGTGAAATGATGTTAGAAAATTATTATATCGTCGGTATGCGAGTTCGAAACGAGCGAGTAATAAGAAGCATAAAGCTTCCATGCGCGTACAGCTACCGCGTTGAGCGCGATAAGAACTTTTCTCGCTTTGCCTCCCCCTCCTCTACCTGCCGTCTTAGGATAAACGGCGGAAAGTGGAGAAAAAATGAAAGAAGAAAACGGTCGTAAGGCAGTGAGGCGCCTCGTGGCATCATCGAGCATCATCGAGCAATAGCTCCATTCGCCTTTGAGAGATACTCGTTCGTGTACGAGGGGAAAGAGAGAGAATTCTTCACGCGGGTGCCTCTTCACTCTCGTCGCGGGCCACACATCGGGTCGTAACCTCGAGAGAGAGAGATAGGACCGGATTGTGAACTTGGCGCGAGCAACTACGAAGAAGCGGGAGATGCTGCTCGGGCTCGCCATCGCGATTGCAACGGTGCAACGACGGTACATACGTACTATATACGATGCTTGCTCATCCTGGCTACCAGGTGATCGACCACGCCTCATTACTTTGCTCTCGCTACTTCGTACGTCTCTCTACGCCGATGCTACCGAGACCTCTTACAGTCATTGATCAGAGTTATACAGGTTCCAGGCGGTAAGGAAATATTCGATGGGTTTTAATTTATGTTTTCTCGATACTTATATTTTTTGTTAATTTGTATTGTTCGTGAGTTGGTGCTTTTTGTTAATAAAAAAAAGTAGATAAGGTTGCGAGGCAGACCGTCTCGTCACTTTAGAACATTTAATCCAGTCTTGTTTGATATTTTTCATGAATATTGTTTGAAAACAAAACCGAAATATCAGCAATTAATCTCCTTCGAAGAACTCTCAATTTAATTCGCAAAAATCAATGTTTACATTTATTCTCAAGATTTCGTATTAAAATATATTTGTCTTCTTTTTATCGTTAGCGGCCAATGAAAATGTGTCCGAAAATCCGATGTGCCAATTATGGAGCCTAATTTGTATTTATTTGCGAGCCTTTTCTAGTGTCTACACTTACATCCGCGTTGAGCGAGATCACAAGCATGCCAATAAGTATATCGTCGAGGATCTACTCAGGTGCGCAATGACTGTATCGAGAAGCACACTCTATAGCGGCACTATTGCCTAGAAGGTCCGTTGATAGGGACGATCCGATAAAGCCCGACGTGGTGTTACCTTACCTCTTCTCTCGCTTCTTCTTCCTCGAAAGAAAGATCTGTAATGCTTCTCGTCTGGCGCCGTTCTATCTTATTTTCATCCTCCTCTTCGTCTTTTTATTCTTCGTCTTCGTTATTCTTGGTCTTGTACGCCCGCTCGGCCGTGCTTCTCTATTCACTGGATCCGCGGAGGAGAGAGAGAGGTCAGCGCGAGAGGTCGGATACGGGAGTCTACGAGTTCGCACGTCGGTGAAGCCTCATCAAGCTCGTGAAAATCTTCATCCCGTGTACCGTAATATCCTATTTTATAACTATTGCGTACTTTCCACCGAGTGGAAAAAACGTTTGGTCGTTTTTAAACAAGAACCACACATTAATTAGGTAAAGTAATAAACAAAATAGAATGAAAATAGCGATTTTATGGAATTTAAAAATGTGTTTCCACGCATTATTTCTCTCTAAATCTGAATTAGTGAAATTTCACTAAATTTTAGTCATATTTTACTAATTTATTTAACGAAAAGTGAGTCACTAATGATTAGTGAAAAATCACTAATTCGATTAGTCAAAAATGATCGCTATAAAAATTAGTAACATTTGACTATACAATTAGTTGTCAGCACAGCTGATACGTTCATGCGACAGCCGACTGTAATTCTTCGCGCGAATAATATGTAATAATCTCATACGTGCCGACAAAAAAACGAAACGTTCATACACTTTTTGCTTTTTTCCTTAAAACTTTTATAAAATAAGATTCGCCGTTTCGCACTGCACATGAACTCACTGACATGAGAAAATGACGCCTCCGACATCACAATGGCAGAACAGAGGAAGTATCGGGTCGGAAAACTGGCGCCTGTGATTGGTCGATCGCTGAGTCCTGTACTAATTGATTAGTGATCGTGTAATATCACTAATTAATTTGTAAACTGTATTGACTAAATAATAGTCAATCGTATTACTAATTTGCTTTAGTAACCCTAATTTACTATTTTTTTACTATTCTATCAATGAAACGATGCGTTTATCACTATTTCACCAGTAGAACATTCATTTACTAATGGAATTAATCAATTTTTCACTAATTCAGATTTAGAGAGTTCGAATCGAAAACGAGTTCGCACATCGGTGAAGCCTCATCAATTAAGCTCGTAAACATCTTCATCCCATGTACCCTAACATCCTATTTTATAACTATTCCGTACTTTCCACCGAGTGAAAAAAACGTTTGGTCGTTTTTTAAAACAAGAACAATAAATTAATCGGACGTAGTAATAAAAAAAATTGAATGAAAATAGCAAATTTATGAACTGTAAAAATCTATTTTTACACTTCATTTCGAATTGTAAAGAAACGTTCGATAAATTACTTTCGGTCAATATCAGATTATACTTGTACCAAAAAAGAAATAGGATATAGAATGAAAATATGAAACGTATGATTGGCTCGAATCGATTAGCGAAAGTCTTGGCTCGATAGCAACTGCGAGAATTCAGTAAAGAGAACTTATTTGACATTTTTGTTTCATTTCGTGTCAATGACGCAACTTTGGAGAATCCGCGAATTCGTGACCTACCCCACCCCGGAATTGCCGAAACGACCGCATCGCTTGGATGGTTATATTTCCGTGCTTATACACGATGTGAAAAATAAAAGGAGAGCCGAGAGGAGAAAAGTCGGTGAAACGTGCGCGCGAGCGTATAAACGCCCATCAAAATTGCAGGAGAGGCCATAGTAATTACGGGAGGCGTGAGCGGCTTCGGTTGTATCGCCCTCTCTCTCACTCATTCTCTCGAGACACGCCATCGTCTTCATCATTGTCGAATCTTCTCGAAAAACTTCTTCGTTACGCTCGCGCTCACATTCTTTTTTTTCTCTTCTCCTTTGTTCGATCAACCTCTTTTTACGTGATTACGTTTTATTCTCAACTCCGAGAGTTTCTTCGCCGTAACGAAATCGTTTGCGGTCCAACGAAAGAGAGAGAGAGAGAGGGAGATAGAGATGGATGACAAGATTCATTATTCGTAGACGAAAAAAAGTATTACCTTTCTTTTCCAAATAACATTTATACAAATCGACAAAAACTAATGGGACTTTAATTATCTCCCAGATTATAATTAATCTTGTAAATGAGTGTGAAATAAGTCATTTAAGTAGTATGTAATTAATTCAATATAAAAATACATTTTAACGAGCCTCTTGTTTGTAAAGTCACTGAAAAATTGATTTTGGTTGGACACTTTATTATTATTATTATTATTATTATCATCATTAACACACGAATATCCGTAACGTTAATTATTAGTTTCGTAATTAGCGAAAAGTGTTTATATTTGACATTTTGTTGAATTGATGAAAACGATTTCCATGCGTCGAGTATTTTTTAATGAGATTCCCTCTTGACCCAAAAATGATTTTTAATCGAATCACGATATTGCGCGCCTCTCGGTTCAAGATTAGTTCTCGTACAGTAATCACACGGGAGAGGAGCGAAACGAGATGCTTACGTCAGTTCGATATCGTGATCGGCTCCACCCTGCGCGTTACTATGGCCTAATGCTGCTTTTTCTCTCGTGTACCCATCAGGGGTCTCTCTCCTTCTCTCTCTCTCTCTCTCTCTCTCTCTCGACCCCTTCTTCTTCTTTTCTCGCGGCGAGCCCTTGGCCATTATTACCCTATTATTTCTTGCATAACAGTGGAACATTGAACCGAAGTGAGCTATTACACCATGTTGGCTATTGGCGAGCAATCCAGGCAGGGGTGACGAGACAAATCTTGCAGATTTGATGTTGTACAAAAATCCTATCTCTTATTAACGTATCTCTAATTTACACTCAGAAGAAGTACCGATAAGTTGGCAAAAAATATATCTATAACGCCTTTTTTACATCAGCAATTTCTTTACCTAACGTCGAAATAAACCTAGTAAAAAAAATTCCATTCTTTGAAAAAAGTGACAAGGGTTTTCATTTATTATCAGAACTATCACACCACTCCGTTTCGCAGTTTACAAAATTCACGGAGTTAAAAAAAAAGATGGGATCAATTACTTTGAGAAAAAAACACCAGCTGTTAATCGAGGCGATTTAAAAAATATTATTTCGGTAATTTTAAATTATTTATTTATTACTTTACATCGGGTATATCTTAATTTTGATTTTGATTTTCAATGACAATGAATTTTATGTTTTATTCAAGATTCGGATATGATGTTCACGAAGTGATCCACGCAGTATCCTGTACGACCTACCAGCGGATATTCTTCAAGTGCTCTTAGGTCTCTCACTTTTCTTACGATGCATTGTATACATATAGAAGCAATGCGTCACCTGACAAGCCGCGCGTGCACTGTGCACCCTCGCTCGCAGATCCCTCTCGTGGGTTGGACACATGCACCGACACCGGAAGAGGAAGCTGCTTCAGTGAGTTGCACATAAAAGTGGGTATATGTATATGAGGTATGTATATACGATCCAGGAAGATCGTTGGCTCGACCTTCCCTCGTATCTCATTCATGTGTTCCTATATATAGCGAGGAGATTGATGAACACGTGTGTTCCTCGTCATTCTACATATTCTCGTAAACACGTGCACCCAATATGAGCATGAGGATATTTATACAAAGTCTCATAATTTGGTTCACGGGGCGTGAATTTAGGCCTCTCGTTGATCCTGGAATTTCCTTGGGGCCTGTAACGCAGTACACAAAGCACCGACTTTTATAGAAGCTATTGACAGACGAAATACGTAAGAAGGAAATATTTAGCAGGAAGAACATTTCCATGAAGAAAATGTACAGCACGTGTCGAGATTCGAATCTCGACACGTGCTGTACGGACAATTGTCGATACTTATTGTTAGATCAAAATTTAGGGCATCGCGAGAAGTCTTATTATTAATTTTTTTTAATAATTACACATATTGTTAACCTTTGTTCTTACCATTTTGATGTTATGAAGATATTAGAAAGATGGACGAAGTGAGATAGGCGCGCGTTCGCTTATCGTATCACTTCGACGAGGATCAAGAGAGTCGTCCGGGAGATCGCGTAGGAAGTATACTCTGACCCCTCATCCGCTTCACAAGCTCGCCATATGTGTCCTCTTATGTATACCTAATATACAGTGCGCGATCGTCGAACCTGCCGCTCTTTTGCCCCGACCCAAACTTTCTCACTTCTCCAATATCTCTGTATTTGGACAATGATATATATGGAACATTCTCCGCCAAAACGGACACGATTTAGCTATTGTATGTCCAATTTTTTTAAACATTCTTTTTGATTTTGACGTCGGAGAGATACAAATTTTTTTTAAATTATATTTTTTATCAAATAATCTTTTTGAAATGCTCATAATTCCGGCAATAATCGGCCGAATTCCAGATCCCTGTGTTCAAAATTTTTGTTTCTAAACGTACTTTTCATAAAATACTATTTGTCAAAAAACATGTCCAATTTCTTTGAACGTTCTTTTTTCTTTCAGTAGTGGTTGTCAGACTAGCCTCCCTAATGCTATTCATTTTTTTTAATCAAGCCATCCAAGAGGTTAAATTTTTTAAAAATATATATATTTATTGGTAAATAAACTTTTTGAAATGGTCTGCGGAATTCTGCCAACTAGCAGTAAAAAAAAGAATATTCAAAAAAATTGGCGATGCAAGAGCTAAATGATGTCGAATTTAGCGTGGAATGCCCCATATATATTATATACAAAAGAATATGTACTATTAATCTTATACCGTGAATATAAACAAATGATTAATGAACAATTTTATCAATAATTTTTAATTCGCGTTTAATCCATATTTTTACTCTGTTCATCTCGTTTTCTAAAAAAATAAAGAATCATTTTTTCCCGTGAATTAATTTTACGGTAAATTACTTCTTTTGCCAAATCTGCTGCTCTTTCCTTCCTCCATTTGCTAGAAATTCAAAGACTCTCCCTCTCGTCTTGTCCACATATACTTACGCAGGTATCAAAACCATTTGCCTTGAAATTGTTGTAAAACGATACGCTCGATATATACGCATATCCGAAGTACACATGTCGGAAAGGGGCACCTGCCGAGCTGGTGTGTATATGCCGGCTCCTTCTCCGTTCGGACAACCGGGCGGTCTCGCAGTCTAGCCACTCCTGTTGGCTCACATCCGTTTTCTCGGGACTGTCGCCCGAACACGCAGGGATTTAACGAACATTTATATACTCACTCACCCACACATCCATATATATGAATGTGAAAAGAATTATATATATATAGCGTTGTATAAATGTCCATTAGGTGGGGAATCCCGCAATAATAAGAATATATACGCTTATAATGAGCCCTAAATTCCTCGCATGCTGGGCGATGCTGAGTACGCACTACTATTATACATTCAGCGTTCTTATAATACGCTATATATGTATACCTACTACGTATATTTATATGTAGTATATATGTACCGCGCGAGAACTGTGGATGCGAGCACTCGTGTTATATATATATATAGTCGTCACCATTTTGTGCAGCAGCAGAGAGATTCTTGTGTCGGATTTACATACAACCGGAACGCGAGAATTCTCTCGGGAGATATGCCACCTCTAGTCGACAATTTAACATTCCTCTATTCTCCGCTCGGATGCTCCGCATTTTTTTCATTTTATTTCTACATCCATTTTTCTTACATTTCTCTTATTTTGAACCGTTAATATCGTTAACATTGATAAAGGATATATAAGATAAGAATTAAATTGAGTTTTCAGTGATTAATTTTTAGAAATTGGGGAATTATCGTTTCTGTAAGATTTATTTTATGTTCCAAAGGAAATATTGGCGATTTTCTTTCGTGCACGGAGCGAGGAGGAAAGAGGCAAATAAAAACGTGCAAGAAAAGGGTAATCGTGCACTCGAGAACTCCGGGGAGATGCTTTTTACCGCACCTCCGCGGCCCATTAGCCGCGTGGGACGAGTTAATTTCATGATTGCGTACACGTACGTTAGTACGCGAAAGCTGCATCTTTTCCTCCTTGTTTCTCTTTTTTGATTTTTTTAGTTTATTTTCGTTCCTCGATTGCTGGACGCCCCATACCCATTATCGTTCATAGTACATGTAGTTTTATAAATATACGGTAAATCAACGTGAAAATCCAAACACGCGATCGACGTGTCAGCATGACGTCAAAAATCAATGGAGGAACAATAATTCGATTCGTGTTTACTCCTTGAAAGAGATGTATTTCATTTTTTTGAAAATTTTCGATATTTCGAAATAGAGTTGAAATTCCTTTTTAAAATAATATTTTGTATATATACAATGTGTGTTCGACCTGTGTCACGATGCACAATCTTTGGAATGTAATTCATCAGTTTTTGTTTCGATTTTTAAGATTTATACTCCACGAGTATATCGTATGAAGTTTAGAAAAATGCTGTTAATTCTCCAACTTCTGTGAACTATGGAATTCACACACCCATCCGAAATGGATTCCAATTTGATTGCATATTTTTATTACTCTCAAAATATGTATATAAATCTTTTTTTATAGCAAAAGGTTTCACCAAAAAATTTAAGTGTAAAAGCAGCTTTAGCGAAAATGAAGAGAGTACACTGATTTTGTTTTTACGAAAGAGTAGAAGTTTGAATTCGTATACTTATGCAGAGGAGGATCTCTATGGTGACGGGCGAAAATTATGAGTGAGTAATGTGCGAGTTTCAATTTGCACCTTTTTCAGATAGGAGAATTCATTATGAAAACTAATGTTCGTGCGATACATCATGAAAAACGAGGCATACGAATTTTGCCTGCTTTCACATTCGCTGCTTCCACGTAACGAGCAACCACCCCCGCACACATACACGTGGCTAATTAAAATATAATGAGACTCGCAATTATCGACGATCGTAAAGCTCAATCTTTTCTGTCGAACGGAGACGAATCGACATGTTGGGCGATGCCTTCACCTCACAAATTATAGAGTACCAAATAATTGTTTCGTCGAGGATTCGACGAACGTCAGGTGGGTCGAAAATTTGTCGAGTTGCCCTCGAGCGTTTCATTTTCCTGTACGAAGGCCGATACGTACTTTCCTCACGTAAACACAAAGAGACGAGCATGTTACATTTAATATTATCATACATGACTATCAATCGTATATTTTGGATTAAATAATATTGACAGCAGTGACAATTTTTAAATATATTATTGAACGAACTATAAATAAAATTCCAATAATTAGTATAACTCGTTGATTTATTGTTAATAATATTATCATAGTGTAGATATTGATGGCACATTCTTGTTGAGAAAGTACTTTTACTATATTTGTAAAGAAATACAAAATCGTATGTATATACAAGCGCCAGCCACACGTGGCTTGAAAATCATTCGAGACCGTTGATATTCCATCGTCGCGAGGAACATTAATCCATCTCGACACCCGGAGAAGCCTGTTCTCGTGGCTTGCGTAGCGCGTGAAAGGGGAAAAATGTCAAAAACGATAAATACAATGAACGATCGGAAGACTTGAATGAATTTTTTCTAACCGAGTATACCGCACCGCAAAGAGGCGAATACAAGTTTGATCGTTAGACGAGCGCGATGGATAGGTTTAAAGTAGCCACGAGTACGGGAGAGGGGGCAAGAGGAATTAAATATAAGGAAGAGTTTCAATATAATAATTTTGCTTTCTCGTGGTCGACGAACGAGTGTGCACTCGCGCACTATATACATATATATGTACACACACGTGTAGTTCGGAGCTTCACGGAAATCAAGAGTTACGAGGCGCGAGTGTCTCGAGTAATCCTGGTTTATATTCGCCAAGTGCGTAACGATCGAGAGAGAAAGAGAGAAGGAGAGAAAACTAAGATTCGTTATTCGTGGGATATGTGCTGGCTCGCGAGAGAAGACCACTCTTATACTTGTCACCTCCTCCTCTCGGTGCAATTTCTTATACGGGGCTCGTCGAATCTTTCTTAGGCTCAGAAAACCACCGTAGATATAGACGATGATTCGGATTATTATCAACGAGGCTGCGGCTCTCACCGCAAAAGAGTATTAAATTTGAATATGATAAAGCCGCTCCAGGCAAGGATTAATGATTATTAATAGCTAATGCTTCCAACAGAAATCATTTCGGTAAATTGTTTCGGAAAAATTCGAAACTTTATTGTTATTTTATTGTTTTTATATTGTAATTGAAAAATAAATAAAGTTTTACGATTTGTGGATACCGATGCTACGAAGAACGATTTGTTTCAATTTTTTAGATTAAACGAGACTGAACAATATTATAAATCACGAGTTACGATTTACCGTTACCAAAAAATGGTTAAAATTGAATTACCGGTACGCCGTTGATCATATCGCGCGCATTCGTCTCATCCGCGTGTGTATGAGACGAATAAGAAAAACCTTTTTATAATGAGATTGTCGTCATTCCTTTGTTCGTTCTTCGATCTAAACGAGCCGAGGAAATTATTTGATTACTGAGGAATATATTTTATACGTCTTGGCTTTTAATTCGCAAAATAAACTTCACGGGTGTCGTTGGAAGAATATTTGTCCTATAAAATATTATTATCTCTACACATCTCTATATACTCGTAGTATAAAACAAAGTCGCTTTCCGCGTCTGTCTGACTGTTTATCCGCCAACTTCTCCTAAACCACGCAACGGATTTTGATGGGGTTTTCACCATCATTTGGATAATATTTCACCGAAGGTTTGTATATAAGTAATAAAACCGAATTCATTTTTCTTCTAAGTAGAAAGAAGCAATGGGCATTTAATCTAGATTATAATTGTTGCGCGTTGGGCGCTTTTCCCATGGACAGTTCTCCGTAAACCTTTCGTGCGTCACTTCCAAACAAAATTTGTTCGTATTGTGTAACGAAAAGTCAACAGCAAACATTGTTTATAAAGAAATTCTATAATCAAAAGTGGTAACTTCATATTTTTCACTTCTTTTTTTTTACATTACATCCGGGCAAAGCCGGAACGCACACATTCTCAAGTTCTTCCGAACATTTTTAATTTTAACCCTTGCCCACCGCACGATCCAAATACAAATAATCCTACAAATATATAAAAAATAAAGTTACAACAATCTATATAGTCAATATATCATTATTACTTGATGCATATAAATATTCCTCAAAGTTAATATCAAGAACAAATGAATCGTGTAATAAATAACGTATTAATAATATGTATCATATAATTTCGTAATGTGAGGAAAACTAATCTTCAACCGAATGAACTTTAAGAGTATTTATCGAGATATAACATATAAAATATTGTAAGCGCTTAATTATTACTACTTTTTAATCGTCGTGTGTGTCATCCAGTTAAAGTGACTGATGCAATTTTAACCCACCGGAAAAGTCAAGAGAGCTTCGAATCATATTTGCAAACAACGTGTGACTTGCGCATTATGCGAGATTTAAATTCTCGCGCGAATAACGAATAACCGGCCGATCGTAGCTATATATATATATATATATATATATATATATATATATATATATATATATATATATACATGTATATATATACATCTACGAATATAATCGATATTATACATTATGTATCTAACGAGCGGTCACTTACGCCGAAATTTATGGTAATTCATGGGCTGTTCTTCGTCGGCATGCGAAATTAACGGCAATTTATTGTGCGCGCGCGCGAGTCTTCGTGCGTGTGTGTGTGAGCCTGTGTGGGAACATGCGTATGCACGCGTCGTGTGGCCACACGAGGCGCGAGCCACACGCGGGTGGAATGCGCGGGCGTTTCCGGTCCAAAGTAATCTCTCTCTCTCTTTCTCTCTCTTTCTCTTTCGTCTTTTCAACCTGTGCCCGCAAAATTGCACTCATCCCGTGTAGGTATAAGTCGATCCACGACTTAAAAGCGTTCTCGCTTCGAAAGTCGATGAACTATAATAATGATAATAATAATAATAATAATAATAATAATATTAAGATGAAGAAGGAGAAGAAGAAACGCGCAGGGAAGTTTAAAAATGAATATATTTAACTGCGGACAATTTTTGTTAAGTTGCAGAATGGACGTTTGTTTCACTACAGTATGATCGCCATAATCGCGTCCCGCTCATAATCTCGTCTTTTCTCTTTTTATTTATTAATTTTTTTCGTTTCGTCCTCTCCTCGTTCTCCCGAACTCTCTTTTGTTCTTCTCTGGCAAATGTCTGCGTGTGTTCGTACGCATCGTTACTTTCAGGCAATTTATGCTTATAATAATTAGATACCTCGCGGAGCTCGTGCAGGACGCGCCTGGCTGTCCAGAGATCGTCTCTCCCATTTATGTTATAATCTTACACTCGCTGTAGTGCCCCCCCCCCCCCCTCCCCCCACATTGCACATTCGACAATGCGAGACGTCCAACTCTAAAATTGTCCTATACGTCCAACATTTATTTTATATATGGTATTTGATTCGTTCGCATTATTATTATCATCACCGTTTGATTTTTAAAAGTCGAATATTATTTCATCGTCAGTTCATATTTTTGCAGCTCGTTTCCATCTACCTTTCCGCAACACGCAAACAATTTGGAATACATTTATGTTCAAAGCTAAAAGGCAATATTTCGTACGCCCCTTTACGTATCGATCAAGTGTTAATTGCGAAATACTTACGTCAATGTTAAAAACACATGTATATACGTATACGTGTGTTGGGGCTTGAGGTAACGAGCGTTCGCGATAAAACCGTCCAAAATCTCTATCGACAAATTGCCAATAAAGCGCTCCGTGACGTACAACACGCGCGAAATAAACACGCAGCAAGGATCGAGAAGAAAGAAAGAGAGAGAGAGAGAGAGAGAGAGAGAGAGAGAGAGAGAGAAAGCGGGACTTGGTTTGCTGAGTTTGTTAATCGGAAACGTCGTAAGTCACCTGTTTTCGCGGGTACCCGACGAAATTTTAATTTATGCCTACCATTATCCCACCCACGGGTGTTATCCGAACATTACTGCGAAACGACGCGGCTGAACGAGCCAGAGGAGACAGATGGCGATGACTGGGAAGTGGAATAAAATTAAAATAAATGGAAAAAAGAAATGAACTTATTCTTCCTAAAAATATTTCCAGTTCGATCGATCTGTCATTTTTTATTTTCTCTTTTTCACTCTCATAATCCGTAGCATCGTCGATTTTGTTTTTACCGTCGAATTTCTATTACAGTATTTAAAAAAGATCATCCATAGTCAATTTTAAAGAAGTCTCTCTACGCCCGAAACTCCATCGGCATTCTTTCCGTGTAGAGGAGGCTTTTTACGATATTGCGGATAAAGAAGGCAATTTCGTGACGTTCCCCACCTGAAAGTAGTGTCCCCGCCACGTGTGTAAAATGCGATGCTCCAGAGGCTCGTGCCCAAGAAGAATTTCGTCCGGCTCTCTTTCTCTCTCTCTCTCTCTCTCTCTCTCACTCTCTCTCTCTCGCTCTTTCCACTGATGGACCCTTTTTTATACACCACCCCCTACACCAACCGGCACTTTACGCTCATTAAGGAAGCTGACATCATTATTTCAAACAATTTATGGATCGTCTCTCCCCACCTCGTACCTACGTCTTTTTTTCATCACTTTCTCGTCTTTTCTCTCGCCCTCTCTTTCACTCCCTCTCACTTCCTTACATACGCACGGACACGCACATACGTATAACACGTGCATGCATACACACACGGGAATACTTATATGCATGAGATGTATCGGGAGTTGCTTTTCTTTACGCGATTTTGGGAATATCGAGACGCGAGAAATACACGTTAAGGGGCAAAGGATCGAAAGAGAGAAAGAGAGAGGAAGAAAGATAAGCTCGGTGCGTGCGTGCGTGTGTGTGCGAGGAAGAGAGGGACACCACTTATTGCCGGAAAATATAGAGAGTTCCCGAGACGCGCCAATCGAGCGATTACTGCGTTATAAATTTCTCGATACTGTACACCTTTACTTCACTATATATAGGTATTCCTGCTCGATACGTGTACATATATAAATATATTGTAGATACATATATGGGTCCCATCTTAACTCTTATTGCCACTCAATGTGTCTTTTTTTTCTCTTTCCAACCCCTTCTTTTAAGTTTCTCCCGCTTCCTTTTACAAGATTTTTTAACGACGTGTGCGTCACGAGACACGGCCATTCTATGCTTCACATAGAGAGGCGTACACGTTTATAATCTGACCGAGTGCCGCTCTTCGACTACGTGTAATATATCTCCGTAATATAAGGTGTTATCCATCATTCGAATTGTTACTAAATGAGATTATGCGCGAAAGAAGAAGTAAAAGAAAAAAGAGGAGAATATTGTTGTATCGTTAAATTGGAATTTCCAGTCTTCCTCCCTCTCGATTCTTCCGAATACAAGAACATTGTTATGCACTACCATGTATATGTATACACGCCTGTAATAAAAATATAAAAAATACTCTCACTAAAAGTTCGTAACGTCGGTTCGTTTTTGTAATAATTTTCTTCTTCGTCATTCGTGCTACCTGTCGTTATATAGATTTATTCCATATCCTGTCTCGATATAGCTGCTGAAAGTTCGTTGAATAGCGAACCTTACGATTTCCCTCCACGCTTTCTGTCTGTCTGTCTGTCTCTCTCTCTTTCTCGCGAGTCACTTGTTATTCCGTATCGATAATACAAAAAACATACAAAACGACCCAGCTGGCACCGAGTTTATTCAACGTGACCATTCCCTCGTGTACTGGCCTCGCTATATTTAGTTTGTATGTAAAATATATTCTGTAAATATGCTATACGTATATACGTGTACATATGTGTGTATGTGTTTGTATATATATATAAAACATATAGCGTGTGCGCCAAGAGATCCCGAGGCTTTTCGAGATCTTCACTCTACGTCTTTGCTCGAGGAGGCCAATAATATCTACGACACGAAAACGAGCACCGGTGGAACGAGAGGGATAACGAGGACGCCGGGATCATCGGATCGATTCTTTATCGCGTTGCGATACAATCGAAAAGAAATGAGCCGTGATTTCGTGTCGCCCAGAAACCTCCGTGTGTGGAGGTTCCTTTACATATATATGTGCCCGACTGCGTTCGCGTCAGGATCGAGAATCTCCTTGGGGGGAAACCTCGACGGGAATCTCGGGACGCCCACGCGACTACACGAGACGAGAGAAAGAGAGGAACCGACGATTACAGGTGCGGCTCCAACCGCACGCTCCGACAACCTGTATCTTCGCTTCGATTCATACCAACATATATATATATCTTCGAGCACGAAAAGGAGAACCTATATATATTTTAGAATTATGGTCATGTGTGGGGCACGACTCGTGCTATATAGGCCTATGCATATATAAATAAATAAATAAAATGTCGCTCAGGTTCTCGAAAGATTATTTTTTGGTTCTTTATAATTATTTTATTTTATACAAAAGAAGTTTTTCACTCCGGAGAGATTGCACGTTAGGCCTACGTTTCGGGAGATTTAATAATCTAGAAATCACTGGGGATGCACCACTTAGAAATTTCGTTAGTCACCAGCCGGTAACCTTGAGCTACGGTAACTATTTAGTACCGATGTAACATTAGCCACAAATTGAAATATTTTTTTCCTAGCGACTTATGTTCCTATTTTTCATCCTTTGTGAAATACACTAGAGCCTTATCGTTTTTCGATACTTAGCGATCCTCATCGTTAAAGCATTCTTGATTCCTGTAAGATCGATCTAAGTATTGTTTAGTAACATTTTTTTTGAGAAACTGAATAACTTGGCAAGTTTCCTCTAAGCAACATACATTTTAATTTTTGTAAAATAGGTTAATTAATTGTAAGTTTGAAATATTTACCTTGGACCTTGGATATATTTTTGGCGATTTTTCGACATTTTTGCCAATTAACTTGTACAAAATTCATGTTTTTGTACGATCGCAGAAAAAAAAGCATGGTTCACACATAACTGCAGACATGAATCTTCGACGCCTCTTTCGATAGCCTGAAGTGAGAGGAAAAGAGAGAGAGAGAGAGAGAGCGCGCGTGATTAAGTAACTACCAGTCGTAAACCCCACCCTGCGTCGCTGGATAATCCGTGTAAACGCATAAATTGCCGGTTATTTAAGATAGCGGGGGCATTATTCGGATAGTTCTGGTGATGGCCCGGCATAATTTACTGTCGGGCCACCTAGGCTGATACACCCGAGCAACAACCACGCGACGTTCTTTCTCTCTTACACAAGCGTTCCCCGAGGCTTCTCTTTCCAGATTCTCCAACGTACAATCCATCCCATCGAAAGAAATTTTTATTTTTTTACTTCTTTTCCTTACACCGAAGAGTAACTTTGTATCCGCGTGTACGCCATAAAAAATGTAACACGGCACTTTCCCGATAAAAAAAATGAATAAAACACTCAAAACGATGCCTCGCGATATAGACATCTCTCTTGTCGTAAAAAAAGTGAATAAAAATAAAAATTACTGGACGAAGAGGAACACCGCAACGCACCAGTTCGTTTTATAATCAAGTTTTTATGTTAGATTCGTATGTGACATATTTTTGCATCGTTTTATGCCGGTTTTTCAATTTCAAATAACCAAAGACCACGTAAGCTCCGTATATAATTTACATGACAGAGGAAGAAGAGGACGAAAAAAAGATTTAGTCTGTAACCCTGCTCCTGACCCATCGACTATCTTATCTCGTGATCTCGGTTGATTATTCCATATTTAAAGTAGCGTATAGAACTTTTCTCGCGGTCAGTGATCCGCGGTGTGTTGCGATCGTATCTGTCGATCGTTTCGTCTCTACCAGACTTTCTCACTCTCGTACGTCAGTTCCGTCGTTTCTTCGTCGTTGTCCCTCGGTGTCTCTCGTTTTCTTGCACATAAATGAAAAAAAAGGAACGCGCGAGAGGAAAAATCACCTCGTGTAAGTTCCTACACGGTGGCACAGGGGCACAGGTGCCCCCGTCCGATCGTATCGAACGGGCGACCGATCATTGTATATCGAGGGGGCTTTTTAGCCGGCGAACGACGCCCGAACGAATTTCCATAAGCGTCTCTCACGACGAAGAACGGACGCATATATATATATTTGCATCGGTGCGCGAAGAAAGAAGCAGCCCTATCTGGTTTGACCCCGCGGGGTTCTGGGAGACCCTCCTGGTGACGCGTGATTTATTACGTGATCGAGTAAATAATGGATTCCCGGCCGAATCGGTTGGAAAGGTCACGTCCAGCCATGAATCCGATCTTGACCCTGAGGAACCCTTCTCGATGCTCTTCTCCCTGCCTTGGCAGATTCCTCTTCTCCTATCTTGTTTTTCGTTGTTCCTCCTCTATCCTCTTGTTCCCATACAGGCGGTACGATAAATCGAATTCTTCGATTTTCGACGAGAACGATAACGACACGAGGTGAACTAACCGGAGAAGTTTCAGCTACTGCATTATTATGGGATTACTCATCACTTCCAAGGATTCGGATGTATGTAAATTTTATTTCGATGCGCGCCGGGAGAGTCTCGAGTGACTCGGTAGAAGGCGCACAAACGGAGCTCACTCTATCCTCGGGTCATTCATATTCGATTACGTTCGTTGTGTGCTTTCGAATATACGGAACGTACTACGGAGTAAAGACCCGGAGAGAATGAAGATGGTGGCACGATGGTCGGAAGAAAGGGATGAGTCGAGAGCCAAGAAAGCCAGTAGGAACAAAGAATGATAAAGGAGAGACGAGAAGCAACCTGTTCTGTGTTTTGCGAGAAGTCCTAAGAGAGGTGCTTCCGTCATAATCTACGGATTCATTAGAGAACAATAGGATGATGAGAGAGGGAGGCGAGAAGCGGAATTCATGCTTCTTATTCCGCGTGTAACAGAGCTACCCGTTGTATCGAGAATATCTGTGGGCGAGGTCAATGCATTCAACGAGGTAGCGGGGAATAATAAAAGCTTACACGAACACCGCGAGAACGTACGTAGAGAGCGCGAGGATCAAAGATCCTTAACAAATAGAACAATGAACGTTCCGGCTAAAGATAATATGGCGAGAGCGCGATATCGCGCTAAAGAACATTCGAGATATCGAGTTAATTCGGATTATGAGGGTTTTCTCATGATCCATGCCTACCGTGTTGACAATTTATTCGGTATTTCTCTTGAACGATTTATATCCACCTGATCGTGATCCACCCAAGTCCGTACCTACGTGTGATCCAGCGAGAGAACGATTTTGCGCAAAGGTATTCGAACGAGATTGCTTTAATTTGTTGCGCGACCGGCAAAAATGTTAATGCCCGTCGCGGGATCGTAATTCAGCTGCCACGGGTAGCTCTCGGATATTCCGTAGCTTTCTTCCTCTTCTTCTTCTTCTTCTTCGTCTTCTTCTTCTTCTTCTTTCCTCCCTTTTCTTCGTTACATCTGGTCGCCCCTTGCCACCTTCCACTGTCTCGCTCGCATTCTCCACTCGTCTTTTTCCTCCACTCGTACATCCACCATCGGATCTTCACCGCGGTGTTGCCCCCTCGCGGAGTGGAGCCACGCACGGTGGCTCTTATCTGCGGTTTTATGTTCGGCTTTGCGTTTTAGCCACGCCGATTTTCGCTTCGCTCCTTCCATCGAAGCCGCCACGTAGTATAGCAGTATCGGGGAAGCAGAAAGAGAGATGGACGTGTCCGCGAGAGAAAAGTGCCCGTGCAGAAGCTCTCGCAGTTCGAAGAAGGCGACGACGCGTCGAGCTGTGTGCGGAGAAACCTGCGAGACCACGCAACCGTCACACCATCTTCTTATTTTCTCGTTCTCCCTCTCTCTCCCTGTCTCTATCTTTTTCTCTCTTACGCTACTCCCATCTTTCTCTCTCATCGCTTTTAACTTTTACGAAAGCCCGACAGGGCGACAGGTTTATTTGCGTCCCGCTTGCCACCTCGTACCTTCGGATTTGCATGGTCTCTGGTAGAAAGAAAGAAGAATAAGTAGAGGACCAGTGCTGCTGAACCACGCGATCTCTTGGTGACTCCGAAGCGGCTTCACCTTGCTCCGGGACCTGCAGAGCCCACGGGAGAAAAACTTATTGCTACCCGTACCGCATGTGGCTCGATAAATATGCGTTAAAAAACATAAAGAATGGAAGACAGGGGGTGGATAAAAACGTACACGCTTTTTCGGGGTTTTTAATAAATATTTTTTAGCCCTCGAGGAAAATGCTGGTGGATTCGTTATCGGGCAAAATAAATATACATCCAATTACATGACGTCAACATAAAAAATCAAGCGAGTGGTTTACTAATTGGTGACCAACACTGGATTACCAATCTTACCTTACTCTGAGTTTCAAGTATAAAACAATTCTGTATAACAAAAATATACGGGGCTGATTCAACTCACTTCTATTCTATGAAAAACACTGACGTATGACCTACGGTACTATACCTAGCAGTCATGATCTGACAATGCACCACAAACGTGTGCTGTTTGAAGGGCACTGACTGTACTCGTCATTCAAATATTATAATTAATGTAGAATGGACCGTAGGTCTTGTTGCTGATGTTCAAGAACTGAATAATCACACGAAAGGTGAAATCATATTTTACTTCCGGAAAAATTATTACTGCGAATGCTCTAATTTGTAACTAGAAAATGATATTTCCTTCGATCTGTAAATACTTTACCCGATCCGATGCAAACATAAAAATTGTATCTCAATTGAAAATATTCGTCATGATTAGTTCGCACCATCTAGCTATAATATCCTGACACTTGTCGCTCTTGTTTCTTGCGGGTCTTTGATCCTCCTCAATTTTCTCCAATGCGACTTTTCACACGCCCTTCTAGATGGTCTGTGGGAACCTCTTGGTTCTCTCGCACCCGTTGCTTGCGAGGCCTGTCGATCCACGGGCGCTCACCAACAAAAACCCATGGACAAGCGAGACCAGCCGCAATGTGCACCCCGAATAGTAGCGCGCGCGGGAAAGATCCCTCGGTGCTTCGCGATGATCCTGGAAGAAAAAAAGGAGGGGCTCGGGTTTTCCCTTCCGCAAACACATGACCGCTGATGGGAAACGTCATGCCGCGCATAGTACGTCGTAAATGGTTGTACGGATCATTGAAACAGCGATCCGTACGTTTCTGAAATTATGAAACAGTGATTCAGCGAATGTTCATTTAAGTAATCGGGCCTAGTGGAAGAAAAGTCTACCACTGCGCGTGTCTGAAATAAAACTCCTAGCAAGCATGAATGGAAGTCCAGATGGAAAAAAATGGAAAAAATATCATGGACCCATCGTCTAGTTTAAGATCGAAATCCTGTTTGATTAACAGAAGTTTTTCAACGAGAAAAAAATTTGGGACCTACGAATATGTACAGATATATGCATATATATATATATATATATATATATATATATAGGTCTTCCACCTTGAGAGGATCGATCGAAAGGATGTACGTAAAATATACGATGATCTCTCAACATCCTGTGAAGAGAGGTCACTCTCCCTTTTCTTCTCAAGATCCGCTTGTGTTTGCTTTAAATATTATTTTACGACTTCTCTCGCGCTAGCGGCCAGGACTCTGCCCAGTTTTATACCTATTCCATACCTCCTACACCTTTTTCGCTCCACGCTCCTCTTTACCCCCGACGCAGCACTTTCTGTCTCCAGCTCCATTCATAAAGTCAGACAAATATTGTTCCTAGACAATCGTTTTACAACCACATGAATAATACCGGTACTATTACAAGACACCCCATTGTTGTATATCATCCCTCTTGGTGTTCTCATCCGCTCGCTTCGTTTTTTTTTACTCGTTTCCCCCTTTTTTGTCAACTCTTTTCTGCTTATCGCGCGATTGTTCAGCCTATCATGACCGTATTTGCCTTACAGTAGTTTTATGCTGTTGACAGAGTAGACGAAGGTGTACCCTTTTAAAGTTTATAGGACCCGTCTTCTTGTTGGGCCTTTGAGAGTCCCCGATCGTTTCGAGTACACATTTCCACGCGACGCCGGTATTGGTCCCCTTCTTTTGGTCTCTCCGCGGCCCAAGTAGTAGCAGCAGCAACGAGAGTGAACCCTGACGACGGGATCGCATCTGTCACTGCGGAAACGGCTGCACCCGCGGCTTCCGTTCTACGGTGTCAGATTACCACCCTATAGCCTCGGGTTAATACACTTCACGTACATCTGATTCTCTCTCTTTCTCTCCCTCCCCTCTTCCTCGCTCCTTTTCCCCACCATCACGAGTTATACTTGAATGGTTTTACGTAACTCTCTTATGTAGAAGCAGGTGCATCTGTGTTTCACATAGACGATTGATTTGCTCGGGCGTTGACGAAACAAAAATTTGTATACTGAGATTTTTAACCCTTGTATCGCTACTCTACTACTATTACCTGCTAGTAATATATGTAATGTTGAAAATACTTGTTTTATCCGGCCTCACGACTCTATAAAAAAAGAATTTTCAAGACGCAAAAATAATAACGCCTAACGTTAATAATAATTAAAATAATTATCTTTTTCGTTGAAACGTAAACCCTCCATGTAAGTGAACAACGAGTGATAATTAAACCAATTTATCTTTGTTTATTCAACGAACTGTTTTCTGAGTAGAATGGCGTTAACAATACAAAAACATTTTTTGAATAAATCCGGATCAACGTATTTCGGTATTAAATTCGTTTATATTTTCTTTATCAATTTGTAATATTTTTAAATAATTAACATCAATATTGTGTATTTTGAAAGATATAACCGGTTGCGATTCAATTCATAAGATCTTTTCTTCTCGGTTGAAAATTAAGACTCGTTTCTCGTGTGTTTATTGTTTCTTATATACGATTTTCATAACAATTTAAAATTGTCGATAATTTATTGTCTCAAAACGGCTATCGTGTTCGGATGATCTCTACATCGTGCACCACGTTCATTGGTAATCGAAGACACCGGGTGGACCCAACCTTTTATAAAGCTTACTCTTTCGATCGTACATTGCACATGGTCTTATCGAACTCAGGCTTGCCCTCCTTCTTTTTCTCCGTCCGTCTCTTGCACTTAAGATCGTTAATTTATTTGAACATTTGTAATTTATTTCATTTATATCAAAGCGGAAAAAATAGAAAAAAAAATGGCGAGAGATTGGGATAGAGAGATTGAATAGGACAACGGTAGTCGAAAGACGACGATTATCGATTCTCGATCGTTGTACAATAACAAGCGCCACCAACCGTACAGTCTACCACAGTTATTACGAATTATTGCGAATGAAATTGAAGGGGTTCGGCTCCGCGCGCACAATAGAAGCCTCGCTGGTCGTCGTCAGACAACCGCGCATACACTCACCCGGGATAAGTCTCAGCGTGCGCCGCTGGTGGTCCGTGCCGACTGTTCGTGTGCCCAACCGAGCTCACGGAGAACCGATCATTTGAGAAACACACGCGCCTGTGTTCACTAAAACCATATCCAGGCATGGATCTATTCTACAATTCACAAACGCAAATGCGAACGAAAATTTTCCCACTGTGGAACTTGATCAATACCCAAAGTCTCGATCATTTTCCTTCCACAGTTTCGTCAAAAGAAACGAGACTTTTTGATAATTAAGGAAAAATCTAACCGACAACCGAGAGGAGATTCGTATCAATTTCCAATAGGTACGAATGAATTCAAAGACCGTATAAAAATCACAAACGATCCAAAAACATTGTTTTTTTGTGACATTATCAAATTTCTTCACTCGATGTAGAACCAAAAATTTGAATTCCTTGATGTTTTCATTTTACAGTAATGATGCACATCGTCCACACTTTACAGTTGCTTTTTCTATAAGACATCAGTATGGTCCATCCGAAGTAGAATTCAAGGATACGGTACCGTGTATTTTCTTGCATACACAAACACACCCCTATGGACCGTTGAGAAACACCGTTGGTGTAGCGTATGCTGCCGTAGAGAGATTCCTTGGAGAGATCAGAATGCATCAGTGCCGATAAGGACGGCCGAACGTTGACAAAGGATCCTATCTGTAATCGGTCCGGAACGCAATGCATACCGCATACCGAACCGCAGCATGCATAAATGCATTCGCTCGAATACGACGACGATTCTTCTTTTGTATTCGTTCGTTTCGATCTTATATACATATATACACCGGATCCCGGTAGAATCTTGACGACAGGAGTTCGGTGAATGACAGATCGATGAGATGCTTCATAAAATAATATTCTTATACGTCGTTTATTTTCTTGTTTTTAACAATCGAATATTGCCAAACAAAATGCTCGTGTGCGTCGAACGATTCTCGTACTGATAGATACACGTCTAACCATATTAGACAAAAATTCTCGCTAGTGTTTAAAATAATAATTTATTTACTTTTTGCTAATATGTTTCCAAACATTGGTCATAAATCGAGCGCGTTATAAAGCATGTGTAAGATCGATACTTGGACAAATTGGTGAAATAATAAATGAATGATCGAACGAGAGATTCGAGATCGTGATAGATCGTCTCTCTCTCTCTCTCTCTCTCTCTCTCTCTCTCTCTCTCTCTCGCTTTCTGAAGTCTTTTTCCCTCCACTCCCTCCCTCGCATAGCTCGTGGGATATATATATATCGTTGATCATCTCAACACACAACATTTATTATATCGAACAAACTCAAGGGAGCCAAGACTTCTTCCTTCTCGCGATCTCACCACGGAGAATTTTGCCAGGCGGCGATACAACGCGCCTCGCGCTACACGGTGACAATCAGGATGAATGGCGATTCGTTCGTGAGCAATTTTTCTTCGTGGTTGGATATAACGTGTAAATGGGCGAAACTAAACGAAGCGAAACTTTCGTTGTAGTCCTCTTCGGAAGAAGCAACATTTTTTCACAGCTGCAAGCCTCTTTATATATATAGGTATCAGTCGAAAAGAAACGACCACGTTTCGTCCCTTCTTCGTCTTGAAATTCTCCCGCACGTATAGCAAAGGTACGTTCTGGCGCATGCCTCACAGTGAAAGTGATCATTTCACTACAATTGCCGTAACACAATTTCTAGCAATTTTAGCAACGTACATTGTCAGCTTCACCGTGGGAATTTAAATCATGCGACGTACATACGCAACTATGAGTTTTGTAAATATTTCCCGAGCGTATGATGAACGCCGAATTAAATGAGCATTAATTATCAGACGGTCCACGCTCGTCGCGTGGGCGTGATTCATGACCGTGGTAAGAGGACCTCCGACTTCTTCTGCCTTCTGCGACTACGCATTCACGATTCTCTCTTTGACTCTCTTTCCAGTTACATCCATCTCGTGTTTTGTTTTTCACTACGAGCGTAGCCAAAATCACTCGATCATTTCTCTAATTGACCTTACGAGGTAAGATTTCTTGATGATTTTTCAAAAATAAAGAAATCGCAATGAGTAAAAAATCTACTGACATTGTTTTAGCGTTACGAGTCAAATTGACGATGGAATTAGATTTTAAAATAGACGTTGGATTAATATTCGTCGAGAATGGTCATTTGCCGTAGGTATAACCGTTATATCATCGATCGGCTTTGTAGCCGATAGCGGTCGGTACTTGATGGCGGAAAGATCGATTGCTCGTAACCGCAGGAAAAGTCTCTCTTCTCTTTCGCTCTCTCACGGATGAGGCTCTTTATATATATACATGTACAAGTACATCGATAACTACTCGAATGCAAATACGTTGCGACGGGTGGCGTCTTTAGCCTCTCGCCGTTATTCACGTTTTTTTTTTCGTCAGATGTTTTTTATTTTATTGCGATTTATTATTTTTACGTTTGAGTCCTTGATCATCATATAGGCTTACGATATATTTTTTGTTTCACGTCGTTCGGTCGAGCAGCATGGACTTCCCGGCGAGCCGCGAAGCCGCACTTCTTGCAGATTGTCCGGGTTGTCAGCGCGCGAGCGCGTGGTTCTCCCGAGCATACGAGCCTCTCTCGTTGGGCTAACGCGAACCTACGTGATCAGGCCACACGTGACTGCGGCCCATCCCATGCCGCCGCTGCCTGCTGCTCCTGCTTGCCGATCTCTCGGTCCCTCGAGGCAGTTCCGCACTCTGCTCGGCTTGGTCGCTCGTTCGCCTAGCCAGCGGGGCACCTGAATGATTTGCGTCCTAATCGGCCAGCGAACTCTCGCCGTCTCGCGCGCCGTTGCGTCCTGCGATCGACCGACGATGCCAAACGTCGTCGTAGTCGCGAGGCGCCCCATTGCACCTCAGGATCGCTCAACGAAACAGAGAAGGAGAGAACATGCCTCGATAGATCGCGTGCACGAGGGACTCATGCGTCTCGAGCTATCCGAGACTGCACACGAAAAAGCGATAATGAGATGGAATGACTCGGGTTTGCTGGCTAAATGAAGCTTGGAACGGTTAACACGAAGACCACATTTTCCGCTCGAGATTGAAGGTTCGTTCGAGTATACTTTCCGGAAATCGCTCCTATAGACGTTTATTCGAGGTTATATCTTGGGATCTACGAAATCAAACGACAAACTCGAAGTGACATGTACGAATTTTTTTCCCATCGATCCATCCTTAAAAATGCTTGATATTTGCAAAGGTGTTCGAAGGGTGCCTCGATACAGAAGCGAATACCTATACTGAGTATCGAGAAAGAATAAGTAAACTATAAAATAACAGCTTTTTTCATAATTGCTATTGGCTTAATTCTACTCTATTACCGCTCATAGGGAAATATCCCTTATAATAATAATTGTTCACCGATTCTAAATAATAAAATTATTAAATTTAGTATGTTATAGGTTCTTGTAAGTTGAAAAGTACGTAAGGCTCGACGACGTACTACGAGCAAGTTGCGCTACCGTTCCTAACAACTGACATGACCTATAAAGGGTAGTGCCAAGTAAGGGTAGGGCCTATAAAGGAGAGGCTAGACTTCCATACGGTAAGTAGTTTTACATAATCTCAAACAATAGGCAACGACGTAACGCAAGCCTGTTTGGAGACGCCTTCGTTGGGCCTAGTACAGCACCAATGTGATATCCCGATGAGAGGTTCCGCAGCAAAGTTCAACCCTCTGACGAATCGTTCGATTCTAGTTCATAAAAGATAAACTATGACGCGCATTTTCACAAATCTTACGCCAAAGATGAGTTCGTTCTGTCAAGAATGCATATGCAAACTTATACCTAGAACGGTTGATTGCTTGGCTGGCTGTTAAAAATATTAGCTTTTACTGAAAGTATCTCAATCTTGAAAGAATTTGTTACTTTCCATCATTTACCTCTCATTGAATCACAGAAGCGTATTTATCCGTACCATGTTCCACTTTTACAACGACAAATTTGAAAAAACACCAAATCTTATCAAAGTACGACGCGACGATAAGTGGTTATACGTTCCACGAAGAATGCAACAAGCCGATCGCTGTCACGATCGCGTCGCAGGAAAGAAAATCTTTGCGGGAGTCCTCCGCGTTCCCTCCTCCGTAGGTACGCCATAGAGAAAGGTGGGAGAATTCCGTTGCGTTGCTCCGTATACGGACAGTTCGGTATACGAGGAGAGCAGTCGGTCTACAGTTGAAGTTGACCAGAGTCGCGCGGTGTGCCGTCAGGAAGGGATCGCGTCTCCCTCACTCGTGTATACGTTCTTCTTTCCTTTCTCTCCTTTTCCATCCCATGATCTCCTCTCTCTCTTTCTCTCTCTCCCACCCTCCAGAGAGATATCATTCCATTTCCTCGCGGGTCTCTCGGCTCACCGCCCACTCTGACGCAACTAACCGCGGTGCTCTTGGCGACCGAACGTGCTCATTTGCATCGAATATGTATCCGTGGCATTTCCCACAGCCTTGCACTCCACTCGAGTCTCTTCGACTAACCAGAGCTTCCTTCACAGAAGTCGGGGAGTAACGATCAACGGGACCAGGATTTCCATCCCCATATTATTGACGTGATAAAACCCAGCTACCCCTAAGAACCATTTCCTTCCCATTCAACTCGCTAACTGTGCACCTTTCGCTCGATAGCCATTGCGAATAAACGCCAACTCCCACAATTTTCTCTTCCCCATCTTTCACCGTTTATCTCTTTTGGCGGCCTTGTAACACAATCGAGTTTATGTAAAAACGTAATTCAGTGGGTTACGATCTGTCTGATCATTCCACTCTCTTGACACTTCTTTACGAGCAGTTTTACGATGCCCAGATATTTTTTCAATATACGTGCTGATTCCAACAGCACGTTCTCCTCCTCCTGGTACGAGATGAAATGTGAGAAAAAAGAATCCGGAAATTGGAGGAGTAAAAGAGAACAGATATAATGTATACGATATGTACGAAGATAAGGCGTGAGCCACGATCTGGGCACAGGTGGTTAAGGTGGACCATGGTAACGTAGCCGGTGCACATATTAGTATAAGATACACATGCACACAAACACGTATATATACCACCTACGAGTTAATAAAGAGTCGAAGAAGCGCGTGAGTGAGACGAGCTCGACGAAAAAATTCTGGTCTCTTCGACAGCTCGTGTGCGCTACGCATGTATGGATCATGATGTGCGTACTAGCGCGTGGCTAAGTACCATCATTCCCCTCTTTGACTCTTTTGCGACAGACCTGTCGCAATCTAACTGTACTCCCGATACGTCGTGTACGGTTCGTCGGTTTAGCACGATAGCGATAGTAAAGACGCCCTTCTTTCTGATTTCCAAAGGGCTCGTGCAAGTTTTTCAAAAATTCACGAAGATAGAAAGACTGCGCGAACCGGACGAATATTGATATTACCGGGAGAGATGTGGAGTAATAGAGGATCGCGCGATACGTTCATATATCTCGCGAAACTGCACCTCCCGCTCATCATTTTTCGCGCGAACGCTTCGCCCAGTGGATATACATTAGCGTCGAAGAGTGAAATGAAAAATGGGATTATTATCCCAGAGCCTTGGCTTTCACGTTGCACACGAGGCCATATCCAGTTTATGTCCGCGGGAGATGCTCCGCAAAAATATTCTCGCGGCAGTCCGGGACAATTTTTTGCCCACCTCCCTGACGGTTGTTGCATTGTGCAAACGCTTATTTTTTTCATTTTTTTTTTTGTTGGATGGAGAAATAATACGGGTTTGCAAATCGTGTACCGATGACCTCCGCGAGTTTTGACCCAGGGACAACGTAAGCCCGGTAAACGATGATCATTTTTATAAAGAGCGGATTACGCAGCGCTCTTGGGTGTACTTTCATTTAAGTGCGGTACTTTTTACTTGTCCCTCTGTTGTCACGGTGAAAGTTTTTTTTTGCGATGTTGCAGATGAACGATCGCGATTATGATTGTTAAGGTTTTTTTCAGGCGCTGCCATTTGAAATCGTGGATATTCGTGGAACCTTACTTTATTTTTACAATCATCGGTTCGAGGCAGACACTCTCCGGAGTTTTCTCTCTGCTTTTGTCATCTCGCGTGTAACTCGAGACTGTCTCGCTCGTAATCAAAATGATCTCTCTGGCGGAGTGGGTGCAGCACAGCTAAAGAAAAATTCCAGGAGAGATGAAACACCGAAAGGGAACTGAGATAGCTGCTTCTCGAACGAATCGATCCGCGGGAACATGTCTGTTAAAGTCTTTCTTTAATTCGTTCGAATCCTTCGGAAAATTTGTACCGATATGCTCAAGAGTAATCAAAATTACAACAGCAATTTTTTCGTATACGTAGCTCGGCATTTTGGAAAATACCGTTACCTGATAGACGCAATGAGAAGAGTTGATTTTAATGACGCAGTTTCATCTGTAAATCTTTTGTTGTTTTTAATCGCTTTCAATTAAAAAATAAGGAACGATATTTAAAAAAAAAACATCGTTGAAAAAACTATAACGGGTGGTAAACTGTCCTAATTGTGCTGGATTATCACATTTCCCATTTCTCGCCGAGTATATTTTTCATCGGATGGTCTGGAGTATGATAATATACAGAGGAAACAATAACTTCATACGTAGGACGTCGGACATCACTATCAAACGTTATAACGTATCATTTAACATATTGAAATTTTAAAAATAGTTTTAAAAAATTGTAGCAGCAAAATAGCGATCCATCTTTTCTGGACATAATCAAAATAAAGACGTATAGTATGATTTATAACATACGACTCGTATCAGCATTTTGGTCAACGTTTTCGCAAGGTTCGAGTCAATCGGAGGATCAGGGCCAAACGAGTGACATACATCAAGCGACAATGAATTCGCGTAATGGGCCTTGTGAAGACCGCAGGGGGCTTTATGGAGTGAAAGATGGAGGACCAGGCCGGAGAGGGATGAGGAAACCTCACGCATAAGTGACAGCGATCAATCACGAGATGCATACACCATCTAATATACATAGATATATTTAGCCTTCGTTATTGTACGGAAAATAAGAGAAAGAAGTCTGTGCGTTTGTTACAAAGCTTCGTTTGAAAAAATGGAAAACAGGTCCCTACGAGGCTAAAAATAAAAGTAAAGGTATTGAGTGTGAAAACGATACACGATATAATTTCATTGTATCGCTGACAATCGCACAATCATTAATATAAACATTTGACAAACTTTGGTGGAATTCATTCGAAATAGCCGACATGTTCTCTTAATAAAATAATGTCATGTTTTCCGCGGGTTCATCCAGATTTCCCTTCGAGAAAGTTTATTCTATCATAGTACTGTAAATACCCGATGAAAGAAAATATTTCCTCTACATATTTATGGTCCCGCAAAGAAGCAAGTTCTCCGTATTGCAGCGTTGTATCGCTAAGAAAAGGCGAGGGGGATGTATCAAGGCGACACGAACGAGCCCACCGTGACGAGGTCCGATCGTAAAGGCATATACCTATACAATCTATATACATGGATAGATATATACACGTACTGTTTGTATATCTATATAGCATGTCCGAGGTGCTAGGCATGCTCTTATCTAAAATATGTAAGGTTCGATATCTGGGCCTCGTCGCGGCCATGAAGTGTCCTATGTATACAGCTATACATGCAGCTGCATGTGCACACATTTTTTCGATATATGTATGTATACACATATATATATATGTTTGTGACCCTTATCGAGGACGCTCAGTGTCCACGACCTTTCACCGGTCCCGACTTGCACCAACGCTCGACGAGTGCATCACATGCATCCCCGAACCGCATTTCCTCTTCGCCATACCGATGCTATATAATACGTAGATATAAGTATATATACTGCATTGCAAGGCGCAAGAAGAGACGATATCGAAAAAAGAGAAACAACGATAGAAAGAAGAATCTTGAGGCAACCGTGAACTCTTTCATCGTATAATAACTCGCAAACGGATAATCGAGCACGGAAATCGCTATACGTATACGTACACGCACACACACACGAGCATCTCTACCGGCGTTACCTCAAACAATAAATAAGACTTCAATGTGAGCCAAGCGAAGGAGAGATGCATCGATGCATCGAACACGACACATCCTGGGTGGTAATAGGCTAATGCTCTATGTGGGTGCATCGTATAATGATACACATACATACTTAGCGGTAATGCTTTTATACTCTTAGTACTCAAGAGCTTCTTGTATATATACATATAGATATAATTTTTTTTTTCGCCGACCGTCTATTTATTTTTTTTTCACTCTTCTCGGAGCATCTATTCTGTAGACAGATGCACACACACATAGACACACGTACAAGGTGAATCGAACTGCCTCATAAAATCGCAGTCTCTTTCGCGTCTGGTCAGCGCGAGAAAGATCGTCACCGCGTCGCCACAGAACGTCATCTCTCGCGACAGTACCTACACTCGTATTCTTGAATGAGATAGAGGATAGATAGGAACGGCGAGCGCCGTCGCGTCGTATTATGCAAAACGTCACGGTTAGCGGCCGACTTCGGCCTCCTATGATGCCCGTATAGTGCTACACTATATAGGGTGAATTTCATAGGGTGTCACAGGCTTTATTCTAAGGTAGATGTGATCATTACAAACAAAAGTTGCAATTATATATTGGGGATATTTTGAATAGTTTACGAGATATAACGTTTTAAAGTTGGTCCAATCAGAGCACGCCGAGAAGCGTTGGAACCGCCTACTCCCGTCCTAGCCGTAGAGATAACACAGTATAGGGTGTTACATTTGAGGTTGCAAAATTCGGAACAGTAAATTTCATCTATTATATTATTACGCAGCCGCAAGCGGCTCGAACGCTTCTCGGTGCTCTCGGCAAAATTCAGAGCAGTCAATGCCTGAGAAGTAAAAATGACTGCGTAATGATATAACAAATAAAATTAACTGCTCTGAATTTTGCAACCCCGAATGTAATGCCCTACACTATGCTATCTTTACGGATGGGGGGGGGGGGGGGGGCTCCAACGCATCTCGGCGCGCTCTGATTGGACCAACTTAAAAAAATTATATCTCGTAAACTATTAAAAATATCCCCAATGTATATTTGCAACTTTTGTTTCTAATGATCCCACCTACCTTAAAATAAAGCCTGTGACACCTTATGAAATTCACCCTGTATATCTGCAAACATCGATATATGTACCGGGTGTGTCATTTGAGGTGAAACAGTTAAATGGAGTCATATCAACAATTTTGTTCGACTACGTGAAAATTTCAAGGGCGGATCGTTCCTGATTTATCAAAAGTATTCTTGAATGATTTTTGGACTATGATAGGTAGTCCCTTCTCGATTATAGTCTTGAGTATAGCTTTCATTTGACTTATAAACTAAGACATCGATCGAACTGACCAACGCAGGATTGTCTCACCTAGTCGTAAATGCTGAATTTATCGACGAATTTTTGGTCTCTTAATTTCTTCACGTCGTTGAGTTCCTAACGTAGTTTCTCTATGAAGGTAGCTTGTAGTTCGCGGTTGCATTTTGAGAACGACGAAGATAGGGAGATATTTGTACATCGTACAGAATCGTATTTTCGGGCGTCGAGAGCGTTATCGCTCCATTGAGGGACGTAAATGTTCGATAGTACAAACATGGATATCGAACAACACGAACATCGGTGAACAATAATGACAGAAAGGACATAGTCGTGTCATCGCTATGCGACACCCTTTCAATTCTTGGACGCAGAGACGATCCATCCTTGATATACATGTGCATAGCTGTACGCGCATTACGCATGCAAACGTGCCCATCAACTTCTGGGTTTATCGATCAATGGCCCATGTATAAGTCTAGTAACCCAACACGATCTACGCAGTATATACAAGTACCCTCGATTCGATCGGCCCGTCCATCTAAAGCAGTGTTTCTCAAAGTGGGCAATAACGCCCCCTTGTGTTGGTGCTAGAGGTCTACAGGCGGGCGGTAAAGGTCTCAAAGAAAATTGTAATCATTGCGATTGTGATGTTAAGATGTGACAAAGTTTAAAAACTTGGGGGGAGGGGGGGGGGCGCTAGAATATATTTAATTCTCAAAATGGGCGGTGGACGTAATAAGTTTGAGAACCTCTGATCTAGAGAGAGGGACCACCTCGGACAGTATCTATCTGTCGTCTTGTCGGGTGACTATAATTACTTTTATATTGCGATAGAAGGCGAATGACATCGAGAAGAACGCGTCATTACTATAGGTACGACTGAGAAGATATATATGTATATATGTTCTCAGATTCGATATGGGTATCATTACGTCCAATTATTAAACGTATACATATACAGGATGTCCCATTTCAATTTATCGATGGACATTAGTCGAGAAAATGAGGGGATACAACAAAGATGTAAACAACATGAAAAGATTATGGTTTTGAGGGCGGCACGATGATCGTATCAAGATCTTGGATAAGTTGAGGGCATTCTAAGGTCATGCGAAGGTCTGTGCTTTGCGTAAGTAGTGCAAGAGAAAAAAATTTAAATTGAAAATTGACGGAGATGTGGCCCTTTTAATTTTTTTGCATTACACATCTACCACGAGCATGTTGTTTGATGACGTGGAATGGAAAATTTTGTAAAATCCAGCGTAAGGACAGGCTTGGGTCCAAAATTTGTCACCGAAAATCTATCGGATGCGTCAGTATTACCCAAGCTGTAGCATATGGAGATCACCAGGGCCATATATCATGCAGCTTCAACCTCAAACTCTGATGTGTGTGTCCTCGCGTCGCAAATTCCGTAACGCCAAGAGAAAATACACAGACCCTCAAGCTTATATATACAAATATCATTAATTTTACTTTAAAAAAATGTTGGATGAAAAAGAATCAAAACGTAAAGGATTTATAGCACAGAGACCGAAATAGTGGCATCTTTCGATTTGGTGGGTTTCTTCTTGGTCGCACTTACCGCTTGGTTATTTCAATTTGGTTGTAACAATAGTTTAGGTTGAACCGCAATACACGTACCGGCAACTGATACGCGCTTTCCAATACGAGAGGGATAAATTTTCCAAGTGAGTAGTGCTGCCTTGCGCATCACCATATAGGAGAATAATGCGACATTTTTGTTCTCTCTTAGATTCTTTAGATCTTCGAATCTTTCTCGTTCTCGTTTATGCACTCTCCGCCTTCTTGTTCTTCTTCCGGTGTTGTGATATCGCGCAGCAACGTCGGTTGGTACACACGGATATAGAAGAGAGGAAGGAGCAGCGCAACTAGCCGTAGGAGACGCGGATATTCCATACATGGAATCGTTCTACACGTTCGCTCCACGCTCTTCTTATATGCGCTGTGTAGCAGTTCTCTCATGTATATTCGTGTACGAGCACGTAACTTATCTATAAGATAGGTGCATCCACGATCTTACGTATCGCGAGAGAGAACTACGCACCTATCTCGTGGATAGTTTTCAGCTCTAGATGCAAACTACGTAGATATGCATCGACGCTCTATTTTTTCGTTGCCTTTTCCTTTGAATTAACTCGAGCTAAGCAAAAATATCAGAAAAAACTGGCGTTATTTTCGTGCTTTCTATACTCGCTCATATTCCACACCTAATTCCCGGACCACTAAAAGTCGTTTCGTTTTCTCATTTCTACAACGAATTAGATGAAACGATGGCGAGGATATATTTCCTTCCAAGTTACGACCTTCGATACATCTTATCAATCCCTGCGTTTTCTTTATTTCTATTTTGGTAATGAATAATGCGAGTTAATAAAAATATCTACAAAAGTTTAGTTCTTGATGGAGACGTGATTAATGGAAGCAGCGAGTAGATTTACTCCTTTCCTTATTTGTCGATTATTTTCCAAAAATCTTAATTTTCCGATTCTCGAACGATACACAAAAGGATATTTTGCACTAACTAATTCAATAAAAAATATCTCAGTGGAATCAACTAATTACAAATACTGCGATTGTTTTATCATACAAGTCGATGAAATCAAAAATCCTTGTGAATCTTATTTTCGACTTGATCTTCCTTCATTCTCTTTCATTCGCATTTTATTACCGCTACGGAACCGATACGTAACCCAAGCAAGAGTTCGAAACACATTATGCGTTTGGAAATTCATGCCGTTGAGCTCCCCGCGATATCTCGGGGCAGCCCTCGCGAAAAGACCGCGGTTTCTCTAAATAATTGGACGTGAACGAACCGTGTGTGCGCGCAATCGCCCTTCCGCAAAAGCATTGTTTCGTCGTCAGGTGTACGTGCATACGTGCTTATATCCGCGAGTGAGCCTGCGAGCGAAAGCGATACAAGTACTATGCTCGAATCCAAAGTTACCATTTCTACAGCACTTTGGACCGACCCCCATCGACCCGATTGGAAATACCGCGATACCGAATATATCCTTCCTAATCTTTCGAGCACACAAAAATTCAAATAAAATAGAAAAACTTTAACGAATAATGATAAATTTAATGCTTCGTGAGTCGCTTCTTCTTATCGTTGATTCGTTTGGTATTTTTATGATCCAGGATCGTCAATACAGCGTTGTATTAACGAAAAATTTCTTTTCGCATTATTGGAATTTTGTTTGCACCGACTGTATCCCTATAACGATACGCGATTGTCGCCCCATTACATTCAGCTCTGTGGGAGTGTACGGGTATCTCTCGAGGTCTTGGTTCGCGTTTGCCCTGAACCGGCGACCAGAAGAAAAGAACCAGAACGCGACGAAGAGTGGCTCTCGAAGTCCCCTCCATCCAGCATAACGCTGCCGTTTTATCTCTCTGTGAGCACATCGTACGGCGTGTTGGCCACTTGGCTCGTAAGACCGTGGCCTCGAGAGCGGCCAGCGGGTACTCATATAACGAGACGAGAAAACGTAGGTAACAGAGAGCATAGAGGGTGTGCGGTGCTCCGCGGACTTTCAGCCGTATGCTCTTCTTGCCGAACAATAGCCTTTCTACCGCGGGCCGGCGTTGTCTCGATGCTCATAACTGGCCAAAGAGGCGCTCTCTCACTCGACAAAAAGAACAATCGTTATCAGCTTTTTTTCCGTTTTTCTATCATTTTCCATTCGCACTTTCAAATACGTTTGCGTTCTCGAACACGGGGAAGGAACAACCGGGTTTTTCATTTCGAGTAAATACGATCGATCGATTTTTCCAAGATAGTTTATTCAAAAAAATGAATTATAATAAAGCATTGTCGCCAGGTGCAAAATCTCAAAAATAATTCCTTCAATAACATTAAAAATTGTGCAAAATGCATTGGCGTCAAGAAAACGCTGTTCGTAACTGGCGAAAGAGGCGCTCTCTCACTCGACAAAAAGGACGATCGTTATCAGATTTCTTTCCGTTTTTCTATCATTTTCCATTCGCACTTTCAAATACGTTTGCGTTCTCGAACCCAGGGCAGGAACGACGAGGTTTTTCATTTCGAGTAAATACAATCTCTCGATTTTTTAAGAGACTTTATTTAAAAGATGAATTATAATAAAGTATTGTCGCGAGGTGCAAAATCTCAAAAATAATTTTTTCAATAATATTAATCATTGCGCAAAAATGCGTTGACGTTAAGAAAACGCAAAAAATGTCTCTAGAAAAGTCCAACATTCAAGAAATCACTTGCTACTCATCGACCATTCTATTAAAGTGAAAGTGTACACGATCGTTTAAACTCATTTTACCCGTTTTTATTCCGCCTTGGTACAGAGTTGGCCAAAGAAAATATAACGAGGACGCAATATGCAAATGCTATATAGCTCGTAGTTTATTAAAATTAGTATTTATTTTCATTTAATTAAGGTTGACCATATTACTCGAGTCGTTGTATCGAGACGTCGCCCTGTCATAAGCAATCGTCGTATACGCTCGCGGACGTTGTACCAGTCCGGGTAAAGTAGAATCTCACCCGTGGCGACAAACGGTGGCTCACGAGGATTAAATACGCGATGTGTCCTGTGGGGGAAGCGATCGCTCGGCTTGTAGACCCAACTACGAAAGCCGCCTTTACGTCCCATGCTCTCGGCTCTCTTCTCGTTCTCCTCGCGATAAACGAGATTAGTATATATGTATAGTAAATATACATATATACGAACGTAAGTTCGAGTCGCCCTCGTGGACATTTCTCACGGCTCTAATTACCTGCCAGCATGTGGGCCTCTCTAGGCACACTCACCGTATGTGTATTATAGGATGTGCCGATTCCCAACCGATCGCTCGGTTTCGCAGAGCGTCGCAGCCACCGACTCTCGGCGGCAAGACGTGGAATAAAGACGAAAAAATTCATGAGTCACGAGTACGTGCAACTTGTTGAAGGAGCAAAAATACGGATAAATAAATAAATAAATAAACAAACAAACCTCCGGGAATGAGGGAATAAATAATCTTTAAGCCGACTCTTACGTCTTCTCAAACCTCGTATTTTCTCTTTATATTTATCAAGTTATTGCAATTTTGCTATACACAGGGGAAGATTGTAACAAATATTGTGGCTAAAAATATTTGAAAAACTAAAAATTGCTTTTTTATTCGACATTTAGTATCGACTTTACGATCCCATATCTATAATCAAATAAATCGATAATCGAGCCAAATGTATGTAGTTTAATAAACTTTTCAACCGGCCTTTAGATGGAAGTATTTTGTGACTACTCGTGCGATTTCTTTTTAACGAGCTTCATAAGGCTTTCTATCTCGCGATGAACCTGCACCTGTGCTCCGCGATGTTACATTACAGTTAACTACGTATGTACGATGATACACCATGGAACTATTCGCAATGCTTGTACTCCTGTCTCCAACTAACTAAGTGGATAGAATTCGAAGATAGAAATTGATTCCGCGAATGAGATAATGGCTAAGGGGGTGGGGCAAGGGTGGGAAGGGCGTGGAGAACGATACTCGATCGTTTCCCGAATCCGGAAAGTATTCTGAGCTAGTTATTGTAATGCTATATGTAAACCGCATTCTCTTGCTTTACTTCCCGATCTGGTTAACGAAGATTCCCGTCGCTAGAGGGCTCCGTTGACCCTCGAGGCTAAGAAACAAAAAAAACCAGCGGGGTTTTCAGCATACAAGATCAAGGAGGAAACGAACGAGTAACGAACCATAATGCGCTAATAGCGAATAACCGGTGGAATGTAAACGATCGTGGTACATCGTGCCGTTTCAACAATATCACTCGATAACTAATGAGATTTAAAGATTTACAAAACGATCTCAATAGTAAAGAAAACAAAGTTATTTTTTCTTTCATTAATGAAAAAAAAAATCGTCCGAAAGACTCGCAACTGTACAAACAGAATCGAAAAAAAGATGATGCAGTACCTACCTAGGTATATGATATGGAAGATGGATAAGCTGTTCCGGAACTTGGCAAAAGACAATCGTGCTGAATGATCCGATCGATCATAGTCGAAACGAACAATAATAATGTATTAACCGTACAATGCGCCCGAGCGTGTTGCAACGTACAATATAGACGAGAGAAGATAAAAATGAATTCGATTCATAACTTTGTACAATTGTGCGGCGGAGCTGGTTCGCACAATGTGTGGAGTAGGCTTTTGAGCGGGCGAGAATGTTAACTAAGGTACACGAGCGCGCAGGGGTTGGTCGGTTTAATACGTGTTACAGAGAACGACTAATTCGCGCTGCGATAACCCGCCTTCGCGCTAATTAATCCTCGCGCTATTAGGCCCGACCTTATCTCTCGCGATGTGGCTTACGTTCCATTGTGCAATGAGAGGAACACCGAGCGTTCAATGTTATAATTATAGTATATAGTGTATTATAAGTGTCTATATATACGTGTATATTGTGTGTTGAAAGGTACGGGGACGATTTGTCCGGGATGTTTTTGTGCCCGAGAGAGGATACGCGAGAGCATCATGCGCACGTTTTTCCTCCTTCCTTTTCTTCGCTTTGCGGACGAGCTTATAAGCGCAGTGGAGAACACCGGAACGAGAGCGAGGCGGTGGAGATTAATACGGTTTCGTGAGCTCGTTTCGCTCCGTCGTTCGTGTCTCGTTCGCGGTGGATAAGATCGTCAGTGCGAGGAGCAAAGAAAAAAAGAACAGAGGGGGGTGAATACAGAAAGTGGAGGATCGAACCGCAAGCGGAGATAGCGATAATAATCATTTCGAAACGTCCTTGTATAGATTAATCGAATGATATAGGTATTAACACTAAAACCTACGGAAATCGAAAGTTAGAACCGACTGAATAAAGAGTTGAAACTAAATCGGAACGCAATAAGTAATGAGGCTCGTCGGTCCGATATAAAGTTATCAGGATATTCGAAAGTTCAAAAGTTTCGAGGTACGCTATGTTATGATTATTCGAGCATCTCATAGTTCAAGAGAGTGTAGCAGCGTTCCATCGTGCTCGGGTCAGGGTTCATCATTTTTTGGATTAAACATTTCGAAAGTAAAAATTCAAAACTCCCGCCAAATTGATATTCAACCTAGAGTACCTATCTCTTCGCATACGCCTTTGATAATTTACCTCTGTAAGAGCGCGAAAGGAATAAGTGTATTGTGGACCTGTTGGAATCTCGAAGAATTCTCCTTCAGCCGATAATGATGTTATGAAAAGGGTTTATGTCGACGTTCATACGTTTCAAGGATCATTCGTATGATCACGATAGGTAAAGATGTGAAGAATACATCTGTTTCCTCTCGTTTCATTAAGACTGGAATTGCGAATAAGCATTTCTCAATGGATACCCACTATACGAAGGGAACTTATCTTTCAAGTTTTATTTTTTTGCAAGACGAGTCGTCGAAACGAGACATCGTCGGTAACTATTTCAATCACTCAATCGGAACTTTGATTTTTGTTATGTAAAATCAAAGCCAAAATTGTATGGGTAAGTGCATTTTTTTACATATCTAGCATAGATTTTTTTTAAATTCAAGGCAGCTTTGTTTTAATAATTGTTGTCCGTCCGACAATGATTATCCTCGACTCCTCTTACCTTCTGATAACTGAGTAACAAATGTGCAATTGTCCAGGTTTTTAGGAAATAAATTATACATTTTAATGGAAATGAGTAAAAATGTACCGTTGCGTGACAGAAATTAGAAATATTTTTATGAATTTTTACTGAAATTAACAGTAAATTTTCGTGAAACGTAAACATTACTACAATAATTTGAAAAAAGGGCTTATGCAAACGAAAGTGTACGATGCACATTGAGAAATTTGCGTGTTTGCCTTGAAAATTTAAAAAAGGAAGCCGAAATCTTCCGTGCGTTCGCCAGAATTTTTACGTTCTTCACAGTAAAATCAGTTAGGACTAGGTCGTCTGGCCGCAATCCGTGAGCTATATGTAGCGCGCGTAGAAATTATGCTACGTGCTAAAATTTTTACACACCTGAAAGTAAAATATTTGAAACTAGTGTCAATTTTTAATTGTTTGCACTTTTATTGCCAGGTTCAAGTTTTTAATGTAATTTTTACCGAGATTTCACCGTAAAAATTAATAAGAAATTTTCTCCGTGTATGAGATAAAAAGGGATAATAAAAACGATTGTGAAAATATGAAATTGGGAAGAGATTTCCGTTACAGGAGATTATGCTATAGGGATTGAAGATACTATAGATAGGAAGTTGCATATAATATAATACGTATGTGTATAAAAGGCTCTCATTTGCGCGAAGCAGAATCAGTTGAGAATCCGAGAGAGAAAGAGGCGTGTCAACCTGCCAAATATTATGGAAATTTATTCGTTCGAGGCACTCGCGTAATGGATTCCCACTCGGTGTTGAGGAGGTGGATCACACGGCCCAAGATGTCTAGAAGCGAAATATGAACGCTGGTACACTCGTGGCCAATATGGGTGAACTTACCCTTTTCGGAGAGAGCTGTCGGGTTTGGCCATCGAGCTACGAGAAAAAGAGATGCGGATACACTAGAAGGGAGCGCGCATACCATCCCTTCTCCCGGGAGGTACGAACGATGTCCCTTAAAATTGAAAGAAACAATACTAAATGAAATGAGCATTATTCATTTTATAAATTTACTAAAGTTGGAAAAGCCCTTTAAAAACTGTGAATAAGGTGAATCTACCCGATCCTTTTATCGAGCAAATGACGAGTTTAAATACGCTAAAAAGTTCATCTACCTCCAGCGAAGCTCGAAGGGATTGCAAAGTGAAGAGAAAATTAATTCTGATGATTTTTTGTTCGTTCTCGCGCGCGGTTCCGCGTGACGCTCGAGAGAACACGGTACCTGCTTACCTCTCTTCCTCCATCGCCGATCCTCTTTATCCCTCTCGCTCCCTCGTCTCTTCCTTCGCACAATATTTTGCACTTGCTCCTTCGTATCTTTTCTTTCTCGAGGCTTTTCTCGTCAGGCATTCTACACACATTCGCACGTACACATACAGATGCACATCAGACACGACAGTGTCACGTCGCCGAGAGGCAAAAATCCTCATAAAACGAGACACGCTTTGAGACGGAACGAAAAAGGGAAAAAACGTACATAAATAAAAATAAAATGAAGGGGTAGATAAAGGCAAAAGAGGAAGATGGACAGACAGGCGAAGGGGTGGGGAAAGGCTTCGTGAGAAGCGGCTAAGTGGATAAGGTGCTAAGTGTAGCCCGGGGTCGAGGTACGCGTACAACCGCGCGTAGGTATTTATGAATGCGAGTTATATTAGTATTTTGCTGGGCCTCGAGAGAGCTGCCACGACCCACTCCCAAGTCCGAGGACCATTTTCGGAAAGCCGAGCTTCCTTGTTTTCCTTGGATTTCTTCTTAATTGTTTTCGTCGTTGGTGCTTTCTCTCCCGACTCGTTCCTTCCTCAACTCGGAGTTGCCCGACAAAATCTCGACACGCGTCATGCGCACAGACGAGCCGAGATGGCGGAACTGTCGAGCCAATTAGCAACGGGGCGGAGCGCATGTACGATAAAATGGCGGCTCTAACTTCTGTCAAAGATCACCGTTTGCGCATGCGCGAATGGGTAAAATCTCACTATACGACATAGAATAGTAAATAAAAAAATATTTCAAATTCTTCATACCGTCTTTCCTGTTACAAACTTTTATTATATTTTCAAATATATTACTTTATCTTTTAAAACGTCCGTACCGCAATTAGAAATTTGATCTCTCCACTTTCAAAACACGCGTGCTAAAATTAGAACCTTGTTTTTGACTTTGGAAAACATTCTATCTAAAATTAAATCGTAGTCGACTATAATCCATACGTCTCTCCGATTCCTAATTCCGATCTTCGTGGTAGTTCGAGAGACACGCGATTATCGTAGTTTCTAATAAATTCCGAGAATCGAGAGAGATGGGATATCCCGTAGATTTCTCGTTCGTGTGCGTCATGAAAATGGAGAGGGACGAAGTGTATAAGGTGGGAGTTGAAGGAGGGACTGCAACTAGGTATGTGAAATGAAAGGAGTCTCGCGTGGGTTCAACCCCCCCCCCCCCCCCCCGCCCTCTGTGTGTCACCTGTTCCCTCGTTTGTTCGTGGTTGTCCAAGTCGCCTGGCCATCGCGCTAGTGAAGGAACGAACGAGCGCAAAACGCCCGCGGTTTTATATTTCTTTCTTCCAGTGTGTATACATCCCCATTTATATATATATATATTGTATATATTGTATATATGTCGGTTATAGAGTAGGTATGTAGCAATCTCGTTCTCGTTATCTCATGCTCTATGCGATCGCGCGTTATACGCGAACGAACGTACAGATCGACAGGTGCGTAAAAACACACAATCTTCTCAACGCTTTCTTACTTTCCGTCGAAAATTATATTCTTTTTTCCCGTCCCTGGCTATTTTCAATTTTATCCTCTCATCTCCATAAGTCGTTTCACACGATCGGACAAATATCCGTTTGCAATTAATCGATGAAAAAAGAGAATAATACGAGAGAAAACTGACGGTTTCGTTTCACAATGTGAAAAAAAAATGTTTAAACCTCGAACGCGGCATCACTCCGAGAGGAGGTAAGAAAAAAGAAATGGTTGCACATAGTACATGGATGCGCGTGGCCAATCGATAATCGTTTGCCTCGTGAAAAGATCGCTTGCGCAAGCGGTGAACGGGCCAACTCTCGCCGTTGTCGATATATTCATGATGCGCACGCAACTCTTCGCGGATCGATCCGCGTATTATCGAATTATCGTTGCGCGCGACGCCGATCACGATGCACGATCGACTTCCAGGACAGGAGAGCTTGGTATCGTTCGATGAACGAGATATTGACCGATCTTGAGATTTTATAGTAAATTGTTTGTAAAATTCGATTCAATGATAAAAATTAAAAACAAACGAAGCAAGCTTCGCTCTGATATTTCAATATGATAATTACATAGTCCAATTGGAAATTTATTCTTGGCAATAAATATTAAAGAAAATGATCGAACAACGTGTCTCGATTAAACGAAAACAAAACTTGAACCAAGATATTTTTGTACGCAGTTGCATCGACGATCGAATAGACAGAGAAAATCGAGAACGAGGCTCGAAGGTGGACGAAGAAGAGGAAGAAGATGGAGAATAACTGGTAGAAAACAGGCCTCGCGGGGCCACGTCGCGCCCGGTGCGGGTGAGCACACCGGGGTCAACGGAGTTCAACTCTGGACCACGGATTCGCCTCCGGTCTCTTCGCATCGTCGTCTTTCTATCTCCCTCTCTCTCTCCCGTTCTACGTACATACGTATTACATATATACGTACGTATATATATATAGCGAGACTCACATATATAAACATATATGTCGTTCTACCTGGGCCTGTTTTGCCTTCTCGTCTCGTCTTTTTTTTCCATGTCTCTTTTCGCGCATTCTTTCTCGTATTGCCCGCTCGAAAACGACCGTCTGTCTCCTGACCTCGTGTCGACGAGACGCCCTCAAACGAAATATCATTCGTTCAATAATTTCGCCATTGCATTTTTCCCTTTTCATTCAGTTTTTCTAATCATTAATTTTGCTTCTTCGGATATACTATATCGGTTTGAAATTTTTTCCTTAAAATATATTCGAGGTATCAAAGAGGATATATCGATTATCTATCTTTCATGCGGATGCGTCCATATATTTCCATGTATTTCGTTACACTGGGCATAACTTTGAACCGTGTGCTATATTTTTTTCACGTATATGCTATATAGTAAATATTATATTACATTATTATGCTCGAGGAGAAAGATTTCTGCTCGATGCTAATGCGATTCTGAGAAGGAGGAGGAGAAGAAGAAGAAGAAGAAGAGGAAGAAGACGAAGAAGAAGAAGAAGAGGAAGAAGAAGAAGAAGAAGAAGAAGAAGAGGAAGAAGAAGAAGAAGAAGAAGAAGAAGAAGAAGAAGAAGAAGTTGATGAAGAAGGAGTAGGAGGAGAAGAAGAACAAGATGGAGAAGAAGAAGAAGAAGAAGAAGCGATGCCCGTCTGGAGGACACGCGTCCACCTCCAACTCGTCGCGCTCTGCGTCGTCGTCGCAAGAAGTCTCGAGCGTCCAGACTCTATCGCACCTGCGAGGGTGATAAGCTCGCCAGTCGGCGCCGGACAACGTTCGTTTACTTATTCCTGGGTGCATCCATCTACACGAATGTATATATCATACTCACATTTTAATATATATATATATATATATATATATATATATATATATATATATATATATATATATATATATATATATATATATGTATTTGTGTGTGTGTGCGCGCGTGTGTATGTGTGTGTGTGTGTGTATGCAGAAAACTACTAGGAATTCGTAAGGACTAACTTACCCTCGCTTTTCCAGTTTTTACGGTCATTGAGAGGGAAGAGGTAGAACGGGGTAAAATGCATGATACTATATGTCTAATGTAAGGCTTCATTTAATCCTAAGCATTGCACTCGACGACGTACTTATACTCCAAGATCCTCACCAACGGTATAAGGAACGATAGCAAGATATTTTTATACCCACTATAAATACCCGCCGAACTATTTACGAACTGAAGAAAATATTTTGATTTTCTCTTCTTTGTTTACTTCTCATCGTTTTCCCAAAATTCAACTAGGATGAACCACGTCAATCACGTTTATTGTAAATTATTCCTTTTGGTAGGATCAAGATAAGTTCGGAATGATTGACAAAATCGAAGTTTCATTTTAATATTGCATGTATATAGCACTAAGTACATGTTGGCACGTACACCCGCGGCTATATGCGAAAACAGGTGAGGCACCTGCTCCTCGCGCTCACAACCTGTGCGCGGTCACTAGAAGGAGAAACAGCAGCCCGGAGACGACAGAGATGGAGAACGAGCGAGAGAAGAGCCGGTGGCCGGCCACGTTGCTTTGGCTTCTTCGTCTCTCTCTCTCTCTCTCTCTCTCTCTCTTTTTCTTCGAGCAGGTGTATTCCGCGATGTAGCCCCGCCGCCGTATGCTAATTGGGCCAGAGTTAGCGTTCTGTGAGCCGTCTCTCTTTCTCTTCTTCTCCTCTCTTACGGTCCTCTTGGCCCGGTCGCGATTTAACGAGCATCACCATGGCGAACAGGAAGCCTTCGTTCACTTTTTCTTTTCTTCCTTCTGTATACTCCCCCGCTCTCAATTCTTTCATCCCCTCACAGCCATTTCTTTTATTTCAACTCGGTGCTAGTTGTGTCCGTTTTTTTTCTCGACATTCCTGACGTCGGTTCGCCAGAGATAAATGCGCCTTTAATTTAAATGTACGCAATTATTCTTATTTTTATAAATTTATTTTTTTTTTTTGTTCAAAACACAATTCATAACATTGTACCACGGTGATTTTGTTGAATCATAAGTATTGAATCACCGACAATCGTACGAAACTTCTCGCAATTACAGGAGCAAGGACGAGTCAACGTCGGTAATTTTTTACGTTTATTGCACATCCATTGCACGAATCTCATTTTGTCTTGAGTTTTACTCATTGAATCAGAAAAATCATCCATCACTATACCTCTCTCTCTCTCTCTCTCTCTCTCTCTCTCTCTCGTTCTCCGCAAGTTTCAATTGCATTATGTTTACAATAATGGTACACGGATGTACAGATCGGAGTCAAGGTCTTGGCAAATAACAGTCGTAATAACGATTGTATTATACGTATAATCGAAAAATATGCTATTTTAGTGATTACATCTATATCATTGTTGGCAAGGAACGAATCAGTGGGCTGGAAACGCATTCAGATCTCTCCTTGCTCGTTTCGTTCAATCTCGCTTTCTCCTTAACTAACATATATATATATATATATATGCTTACACACACACATACACATAGGCTCACACATATATATATATACATATGCTTATAAGTAGACGAATGTATGTATCCATACATATATATTTGAAATCGAAGCAGGCACAGGTGCGCGTTCGCAAAAGGCTTCGAGACTGGTATAATATCGTTTTAGACTCCACGAACAGGACCTCGAACCCTCTCCCTCTCTCTCCCTCTCTCTCTCTCTCTCTCTTGAATCTTTTTTTCCGTTCCCATCTCTTTCACGAGCTGGGTAACTTGCCAAATCTGGCGACACTCTCGGATCGCGTTTCAAGACACGCAGAATGACTCCCGGCGACGATGGAAGAGTGAATAGGGATTCGACAAATGACCTTATAGGGCATTATCGTTGGTCCTGTGGGCCCACATCTCGACTCAAGATTATATATATGTATGCCAGCCGAGAACCATCGAGCGAACCAGGAAGATCGAGACTTCAATAAAAAAAAATCAGCAAAAAAAAGCAGCGGACTATGTAGGTATATGTATGGATTGGTATACGCGTCGACGAGTGATTGGATCGATAAGAATCGAGAACTTTGGAAAGTCGAGGTCGTTCGTCCGCGGGGGCTTCTCTCTCTCTCTTCCTCTCTCTCTCCCTCTTTTCCTCTCTTTTCTTATTTCACCAACGGGCTTTTTATATATCCAAAGTGCGGGCGTTCTGCATCGAACGCAATCGTATCCTCGATCGAGACTTCTTGATCGGGGCCCGAGGATAAAGTATGGCAAAGCAGAGAGGAAGAGAGATAGAGATAGACAGAGGGAGATAGAAACAGGTAGATAGATAGATGGATAGATAGAGAGAGGGAGGGAGAGAGAGAGAGAGAGAGAGAGAGAGAGAGAAAGAGAGAACGTTGAGTTATATCGGTGGCTATTAATTAGTAGTTAATTATCGTCCTGCCACTTGGCATAAGTGTCGATATGTAGCCTTTCTTCTTCTCATACTTTTTTCTTTGCATAACGGACACCATCCTTGTAAGAATTTAATGCTCTTTACGACTATCTTTAACGGAAGCTGATGAGAATTCCTGAATCACAAATTACTATTATCTGATATGGAATCTGATAAATACCACGCAGATCCTCAATTCGAAGCCTACATTTAAAATGTTTCCTCACGAATCATCGATAACTCTGCCACACTGTTTCGTAATTAACCAGTAATACCGTAACGATACCAAGTTTTTAAAAATCAAATATTCTTTGAATGCAATTACTTTGCTCATTTCTTGTATCGTCGAAGCTTCTTCAATGCGACGTTACCTCATATATTTTTATTTTGGTTTTAGGATCAAGTGATGAGGATTGAATTGTGATATATTTTTTTAATGAGACTCGCGTTAATTGAGCCGTCGTACTATTGTACTATTTTTATATCCTCGTATGGGAAAAGCTGGAAGGCATCAAAACCCACGATATCGCGATGATATTATTGATACATATATCGCCTTAAGATTGAACGTTTTTGCCCGTTAGTGCACGTCATTGCAGCCTCACGTCTGTGATTTTTTAATTACTTGCGAATTGTGAGCCGTAAGAAGGAGAATCTTTGAGCAATAGCCGGCCTCGTCAGGCTCTTTTGAGCTACAGCTACCCTCTCGGTCGAAGTTTTATTTTCGTCAACCTCGTTGGTTGGACCCGAAGTGCGCCGTTCGAACGACGACCAAAAACTGAAAAACTAAGCGCACGCTCCTGCCCACTCGCCGATGCCAGTGCTAACACGAGTCGTCAGGACGTGGCGTTCGAGAAGTTGCAATGACGTGGCTTTCGAGACGCTGTAATGACGTGATACTTCGAACAATAAAATTATTATTCACCAAACATTTTAAAAAATTGAGTATTGTATCAACCAAGGGAGTCCGTCATAACACGTCTTTCGACGTTCGGAAAGACGTGAGAAGGAGCTTAGAGAAGGAAGAATGAGCTCACTTTGGAGAGTATGGGCGCACGTCAGTGTACAACAAACAAACTCGGGGAAAGAAACATTCTCAAGATCGTTACTGGGTCGTATGCCCGACTAAACGGTAGCGAAAGGAATCGGAGGAATTTGCGGCGGCATCCCACTGTGCATACTTTTCCTATATATATTCACGAGTCACCACTTGCTCGCGATCACTCTGTACTTTAGTGTTATATACATGTGTTTATATATATATACATACATATTGAGACACTCGCTAGTGTCTCGGCTTTGAGTAGGTATATATACAGCCTCGGCTCTATAAGTATACATGGCAAGGCATACTCTTCGATTTCGGTCTCTGTGAGAGAACTTTCGCGATTTCTCAACCTCTCCTCAAGAGAGTTAAACGAGGCGAATGATGCATACAGAGCTGTGGAGAACGAGGATTGAAATTGTTGAGGGCACAGGGATAAAGAGAATGATACATTTTTTGTTAAGTATATTACCGAGTGGAGGAAGATAACTTTTTGAATAGCAAAATAGTTTTCTGTCTGTTTGACGAAAGCGTTTTTTCTTGAAAGTCATCAATTTTCCGGATTCAGTAAATACTAATTTGTGACTCCCGTGAAGTTGGCTGGACAACTTGCACTTTATTAATTGACTTTTTTTATATCGTTAGGTGGTCGTTAGGTAGTGTTAAGTAGTCTAATTAAAACGTTAGGTAGTCAATAGTTTTTTCAAACAAAAATAATAAAAAATGTATGTGAAGTTGGCCGAAAATTTTTTCTTTTTCCTTTATTTATCTTTTCAAGATGGTCAAATGATTCGTAATCGTTAGGTGGTCATGAATATACGAATTAAAACGTTAGGTAGTCAACCATATCCTTGCAAATCCAAAAAATAATTTTGCGAATTATGGATGCGCAAAGGATAATGCGCACCTGTGCGAACTTAGCCAGTCGACTGATGATTGCGATCTTTGCCCGTTACGCATGCGTCGCGCATGCAGGTTTCTCAAAATTGTTTTTTGGCGTTTGCAAGGATTTAGTTGATTACCTAATGTTTTAATTAGTATATTCATGACCACCTAACGATTACACATCATTTGACCATCTTGAAAAGATAAATAAAGGCAAAAGAAAAAATTTTCGGCCAACTTCACATACATTTTTTATTATTTTTGTTTGAAAAACTATTGACTAACGACCACCTAACGATATAAAAAAAAGTCAATTAATAAAGTGCAAGTTGTCCGGCCAACTTCACGGGGGTTAATTTGTGTACTGGATTATTCACGTCTTTAAAGGCTTTTATTTCGTCGAGTAGCGGTGTTATCAAAAAATGCATTCTTAAATTATTGTCGTTTCATTTTTAAAGCAATTTTGTATGGACCAGCTGTGGTTTTTGCAAGCGCTCTAATAATTATAATTTCATCTAAAAAATCCCCATCGATTTTGATCGGTTTTATCCATCACGGATCAGATAGCATTTCTCTGCGTTTCATTCTAATGAACCACAACGTCACCATACAATTAATAATACAAAGATTTTGTGAATTATCGCATAACGATGCGCATGCGCATGATATACGCTCTCTAATGAGTTCCAAATACGCTTGCATGTGAAATAATTTACCGGATAGGTATACGCGCACGCGCGATGGGACAAATATTTAATTATTGCAAAATAATGACGGAATTGTGTCAGTAATACGCAGAATAATAGTTTTAATCAGTCTACATTTATCAGTTATAAAACTCTGGTTACCATCTAATAAATCAATATTAATAATTATTGAATACAAATAAAAAAAGTCCTTCTTTTTTCTTAAACAAACAAAACCCTTGCTGTTCGCAATTACCCAGTATTTTGTGGCGAAATATGGATACAGCTTCGGATATTTGTGAACAGATCGGGGAAATCACGAACAGTCTATTTATAGTTGCCTAGACCACAAATATACAGGGTGAATTTCGTAAGGTGTTACAGGACTTAGTCTAAGGTAGATTGGATCATTGTAAACAAAAGTTGCAAATATACATTAGGGATATTTTTAATAGTTTATGAGATATAAATTTTTTAAGTTTGTCCAATCAGAGCGCGCCGAGAAGCGTTGGAGCCGCCCACTCCCCGCCCTAACAGCCTTTCCATTTTCAGTTACTGCTTTTTTACCAACGTTTGTTTTGCGAGAGTTCCTGTAAATATTATTCGAGTTTTTTTTTCCGAATGCGTTTCTTCTTTTTGGGAGATACCAATGTAGGAATATGTAGAATGTTATATATTACGTAAGTAATTAAAAAGTTAGGTTCGAAGTTTTTCAAAAGTTTGATTTATTCTTTATTTTCTAGTTAAATACATCATGCATCAATAGTCAAACTTGATTTTTTAGTTAGATACATCACGCATCAATAGACAAACTTGATTGTACGTTAAGAGTCAGTGTTAAAAGCGACGAGTGACTTGAAAACGCCATCCGTACTTTTACCGGCACTGAGTGTTAAAGTTTTGAGGGTATCTAGAGAATTATAGCAACATTTTTGGAAAAATATAATATTTAACCACTTTTTGCCATAATTCTCTAGATGCCTTCAAAACTTTTACGCGGTCGGTTGCTCAGCTTCGAAGAAAGTAGGGTAGAGCGGGGATAGTTGAGCATTTTCTGGCTTAATCGATCATAACTCTTATCCGATGTCCTTGATTCTTGCACCGTTAGATCCGCAAATTCTCCAGCTCAAAACGCCTTCAGAAACATTATCCAATTCAGGTCTGATTTAGGAGATATTATCGTAAATGTGAGAGAGTGTAGAGCTGCTCAACGTGCCCCATAGGTGGGGTAAGTTGAGCAAGGTAATAATTCCATCAACAAATCAGACAAATGCAAGACCATTTGATGCAATGCAGTATTAAACCAATAGCTACGTTAATTAGCTACATTTTAAATCATGAACATTAACTGCAACAAACTGTGAAATGTTTGTTCTTAAGTAAACAAGGAGGACCGGCGATAGCGTGATGTATTCACCTCCGCCATGTTATGCGTGCCAGCCGATGAGGACAGTTGCGCATCGTTCAACTAGCCCCATCGAAAACTGCTCAACTAGCCCCTTCTCAGATTTTTTAACAAATATTAATTTATAATGAAATCCGTACCACGTGCGTTAAAATGATTATTGCAGATTGGTAGCCACTTAAATGTACTACATACTAGTACTCGTCTAGCTGCTGCCCTAGTTTTTCACACAATGCTAGAAGAAAAATACTTAATCACGTATTTTGTACTTTTGTGCGCAATAATAATAAAACGTCCCGTGTCATCGTCTCGTGCACCGCGTGGCTACCGGCAATGATTTGTTGTATTCCCCTCCCACATACCTCTCTTTCGTCCATTTGATGCACCAGCGTGCGATGCTTAGTTTTCGAGATATTACGATTTCCTAACTTACCCACTTGCTCAACTATTTCCGCTCTACCCTACGAATCGCATTTTCGAATCACTCGTCGCGTGTAACACCGACTCTTATTAGAATTACCATAAATATGACACACTATTGAAAAACTAAGAAAAATATAAGAAAACACTCAAAATCGATTGAAAGCACGTATCTTGAACCACGTGCGTGACCGCCGTCCTCATGGGAGACGCCTTATCGAAAATAACATAGCGAGGCGGGAGAGGTGTTATATTAGATAATAAGGATGTGCGCGGAGAAAATTTCTTATTAATTTTTACAGTGAAATCTCGGTAAAAATTACATTAAAAACTTGAACCCGGTGATAAATGTGCAAATCAGTTAAAAATTGACACTAGTTTCAAATATTTTACTTTCAGGCATGTAAAAATTTTAGCACGTAGCATAATTTTTACGCGCGCTGTACAGAGCTCACGGATTACGGCCAGGCAACCCTAATTCTAACTGATTGTACTATGAAGAACGTCAAAATTTTGACGAACGCACACAAAATTTCGGCTTCCTTTTTTTAAATTTTCAAGACAAACACGCAAATTTCTCAATGTGCACCGTACACTTTCATTCGTATCAGCCCTTTTTTCAACTTATTGTAGTAATGTTTACGTTTCACGAAAATTTACTGTTAATTTCAGTAAGAATTCTTAAAAATATTTTCAATTTCTGTCACGCAACAGTAAATTTTTACTCATTTCCATCAAAATGTATAATTTATTTCCTAAAAACCTGAAGAATTGCATATTTGGCACTCACAATCAGTTACTGTGATTTCACAGTAATAATTACTTAAACATTCTTTCGGTGTGTCTGCAATTATTCAGCGTTCGTATTTCCCTCACTCCTCCCTACTCGACTTTTTAGTCACGATCGAAAATCATATATAAGTAATGTAGAACGCTTCATACTCATATAAGTATAGAAACACAAGAATCTTCTGGTATAAACATACTACCTATATACAGTTACGAGACATAGATGCTTTATCCGAGCTTGCTGCTTCTTGCTCCATATACTCGAACTCCCGTCGTTTCGGTTATCTCGAACGTTCGTTCTCGAAGTTGGCGCGAAATATCCCACCCCTTTATACACACGAAGAAGTGCGTTTGGTCGTCTCGTCGCGATCTCAGAGCACACCTTATATTCCTCGTTTCTTGTTCTCGCTCCGGTCTTTGATGCGAGTAGAACATTTATTTTCCTCTCGTCGTAGACAGGGAGCATAAGTTTATGGTGCGCGAGAGAGCTATCCTCGGGAATTTTAGATGCGTACCACCTCGTGTAAGTTTTAGCGCTAATCTTCTCGTGTCGCACGAGCAGAAACATGTCTCCGGCGTGCTCTTATTTTTTACAGAACCAGAGAGAAAGAGACGACCGCGCGCATGCAACCCCCGCCATGTGTCAAGAGCCACTAAAACGATTTACCGTTGGACTTTAACCTGACCGTATCTTCATTTTTACTTCTTATTTTGGGCGCACACGCATATAGATAATGGCGCAGCCTGAATCTCAAAGAGACGGCGAAACACTATCTGATTGGGAGACGAAAACACGAGTTTCCACGTTTGTTTAAAAACGTATACATGTGCATTTTTGTCGTGCAACTTCCTACGAAGTCAACGTTCGTAAGTTTATAAATATATTGAGAGATTTCCAGCTATTCATCGATCAGCCATCATATCATTTTTGCTTTTACTACAATGAAAATAAAATGATAATGAAGACAATAGTATGTCCTTTATGGGGTGGGAATAATTTATCTGCAATTGTTGCATGCAAAATAGTTCATCGGGATACGAGTTTACGCCTGGTGACAGGACAGAAGGTGTGCGCAAGTTTTCGGTCGGGAAAGAGGGAGAGAGACAGACAGACAGCACGAGAGCGGGAGAGCGAGGCGAGAAAAGGAAAATATAGGCGAGGCGTCAAAGTCGTGAGCTGGTACCTTATAAGTGATTCCGATCACCTCTTAATCGGGTCTCCACTTCTTGCGCGTCCTTTTTTCCCCGACCTCTTCTCTTCGTCTCTCGTTTCGCCGTAATTGTCAAGAGTGAAACTCTGTGAGAGCGCGGTAACCGCAGAAAGGAAAATTTCATATCTTACGTACGATTTGTAGGCGGGACACGAAAGAAGCACCTGAGGCTTGAAAAATGTACCCTAAGATGAAATAATATCTTATAGGTATATAGGTACGAGCATATCAAAGATAAAACGTAGACGGAGTGCCCTGGAATAATTAACAGTAGACCATGGACCGCCGCGACCTGAATCCCTCGAGGAAGGCGGCAGATCCAGGTCGTGTCTCAGACTCTGCTCTGTTCCTCATGGATGAGATTCTCTCTTTCGTAGATGATGGTGAGAGTCTAAGATTCGTGTTATTCGTTTCAACGCCACGACAACAATGGAGCAAGATGCAACTATACGAATTAAGATAAAACTATTAAAAACCCTTTTACCATATCACCGTGATAAAAACTTAAAACGATAGATAAATGTATAAGGGGAGTTAAAAAAAGCAATTTATGCCAAACACCAATTTTTTCAAAGATGATTTACATTTATCTACCCCCTTGAAAGTACGAAAGTTCGGCCCACTTTGCATCTCTTTGGCTTGACGTATAGCCATTTCTATCGCGGTGCACGCGTTATGCGGAGAAATACACGAGCTGCATTTCGTTGCCGAGAGAGGGAAACTCGGAGCGTGACAATGGTGGCAGGGCCGGTCGGAGATTTGTGGCTCCCTGATTGAAATAAACTGTGCTTACGGGCAACGGTGGCTCCGCGCAGCGGCCCATGTTGTCCCGACTCCCATCCACCTCCCTTCCACCGTCTCATAGATATATATACATACTATACATAATCACGCCGGAACTTGCTCGCACTCTCACCAGACACAAAAAATGTTATAAAAAAAATTGTTTTCCCCTCGCACGCCTCTCTCACTGCTGCCGCTCCCGCCACCACCGTCAAACTGCAATCGTATTGATTTCCATGCAGGGAATTGGCCAGAGCTCGAAGGGACACACCGGGGGCAGCACGAATGTATATTCGAGGTCCGATGGTCATCGGTCGTGCTACGAACGAGCACCGAGTGTGAGAAAAGGTTTGAAAAAAGAAACAAAATAAGAAACGAAAAAACAAGAAAAAATAAATAAAAAGAATCCCTAGGGTGTGTGTTGGTAAACCTGTCAACGCCCGTTGGCACGAACGGTAGGCAGAGAACGCGAGAGATATCGTACATACCTCTAAATAAAGAAGCAAAAAGAGAAACACGTACAAACCCCGCACTATCGCGATTTTTTACTCTTTCATTTATTTTCTTGCTTCATATATTTTTATTTTCCCCGCTTGCATGTCCTTTATGCGAATCGCGGACGGCAGCGGTTAAGAGAGAGAGAGAGAGAGAGGGAAAAAAAGATGGTGCGAGAAATAAGAAAATCCAACGAAAAGAATGAAGAGAGAAGTATCTCGCAGGGCCCAAGCGGAAAAAGAGAGAGATACGAGCAGGGCCCACTGGTGAAAGAGCGCGCGAAACTGCTATACTCTCCGCATCGCCATAAAGAATTGCCCGCATCTCATAAAGCAGCGCTAGATTTTTATCTTCGTATCTTCGCTTTCGAACGAAAAGAAAAAATCGGAGGGAGAATGAGAGAGATAGCGAGAGAGTCGTACGTAGTACAAGTTTTGGCCGCGCGAAATATGCCGAACCGCGAAGGACGCCGAAGGACTCAACGATGCTGTGTATCCCCGCGGACTTTACGCATATTTTAAGGCAAACCTCGTGCACGCGCCCGAACGGATTCGCAAGCGAACTTCGAGCCACGCGTCCTCCTTTACACTTGGAAACTAAATGTAAAAAAAGAGGAACGCAGAAAGATATTCCTCTTGGAAGAAGCGACGGAGTGACGTATAATATCGCAGCGCCATCTGCCGTACATCAAGTATACTCCGGCGATTTGCCTCTCCGTTCTCCCAATTCGCTTTCGAATAATATTCGAGATATATCGGCCAAAAGATTTTCACATAATTCTTCCATCGATGGCCCGTTTCCACTTGGAACATAAACATGACTGTATACAGTCAAGTGCAACCTGCCGATACTCGGGGCATCGTAAAAATTGCGAGCTTATAGTGGCTGAAAGAAAAAAAAAGTAAGGAAAAAAAGTGCGGTGCAATAAGCCCCTGCGAAGAAACATAACCACCTAACATAACGAGAGAACGAACAAGCGAGATCGCCTCATTCTCGATCCACTGCTCGGAAGCGAAATTTCAGTTGGTTCTGCGGTAGCTTTTAGCCCAACGGTAGGTAATGAATTTAGCAACGAAATTTCCGTGCTGTGCACGGGAGGCTCTCCCTTTAATGCGAAAAATAAAGTAGAAGGCTCCACGGGGGTCGATGAGGTCGAGCCAGCCAAGTTCCAGCGGCTCTTCTGCCTTCCACCAGCTTTCCGGACCGAGCGATTTCCGTGTCTTGCGTGTGTATTGTTTGTGAGCCACGAGCGTGAACCATGAGCTTGTTTCGCGGGTAGGTGCGCTCCGCAAAGACAATGAGTCGACACCAAAGCCAACTTAAACAAGATTGTTTTTTATACGCGGAAATGGCCGAAGGGAACATTGTCTCGAAAAACCATAAGATAAACCAACACTGGCTGGCATACCGACAGAGAAAATACACTTTGTGTTCCTCCATGTTGCGGGGTTACTACTAATGCCCGGGCACCTTATTGTGGGAAAGCGGTCATATCTCGCGGGTACTCTCGTGGCTCATTGGCCTGTTGTTGAATTTAACCGCTTTGGCGCGAATGCGGCTACCACACCGCGCCCTGCTCATGTGCGGTTAGCGAACACATCCCGAGCATTATCGTTGCGGGTTTATAATGTGCACGGTACTACCAACCTCCTGTGTTCCCGGTAATTTGCGAAATTGTCGGGGGATAGTTACGAGGGCTGTTACGCAGAGTACACGGAGAGGATGCTATTTTCTCTCTTTGGCATATCTCGTCTTGCGTCACGAGGTATTTTGTGAAAGGAAGAATCTATTGTTCGCAAATCCCAACTTTTGTGATCAACGAAATGGTCCCAACACTTCTCCGAACGATTGCACATTCGGTTAGACATACAAGATTTTGGCAATAATACCGTCTACGGTCACGAATGAAAAATCCCATCCTGATGTTGATGATACGATTTTGGTATGCAAGTCAATATTTAGAAATAATTATTTAACTTATTCGTTCGCTCTTTTTTATATATCCTAGCTATATCTGCTTCTATCGATTTTTAGTGTAGTGTAAGTAAAACCAAGTGACAACGATTCTTCAATTCGACAAGATCTTATTTTTTTCAGTTTGATCCAGATTTATCGAAAAATCTCGTCAAATTCAATGCTGAATGATCATCCGAAAAAAATATATTTTTCGTTTCTTCTCAATTTTCACCAGCATTTGGTACGTAGCCTCTTCGTCGAAATAAAGTGAAAATCATAGACAATAATATCCCGCCTCTGTTTTTAAACATTAAAAATACCACTGGCAGCAACATGCGATTTTCGATTTAGCGAGATTTCAGTTTCCCCTATGACACATATACACGAAGTTCGCAATTTTTTCCTATCATTTTGTGACTATTTGCACCACACCGTCTAGTTATACATATCAAGAATTTTTTGAGAAGAGAAAGATTTCTCGATGCGGAAATATAATGAACGAAACGAAGTTTATCGCCTGAACAGGGAACTCTTCTTCCGAACGTGTCGGCTTCTCTCTCACAAGAGAAGCCCGTTGCTACGAATTAACATAAATCCCGTAAATTTATAATCTGCGTGAGGCTCGTGCCAAGATATTATCGGTTCAGGTATGCCGAGACAGAGTAAACCACGATAGCATACCATAGAAAGCGAGAGCAAGAGAGGAGCTGGAGGGAATAAAACGGCCGATCTTTCGGCGCGTATACTACGAGTAAACGAGCGAGGTGTGTGTTTTCTACAGGTGTTGATATGCGAAGTTATGAAGCGATGAGCGCGTTCAATTCCCATGCAATTCTTACATAATGACTCAGACCCATCAATAACAATACCATTTGCTGTAAATAAAAAGAAGAAGAAAAAGAAGCGAAAAGAATAAACAAAAAATGTCAACAAAATTAAATTCTGTATTTCCTTCGATCGTAAGATCAAAATAATAAATACCGTTCATCCTTTTACGAATGAAAATTGTATAGCCGATGGGAAGAGTGAAAAAGAACGAAAGGAAACTACTACGTACATAAAGATACGTTCTTTCGATGAGAATGAAAAATCTTCTCATAGAAGAGGCAACAGGTACGTATCCAGTTTCCATTCAGTTTTGTCCGCATGCGCGACAGGTAAAGCGAAAATCTTTCGATTCGTGTCAGGTCAATGGCAAGTTGTAGCTTAAAGGAAGCCGGGGTATAGAAAATATACATATATACATTATTTAGACCTATACATATTATACACAATACTACACTATACCATAGCAGGTATCCCATTATGACGGGCTCGCAGGGTGAGAACGGAAAAAAGCGAGAGGAAGGATCCGGCCGGCACGAAAATGGATTAATGTATGCAAAAATCTGTCGAGAGGCAAACGGATGATGAGGAGGGGGATACTTTTTCCCACCGGAACAAGTGAGACCGGGCGAGAAGGTAGCCGAGCTCGGACTATGTATGCGTCCTCGACACGTCGGGGCGCGCTCGACAGAAAAAAAAGAGAGGGCTCTCCGAGATGAGCGGCTATAAGGTTCTCGTGTTTCACCTGTACCGGAGAGACTCTCGTTCATCGTTTATGCTATATATATACGTTGTTATACCATCATATCCCCCATCGTTTTTGTCCCTTTTCTTGCCGCTCTCCTAATAAATATATATACACGAGAATAATATGCAGCACGTATATGTATGTGAAAGCATCTCGGGATCATCGAACGTGATACAGAGCAGACGGACCCTTTCCCAGGATCACGAGGGAACTACACGTCCGCTTAGAATCCTTCGGAGGGGCTGAATTTTGTCACATCTTCTGTTTTTTTTTCTATCGATTTGTTCCTACTTCTGTTTCAACATTATCAAATCGTTTTCTCGAAAAGGATCCATCGCGGTATGATTGTTTTTTTAATATTGAATTTATTCGTGTATGAAATTGTGTGTACAATCGTTTAAATACTTTTAAATAATTAAATAGAATAAATCATAAAGAACAAATGTTTTTTTTTGCTTATTTAACTATTTTCAATCGCCTTGCGATCAATAATAAATTCGATTGATCTATCGATAAATTACGAAAATTGTCACTACGTACGATAATTTACTCTTTAGCCCGTTGCTTTCACCCTCTCGAGTCTCCTTGTCATGTTCTTATTAGGCATAATGCCCTATAAACTATATAAGCAAGCGGCATAGTTTTGCCTTACCGTAAGAGCATAACGGATCGCTTTGCGTCCGGAATTATTTATCCGCACATACGTGTACATGTATATTTATTTGAGACTGAAATCGTGTTGGTTCACTGATATCCCTACCCCAAGTGCCTAATGTGCATGTTGCCATGTTGCGCGCGCGCATGCTGGGAGCATATTCAGGCGCATCATTCCCCCCTGCCGTTCTTCGCGTCTGCGGTACATTCGCGCGCTCGGTGCGCAAGCGCGATAGATCTCGTTACTCGGCGGAGAATCGCTTTCTCGTAACCTCGTGAGAACTTTTGTGAAGGTGCTTGAGCATGTGGCGATATCTGGTGTATATTCTATATATACATATAAATATATATATATATGTGTGTGTAGGAAGAGAAAGAGGGAGAGACCGAGACCGAGAGTGTTCCCCCTATGTGAGTTTCAACTGAATGCACTTTCAGGGTGCCGATGCCGGTGCAACGACACGAATATGCCGACAAGAGACGACTGTTCTCGACGTGATTCTTGGACGAAGAAAAAAATTACAGGTAGTAGTCGATGAAAGAGTGAAAATAGCGTACGGCGAAAGGGGAGAGACAAAGAGACGGAGAAAGGAATCCCCTGCGATCGGATCGAACGTTGCGATTCGCTTCCTTCTACCATGACTGATATCGCATATATACATAGGTACATGGTTGTATATAAAACTAATACTTGGCACGCGGTCACTGACACGATAAATAATTATCGACGTTGGCGGTCTCCGAATCTTAACAGCATTGGGCGTGGATTAACAACACACATAAATATATGACATATATTCTGTAGGAATGCGCTCTGAGAAAGTGTATCTATACACTAGTTTAGATATTATCTTTTTATTCGCTTTGGCATCGAAACATATATAGTTACTTAAATGCAAGTTGCATTTAACATATCCATGGATAGGGAAAGGATAGCCAAGGAGACACGTCGATCGCAATACGCTATTTGATAAATTATTCCATGATAAATTGAAGAAATCGACGAGAGGAAAAAAAAAGATGATCATACGTATAACGATTTTCAAGCCCGTTCACAGTTCAAATCTCGAACCTCGATTCTATCTCGAAATCTTTTTCCTATTAAGACCTCGTAGTAAGATCGTTTATACATGCAGGTCTCACGTGTCGTTCTTAAATAGAGATCTGAGATCTGAATAATCTATTAAAGGAGAGTGTATCGATTGTATGCGCTATTAGTATGTGAAGTTGCGAATGTCGGAGACAACTGTAATAACACCGGCACGTTCGTTCCAATTCACGAAAGATCGGACTAAACGTATATATGTCGTTCACACTTATATATATATATCGTTCACGTATATCGAGTTTTTTTCCCATTTTGAATATTTTGACGTAACCCGATGGATCTCTCATCTCCCATACGCCTATACACCGAACGCTTGCATTATGTATTATAAAAACTTTCATTCGTCCGGGGGTCTAATCTTAACGACCGATTGCAAAGCCATGGAGTAAGGAGTTCAGGTATCGATAGCAACGATCGCAGCTTAGCCGTCGGCGAGACTTCTCGTATGGATAATATTTCGTGGAGAACAATATATACAGATATATTTTCAGATACTCCAGGGTATAATCTCAATCTATACGTCTTTCTCTCTCTCTTTCTCCCTCTCTCGCTCTCTCTCTCTCTCTCTCTCTCTCTCTCTCTCTCTCTCTCTCTCTCTCTCTCTCTCTTTCGTTCTATCGTATGACTATCGCGAATATTTGCACCTTTTCCTCTATCGACGGGCCTCTCTCGCTACTCGAGTGATTAACCAGTCACCCGCGCTCTTTTAAAGGTGTACGTCGGTAACGTAATATATCCTTGCCTCGTCCCCGACTTTGCCACAGTTTCTCACGTGGGAAAGTGGGAAAGATCTCGATATTCTTGTCTCTAAAATATACACACACACTCACAAACATGTGTATATATATATAGGTATACATAATATGCTCGAGGCAGCAGGTAAAGAAAGGCGAGGAATTCTATTGATTTTTTGAAGAACAAATTTTAGTGATCAGATTAAGCTACTCTCGGTTAAAAAAAAACTTTCAATAAGAAAAAATTAAAAACTAATATTTTTTTCAAATCTTTTGTTGATAATGATAGGAATCTGCTATTTCTCTCTCGCATATCGATCTAAAGATGTTGTAGAGGAAAAAAGGATTTAAAGGTGTGGGGGAAGTGACGTAGTCGAGGTTCGGGTAGCCTTCGAGAAATACGGTGGCAGGTGCTCTAGGTATATGTACATATATATACGATGTATACCCATGATGAGACCCCTTGGGAGGTTCCTCGGGGTCGAAGCTCGAGAAGCGAGAGTGCCCGAGGGGGGCTGAGAATATCCAACCGTGGACCACCTTGCGGTCACTCTCGATGCCATGGGAAATGCAACCCCTCCGATGCACGCTATGCATTGTGAGAACTATTCATAGTTGTATGCCGAGCTACGGAGGACAGATATTTTCCTACGCTCGACTTTCCGGTGCGAAATTCTCGAAAGAGGTTCTCAGACGACATTTCCTTCCGTACATAAATACAATGAGAGACGAACGAGTGGGATTTTTACGTTGCAATTCGAAGAGGAAAAAGATGAAACAAGTTTTTATTTTCGTGGAAATGCACAGTCGATACTTTTCCCACACGCATAATACCTAGAACCACATTTTCTCTGGACACGAACAAAAGCCGCGAAGTTTTTCATCTATAAATAATACATTTCAACCAATTGATCCGGAATTTACTTGAATTTCTGGAGTAAATTTATCGACGCAATTATTGATCTAATAAATTTTTCGTAACACGAAGATTGCTTCGATAAAATTGTAATACAATATTGAAAAATACATTATACATAAAAACCAATAAGAAATTAATGCATCGATATCGATTTGACTAATTGAAAATTAAATTCATTATTTGCGATCACGAAGTATCCTGCACATTTTACTTACATATATATATATATGCATATATCAACACACGCGATATCAAAGGCACAGGGTAATCTTTCCTCATTCACCTGATGCTCGTATCTTGTTCGTCGAGAAGAGAGAGCGAAAGGGAGAGATAAAGAGAGGCCAAGAGGGGCCCACGGAGAGGCGAGTCTTAATATAATAATATACGCGCGGCGTATTATGGCAGGACGTGATTGTATGGCGGGCAAAAACGTAACAAGGTAATATAGCGGAGATTTTCATTGGAGAGTTATGGGGAGAAGGGGGTTGGCTGAGCGGTGTCCGGTTGACCGCTCGACACTCTCAGTCTATTTATTCCGGACCTCTTGACAAGAACTGAGGAAGACTTGGAAATCTTCGAAGTTGCTCGCAGGCCAATTTTGAATTTGAAAGAAGAAAATCTCTATGTGAGTATTTTTTTTATGTTATCAAGTTTTAGTCGGTATTTATATACGTCGAAAAAATAAATCGATTTTAATTGATTGCTGCATGTGCAGTAAGTACGAGTATTGTGGCCTAGGTGACCAATATGGGCGACTGCTATTTCTCCGAAATTAACAAATATTAGCGTGAAACAGACCTGCCATATTTGTGCTACCCCACCCCTCACTCCCTCACTGAGTTTAAATCGGGCGAGGCAGAATTGAGCATGTCTTTTACAGGCATCAACCCAAAATTGCGTATTTTGGAATTATTTTTTGGAAAGTTTAAACCATTATAGTTACTCGAATTCTAATTTTGTTCATATTATTCCTTCATAGTTTTGTAGGTAAATCATTAATCTATAGTGTGGTAGCAATTTTGTATACATATTGTTAACTGGTTTTTAGTTTAGAACTTATTTGTCGAAAACTTTCGTGTGGCCATGATGGCTGACCGGGTAGAGGGGCAAGTTCAATGCCTATGTTGAAAGCTATGAGCTCAGGAAAAATGGTCAGGAGTGCAAAATAAAGTGCGAATTATTATTTGTATTGTTTGCTATGATGCAATATATCCCTAGGCCATAATACTCTACCATGTTCAGAATTCAAAGATTCTTCACTTTTTAGAAAACTTTTATTTTCAGTTATTATTTGAAGTTATATTGCGTTAAACTTTTAATTACTGATTACCAATAAATTCAACGAGCAACGTTTCAACGATTTCAATGGTTTCGAGTTACTCGTGAAAATCTTGAAGGTGAATATCGATGAGAAAATATCAAACTTGAGTTTCAATAAAACTTCAATGGCATTTTTCAAATAATCTACATTATGACATTAAATAAGTCGTGAGAGCGACAGGTATAACAAAAATTTGGCGCCAGACGGCCGAGATGTTAATGGTGAATTGATCAACGTACATATGTAAAATGACAATGCTTGTTACATAACTGCTTCCGTCTTTCTTTTTCATTTCGATAAAATATAAATGGCTCTAGTTTATCTAGAGGCTGTGACTATAGTTGACGTCGTGATCGAAGGAAGTCGCTTTCGCACGACCGCAGTTGGTGAACTCGATTTATAATATATCCAGTACATATATATATATATATGTGCAGCACCTGATCTCAAGCTAGAGAGTCGACAATCCTCGTTTTCTGCTTAAGGCGAGAGTATGCGATATACATAGAACGGAAAATGCCTATAAAGCCCGACCACCTGCGAATCTATTGCAACGTTATATAAATAACTTATCTATACACAAATATTATGTACCTACATATATATATGTTCATACCAACTGCACACATTTTTGATCGTAGGTCTCGCAGGTTTGGTTCATGATTTGTTTTACGAGAATCCTGATAACTACAAAGCATCATCATGCTCGTTTGCAACATATCGTTTTTTAAATCTGTTTAAAACGTCAAACAAAATCACGTTTTTCAAAAATCTATAGCGTTTCTTAAAAATGCAGGCTACGATATAGCAGATCTTTTTTGTATTATCACGAGTTTTCGACATAGGAACTGTGCAAAAATTACAATTTATACAGGGTGAATTTGATAAGGTGTAATAGGCTTTGTTCTAAGGTAGATGGGATCATTACAAACAAAAGTTGTAAATATACATTAGAGATATTTTTAATAGTTTACGAAATATCAATTTTTAAAGTTGGTCCAATCAGAGCGCGTCGAGAAGCGTTGGAGCCGCCTAATCCCCCCTTAGCCGTGTAGATAGCACAGTATACCGCGTTATTTTTGGGGTTGTAAAATCCAAAGCAGTCAATTTTATTTATTATATTATTGCACCATCATTTTTATTTCTCGGGCATTGGCTGCTAGAGCGGGGAGTGGGCGGCTGCAACGCTTCTTGGCGCGCTCTGATTGGACCAACTTTAAAAATGTGTATCTCGTAAACTATTAAAAATATCCCTCATGTATATTTGCAACTTTTGTTTGTAATGATCCCATCTACCTTAGAATAAAGCCTGTGACATCTTATGAAATTCACTCTGTATATATGTACCCGATGCAAATCCTGTATGTCCTAGTGATATAGAAGCATATTTGATTCCGATAAATGCGATTGACAAGTCGTATTAACTAGATCGCGGTGATTACGTCAACTGTGATGTCATTACGGTCAGAGCGAAAGGTACGAGAAGTGCTTACAAACCCTCGTTGCGCATGAAGGGCCAAATGGAACACCGGTGAGAAGATGTACCTATGTCCCGTTTGCGAGGGGGTGACTCGGAGATGAGGAAAAAAAGGGACTGAGAAACGAGATGAAAAATAAAGAGCAAAGAAAAAGTGGGGTCCAAAGGCCCACCGTCCACTTTTTTACATTATCGTAGCTTCCGGTAAGGTAAAAAAAAACTCAAACAGAAAATGTGAGCGGAACACGGACTCGCGCACGGGGTGCACCGGAAATGTTTAAGCCTCGTCACGCTTGTTTTAAATACGTATAAAATCATACATAGAGAGGGAGAGAGAAAGATAGACGGAGCGAGTGAGCGAAGCGAGATGAAAAGACCACGGAATTGAATGCTCTCCCACTCCCTCCCTCTTTCTCTCTCTCTCTTTCTCTCACCCTCGGCTGTCGCTGTACATACATATATATACATAAGCTTCGACGTGGATCTCCACCTGGCATCCCCAGAAGTGAATTAATTTTTCGGATTAGCCTTATCGTCTACGACGACCTGTACGCCCTCTTTCGAAAGCCCGAGCCACGGCGCACATAGCCTCGGGAAAGGATCGAGGCCAAGTCTCGTTTCTTTCCATTTTTTTTTTCACCTTCCCGGGTGGTGTAAGAAGCTTTGGCGTAATGAGTTCCGAGACACGATACAGGCACTGTGACGATGACCGACAAGGAGACAGACAATATGTAGTATTTACCGTAGGATGGTGATGGAATGTGCATCATATATCTATAACTAAAGTCTCTCGAATATATAGATATGTAGATGGACACGTAGAGATAGGAAAAACGAATTAACAGGTAGTCTCGTGGATTAATATAATAGGATCGCATGTACGTGTTTACTATAGAGTCTTTAATACTATATACATTCAAGATACCTATATATACTTGGTCGTAGTTATGTTCGTTTTCACGAGGCGAGAATGGCGAACACCCGATAACACCTGGTTCGAGCACACCCACTAGAAAGCTGCGTTTATATGTAAGTTACGTAAGTTATAATCGCCGGTGCCCAACTCAATCGTTCGCCTGTTATTCATTAATTTAATTTTGATTTGTTTAAAAGCATTTTTTCATTGTGATATGGATCGCTTATATTCGACATTTAGTCGCTAGTCGTAACCAGGCAAATAAATTTTTGAACCTTTTATGCTTCACTCAATGTTAAATGGTGCATTTAATGCAACGGTGGATATATAGTAGGAACTTGAGCACGTCAGTATACGGAGAGAATTTCTTATTAACTTTTATGGTGAAATGGCGGTAAAAATTACATTAAAAACTTGAACCCGGTGATAAATGTGCAAACAATTAAAAATTGACAGTAGTTTCAAATATTTTACTTTCAGGCATGTCAAAATTTTAGCACGTAGCATAATTTTTACGCGCGCTATACAGAGCTCACGGATTACGGCCAGGTCACCTAGCCCTAACTGATTTTACTGTGAAGAACGTCTGGTGAACACATGGAACATTTCGGCTTCCTTTTTTAAATTGTCAAGACAAACACGCAAATTTCTCAATGTGCACCAAATACTTTAATTCGTATCAGCCCTTTTTTCAACTTATTGTAGCAATGTTTACGTTTCACGAAAATTTACTGTTAAATTCAGTAACAATTCTTGAAAATATTAAAAATTTCTGTTACGCAACAATAAATTTTTTACTCATTTCCATTAATACGTATCATTTATTTCCTAAAAACCTGAAGAATTGCACATTTGTCACTCAGTTACTGTGATGTCACAGTAAAAATTACTTAAAAATACTTTCCGTTACGTACCATTCGTGAATTACTACATTTCGATCCATTGGTTCGTACATGCGTTATTTGTACAGGCGATGCATCGGTGCAATGGCGCATGACCGCTCTAGATACATCGATGCATCGATGCATCTGTATAAGAAATCAGGTGCAACGGTGTATCCATACAGCTTATGCACCGGTGTATTGAAGTACGTATCTGCGAATCGATGGGTCGATCCTGAAAGGGCGCAAATGTCAAATACGAGATTTATTTGACTCGACTGCCAGAAGGGCGTGAGTTGGCAGTTATGAAGAGCATACGTATTTAGCGAAATAATATAGTCGATACATTGTACGTACATGCATCGGTGAACATTGTCGCCTGCAATTATAGCATTGTGCTTATATCAAACGGATCCTTAATTAAAAATACATCGGTTCATTAAATATATCCACGCATTCGTTACAAAATTCATTTCTTTTAAATCCAAGACTAAATCAATCACGTCAATAAATATTAATTAGACGCTTCATTGTTCGCTCGTTCAACGGTGTGGAAAACTTGAGTTCATGGGCAACCTGATGAACACACGGCTAGCATGGGTCGAGGGCGGGTAAGGAGAACTCCCTCTCGATCGAGAGATATCGCCAATTTTACCGCATCTCGTAGATACTTCGGAACGGGTTAATCTCTTGGATATTGCTGGCAGCGTTTACACGAGACGGGCTAGCGAGAAAGCACCCGTGCGTATATGGAAAATCGCGACGGAATACCGACCATGAAGAATAAGTATATCCGAGAAGCATAAAGGAAAGAGAAACGCAAACACATGTGGCCACAAACGCGCATACGTATCTACACACATATACACTCATGTAGACACGCACATACGTGCACATTGACATGGGACCACTCGCGGGAACGCCAAGTCGCGGCGTTCGTCCTCCACTGTTATGTCGAAAGATTTACCGGTAATGCGGCTCGTAACGCTCGGCCAACGGCTTCTCGCGAATGCCCCAGTATACATAAACGACCGTTAATCCAGAAATACTATCTTGGCGAGGTGCTCGTTCGCGTTCCATATACATTATCCATACATATAGTACATATATGCGGGAGCGCACGCACACAACGACACATACCATTTCGGTTTTCAAAAATGTATACCCGAAGAACTGGTGAATACATAGCTCGCTCTCGGAGTTACGGACTTCGTAAAATACCTTGCGCTTGTTTCGTACGGATTCGTCTAAAAATCAAAAAATCCACTTGATAAACAGGAGACCACTTTTTATTTCGGGGTAACAACTATATACCCTTATTTTGTTCTAAATGTATATGCCTATCGTTCGTTTTGCTTTTTTAGTTTCAATTTTCAGCCGGTTTTTCAATTATTGGTCGAGAGCTTATTGGAGTTTTGAGGATAATAACAAAAAATGCCAAACATCAGTTGTACCGACGGTTATTCCAACTAGCATGTCCGAAACATGCCAGCTGGAATGCTAATTAATGCAGTTTGCAACGTATTAACGATACGAACCGTACGATAGAAATTTGGTAGGATTATATTAATTTTCATATATCAAGTGTAATTTAATATAATTTTTCAACATGCGGAACGTACAATTTCAATTTTTCTTAATAATAATCGCAATAGTCATTTGTGATTAATGCAGTAAGTACTAAAATACAATAAATTACCTACTGTTATTTTCATTACACTGTTTTTACTATAATTTCTAAATGGCCAATTTAATTTAGCCAAAAACCAAAATCTTTCGATGAATTTTGGTGAATCTTCTGCACCATGCGTACAAACACACAGCTACGAACAAAGCTTAGCGGAGGGAACAGCAACGAAAATTTCGATATTCTTGTTTTTTTTTTGTTGATTTCCTTTTTTCTTTAGAATGCGGTACGTATATAGATATATAACTTAGATAAAGCGGACTATGGTCCTGTGGCTGCACTTGCGCATGTTTCAAGGCGCGAGTGCGGCGGACGAGCTGGCGCTGAGATGAGACGATGGAAAGCACAAACCGCGACTGTGCGGTTACGAGGTAGAGAAAGAGAGAGAGAGAGAGAGACGTAGAAAGCGTTTTCTTAACGGAGGGAGCTATCCGTTTCAGGTGCTCATTGTCTACGCATCATGGTGAACGCGGCTTCATGCACGCGCGGGAGCCTCTTTGAAGTTCTCCATCCCCTCGGCGCCGCAAGAGTGCGCTACCGTCGGTTAAATTAGGCGAAAGACCTTACTCGTACCAGTCGTGTACGAAACAGCGGGTGGAAACGGCATATATATATGTGCGTCAGGTCAGATTTTCATTCTTGGAAACTCCGCGATGTATACACAAGTCTGAGAATTAAACAAAGACTCCGCTACGTTAAGTTCTCGAAAGCATCTGAGATTCAGTTATAAAAATAATGCGACAACCTTCATCGTCAGCGTGTCCTTTCGAAATAGTTTTTTATTGAATAAAATTACATAACCATTAAAATAAATAATAAAAAAAAGTCTGTATTGCCTTTATCAACTCTCATTGTCTGGGAGACGAAAGCTGGACGTATCTTCGAAGGACTTCTCGTCATATCCATATTTTCCACCTTTCGGAACTCTTAGTCAACGACTAAAAGAACCATAACGATCTTCGAGCGGAAGACGTTGTCGCGAGAGAAGAAACCGCGAGAAAGACTAACAGGGGTGAAGATTTACGAAAAATACAATTTGAAAAAACGATCCCACGCTCCTGTCCTGTCGAGATCTTCACATCTCGTTCGCAGAGAAAGCCTCCTTTATTACGAGACTTTTGATTCAGTATCACGCCCGGTTCGTCATTCGTCTTCACATGTGTAGATTTTTATGGACATATATATATATATATATGTATACACATACATATGTAGGGAAAAATATATGTGTGTGTGTGCAGCGTTCTTTGAACGAGTATAGGGAGAACGGGACGCGACCCCGTTCGTCCGGGTCTCGCGTTTTAACATATGAAAAACGTATGCAAGACGAGAGGACCAAAAGACGACAACGACGACGAAGACGAGGATGAATGGACGCCGCGAGCCTTTGTCAGAATTACCAACTTCTTCTTCTTCTTCTTCTTCTTCTTCTTATCCTTCTTCGTCGTCTTCTTCTTCTTCTTCTTCGTCTTGTTCTTGTTTTTATTGTTGTTGTTCTTCTTCGTCTCTTTCTTATTCTTCTTCATTTACGTCGTTTTCTCTCGCCTCACGCCCTTCAACGACAGGTTCACGAAGTATCACACGCGCGTGTGTGTGGGTGCATGTCGGGAGGTCACGCCTGGGATCTTCTACTTCGAGACTCACCGGAATACATGAATCTTTTATTGAGCATATCCTTGTGTCTCCTTCCTGTCCTGTCGAGAGACTTTTTAATCTTGGACCTCTTTCCGTCTCTTTCTCTCTCTCTCTCTCCTTTTTATGTGCCAGTGAGCCTGGCCTTTCTCGAAAGAATATGAGAATTTCAATAGGTCGGATGAGAGAAGGAAAAATAATGTACCTATCGCTACAAGAGAATTTAATTTATGTTTAATTCTCTTATTCTCGTGTTTCTCACGCAGCAAAGTTGACAGGGATGATCTTGCCATTATATGACATTGAGAAAAATGGACATAATTTAAATCCGAATGGAAATTCGATTGAAATAAATTAAATGAAAACTGTTATCAAAGAAAAATACACAAAGATCGCATTGAAATATTACGCTTGATTTTATTTAAAACTTTTCGGTAAAAATCATTTTATTTTATAAATTGTGGCTCGATTTATAACCAGTATTACCAATGGGTATAACAATGTTATATTCCGTATGGAACAAACATTTTTATTTTGTACTATCCGCCACTTGGAACTTCTTACCTTTAATTTACAGAACACGTAAATATGACAACTTATTGTATGTTAAAAATGATTGAGACCCAAAACTTTTCCCGAGCAACACAAACGATTTAAGTATAATTACTAGAATTGCTTTTCTAATTCGAACACAAATTTATATTCGAGAGGTTGAAAAAATAAAGTTTCATCAGGCAAATCTCAGAAAAAGTTTGGGGACCAAAATATTGTTCATTCTATCAAATCTAGACGAAACTATCGATACGCTCAATAGTGGTTTAGAATGTCACAGCGATCAGAAAACGAAGTAATTCGGCTGACCCCCGATGCAATTGACCCCACTCTCCTCTATATATGGCAAAATCTATGTATATAGTGTTCAATGTATTTCATTCCGTATGCTGCGACAACTTTGCGGTTTCGTTCTTTCATCCGTCTCGTTGAGACTCCCAGGCACAGTTTTCAAACCCAAATGCGGGTTCATTAATGGTAGCTCGAGAATATGAGAAATACACCCCGTACCAAAAAACGACGAGATCGAGATTGACTCGAGGCGCTGAAAGCCGTTCCACCGGTCACCGGGGGGGTTCAAGTTTTCTTCTCTTGCTCTCGCTCTCTTTCTCTTTCTCTTGTAAAATATGTGCCTATAACAATATATATAGCCTCGTGATTCTCAGAGGGTTGAAATCGCGGAATGTGATCTCATCGTTGATGAAAGGGGTTGCGATATATGAAAAAAAAAAATACGATGAGCGTACGTGATGTAGTATAAAACACGATCGAGTGGTTTCTCACTTAATGTCGAGCAGAAAGAAGGAAGGAGAGTGAGAATAAATAAGTAAAACATCAACGGTCGTCTAATTGACACTAGCGGCGAGCATGAATTTCGAGATGGGCAAACGACAATCCTCACCGACCATCTGGGCATGAAAAACTACCCTTGCTTCTAGGTGGTTAAATGTACTCACAAAAAATATCTATTTATCAGCCAATATAAATCGTTATCGCGAGAAACAAATTAACCATGAAAATCATTTAGTACGAAAAACAGATGACCATATCGATAAACTTAATTTATTAAAATATCGAATGTACGAATTAATATTGAGTCGTTTTTTTAGCCACCCCTTGAATAATTTAAAAAAGCCACCCCTTTTGGCCACCGTGAACTACAATGCTGAGGACCCCAACGTTCTCATTACAAAAAAAAAGTATAAGAAAAAATGTCCACGATACACGATAACTATCGCCTCAACGATCCTGGCGATATAAAATGCCCCGTGGTATACGCGCTGAAGTAATATATTCTTTTCTCGTTCCTTCTTAAGGACAATGTGAGTTGAAGTGCTGAAAAAGAATGCTGAAAGAGTCGCGAGTAGGTATACGATCGACAGGGGGTAGTTTATCGAATATCTCCCCCCCCCCCCCCCCCCCCCCTCCATATATATATATAGTGCATGTCAAAGAAAATTATAAGCAGTTCCCACAGTGAGAACAACACGTTATTTCCAAGTTCATTGTACAACCTTCATTTATCAGCAACAAAAAATTGTTCTCACTTTTTGATATTTTTCTAAGTATTTTCTGAATATTTTTCTAAATATTCTAACGTAAAAGTATTTTGAGAAGCGTTTCAGAATAATAACCTTCATCATTTTATCACACCTAGATCAATGGCGAACACGACAATTTTACCATTTATTTCAATGTACCATGTATGTTCAAGTAAATAGTGAAATTATGGTAATAGATGAAAATCGTATATCTATAGATATGTAATGTAGATGACTTTAAACGACGCAAGGTACTTATATTTCCGTGAACTGCGTGAAAACGCATACGAGGAGTTAACGCCCCTCGATCTCGTCAGTTAAATTCCATCTCTCTCTCTCTCTCTCTCTCTCTTATTCGCTGGATCTCCAAAGGGCGGCTTTCGCGGGGGTCAAATGCGCGCGGTCCGTACCGGCGGGTTCTGACGAAGAACCGAAGCGCTCTCCTCCGGTGTGTCGGACGTAATGGCGACTATTAGATGAGTTTACCGTGGCAGAGAGAAGCCTCGGGGAAGTCTTCCTCCTCTTTTCTTCTCTCCGCTCCTTTTCTTTTTTCGCTTTTTTCTGTCTTTTTTGTCCGTTCTCGCTCTCTCTCTCTCTCTCTCTCTCTCTCTCTCTCTCTCTTTCTCTCGTTCTCTCATCGGCGTGTGACTCCCTCTGCTTTCTCTGGTCTTCTCGACACCTCGCGGCTTTTCTCTCACACTTAACCCGTAGACCGCAGATCTCTCGCGCCGTACTGCCACGACCGTTATAGAGACAAGAGAGTCGAGAGCCTGGGAATTTTCTTAATTCTTCCGGCTTGCCGCCTTATTTTTAGTTTTACCCTTTTTTTCGTTCCATGTAGAATATACTTTTTGCTCAGCGTGAATACCGGATGTGCTGCAATGGATTGGTCGAAGTTTCCAGCGAGATGAGGAAAATACGAAATAGCGATAACATTAATTTTTTAATTTGTCTGGGCCAATTGAAAATTGTTTGATGATGATAGAGGTTTCTTTACCTTTGAGGATATAAAAGTCCTTTGAAATTCGTCCAAATGTGTGATATTAAATGAATTTACTTTTAAAATCTGTTGCGGTCTGAAATTTTAATTTCCCTAAGAATGGCGAAGAACAGAAAAATATTGGATTTTTGCAATTTCTCTCCGATATTCGGACGCTCTTATTTTTCAACAAGCTGCGAATATACTCGAAGAATATCGTAAAATTGATTCAGTCCTTCCTATTTTCGATCATTATTTATCAACCTAATAAATAATAGTCGAACGATCTTAACAGCGCTATCTAAAAGCGAGGAAAATTTTCATGGAAATATGGAAGAATCGATGATACAATCCCTTCGCGAAAATGCAACCACCTTAATAAACGGACGGCGCTTTCACCAATAAGAAGCAAAAAATATAAATTCTACCGTTTTTTTCGATATTTATAAATTCTCTTACATTTCCCTTACGAACCCTCGCCATTTGCACAAAAATTCATCTTTGGATATAAAGTTTCGAAGCGAAATGATACGATACGAGATTTTTGCTTCTGCACCAGTATTCGCGACAATCTAAATTAAAACTGTGCAACGATCGTTCTCCAAAATTGAAGATTAAATACTGTAAATTCAAGTATACTTGGAATAAAATTGATCGTCCACCTTAAGGACGATACGAAGTCGGTTGGATCACATCAGTAAACATAAGCCCTGATATGCGAAATTAGCGCTTCGGTAGCTCCCGCACACGATATATCGCGATGGAAAATGCGTTTCCGGGCAGGTACGGGACTTATGACCCCGAGCAGATGAGGTGGCCGAGTCCCGGCCTGTAATCTCGTGTAACAGGGCCCACCGAGACTCTTCCTCTTTCTCTTTCGTACAGCTACTGACAGTTCCTTTGCCGTGATGCTGCTGGTAATCTCATACGGACCATACGGTTCTACAGATATCTTAACTCGTTCATCCTTTCTGGGAACGTTGAGTAACGAATGCATCGAACAAAAACCTCGTGATTACACGAAGAATAACGATACGAAAAGTCAACTTAACAGAAGAAAAAAAAATGATAAATTTATTCGACTCTTTCGATTATGGAGATTTGACCTAACGAGGTTTCGAGTCTTTCGGTCAAGCTCTTGTGAAATGAAACGCGATGAATCCAACGAATTGAATTTTTTTCAACGCTCTCTCGTTCACCCGACGATTAATTCTTGCATCGGTGATTTCCCAATGTTGCGAGGATTTCGAGACTTTCGAGGAGGCGAAGCATGGCCGGTTGGACGGATCGCCAAGTATATAAACTTTATGTACGTGCATCAAAGGATTTTTATATACATACACATACACATTTATATGCATACGTATATATTGCTCCTTCCTCGTTGGAACAATTACAAGAGAGGCCCGCGCTCAGTAGTCGTTAGCCTATGCCCCGGCGTTAGTATGCATTCCGTCACACCTGACTGATCCGCGCCGCTGCTGGTTGCGCGAGACACAGGAACGGCATGGAGCACCGAGGGGGCCGAGAGTGAGAGAGACGTAGGCTCTCGTTCAGAGAGGACTAACGATCTCCCGGGCGAAATATAAGTACATAGCCGGTGTCTTATTATCCCGACGATCATCGGTCGTTTCGTTTCGCAAAAGCTGCATCATCTATTCTCGTCATATTTATAGGTACGGATTCGGAGAGGAGATCGGAGAAATGGACCAATACGAATATACACTAAAAATAAATTATGAGCCTTGATGATGAAAACAAAAATACGGACGAAGCTAAAGTTTTCCAGGCGTGCAAAGGTCAACGGCTTGTGACTTTGTGACTTTGCATTCGTAAGCTTCCATCGATATTGTTGATTGGAAAATTTAATCAATAATTATTCTAAATATTGAAATTGCGCTCTTTATTTTAATGCGGAATTAAGGAGAGTGAGTCAAAATCAAGTGTAATTAGTGATGGGAGAATAATATTTGTAACGAATAACTGCACTGTGCATCCTTTCCATTATGCGATTACATATTTCGTCTCATCTGATCGTTGAATGAACTGGCAATTGTCTGGACTACAATTGTTAATGTTACACGTATATTTATTGTCCCGATCGATGTAAAACCTTATTAGATCACAGTCGATGAATCAAATAGCGTAACAACGAGTATCGTATCCTCTGGATGAGAAACGTAATTTATTTATTATTTGAATAACCGTGAGATTTTCATCGTTTTGTGCTCATCAAGATGATACACTAGGTTCTGGATCCTCATCCGGAAACATTTGGGTACCTACTTTTCCTTTTTAAAGAGATAGATACTTACAATAATTATCAGTATTTAGGTTTACGAGAAAAATAATTAATTAAACGTTGATTTGTTAGCTCGTGGTTACGAGTTACCTGGTAAATTGGAAACAAAGTAAAGAGTCTCCATATGACGTCCTACAACAACTACAATTTTCCGGCCTATCTCTCCTACTCAATTAGCCAGTTTTCTTTCAAATAATTCTGTTTGAATTTTAATCCCAATGCTTCTACACTAAAAAAAAAATCATTTTCCTCAATGATATGTATTTTCAACGCCGTACGCACTATCTCATTAAGCCTGGTTTTGTTTTATTGTCAAATTGTAATTGAACAAGTCCACTTTCGCTCCACATTCATTTCCGGCAATTCATTCGTAGAAAACAATTTTTAAAAACACAAAAAACGTATAACTATTATCCGCTGAACCATTATTTCGGCGACTTGGTAAAAATAAGCCAATGGCTAATAATTTTCTAATAAATCCAATAACCTTGTATAACGTTAGTGTACTGTGTAGTGCAGGAATGTACATACACGAGAATGGTCTAAGGAAAGTCTTACCGACCGCCTTATGCAAAGCCAATATGGCGGGCGTGTCCGAGATGATTGAGCGAAGTAGTATAGAGAGAGAGAGAGAGAGAGAGAGAGAGAGAGGAGCAAGCACAGAAGAGGCCTCGCGGGCCGACCTCGTATTTCGTATTCATATAGAATTGCCTGGGAACCACGGCGTGTGCAAGGCTCGAGGATCGTCGAGGTATATCGTCAAGTGAACAAAAAAAATCTCGGGTATACGCGAGGCTGTGGGGCTCTCACTGTCGGAAGATATATCCGGCGCGTCGCGGCGCCTCGCGCAGCATCCGAGCTCTACGAGTATGCAGATATATCCGCAGGCTCTTGTATCGCCATTCTCGTCCACCTTTCTTTTACGACTTTTCGTGACAACAACTGTTTTATACAGCAAATCTCGACTTGCTATAGGAATCGATGTACCGTTCATATCGAAAAATCAATTTTTAATCAATTTGGCTGCGTTTTAATTTTCTCCCACACGTTCGACTTTTCGATCCGAAGATAAAAATGTCAAACTCCGGAATCGTTTGGTCCAATACGTCTCTTTAGGCCTAAAGAATAACGTTTCGATGAAAATAGTACTACGATCTTCGTTACCGACTGAATGTGTCGGATATAATTTTGAATATAAATTTATAAAAAAATCTCGTTTAGCAACATAAAAGTATATATACATATTGAAGTTTGTCCAAAATCAACACGAGGTAAAGCGTTGAAAAAAAAATTGTAAGTCTCGATAACTCAATGTATCGCGTGATATCGATCGATCAATCGATCGCCATATATTAACCGGCAATTGGGCGCGTCTCGTCGGAGATTCGGTCCATCCCTCTCTCGTATTAAGAATCGCGGCTTCATGAAACGAGATGCAATAAAATGCATTATGTACACGGATCAACCTCCCCGTTATATCAAGTTGGCGGCAAAACTTCTCAACTGCCGCCCTGGAGCTGACCCATACACGACTCGTTGGTACATATATATGTATATAGTGTAATAGCCTGCACGTATTAGTTACCGTATAGCTCGGAGGGGGAGCTCTGAGCGCGACGCTATAAGTGGCCAAGCACGTCGTGATGCAAAACCGTGCGCCCCGGCAGCCAACGCGATGGGAAAGTGCATTCGGTCACTCGCGCGGAAGACTTTTTTCTCTCTCTCTCTCTCTCTCTCTCTCTCTCTCTCTCTCTTTTCCATCGTGCACTGGACAGCTACGGGATTCGCGGCGGATACATGGAAGGGCTCTGTCTTGTTTTCTTCGCCGCTTTCGATCTAGTCTTACGATGACGGATTGCTCGATTTTCACGGAAACGTCTCAAATTATTCCCATTTCTTTTCAATTTTATTTTCGTTATCTCTCAAATTCCCATTACCGACCTGCTGTTATAGGCGCAAAGATGCCTAATTGCTGATGCGAGAAAAACTGTTGATTATTTTGTTCGACTTCAAAACGAGGTCCACGTGGATATAGGATCGGGTTAATTGGCAGTTTAATGAACATTTATATACTTTTTAGTTAAACGAGTGAAAAATAGATTTGACTATGAAGCTTTGATTATAGCATGCAATTTAACGATTAAACGAACTTACCTAAGTGAAGTTCTATCGTAATTGTAAGAAGCGCCTTCTCCGAAGATCAAATGGTAGTACCCCTTCCTCGCCAGTATTGCCACACAGTTTATAGTAACAAAAAATACCCTACGCCACAAGCCCCTGTTCGTGGCGTCGGTCCGGGAAAAACAAAAAAGTAGAAAGGGAAAAACAAAAAAAAAATTTTTTTTTTTCTTGGGTGGGACTCTGATCTTCGGAGAAGGGGCTTCTTACAATTACGATAGAACTTCACTTAGGTAAGTTCGTTTAATCGTTAAATTGTATTCCGCGCCTTCTCCTCAGATCAAATGGTAAATGTTTACAGTCGATACGGTAGATATAATATCCTGAACTGTGCTTATCTGACACAAGTCTATTTAACCAAACCTGGATTGTGCTTATTTTCTGTCCATTTATTTTAACAAACCTCTTTCTCTTCTTTTCTTCTTTTTTTTTTATAATTCCAAAATTGCTTTGGCAAACATATCTTGATCCTCTTCAATCTCTCGGTCATAAAATTTTGCAAACTTTTTTTATCCTGACGTCCATCCTGCAGTTCTCCTTATCATATCGATATTGACTCCATTCCTCTTTGCAGCTGACGTCGATGCATGCCTCGTACTATAGGCTGAAAAAATGGATGTATCAATTCCACTTTTTTGCAGAATCTTCTTTATCCATCGACTTAAAGTTTGTGAAGAAACAGCCTTGGGCGGTTTCTTCCAAGATATAAATAAGGCGTTTTCCTCTTTCCGTATGTTTTCCGTTCTTCTAATGTATTCTTCAACCGCTGATGCGACGCAGATTGTTGGATTTTCTTTAAAAATCGGCAATGCCAATGTCGGTTGAATCCGGTTGGCACAAAGAAAAGGAATGACGAAAGCGGACCGACGCCACGAACAGGGGCTTGTGGCGTAGGGTATTTTTTGTTACTATAAAGTGTGTGGCAATACTAGCGAGGAAAAGGGGTACTACCATTTGAACTGAGGAGAAGGCGCGGAATACAATTACAAGTTTTAAGATCCTTGACATAAGGACACAATCTACAAATTATAGTCTCAAATAGTGTTCTCATCATTTTGCGATTTACGTTGGCTCAAAATCGTACGGAATCGATTATTCGTTACATTATTTTCTCGACTTTCTTTTTCAATCAGCAGAGATGTATTTTGCTCGCCTTATTTCCATGTTATTGATGCTTCTCGGTTGATTCTCTAACATAAGACGCACACATACGGGCGCATAAGCATGTGCGCTGAGTCCTGCGCGCTCCATGCGCGGGCGCGTATACGTGTGTATTCCTGGATTGGGTTTAAGTTACCAGGGTGATTTGTATGAAATTCGATCCGGAGCGACCCACACGATATATAGAGAAGGTCCCGCCGATCGCGGTACCTACTCTCACTTTTTCTCTCTTCTCCGTATCTTTTATTCCATTTGAATTTTCTCGTTCTTCTTGTTTCATCGCCCTGGCTCTCTTTTCTCTCCCCTATCTCCGTAGCCAATAACGATCTCTCTCGGGGCGCGTTCCGCACACCGCGAACAACGCCGAAGACCAGTTCGACAGCTCTATTTATTTCTGTAATTCGCGCTATTCATCCAACCGGTGGAATATCCATGCAGCGCCAACGAAAAAATATACCAGTCGAGTGTGTTCGTTCAACAGCCGGACGATCGTTGTCTCGTCTTTATATGTTTTCACGCTCGTATCGCCGTGTGTCTGCGAGACGGTATATCGACCATATTAACATCCGTGATCAAGATTTGCTCGAGTATAAAAATTCATCGAATACGAAACTTCGGCTCATCGATAGGTACCTATTTATAAGTTAAATATTTCATTCGACATTTTTATTGATGCAACTTTTGATTTCAAATTTGTCGAATTCTAATTTATTGTCATAATTTTGAGTAACGTTGAAACGTCAATACCAATTAATATTAAATTCTATTTTACGTTACTATTATTGTTATTATTATTCCTATTGGTGTTAATATTATCGTTGTAGTTTCAGTCGCGTTTGTTATTACGATAACAATACCTACATCGGATTAAGAGGGAGTGAGGCTGACGGTTTGAGAAACTCTCTCGTACCTACATATATACCTACCTCTGCACGATCTATTTTTCGAGAGTCAAGTGGACCGTTGTCCGCAGCAGCGGTGTTGACTACTTCGTACGTATTATTATGTGCGCAAACTTGAGTCGCGGTATGAAAACACCAAAGTCCTAGTATAGCCCGTAACAAAGAGAGGCAGTAAATATCCCAGACGGACAATATTGTGTAGTACTGTGATGTACTCGAATAACTTGGAACTTCTCCATCCCCAACTTTTTGAATTTTTTTCCCATCGGTCTTGCTTGAGATTCGCCTGCATGATTTTTTTCATTTTTTTTATTAACGAATTCATGAGATATAAATTTTTGAAAAATTCGGGTTTTTGAAAAATGAGACTTTTTAAAATTTTCGTTCTGAAACATATTTTTCATTAAAAATAACGAAATATTTTTTTAACGATATTGAGATTTTCAAATTTTATTAACAAATTATTGTTTTCAACAATGTTAGCAGTCGTAGATTTTCTTCAAATTTGTTTGTAAAAAACTGTTAGTATCAATTTAACGAATTTCCACCCTAGTTTTTGAATGGACAACAATGAAATCTACTTTTTTTTAATATTCAAGCTTCATACTTTAGTTATCCGTGTTGAAACATATCTGAAAACAAATTCGTGTACTCAGGAGCTACAGTAAATAATTATAAGGTACTTATTAAAAATACGTACGTTATTTTAATAAGTACCTTTCGTGCTTACCCCGCGGAAAATGATAGGTAGAGACTCGAAAAAATGTGAAATTTCGCAATTTTTTGGGGGATTTCGTTCATTAGATTCGAACCATCGAAAGAATGGCCATGATTTTCTTGTTGTGCGAGATATTTCCGATCGAAATAAACATTTTTACAATGATTTTTGAGAAAAAAAGATGCTTCCCGCCGTTCACAAGCGCGTTTTTTGCGGATCTTTGGTTGAAAAAAATACGATTTTTGAACTGTCACCATTGCCACAAAAACTGAGCGACCCCGATGATCTTGGGTTCGTTCCCGAGATCTTGGCGGGTGCTTTAAAAAGTTACTCGTGAAATTTTCTATTGAACGAACGAGAAGCAGATATACATCATCGCGAAAAGTCAATTTTTGGACGTTTCGCGATACTCATCGACATTAGCGATATATTGCATTCCGGGAAATTTTAATCGTTTTTCAAGATCTACCGCACAAAAGTGCATACACACATATTCGTATTATGCACCACTCGATACCATTCCACTTTTACCAATAACATTTTCCTTCTATTCCCAATCATTTAAGAAATATGGCCCGTTACAGCTGCGCGGGACACCAAGTTTTTCGTAAAATTGATATTTTACTTATTGTTAGAAAAACGGTAGCAATTTTTTTTCAATCGAAAAAAAAATAGATAAAAGAATCTGCCCACTATGAATCTTGCGGCATTAAAACTCGGAATAAGTCAAAGTTTAAAAACAAATTGAAAAATCAAAAATCAAAAATGGAGTTTTTGAGAAATTGAGATTATTCTTTCAAGAAATGAAAAATTTCATAGAGTATGACTTGAATATTTTCTTGTATGTTTTTCTGAAAAGCTCGTTTAAATACGAACAATTTAAAAAAAAACGTCTCGATTGACCAATTGTTAAAAAAGTTATAAGCATTTGAAAATGGTTGAAAAATAAGACGTTTTTTTTTAATTTATAACGTTTTTCCGTTGCTTCAAAAATTTGGAAAAATACACAAAAATATTTTTAGTGGGGTAGTATAACATATAAAATTTTCATGTGCATATATATGTAGTCGAGATGCGAATCGATAAAGAGTTTCCCCAAGGACCACCGTGATCATCGAGCCACGCGATATTTCTCGCTCATTCTTGCTCACCTTTTTGCTTATCTCTTGTTTTACCCTCTGACCCAAAGTAATCAGTATCTACAATCATTTCGACGGCGAAACATTCTTAATAAACCTTTTGCTTTCAATTTATTTGGCATTATATTATTATCGCTAATAAAAGAAAACTTCCGAGTTTCACACTTTTTACCCACTGATATTCAATTCTTTTTGCTACGCGATTATTCACGTCCGAATTAATTCTTACGATAATTAAGTTAATTGATCGGGAATTATCTTTTCACTTAAAAATTGCAAACGTATCATTAGCCATGGTCTTCTATCGTCGTTGATATGAGCTTTACGTTAAACGACACTGTCGAAAAGGAGTCCATGCGATATTCAAAAAAATTATTTTATTTTACTCATATTTCATATTTATTTTCAAATTACAAACACTTAATCAGAAACACAAATTTCGCGAACAAATCGATTTCTTAATTACATAAACATAAATACTGGCTTAATTCGTTACTTGTATATCCGTGGAGAGCAATGAACTCTGACCTACGCTAAGTTTCGACTATCGGTTTGGCGCGCCTAATACATATCTAATATATACGGATATATACGTTATACATATATATTTGTGTGTGTATGTGTGTATTTGTGACGACCACGAGAAAGACTAGATCGTCATCGTGGTAGAGTCATCGGCGTCGTCGTCATCGTCGTGAAGCAGTCAGGGACTGCGGTGGCGGTCACAGGATAAATTTCTATAGGGGGTCGGGACGAGAATAATGGCGAGACTTTCTACTATCAAATAGATTTATGGATATCCGACGAGTAGATAGATATATATATATATGCTTGACAATAACAAACAGGTATATATAGATATATAAATTCACGAGTACGTAGTTCAGTTCGCTTTGTCCCCTCCGCTCATGCCACGATACGGTTGTCGTTCCGTTGGATTATTTCTTCGATCGTTATAGTTATAGCACCGGTTTCGTTTTAAAACTAAGCAAATAAAAAATAAAAATAAAATAAAAGCACGACACATGCGCCGAACGCGTGTTTGAAAATCGCATTGATAGTCTCCATCTCGAATAAGAGCAACAAACCATTCACGTACAGTTTCGGCTGTATGAACCGCTAAACATATATTCGATATGAGCGAGTTCTTGGGAAATAATTATTTTTCAGACGTCATGGTACTGTCAAGGAAATAAGAGCAATCAGATAATTTGGCAGTCAGACAATTAGATCTATCATGTATATATATATATAAGTATATATGGGGTATTCCACACCAAATGGGCGAGTATCAAAAACTTTTCTTTTTATTTTCTCAATTTTGTGATATTTTTTAGTAATCATCGAAAACCCTTTGGGGTAAATTTTGAGATTTCTTTGATTACGCGTTGAAAAGATGTCGAATTTTCAAAAAATCGCTCTTTTTCGGCTTTTTTGCTCATTACTTCTTTAATAGTAGCCCAAATTGAATATTTTTTTTTGCGTTTTTCATTTTTGAATGTAGTTTAAAAAAAATATATAGAAGAATTATTTGAGGTATTACTGAATGTGATTTTTAAATTTGAAACTTTAAATCTTTTTTTTTAAGTGACTGTACATTTTAATTTTTTTGAAAATTTTTTATTTTCAACTTCTATCAATTTAACAACTTTTGAGCCTAGGTGGATCGTGGGCATTTCAAAACTACTACTTTTATTTTTTATTTTTGGAGGTTTGGAATTTTTTTAAATTTGTTGTCAATCACTATTAAAACCATTTTTATAACTATATAATGCTTTTTCAAATATTATGAATACATCTTTACACTTTATTGTTGTTACCAGGCGTTTAAAATTAATAATAAGTCATCATAAGTATGTTTATAAATAATAGTAATACAAATTTTTATTTAGTTACGTATTTTTTCAAAAATTGTACGTATACGATCATTATTTGACCTGAAGCACTCTTTAGCTCGTATGTTTTCATTTTTCATCGCAATAACTGACAATGAATGAAATTGTTGTATCTCTGTAATTGACAGGACACATCCCTGGGCACGAAAACGGAATTTTTGCGTCCCTGAATTACACTATTGAAATTGTGCTTGTGTGTGTTTTTTTTAATTTTGCTTATCAACGTTGTCGCAATAATATTTTTTTATTTCGCAAAACGATTATAGTTAGAAATTACAAAAGAATGGAAACGAGGAGTGAGGAGGTTGATGAAGAGGGCTATGTTATTAGCTATTGCTGATGTTCTGGAAAACAAGCTATTTCTTCGCAAATGAGCAACGAAACACGAAGTAAATGCACAAATCCTAAAAAGTTGCATCGGAAAAATACGCAAATCACAAAAATCTGGCAGCGAGAGTCCTGTTTTTCAGTCTAAATATGCATCGTATGAAGTTTTCACAACCAAAGAAGAGGATCTCTCAAATAAATATATTTCAGATAGTTCTAAATAAGATGCACTACGGACTTACATGTATTCAGTTTAAAAGACTCGCATATGAATTTACTAAGACCAACGAGATTAAACATCCTTCAAGTTGGGACAAAAACAAGATGCCGAGAGTAGATTGGCTAAGAAGTTTCCACAAACGTAATACAAATTTGAATTTGCGAAAACCTAAAAATACAAGTGCCGTCAGATCATTCGGTGTCAACAAAACAGCGGTGAATCATTGCTTTCGGAACCTTAAGAATATATATGACAGATATAATTTTACTCCCAATCGAATTTTGAACTTCGACGGATCTGGTATATTAACTGTACTGAGCACACCCAAAATCTTAGCTTCCAAATCTCAAAAGCAGATTGGCCAAATAGTATCTCCCGAAAGAAGAGAGCTGGTCGCATTTGGCGGTATTATATCAGCAAGTAGAAATACAATATCACCACTATTTGTCTTCCCTCGTGTACGCGTTAAGGACGACTTCATAGAAGGCGCTCCAAAAAGCCCTTTGGGTTTAACCACGAAAAGCTGTTGAAGAAATTCAAGCATGTATGTAGAAGTTTTAAAGCTCAGCCAGAAATTTATATTATGTTGGAAGGAAAATCCTATTTTACTTATATGTGACAACCACCAAAGTCATGTCTCTATTGATACAATTAACTACTGTGGGAGAATGGGGTTGTATGGCTCACTTTTCCACCACACACGACTCACCGCCTTCAACCGTTAGACGTTGGCGTATTTGGACTATTGAAGGCGAAATTAAAAACAGCATTTAATGATTGGCATGTTTCCAATCCAGGAAAAGGACTAAATATTTACAACGTTGCTGATCTTACAAAGACACCTTATTTGGAATCGTTCCATAGTAGAAATATAATCAGTGCTTTTGAATAAACCGGAAAATGGCCCTTTAATCAATTTGTTTTCAGGGATGATGATTTTGCACCGGTTCAGGAGTATCATTCGAATCCTATAACAAATTTGAATGCAAGCACAGTTGGTGATAAGCTTGCTGCGGTTTCTGCTCTAACATCACCGACTTTGTCCATCAATGTCTCGCCTTCATTGGTTCCACAGAATCTTGCATCAGTATCGATTGATCTTGATAGTTCTTTACTGTTGACTTCTAAAGTCTTGAAGACCTATGCCGACCCAGACCCAGATATGGTAAGACCTATGTCGAAAGTTTACAGACGTCCGCGAATAACAAATAGTCGGTCACTGGGAAAATCTAGAATTTATACGGACACCCCTGAAAAAAAATTGACTTGAAGGAATAGAAAAAAGCAGAGTGTTGAAAAGATAAGAAAGAAAACGCAAAAGTAGGGCAAGAGAGATAAAGCCTTCTTTGAATTTGATAAATAAAGATTGTACATAACCAAAAAACATAAGAAAAGTAAAACCAAAGAAACAAATAGTTTACGATTATTCATGTTATTTGTGATTTTTTCACTAAACTAACAATTATTGAAAGTAATAATTATATGAAGTGTTATTTAGGAAGATCTTAATGTCATCAGAAAGATTGTTAAGAAACAATTTAACTGCCGTTGATAGGTGACATTCTATAAAAAAAATATATTTATGTTATTTTCTAATTATTATATGTTTTTGATAGTTAAAAATTCGAAGAAGTATTTGTTTTAATCTTGGAGCACCATAGTACACGTCATACAAGGCATTGTTAAGCTCATTCTTTAATAAATCAATATTTTGAGTATTACTTATATATTTGTTACTACACTGTATGAATTTTCCCCTTCATGCATGAATGTGGCCCATGGCCTGTAGGAAGTTGCCCTGCATGTGGGGTACATTCATACATTTTCCATTTATATTTAAGTATTATAGAAACCGGTGCAAGTAAATTTTCGGATATTTTATGTTTTTTTTTTTTGTAAAGAGGGATAGTTAGACTATCGATTTTTAATAAAACGAAATAGATATTAATACTTCAGGGAATTTCACAGGACGAAATATAAAAACTGTATGAAGAGGCCGCATTTTGCCTTACACATAAAAGCCAAAGTTTGCAAAATCTGATAGTCGTAGCCTTTTAATTTGAGCTTTCGTATTTTTAATGTAATATTATTATAGAATATTGTACAATCTTCTTATATATAAAAATGGAAGAATGTTTGTTTGTTTGTTTGTTTGTTTGCTTGTCTGTGTGTCACGAGTAATCTCCTATGCCATTCGTCCGATTGCGAAGAAAATTTGGTGAATTGTAGTCCGCACTCCCGAGAAGGTTTCTGCGTTAGTAGAATAATTTTAATTGCCAAAATAAACGCGTACGGGGCAAAACAAAATTAACATTTATGTATATCTACATATAGAGATTATTTGACAACTGCCAAAGTATGCTACCAAAATGACATGCGAAATAAAAGACACGCATTTGTTTTAACGACTCGATCGACTCGATATTACACATATCGATTGCATAATTCATTTGACAGCGAATGCCAAATTAAGGAGGTTTATGTGGTATCGAGTAAGTCAAAATTGTGAACAAATTTGTGTGACGAGCGTAGTCAATTCAGCATGTTTGACGATGCCGCGAATGCTTAACCTCACAAAAATTATTATCATTCGAGACAAATTAATTTATTATGAATCTCATGAGTACTTAATCAATTTTATGAAGCTCTACAAATGTTCTTGCGATATTGTTTTATTAATTCTGCAATTTTGGTCAAAAACTGTTTGTCAATGGTTGTGAATTTAATATTCGTAAACGGAAAAACCACTGAAACCCATAAAGGTACGTGTTAATTTAGGAAAAATATGTTTTTATTTATGTCCCGCGAGCAACGTATCCTCGAGACTTCAAATTTTAAGAACATGACTTTATAGATACTGATAACTATATTCTGATCTTTTAATGAATATATGTTTTTTAATTCGCTGATCAGATAAATTTCCTTAATCGTGACATGAAATCGGGAAACGACTGGAAGATTACACGTCAGTCACAAATTACGAGCTTCAGAAATGGACGAGCATCGAGAAGCAAGACAGGAAACAGTTAGAGTACGTACGACGACGTACAAACTTTCTTAAAATAACAGCAATAACAGACGAATTAATTAACAAAGTTTTTGAAAATATTGCACATAACTACAAAAAACATATGTGGTTAAGGGAACGTGCTATATTAGCAGCAAAAACACCAATGTCAAGTATATAAATTTCACGATTCAGAAGAGAATATCATGAGAAACTAAAACGTACAAGTCGATTGCTGCTTTTATTAGTCAAGAACAAGTTGTTAATTATCCAACTGAATTCCTGAATTCGTTTCATTTACCAGGCATAGCGTTGCACGTTGCAACATTGAAAATGGGCGTGCCTATCATACTTTTACGAAACATCAATCCACCACGACTTTGCAACGGCACTGGGCTTCCAGGAAAAAATATGATGATCAATATCAGCGAAACTACAGTTTAAAATAGAGAATTTGAAAGAAAAGACGATGTACTGTTGTTACGTACCCCAATGATACCAAAACATATGCCATTCAATTTCAAACGTTTGCAGTTTCCAGTGCGACTCGCATTTGCAATGTCCATCAACGAAGTACGGGGACAATCGCTAAAAATGTCTATAGTATAGATTATATTTGGAAAGTCTATACTCCACATATGAACAAAAAAACAAAAAATATTGTGTGTCAAATAAATTATGACACCAAAACGGCGTTGCAACGCATGCCGGATACCGCTAGTACAATATATTTATAAATATCTTTTATTTGACGTTACAGTAATTGTTCCTTTCTCAAACCGAAAGATACGTAGAAAAATCGAAGAAGTAATGCATGGGCCACGTGTCCCTTTGAACGGTTTCTTAAGTGCCTCTTACCACTGTTTGTCTATTTTACGTTTAGTTTTTTCGAAAATTAATTCGAACGATGCTGAGGGTGGCGGAGTACGTTGGGTGTGTGCACGCGTGGCAAGCGCGTGTCACCTGTCTGTCACGGTTCCGTGGATATTTATATTTACCCGCAATATAGCGCGTCATGACCAAGAAGAGTGTCCTCCGCGTGCCCGGAAGGTCCACCCTCCACGGAGACATGGCCGAGTAACCCCCAAAACCTGCTGTTCGCATAAAATCCAAATGCTTCTTTCGCGATAATTTCGCAATGCCAAAAACCATATTTTTCAACATATAAAACCCATATTAGTTTATTTCAACATTCAAATATATTCGCTCGATAATAAAATTCTTTGTCCAGCGAAAAAAATGGTTTTCCCACTTTCTTTGAATTTTTAATATCGACGGCGTTCCCTTGTCAAAAATATAATTTTAATATCGAAAGATTAGTCGAGTGAAAGCAAGGTTTGACGAGCATATTTCGAAAACAAATTGTAAAATAGTTTTAGAAAGTGTCACGCGAACAACGATTCAATATCATAAACTGAGAAACACGATTGTTCAGAAAAATATATTTTTGTAATTATAAAATATCCTGAAAAATTTCCGTAATCTTCGTAATTTAAGAACTTATTTATTTCTATTATATTGAAAATTCATTGATTCGTTAGTGTATCTTGATTGGATTTTTGATTTCATCACCCGTTTATTGGTTACTTCATAAATTCCTCTTATAAACAACGAACGATAAATATTTTGTAGAGAACTTAATAGAAGAAAAAAATATGAAATACTCGTAAGTATCCATACCAGGGAATCTTGACGCGTGGGGGTACGCCCCTCCTGGACGTCACCTGCAGTCCACCTTTGAGCTCACCTGCGACCACCAAGACGGTCCAGTCTACGGACAACCCATCCCGTTTGTTTCAAAGCAGGTAATGCCTGGAGTCGACGATGGCGAGGAATCCATCGGAGCGTATCTCCTCGGCACATGTCGCGCCTTCGCAACGAGCACCCTGCGAGGCCTCCTTTTGGTCCGTTTCTTCCAGCTTAGTTACCCCCCGAGACTGCGTATACACAGTCGACAACCTGCGCCCTGGGTAATCACGCAAGCATGAATCCGCCACGAGAAAGCGAAGGAGACCTCTCACGGGGGGAGCACCTGCAACCCCCAAGACGCGCGCGAGGGGTTGCTATACGCATGCGTACGAAATAACATATCGCTCATGAAAAATCAACGATGCGTGATTCCTTGGCACATGCTTCCCGAGACGACAATTTTTATAATGCCAAAATACAATTAAGAAATATTCAATTCGAAGCGAAGGTTAAAAAAGATTTAACTAATTTCCAAACTAAAAGTATAATTTAAAAAGTCATTAAAAATTCATTTCTATTCATAGTAAACATTAAAAAAAATTTATAGAAAGCTCAATGGTTCAATGAAATATGAAGCTGATTTACGGAGAAGAATAATATTTTTTTAAATCTTACATATCGAATGAAATCGGTTTAACCTCCTGGCTGCCCTTCTACTACTTGTAGGGCATTAAATTTTTCATCGAGAAATATAGAAAAAACGTACCTAGAGTAGTAAAGAGGTTAAAAAAATTGACGTCGGATAAATTTGTATCGAGCGCATATGTAGATCATGATCGTGATACACCGATGAAAAAAAGTAACCGAAAGTGAAAAAGGGCTCCGAAGGTCGGGAATGGAATAGTCGTGGGATAAGTACACATTCGAAGAGTTAAGAGCAGTCGGTTCGGGTCAAACAACGAAATTAATTTTCGTTGGGAGCATCCGGGCTCTTACACGCGCATTTGTGTGCATATATGGACTTGGGAGCCCTCATAACTGTTTGGGAGTTTAGTCGCTCGTTTGGGAGTGATCGGGAATCTTTTTATTACGTTTAATTGCTACGACCAACGTTTGCGCATGTGTCTCCGAACTGGCGGATATAATAATCAAATAGGCGCACCATTACTTTGTCCGATGTTTGAATAATTTTGAATTCTTCTCATATCATTAATTTCACACCGTTATATATATATATATATATATATATATGTGTGTGTGTAAGGTATATAATTTTCCGAACGGCAAAATACAAAACGTATTCGGTTTTTAATTTTTTGATAGGCTACTGTATAACCCGCGTGACCGAATAAGTTGTTAAACACAAACGCTTCCAGTATTTTACAACAGGAAGAAAAAAGAACGTTTAAAATATAACTATTAACCGCCATTTAAAATATAACTATAGCGGAAGGATAAGAGATTCGACGATTTTATGGGGATTCGATCTGAGAAAGATGGTCCGGGGTTTTTCATTCCCCATGAGTTCAAGCTGTCAACTTTTTTACCGAGATTCGTGTTTTAAAAAAAAATGTCCTCACCATTTCATGACAATAGTGCGAACGAACGTCTCATGTATACGACAGAATTTGTTCATATCTCAAAATTGTTCTACCTTCGTTTATTAACGGGGGAGGTCTAGTTGAAATTTTCAAAAAATTGATTTTTTTTCATTTTCTAAAATACAATATCTTACGAGTATTTTTCGACTAATTGCATTTAAATCGGACCATTATTCGCCAAAATACATAACTTTGAAGAAAGCCGTGTTAGAGCCATACAAAGTAACATAAGTAGGTAAAACTTTAAACTCGTTTTTTTCGAAACCATGTTTTCGAAGTCAGTGATCACTATAACTCGAGAACGGCTTTACCGATCGGGTTGAAATTTATATCACTTCTACTATATATAGTTGTCCTCTGGATGAACGCATGATTTTTTTTGGACAATTTTTTTTATAGTCAAAAATGTAAGTGAAATTTTGGTCAAAACAACATTTTTGACTTTCAACGTCCGCCTTTTTGTGAAAAATGGAGATTTTTCAAAACCCTTCGTTCAACCGGAGCATTATATCATTAACTGAAGATCCCCCCCTGTTTTGCTATTTTTTTTGCAGCGGCTTCGGTTGTTGATATATAACGGCTTATTTTTAAATATATTTCTTTCAAAAAATTATAATGTTTACACTAAATATATATCTTTTATACGGAAGAACTTTTGTTATCAATTATTTTATCGTTTAGCCAAAAAAAAATCGGAAAAAGCGCTTTATTTACCTTTCCAACTAGACCTCACTCCTTAATTCATCAAAATCGAGAGACCCAAGGTGTTGCCTTACGAATGAAAAAAATAGGTTTTTGCGGAATAAAAATATCATTAATGATTATTCGATTTGAAATACAACTCTTCATATAATTGAATTCATGCAATTGATCGATTAAAAAAAAAGTAACTATTATTAATTTGGAATTATTTAAAAATCATTTGTCACACGGCAGTTTCTAAAGTTCTGCATTATCTTTTACCATATCACGTTTTCTCCATGGCTATGTAAAGAATGCAACAAAAAAAAATACCCAACGGAAATGCGGAAATGTAAAGCTTTTAAGAACCAGCTCTCTCGGGGTTCCTCGAGCGTCAGTGTCTCGTTCGTTCTCTAGTTAGTATTTACGAGAAAGGGGTGATAGTTGCCGGCCACGCGTGTTTCTCTCTTTCTCGGACTTGGCCGTCACGGTGTGGGCGCGCGCGCGTGTGTCGGCACGCGTATGCACCAAGCAGGTGCATCTGTATGCATCGCGGGACTGCATATGCACTTGGCTAGCGCCGTCGCGAGCGTGAGCCACGGCCTCTCACGTACCCGCACGATTTCAAAGATAAAAAAAAACCTAGCGACATGCATAATTGTTACGGTCTAAGCCGCATCTGTGTTGTTATTATTACTATTATTATTATTATTATTATTATTATTATTATTATTATTATTATTATTTTTATAATTATTATTATTATTATTGTTATTATCATTTATGATTCTTAAACCGCTGCTTTTTAATATTCACTTAACAACGACATTTAAATTCGAATATTTTATGAAAGTAGTTACATGGTGAAACAACGACGATTGATTAAAAACGTAATCGTAGACAAAAAATATTAACTAAAATAGGAATCTTTTTCAAAACAATAATATAATATCCATCGAGTTAAAACGTACGAAAACCGACGATTGAATAAACTTTCAGTTATTTAAAATTTTTATAAAAATTGCAGGTATCTCGAGACTTTGGAGGTTCGTAATTAAAAATATATTTAATTCTTTCCCTCTTTCCCATTCGTGCAGCTGAAAACGTTCAACAATGAGCAAGGAAGAATATTCGACAAATAAATAGTTTGGTGGGAACTGGAGATTTCATGCGAGAATCGTGTCGAGCATCGAGCCAACACGAATGTGACACATTTTTTGTTAATTTATGTTCATAATCTTTGCACAGCGCTTCAACTAGACAAAACCAGACGGTTGAACTTGCAATTAGATCGCACCGAAGCACTACCGTGCCATTGTCGAACCGAGGCTTTTGTAGATCGGTGGCAACACGTCGAGACAGCTCGACCCAAGAGTTAACTAATGAAGAAGCGGGGCGGCAATGACGCGGGTCGCGTGGCAGCCACGCGCCTCAGTCGACATTACCCAGGCGACACCATCCGCTGGCACGTCTGTTAGGAAGTTTTTTCCTCCCCTTTACATTAACGCCTCTACAAAACTCTTTCGGTGTACGCGCATACTACTAATTCCGCAGCTGGCATATTCGACGCATCAGGGCGATAAAACTATTCCCTTTTTTCAGTTCGGGTACAGTGACCGCAGTTAAAGAAAAGGAAAATAATAATCACAAAAAGTTGATGAAAAACAATAGAAAGCAATAAAAATTTACTCCGAAGCAACTTTGAATAATTTTGTTTTTCTTGTAGGGTTTAAGAACATTTCTCGATTCCACATTGTATACGCACAAACCATTTTGTCCAACGTGAATTGAAAAATTGTGATCTACGCACGAGACGTAAACTAAAAAGAATTCTAAAATCTCTCTCGAAACTATATACACTAACGGGGCTAAAGATTGATGGGCCGGTCCTCACTTTGAGTCCAAGAACGACTGTTAACGCAGGCGTGAGATTGAGATGCAAATGCACATGTGTGCATAAATATCGAAGTCGCCGGGTAGAGAGGATGGCTGTATAGTGTGTATAAGAAAAAAAAGATAAAAGGTGAGTCGCGACGACGATGACGACGACGACAACGACGAAGCTGGAGAGTGTCCTCGAGGGGATCAGAAAAGTCGTGATTACTCTCGGCAATTCGTGCAATTAACATTTGTATAATGTCTCCATCTTTGCCGTCGTTACTCTCTCGCTCTCACTCTTTCTCAACCGTGAAAGTTATACCGCTTCGGGGTGATTTTACTCAAGAGTTCGCGAGTATCTCACGATTCCCGAGATCATTATATTTATAGGTTTTTATGTTTTATTGATACATATTCAATGGGTTAATCGTTTTTTATATTCATTTGCATTTTCTTTTTTAATCGATCGAGGAAAGAGGCAGGTTATCACATTTACTTTTGTCCAGAGGTTGCCAATTTGTATTCTTAAATCGCCTCGAGCTGTTCGTCTGTTTGGAGTTAAAGAGAAATTGGAAAATTAAACATCGAAAGATTTTAACATTAATTGAGGCGGGGTTTGGGGAGAGGGGCATTTTGAATTTTGCCAAGGAAAATTTGACAGCCGATCGTACTGGGTTGATTTTTTGATAAATTACCACGTGGCAAACGTTCCCGGTTTCGTCGAGTTTCCAGATCTCGTATTTGAATAGAAACGTGTGAGCTCCACTATCCCCAACGTAGAACGTTCTTCCGCGATGTTTAGCAGTAATTTCCAGCTGGAACACGTCGCTCGCTACCACTTCCCGTATTAGACCAATCCATTTGATGTTCGTCAAGTCTGTACATAAATTATAATATGAATGCATTCGCTAACAAGTGAATGTGTTCCTAATAAATGAATTCATCTTTTAGAAAAACAATAAATTAGTAAAGGTAATTTTTCGTTTACAAAAAATGAATTACTAAGTAATTTTTTGTAACGAAAAAATTACTTAGTAATTTTTATGAATTACTAAGAATGAAGATGAATTACTAAGTAATTTTTTGTATCGAAAAAATTACTTAGTAATTCATCTTTTAGAAAAACAATAAATTAGTAAAAGTAATTGTTTATGTACAAAAAATTTGTTTACAAAAGATAAATTACTAAGTAATTTTTTGTTTACAAAAAATTAATTTACTAATTTTTTGTGTTTGTAAAAAGTATAAAAAATGTTGCAGCTGCCATTGTGTATAAGAATGTGGAGGAGAGGATTTATTCCAGATGTTCTATTTGAGAGGGACTAGTTGATTCGTTGAGATTTAACTCATTGTCAGTATTTGTAACTCAAAAATAAAAGAGAACAAAATTGCTGATAAGAATAACTTGTCCCGATGGTTAAAGAAGTATGTCCTACCTTCGTGCGAGGATTTATCGATAGTAACATCTCTTGTAGCTACCATATTTTCTGGTTTGCTTAGATAATAATATCCGTTAGCTGTGAATACGATCTCTCGATTGCTACAGCTGAGTTTAACCTAAAGAAAAACCACGAATTTATAAAATTATTCATCGTAACATTATAGCCGTCGAACCGATTCGTCGATAAAGAAAGACATTTCAATCTCCTTCGTTATTTACTTATATAGAAGGAACGATAAAATAAAATCATAAAGGATTTTCGCGACAATTTCCAAATTGAAAAGAATTTTCATTCAACTGATAGGTATTCACAGGAATTAAAGCAGCCATAGTATTTATTTAGCAAGCTGACAATTCCTCATAATTCTAATGGGATTATTGACTTTTATAACTAACATACTCTAACATGACCTAAGATATTTCTATGAAAAAGCGTTATTTCGAATAACTGATTTTTTTAAATATAATAAATTTTTGGTCAAAAATCGTGATGAACGTTAAATTTATGGAGATACCGAATACATATATACCTTGAGCGTTCGCTGCTCTGGACAAGTTTTGATCGCAGGAAAACTGCCCTCGTACCATCTGGGATTGCTTGACGACTTAACGACAAATTTGGCGATTGGTCCAATGAGCTTAAATCGCGTGCTTGTACCAAAACAACCCGCCTGCATCGTTGTATACACGTCATAGTACATAGGATAAAATGTATAATTATATTTTTCATTTACTTAATTTTTTATGTCAGTTTACATATATATATATATATATATATATATATATATATATATATATATATATATATATATATATATATATATATATATATTGGAGAGTGTATGTGTGTGTGTGTGGGTGTGTGTGTACGAGAAAAGCATAGACACGACTAGAGATCGTCACCTCGGTCGTGACCAGCACGAAAACGTGACCAATTCCGTAAGCGTTGGTGTCGAGGAGATAAGGAACCGGTAGAAATTCCGGTCCACCGATTCGCGATGCAACGTGATGCCCAACGGTCTTCCACGATTCAACGAGGCTGCAAGTCTTCGCTATACGAGGACAACTATTTTTCTCGATTACGCACGAATCGCGGCTCATGACAAAAATTATTTACATCTGCAATTAAATTAAACGGACCATAACCCAAAATCAATCCAATTGGTTTCTTCATTGTTTTTTTTGTTCGTTCTCGTTCGATTGGAATTATCGATCAATCGATATATCGAACCGAAAAATACAGTAAAATTAAAAAAAAAAAGAGAAGAAGAATGTTGGAAGAAATATTATGAGAGAGAGAGTTGCGTGGTTCATGGTGTCTGGGAATATAAACGATGAAGATGGGCGGGGGACAGGGAGGGAGAAAGAGAGAGAGAGAGAGAGAGAGAGAGAGAGAGAGAAGCCATGGGCCATTCGTAATCATTAGCGCCATGGTACTGTCGGCACCACTGACTCATTATGTCACTCAGACCCGTGTGCGTATTATATTATACACGTATGCATATACGCGTATACATATATATATATATATATATATGTAGGTATATAAGTTAGGTTTTGCTGCATCGAGAGGCCTCATTTATTATCGTCCTGATGGCTCGCAAGAGTTCGAGAAATAAACGCAATGATGGACACGTGTGTGACCGAGAGCATCGAAATCCTTACTCACATGAAGTAGTAGACCGAGGAAAATGGTTAACCTCCCGTTCAATAAATTACATCCAACCTAATTGGTTCGTCGCAAATACCCAGGGTCGGTAAAGTTTTTCTTTCTTTAGGGGGACATTGGAGCATATGATAATACCAAACGAGTGGACAATTTTTTTAAAATTGAAAAAAAATTTATGAGAAGAAATTGAGTTTTATTTGCATAATGGGTTACCTTACTGCAATAAAATATCATTTCATGAAATCAATTTCTCTCACTGCATATATATTATAAAGTAGGAAACGAAGGAATAACGAGACGCGAAGGAAGATCGAAGAAAAAAGAGCTAAGAAAGAAATAAAAGAGCTGTATGCATAGCTATGTGTAATATGCATATAGGTATATGTACAACGCTTTTAACCGGTAATGTAATGGCTGCATATGGTCCCACCGCAGGGCCTTAAATGACCTCGCACCAGGCTATCCTCTTTAATGCCAAATTGGTTATGCGAACGCTTTACGACGCGTAAGCACATACATATATACATCTTAACATTATAAGGGCGTATCAATCACAATATTGCTCGAAAGCTTCGGACCTTACGTTTTGAAAACTTTGCATATAAGGATAACTTGGTAGGACGAGCATGGGCAACTCGGAACTCAGGGAACACTCACTCGATATCAGAATGAATTACATAAATTATATTTCAGTTTAACATGATTTTTTGTGCTCAGCTTGAAAAGTGAACAGGATAAGTTAATAAGATAAGTAAAACAAGCCACGTTATTATGTGTTAACGTGTCGTACGTGTACCTGCATTGGTTAACGAAAATTTGTAAACAAATTCCAGTGTCTTATTTACTGTTTAATGTATATCCTTCATCCGGAAAGAAAATCATTTGTGATTATAAATTAGTAGAAAGAATGCATCTAACTAGCTTGTATCATTTTCAAGTTTTTTAAATATTTGGATCGACGATTCGTAGAAATGCGTTATGAATATATTTAAAAAATGACACGTCAGAAAAAATGTGTATAGTGTAAATGGCTCCTATAATTTATATTCACAGCTGGCACTTATCACCGCCTGTAGATAAAGCAATGCCGTTATTTATACAATATATAAATTAATGAAATAATCTAAAAAAAAAACATTTTTTTCACAATGACGTTCAAATATCGCATTGTTATTTATTTTTTCTTTACGCTGATTTGTACTTACAAATAGGAAATTCTTAAATATTAAGAATAAAATAAAAAATTTGAAAAAGACAGTAAACAAAGATTCTGTTAAACAGAAACTGTACGTGCGGGATATCGAATAGCTATTCGGATTATGCACAGGTGAGATGAATAGATTGAAGAATTTGATAAGACTGAGGTACGCAAGAAAATAAGGGACAGAGAGAGGAGTGGGGGGGGGGGGGGGGAGGTTCCCGCCACGGGGTGGTGGGACTAAAGGGTCTTATTCCACGTAAAAAAGGGTGTAAGGTGACACGCGGACTATAAACATTTAGAGACGAGATGCGGGCAAGAATGAGAGAGGAACGCGTGCACATTATATTCAGTATATTATGCAGGTGGAAAAGACCATAGGTCGCCTCGTCGTTATTCTCTATACAGCCCGCAAGATAGTACAAGCAAGGTGCATTCTACTGTTTTCGACGTAATAGATGACTGTTACTAAAGGAAAAACCGTTTGAGGACTTCGTTATCTGTTTCTTTTCTACTGATCGCACGCACGTCAGTGGACTCTACCAAAACGCGATGGTACTTAAGGGGACCCGGTGGTCTAGCGCACGAAAATGACACCTATTTTTACGATTTTTTTTTTGCTATTAAAAATTAAAAAAACGATGTTCTAACTTTTCGAGCTTATTATTACGTTTATTAATCATACAAAAAAATTTTTTTTTCATTTTAAAAACAATATTTATTATTATAAAAATGCCGCTAAAGATGATCCTCTCGAAAAATCGGATCCGGACTGCGTAGGTGATTTCGAGACTTCTACTCATCTGAAACAAAAAATCCAAAGACATTCTTAATCAGAAAGAGTGCAGTTATGGTCGGAACCAGAACAAATCGAAAAAATTGAAAATTGACAAAATGGCGGGCGTTGAAAAAAAAAGTTCGTAAAATCGGGTTTTTTTCACTAGTTTTTTAGTGTAAACAATAGGAAATTATTAAAATAAAATTATAATTCTAGTTCCGACGATAGCCATACATGTTGTGAACAACATATCCAAATTTCAAGTCATTCGGTTGAATAGTTTTTTTATTTTCACCCCCGCCGTGCCGAAAAAAGTCGTTTCGAGATAAATGAGTTTAAAGTTTGAGGTACAGATATTTTCAAAAATTGAGCAAATTTTGAATACTTACAGTTAAGCCGCGATTCCGGCACCATAGACGATCCCTTCGGAACGTTTGTATTCCTCGATTTCGTCACTCCTTTCATTTTTTCGAGCTGTTCGAGCTTCTTTGGAGTTGTCAGTGCTCCTACGATTGGCGCTCGATACTCGCCGCTCGTCTCGGTTTCGTGCGAGTTGCTCCGCTTGTGGCCCGATTGTTATGCCCATGGTCTCCATTATTTTTAATAGCGATGCAAACCCCTCGTTGAATATACACGCGGAAAAATAGGTGGCAATTTCCACGATTTTTTTGCCGGCAAACATATGTTTCGGCGCAAGGTGCCACACACAAGCATTGAAACTTTCGTTGTTGTTCTGCGTATTGCTGCCAATACACCTTTCCAATAAATTTTCGGCGGTCAATTCTTCATAAATTGGTTTTAATATTTCATGTGCATCATCGTCGAGAGCAGGTGGATGCTTGTAGGTGTCTAAAGTACCTGCAGCCTCACTTTGACGCCACTTGCACCACGATTCGGAACCTGGAGGACAGTACGAATGTTGCGGATTTTCATCTGTTGAAATTTTGTGATAATATGCGGCCCATATTTCACTTCTCATCCCTTCAGTTGAATCTGAATTACGTCTAACTGCTAGACCGTAATAAGTGGACAGCTCTTGCAATAATTTATTCGTCAATTGCTGACGCTTCGGTGTTTTATCTTTCGGTTTTTTAACTTTCCGCTGTGTTTGTTTTTCCTCTTCTTTTCCTACCAATTTCTTTGTTGCTTTTTTTATTTGTGCATGTTTTTTTTTCGCATCAAGAGCACGTTTGTATAAACGTTTTTTAACATGCAAAACACATTCTTTTTTGCAAACTACAAAATCATCTCCATAAGGCTTTCTGTCCAATAAGGCTTTGAACGTTTTTGTGTCGCCGTCTCCGATATAGTTCCTGTATTTCACGTTGTATAACTCTTCAGATCTCTCGAACATTTCCACGATGCCGTCTACCTCCATTTTGCCAGCACTTCCCGTATGATTTACTTGACATTGATCTTCATGCTCTCGATACCACTCTTCATATTCAATCGTATCCTCGTGGCCTTTCCAATTTGAGCAGCCTTGACATATACTGCATTTGACGACAACGTCCAAAATTTTGTTACTGAATTTCCCTATCAACGAGGCTATACCGATAAGCGATGAAAATCCACGTTTCGCCCACGATCCATCACCAGACACAGAAAGTTCATCCGCGGGATGCCCTGCTTCTACATTCAATTCGACTTCTTCTTTCAATGCTTTTTTGAAAACGATTTTCGTGACGGCTTCAGCTGCAATTTTTATGTTGTCCACGATGCTGTAATATGTACTATTACAAATTCCTTGTCCAAGATCCATGAGACCGCAGAAATTTTTCATGCCTTCAAATCCTACTCCAAGCATTCTCAGGGCGAGAACAAGTCGACGGTTGATTTCAAAAGCCTTATCGATTAACGGCGAAGACAAAATAAAAGTTTCTTTACACCCGCACTTCACAGAGAGTTTGAATCCTAACCCACGTTGTCCGTTTTTGCTAAAAGTCACTGCACCGTTACAATCTTTACATTTTAACAACTGTTGCAACGTTAAAAATATCACGCTGAATTCGATGATGCAATAATTGAAAGTAGGATTAACGTTTACTTCCAATTCCTTATTGTCTTTTAATTTTTTCGCAGACGTGCTCGTAAAATCAGTCGTATTTTCGGCAGTGAATTGATTGCCCTGGAAATGTCTTTTATGCCCTACAGAAGATGGTCGTCTAGAAGAGCCGCGGCCTTGCTTTCTATCCATATTTTCTGATATTTTATTTCAAAATGCTCGATGTTACTTCGTCAAGACGAAACGTTGCACTGATCAAGTCAGGGGAAAGCCAAACGACATTTACCTTTACAAATGTTCAACAATGTGCATACATATTTCGGGGAAGAGAAGGATATATATAGATATATAGTATATAGTATATACCGTATATATGCCGCGCTCCGAGTGCTGAACCCGCGATAGGAGCGCGCGGACCGCGCTCCTATCGCGGTCTCACCGCGCTCCTACCGCTCTCTATCTGGTTAATGGGCTGTAGAAGCTATAATATTGGGAATTTCCGCATGAAAATTTCACAGTATATTTTTAAGATACTATACTTTCGAAATATCGAAAAAAAAAAAATCGATTTTTTGAAATTTTTAGACCAGGAGGTCCCCTTAATCAATTGTCGATTAGTTTGAGAACATATAAATATTTTGTTGATAACGATTTCAAGGTAAAGTCGGGACTGTGCGCTCGACAATTCGTCACAAATTGAAACGGGTAGATAGAACGTTTGGCTTGGTTTGCGTAGGTTTGCAAGCGTTCGTAGTCAACCCACGAGTGTCGATTTTTTGTCACAAATCAAAGGGAATTTGCCGCAAGCGCTTGCGACGCGTTCGCACGTTTGTAGAGTTTTGGAATTTGTGGCAAGGGCCAAGCGTGCGGTTCCGGCATAATAATCATTATTAATTAACCAATTGGGATAAAACGATGGGAATAATGATAAATAAAACGATTCGATTAAATGATATTGGATTTCTTTATAACTTTGGCAAATATAATATCGATGAAATTTGAAAACCGATACGTAGCTACGGATTAGAATAATTGTTTAAATATCGCAAATTGCAGATTGGAGAGGTTGAATTTCAAGTGGAAAAACGACGTTAAGATCTACCATGTTATCGTACACGTGTTGAGACGTAATTTGCTCGATGAAGTTGGCGCTCGGCGAGAAGGCGAAATGCACGAGGTGTCTTTCTCCCTCTGACTCTCGCGAGAACGATTTAATTTGGTTCGCTCTCAACGAGAAACCTTTGCTCTCGCGTGTTTCCTTCGACTCTTTTCTCTCTCCTTTACAGCATCCCTTCGCGCGAGTTTGCCTCTTCGCTCGTTTTTCTCTCGCTTTTGCACACACGCCAAAGACGAACGACACGATATTCTCAGCCGCGAATTGAACGAGGACAAAGCACTACGAGAGATCTGTATATTACACACACACATACACACATGCATTATCGTCGTCTTGTTCCTCTCGTTATATATGTATATATGTGTTGTTCGTGTTTGCCTCGCAAGAAGAAAATTAGCATACGACGCTGGAATCGAACGAGGTATCCACGATGTCTCCATCGCTCGTGAAATGGATACTTGCCCGCGAACTGCAAGACTCGGGTGATCTCTTTCTCTCTGTCCCTTTCTTTCACTCCCTTTCAAGGATTGGTTTATGCCCGGGCGAGGACTTACGGGGCATACGGTTGTACCTCAATCGTTGTTGCGCTCCGCGAGACTCTTCTCTTCTCTCGTCTTATCCATTTTGCAAATAGCGCCAACAGCGGGGTTTCAACCCGGGAGGTTTCAGTACTCCAACCGGAGAAGGGAGAGTTCTTACATCTCTCTGGCTATTTTTATAAAAGCGAGAATTATTAGAGAAAGGGATTTAACATTTCTTCATTTATTTAAAAACGCAACGATCAATAAACATCGAATTCTTTCTAATTATGTAATTCTTAAGAAATTAAAGATTTATCTCTTTGTTATAATTGAAATGTTAAAAAATTGAAAATTTCTGAAAATTGAAATCGTAACGCGAGTTATAGGAATGAGAATATTGAATTTTCGATGTAACTATAATAGTTAATTAATGAAATAAAATAAAAATAGATAAAAAAGATAGTCTATTGAAAATATAGCTATACGATATCGAATCGTATAATTAAATAAACCTGTCGTCAATTTTATCAAGATATTGATTTTATTTTCAAATGAACTAGAAAATTTGGCATTTGTCTATTTTTTCATTCAAACTTTAATTTACTTCATTTGTTTCATCAAATAAAGTAAAAATCGATATTCCGATATTTCGATGAAAGAACTGAATGAATGAAATAGAACGAAAATAATTGAGGATCTACTTCTCTCTCCGTAGCAAGACCTCCGGGTTAAATTTTCCGCTCGTCGATCTTCGTTCAATTACCAGCGGACAAGTATCTCTCGTATAAAGCTCTCGATATATAATCGAAATATATTTCTATTTCTTCCACCTCTCGCTCCACATCCTCCAACATTTCACTCTCACTTTCGATATCGATACGATATTTTTATCGTTGTTATTATTATTATTTTACGAAAGAAAAAAAAATTAACTACCATAGAGGGCACCACAGGCGAGACACGTAATCGCTCATGTCTCCACCGATAATTGTGTGTGATGAATGTAATTGTATATTATATAGTATACATTATATGTATTATATGTTATATACTACGTCTTATTTTTTTCCGAATCATCGGCTCGTAGTCGAATCCCACCCACCATCGGAAAGTCCAATTAGAGTCGAGTACCCGTCCGAGATAATTGGCGAACACTCGGCCGGGACGTAACTCAATCGGTAGCGTATCCGAGCTTCTTCCTTTCGGCTTCTCTCTTCTTCTTTCTTCTCATATTCATGTATCTGTATATATATATAGATGTATAGATGCAAGGTATCTCTTAGTCCCACACACGTCGAAAGAGGTCGTTGTGTTGGATGGTCGTGCCCTCGAGCATCTCGCGAATAGTTCATTCGCTTCATCATCTCGAACGGGGATGCTGCATCACGAGACGGACCAATATGCATAGTGCAGTTTGCGCCGGTCAGTCGCGCAAACACCCGCGAAAATCGCTCACGGCTATTTTGTGCTACTTTTATGTATGTACGTACCTATATGTACTCGCGCTCGCGCCAATCTCGTCATGTGTAGGGAAACATTTGCAGTAAGATGATCCGTTTGCTAGTTACTATATATAAACCCAATATATATATAGATATGAGTGCGCGCGCGTGTGTGTGTGTGCAGAATCTTGTGTGAGCGGACGCGCACAAAGGCGAAGAAAAAAATGGCGGATGGTGCATAAGCCGTGAGCTCGTGCACGCTGGATAATTAGGAACTTGTACAACGCCCCCGCTACGACGAGAGATATTGGGCCCAGCCAGTCGTATTGTGCAGTACATAAAATACTTAGTATACGAACTACGTAGGGTAGAGTAACTATTCTTCTATCTAAAAAAAAAATATGTGATTATTAATAGCACATTATGAAAATCAATGGTAAATTAAAATTTGTTTAAAATCATCGATTCTGTTTTTTCTAACAATCGTTTTCAAGACAAGCCTCATTCCCTCATTTTCATTGTTTACTATACAAATAACGAAATATTAATAACTAATAAAAAAAGATTATTCCGAAAGAATTTCGAGAAATGAAAAATAGAATTATCAATACGTTAATCAAACGAAAGAATCATCGATCGCGCTTGTTGAATAATTCATGTTTAAAAAATGTCTCTTAATGTTACTAAAGTTTAAAATAATTGTCACTGCTGCGATTTTTGTCGTCTACAATAAATCATGAAATATCAATAATTCGATTACGTTTCGATTTCTCCTGGATAATTTAACACTTGCCTCATCCCTCTCCCGTCGCTTTATTTCACTATTTATTAAGTCACGTATGTTGTAAAATCGTCGACTATATTTATTATTCTTGTGTAAAGTATCAGGGAAAGAGAAAGAGAGTCTCTCGTGAATGACCAGCAAGCTCGCTGTCTGCGACGCTCCCTCGCTGTACGCTTATAAATATGTGTTTTACACACAAGTGAGAGAGGGAGAAGTTGTACGACCGTGTGGGCAAGCGGGGGACGCTAATAATTTAGACCACGTTGGACCACGCGGATTCCTCCGACGCGCGCACGCGCGTTAATTGGCTCGGGGCTTTTCTTAAGTACCGCGTGAGTATACGAAGCGAACTTGCACTGTGCAACACTCGTTGCACTACTACTCTCGCTTTTGTGTGCTGAATATATAAGTACATAAGCGAGAAACGCGGCCCCCGCGATGCAAAACGTAACTAAATCGTTGCCTCGTTAACATCGAAGAGGAACTTTGTACATATGCGCATGCTGTAGCATAAACTATATACCTAAACCTTTCTTTTTTTTTAATTATAGCCTCAAGAATGGAAAAAATATCGTCGAGAAAAATATTTAACTTGGCGAATTACACGGTGGAAGTGCAAAATTACGAAACGTTGTTTCTCCCTTTCTATCCCGTCGTGATATTTTTCATTTTGGATTCACAAGATTCTCTTTATAGACTCAGCAACTGCATGCGCGTGAAATCGAAAAGCCGGAATAGAGAACGAGAGGAGGACGACGAAAGAAAAGGGGCAGAAAAGTCGAGATGTACGAGACTAGGAGGAAGATAAGATGCGTGTACCTCGTGGCTGTGTGTTCTCGATCCTCGAGTTTTTGTGCCCGGTAGCTTTTGCTCTCCGAGTGCTCCGGACACTGAATTATTGATATTGGCAGAGAGTGAGTTTACCCGAGTGTGTCGAGGGAGGGCTGCTAATGTAAAATGTTTCTTGGTTCGTTTCTGTTTTTTTCTATTTCGAGATGAACGGCGATAGAGAAATCGCGAGGAGTGTCCATGTTCGACGATCCATTTTCCAGCATTTAAAAATCAGGATTTTAATTTATCGTGAAATAATGGAAAACTCAACGTTAATTTTCTCGCTTTTAAAAAGAAACAGTAATATATAGGTAATATCTATAGATAAAATTAGAGCGTACGAATAGCAATCGTGTTACGTTTAGCGATTTAAAAAGGGCGCCAAAGGACACGAAGAGAAAAATCCAAGATGGCCGCGACAGCAGCTCGGTCGTCTTAGCAGGGGCTTTCTCTCCTTAAAATTGTTATACCTCTCGCGGTTTAACGTTCGCAGGCGCCTACTTCTCGTAAGGGGATATCCCTCCGCCATAACGGTGACTCGACCTACTCGAGAGAGACGGAGAGAGAGAGAGAGAGAGAGAGAGAGGGAGTGAGAGACCGGAAGCGAGGACGCGTGCAAGCGATTCACGACGAGAACGACGAATGAGTGCGCTCGATTGATCGATCGAACCAAGAACTTCATTTTGCGCGTGCGTTTTCACCCGATCGCGAGCAAACCGAGAAGATTGTACCTACTCTTCGGTTCCTCTCGATTTCTTTCGCCACATTTTTCATGACGTGTCGTTTTACCTCGATCCTTAAGCCTCTTTTTCGATCCTCCCATCCTTCCTCAACGCCGATTTATTGCGTCAGTCTTCTCGCTTAAGTTGGTGTATTCTACGAGATACATACTCGGGGAGTCCGAATAAAAAAGACATCGCTATAGATCGGCTCTCGATAATACCGAGAGATCGGGCCAAGATCACATTGCACAAGAAATGGCGAAATATACCGATCGAATCTACGAAGAGCCTTATAATTATTCGAATCCCGGATCCTCGTAACTTTTAATCCTCGAGGCTACCAAGATTACATTAATATTATTCGTTTGATTACTTTTATGCAATTTATTCATTTTATTTTTTGTCCTTATTTTTTTTTACATCGTTGACGGTATTTATTTATACATCATCAATTCGCATTATATCAATTTTAAATAAATGATCAAATACGGTCATAAGTTTGTTCTAAAATTAAAGCAAAGTTTACAATTTTGGTTTTCATGGTTTTTTACATTAAATTAGTATAATTAACGCTCTGCTGCTATCGAGTTTTTAATGTACGATACATATACTTACTTGGTAAGTCATTTTTGAAGTTTTCCAATCCTACGAACATCCTTCCCTGATGTGGCGACAATTGTTACCAAGTAGTAACGAAGTAGAAGTATGAGACCGGACTTTGCCTACAGTCGTTACTAGCCATCATTTTAGGGATCATAAAACCGCTTCTGCAGCGCTATCATCTCCCTCAAACAGCGGACGAAGATTTTCAACCCACATTAAGCCAATTTCCATACACCGGTATATTTTTCTATAACCTTAAATATATCGAGTTTTGTGTCTGCGAACTACGATTTGTGGACAGCATTAGTTTTTTGTTATCATTTGAACAAAACTGCTGCAGAATCGCATCGAATACTTGCCAAGCATGCTTCTTAAACCATTCGAACAATGTTTCGGATGGTTCAAGAAAATTAAAAAGTTGTGATTTTAACGTGAGAAACGAAGAGCGTAGGAAACCACTGAAAAAGTTCGCAGACAACGAATTTCAAGGCTTATTGGATGAAGATGATACTCAAACTCAACACGAAGATCCATTTAAATCGAGCATTATGTGAAAACCGATCGGAATATGCAAAAAGATAACACAAAATCATTTTGCTCCATGATAATGCTCCATCACGCACAGCAAAACGAGTTAGGGAAACGATCAAGCCGTTCAATTGGGAAATACTAGCGCATGCGGCTTATTCTCCAAACTTGTTTCCAAACCCCCCAAAGTATACGAAAATGGCTCGATAACTGGCTCGCTTTAAAAAGAAGAACCGTTTTTTTGGCATTTATAAACTGTCAGAGAGGCGGAGAAAATGTATAAATAGCAATGGAGATTATATTGAATAAAATATTGTTATAGTTTTTAAACATCAGACGTATAATTTTTACAAAAAAAAAATTCGTTTTCATAATTCTACACTTGATACTCGTTAGACTACTTCGCGGTAGATAACTAGATTAACGTTCGGTCCTCAAACCGTTACCAAAGAAAGAAACGCACTTCACTCTCGGTTGTCTGTTTTCAAATGTCTCACAGAATGTCTGAATGGCGAAAAAAACATAAAAGCCTAAAAAACCTGTTTTGGCAATTTATTTGACCTCTAATAATGCCCATAGATTATTTTTAATTAAATTAATTTCAAAATCAACATACAATTCACGAACAACATGTAGTGTATGGCACTGTCCAGGCGTTGCCATCGTTATCCCGAAATAATGTGAAAATAATCAAATATTTTTCAATTAATCGACTTGTTTGAAATTACTCGCGGGAGAAAAATGTCTTCGATTAAAAGTATTTCGTTTTATCTAACATTATTCGACGAGTATCGATTGAAAGAGCGGGGATTCGAAGACGCGATTGACTATTATTAATATTGTAAGATAGCAGAAAATTCGATGCATTAGAACTGATTGAACATCACTCCATTTATGGATTATGCGGTTAAATTATAAATAAATATGCCGGGATTTGTTCATACTCAAATTCGTACAATCGCGTTTGTACGTTTGGAGTTGATGACCGTCACTGCATCGATGTGTTATTAATCCGTTAACCACGTATGTTATTGATAATTCGTTACTGCAATATTTCTCTAAACTTGCATTAGTCGATTACGTTAAAATATTTTATACTTTGATAAGAAAAACAAAAATATTACAAAACTCTTTTATAATCATAAATAAAAATCCCGAATATCAAAGAATTTTCATGACGTTGCTTCCAAGAAGCGAGCCTCTTCGACATGCGTACGATAAGGTGTTATCAATCTCTCTCTATCTCTCTCTTGCCATTTGGCTCTCAATCCTCTCAATCGCACTCTGTCCCGCCATCCCTCCCTCTCACTACATTTATTCTCGGGATGCGCAAATTTACCAGCGATTATACGAGAGCGATCGTGATCTTTCTCGAGATCTTGTACGAGTACGTGTGCGCGCACGCATGGCCTCTCGAGCGAAGGTGGAGAGCGAAAGAGATGACAGACAAATAATAAAAGTGAGCGAGACAAAGAAGAGACGAACGAAATGAGACAACGAACGAGATCGAGAGAGCGAGACGATGAGGATTATAAGTAATGCTCCGCAGCACGTGGCCACGGTGGGTCTGAACCTCCTCAGGTTGTCAAACCTGTTTCGTGTCCGTTTCACGTCTCTCGATCCTTGTCGTCTTCGTCTTCGTCCGCGTCTTCCTCTTCGTCGTCGTCTTTGTCGTCTTCGTTATTATTGTTGCCGTCAAGTATACGCGCATATGGATCTTCGGCTCCTGATGGCGTTTGCGTTCGATACGAAATAGGGTTCAATATTCTCCGTTGAAACAAATAGACAGGTGTATCGCGTGATACGGAAGCGGAAGAAAAATATCTAAAGTTTCGGCCGAATTCAGAACATTAGCCAATGCGCAAGTTCATTCTACAAAAGTTAATACTCTGTTTTTGAGCCAGTAGTTAATCTTTTTTTAGAAATACTTGGGTGAAAGTTTGCGTGGTTACAGTGACGTTTAATACCACCCAGATGCAGTCTCAAAGGCTTCCAGCGGTTCGAAAACGCGATTCGTATGTTGTCCGACATAGCGCAACAGATTGAGTTGGGATGTTGCTCAGTCAACACAGAATCGGGGCAAAAAATGGCGAATTCAATTTAATCCGAATCGATATCGTCGTGCCGAAGAATCTATAAGTTACATTTCCAGTCCAGACAGTCGGATGTCTCGAATTCCTGAGAAACCTGCTCCTTAAGGTTATATGAAGTACAGACAGATTCGTCACAGTAGTCACATCGATCGGGCATGCATAAGAAACGTTTAGAAAGCAATAAGACTACTGGTGATTCCAAATTAAATTAAATTAAATTAAATTAAATTATTAAATATCAATTTTTTATTATATATAAATTTTCATTTTTAATAAATCAATCCGATCGATAAATCTTATTTGTTTCTTTATAATTTTTCATTCCCTACAACTTTAACCCAACAAACTGGTAAGTATTGGATACTTTATCTTCAACAACTAGCAACTTCTGCACCGTACCTTAAATATCAGAGAACCCGTAATTGTAATTATTAATTACATTATATGACATAACACCTGACGAATTATTTATTTTTATAGTCCCACCTGCCGAGAAAACCTTACACACATTAGAAATATTTTACGCGCATTGAGTTTGCTTAAATTCGATTAAAATTAAGCTTTAATGTTTTGCAGGTTCATTAGGAACTCTGTCCATTACAGATATAATATTTAATAAGACGGAGAACCTGTTTGGCAATGAAAGCACCATTAAAATCTTGCAATAATGAAACAGAATTCACCATACCCGGTTTTTTAAATAAAGATGAAATCTCTCGGGTAATTTCGATGCTTTTGCACATTGCACTTGGGAATAAAGAAGAAGCCAAAGAAAAAAACGATCACGCCGAAGAAGCTGATGAAACGGGAACGGAGAAACCGGGGGGGGGGGGGGGGGGGGGCAGAACGAAAAAGATGAAGAAGAAGGCATGAGAAATGAAATCTTCGCTGTTGAAATAGCGTGTTAGCCACACCATATAGCCAAGGAACGTGGTAATCGTATATGATTATTAGGCATTCAACCTGCACCTTAATGGAAAAATTGAAGATAACGACGAGTCTCACCATGCGAGAGGCATATGGATATGAGAGAACGACGACGAGCACTCAACTGATTCGGTGCATCAGCCTCGTTCTGGTTTAAAACACTCTCTCGACTCTCACCCACATAGCAAGTCATCAAGATTTTCTGGCTCATATAAGCCTTCTATTTTTATTCTCTACCACTGCTCTCAGCAGATTTCTTCTAAGTATGCAAAATTGCTGGCTTATTATATTATTTTGTTTTTTTATTTATCCCGGGTCGAAAACATATCAAAGAAGAATAAAGATGAAATTAAAAAGACTATATACGACGGAATTTGCAATGAAAATGGGGTATAATGTTTTCGCCAGTAGGTTTTTTTTTTTTTTTGACAGCGTGCATTACACAGGTATTTTTATCTCTAGGAACTTGGAACTCCATCGGCTTCGTGGCTCCTTACTCTACATAAATACACCAGTGGGTATACGGCGAGATGGCTTGTTAGAGAAGAAAAGATAGTCCATAGAGGTGGAGTACGTTTATCCCGCCCCAGGGTTACCAGTGAGACCAGGAAGATTATATATACACCATATAGTTTCTACATAATCCCAGATTTGTGAAGGTATGTGTATGTGTTTGCAGTGAGTGTGGTACAGCAGTGAGCTGGTGTATCATTATTGGGTATGACCCCACCCGGGGGCTGATCTTTCCGAAACTGGAGCAGGCCGCATTTCACATGTGAAAGGATCACTTCTCTCTCTCTCTCTCTCTCTCTCTCTCTTTTACAATACGTCAGAGCTGCTGTTGTTGTTGCGTCACGGCATAATTATTGTCATAATTTACGAGCTACCCGACGTCTCGTGAAACGGACAATATTTTGGCCTCGCGTTCTATGGCAAATCTTTCCGCGTTAAGCATTCGGCGGGATATGGCCAAAGTGAAATGTCCCGAGAGGCTGATTTTTCAGTTTGTCAGTCACGAAAGTCATGCTGAGTTTGCACAGGTATTTGACACGGGTGAACCAATTTTTTCATTAAACATAATTTTTTTAATGTAAAATAGATACATGGCTGAGAATATATCGATGGATCATTCAGTGATTGTAGCAATAAATTCTCAACAAAATCAATTGGAAACTGATTACTTACTGTCGTTTTTCAGAGCGATTTCTTTGATTTTTCAAAACCTCGATTAAGCAAATATTAATAAATAATTTAATAATTGTTGCAAGTCATAACGTTTTCGAATATATTAAAAAATCCTTAACGCAATTTTCTACTAATGTGCAAAAGTACAAATTGAACAATAAAACGTCTCGCGTAGCAGATTTTATAGTACACCTACCTATTAGTCATGAAAAATATAATTTTTTAAGAACGAACCAAATTTCTTGAATCGAACATGTCGGCCGAGCATTCAATAATTACATAAAATAATTATCTGTTTCTAAAATAATTACTAAATTATATCCATTATTTTTCATCAAAATGTCTCACGAAATTCGGAAACGAGCGATTAAATAAACCATATTTAGCCGTAGATCGATGGGATTTCGTGTCGTGGCTTTCAAGACCTAATAGAGTTTACGGAAAAATTGATTTTCCCACATAGAGAGCGCGGTGTATGGTGTACCCGTGAGTTTCTCACTATACCGGGGATACCCTGCTTACTGTTATTTATTTTTTATGAAAAAAAAAAAAAGAAAACAGGGGAAACCGCCTCCCCGAGCCGATAGCAATGCCGCTCGGTGTTTCGCGCTGCTTGTGCTATTCGTGCGAACCAGAAGAGGCTTCGGTGCCACAATTTATTCGCCTATTCTCTGCCGCTACCTGTTCCTCTGCCCGTGAGAGGGGCCTCCTACTTTTGCGCGTAAAGTGTTCGCCTTGTGTAATCCTTCAGGCTTATAAGAGCGCTCTCCTTATGGATACTTAAGCAAACACGTTACACCGTATGCCGAAGCGAAAATGGCTTCGGCGAGTTCGTACATTGCGTTATTACGCTATAAATCGATTCCTCGATAAACCTCTATTTATTTATATATCGTATATAAATATGTGTATATCTGCTGCATTTGATATATATATATGTATATATTGACAAGTCGGCAACTAGCTCAGTCTCATTCGCGGTTTGCCTACACGGTTCGAAGGAAACTTTTATTCCCATTCTTGATTTTCTCCAGTTAAAATAAAGTTTCTGATAAATTGGCACCGTATTGACAATATGACACGATAAGATTTTTAATTCAGTACACCAATCGACACGATTTTTTAATCTGACTTCTGAATGTCAAATTTTGGTTTCTTCCACGTTACTAATAAACGAAAAAATAGTTTTTTTTAATCAAAGTTTGATTTTGTGGAAACCGGAGCAATTTTTCAAAATTTAAGAAAAATGACTGGTTTTTGAATAATTTTATTATAAAATACAATCAGAAAAATAGACATCGGAATCTTCTTGGTTCAAGAATAACGATTAGTAATATCATACAAATGTAAAATTATAGAAAATCAAGTTGAAAAATGAATATTTTTAGTGATTTTGTTATGTTTGTCCGGATTTTCTCGTATTAAACCACAAATGTGGCCTTGGCAATATAATTATTGAGATGTTCAAGTTACAAAAATATGAATATGTTCGAAACACGATATGTTTGAAACATTTTTAGATTTTAACTTTTAATATTTCACCTTTTAAAGTATTTTTTCAATTAACACAGGCAAAGTGGATGCCCATCTTTTATCTTCTTTCCGAATTCACAGGTTAAAATAGGCTTCGTAAGCTTCATAAAGCTCTAATTTACTGCCAAGGAAATTTGTTTGCTTCATACTTTAATAAATTCGTCACAAATAAAACAGAATGAATCGACATCTTATTTGCACAGTCTTGACGCCATTTTCTAACTCACAATCAGTAATACACCAAAAACGGTTATTACAGCTGCGATAGACAGGTAAACACTGACTACGATGCCGGATCCGAGTAATATGCAATTTGTTACGGTTTTGCTACTCGTAAAATTAATTAAAATCTTAAAAACTTACTTATCGACGTAAGACACATAAAAGCAAATATTAAAAGCTAATAATGGATATTTGGGTATTTTTCGGTGCCTAGCATCACAATTTATGCATTAAAATAGAAACATTAATTAATTACCTACATTTTGTTAAATACTACTAACGGTCCAAGGCGATAGGTCACGCTACGTGTATATAGATAACAGTGTGCGAAATATATGTGTATAGTAAGTTTACAAGTGAATATATCAGCAAACGATCGATTCAACGTCGAATCGACGAACGTTGGATGATAAGGAGATCGAATCGATTCGAAAGAGACTCGTGCTTGCTGCACTTACCATTACTTTACTAACATACATAGGTGATATATAGCTACATATTGGTCATGCCAATCTATCGAAGACTCACCGGCGCTCTATCAGTCTGCGCGTGCAGATTAATTTAATTCCGTGCCCTATTAGGCACTCGGCAAGTTACTCTCTGGCTCTGTAGCGCCACTACATTTTTTATGAAAGTCTATCTTACAAGCGCTGTTGTAATTAGGACTGTCTGGATATATGTCCGTATCGTTACGAGAACGAATTAAATCGTTCGACGATTGCGAGACGCGGCGATCTCTATTTGTATTCGTCGGAAGGTTCCGAGGTACTTTAGTCGATGCCTGACAAAAGAACCATGAAAAATTAAATATCTTTCCATCGTTCATAAATAAATCATAATTTTACTAATCAAAAATTTTCGTAATAGATTCTGCGTGAATATTTCATGCTACGTGATTGTGATAAATATACATGTACGTCATCTGTACGTAACAAAAAGGAGAAAATTTTCAATATGTTTACCAAAAAATTCCGGATATCAAACGAATATTTTATTAATGACTAAATGGAAAGTAATGAACCGATTCTTCGCTTATTTCTTTCTTTCATCGGAACGTTTTTCTCGTTTTTATTTTACTCCGTAAGAGTATAGTGCTGCAGAATCGCGTTTATGTAGATGCGAAAGCCGTTGTCGAACTGACACTTCTTTGACAGGAGACGATTTTAGAAAAGAGGCGTGCTGCGGAGACGAGGGTATATCCGAGAAAGAAATGCCTTATCTATTTTCGGTCGAGAATATCAACCATACGCAAGATCTTCCGCAAACTCCCCTAATTTCCAGCCCTTCGAGATTACTTAGTACCAGGAAAAATTCATTGGGGTGACTGCATCTGTTCCTAGGCTTCGACTGCCACTCGACGTATAGGAAAGAATATTTTCCACAGCTTCTTTGATATTTTGGAATAGAAACTGTAGCGTAGCTCGCCGAAAAACATTTTTTATTAAGCGTATTAAGCATCGGGTTTATCACGACTCCTGGTTTTATTACGAAAAACAATCAATATTTTATTAATTGTAATATAAATCTTTTATTATAAATTAAAAAACGCGAAGGAAAATTTAATATAACAAAATGTGAAATTAAGAAATGTCAAGAATGGATTAAAATTGAAGAATTTTACATAAAAAATCAATAATTACGGAAAGTGCTTCAGCTGAAATTACTATTTACAATTTATCGTTATTCTTACTCTATAATTTATTTCTTTAATTAATAATCATAATTTTCGCCCATTTAGTCACATAAAATATTTTGATATCAGTCCTTTGTAATCGAAATACAACCGATTCGTATTTTAATCCCAAAAGTTGAAGTTTTATAAAGTTATTGACAAACCTTGAAAAAATTACGTAGAAAATGTTTCTTCGTGCTTGAAGTTAATCGCGAGCTTACAAGTATTGCCTGCGGTGAAAATGATTTTCGGGTGGATCGTAAATACAATAACGAATCTCTCGCGATTGGCTATAAAGTGGGACCAGACCGCGGAGTAACACTCATATAGACAGAAAAGAGCGAACGAATGCTCAGCAACAGCAGGAACAGCAGCAGTGGCGGCGGTGGTGGCGGCGGTGGCGGCGGCGAGAGGTGATTTACGGCCACGGATGAATCATGCTTGCCTGGCCACGTGAGTGTGTATAAGACGGAAAGAAAGAGAGAAAGAACGAAAAAGGTCCCCATGAACAGCCATGTGTCGATGCCGCAAGATTACGAAGATCCGTGCTTGATACGCGAGAGAGTAGGTGTATGTGGGTGCCCACCTCTGGCATCGTCCGCGGACGAAGGTGGATTGGGACGCCATATATATTTTTTCTTCTCAAACTATACGGAGAGAAAGCCGAGAGTTTGGTCTATAGACGTGAAAGCAAGACTCTCGCTCGCTCCTCGTCCCGCACTCGGGTCAAAAAAATTCAAAAGTATAGTTTTTCGTTAATCCAAATGACCTTCTGACGTATCGTCATTCTCGTGTCGTTACGCAGACGAGCAAGAGTGCGATCGATCATGTCCGATCAAATTTTTCGTGTGCGTACTTTTACTTTTGTCGATTGAGTAACTGTGGGAGATTAATCGAAGGAAATAGTGGAAAATAATTTTTATCGTAATCATAGTTACGACAACTCTGATAATCACAAAACTTTTTGATTTTTGAACTAATTTTTATTATAAAGTGAAAACTAATTACACCCTGGTTGTAATAATATTGATAATACTAATAACTGTTATCACTTCTAGAATCAAAATAGACCGATTTATCATTTTTCAATAGCATTAAGCGAATGAATATATTATTAATATTATATCAGTCGAATTTGTATTACTTAATAAAAATGAGTTGAAAATTTCATTTTCATTGGGTATACAAAAACGTATATATATGTTAGACGATGAGGTCTCGTTCGAGTTCGTACAGCGGACCTGCGGGCACATGTTTCGGCTTAAGTTATACCCCCAGCGACACCTGGCGTGGAGTCCTTGAAACGTCTTCCCTTTCCCTCGACCCTACCGCCCAGCGAAGAAATCGTCACTCCTTCCGGGTATCAAGGGTTGCGCGCCCACACAGCCGCACCGTCCTATCCTACGTTCAGAAAACGCACACACTTGGCTGTTCATCTCGTTGGTCGTTGTCGTCAGAGATACCAGTCTCCCCCGCACTTGGTTGACTTTTGCCAGCTCTTCTGGTGCGGCGTAGCCGGTATGTTAATCGGGTTCGATGTCTCTGCACCGTACCGGAGTTGGATCCGAATAAAAAGAATTAAACAGCCATACGGCAAGAGGGGGAGAGAACGAGAGAGGGAGAGAGAGAGAGAGAGAGAGAGAGAGAGGAACGGGCAAGGAGGAATAAATTAAACATAAATATTTGATAAGATGAAAAAAAAAATTGAAAGTTTAAAAAAATGTAATATTAAGCATAAATTGGAAAAATGATTATCGTTTGATCGTTCGTAAACGCTCCGCAATAAGATAATAACCGTTTTGGATCATCCACTTATTTTCCGTTTGATCTTAGCTTTAGCTTGTTTTTAATTCTTTTTTTTTCTTTTATATTTCTTTTCTTTTTGTTCCTCGTGTCTCTCGTGTCGGAGAATCCAGCACAAATGAGCACGATGTTACTTGCCAAGAGGTGGACGCGCGAATCCCGGGGCATGTTGTGTGCCCACGCTCCGGATTCCGGATCCACTACATCACCCCGTACGCGAGGGGGCCGCCTCCGAATGATATTGTTGCCCCGAAAAACGTGTCTCGGCAAAAGTGAGAATACGAGAAAGCGAGAAGAAAGGAACGGGAATAACGCGAGATAATAACGAGAAAGCGAGAAACGTATAATCTGTCTCTCTCTCTCTCTCTCTTTCTTCCTCTTCCCTGTAGCCATTCCTCGAAAAAAAGAAACGTTTCAAGTACACGCGGCATAAACCCCAAAAGTACACGAAAGAATAGCCGGGAGTAAATCGAAAGATCTCCACAGATCTCCCTTTTCCGACTCGGACATTTCCCTTCTCAATTGACGTCGATCGATACAAGAGATCGGCGAGAAAGGATCGATCGTCCATCTTCGATCTTTGGCCCGAGGATATTGCCATTGAGGAAGCAGGAGAAAAAAGATGGTGGACGTTACTACCTTGGATTCACCCACGTTTGGACCTTTTTTTTTGTTTTCGGTGTGTCGGCTCGATCGACACACGCCTATATCGTCGCGTACAACCCATATCAATGAAACGGCTTCAATTTGTAATTATAATGCCGCAATTATAAAGCACTGTCGTGATCTCGTTGCGAAAGACCATAGCAGGATCGACATGCGATCGCGAAGGAATGGAGGAACGAACGGTGCACACCGGGAGCGATTAAGATCTCCGCGGTCTACTTCGTACCCTGTAGGAGGAAACGGGATGGATCGAGATCTAAACTCCATCTAAAATGTTAAATTCTCGTAGTTCGATTGTGACCCCGATCCTCCACAGGGTCTTGGGAAACTAGAAAGATGGACGTCATTTATTCGCGGTATACTAGGACCATTTTATATCTCCGTGGTAGAATCGAGCTAGATAGAGGGCGACGAAGAACTCAGCTTCCAGCTCTAGGATCAAACGAAATAAAAGTAATTCAACACCTTTGTAGGGACATCGGATTACTCGATACCTTGAAGAATTTCACAGGATGCATAAAATATTCCACCGAAGAAGATTATAATATTTGCCTTTCCGTTACTTAATTCACAAAGTCTAAACTTTCCGAGCGTGCGTCGTATCAATGATAGGCGTGTCTTCGTATTATACTAGATTATACACCCTCTACGTTTAACGCATTATTGCCATAACGCGCTTTAATACCACCAAGTTTCACGATCGTTCGCAATACACGAAGCTTCGAGTATCTTGTGTGAATATTCGCACGGCGAAACATCAAATATTACCACCTAAAGATATCAGTATATACGTTTAAAATCCCCTAGGATATTTATCCGTCGTTTCTGGAGACGTAAACTCTAAGATGGTCAATTGATGCGAGGCCTGACGCTCTCTCCCGAGGATTATCCTCCGATTAAGCCACAGCTTGTTGTTGGAACGAGAAGGACTGCGAACACGAGAATTTCCACGATTCTTTCTCCTTCTCCCCCCCCCCCCCCCATCTTCTCTTTCTCGCGAACGATCGCCACGAGGGGTTGAGGAGCGGTTTGTTTTTCCCTTCGCAACCGTGCGTAAAACCGCTAAACGCGCCTGGAATACGACAACGAGGATGTAAGCAGCTCTGTGTGAAGATAATCACACACGGTCGAAAGTGAGGCTGGTTAGTATTTGCCAGTTCTCGAGTCGTCATATCGTGTTGGATGCATGGTATAAAATCATCCAAGAAAACGAACGATACGAGACGGAAGGAGATTTTTTTCTCTCAAGAACCAACCCCAACGTACCCGTGTCCCCTGTCGTGAGTTAACCTGTACGAACATTTTATGAGATATCCAAGCGTGCAGTGCGTGACGTTCGGCGCGTGTTTATTATACTCGTATCGTCCTAGTGAAAATGAGTAGAGAGTGATTTTATGGCACAATTATTGTAAGCGATTCATTTTAACGACTATTTTTTTTTTTATAAATTATCATTCCACCATGATGGATGTTACAATTTTTTTAAAACTTATTTCTTAATTTAATCGATAAGAAATTATCCTAGAAGAATTCTTACAAAGAGAGAAAGACAGACGAGTATTCGAATTGTGATCAGTGGACGTTCCCTTCCAATGAAAATAGGTAGAGCTGGCTAACGATTAATTAAAAACGATTATTAATTGCGATTAACGCTTTAGTTAAAGAAACCATTGTTTGAGTATAATATTTTTTCGGACAATTCCTCAGAGAAAGATAAGTATTCGAATGGTGGACAGTGTGTGGCAGCAGTCAGGCACGGCGGAGGGCACGCAACACTGGGTTTATGTAAAACGGCATTCCACGGTTGTGTGTCTACTCAATCCTTATCTAAAGCAGTTATATAGAGTCGTTGGGAGTCGCGCCTTCTTCAGAAGGTAATGCACACGCTGCTCGTCTCTTCTCTACAGTACCACACCATATAAAACAGAGAGAGAGAGCGAGAGAGAGCGCGCGCGCGCTCGCCTGTGTGTGTGTGTGTGTGTGTGTATGCGCGTGCGTGCCATACCAGGGGGTATTATACCATATCCTTTGCCTCTCTTATCCCTCTTCGCTCTTCTCGTTCCTCCTTTCCTTACCCTTATACTCGCATTGCCGAAGCTGTACTCGTTTCTCTGCCGTGTCTATCAGCGATCGTCTCTCGTTCTCCCTTTTTCCCCTCTCTCTTTATTTCTACCTTTATTCGCGAATATCCTCCATCTCTTTCACCGGCGCTACTTGCCGGGCTGTATTTATTTTTTTTAACTTCATTTCGAGATTTCTCTACAGTGGACATCCCCTTAAGTTGTGCGTGACAAGTAAACTTCACCTTTCAATAACGTTCTTGAAAAATAACTCGTTACGAGTAATTATACTGTACTCGATTAGTTACATAATTATTTAGCCGATGAGAGTTAAACATTTTACAAAGAGCTAGAAAATATTTACGATAATCAGTCCACATTTTTTATTTTCGTTTGAAAATGAATTGTATTTATAGTAAATTAAACGTTTCGATAATGGACCATTGATAAATATCAAACGTGTTCGATGGTGTAAATTTTATAGAATGTTATTAAATGTTTAAACATAATTAACCATTATTGCAAATTATAGCAAATTGGGATAATGAATAATTGAAAATTGTGACGATCGTAGGAGTAATCGGATGTTAGAACTTTTAAGGAATCGGACTGTACATATTTTGTTTCTACCCCGGAGCTCTTTCGTTTTCTATCTTACCGTCTTGTCCCAGCTCCCCTGCGTGTGCGACCGCAGGCCATCTCATTCTAGGATTCACTATATTCGTTTATTCATTACGCGCGCGTGCAACGATACACTTCTGGCTTTTTCTCTTCTTTCTCTTATTTTCTCTCTTTGTCCGTGCGAACGAACCTTATACGTGCCGTCTCTTACCCCGTTATCGAAACTTGGCGAAACGCTTATTCTACGAGCAGGCCTCTCACCGAAGTACACTTCCTAGACTCGTTCCACGACTTCGTATCGACTAGGTATCCTACCTATATGCTCACCGCATGCACGATTCTTCTCCGGGCGCGTTCTTTCTATGTTGCCGACACGCTGCAGTCTTATGGAATAAAGATATCTTTATTCTCTTCTCTCTGACTGCTTACCCGCACCAGAGGCTTTATGATGATACAGGTACCGCCAAAAAACCCGTACGAGCAAAATACGCTAATTTTCTCGTTTTTTCCAAAATTCCCAAAACTCTTTGAACCGGCTATTTTTATAAAAACTGACGAAAATTATAAATTTTCTTAATATTTCATTCGCACTATTTATCGAATAAATAATTGAAAAGTAATAATTCGTCAAGTTTACTTACGTTCAAACAATCTTATTGCGACAAAAACTTTGATAATTGAAATTGCGTTTATTTGTGGTTTGCCATTTTTATAAATTTACTCTGTATATAAATCAATCCATTAAGTACTTTATGGGATTGAGATTATCGATTAATCTCCTTTCCTTCCAACAATTTCTTTCATCAATCGGGATTACGTAGCGATTCGTATCGAAAGGTAAGAAAAAAGAATGAGAAGCTTATATGCCCTTAGCACATTTCGTACCATTCTCGTGATCCTTCTATCGCGAAGAAGAGGCTGACTGGGCGCGTGCTTGACTCTCGCACACGCGAGAAGTGTTGGCAGAAACGATTTTTCGTTTTTTCGTTTTTTCTGTTAAAAACACCAACACCTTTGATAGGCAGATCGCTCTAGGATAGTAAAACACGCCAAGGCAGTGTGTGCTTTTGAGCTCTATCTCCTTGTCGTCTCGTATACTCGTAGTATACGTGTGTGGGTGTTGGAGAGCTCGGAGAGCGGTTAAAAGATATATATACCGGTTTACGACGTCCACTAAAGTTGCAACTCTCGCTGAGCTCTCCTCTCTTGGCTTGAGAGTAATCTGGAACTCTTTTGCCGTTCTCGCTCCGGAGAGATCCATCGTCATGCGTGTACCTATATCGTTTATATGTATATTCTGCGTATACGTTACAGCCGTGAGCGGTCACGGCGCTTTGCGCTTACGATATTGCACCAGTCCCGGGAGCGCCTATGGCTAAAATAAAAGCTCTCTTCGAGAGTTTCATTAAAATCGCGTTCGCGCCCCGGCGAGTTTATAGACCGAATGGAATTAAATTACGTTTCTGAGATAGTTCTATATATAATTCAGTAAAAGAACGTTCCGGTCAAAAATACCTCGGTACATAAATCAAATCATATTGAAAATTTACATTGGTAGACCAAGATCTTCCATAACCAAGATCCAGACGTTCGTACTATAAGGAAATTCAAATTTTTTTTTATAAAATAGCAGTCTTCCTCTCTCCTTCCTCTTTCGATGTTCTTCTTTCGTCGTACGGAAGCGTATTTTTTTCCCATCGAGTTGTCGCGTCGCGCGTTACAAACGGACTAAATAAACACGTAACTTTTTTTCCGGTGTTCCCACCTGTGTATAGTTAGAGAGGACTTGCCGTAAAGTTCTATAGGTACCGGATGACCCATTGACCATTGGCGGGTCTTGTGGGCGGGAGCTGTATACCTCACGCTGCGAGGTTCGGGTCAATGAGATTCTAAATGGGATTTAGTTTTCTCCTTCGGGAACATCCGAGAAAGAGGGGCCAGTGTCCGTCGGAATCGTTGGAAAGGCGTTTGTCGTTGTAGGGATGCGCGAGACGGTGGAAAATCGATGCGCACATTGCAAACAAGCAAATATCCGCCTTGAACTTGTAAGAAAAATTGCCACCGTGTCTGCGATTTACCGTGAACTCTTTGTCACGACAATATCGACCTTTCCTCTGGTGAGCGGCTGGAGACGTTCCACGCGTAGGATATCTTCGGAAAGAATGCAAGAAGAAGAAAAGCAGGGTATGACGAGAGGCTTGATTTTTCGGCGAATTTAACATCGAAGTGTCCCTATAGACGCAACGATTCATTCTTCGAATTCAATTCTGACTTTGCTTCGAAAAACTGCTTGGTGAAGGTCGTTTTTTGACCGACCAAAGTGATAACAATGTTATTCCAAAATACGTTGATATTAAAGAAAATAATTGATTCAGCATTTTCCAAAGTTGACCACGAGAAAAGAAAGGGTGATTTATTTATAATTTCTCAAAGAGTTTAGATTAAATAATAAGCCATTCGGTCTTAATTGATACAGGCTTACAGTCTTAATTGTTACCTTGTACGTAATTAGATAAAGTATGAAGAAAAATATAAATAGGTATCGAAAATTGCAGAAAAATGATGATTCTCAAACGAAAAGAGCGTTTATCCGGTCTGAAATGATATACGAGAACACACCGTTTCGTATAATTAGGTGCACGATACATTAATGCGATTCGTTCTACGCTGGAGGGCGATGAGGGCGCGCGTGGACCGTATGTCGTGTGCCATCGAGGGTTGTAAAATGGAGGAACGCGGGCAATGTTTATACGCGGCGCGGCGCACAATGGCCAAGAAGAGGCGCGTGGTCGTCGGTATTTCACGGTTTGCCGAACGAATAAGCCATTAATTTTCATCGCGGTCAAAGAAAAAAGAAAAAATTCACCGCCACCACGAAGACTCGCGTCGGCCAGTGGCATCGTGTATATTATCGTTCCGCATATACCTAAGCCACTACAAATATGGTCTCGTGGGTGTGCCGCTAAAGGTAATGAATGGCACACAATCCTGATGAAGAAGGCCACATGGCGCGAGAGCCTCTCGCTTTTTCGGAAACTTTTGTTTCCGCTCCAGGGGGATGAGAAGATCGAACGCCGTAACTAATATGTACACCCACTCACAGATGGCACTATCGGCCGTCCATTGACCGGCTGAACCATCGTTACGGTCCGCGTGTTCGCATCTCGCGAGCTGGTGCAAGGCGCGTTTACAAACTCCCAAGGAGTTTTATGACGGAAAAACTTGGCGAGGTGTTGAATCGTCTCGAAGGTGGGAAGCCCAAGCCGATGCATCTCATCCGGGTCGATAATGACCATCGGCACCTTGGCTACTGTCCATTCTCGATACTTTTATTTCCTTTGAGGTTTTATACGAGGTAGGTGTATATAGGTACTAGGTTCTCGTATCGTACCGTTTTATGAATACCAAAAGATATATATTCCTCTTCGCTTCGTCGTCTCTCCGTCTCTATGACAAAAACGGAAAGAGATGCGATCGAATGATGTTGTACGTGTTCGGTGGATGGTTTACGACGATTCCGGGGCTTCGTGACGAGGCGTTAAGAGTCGAGGTGGGGAGGGTGAGATACGAAGAAGATGGAGAAATGAGAAGTTAGTGAAGAAGAAGATGAAGCAGTGAAGTAAGACCGCGGAGGTAGGTACTCGCAGCCATATTATACATCACTGAGTTTTCACGCATCTTCTGGACGCTCGTGCTCCACAGCCTCAAAGATCCAACGATCGAGACTCTCCCTGACGGCTCGTATAAGTTTCCTCGTAATTATTGATTTTTACGAGGCATTCTCGGCGCGCGAGCGAGCGAGAACTTTATACGCAGGTGCGATAGAGATCTTACGAGGTGTATGGACCACCAACGTGTGTAACCAGAGTTCGAATGCGAGGGAAGGCCAAGGCGATGCACTCGAGTTCCATTATACCGTTCTATTACATATGTAGGTTCGCGAGCTTTCATACTCGATTCCATGTTAAATCGGCCAACGTGTACCGACGATTCTTTTCGATTTCGTTCACTATTTATTCCATAATCGTTTCAATTTCTTTACCTCCATTCCCATTTGTTTACAGATGTTTTTTTTGGCTAGTCGTTATTTAATGCCGGTGTTTTCCTACATAAAACGTAAACGACGTAAATAATGTAATTTTACGAATAAACAAATATAAATACATTAATTTCTTTTGGTTAATCAATGAAATTGATCGAATTTTCGTTTGTTTTTATTAATATTATATTTAACAACTTAACAATAAAATATTCGATAAATTTGATTTCAATATGTAAACAAACTATTTATATATATATATATATATATGTGGACTCGTGTGTTTGTATACATTATAGTATACGAGTTATTGCACGGGTCCCATAATTCTTCTCGAGGAAATTCAACGAAACGATGCTATCGTAGCCGCCCTTCTCATTTCGCGCTTACCCTTTGCACCTTTTCGCCATCAGGTCGTCTTCGAAATTTACACATTTTGACAGGACAAGATCAAGAGGCAAAGGAGAGCGGTTGCCGATTCCAAATAGCGATAAGCAAACGACTTCTTCTCTATTTACGGTTAAAATTTAGTTCGGGGAATAACCGAAGCTTCATTCATCATACGTTTGCTTTCAAAATAATGTTTCTTCATTTTTATAAAATAATGTGTTCAAATTTGATGTTCCATTGAAAACGAGGACGAAAGAAAAAGATTGCTTTTGTTGATAATCTTTTTTTAGGGTTTATATTTAATATCCTCTCAGTTTGCACAGTCATAAGAAAATATTCCAACAAAAATCGAATCTTTTTTTTACAAATTTTGTTCATGGCCAAATGTCAACGTATCGAATTTTCTCAGTGAAATTCTGCAAGTTTATACCGAAATAATAAAGAGATAAATCTCAGGGTAAAAGTATCGTAATTATCGACCAGGAGAACCCGGAAGTACGAGAAGTGCCCCTCTATGAGCCTTCTCGTTAATATCTTCGTATAATCGTAACCCCCTTTATGGAACTTATGCGTTATTACAAGGAAAACCACCGTTAAAACTCAAATCCTTAACGTTTGTGCCGGAACGTTATTGTGCAACTCTCGAGTTATTACGAAGAAGCGAGTACAAAATGGAATGAGAGAACGACCAGGAGCGAGGAAGACGGGCGAAACGGCGCCACGTCTGCTCGAGGATATATCCCTCGGAACGCTCTCCACCCTGTACGTAAGAAAACAATACTTCCCCTCCGTCTTATATACATACAGTACATGTCTATACATACACACACACACACACACATCCCTTATATATAACTTATATATACAACGAACAGGATATGGAACTTGAGAAGTGGCAGTTCAGACTGTATGCTTCTGCAATTCGCTGTTGGAAAAGAGGATGCTGCGACGAGAACGCGAGTAGAAGACGTACGCGAGGCGTCAGCCACACCGGCAGCGCTTTCGTACGACTCGTTTGGCCGTAACACATACTCTTTCACTGTATTTCTCTCACTCTCACTCTCTCTCCCTCTCTCTCTCTCACTCACTGTCGCTACGCGGAAGATCACACGGATAAGATCCCTGACACCGTGGGTGGCCATACAGTGGTCATATATATGTATATAGGTACATGTGAGCCACTCAAATGTTTTGCGAGATGGTTATATACGCGAGTCGAAGAGAAACGAGGAATATAACAAAGATCATTCCCGAGGCGCGTAAGTGGGCAAAAACGGTCATCGCGCGATTACGACTTTTTTTTCGCAAATCGATTATTGTACGGGTGTATTCCGTTGTTATGGATGGAAGGGTCAGCAGACGAGAATTTATACGAGGAGACGCCTTTTTTGGACAGTTAATGGGGTGCAGTTAGTTTTTTACTCATTTTTATCATGTTTTTTTCATGTATATTTTTTATACATTTAACATCGATACCGATGGAACTTCAGAAATTTGAGCCGCGACATATATCGATTCGTCAAGATTCAAATTTATTTTTAAGTTACCTTGCAGGAAAAGGAGGCCACGGTATGAATTTTTTCATTACACGTATTGTTCCGTTGGTTTTATAAAGCATTCGTTGTTGATATTAATTGAATTTTCTACATATAGAGTAAGTCCGGAAACGATGCCCCGCCCCCCCCCCGCCCCTCAAGCCTTTTTGACACTAAAATTCGAAATATACAAGATCCAGCAGTTTGTTTTCGGTCATGTCACTCGTTAAACTTATTGATAATCGATAATTAAAAATTTAATGCGATATAATTTCAAAGAGTAATGGAAAATAGAAGTTTTAGTCAAATTTGACAATCGTAGAAATTTTAACGGGGTTGGGTATTGTGGCCTAGGAACGTGTTAGCCGTCAGAGCAAACGATACAAACAATGAATCGTACGTTATTTTGCACTTATTGAGCATTCTTTGTGAGCCCATAGCTTACAACTTAAGCTGTGAATATGGCTCTGTACCTGGTGGGCCATACTGGCCAGGGACAAAAAATATCTAAATCTAAAAACCAGTGCACAATTTGTACCTACACAAAAATGTGACTACACTATACATTAAGGATTTTCCTACAAAGCTATGAAGGAATGATATAAAAAAATTGACAATTCGCATAACTGTAATGGGTGAAACTTAAAAAAAACATTGAAATATGCAATTTTCCGTTGCTGCCTGTAAAAAAATGGTTAGTTTCAGAGAAATAACTGTAGGCCATATTGATCACCTAGGTCATAATACCGGACTTAATCTACAGCTCGATAAAAATAATTCGGCAAACAGCTCATCCACTATCCGAGAAATGGTACGCCGTATTCTGGAAACGCAAAGTTATCGTGCAGTTGGATATCGTAGGATCATTAAAATAATAATTCACAAATCTACGTATCGAACTGTTCAAATAGAGGTACATAATGCGCCCAATAAGCACGCTATCACCTCGAAATAGAAAACGTTTAAAAACAATAAGTTTGCTATGATCTTATTACACATTCTTAGTTGAGTGACATTCGAAAATTCAAATTCAAACACTCAAACGTCCACCAAATCTTTAACCGTTTACGTATATCGATAACAAACACTAATAACTATATATGATTAGCAGTCATTATGTTTTTTAAACAAAGGCACATATTTTCTTATAATATTATATACGCAGCCATCTTTGGCTTGTTTTTCCTTATATACGCCAAACTCGATTTCACTCTGCGACATTTTTATAAAAATTATATTAGTTCGATAGGTAAAACTAAAAAAATGGAAAGTACCGTTTAATAATAATAATGATGATAATAATAGTAATCTAAAGAGGATGAGCTATAGTTATGGAGGATCAGAAAAATAGCCTCATAATAGTTGAAAGAAAGAGATCGAGCGCCCATGATATCCGAGATTCAAACAGGTTGAATAGTACCTGCCAGATCGTGGCATGTAATTATAGGATATTTAGTGCGCACTCCAAGGTGCACCTGTATAGATTTTGAAGTGTGTATCCTCCCTCTCGAGAGCTTTCACTTTTCATCCATGTCCTACTCAAAAGAAAAAAAGCTGGAAAATTATATATATACTTAATGTGCGGCTGCTCTTTTCCACATTTTCCGTCTTTCTCTTTCGACTACTGGGCGCTATTGGCCAAGCGTGAAGAAACACCAAAAAAGGGCCAAACAAGCAACGAGATGGCCGAGCAGTTATACGAAGCGAGTGTCCGGTTCCCTTTGTGTCTGCTACCTGTCTTAAGACATCCTCCTCGGCTCTTCATATTTTTCTTTTCTTTTTATCCGTGATTTTATTCTCTCCTTCGTTCCTCTCTCGTATCGTCGTATTGGTCCGTGGTCTTCGTCTCGTTTATCGGGTTCTTCGAGTGCCCCGAAGACTTTACAGAATAATCGGTACCAAGAGAGAAGGACGAAAGGGAACAGGTAGGACCGAAGTGCGTGAATAGAATGGAAAGAGAAAGGGCAAGAGTGAGTGAGTGAGTGAGTGTGTGTGTGTGTGTGTGTGAGAGAGAGAGAGAGAGAGAGAGAGAGAGTTGGAGAGAAGGTTGCTTCTTCTCTCTTCTGTTAGATCTTTTGATAGCACGGCATTCCTGACCATTCGTCAGACATTTGATAGCCACACGTGTGGGAGAAACGGAATTCGTCTTGCACCTCTTTCAAAGAACACGTAATCGACCATTTTTTTCACTTACGTATTTATAATATATATATATACACACGTGTGTGTATGTATGTATATTCGAAAGTGCCGAATATTTTTTTTTGCGAGAGGAGAAACCTCGCATCGACGTTAACCTTAAAGTGAAATTATGTGAATGATTACCAAATTTGCAAATAGAACTATCGCCTACAATTTCCTCGCAATCATTTCGATCAATAATCAATAACGCAAAATATTGCTCATATTCATATTTCTGATTTCGTTTCATTGTTAAAAATTCACAAGCTATCCAGAGTGCTCGAAGATGAGGATCATTCTACATAAAACTGGGCACAGAGTTTGCCCATGGTAAGAAAAAAATATTCCGCACTTCCGGAATTTCGTTAATTCGCGAATGCAAAGTCAAATAGACAAAGAGTGGAAGGAGAGAACAACGAGGGGCACACCTTGTATAAACGACATATGACAGGGAGGGGGGGCACGTGCGACCCCTGCGTTCGTCCGAGACCAACAACATATACGCGTACATGCCGCATATAGATCTATCGTACAAATGCATAAGTAGAAACGTACGCATAACGCGCTGGCCAGCTGGTAATATATTTGTAGATCGCGAGGATAAGAAACATGCAGCGTCGTCCTCTCTGTCTATCCATTATACTGCCCGCTTTGAACCAAGCGGTGCTTTACCGCGACATACACATACGTACTAACACACACAAACACACTATATACACGGCATATGGGCGCACGCTTGAGATCTGATAAGCCGGTCGCTTCAATTGACTGCAATCATGCCGGGGGTTAGGATATTAACTCGCGTGCAACCACAACGGGCGCGATGTTTCGTCGGCCAAAGGCCACGTGTTAACTTATTACCGACGCTCGCAATCTCTTGATGAGTGCAGAAGCTATGAACAGTATCGTCACTATCATTTTTATCATAATTCTTATCACTATAATCATTTACCCCGATCATTACGATCATTAATTTATTATTTTCTTTATTAAATTATCATTATTTGGAACCTCTGAATGGTGTTATCGCTCTCGTTTTAGGATGATATTTAATATTTCGACTGTTGTAATTATTAGTCATTATCATTGTGGAAGTTTGTGCGAAGGTTTGGAATGGGGGTAGCTATCGTGTGAGTCAAATAAATGGTTCCACATGGTCCGTGGTAACGAGAGCCTGCAATCGACAGTCTTATCTTATTCTCTATCTAGTGTCAGTTTGTGTTGACAACGGGTTAGATGAACCTCGTTTAACAAAACCCTGCAATGGGCGTTTTTATCACATTGATTTATCTGGGGCATCGAGCAGAAATGTGCGACTCATTTTGTTTTGTTGTAATAGTGATTGTTCACGAGGTTCTACAGAGATAGCTACATGAAAAAACTAATCCAACTGTTCCCGCTCCATCGATGCCAAATAAAAAAGCATCGAAGAATTTTTTCTAAGTGACAACAACGTAGAATTTGTTTACAATTCTTACATTGATTTTTAATAATTTTGACACTAAATTTATGTAATATTTTTCAAATGGCATCAATATTTTATAGATATTGGCAAGTCACTGCAGATGGATAATAATTAAATACCTCCATGCCGCATGAATTACGAAATGTAAGCAAATAAATTAACTTTCACAAAATGAAGAAGAAACAAATTTTATACTATTTTTGAAGACGTTTTCAAAGGAAAAAACTAGATAGTTCACGTGCAATTATTGTCGCAATTATTAGTTTGTACAGTACATACACGTATCTGAAACGTAGTGAAACTTATTTCAAGTCAATCGAATTACTAGTTTTTGAGCTATCGGCATAGAAGGTTTCAAAATACACTTTCGGAAAAAAAAAGTTCATTAATATACTTCCCCACCCTCGTAACGTTCGTGTTATGCTGTTATTTACATGCTTCGAGGCGTTCCTCAATTTTTCAGCATGGTTTGTTTTTTTGCTTTACCTAAAGCTTGGCAAAATGGCGGATTTTTGCACCTATTGGGTGCAATATCTGCCAAACTATTTCATTTTTCTGATTGATAAAACCTGTAACTTAATGAGTTGCCATGCCGGTAGCATCGCCGCCACTGTATACATGCTTGAGGACAATTGGCAATGTGAAAGCCTAATAGCTGCCATTGGAATTTTGCGTATGCCCGTGAACTCCATTTTGTAATAAAGCAGGGGCGCTTAAATGTTCGTATATCGGCTGAATCGTAGTTTTCACGGCTATATGGAAAGGAAGTAGTTGAAATGACTGGAAAGCTCGCTGTTAGTTTTAGTGCGTTGACAATCGCACTAACAATAAGTAACAGGACATTTCGGACAAACCAAACACCGGGGATCTTTATTCGTCAAAATTTCATGAGACTGTGTGGCCCAATTAACTTTCTCAAGACTACTTTAGGGTTCCTGTTCCTCCCTATTTTTTGGTCCGTAATATATAGCTAATTGTCGAATAAATTAGTTGCCCCTCTGCGTTCCTTCCGGACCCTTTAATTCAGTTTTATTTTTTAAATTACGCAATTTTGTTCTCTAACGCTTATTTTGAGAGACGTTATATAGAGCATAATTAAGTCGACAATGTGTACTTGTGGGACCGGACAGACAAGCCCATCCACCAGCCATTCCGATAAATACTTAATTGCACGCACTATCCGTAGCCATTGTTGTCACATTGTTGAATCTAGTTCTCAATTACTTCTATTTCAATCCACCAATTTATGAACAAAATGGTTTTTCAGCTCTCTAGATCGAGGAGGATCCTTGAGGGTAGTGGAATTTGCACATCAATGTGATTTATTACTACCCTCGATAGTCGCTAATTGATCACTTCTCAATTGATACCAATTTACCGAACGAGGTTGATGCGCCAGCCATACTTTTTCAATCGCTTTTTCGACGTTTTTCTTCTAAATTCTTGGTTGAATTGCACTCAGCTAGATAATTGTTTAATCATATGCGATACAGACTAGTAACGAAGTAGTCGGTCGTCACGCTGACTCGACGATCGCCAGCTCGAATCAATTTATTTAATGAGGCCAATATGCTGCCTGCGTATTACCACACGTAGCTGCTTCGTAATGTGTAGCATCAAACGGTGGTGGCAGGTTTTTTTGTTCCTTTTCACAAATTAATCGTCGGACATTACCGCGTTAACCCGTATCCTCATTCGAAGCGACCGGTTCCCTATATAGGTGTTACGTATGTATGTTTTTTTCTGCATGACGAGACCAGCATCGGAGTCAGATGGCACGAGAATTAGACACGCGACATACAGATGCATGGTGCGGGACGCGCTAAACAATATTCTCATTTGACCGTTGCTACGACAGACCTTACGAAATTAAGTCAGTTTTATAAACAAATTAAACGAACGCAAACAATACCATTGGATTCTTGATTTCTTAAATAGACAAGCGTATAAAAACTTGGAGGGAAATGAATATATTCGATTGTTATAAGAATAATCGAACAACAGAAAACCATTTATACAATAATTATTTAATCCAGATTTAAAAAAAGTTTTATAATTTTATTTTATTAACCGTAGAAGAATGTGGAATCTAACGAGGAAATGAAGTTGTCCGATGAAAATCAATAATAATAATGGATAAATATATTGTTTATTTTTGGTCTTTAAATATAATAACATATTATTCTTTCGCCCTCTTTTCGTACTTGCGAATGTTGTTTTTCAGAATAATCGCAAAACAAAGGGTAGACAATTTCGTGACACATGCCCGTTAAAAACGAATCGAATACGCATTGAATAAAATTAGAGTATGTCTGTTCTCTACCGATGTACCCTCTTCACTCTTATTTTTTAAACTACATCTTGTTTATTTCAAACACATAATAACATAACATAAAATGCTCTTTTAAAAGTAGTCATAGAAATCGTACCTGGGACGAACCCAAGTTTTTAACAACAGTGGCAAAAAAAATAACGGAAAAGTACGTAACGTATATATAGAACAAGAATCGACTACCGGCCTCAAGCTTTTGACATTTTTCTTGTACATTGAAAAAGTATTATGTGTCAATAATAACGTCCAAAATACTATTCCCATAGTAAGTACCTGTAGGGGCCCGAAGATATCTCCATATTTTTCAAGCACAGACCAAACTATTTTCACAACAAGCCGTCAAATACACAGCATGTACGAAGAAAATACAAGAAAAGAACGTAGCCCCCGTTGATGGGAAAAAGTTAGGCATTCCTTTAGTCGAAACGTGCATGGTGCAATGCGAAGAAGCGAGAGCCCAAAAATCCCACCCTAAGACGAATTTTGGAATGTGAATGGGGACACGGAAAAGCACCTTGCATTGTTAAGACTCTTGTCAAAGTTCTCCACAGGTTCCTGGACCGGTGCGATTCGAATCGTAACGAGATTATTGTAGGCGTTGAGGTCATGGAGAAGAATGACGAGAAACGGATCGACAATAAAGATTCCACAACGAGATGATGTATCGAGGTAAGAGCAAAGGAAAAGAAATCGTGAAATAGAGTGAGAAAAATAACTCTGAAATATTACAGAGTGTTGCTCAACTTTGGAGCGCGTGCACACACACACACACACACACACACAGACACACGTGCGCCCGCAAGCATAGGTACACATATATCTGAAATTGAATGGACAATGTTTTTCCTTCTTCGAAGCAGAAACATTTTTCTCCTTCCAAAATCGAGCTGTCAAAGCACCGGAAGGAGGTTTTTGCTTCACGGCAGATACAGTCATACATATATATATATATAATGTGACACATGCGCAAAAATATTAAATACAAAAATATACCGTATCGGCCCAAAAATAAGAAAATTATTGACAAATTGGAATAATTGTTAATCTCTACATAGCATAAAACAAAGTCGCTTTCTGCGTCGGTCTGTCTGTTTATCCGCTAACTTCTCCTAAACTACGCAACAAATTTTAATGCGGTTTTCACCATCATTTACATAATTTTTCATGGAAGGTTTATTTATATTAATAATTAAGTTTATAGTAAGTAATTAAGTTTTTCGTTAGTAGAAAAACAATATTTTCCAACCAAGAAGCCGAAAAATAAATTTACAAGGGTTACCTTATCTCTATCTGTTACGGTCGACTCACAGTAAGCATTTGTTTCATTAAAACTCAAATTATAAATAGCGTTACCTGCGACGCTATTTACTCTTATTCAGTATAAATCCTTGTCCAGACAAAAATGATAGAATTCCTGGGCATTTAATTTAGATTATAATTGTCCTCTACAGTATATCATTTCGATAAATACTGTTGAAGAAATCATAGGTTAAAACAACCGAAAAAATAATTCGCGGATCAGGAGGGTTTAGACCTAAGCGTTGAGTGCTTTTCCCATGGACAGCTATACGTAGCCCTTTCGTGCGTCACTTTAAAACAAAACTTGTTCGTATTGTATAACAAAAAGTCATCTGCAAACATTGTTTATAAAGAAATTCTATAATAAAAAACAGTAACTTCACATTTTTCATTTTGTTTCTAAATTACACCCGTGCAAAGCTGAGACAGGTCGTTAGTTATGTATAATTGTTGCGAATTATTTTTATTTTTACGACACTGTGCATGACATTATAGTCTCGTACATGCATAACCTCGATGTATGCGTTCAAAAATCATACGAATGAATTAGCTATAAGTATGAAAACAATAATTTAAAACATTGCCACAATAATTAATGATGAACAATGGATGCAAATTATTTTCATGAGGCGTATGTACATTATACTATAACCTCATAGTCGATGATACATTCACGTATACGTATGATTTGATCCATTCGCCAAGGAGGTGAATGAAAAAAAATTGAGAACAACCTTCAAAAAAACACGATTTAATAAATTGTAGTGATTATGGTCGTTTAATAATTGCAAGTAATGATGTTTATGTTTATTTTTGTATCATTGCGCTTGAATCCATGTTCTCACAATCACTGATGGTTTCTGTATTTTTGATCCTTCAATGGGTTTTTGAAGAGCTCGGACGTTAAATTAATTCAATGAGCGATTCAACGATGCATCGCTATAGGCGTAGGCCTCGGCACGAGTTTGCTTACTGCGATAGTACACCGCGCGTGCCCTTATGGATTATATGTGTAGTACGCGGTATTTTAATGATGAGCAATCGCCACCACCCGGTCTCTGCCAGATGACTCGCGATCGCTATCTACCCTCTTGCCACCAGCGGACGCGTGGTGCACCCCCATTGACGTTTCAACGCCACTTGCGAGAGCTTCGTCGTGGTTCTCTGACTCCCAGGATACTCTAGCACGTGCCACACGCACCGATGTGCATGTCTATATACGTACTATACATATAGTATATATAGAGCGGTTATCTATTTATAATGCCACATACGATGCGCTTCTCGTTAAGGGATGAAAATACATTGAAAATAATGAATTTGCGAAGCATAGATAGATATTAGACACATTGTCAAATCTTATGTGATATTTATACATATACAGGGTGACTTTCATAAGGTGTAACAGGCTTTAATCCAAGGTAGATGGGATCATTAAAAACAAAAGTTGCAAATGTACATTAGTGATATTTTTAATAGTTTACGAGATATCAATTTTTAAAGTTGGTCCAATCAGACCGCGCTGAAAAGTATTGGCCCCGCCCACTCCCACCGTAGCCGTGCTTTATATTTTGCCGAGCGCGCCGAGAAGCGTTGGGGCCGCCCACCCCCCGCCCGAGCAGCCAATACCCGAGAAATAAAATTGACTGTGTAATAATATAATAAATAAAATTGTCTACTCTGAATTTCGCAACTCCAAATGTAACGCCCTGCACGGTGCTATCTCTACGGCTAGGGCGGGAGTGGGCGGCACCAACGTTTCTCGACGCGCTCTGATTGGACCAACTTTAAAAATGTATATCTCGTAAACTATTAAAAATATCCCTAATATATATTTGCAACTTTGGTTTGTAATGATTCCATCTACCTTAGAATAAAGTCCGTTACACCTTATGAAATTCACCCTGTATATAGAGCTGCAAAATTCAAGAAAAATTGAAAATTCAATACTGCAAATGGCTTGACGGATTTTTATTAAATCAAGTATACAGATAGATTAAACTTTGGATTAAAATATACGTTACCTACTATTTATCGCGGAAAAGTGCAGTTTTCCCGTGGGACGAGTAAAAAATCAAATATGTTTAATACTCCTTCACGCACAAGCGGCTAGTCGGATTTTCATGAAATTTAATATGTAAATAGCGCTCCGATCCTGAATAAAAACATAACCTAACTTAATTGTAGATAAAGGTGTGAACAAAATTTCGCATTCGTTTCGCTCGTGCATTACTTTCCTGCTGAGAAACTGTCCTGTTGTACATTGTCACTGTATAGTAGAATATAGCAAGTCAATCGATTAAGTAGCGGGCTATCGTAATTATAGCTCGAGGTGTAAAGTAAATTTTGAACGAGTTAGTTAGTTAGTTATGAGTAAGTGTCTATAGTAAAAAATCGTAATTATAGATCGAGGTGTAAAAAATGTTCGCGCTCGCTTAGCTGGCGTTCTGCTTAGCTGTTAAAATAAAATTATAAATATGATAAACCGCGGGTAACACCGTAGGGCGCAGCTAGTGTAGTATATGTCTTAGGACTAACCATAAATATTCTTTGCTCAAGAATTTAGCCTTTTCGACGATAAATAATTTGATGCTTAAAACAACTACTAATATATGATACTGTTTCTACGAGAATAGCTTTTAGTTTGTAACGAAACAAGGATATTTTCATGAAACCCTTCATTGTTTTGTTACTCCACCTGAGTAAAATGTCATTAACAATTTTCTAAAAAGCTCGAAAATAATGCCTCTACGGCGCATTCATCTCTACTAATGGAAATTAAAAGGATCATGCACGAAAGCGTTCCTCGAGGCGTCTGTATTATTTCAACGCCTTAGGCCGTGAAAACGTGCGTAGGCAGCACGAGCGCCACAAATGAGACAGGTTGCTACCATTGTTACTGCTCAATGCATAATTGTATACTTCCCATGAATATATATATATATATATATATATATATATATATATATATATATATATATATATATATATATATATATATATATATATATATAACAAGTTTTGATGTTCCGCACTTATGAATGAATAAGAGAGGGAGCGATAAATGAATGAAAATTAAATCAAATCCATCGAAATGTCGATAAAAATCAAACAAAGCAACCCTCATAATTGTGTAGTTTATATAAACCCGCTTCAAGGATTGTTCGATGATTTTTTATGGACCTAAAGTAGAATGAAGATGCGGAGAATGAGAGAGCTGAAAATGAATGAAACCAAAAGGTAAACGCGGTTCGAGAGAAGTAGGAATAAGTATCTATATATATAACATGAATTCTTCATGGTGATAGCATGTGTATGCTTAAGAATATCGCGAAGGCGTGTAGTACGCGGTTGTCGAGGTGCCCACGCTCGTTTATATACTCCCATCTAGTTGCGCGATTTCCAACAAGTTGTACGTATGTATATATTGCCCACGGTAACCAACAATCTCCGGATATGTTTATATGGAGAATTGCCTTACGCCGATTTATGGATGGATTCCACAGTCGAGCTAAAGCAAAATACACAGTGACTACAACGTTCAATGTGGCGTATATTATGAACCAGGATATCTCTTTTTCGTTCCACGATAATTAGGTAAGTGACCATAATATATCATAATTAAGATGTGATTCATGAAAACAGCAAGTATCTGCATACAAATTGTACAATATGTGCGAGATTGTAAACGCTTTGGATCTTGTAAAATGTCAAAGTGTACAAGTAATGTAGGATTAAACGATATCAATGGGATCGTTTACCTAATAGTTACAGAGAATTTTCTACATATTTAGGGAATTATCCATTGTGTCTCATTTTATTAAAGAGTCAGACCACCCTAATCTTATGAACTATGAGTCAGATTACAAAAATTCGAATAAACACAAATGGCGAGACTCAAGGCGACTTTTCGGAAATCACGGGAGAAGAATAAGTGATTTTTTCCATTTACGAATAAAGAAGTTAATTAATTTTTCACAAAAATTAGTAGGTACGTAACTTCGTAGATAACGTAGCTCATTCAATTATCTCCAAATTTCGAGTCAAACCATAAAGTAGATTACAAGATCTAAAATCAGCTAGATCGAACAATATATTTCACGACTATACGTGCAACGCCGTCATTCTCCAATATTTTTTAACAGATTTCAAACTACTAACTATCTTGCGGCTAAAAAAATATATCATACAATAACTTCGTATTTATTCAGTTTTTAAAACAGGATAATTCTGCCGGGGTTCAGCGTGGTCTGGCAATCTTAAAAACAATAATGCGAGCGTTACATATCACCGATCCTGCTGTCTCTCGATAGACGTGCCCCGAGTACACATAGCTACATGAAACAACGTGCGGGAGGGTGGTGTGCGCTCGTGCACCTCGATACACAAATTATTCTCCATGTACCAAGGCGTGTAGAACGATCCAAGAATCGCCTATGGTGACTTTTCCAACGAGAACCGGTGCATCTCTCTAGCCTGGGCCACCTCGGGTCTCTCTCCGTTCCAAGAAACCTGTCCGAGCAATGCACATCCCAGAGCGGGGAAGAGAGAGTAAGCGAGAGGGAGTGCGAGAGAGAGAGAGAGAGAGAGAGAAATGCACCCACAGAGAGGACACAGAAGCATCGAGAGCGATATTCTCGTCGTCTCTTTGGAAGGTCCTCTTCTCAACCCAAGTGGTTCTACTCGAGCGAGTACGTATGCCACGATTCAGCAAAAGAGCGAGAGGGAATAAATACAAACGTGGTAGAAAGCAAAGAGGAGGTGGAGAAAGCTTGGCCCCGACTCGTGGTCGAGAAAAAGATGGGCTGTCCAGTTGGAATCGAGCTGGAAAGATACCAGAAAGAGATGGCAAATGTGTTCCCCCTCGTTCCTTGTACGTTCCAAAGCGACGGGGTCGCGCGCAAGGCTCCCAGTTAAAGGTGCTCTCGTTTGTTCCTCATTTCCGAGTCGCGTATAAGCCGTGTATGTACTTGAAGACACACGATGCTCTCCCTGGTGTCTCCCATGAAACGTGTCCTCCTGCAAGCGACCGAAGAGAACTGCGAGGCGAGATGGTCGATGGAAACAGAGCGAAAAAGACATGGGTATAGAAGCGAGTGAGGCAACCTCGAAGAGGCTTCTCGCGCGTCCTGAAGAGAGGTACGGAGCTCCGCGTATCTACGATCATTCCGTCCACCTGTGTTCCTCGTATTGTCAGGCGCGGAACCAGGACAGGGACAACCAAGTGCAAAGCGAGGAAAGAAAGAGCGAGACAGAAGAACCGGGTGAGCACTGTCCGTGGCCGGAGGAATCTCGTGAGAATTAACGATTCCGACCTCGGGGAGCCACACGGGCCAAGGAGCTTGCTCGAGGCAGCTCGAGGAAGATGGAAAAGAGAGAGGACTTCGGAGCCAAGAGAAATGGACCTAGTTCAGGTTCTTTCTGCACACTTTGGTCTCGTCGCTTCTCATTCTTGATGCACTCCCGTACTCCCGCGAAAAAGACACGACCTCTCTGTTCCACGAGTCGGATGTACTTCTCTTCCCTTCATAGATAGACACACGCTCCTTCTCAACGATTTCAACAAATCATAAGAGGATCGTACACATATTCAAATCATCTTTCATTTTCCCAACTCATCGCTTCGCTAGAAGACAACCTCCGACAATGAACACCAGGACCAGATGGAACAACCTGCCTCCTGGCTAACAATGACAAGCCTCTCTGCCGTGTATTCAACTTTTTTGTCACATCTCTCGGGTACTTCGGTGCTTCGTGAATTCACCGTGAAAAAATTTCATATCCCCGAAGTAACGACCGCGCCCATGGCGTCTCCCGACGGACACCACTGGGAGAGGAGCGCGTTAAAGCCCACTCCTTTGGTCGTACGGTGAGATATCATCGGTAAATGCAAAACAGAAGGAAAGAGCTATGGTCATTTTTGTTCGCTCCGGTCTCTCTCAGTCATTCGCTGATGGCGGGAGTTGGAAGGGGTAGGAGACAGGACAACGAAAGCTTGGCAAAGAGGGAGCCACAGTATACCACGGAATATTACATAGTAACGCTGAGTTCGAGATATCGACGAAGACCTCTCCCCGTGGATTCCCTCCGTACGGACAAAGAAAGACGACTTTCCCGATCGTATTATCATGTACTATATTACATTATAACCCGGCCAAAGGCTCCCCTGCGGGGATCGCCGGCTATCGAAGAGAGAGAGAAAGACCTCTTCGCCTCCTTCCGATAGATCAGAGATAACGTTCCCCGTGCTTGACTTCTGTTACGCTTCTGGACCCCAGGAAGCGGTTCGATTCGATTTATTACGCAAGCTCGTCGCCGAATGATCGAACACACGTGTGCATGTTACTCGTTTCGAATGATTCGATTCGAACAATTGAGCCAGATAACGAATTTTTCTCTGTGGTTCGAAGCTTATCGTCAAATGTACAAGAATAAAACAGAAATCTTGACACGGAAAATTTCAAATATCGAATAAACTTCTTTCTTTTCCAGGATTTAAATCAACCTCAACACGTTAATGTCTCGTTTTCGGGTATTTTCGTACGAAGAATACAAATATTCTATGGAATGGGAACAAATGAAATACGAAGACGTGCCAATTGGTGCGGTTTCAAAAACGGCAAACGAAGAAGAAACGGAGAATTCACGGTCCAGCGGAGTTTTCGCGCCACCTGCAAACCGCTATTTTTACATACGTGGGTGTTGAACAGGGAGAAGAAATAATAAAAGAATACAGAAACGCGCCTCTCTTTGTTAACGGGGAGTCACCGAGTCGCGAGTTTATACTGTACGCGATATATCGCTGTGGTATACAGGTACGCGATGGTACATGAAGCTTGAAGCTTGTGTTGTGCTGTATGGGGTACCCGTAGGCGGTGGCGGGCAGGTCGGCCAAGCGAGCTGTGGATGTTTTATCGTCCTCCGAATAATAATGCAAACGCCCGCCTCGCCGCTTCCACAGGAGACTCGACAGTCTCTGTCGAGCGAGAAAGAGAGACGGAAAGAAGAGGCACACCCCGACTGAATAAAAGCGTCGGGGACTGCATATAGCGAGGTTTTATATATAGATATATATGTGTATATATATATCTGTTGTATTAATATTATTCTTTAAAGTGCATTAAATGAGTGTACCATTCATCGGCCATATCCTAATTATCATTCGTGTCAGGAGGATCAGAATTTTGAAGTATTCTTTGAGCTGATTCAATTCAAAACTGAGCCAGAGAGCCTAGTCTCCATTGGAGTCGCGTGATTCCCAATCTATTAAAATTGAGTAGGGATAAAAAAATATCTACATTTTTATGCTTCTACCTAGTTGCTAGTTCCCTGTATCAATTTCGCGAGAATCAGAAATGGTTCTTGACAGAGAGAAGACTTTTTGAAATTTTCAAGTTGTGATAGTTTTAAAAGACAGGAGGTGTAATCTAACATTCAAGAACACATTTGTTGAAAATTTCTCCACCACTTTAGCATTGCAACAAACATAATTTGCAACTCTTAAAATTTGGAGCGTACAAATTTATGTCGTAAATAAAGCGTCTCAACGAACTATGATTCATTTCAATACAAATAATGAGGAGCAAGTTTTGGGTGAAATAGAAAGGGTACATTATGAAGTGAATAGAATATCCTCTCATCTATACCAAATATCGTAAAAGAAAAACGAATCTTTTGATTCAGCTACCCGAGTGGAAATCCTGGTCCGGCTACAAAAATGGCTTCATCAAGAATTTTGATTTTTTATGTCATGCCTTGATCAAGATTCTTGATAAAGCCCTGAACGTTTTTGTGACATTTTCCCTGACTTCAGTCCGATCAGGGTTAAACATCAAGGTTTCATCGGTGAAAAAATCAAGCCCTGACCACAATAAACCATGAAGTCTTAATCATATTACAAAATGAGCACCTGATTAAGATACAAAATCAAAGCCTGAACTTTTCTTTAAATGAGAATCTTTATTATGTCTTTTTTGTATCTAAAGTCGACTTAGAACTTTTATCACGTATATTTTTTACTTTGTCATATATTATTATATACTAACATCTATTATAACATATTATTATACTTTATCACGTATTATCATAATTACCCCCCAAAAAGTAAACGAATCTTTGTTTTATGTTAGATTTTTTAGAGAAAAAACGTAAAATAAAGTCTGATTAAAAAATAAAATAAAATAAAACAATACTCATCCATGGGTATATGCTGAGTTTTCCGCGCTCCGCGACAATTATCCCAGTACTTTTCGTCATTAGAGACCGCCCAACAGTTTATCCTACTTATCTTGACAAAAGTTCGATGCCGTGTTCTTTGTATTTTGATATCACCGCGACTAAAACATTCGAAAATATATATCTCACTTGAGATTCAAGAGCCACATATGCAATATTAACCAAAAATAAAGATATATAGTGTGTAAATTCTCTATGCGGACATAAAATCAAATATTTTAGTGAAAAAAAATCGTAAACCAATTTCCCTAAATATGCTTTTGAAAAGGATGAAACTGACTTCATTTGTGCATTATTATTTTTATAATTTTTTACATCCGCGCGTCATCTTCAATATGTCGGATCTTCAACCATTTCCTGACTCTTTAAAATCGTAAGCTGAACTTTGGACCTAGTAATTTTACCATTTAGTATTAAAATCTTTTCACAGGATACTTTTAGTTTAGTTTCGTTTTTTTCAATTTTTTAAAAAAACGGCAGGCTTCGAGCGCTTCTAAAAAACAAAGCTGAAGCTAATAGATGTTTAACTATCTTGTAACAAAATCGTGTGATTACTATACTCGCGATGCGATTTTGCAAAGCTTCAATATGCAAAGCGTGTACTCAAATAAAAATTAAAAAAAAATATGATCGAAATCGAATATTGCAGAGGGAAGACATCGTAAGCCAATTTCCCAAGTCGAGTTTTGAAGAGAACAAAGTTCTTTGAAGTTGTTCTCTTCAAAACTCCACTTGGGAAATTGGCTTACGATGTCTTCCCTCTGCAATATTCGATTTCGATTATATCTATATGCACATTATAGGCTACTAACCATGGATGAACGAAGAAATTGTTGTTTCGATGGAAACTTTTTTCGTTCCCGAGATGATGATCCCTAGTCAGAAAAGTTTTTATTATTTGTCTTGTTGATTCCACTGGCCTCCGCGAAGCGTCAATTTGGTGCCAAATGAGAGTTTTCTGGAATAACATTTTTAAGGGGTAAGTTTGAAAAGTTTACATCTTATAAATATGCGGTAAACCCACATGAATTATTACAACAAACTTTCGATTATTTTCGCTCGCCTCGCGTTATTTGTAACGATTTCTTCAAATTCAATGAAATCATTGGCCGTTTTCAAAGGTAGCTCAAATCCATAGTCTAGACATGTTGCCGTGCTTGAGTCTGTCGGTTTGAGGCACATGACATCTATTTTTATTCCTCTCATTTCTTTGGACAACGCCTTCACTTACTTGTTAAGAATGCACATCCGATCCTCAATTTCTTTCACTGATTGTGTGAGAGGGATCAATGATATCCTGACTATATCACCAATATCTAAACCATAATGGATTTTAAAATTTAATATGTCGATTCATGTTTAAAAATTGTTTTTCCAATTATCCAATTATTAATCGTCACGATTGTTAATTTATTTTTACACACGACGAATCATCTTCTCGTACTGCATCCCGCAATGGATGACATTGAATTCACTGATTATGTTTTCGCCTTGTTCATCTGGTTCGGTAGCGACACCTGAAGGAGGAAATGAAGAGCATTCGATTACAGAAATGTCAGCTGAGGGATCGGCAGCTAACGATAGACATTGTACGTGAAAATGTATGCACTCATTAGTTGGGCGCACGCTCTTCTCGAGTTACTGTAGCATTTCGCCAAATAAAGTTAGGTACGTTTTTCGCACCAAATGGTATAACTCAAGTTCAGTGTTGCCAGTCCAGTTCAATAGTACTAGATCTGGGACGATTTACTGAATTCTAATACGCTAGTACGGTCTTTGGTAAATCTAGTACATTTTCGGCGCGTTCGACTTGAATGCTGACAGCGTTGAAGTGCCGTACTTCGGTACTACTATATCATTACATATATAGTAATAGCGAATTACGGCGCTTGTGGCGTCCAAGTCGAATGTACTCTTTATCCGTCATATTATTACAAAAAGCTTGAAACGTAGTTTCATATTACGCCGCAACGACGACAGCACTCAACATTTTCACACGCATACAGACATTACACATACACACGTGCGTGTTGAACTGTTGAATACTGTTTAAGGTTTGTTCTATCGTTCTTTCGTTCGTGTTTTCGTGTACATTCCGTGTTCGGAGACGCAAAGTTTTGTGGAAGTGGGAATTTGGGTAGATAGAGATGATGGACAGGTATGTCGAAAAATCTAGCTAACCTATAATTTTCTGATTTTTTAATATGATGATAACGACGATGATAAAAATGATACGAAAAGTGTGGAGAGTGTATGCTCTTATATAAATTTCGGGAACAGCATACTTTTTTCTATCACTTTTAGTTGAATTCAAATTCTCGTACGAAATCCATAATTCTAGTACGTTTTGTGGCGCCATCTAGTACGGTGAAATATTTTTGTTTGGCAACACTGATCCAGTTACGCCATAATCGCTTGAAGTTAACTGGATCAAGCCAATTGAAGTCAACTGTAAGAGCCCTTGCTTGACTACCGACTGAAGTTGGCTAGATCAAGCAACTGAAGGAAACAGTACATCCAGTTGCTTGACTATAAGTTGACACTAACCGGATCAGGCAAATTGCGGCATACCTTAAGTAATGCCTCCGTACTACAACATGACCAAGCCTGGATCAAATATCGGGCCAGCCTGACAGTATTTCTACTCGGGTATATGAGTAGGACATGGACAATATACAAATTTGATTGAAATATTTCGAAATGCTAACAAATTTTGTAACAAATAACATTTAGTACGCTATTTGAACCAAATTTCTAATCCAAATAATAAATAACCGTCGGTGCGTGGTATAACGAGTAACTACAGTGTACACGAGAGCTTTGTCCTCGAAATCAGGAACAGACCGAGAATATTTAGATACACTCGGATCGCATCATCATCGCTCTCCTATACGTTATATCCATTATACGATACGGCAATAAAACGTGAATGCACACATGAGCAACTATACATGCCCATGAAAGTGCGTATATACGTATGTATATATACATATATTCTTTAATGGGCAAGTCAGGAAACGAGGGCACTCGAGGATATCAGAAGAGCTTGGTGTCTATATAGCCGCGAAGGCTTCTCACTCTGTTACTTCGATCAGATTTATTAATAGGAAAGGACGTGCAATCGAGAGCGTATATTTCACGCCAGAATGACCACCCTGCGGACTACGCCCAGAATGTTTCGTTACAGATCGTCTTCATTTCTGTCAAGAGAAATCCTTCAACCTATATTCAGTACTCTTGCACTCCGTTTATCATGCATTTTTATATAGCAATAATAATAATTTGATGATAGATTTAAGTACGAAAAAGGTTCGTTGGTAAATTATGCTAAATGTTTTTTTATCATTTTAATGCGCGCACGTGCTACGAGTACGAATAGCTATTAAATTAATTTTTTTATTCTTCTTTCTTCTCCTTCTCGCTGTCATCGTGTTCCGAGCCAGCTCTCTATCCATCTTTTTCTCTGTCTCGTCGAACTTACCGAGCGTCCCATCATCGCTTCTATCCTCATTTCTCTACAATATCACTCCATCATTCTATCTTCGTTCCATACTCTCAGCTCCCTTGCTCTTTCATATAATTTTCTTTTTTTTTAAATCAGGGCGCGACGATCCAGACGAGTCGCTCGTGCCGCACTGGCCATGACGGCACTCCTATATGTATGTTATGCACGAAGGATGGCCGCTTAAGCTTGGACTGCTCCGCGCCTCTTCGTTCTCCCTGTCTTTCGTCGTATTCCGAGGAACCGGAGGGTGTCGTATGTATATCATTTACATGATCGAAAGTGATGGAGAAACGGTTATCACTCGCTCGACCTCTTTCTCTCTTCCTTGATATTCCCTTATTGCATTAGGCCCGCTAAATATGCAACTACGTATCTACATCTTCATCAAGATCAATATCCTGCAATATGAACAAATATACTGAAAAGATCTTAATAATTCGGGCATTGCAGCATCCCCAGATGTGTTCTGCCTCCTTGAAATAAAGAGGAGTAAAATGAAAGACCTAGTACATCAAATACTCCATTAAAAATCTCTAATTTCGTAACGAATAACATAAATTCGCCCTGGTCTCATAAATTTATGAAACGCAGGCGAGGTGACAATAAATGAGGTTCGTTTTTATGACTACATTCATAAATAATTTGAAGAACGTTAGGATCAAACATTGGTGAACCCAACATGAAATAGCCCATATAAAGTGGTTCCGGGTAATATATCACATCATAAGCCTTTTTGGAGATAAATCTTCAAGTATATGAGATTAATCAAGGTTTATTGTTTATTGTAGCTATTGTGTTTATCAGTAATCAATAATTAGAAGCTTAAGGGAATATAATTTCAAAGAATAACTGAAAATAGAAAGTTTAGTAAAATTGAATAATCATTGAAATCTAAACATGGTTGAATATCATGTCCTAGGGATAAATTTTGCTTAAATGTCGTGAACCATATTGCCCACAATTCAGAAAACAATGTCAGTTTTCACTTCCGAGCAATCTTCATGAGCTTATAGCTTACAACACAGGGATTGAACAATGCCCTCTACCTGGTGGGATGTATTGGCTGCAAGAATGTTTTCAACAAACAAGATCTAAATTAATAACCAGTGAACGATTTGTATACAAAATTGCCACTGCACTATAAATTGAGGGTTTGCCTACAAAACCGTGAAGGAATATTAATAAAAAATTGACAATTCGACTAACTGTAATGGTTGAAAGTTTTCAATAAATATCATTGAAATAGAAAATTTGTTATCGATATTTGTAAAAGACCCGCGCCATCTCGCCGCGTCACACAAATTCACTGAGGAAGTGAGAGCTAGAGGTGCACAAACGCGGCAAGTATATTTAACGTTAATGTTGCTTAGTTTCGGAGAAATAGCGGTAGGCCATATTAACCAATTAGGCCATAATACCCAAAACTACTCGACATACTCGTATACATATCCGCTGTTTTCTTCCTTCTCACTGATTTCTATTTGTACAGTGGAAACCGAGCCGCGCCGTGACGATTAATAACGTGGACGACTTCCGCTCAGAGGACCGCAAGATCGCTCGTTTCTGGTGCTCCTCGCCTTGCTATACATATATGTATATGCATATGAAAGCACGTCGGTTAATACCACAGGTAGACAGACACAAGGACAATTCGATACACTATCAACCAATTGTTTGTTCGTATATCAACGTTTTCGTAATGATAAGAATCTTTTCGTTCAATATCACAATTGGCATTCATACAACGACATTGTTATATATCATAATCGAGAAATAGGAAAACAAGGAGCACAGGGTTACGAAATTCAAGGAACAGATCATTTTTTAAATCGCGGATTTTTGAAAGGAGTACATTTTTCATGTCGGTTTATAATAAAACATAAAACACAATTTTTTCAATAAAATTACGAATGCGAACGTATATATTTCTGTAAATGCCTCATATATATGGTGCATGGAGATTCGTTTGCGCTCTGGGGCGAGATCACGGAGGATCTCCTAGCACATGTGAGCTCTCCACCATGTCGCGGTATCTTTGTCGGCTCGACCGGTTCTTCATCATCTCGGCTGCCGATATCGAGAAAGCAAAAGGGAGAGAGAAAACGATGTCGAGGGAGGTAGAGAGAGAAATGGAATAACGAGGCTTCCAATGAGAAAAGAGTGAAAAGGGAAGTGGGGAGAGCTCTAGAGATCCCGAAGAAACTCGAGAGAGGAGAGATAAAAAAAAATAATAATTTGAGATATGAAAGATGAAGAAAGACGAAATGACGACCGTTGCCGAGGACACACGATAGACGGGAGGTACCTGCTTATCCTTTAAGAATACATATAAATAATACACACGGATATATCTATATATATATATACATATGAGAATTTTTATTACATATAACTATATGTTTTATTTTTTGCTATATATAGACGACAGGCATCATATATTAATTAGCACAAGACTGCGCCGGTATATATACATATGTAATATAGGTTGTATATGCGATTGTGTGTGTGTGTGTGTGTGTGTGTGTGTGGAGGAAGGAGTGTCCGAGTTATTGTTGGTTCTTGGCAAATTAATAGACCTTTCCGTATATTAATTTCATCGTCTTATATATACAGATATACCGTAAAATCGTCTTCCTTAATATTTTTCGCGAGTCGGAGGCCAAGCAGCCCGGAGGCTTCATCAAGAATTATCTTTATCTCGAGATACTAGCTACACGTCTACTCTTTTTAAATTTATTTTTTTTAACCTTTATATATATTATATTAAATACATACGTATATTTTTTTGTGGTTTCGAGCGATCTTTTGCCGAGAGACGTTTCCTTGAGACTGACCGACAGACAGTGTTATTAATCTCATTGTCAGTGGGGGATACCCAGAAGCCACCGGTGTATATCGAATTTCAAGGTGCGCCTTTTGTGCCTCGTGTATATTGACTGATATCATGCTATTGTTGAACGTTAGTAACACGAGTAATTTTTGTTTACTTTGATTTTCTTCTTTTTTTGTAAGCTTACGTAGATAGATCGATCCTTCGAGATTTTATCGAAATGTTTATGGAATATTCGTATCGCCAGGCCAACGCAAAAATCCATTTCACAATTATTTCTACGATGCTGCATATTTTATTTTTGAGAATACGCGACATTGAAAAATGTACGCTTTTCCATTATAAATAACAATGTTATAATTTTTTATTTTCAAGTTACCACTTGTTAAGCTATGCGGACAAAAATAACCGGGTGTTCCATATTCCCCAACTTTACTCTATATACTATGTGATTTCAGAGTGCCTTGTGGGTGGGGTAACGCCGACAATGTTAGAAACGTAGTGGGAACGAAAGCGAGGGGATCCAGTTTCACGAAGGAGACCGCTGCTCGCTTTTATGAGACACCGGGAGAAAGAGAAAGAAAGCGCACGACGTGCGCACTGCAGAGTTCTCCCATGTGCCATATAGGAAACGTGGCACTGCACTTTCTTGCCCGGATGCAACGTGAAAGAGTCGAGGGAGAGAGCGAGAGAGAGAGCGAGTGAGCCACAGGAACGGTGGGAGGGGATATAGCGCGGCGTGTAATACACACACACATAAACACACACACTCACACTCGCGCACTCAAACACGCGCGCACTGACACACAGCCGGACGCGTATGCGCGCATATACATACAACAAAATTTCTAGTTCTAATCTGTCAGCCATTTGTTAAGGCAGTTATGACGTAGACTCTCTTTGTCTTTTTCTATATTTTCATGTATCTCTTTGCCTCGTTTTGCCAAGTGGAAAAATGTGTATATATACACACAGACACACAAATACACATAGTCACATACGTACATACACACACACACACACATATATATATATATATATATATATATATATATACAATATGGATAAGATATAGCTTAGCTCGGGATATGATGTGAACAGCACGCGGCGGCAGAGTGCTCTCCTGTCTCCCGCCGTTTGTACGATCCGCGCGTGCTCTCCGCTGCTGTTGATATTTTTCTTTTTGCTATTATTTTTTCGTTTATTGTTTTTATTTGATTTTATTTTTATTTGCATTTTTATTTTTTATTATTGCTCTTGTGGCTAACTCGCGACGGGACCACCCTGAAACCTACTGTTTTCTTCGAGGTTACTGCACACGCCGCTCTCGCGAGCTCTCGTGCGCCCTCTCTTTCCTCTTCCTCACTCTCTCTCTCTCTCTCTCTCTCTCTCTCTCTCTCTCTCTCTCTCTCTCTCTCTCTCTCCCACTCCCTCGCTCTTTCCCCGAGGGAAAAAAATACGCCGAGACTCTGAAGAAGCAGGTCGCCGCAAGCGTATCAAAGGGAAATTCAGTCTGAAGCCTTAATAATACCAATACGAAATTTTCATCTAACATATTTGTAGCATTGGGCTCTTAGTGAAAATACGATCGCATATTTGAAAAAATTCACAATTTCCTATTTAAATGTACGTTGTTTCGTAATATAATATAATGCGAGTAAAAAAGAAATTATTTTCGATCACCCCAATGTATGAGACCCATCTATCAGCATCATGCTTCTCGTACGATTTAAGCGCACCTTTGATATATCAATACGAGTAAATGTGTATCGTAATAAAAGTCTTTCTCGAGTATGGGCTTCCGACTAGACAGAAATACAACTGTGAATATTATAGAGGAACGTTTTAGATATTTATCGGCGAGTGTGTGACTCGATCGTTATAACGTCATGGTCGTATTTTATAAAATCAATAAAGACATATATATATATAAACACGTATATATAAACATATATTAACTTACAGCGAGTGAGGGCGTAGTGCGCAGTGGCTTTAGGAAATGCATTGCCACGCAGGAGTAATATATATTTAATTTTTAAAGCACAAAATTCTTTACCCCTTTTTTCTCACTTTCTCTCAATTTGTACACGGAAAGAATTTTGAAGTAATGTTTACTGTGAAATCACAGTAACTGAGTGACAAATGTGAAATTCTTCAGGTTTTTAAGAAATAAATTATACATTTCAATGGAAATGAATAAAAATTTACTGTTGCGTAACAGAAATATGAAATATTTTCAAGAATTTTTACTGAAATTAACGGTAAATTTTCGTGAAACGTAAACATTACTACAATAAGTTGAAAAAAAGGGCTGATACAAATGAAAGTGTACGGTGCAGATTGAGAAATTTGCGTGCTTGTCTTGAAAATTTAAAAAAGGAAGCCAAATTTTCCGTGCGTTCACCAGAATTTTGACGTTCTTCACAGTGAAATCAGTTACGGCTAGGTCGCCTGGCCATAATCCGTGAGCTCTGTGTAACACGCGCGTAAAAATTTTGCTACGTGCTAAAATGTTGACATGCCTGAAAGTAAAATATTTCAAACTAGTGTCAATTTTTAACTGTTTGTACATTTATCGCCGGGTTCACGTTTTTAATGTTATTTTTACCGAGATTTCACCGTAAAAATTAATATGAAATTCTCTCCGTGTATTATTTCTCATTGATAAATAAAATTGAATCAAATTCGTATTCGAAGTTACCTATATATCGGAACACCGTGAGTGTACTTTTGATTGTGATCTCTGCAAAGACTATACTACTGCAATATATGTGTGTGCGTTCATATGATATATATATATATACTTTAAGAGTATAATATCGACGGACCACCCCGAGTAGCGAATCATACGAGGAAGAATATCGGCCGGGGGGTAATTAAGTGTTGGCCAAGCTAAGAGTGAAAACGAGATAGACACGAAGAAAGAGTAAATTCAGTATGAAGAAACGGACAGCGAGACAGTGAGAAAGAGAGAGAGAGAGATCGAGATGAAGCACAAGGATACTGTTAGCGTGACCGGCGATCATATAACGCCAATGAGAGAAGATCTCAAGATCGCGCACGCGCGCAAGTATCTGCGTGTGCTGGAGTGCGCGCGCCGACTGCGCATGTCTATGTACACGCGCGCATGCGCGTGTGCGTGTTTGAGTGCGTGCGCAGATGCATCTAATTGCAAGTGTGTGTGCGTGCGCCTGGCGCTCGACGAGAGAGAAACGATCTCGTTGGGACGACTCCTGGGTCCCCGCTGATCATCGTCGAGTCTCCCGAGACTTCTCGTTCCCTCCAACGTCTCCACTTGAATCCTTTTACCCGCCGCGCAAGCTTATTGTACCGGATATATGATACAACACATTCATTATAATTTAATACATTATATACATCACATGTATTACATATTGAAATATATATGTATAGATGCTTGTTGGTATTATAATAAATCCAAGTGTGCGACTTAAAAATTCGCGTAGGTGTTGGCTATTTTATATTTCCGGTAACTGGTTGCACCTATATATACATGTACATGCATATGTGAAAATGTCTGTTTGTATTACTCATATTATATAGATATATACTTATACGTGCGCATAGATTTACCGCGACAATATAATTTTATCTAATATAGAATATCGCGATCGCCACGCTGCATGAGGGCTTACCGGGCTTGTGTCGGAAATCATAGAGTGTGTGTGCGTGCGTGAGAGAGAGAGTGAGAGAAATCGGAGTTAGAACGAATAAGAACTTACCGGATAGTTTATAGGCAAAATTCCCCGTGGACCCCGCTCGAATTTATTCACCGTTATCCACGAAGATCACGCGAACGAAGTTGATGCGCTAATGCCTTCCAGACTCGTTATATAGCCACGTTTTTTTTTATCTCCTCTCACGCTCCGCTTGTTGGCAGACGAGAAAAATTGAGTCGATCCTCGTGACTGGTAATCGCTGATACTTGTGCTTAACCCAAGATGCATCTGCGTTTCTTTTTTCAATTGGATCTACTTCTTGCCTCTTTTTTTCATATCTTGTTACTTCTCGGCTAGCAATTGTATTATATATAGTAATAGTTGTATATTTTATATATAATGTGGTTAGTGTAAACTCGAATACACGGTGTACCTGTTGCTCTGCGTGATTACGACCGCTCGTTTTCTTCGCAAGAAGATCGATCGATGTACGTTGCTCCTGCGTACGCGTGTATGCGTGTAAATCGTTTCTGGTCTTCTTCATGTCAATTACGACAATTCTCTGAAAGCTTTATATTGCTTTTAATTTCAAGTACTAATGCGCCCATAGAAAAGCAAAACGTTTTATCGTTAGAAAAATATTGAATTCATTCAAAACGATTGAATTCCATTTAAACATTAAAAACAATAATACATTGATCAAATTTGTTTAATATTATTTTTTGTAAAATAAAGAAAAAATTTGCCTTGCGTGAAAGGAATTCACGATGGATGGAGAAAGATGAGACGTTGAGGAGGGAAAGAGACGAATGCAGAAAATCCAGGGACCAACGTTCAACGTTCTTGGCGGGCGTGCGCGAGCCTTCAGAACCCTGAACCGATCAAGATAGCCACGACAGCAGGCCACGATTTATGTCAACGCCTCGACCTAACGATTCCCTTAGAGCTGTCGCTCGCACGAGTCCTCCGGGACCTCGGACTAATTTCCCCGTCGTCGATGCTGCGACTGCTTCGTTCTCCCCAGAGAACGAGAAGGAGCGAGAGAGAGAGAGAGAGAGAGAGAGAGAAACATTGCCACAGCTTCTTCTCGTCCAGTCTCTCGGCATCCTGAGGTTTATGGGTTGCCAAGCGCGTCGCATTGGCGGTCTTTATTGCACGATGTGTGTACTGAGCTTTGTGTGCACACATGTAGCTGGATTTTTAGTTGCTATATTCGATCGAGTTGTCGCGATCGTTTCTCGCGATATACACCAGTATAACGCATTGAGTGCGTTCTGTTTTATTGTTTTCTTCGTCGCTTTAACAGGAAAAAAGAACGTACCGGGCTTAACTACTAATTTGTTGCAACAAGTAAGGATATACCTTCGTAAGTTTTTAAAGTTTTTTTTAATGAAGAATCGCCTGCGTCGAGAAAATTATTTCTGGTTAAATAATTTATAAAATTTACTTCAGTCATTGGACAGATACATACATGAATAATCTTTTTTGTTTAGCATTTATTTTATTGACGAAGTGAATGAAACGCGATCACAATTCTTACAGCCACAGAAGAATGCAAGAATTGACTTTAATTTGACTTATTTAAAGTATAAATCTGGTCTATTTTATTATAACAAAAAATTCAATTGGAATTAAATTTTGAAAATGTAGGATGGTTTCTTTAAATCTGTCATGACGAAAATGTCACAACAATTTATTAACTTCGATCAAATAATTCCTTAATCTAACTCGAATCAATGAACTAAACTATGGCCTATCCAATCGAATATTTAATTGAAAAATCGAACGAATTTCATTCTTCGGGTTACCGAATATTCTAGCTTCAGATTTGAAATCAAAATTCGTCTATCCCATGTAATAATAGTACGAACCTTCAGTCTCCTTTTCCGAATTCAGTCATTTAATTGCATTAGTTTTTTATTTTTCTAACAAACTCAGTAGTTCATAATTTAGTAGATTTAATCCGGTTGCTTACTATTCTCAAGCTGCCTTCATTTATTTCTTATTTGCAATTGCAACGAGAGTCCGTTCATGTTACTGGTTCTTCAATAGGAGTTTCATAAACCATCTACATATAATTCTGATTCAACGAGAGCAATTCGACGATAATAGTCGTATAATCGTTATCGAAGTCACAGTTATGGAAGCTCTTATATAACTGGCTTTCATATGTACAACGCGGATAGTCGGCCTGATAAAATTGATAATAAAACGTACCAGCTCGATCCTTCGCCCCGATCTTGTTTTCTCATCCCCTCCCCCCCCCTGCCATTCCACCCTCCCTCTCTCTCGCTCTCATTCTTTCACCCTCCATATCTCTATATATTGAAATATATCTATTTATTAAACATAATCTGTATCCCGCGATTCTGGAAGTGGAAGTCTTCATCGACGCCAAGTCGGCTCTACGCAGCGAATCGATAAATATTGTAAATTCTCCTGGTCTTTTTTTTTTGACAAGATCGACTTTTAATTCTTATCGAATCTTCCCATTTTTTTTCGTAGGTACGTCGCCTAAATCCTGTTGTCTATGTTAACACCGTGCAATATCGCTGGAAACACGAGTATACTTTGCGATACGTCATAAAACAAATATGAGAACGTCCAGTAGGAACAGGACGAAAAATCAACATTAGAAAAAAAATAAAGGTATCGATTCTTTTTAACGTTAGCTGGGTTCGATTCAATGAATATGGTATACTACTGGTATTAGATTCCTCGAGGATCGGACGTGGATATTCACGCGGCGCCAGCATTCCTGTATACATATATATATATAGCTATATACATCTCGTCCCTTTGAGAAAAGTATTACTCCTCGTGCACGCGGCGCCGGTTTTACGCGATCGACGCGACGATATCATACGTAGTCTTATATACTCGTATATACAGATATATCGTTTCATCTCAGCATACGCGCTCTCGTGTTCTCGCTTATCAATGCGCTCGCGATTACCGGAATGCGAGCTCGCGATCCTCGAAAACATAAATCAGCTCGCGCATTTTGCTTTCCATACGCACTCTCTTGTGCGAATGTACGATATAAAGCATGATGGGGAAAAAATAAGAAAAGAAGAAGGACGGGACGAAAGAAGAGCGCTCCAGTAGGGAAACCGATACTCGAACGAGTTCTCGCCTTTGGTCACTTACACCTACTGGCTCAAATCTCCTCAATCTTCTATATATACACGTGTGTATGTGCGTCGAGTATCGGGAGTCCTTACCTATTGGAAAACAAAACCAATTGGTCGGCAAATAGTATATGTACCTACTTAGTCGGTAAGGTAGCGTCTTCCAACCCTCTTCAATTTGATTATATGCGTATGTATGCGAATATTGACGAGCTGGAGGAAATGCGATGTTGGACCTCGAGAAAACTGCCTCCTAATAAACCGCTCCAGGTTCAAATAAACGGACTGGATTCTTCCTTGACCTTCTATATGTTACTGTAAAAACCCGAACTACGGTAAATCTTAGGTTTAACTAGTAAATGTTAAGATTTACCAACATGAGTTGGTAAATGTGAGGATTTTTTAAACAACAGATAATTTTTCTGGCTTTTGCCAATAGAATTTGGTACAGGCTAGGTTTACCAATGACTGTTGGTAAATGTTGGTTTTGGAAATAAAACAATGAATATATTTATTAATCATTTATTTTGATTACGTATCAGTGTCAAAAGCTTACATGTATAATATTTAGTTATCATAATGCAAATTTTTAATTATATCAAATAAGTATTGTATTTTTAATAATTTATTACAGTATAATTGGTAATGAAATGACTCATTTATCAAATCTTTATACTGTTTAAATTATTATCTAGCATTTGGTACTTTTTTTAAAAATCTTCAAAAACGGAGGCTGCAGACTGCCACAAGTACGAGAACATCCACCGAACACATCTATACGTGTCTATTTTTCAACATTTACCATATCATCTCTGCGGTGAAACCTAAGATTTATCGAGTTATGGTAATAAAAGTTCGAAATGAACGAAGATCACAGAACATTTCGGACTTTTACCATTTAGAGTTAGTAAATGTTAGGTTTTAATAGAAAAATCTCAGGATTTACCGTAGTTCGGGCATTTGCAGTAATATATATATATTGCTTGAAAAGTAAAAGGACGCGCGAGGATTTCGTGGGGTCGAGGTTGGTTTACTGAATCGCTCACTTAGAAAAAATAAAGTCGCGATAATAATTGAACGAAACTTTGCATGATGAATGTTGAGCATAGTCGATATTCCGTGATAACACGTATCGGCTCAACATAATTGTCTGAAAAACGGGCGAGAGATGTGATTACTAGGTTTATGAAATTCATTCATCTCCACAGTTTTTCCCCTATAATATTTATGCACTTAGAAACCAGTCTAGCCATTAAGAAACCTAAGGTGTCAATAAATAAATTATTATTATTGTTATCAATTACCGTGGAAACGTTTGTTTACTGATCCCAAACGATCCCCCGCCGTTATGCCGACTTAATATCACCGTCTAGAATATTTTAAGTGAATGTCGGCTGAGCTATACAATCTCTGTCAGTATCGTGGGGTTATTTGCACTGGCAAAGTTTTTATCGTGAAATATTAAAAATTACTGTGCTCGATCTAAGGTACGCCATTATTTGATGTTATGTTGCTTTAGTCTTCGTACATAACTATGTAATAGGTCTGTTTATCTCAGTTTCTGATACCAATTAACAATGGAATTAATCGTCCTTCGTTACAATAGTCGAAAAACATGGATCACGTTTTGATGTTTTCCGTTAACAAGGCATTTGGGGCAAAACCATCACTTCATAAGGTGGGTAAAATGATTCCAGAATCAGTTTACCCCCTGCCTACCTCTTCCACTCATGTTCAGTTAACTTTTAATAAATATTTTTTAATTTTTGTGATATGAAGTATTAATACGAAGTATGAAGTTAAGTTAAGTTCAAAAACAACAATAATACTATAAAACTGATATTAATGTTATAGAGATTTACGAGAATTAAGAATTTACCGTATGATTATTAAGTCAGAATTGTTTAAATTTGTTGCCTAGACTGAATCTACAATAAAATTACCAAAAAATATTATCGAATGTTTTATTTCTTGCTTAAATTTTGAGTAGTTGAGTAAAATGATAGGGGGATCATTTTACCCGCACTCGGGGGATTATTTTGGACACGGGGGTGTACAAAATGATCCTTTCGTAGACTTTCACGAAAACATTAAAAAAATGATTTCTAATGACTTATGCGATTCAACGCTTACTAAACTTGTAATTCGATCGAATAGCTACCACTCCAATATTTTAAGTTTAAGAAAAAGCTGCATACACTCGTGTTACAGCTGTTTTCCCTTACGGGGATCATTTTGGATCACCTTCCTCTACTAATTATACTATAAACAATATACAAACAACTACTCGACATCCTTGATCCATCCATTAACTAAGATACTAGATTTGCTTTTTGAGTAATTTATTTAACCTTCCATTTGTGACATAAAATGGTATTATGCATAAAATTTTATAACTTTTCAGGAAATTGAACAAATCCACAATGAAAGATAAAGGAAAAACCACCTCGTAATAGTGAATACAAAATTTGTAACTATGATTAAGTTTATAACTTAAATAATCGAGATTACAGAGCGATTACAATCGACAATTTGTTACTTATTCCAGAGTAAAAGGTTATTCGGAAAAAATACAGGAAAATTGAACATTTAACAAAATATTCCAGAAACTCCGCAAATTTTACTGCTAGGCATTAAACGACCTCTCCATCCGAAACAATTTACAGAGTATCCTAACACTGTTTCTTTATAAAGCTTTAAGATTTTTAGGGTAGATAATGGTTAAGGCGGGGTTGATATTTTTCGATGGATTCGCACAAATCTATTCAACGAGGACAATATTGACCCAGGTTTACACAGTAAAAACTATTAATCCGCAATAGTAAAAAAAAAACTATTAATAGCATTTAATAAAAGATGTTAGTAATAACTGGTTACTATGACTATGCATTTTTCGAACCGAACCAGAATTAAACCGGACAAATAGAGCAATTTGAGATCAACAGAAAGATAGCGATAATAAACAAATAATTATTTCCCTACATCTAGCTACGCATTTATCTATGATTGCTAAACAATATTATGACTATTTTCATATTCATTCTCGGCACCATTGTTAACTGTCGATCAATTTTTATTCTATTTTTCCGAAATAAACAAAAAAGTTATTCTCATTTTGTCCATCCATATCAGTTTTCATTCGCACCAACACGCGAACGTGTCGCAGAAAGTGCAATCCGATGCATCCAAGTTCACGGGGTGCACGTTCTCGAACCCTCATGAATATTCAACGTACAAGTTGTTCATGCGCCCGCTCGAACGCCGAGTGAAAGAAAAGAGAAGATCGCCGAGAGTAGTTAGGAAGGCCAGGGGGAGGGGGCGTCTCGGAACCCTTTCCCCATCGATACCTCCAGCTATGTAAGCCGCGGTTGACGTATAACCTTGTTGATCATAAGTGGGTTTGTTTCACTGATTCTTGTCGCATTCGGTTTGACAGCGTCTCTCTCGCACGCGCGATCACGGCTACATAAAGGCCCGGGGGGTCCGTTTGCATATTCAACGCGCACCCCGATATGCCTTGGGCATGAAACTTGTATCGTTTATGTATACATAGTACTTGCGGTATGAGCTAATAAAAAACATTTTACGTTTCAAAACGAATTTATGTTTAATTAGATAATTAATAATACGATCAAAAATAAACATTTTGAAAATTTCCTCGTATCGATATTAATTTAAATTTCTATAAACATCATTTTTTTTTAAACGCCCTCAATTTTTGTAATAATTTTCTCCCTCGAATGTTACAGGTTTAAAGAAAAACCCGATTTTTCCAACTAATGTCTTTACACTCGTATCTACACTGTCCTGTAATTTTCTTTAATTATAATTTTAGTAAGTATTGATTATTGTATATAAAAAAATTAATGTTTATTGCATAATAATGACATTAAATATGAAAAATATAAATGCATACAGGAGTAAACATGCATGAACAACCCTTTAGGTCCTTCCTTTGCCCGAGAGAAAATTAATTCCTGCTGTTTCTTGATATCGGACTCAGTTTGTCCCAGCGGCTTCTACATAGGTACAATACAGAGATTCTTGTCTGCATCGCGAATCTCAAAGTTTTCTCTTCTGCGAACGTCGAACAGTTGGCCATAGGAGTAGAACGTCGCAAATACGAGATATATCTCATGCTGACACTCGAGATCTTCAAGTATATTCAGCTTCCATAAAGCTACTTCCATATATATACATATATAAACAAACATGGCGAATGCAGAAAATAATATTGTAAATTCACGCCCCTAACTGCCGGGTGGATTATCGATTCCCGACTCTCTCCACACTCCTATCTAAAAGACTCTAAAATATTGACCGAAGGATCGAGATTAAAAAGCACAGATTTCCTCGTTCAACAATCCGTTTCAAATATAACTATAACGTGTACTTAAGATACACACTTACTCATATAAATTATAACGCATACGAGGTAAATGATAACAATATTTTTCTTCTTTCGCGAAAAAGTACGTTTAATCTCGTCATTTCGATCTATAGAAGCAACGGACTATATAGCTATCCTTCTTGTAAGCTATATATAAGTATACTCCCCGTGCAGCGATGTAACGAGATGCACGCAAATACAGTTGGACATATATACGTATATATACCGCATGGTCCCAGTCTCGGTCTTGGGTGTCTACATATAAACGCGGCACTATAAGTGCATATATATATAGTAAGAGAGAGAGAGAGAGAGAGAGAGAGAGAGAGAGAGAGAGAGAGAGACGACTCGTTGATCGTGTCTCGCACGTCCGCAAGAAGGATTGATTTATCACACGCCAGAAGACAGATTGCAGCTCGAGCGAGAGGAGCGTTAGTATTGCACGGTGCACGTGGAAAGTAGCGCCTCTCGTGGCTAGTTTCAACGGAAAGGCGAACCAGAAAATATATATACGTGTCCATATATATGGGGCACTCCATGTGAAATCGGCAGAACCTACAGTTTGATCTTCTTTGAATCCGTTCAACGTTAAATGCTGCTACTAGTTGAACGGAGGATACGATTGTTATTGTTATTTTATAATTAATTCCAAAAGGTTTGAGAATTATCTGCTATGGCGTATATGGCAGGCTCAAAAGTATCTCAGTTTCAGTCAAGTCCGTATGGGCAATCAAAATATGCAAACAAATTGTGAAGATACTTACTTGAAAGTTTAATAAAAATAAAAATATACCATTAGTTTTTATATTTTATGATGGCGGTATGTCTCCTTACTCAAAATTATAAAAATGTTCATTTGCAAAAAGAAAAACTTGTGGAAATTTTACTATGAACCAGAATTTAGTTTAGTCGTCACGGTGTTGACTACAAGAGACGCGCCGTTCTGGTAGTTTGTTGAGAATATAGTTCGATTATAATTATACATATATATGTTATATAAATAAATGCACTGCGTGGAACTCACATTATTCCATATCCTTCCCACGGGGAATGGTACTTTGCACTGAAAAAATGAAGAGAGAAAATCAAGATCGAGAAGGTGCAACATTCTTGTAAAGCTGGTTTGTCAGGATTTTGTAAATACCTTGATCGCTGCAATACTATTCACGTGTAATGATGCGCTCTAATACTTTTTGTTTTGACAAATATACTCTTTTAACTATAGTTACAGAGATAGATTCGGTATATGGCATTTTTACAAACTATATTAGCGAGTTAGAAGAATTCTCTTTCGTCAAATAAAAGTATGTGTGGTTTTTATAAATCTTATGTTAGAAATCTTTTAATAAATCTTAGAAGCCTACCCACCTTCTACATATTAGAAAGATTAGACGATAATATTATTTCGGAAACGGAGCTATCGACGTTATTCAAAACTTTTTACTGCCAAATCAAGATTTAGAATTAACGTTACATGCAAAACCATGGAACGTAGACGAAAGGAGATCAAACTCCATTGACTAAAACAATGGTACGATATTCATGGAGAGTAGCACTTTCGTTTTTAGCCGGAAGTTGCGCTGGACGCAGCAATATCTATCGCGAGAATGCCAGTCTCCCAAATTTGAAGTGATGACGCTTCTATTCCCATGTAATTCGAACCGGAAATAAAAGCGGCATTTATTAAATTTAGGGAGAGTGGTATTCTCGAGATAAATATTGTTGTGTTCAGCGCCACTCCCGACTAAAAACGAAAGTAGGTGCTCTCCACAAATTGTGTACAATTCCCATAACCCACAGTTTGGTCTCCTCCTGTCTAGGCTCTATGTGCAGAACGAACTGATTCAACGAGGATAAAATACGGTGGCCATCCGCTATTACGCATTCCATTTCTTATTCGCTCATATCCAAACTATTTATGATAGAAAATTAATGATAGAAAAGTTACATAATCTCCGATCTGCGTTTATTTATTTCCATCGACAAACGTCTGTTTTTTTTTAAATAACGTCGTTTCTTAATCCTGCTTCAACTTCAAAAATCAGAATTGTCGTATTAATGCGCATGGAAGGTTGCGCAGAATCCAACATAGAGCAAAGGAAAAGGACGGGGTTGGAAGAGGCGGTTGGAAGATTGATTGATCAATTACATTTTAGCTGACCTAGGATAAGAGAAGTGTAGAATATTTTAATTAAACGTACAAGGCAAATCTAAAGTCCGGTCGGTGTTAAAAATAAAATTCAAAGACACGTTTAATAATAGGACACATACCAAGGGCAATAGTATGTTTTAGTTATAGCAAAATGCGCTTCAACCTTAAAATTGATTAATATTTTGTTAAATGTCACTTTAATCATACCTATAAAATAGTACGAAAATATGAACGAAGAATTCACCAAGCGAAATAAGAAGGAGAAAGAGAGGGAGAGAGAGATTGAGTCTTTGGAACGGTCAGATAACAACTTGTTAATGAATCCGTTGACCCGACTCCTCGAAGCCTCCTCCGCAGAGGACCTTGCTACTTCTACTTTTAAACGTACATACATAGATACACCATAGGGGTATATGTGTATAGACATATTCACGTATATATATATATATATAGGCATACGGATGTTGCTTATTTTCCTTGATGCGCAACGTCGCGCCGAAGGGAGACCGGCGAACGTGCCACGAAGTTTCCTCGCGCTGCGACAACGACGAAAGGTATATATAGTATTTGGATCCTTGTCGAGGTTGATCGCGGACGCGGGGATCATTATAGTGATTAATGCCGATGGAAGTGCGCGATTACGCTGATTTATCGGTGTCACTGGCCACAACGGGCTTCTCTCTCCATCTCCTCTCCATGGTTGGATCATGAACGCCTGTACCATTCCGCATGGTGACGAGATATAAATTTTAGAGAAGCGCGTGATATCTTTCAACCCTTCGCACGGATATCGTATGAATGTGCAACTTGAATTTTTGTACAAACGTGTTTTTGAAATAGATTGATATAAATTTAATAAAATTGATGTGCCAAAAAACAGCCACGCTGGCCGTATCGAAATCGTGTTTACGTGTACGTTACCTTTGTCGTTCTGTGTGGGGAGAGGGTCGCTGGAGGGCGAGGGCTTTCAATTTTATACATGCTTTAAAAAGATGTATAAAAATATTCAATAAGATGTATACCTTGAACAAAATTGAGTAGAAGTGCCAAAAAAAATGCAAAATTCGTTAAAATTTGAGAGTAATGGGGGCGTTAAGATTGTTACTCCAGTTCAGCTTGTTCAATAGGAGTAACACTAAAACACTAAAATACAAAGACGACAATAGTCGTTCGACGTTCGATGTCTTTTTACTGTACTAATGGAGTGTAACTATACAGATTGTGAGCTCATCATCGTTCCATTATTCATCCCTCTTCACACTGCTCTTTATTTATTCATTCCATATACATCTCGTTTCATCATTGACCACGAGGCTCGCCCATCTACCATCACCAATTCCTCTTCAGCAACAAGATACAAAATCGTATCAACGGCAGAAGATATACAAAAAAAAGAGACGAAAGAAAGTCTGGACGGCGATATGGCTCTCGAGAAGTGCCTTAGAGAAGGCGTGGGCTAATGTATTCTATTCGATTAAACAAACACGGTAACTCATAGAGAAGAAACACGAGGAGAGTAGCCCGCGTTCCAACGGTAGTCCATGCACAAGAATCTCTTGGTAGTAAGACCTCCCATCTTAATATTACATCCTCGCGCCACTATAATAACCCCGATAAAACCGTATAGACTTATGCGCGACATTTTATTATCATCTTTCCATTTTTTCCATCCTTCCTTCGTATATATTCAAATCTGTGGACCAGCCTTGCCATAAAAGAAATCGCCCAAGAAATAATTGGAACAATTCAGCGTTATTTCTGTACACATGGTTTTAAACAACGATCTGGATATAGAAAACATCGAGGAGTTGATCACTCGCAGATTGGGTGGCATAACGATTTCCAGTGATTCCTGAATTTCAGAAATCACTGATTTCTCGACTGTCGATAGAAAAACTTTGATAAATGCTTGCTCGCTTGGAGAGGGGATGAGTGATGCCCACACAGAGAGAATTTCTTATTAATTCTTTCGGTGAAATCTCGGCAAAAATTATATTAAAAACGTGAATCCGGTGATAAATGTGCGAAGAGTTAAAAATTGACACGAGTTTCAAATATTTTACTTTCAGGCATGTGAAAATTTTAGCACGTAGCATAATTTTTACGCGCGTTACACGGAACTCACGGATGACGGCCAGGCGACCTAGACCTAACTGATTTTACTGTCAAGTATTTTAAAAGTCTTTTTTTCAATTTTCAAGAAAAACATGCAAATTTCTCAATGTGCACCGTACACTTTCATTTGTATCAACCCTTTTTTCAACTTATTGTAGTAATGTTTACGTTTCACGAAAATTTATTGTTTATTTCAACAAAAATTCTTGAAAATATTTTTAATTTCTGTCACTGCGACAGTAATTTTTTATTCATTTTCATTAAAATGTATAATTTATTTCCTGAAAACCTGAAGAATTGCACATTTATCACTCAGTTACTGTGATTTCACAGTAAAAATTATTTAAAAATCACACGATTTCTTTATCATTCCCAATGGTTTCCTACATATTCGGAGAAATCGGTAATAATCATTCGACTTCAGCGATTTCCAGCGATTTTTAGTGATTCCTAGCTTGATTTCAGACGAAATGGTTCACTAATTTCTCGATTCACCAACCCCTCGGAAAATATCTGGGTAATGAGCGTCAGTACAAGCAAATCAAATTTTTTGAATTGTCCTGCGATGCAATGTAGTCGACAATTTAATTTGCAAGCAAATTACCACATCGAATGCCCTATCGATAAATAACAGGATTGTGGGTGAGACCTCCGCTCGGGACTTTGTTACAGGTTCTCGCACATCTTGATAAATTAACTATTAATAATGAACGACGAGTCGACGTTGTAAAAGATAATAATGTTCCTTTATCACTAAAATGCAGGAAACCCGATGGTGTTGCCCAAACTTTCAAACTTTGCAAATCAATATCTTGGCCAATTTTCATCGCGGAACAATTAAAAAAAACAGCTTTGCTGATATTGACGATAACAACAACCTAATATTTTTGTGCGCCTTGACAGTTGACTAGCATTCTGTATAAAGCTGTTTTGTCCACTTTCGCGATGCGATTTATTTTTGCTTAATTTGATAGCATCGTAAGTCCTGGTCTAGATTAATTACGTGAGTGATCTATGACACTGCGAGTCGCGAATTTCCGTACCTAAAATTAATGCAGCGAAAGTATTTTGTTTTTGTTAAAACGGATAAATAAATTAAAAGATACCTTTCTCCAAAGAAATCAATTTTAATCAATTAAACGGTAGATTTTAAAGATGCTAATATAAATTGTCTACAGTCGTTACTCTGGTGATCACGTATACTTGTTAGGTGCAAGTTTAAGTACTCGAAGGAGACGGTTAGTTGAGTTGAAAAAACTTTGGATGTCCGAACAAAATTCCAAGTCTCGCAAATGACATGTGCGAAAGGCTGCAGAAAAACGTCACGTGGAATGTTTGACGAATACCTAATTCCGGAAAATAGTTTCGTTCTTTAAAAAAAACGAATCCTCGAAAATCTCACCCCACTCCTCAGAAAGGAAAAAGAAAACCTTCAAGGATTTTTAACATTTGATTAGCCAGAAAACAGATGTGGGCAATGATTGGATCATTCAATCAATAGCCATGCCCCATCTTGATTAATGAAAACTCATCGCACACATTCGTCGTAAAGAAAATGTAAAACGGAAAACCCGTTTCATAAAAGTGTACAAAGCGTCGAACGAACACTCGAGTTTTTCTGATCGTAAAACATCTGCGTGCCAAATGTTAGACAAGCAGCAAAAATTTTCAAACTATTAATAAAAATCCGAAAATAAAAATATGGAGGACTAACGGGTAATAAAAGTTCCGTTTTAACACGAATATTGTTTTTAGCGTTTGGTCCGTGGATGTAGCAACTGATTGTGAAATTCAAAATAAGGAATGGATAATAATTCAAGAATTCTAAGATAGAAGAATGGCTATACGTACAGGATATTGGGTACACCACAAAGTTATTGCGCCTTTCCCAAATGTGTATAGACATACATATCCATACATTAGAAACGCAACAGCTTTTTGGTCAGCCCAATACTCCTATATAGTTATTTATATACGTTATATAGATGTTTTTTATTGTTTATTTATGAATGAACACATGCGCATACGAGTATCGGGGCACGCTCCTTGCAAGGTTTCGAACAAGATCCACAAGCTCTTATTCTCCACCTTCCAACGATAATAAAAGGCGACGAACGTTGGGAAATACTCAAGGGTCGTTTCACTGCCTGAAGATGCGGTGGCCAAGGCGAGATGAACCAGCGTGAATGAAAATGTCCGGCGTGTACGATTTTATATCCGATCGTAAAAGAGGACCCGAGATAGAGGACCCCCAAGGTAACTCGGCAACTTGATCGGCATGTACGTGTCTTATTTTTGCGGACACGTATGTAGGTATATAGCTCGAACGTGTCCGCTGGGACCTAGAGATTTTTTTTTTCGAAATTCTTCTTTTTGCGTTCTCTATACCGGGACTTTCTTTCGAGTGGCTCGTTTCGGAATTCCGATATATCTCGCGGTTTGATCGTGTCGATGCGCGCGGGACGAGAGCTCGCGTTTTCGATCTCGCGTGGGCGGAAATAAAAGATACGTCCTCGAACTTACATTCTGTTTCTGTCGAGAGATTCCTCGAGAAAAATATTTTTCGACAAGAGAGGAAACGAGAACGCGTCATTGTCTTATACTGTTATTTTGTCTCGATAATGACTTATTTTCTGTTTATTTCATTTAACGACGTATCATAACCGTTCTTTAATAAATCTCGAATTAAAACCGCACGTGTCGCTTCGACACGTTGATGTTCATCCGGTTAATACGAATATTATTCCTACATAGAAAAGGAGCGCTACTTATTCCAAAAGACAAAAAAAGAAAGATTTCGAACGAGGATTTTCGTTCGTAACTTACACCTTCGTTAACATAAATATATGTATATAATATATGTGTAGCTCGTGTGAAGAGATTACAAGTCGCGTGAACTCGCGCATAAGTAAGATCTCGGGATTTTATGTCGTTACCTCACACGAAGCTTCGATATGCCGCGTGTCTTAGACAGTCTCGGCGAGATACAAGAGAGGAGGAAAACAAACGACCAAGAAGATGAGTCTCGTTCTCAGCGGCGTCGAAGCCGTTAAAATCGCATCGCGAGAGACTCGAGGTGAGGCAGAGCTTTCGAGACGCGAGAGACATATATATTTCTTTTTTTTTTATTCATATACACGAGCATGGGCATATATATAAGCATAATTATGTACTTTCGTTGGACCAACCTGCGTATCCGACTATCTGGGACTATTGCCAGTGGATGGGCATGTGGGTATGTATATACTATATATAGAGAGAGAAAAAGATCGTGGGTGGTTCGATGGTCAAATCCGTAAACAGGTGTATCTGCGTAAGAAAGAGAGAGAGAGGAAAGAGGTAAATCAAAAATATAAAGAGGAAAGAGAAAAATATTCTGTTTGGAATTAGGGATTTTTAATTTATCGTGTGATATATCTAACGAGTAGTGTCGAGGAGAGAAGATCGGCGCGATAAAAATTTTAAAAATAGCAAGAATTTCAAGATCATCTCTCCTCATCCAGCTAACGATAAATTCAAACGTACGATCAGTATACATACATTTATATATTTACAAATATTTAATACATCGAGTATGTTTGTCAGGTCTCAGCGGTTGTTGTGTAGGAAAAGTTCAATTCGCTCGTCTCTAACGTGGAAAAAGAAATTCTGAAATCCTGGAAATAATTCCATGTGTCTGTTGGGATTATGACCGACCTTTCGTTGAATAAGTGAAATGAAAAACGTGATTGCGATATGGTGTATTCGATATAATAGAATTCTTGATATGTTCGTAACTGATTGATGAGGAGATTTTCTCTTTAGACAGATATTGAGGATACAGCCGGATCTCGTCTGCGAGGTCAATTTCCATTATGAAACACACCTCGATGGTAAGTTGTAATCGAATCTACGAATTTGTTTCCGTGTAATTATCAAAATAATGATTTTGAATTCCTGGACAAGTACAACTTTGGGTTTTTTGCATACTATTTATGCATGTTCGTATGGATCATCGGAAAAATTGTTTGCGTCTACTTCGTATTCTCCTCTTCATATTCGTACATGGAAAAAAATTTTACGTCATTTTTACTGTAAAATCACAGTAACTGTGTGACAAATGTGCAATTCTTCAGGTTTTTAGGAAATAAATTGTACATTTTCACGGAAATGAGTAAAAAATTACTGTTGCGGGACAGAAATAAAAATATTTTCAAGAATTTTTACTAAAATTGACAGTAAATTTTCGTGAAACGTAAACATTACTACAATAAGTTGATAAAAGGGCTGATACGAATGAAAGTGTACGGTGCACATTGAGAAATTTGCGTGTTTGTCTTGAAAATTGAAAAAAGGAAGCCGAAATTTTCCGTGCGTTCCCCAGAATTTTTACGTTCTTCACAGTTAAATCAGTTAGGGCTAGGTCGCCTGACCGTAATCCGTGAGCTCTGTGTAGCGCGCGTAAAAATTATACTATGTGCTAAAATTGTGGACATGCCTGAAAGTAAAATATTTGAAACTAATATAAATTTTTAACTGTTTGCACATTTATGACCGGGTTTACGTTCTTAATCTAATTTTTACCCAAATTTCATCGTAAAAATTAATTTCTCTCCATGTACGCCTCCACTCCACCGCAGATGGAGTGGTGGAGTACACAAAAGATGTAAATTCGAGTAAATTTTATGACTTTTCAAACAATACTTACGTGACGTAAATCGATCAAGTAACGTTCGATAATTTATTAAATTTAATTGAATTTACTTTTTTTTGGTTTTTCAAGGACGATCCGTTGCGATATCCAGCGAACCCTTCTACTTATTTCATTACATCTGACAAGCACTATATAAAAACAAAATATCGAAATCTGAAAAAACAGAAATTTCTATTGTATCTGATTGACCAAAAGGTCGTTGCGTATTGAACGTGCATTATTAGAAAGGCTTTTTTTTGTTTCGCCACGGCAAAAGTACATTAAGTACTCGTAAGATTAGCAGAAATGCGTTATACGCACTTGTAAAACATACTGCGGTGCGTGTGTAATTGTGATTGGTCTAATATCATGTATAGCTAACAGGCGAAAAAGCACGTGGAGTATTTATTGCGCTTAGCGTTGCCTACTCATTACTTACTGTTACATTTTGCCGCAGCAATGAGAATGCGAGAAATCCTTCCAGCCAACGGCGTTAAAAATTAATAAAGGTAGCTCATTTATTTTTGCATAGATAATCCGAGTGAGATACACACGAACTATAGAGCTAACTAATGGTATGGGGTATTCCGTGCCAACTTAACCCTTTCTTATTAAATTCTTAAATCGCTCTTGAAACCAAACGATTGTAAATAAAAATAATATATTTTTAAACTAATATTAATTACAGAACTAACGTAATTATTAACTAGCGCAATTATACTTGTACCATCGATCGACATTGGACTTTGTTTTTTACATGCATTCGGTGTACTAAATTGAAATGCTTCGGCTGATTTTCATACAAATTGACAGGCTAGATAGTTTATCTTTTAATTCGTAAGGCGGATGAAGACGTATGTAATTAAAATGGGAGTTTAAATAGCAGAATTGATATTCCCATCCGAAGATAATTGGATGTTGACACAAGTTGTTCCCGATTTCATTGAAATTCATTCAATTCAAATACAAGAGTAGGGCTTCGACATGCCTGAGCAAATATAGGTTAATCATAAAAATATTAAATTTTAAAACACCGAAAGGAATGTTTCAATATTTAAAATTTATTTTTACCGGGGCTCGGTGCTTCGAGAGCAAAGTTACGGGTAATTTCATAGTAGTTGGTTACAATTTTTGCATGCAAAATAGTTTCGAAATATTGAAATAATAGAATAAAAAATAAGAACACGGTTAAAAATAAACTTCCACTTTGTATATTATTTTTATTTCTTCGAGTCAAATGAACATAAAAGCCCCATACATATATACATATAAATATGAATACGACGAGACAAACGAAAGGAGAGATATGTGGGAGGAACGCGCGCATATGCTTCAGTCACGTGTGATTAAGCGATGTTATCCACGAAGCTCTCTACCTTTCGTTTCTCATTGCATTTGCTTCCTTTTTTATTCCTTTTTCGTTCACTTCATCCGCGTCTCCACAATGTGTGCCGAGGCACCTGTAGACCCCGAACGCCTACATGCCGCCTCTTTCTCTCTGTCTCTACCCTCTCTATCACACTTCCCACATTCTCGAGCCGTTTCCTCCACCCTTTCGTGCCCTTCGGGGACTTTCTCGACGCACCAGAATAGATTTTTCTCCTTCCCATCGTGATCGAACGAAGGATATGAATGGTCGATTATCCTATAACGAGAATGTACAATTCGTTTAATGAAAAAAATATTGACGAAACACATAAATTCGATAATCCCTTTATTCATCAAATTTATAATCAATCAATTCAGCTTTATTTACGTGATAAAAATATTACAAATTTTATATACCATACCACTTGAAATCTACCACTTAGAGTAGACAATTAATATTTTTATATAGATGTTCGTTGCGCTCCGGTAAAACTTGGAATTTATTACTTCAATTACGTATAATTCTTATTATGCTTCATTAATTAAATTAAATTAATATCAATTAAATTTATTATATTTAATATAAAAAAATGCGCATATATATAAAATATGTCGAAATATCTCGATGTATGGATATGTATCTATGTGACTGGGGCATTTTTTTAACATTTACAAACTGCATTGGATCGTCATAAATTATTTCGTTACCTTTTGTTTATTCCCCGATGATTCTCCGTATTTCAATAATTACAAGTTACATCTATATATAATTTAGAAACTACGATTCTACAAAGAAAATGGGCGTTCATTCGATACGCCTATTAATATCCAATACTAATTCTGAAAAGTTATCATCACCCTATATATCACGTCACAAATATCAGCTGTTTCTCATTAAAAGTGCGTGCAAAAATATTGAGCAAGGTAGTTCGAGTCATTATCAACTTATAGACGTTTAAATTATACGACATTTAATTATACGAGTGTACACGCATACACACATCTCTCTGGAAATTTTTCAAAACATCACGCTCGGACCTTTCTCGCTATTTTATCACCGCCTTATATATCATGTCATCAATATCAGTAATTTCTCATTACAACTGTATGCAGAAATCCAGCATAGTAGTTCAGGTCATTATCGACTTTAAACGTTTAAATTACACGAGGCCAGCGCATACACGTGCACACACGTGCACACACCCTTTCCAATATTTCCTTCACGACACGATAATTTTTTTACTATTTTATGAACGTTGCAAGGAATATGTTGAGATTCATTTTCGTTCGTCAATGAAGGTTTCTTTATCAGAAATTAAATTTTCAAGATATCAGTAACAGTAGAGCAATTGAATCGGCAAGTGCGCGTGAAATATCGCGCTAACTTTCCACACACATACACACACATGTATATGCATGTTTGTGTGTGCGGGTGTATGCGAATAAATTTCTCGTTCCAATACGATCGGTCGTTGCATCGTCACAGAAAATCGCATACGATGTATTATTATATTATCGAAAGCTACCGTTGTCCGTTTGACCGTATCGGGTATAGGGTAGAGAGTTAAGAGCGCGTGTGGTGGCTGCTCGACGCAAAGAGCGATACTTTAACCACTCGTCTAAGTTATAATAGCATGCATAGGTGGTTACTAGCAGCGACTAGTTGGGCGGGTTTTACTTCACGTGCGAAGCGTGCGTTTGCTATATTATGTACCTATATGTATATATATATATACCTATATATTTAGCGGCGGCGTCGAGTCAGAGGCGAACGTATTTATAATTGCACTTTCTGTCCTGAACTCGATAGCGGCACCATACAGAGAATTATATACAACGAAAGACTTGAGCCTAGTTTAGTAACGTGAACGAGCTCGAGGAAACTAACATACGCTGGAAAAACAGGGGATCTTATTGGTGAGTCAGCCTGCACTTACCTAGGTTTGATTTTATTGCATCCAATGTAATATCCGTCCTGTTACACATACGGCGTCTTTGGTCTTACCAAGATTCGAGAACTCGTGAGTCTATTGTCTTCGATCCAGCAATAAAACTGATTGCCGGCTATAATTAATCTGAACTAATGACTTTTTTCAATTCCATTCGATTGAATAATATTATATAGGTTTTACATAAATTTTCATTCGCACGATATTCAGTTGAATTCAAGGAGATGTCCAAAACTTGGGCCAGATTATCCAAATTGTATTCGTATAGATTCTCTTCGGTTTGTCGAATTTCTATTTAAAACTATTGGAGGATTTTTTTTTAATTTGGATGAGCTTTAATATTCCGAAAAATGTGATTATTTAAATTTTCGAGAATTTATTAACACAATACTTAAATTCGATGAGATATGGAATTTTTCGAAAATCGACATTATCGTTGCGACTTGGATTAATTTGCAATTCCCGAACGAAAAGTTTTTAAGACAATGACAGGCAAAATGGATCAGACTTATGAAAATATTGAATTTTCTTTGATCTTCAATTTTATTACTAAATTTACTAATCGTTTGAAATCGATTATCTCCATTTGACTTTGGTCATTTTTTTTACACGAAGCGAGTACGATCGGATCAAATTGATTTCTCTTTTACTTGATTTTTTTTCGACTAATTCACCGTAAAAAAGAAACTTACAGAAAAACGTTTATTTAACCCAATGAAAATAAAATTTCGGTGAGAAGCGGGGGTTATGGAAGACAGAAACAACGCATCGAAGTTCGCTGTAGGCGCAAACACGAATCCGGCATTCCATGGCTAAGTGAATTCCACCGTGCGTCGTCGTCTCTTCCACGCGTCGAGGGTGTCGAAAACAGAGTCTACGAAGATCTGTGCGAGGCCCGAATAGGTAGCACGCATATGTGTGCGCGGCAGTTTGATTTTTTCCCCTCAAGGATCGAAGAAACCGAACGGGTGTGCACTTCTTTGCGGATTCAAATTCCGTACAGTCCATATATATAAGGCCTGTTGGCAAAGATCTTTAAGCCGGCGAGGAAGACAGTGGCAGTGCACGCAGTTCGCAATTGACGCGGAATATAATTCAAGACCGAGAGAGAGAGAGAGAGAGAGAGAGAGAGAGAGAGAGAGAGAGAGAGAGAGAGAGAGAGAGAGAGAGAGAGAGAGAGAGAGAGAGAAAGATACAGAGGGAAGCCAGTGGCCGGTACAGCGAACCCCACTTAGGATTTAACCTTTTCGATGCGAGCGAAGGAGAGAAATAGGAAGAACGAGAATGAGTCAAAAAGGCGCAAGGTGCAATCCAGAAAAGGCACACACGTGTTTGGTCATCGAAAAACACCGAAGATTTTATTCTTTAATTCTCCATTAAACTTTTTTAAATCGAACAAATTTGTCGCAATTTTCGAATCAATATTTTTGTAATGCAATTTTCGAAATCTCCTGTGAATCAAACCGCAAATTCCATCGCCCGTTTCATGGAAGAATGTAAACAAAAAAGTTATTTCGAACTGAAAATGACGATTCCAATATTTGACCGTTCTGTGGAGACAATTGTATATCAACTCATGGCTATCTCGTCTACCGTTAAAAAGATCATAAAAAAATCTGTTATTTCTCGTATTTCCCATTTTAATCGCTCGCGTGTCACGATCGAAGGAAATTCAGGGTTTCTGATAAGATTTATCGAGTCGGGGATTTTGAAACGCGTTCGTTAAAATTGCCTTTCAAAACAAACACCATTGAGTATTGAAGCATGTGGTACAAAATTTTCCATAGCTTATAACAATTGTCATCTAGCAATTAACAACCGTTTCATTATTGTTACAGAAGTAACGTTAAAATATCCAAACATTAGTTTTCTCGCCAACGACAAAATTGATTGATTTATTCGAACAATATTAGGACAATGATAATGCTTCTATTGTTATCGACCACGCATGTCGTCCTCAACCTTTTTGGAAGATTTTCGTAATGCAATTTTTTCAATTATATATCCAATCCCGTAAGCGATCGGTGATGTTGTGTCTATGATAGCCTCGTGTGTGTCAACGAATGACTAATGGACCGCACGTCACGTTGACGAAGACGAAAAGGATGTGCCCCGAGTATCCACTGCAAAAGATCAAACCGCCCGAGAACGACCCAAAGAGAGAAAGAGATGCAGAAAGAGAGAGAGAGAGAGAGAGAAAGAGGAGGAGGATCGCTTATTATAAATAGGTACTTAAGGATTCAGCGCGGCGTGTCCGTATACTAAAGCGATCTCCTCGCACTCTCAAGATTCATCTTATCGTCTCTCAGCTAGAAGTGGAATAAATGTGTCTCATACCCAACGCTTGCGGACTATCGATCCTCCTCGCGACTCAACATCAACAAGGACTGAGGATCGCGCGAGATCCTTAATTACGACTTTCTAGGCTGTATAAATAGATATAACCGTATCGGAAGAGATTGCGAGTAAGAGATCGTTATTTTCTTAGCAAGCGAACGCGAGAAGGGCATTAATGGACCAAGAAAAACTCGTGCTGCATTGCAAAGTCATCGCGAAGACTTTCGATCGAAAATATGTTAATGGAGAATCGTAGGTACGTGTGATGAAACTTTTCGAGAATTACGTTTTCGTACAATAAATTCAAGATAAAACTATTTCTAACGTATTATAAAATTCTCAAAGATTCCGTTTTTTCCGAATTATTTAATTTATCGCAAAAATGTAATTTTTCATCCTGGAGAATTCTTATATTCTCGGATTTTATATCATTGGCCGATGCGCAAATATTTTATTTACAAGGAAAAAAGGCAATTTAAAAAATGTGAGAGACGAACGTAGAGCGCAAGATATCTTGTCGAGTGGGTGTGCAGAACGGACACCTCAGTTTATTCCAGACAATCACCGGCGATATCCTTCGCGTTTCCCCGAACCCTTGAGCTTTTCATAATATATATTTGATTTATTCCGAAAGCTTTGTTTATTCTCTATTTCTGTCTCGCTTTCTCTAGCCCATACATTATTTCACCATGGCCTCTCATTTTCAAGACGTAAGCGGCTTGATATGTACGAGACAGCCGCTCATCTAATACAATTACCGGGAATCTTCGTTATTTACGATGCATTGAGAAAAAAACAGAAAATCAGCATAAACTCATGATTTGGTGCTAATACATACCATGGGGATAGGACAGGAACTCGAAGTGCGAGCCTCCAGCGGGAAAAAAAGGAATAAGGCACGCATCGCAGCAGGAAAACGCATGATCGAGAACGCATAATGCGAGGTGTTGAGGCAGGTCTGGGAGATATGGTGGTACGAGGCTAATGATCGTTGCGTGGGTGGGAATTAAACGAGCTTGGAACGACGCCAAACTACGCCAACATCCTCCAGTACGATGACGTCGAACCTGTACGTACTTATATATAAAGCATTCGCCAAATCAATTTTTCTGTTCCATTATCTCAGAAAAATTGAACTTTCTGTATTTTTGAATTGAACCTTTTCCATAAATCCGTTGTGGTTTGCTTAGCAGATGAATGTACCTAAAAATTTCGGTTGTAGATAAAAACTCATTTATAAAAGTGCAAATATGTTTTATAATTTCGTCAGCCCTGCAAACTCGATTTATGGCGAAAAAATGTGAACATTATTTTGTTTTGTTAAGAAACGCCCTCTTGTATTTTGCTGCACCATTTATGATATGCTTGGGTATACCGGGAAAAGGCTGAATTTTACAATAAAGGATCGTATTAAGACATCTCACAAAATTACTGTGCGTTTTAAGGTTTGCAACCACTGTAGACAAAATTAAGGATCAAGTCAGACAAGTCAAGGCTTGGATTCCAGTCGATTTGACCTAAAACAACCCATATATCTACAGGGTGGTCCATGCAACGCGTGCGCCACTATAATTTTCAAACTATGCGTTGCACAAAAAAATGTTACATACGAAAGTTACATGATTTAAAAGGACGCACTACGTACTGTGTCAATTTCTTTTTTATAGGTCGAGGCGTTTCAAATATTTGAAGAACAACTTTGTTTTTTATGTGAAGAAAGTTTTTAAATAATAAAATCACATTATTCCTTAACTATTAGGTTTAGGACTAATAAAGGTCAATACCTTTTTTACACCGAATTCGATTCTCTACCATGTTTTGCTATAAAACATATAGCGCTCTATTTAAAAAAAAAAGCAAAGTTGTCTTTCAAATCTTCAAAACGTCTCGGCCTATAAAAAAATGGATGCGCTACGTACTGCACGCTTTTAAACCATTTTGTATGTAACTTTTTTTCCTGCAACGCATACTTTGGAAGTTATAGCGGTGCACACGTTGCGTGGACCACTCTGTATATGTATTGAAAATATCTCGCCACGACTATCGTCGTCGTCACCGTGTGTAAGAATTGTCAAGGTACGGGAGGCGGACTAATATTGTGAACATGACCACGTCCATATTATTGAATGGTGAATAGTGTTCCTCGCACGTCACAACGAGTAAAAATTGTTATCCCGATTAATTATAATGTTAACTTTTTATAAGTAATATATGCGTTAAATCTGTCTCGTTATAAATATATTACATATAATTCAAAAATATTTAAATACATCATTTCGCAGGTTTATCTTTCCGACCTGGGCTCAAGAAAATCCTGATGTGGTATGGGAGAATTTATATAGATTCTTAATAAGATAGGTGTTGCATTCTGGAAACATTGTTAAGCAATCATTATTGCTTTATTATTAATTATTTATTTATTGTTTCAACACTTTGTCTTGCTTACAATTTTACTGGGAAACTCAAGAAAATCCTCAACCGCATCGGTTTTACAAATTACGATTTCTCATTCTATCATTATTCCAAAACCATGCAAAAATTGTACATGCCACATCGAACCTATTCGAAAGCGCTCGACAATATTTGTTACTTTGGTGATCGAGGATTTTTTTATTTTGAGGAAAAATATAATCAGCCACCATCGGCCTAACATTTCTCATGCGTAATTCTAGACGAATGTATAAAACTACTCTCTAAATGTGAATTAGTGAAATATCACTAAATTTTAGTCATATTTTACTAATTCATTTAGCGAAAAGTGGGTCACTAATGATTAGTGAAAAATCACTAATGCGATTAGTCAAAAATGATCGCTATAAAAATTAGTAACATTTGACTACGCAATTAGTAATCAGCACAGCTGATACGTTCATGCACCAGCCGATTGTAATTCTTCGCATGAATAATATGTAATAATCTCATACGTACCGAAAAAAAACGAAACGTTCATACACTTTTTGCTTTTTCCCTTAAAACTTTTATAAAATAAGATTCGCCGTTTCGCACTGCACATGAACTCACTGACATGAGAAAATGACGCCTCCGACATCACAATGGCAGAACAAGGAAGTATCGGGTCGGGAGCTGGCGCCTGTGATTGGTCGATCGCTGAGAGCTGTACTATTTGATTAGTGATCGTGTAATATCACTAATTAATTAGTAAACTGTATTGACTAAATAATAGTCAATCGTATTACTAATTTGTTTTAGTAACCCTCATTTACTATTTTTTTACTATACTATCAGTGAAACGATGCGTTTATCACTATTTCACCAGTAGAACGTGAATTTACTAATTGAATTAGTCAGTTTGTCACTAATTCAGATTTAGAAAGTATTCAATTGCATTATTAATTCTGTTAGGAAAGGACAAAGTTTCATAAAAGAATGATTGTAATCACTTTTGGTGTCCGTTCTTTTCTTTGTTGGCTTATGGCAGAAGAACGTATAGCGCCTCCCGTGGCGAAAGCGGTTCGAGGAGACGGATGGATGACATTTGTAAAAAGTCAGCTTTTAGGAGACTTAAAATAAAAATTTATATAAATAGAAGTATTATGCTTTAAAAAAAGCAAAATTATTTGTAAATACGGAGGAAATGCAAAACTGAAGGTAAGTAAAGTCTTCTTCTGTACTTATTAAATTTCCCTGCGTCATTTTACTTATAAAAATGCAAACATTAAACCAAGTGATAATATATACTTATCAAATGAAAACTTAAACAATATACCAATGTTTCTATAGTTTCATAATTTAAATGTAAATACACGATTATAGTGCATTGATCAATATTGACAGTGACTAAATGACTCTGTACATCAGCAATCCACTTTTTCTTTTGATCGATTTTATCAGCAACTTTAGGAAATTTGTAAAATTCACACTTACTATTTTTAAGTGAACTTTTACAATTATATACAGAACGGCTATAAACCATTGTAAAAATAATCAATAATATTGAATCACTTCGCCTCAAAATATTTTTACCACCATGAACGCTTCGATCACCGTGCTTATTCCCTCTACCTTTCTGCAGTCGGCGAATACAGTGACATTTGCGCTTGGATATATATTTTGTTGATGTCCGTACGGAATTCGAGGGCCCGTTATAACTTGCGTGTACCCCTTGACACACATATATACACATACAAGCATCCATACGTATATATATTGCATATTTGCATATATTCATTGTAAGGATAATAATGAAGAAAAAAGTATACATATTTAGCTCGATGGTACTGGCGTGTCGAGGAGTCGAGAAGCGAGGGCGTTAGCACTCACGGGACTCTCCGCGTTTCTGTCGGCTACTTCGATGCCTGCTCTCGCATTCATAAATCATAAAAGACCGAAGAGCGCGCGCGCCGCGTATTTCACGACGAAACAAACATCACCAGCGTTCTCAAATACCGTAATTTGTGCTCCGATTCCTTTTTCTCACTTCCTCCTCCGCCTTCTCTTGCTCCTCCACCTCCGACTCATCGTTGTCGCCGTCCTCTCCTTTTGTAACGGGACGCGAAACCGGCGTCGATCTCACCGAACTCTCATCTCGTGACACGAAAAAGACGACAACGACGTTTGGGATGTCAGTGATACGCCGTGACTCGCCGGCCGCCCCGGCACGATCAAGACCGTGACCCCCCGACTAGCATATATACAGACATATCTCGACGATATTGGCAGTTCCATGCCAATTAAATACAAATTTTCAACAGGTAAATTAAGCTAATTGCAAAAATGTCTTGAATAAAAAATACATTACTTTGTCAAGTGGAACAATTGTAATCCAAATCACTGTAATTAAACGACAATAAAAAATTTCACGTCTATGTTTCGAATCATTCGCACTTTGTGGAGATTGCATAGACGCCATATATAGAACTCGTAGTTGGTATCCCGAGACTATTTTTTGATCGCGAGTGAGATAACAAGAACTAATAAATTAATAAAAAATAAAACTAAACTACATTAACACGAAATGTCCCATATACGATATTCCAATAGAATGATAAAATCCATAAAAGACGATACACAGACAGACTCGCTCGCATCAGAGATCAAGAGAGGTCCGTGTATTACACAATCATTAAATTTCGATCTATTGTATATATAAATAAGCATTCCCAATTAATTATATCCAACTCAAAATCTCGAGATCATGGCATGACAATTCAATTTATCTTCCGCGGTCACTCGTGAAAACACATCTGCCTTGGGCAGATATACATAAAGAAAGAGGAAGTCAATGAAATTGAGAAATAAGATGATGCTACAAATCGGGGCATCAGTTTAACGAGCACGTGTGCCAATGGCGCAATTTCGCACCGTAGTTATCAATTCCTTATCTGACGTCTATGTTATATTACTATTTTTTCGGAAATTCATAAAATTATTATTCTTGTTACGAAGAAATTTCAAATTCAAAAAGATTTTTTTTCAATCACATTTAAATTAAATTTACAAGATTATAAAGTACCAACAAAGTTGTAAGAATTTTATAATTTTTCAAATATTTATTGTAATTGAAAAAAGAACAGTTTCTCCGAAAGTACTATGATGGAAATGCATAAAAAAGGTATACTTATATAAAAAAGATACCTCAATAAGAAAGAGGAGGTGTAAGGTGTGCTACACCGTACATCCTCCTACTGTTCCATCTCTCCATTCATTTTACTTTATCATTTCTGTCACTACATCCTCAATCGTACGATAGATATTCCAAACTTCGTGCGTCGCCACCTTTCTTCTGGCCTGGTGTATACATATATCGGGTGTATATAGCCTAATTGAGTGTCCTCGCCCTGGGTGTCCGATGTTGTCCGGCTCTTGTCGTCGCTCTCGCTGCTCCTGCTGCTAGTGCTGGTGCTGCTGCTACCTGCAGGGCGTGGGCGTCCCGATATGAGTTACGGGTCCGTCGTATTACAACGCACGGGGAGAGGACAACAACGTTGTGAGCCATCACGGTGGTCCGGCCCGTCCTTTCGTATCAAGGGCCATTTACGCACGCACACTCGTATATACGTATATATGTCTAACTATATGATAAAATTAAGAAGAGCGTATCTAGTATTCTTTAACCTTTAACTGGTACAACTCCTCCGTATGACATTACTGGCACAAGGGGTATTTATTACCCCACGTGCTGAAACGCGTATTGCGCAGTCGCTATTGAATGTATTTGCATGAAAATTTAATCCGATATAGTTTCAAGTATGTTTTTTAAAGTATAATCGGTTTTGTAGTAATTTGTTCGATTTAAGTTAGTTAAAAAAAGCTTCGAAAAAAAAACTTAACAAATGAGTTTTTTCACTTAAAAAATCATAACTTCCTTAATTTTCAATATTCTGAGCTAAAAATGCACAGTTGTACTCTCAAGTTAGTACACTTTAAGGAAAAAATTAGTGCGATATCGATGCTTTCAAAAAAGGTATTGATTTTGCAAAATGAAAGTGTGAAGTTGGGGTCAAATGAACCAATACATTACTCAATATCCAAATCCATTTTTTTAATTTAAAATCACAAAAATTATTATAAAAATAGGAGAAAATAATTATTTCGCCATAAATGAATGTATTTCACTTCACATGATGTACTTACATTTGAAATTGTAGAAAAATCACTAATAACAAAAGTTCAAACTTTACGGGAAAAAAAAATGTTTTTATACACTAATGGCACAGCGGGTAAAAAATACCCCACGTTTTCAGGAGGTCTATTTAGAACGTCTGGTTAACGCACACTGACACTTGCCGCACAGCACTATCTTACTTGTTCTCTAGTTAATGATGTCAACTGATGGTACATGGTGATACTCCATTTTATTGAATTTAGTACGTTTTATTCGAGCTCAAAAAAACACTGGGGTATTTTTTACCCCTAGTGCCAGTTAAAGGTTAACATTATGAATTATATAAGATAAGTCCTTATGATATTTCGAGCTGTATGTATGCGAATGAATATAAATATATCAAAGTAAGTATATACAGGGTGAATCACATAAAGTGTCGCACATCGAATTCTGCGGTAGATGAGGCCATTACAAACAAAAGTTGCAAATATGCATTGGGGATATTGTCAATAGTTTACGAGAAATAAATATTTAAAGTTGGTCCAATCAGAGATCGCATTTTACCTAATACACTAGGCGGGGAGCGGGTGACTTCAACGCTTGTCGGCACATTGGAAAAAATTCAGAGCAGCCAATGCCCGAGAAAAAGAAATGATTGCGGAAAAATACAAGGAATCTAATTGACTGCTCTGAATTTTGCAAACCCAAATGTAACGCCCTAATCTATGCTATATCTACGACTAGGGTGGGGGTGGGCGGCTTCAACGCTTCTCGGCGCGCTCTAATTGGACCAACTTTTAATAGTTATATCTCGTAAACTGTTAAAAATATCCCTAATATATATTTGCAACTTTTGTTTGTAATGATCTCATCTACCTTAGAATAAAGCCTGTTACACCTTATGAAATTCACCCTGTATATATAAATATATGATCTTAATGCGTCTGTCTGACTCGTATACGAAGCTACTGCTAAATGTTCTATTATACCGGTTGCTCGTGTGTGATACGTTGATGTTCTTATGGTCACGTGAACCTGTCCGATATGCAAGCACGTTGAACAGGCAGACAGACAGAAACGGGGGACGGGACAGAGCCCCGTACTGCAGATAATCCTGATGACGGTGCCGTATACACAGGGGCACTTCGAGAGATTTTTGGTGTTACCCAGCTGTATCTGAGAGTTCATTCTTGTAAGCAGTAATGTGTTGTGCGCTTGGAAGTTTGGAAAATTTTCGATTTGAGCCCTCGATGGCAGTCGATGTAGCCGCTTAGAGGTATCTTACAGATCTTCTAGAAGATCTGTATTAGCTACATTGGTCGAAAGATTTCCAGTTCTTATTTTGTTTGCATTCCTAATTCTTTTTTTGTGATTGAAAGACTTCGAAAGGTAATTTCGTCACGACACTCTTTTCCGAAAGTGTATAAGCACCTCAATTTCTCCTCGACACCGCGATTAATTGGACTTAACGTCTTAGTGGGCGTCTTGCCTTATCTGGTTCCATGTCCGTTATTTATAACTCTAGATCCACTTAACGGATTTTAATTCCTTTTTTTATTCATATATAGCTTGATCCTTTCCATATGGTACAACCGTTTACCATGATGTTAAATAGTGTATAAAGAATGTCTCGAAAGGACAGAAACCCGCCATGAAAATACCAAACGATACTTATAGGAAAATTACACAACAAAATTTAAGTAGTAAGTAGAACACAGTAATGTCTTCAATGTTTAAATAATAATCGTATTATTACTATTTTAGTTTGTATAAGGCGGATCTTCCTTGTGTAGGATGGACGTATACGGAATGTGAATTTTTTTCGACCGTGCAGGAAGGTTTGTGTATTCACGTCTTGTCTCGAGAAATTCATACCTCGACAACAGCTCGTACGTTAACCAATATCATAGAACTCATATTGTAAATGGTATAAAGTGATGAGAACACTTATATAGTGACTGCGATACTTATTAACCTCTTTAAATATAATTATACACCAAGTTTTAGGATATGAGTGGTGGTGGCTCATCGAACAACCAATCAGCTCGCATGAACGTTATACGGAACGAATATACGGAACGTTTCTCGTTCCGTATATTTTCTTCATGCATATTTCTATTCGTTGAATAAATAGATATATTTATGTTACTGTAAAATCCCGAACTACGGTAAATCTCACATCAGGTTTAACTAGTAAATGTTAAAATTTACCAACGTCAGTTGGTAAATGGGAGGATTTTTTTACCAAGAGATAATTTTTCTGGTTTTTACCAAAAGAGTTTAGTACATGCTAAGTTTCATCAATAACAGTTGGTAAATGTTGGTTTTGAGAATGAAACAATAAATATATTTCTTAATCATTTATTTTAATTACGTATCGGTGTCAAAACTTTACATGTATTTAATTATCATTATGAAATTTTTTAATTATATCAAATAAGTATTGTATTTTTAATAATTTATTATAATATAATTGGTGATAAAATGACCCATCTGTCAACTCTTTACATTGTTTAAATTATTATCTATCATTGGTATTTTTTAAACATCTTCAAAAGCGGGGACTGCAGACTGTCCACGAGTACAAGAATATCCATCGAACACATCTATAAGTGTCTATTTTTCGACATTTACCATGTCTCTGCGATAAAACCTAAGATTTACCGAGTGGGCGGTGGTAAATGTTAAATTTTACTGGAAAATCTTAGGATTTACCGTAGTTTGGGCTTTTACAGTAACATATACATTACATTAACTTCGCGAATTGTCAACGTTCGTGACGTCGATATTCATCTGTCTTAGGTATACATATACAGCCGGTAACGAAATTGAGTGGGCACCTTCTAATATAGAGTGCCGGAACGGTTTTTTATGTCATTTCGCCGGTAGTTGGCCTAGGCCAATTTAACCAACGTCATTTTAAAGACGAGCCATATACCTTCATTTTGGCTATTTAAAAAAAAATTCACGATTTTTTTTTACAATTGGCACCCAGTTTTGAAAATAAAAATTTTTGGTCGTTTTTTTATTCTTCTTTGAGTGGACACCGTTCGTAATAAAAGAATGTTAACACATTTCTTTAACCGCGATCGTAAAGGCAGAAGTCCAAGCTTCAATTTCCTTTTTTAGAAAACATTCTACGATTTTTGTTTCCAAAGATATTTAATTTTTTGAGCATAATTATCATTGTTGCGCATAAATAGACGATTTGAACATTGCTCCGCAGGACAAAAACGATGAGGTTTACAACAAAACCTCAAGACGGTAAAAAGTTGTATTACTTCTTGATGAGTTTACGCGAATTTTTTTCAGATTTTTTTTCGCAATTTTTTCCATCTGTTTTCGTCGAAGCTCGATTGATCTGTATACCATAATATTTTCATATATCACCGATGTAGATGCAAAACAAATTTGGAAAAAAAAAATCTGAAAAAAATGAAATACCTTTGGAAAAAAAATCGTAGAATGTTTTCTAAAAAAAGAAATTGAAGCTTAGACTTCTGCCTTTACGATTGCGGTTAAAGAAATGTGTTAAATTGTTTTTACTACGAACGGTCTCCACTCAAAGAAGGACAAAAAACGACCAAAAATTTTTATTTTTAAAACGGTGCCAATTGTAAAAAAAATCGTAAAATTTGTTTAAAATAGCCAAAACGACTATAAATGGCTCCTCTTTAAAATGACGTTGCTTAAATTGGCCTAGGCCAACTACCGGCGAAATGGCATAAAAAACCGTTTCGGTACTCTATACTAGAAGGTGTCCACTCAATTTCGTCACCGACTGTACCGCTACAATAATACTATTGTGCTTTACAACATTAATAATGATGTCACATACACGAGATATCGTTTATTCTCACACGGAGTTTATCAGTCGAAAATATACACAAAATGTATAAAGATTACAAACAAGAATTGTAAGTAATTCACGGAATACGGATTTGTTTGTTATGTGACAAAGTTGGTAGTCCATGACCGAAGTTGGTTCCATGGTTTCTTGTTCACTGGAATACATTGTATGTTTACCCTCTTAGCACGTTTTTAACAATTATGTGTAGCATTGTTTATAATATAATAATTGAGCAACTTAAAATTTATTCTTCTTCGTGGTATAGCGTACAAAAAAATGATTTTTTGTTTTCTTCATTGAGGTTATCACAATAGAGATTGTGGGGTTTGTTTTTCATTGTAGAAACGGCGTTTTCTAGTGCCTCGTTCAACATACTCATCGATATTTAGCGACGGAAAAAATGTTCACTATATTTTTTGTTCTCTAGGTCCAACCTTTTTCGTTGTAAATGCGAACATATTGAATTATTTATTCAGCTACATTCATCATCTTAATTTTCGCTGTAAAAATTGACGTCTTGGAAATATATAAACTGATTAACTGTAATTTTATAGAAATTCAATATTGACTTGTTTTGTGAAAACCTGTTCCACTTCTCTTTCTGAATCAGGGCAATTAAGTCCTTTACTCAGGGACGGAAGTGCAGCCCAATTATTACTAAAAAATAAGCAGGGGCTTTCTACTAGGACGGTTATAACTTTGCAAAAGTTTATCTGAGGAAAGTTCGACTCACTCTCTCGTTGGTCGTGTGATACTGGTAATCTGGTGAAGCTTCATGAGTATGATGCAACAGTAATTTTTTATGATTCGGTGAGGAGTGAGAAACGCATGTTCCATACACAAGTTCACTTATCAGAGTTTTATTTTCCCTGTACAGTTTACTGACTTTAAGATTACTTTCATAATTACGCGTTTAGTCGGGACGAGTTACAACTTCTGTACTTAGCTTAATATTATACTCAACAGTCAAGAACCGTCGGTAAATTCTCATTACACTAGATGTACACCAGTGTTGGTGACCCGTTGACCCGAGGACTAGTAGCGATTTTGACTGTCGAAGAAGAACTAATTTCTTGTAGGAAAAAGAGGCCTTTCTATATCACATTTCTACGTGACCTCTGTATCCTTGATTGGTTGGGCTGTTTTGGTTGACAAACTTGGCGTTGGACATTCGCACGTTGGTGCGAACGATTGCCCGAGCTCGGTACAGGGAACTCGCGCTTCTCAAAAGACTAATCAGTCGTTGCGATAGGACGACGCGTGAATTTATTGCTTAATATGAAGGAGTGCTCCATATATTTCCATTCCAGATTATGTGGCGTTTAAACAAATGTTAAGTGGTGTCGCGAGCCTACTTTGTAAAATCTGCCGAGTTACAGTTCTTGCTCGAACGAAATGATATTAGGTAGGCTTTTGAAAAAGGGAGAGGAAATTAGTTAGTCGCTGGATGCCAATAGTTAGGATCTAGTTAGGTGGAGCTAGGTAAGTATTGCATGTATCGAGTAATTGTTCCCGGAGCCTAACAAATAGTCAAAATAAAAAAAAATGCACATTCGTGTGTGGCGAACGATAGTTAAAGATTTCTCTTCAACTTATTGATGAGCATGATAAATCTAAAAATTAATGGAACAATGATAAATGAAAAATTCTTGATATTATCGAAAATCTATCTGATTATGAGTAAAGGAAGTAAAGGAGTTTTAATTTTTCTCTTTTTACGTTGCAAAATGCAATTTTAAAAGGGTAAATGACCCAAACAATGCGGTGTTGGATCACCCGATGGTTAATGATGGAATAACGCATATACACATATAATAATGTGCTATATAGATATACGCATAAAGCTGAAACCGTAGCGACCGTGTGCACTTAATAACCGATAATTTATTAATACTGCCCGCTCGGCATTAAACCGACGAGTAAATCAATGCATCCTTGGTTTATGGCGTGCATTCATTACGAGGCAGGTTGCATTCGCTCGTATATCTCCCTCTCGGTACACTTGAAACTCTCCAGGCGAAGAACTTCAGAGAAAGAGAGAGAGAGAGAGAGAAAGAGGCGGAGAGTGAGATAGAGAAGGGGGGGGGGGGGGGGGGGGGCTCCGAGAAAAGTGGAGACGATGGTGCGCACGGACGTTTCAACGTTTGTCGCTTGGTTTTGCTGCGAAGAAACGGAAGTGCAGTACAAATATGATAACAAAAATTCAAATAACAATATCCCTTTATCATTCTACGCCCGGTGATATAATTACGAGCCGAAAAAATAATTATCCTTTTATGATGATAATGATAATAATAATAATAATAATCATCATGATCATTGTTAACCGGTTTAGTGTTTCCAAACCATCTCCCCAGTCCTTCACCCTCAGAATCATGTCCCTGTTGCCCACCCCCTGCGAATTGCATTTAAACAGTTCTGCAGTTAGAGACGAGAGTTGATCGCATTGAAGTTGAACTGCGCTCTGAAAATCCGGCGGAGTAAAACTCTCGTGCTCTCCGCGCTGTGCGCACATTGTTAGTCCGTTTTATGAGGCACGACGATCGCGAGGTTTACGCCTCTCTCTCTCTCTCTCTCTCTCTCTCTGTCTCTCTCCCCCACTCCCTCCCGCCCTCGCTCTTTCTCTCTCTCTTCCTTGTTCCCTGCTTTTTCTCTCCGTGTATACGTCCCAACGCGGCTTTTACGATCGTAGCGAGGCTGGCTCGTTCTTCAGATGCGCACGTATACCCCAGGGCTCTCGCGACATCCCGAGACGTTCACTGTTTATACAATCGGGAGAAGATTGAAGGAAGAAGCAGAGGAAGACGATGAAGAAGAAAAGAAAGAACCTCAAAGATCACCGTGACATGTCTCACGAAGTGTCCCCTATGGGGGTTGTTTGGATATTGTGGATAACGCCCAATCCTCCCTCGAGCTAGACATTCCAGATTTACAAGAGAGAAAGAGAGAAAAGAGTAAACGACGATCCCGATGACCTCTGTCGTCATTTGAGATCGAAAACTCTCTCACGAACGCCACCTAGTGGATCTTATGAGAAGGCCGGATCGTTCCAGATTTCACTGTACATCGTCAATAATGTAGGAGAGCGTGGACAATATATGCGAATTTTATAGGTTCTACTTTGAGAAATCCCTTAAGTGGTAAGACTGAAATACTGTGTTTGAACAAATTTCAGACAATACGTTTATATGTAACCGCGAAATACTCGAGGTATTATCGCAGTACGGTCTACACTTATGAAATACTTCACCATTGTAACGTACCATAGAAACTCTTTGTACCTTGTCGTAGTGAAATGCTTCGGTCATACATTTAACCCGAGTTAAGGCGTAGTGTTACATGCCCCGACCGTTTCGAAAATACAAATCGTCAATTCTCCGGTATGGCGCAACAAATCGAGATAAAATTCGAAACAACAAACCACGAATTGAGGCAAAAAGTAGGTGAGCTAAATTGTATCGTGATTAGTTACCCTTTGCCAGAGGATTTACGAATTCCATTTCAAGCTATCTTTCACGCCCTCAACGAACAACAATATTCCGCACATATCGTATCACGTTGCGAGCTTTGATTTGCGGTCGTAATAATGCGATACTTTGAGTATTTGTTAAATTTATTCTTGTATTTGCGGATTGTCATCGGTCGTACTTTTGTCCACTCGGAAACTTCCGGTAGGACTCACGTTAATGTGAACGATCGTTCGACCTATCTTGCACAAAAGTCATCGGGATAGTCGACAGTAGTCTTTTGAATATAATACGAAGATACGTATGTACGAGCCCAATGTAAGACCTCGTCAAGTCACTCCCGAACAGTAGAATATTATATATATATATATATATATAAGCTTTAATTCAAATGTATATATATATATATGTATATATATATATGTGTGAATTTTTAAGTATATATGGCATCATAGAGATCGCGGCATAGTAGTTAAATGTAATATCTGTAAGCTAGTCCGTGTTAGTCGTACTGTGAAAGGAAACACGACATGTACGACTCTTTCTCTCGTTGTCCAAACGTGAAAGAAACGCTCGCGCCGCTCTACGACAAAAGCACACTGCGCTCTCGCACACGGAATCTTCTTCACCGAGACGTGGCCGTACATTGAGGAAGAGAGGAAAAAGTGGACAAGGAAAGAGAAGTCGCGGGCCGGAGTCGCGACAAACTTGCACGCGTGTGTATATACATACATATACTATACACATAAGTGTATATATATATATATATATATATATATATATATATATATATATATATATGTATATATATATACGTGCGCACAAGAGTAAGACGAAGTGCCTGCGTGAGGTGGACGACGCGAGAGGACTCCGAGAAGCAAAGAGCCGAGTTAATTAAGAGGATCCAAGCTTGACTGACGTGAGCATTGTGCACGAGAGTAGCCTTTCTATCTCTTTCCTTCTCTCTCTGATTTACCTACTTATACAGATGTAAGTTTTATATGTACAAGTAGGTATATGTAGGTAGCTGTTTCCTTCTTTTTTAACCTCTGGTTTCATACTTTTTCTTCGTCTGTTTGATTTTGAAGTTTGAGTAGTGCCTCCAAAATATATTCTCAAATGAAAATTTCCGTTAAAAAACATGTTGCCAATTTGTTTCTCTAACTTCCTTAGCGTTAGGGGAATTTGATACGAAAGGTTGCGATGAATTAGACACGTATATCAAATTCGTTTAAAATTTAAAAAGTAAATGTCTGTTTTTCATGTTCATACAGATAATTATCTAAGTGTATTCTAATCGAGGTAATTTCATTTTCTGATACAATAGGAATTAAACTTTTTTTGATCTTTTATGTAACAGTTCGCTAAATTTTATATCAAATTTTGAACATTCTTTTATAGTTTGCCTAACGATTTTTGAAACATGTTCTCATTTCTTTTCTTATTTCATTTAGTGTTTGGAGATCACAAAAAAAACATTATGGGATAATGCATACTATTACATTTGACACTATAAACAGCATTTTCGATCAATAAGAAACTGTTATAAGAGAAATCACCATGGCAAATGATTGAAAAAATAGGATTTATTTTGACTCGAGACCACAAAAACATAAAAAACCAATAAGTTTAGATATTTTCTATGTATTTAACCACATCTTAACAATTATTCCTAAAAAAAGAGAAAATAAACTGGCAGAAAATCTATTCGATTCTCGAGAAATTCGGGCAGGAAGTTCATTTTTATTTTAATATCTGACCGGATCTGAAATTTTTGGGTGTTAATGAATTTCAATTGTCGTTTGTCAAAAATCATGATAAGCGAATATTATAGAAAAAGTTTATAGTAACTACGATAAGGTATGATAAATGGATCTTATACGTTATAATCTGTAGTGATATTTTGAGAATGTAAGTAGAGGAGAGTGGGTTAATATGATCCCTCAAAGGGAAAACAGATATAAACTCATAAAACGTACCTAGATTATGAATTTTGTGTAATTAGTAATTCTTTGGTAGCTTAGTCTCTTCGCATATAAGTTAATAAGCATAGAATATACTTCTTTAATAAGAGCATTTTTCTATATACATTTTAGACATCCGGGTGGGTACAATGATCCATCGAATAGTGGTAATATGAGCACTGGGATCATTTTACCCCACTATTGGAGGGAGGTAAAATAAAAACTTTACCTCCCTCTTGCTTTAAATTAACATTATTTTACCTCCCTCTAATCTCCCTCTTACCTTTAAATTAAAATATATTGCATTTACTGACAATTTAATATTTTTATATTAAATTATCATTTACTGACAATTTAATATAAAAATATTAAATTTAATATTTAATATAAAAATATTAAATTGTCAGTAAATGACAAATATTAAAAAATATTTTTAAAAAATATTAAAAAATTAAAATAAATTGCATTTACTGACAATTTAATATAAAAATATTAAATTGTCAGTAAAAGCAATTCATTTTAATTTTAGAAAAAATATAACCTTTCAAATACAAAGGTAATTTCTTACAAAAATAAAATCTTCTACATATTGAAACTTGCATAATATTGTACATAATAATCATTACATAAATCAGCAGTCAAAATTTTTCAATCGAAAGTAGAGAGGATTATGAACTTTGGACCATATATGGTAGTATAATTCAATTGGAAAACGAAGTCTAAAATTATTAACTTACAAATCATCGAACATTCCAAGTCATAGTTAAAATTTTATAATTATTTTTGGTTGATCATCATACTATTAGTTTTCTATTTCTAACGTCTGATCGTCTGATGTTTGAACATCTTATACCTTAAATCGACTAATTGCCATTGTCTAAAAATATGTAGAGAATAAAGTTTGTAATAAAACTATTTAAAAATAAAAATAAGAAATCCGCTCTTACAATATATTTTTTACAGACTTAAGTAGTATCTAACAAAGACAAAACTATCTTCGGCACAAAAGTCAAATGGATGCATTATGCCCCCATACCTGAAATCATTTAGCTCTCCTATCGAGGTATCGTTTTATTCCCAATTCCTAAATCTAAAAGACATCAAAACAAACCTCATAGCATCAGTTACAATGACAGAATATTGCAGATTGTATTGTTTAATTATATTGAAAACTAATACAAACAGTTTTATACCATTAAATATACATACAATAAAATTCCACACTATTGAATTATTACTTACCTCATCAAACAAGGCGATTCATTTAATTGCCATAAAATATTCCGTAACGCTCACAATGCCGTGAAACTTTGACAAAATATTAAGGTGACGGCCTGCAATACGACATTCGTTCAAATTAATAGATGGCATTGCTAAATTCGACAAAAAGGAGGTTTTCGTTTTACCCCCGATACCACTCTCCCCTACCCTAGTTACTAATATGATGACTTTCGGTATGTGCGACTCAAACATATTCCACCATGGTAATATAATGCGGGCAATAGAGGAAAAATCAGCAAGTCTATCTTTGATTTCATGAGACGGAGACACTCTGGAGAAAGTATCCGGCGGAAAAGTAGTTACACCTAATCTGACCAAACGCGTATTTCAATCATATCTAAATGTGTATAGGAACGGTCGAATTAATGTCTCATCATGGTCGCACTATGGTATGCAAGAACCCACTACTCCCATCGCGATTGATGAAAGGGAACCTGGCCAGTTCGACTAGGGAGAATAATCGGGCATCAAGTTCCAACATGAGACGATTGTGAATCTAAAGAGGGGCACCCATGCTGTAAGTACCTAAGAGTACAGCTACAATAAATATTGATAAGCACCGACGCTATACGTGTGTAAGCACAACTTAAGATATATTGATGTAGGTACATTATCAGCCCGCTCACTTGTGCCGTTTTACCTCGGACACCTAAATTATACCGGTGGAATTACATTGTCAGTTTTCTCCATTTATAACATTATTTATAGCACTGACATTGTACATATGTATATTAGGGTTTTCGTTTCTCTTAATAATAAAAATTCGGATAAGATCTGTTCGTTAAAAGTGATCCTGATTATTTAGGCAATGTTAGATAAAGTGATTCAACAATAATCATAAACAAATAAATGTCAAGTGCATGACGGATATATCACTCAATTATACCAAAGGAAAAGGAACATTACAAATCGCTAAATAAATAAATCCTTAAAGCAAAATTCAGTTTATGGGAATGTAATCTTTTATCTTATGAAATTTCTGCAGTCTCCGTAAAAACGCAAAAACGCAACATTTTTTAATGAACCACTGGAATGCAAAACAGATAGATAAGTTGGAGCATGACCGAAATGTTCCTCTTTTATATCGCGTACGTACTCCACAAGATAAACAAAAAAATAAACATGCACACGCGTATAAGGATAACCGTCGAGGCACGAAGGCTGAAAGTGGTTCGTTCTCTCGTGCATACTCACGAATAGATATACAAGTGTTTTCTTTTGCGGTGTGGATGAAAGACTACTCACCGCGTGGTTGTTCGAACGCGCGGGAATAAAGTCGACGGGGGCGTCCTCGCGACAATTAACAACCACGCTTGCCCACAAATCACTCGGGTGCTATATATATATAGAAATATATTTCCAGACAGAAAGAGAAGAGAAAAATCGAATGAAAGGAGAGGAGATGGAAGAGAATCGCGGCGGCGAGGTCTAATCACGCTCGCGCGTGAGCGCGAGTGCAAAAGCTCCGCTTAGTACGATTCTAGTAACTATACGTTTCCTTCTATTTCCCCGTCTCTGACCATCGCCCTCTCTCTCTCTCTCTCTTTCTCTCGGTCTCACCCTGTTTCTTCGATCTTTGTACAAATGTTACGTACGCACGTCTTGCTATATCCATTCTCGCTTCACTCCTATACTCGATCCGTAAATTCATTGCTTCCTCGGAACTTTAACATATTTCTCTAAACTGTATTACCTTTATATATGTAGCAACTCTAACTTTAATGTTCCAAAGATCTTCATAACGTTTCACAATATCCTTTCCTCGTTGTGGACTATCAATAATTTGTTTTGTTATTTTGTTGTTGTTGTTGTTGTTGGAATATACTTTCTATGTCTTCTATGCCTTCAAACGGACAACCAGTCGAGGCACTTTAAAGACTTTTAGGCCATGGACCTGCCATACCATATACATATGTGAACGTATAAGCGAAAGAGGAGAATCTCTTTGAGATTGCTATGCTAATTCCGTTAATGTCGCATGAGTTATGGCCTCGAGATACATACATATATTCTTGTTCTCTGTGTAGACTAGAGAGCAAAATAGAAAACGCCGTATATCTTTTACCGAGGTGAAAGATGCCCTTAAGTAAGTAGCAACGAGAACTAGTATAACAATAGTAATAGTGATGACGATGAGGGTACTAATAATAACACTATGGATAACTTAAGAGGGAGGCCCACCTTGACGGTTTCAAAATATAAATTTTCTTAATTTTGTTGTAGTATGTACTGTAACGGAAGATTTTCACCTTTCATCCGTTACTTTCGTCCATCAGCCGCCTCATTCGCCCGTCCGCAATTTACCGACACGGGCGTATGTCGAGTTTTCCCTTCGCTGATGGTATCGACAATTGGTACAGATCCGGCGAACGCAAAGGAAATTCACCTCGATTGAACCAACTGGTTATCACCCATCACGCGCAACAACCAACACAATAACAATAACGTAAAACGGGAACAATATTCTCACCACGAACGACAAAAGACAACACATGCCAATAACCGAAGATGCCGCTTTTTATTTTACCGGAAGCGACGAAACCAGGGACAACCTGGACGCGATAGCAAGGTCACAGCGGTGGCGGTATGGTTCAGCCACTCAGTCGGCTAGGTTGAGCAAAGAGAACCGAGATTGACCGGCAATGGATGCGAGAACTCGATTCTGCCCGATGCCAACGCCTCAAGCGCGTCACGAAACATCGGAAACTATAAGGCTGTGGTCGAACACTGGCTGTCAGTACTGTCAATACTGGAAGTCCGGTCGAAAATACTTTCCAGCACTGGTGACGCGACTGAAACGTGCTACCATTTCCTCAGATAGGATAGATCCTAGTGAATTGCTGACTTCCAGTTGTCTCAACTGACAGCAGGAAGGTAGTGCAGCGTCATATGGCGGCGCCCACAGTATTGCTCTGTTACTTTATTAAAGTAAATCGATTGTTCTAATTTTTGGATATGTTTTGGAGGCTGATAACTTCTAAAAAAAAAACTTAACAGTTATATCGGTTTATAAGATTGTTGAAAAAAAAGGCATTTTTCTTTTAATTACAATGTTTAACTATGATACAATTTTGGCACAATTATGAGACTGTTTTTTTGAAATCCTCATCGATTTTTCCATAGAGCCACGAACTTTTCTAATTTTAAAAAAAGGTACGCCATAGTAGAAAAAAATAAAAACCACTTTTTGTCCAAATAATGACTTTATTTATATGTTTTAGTCTTTAATTTTATTATTTTAATGCATGTTCATGTAACTACTATTTTCTCAAAATAATTTTTCATTTTCAAAACAATAACAATTAATTTTTTGCCAAAGTCGAAAGTTAAAACAATTAATTATCAATAATTAATTTCATACTTATTTAACAAATATGTTTAGAAACGACTTTCTATCAAAAAAATTAACTATTTATATATTTGTACTAACCTGAAATATAAATATAATAAAAAATTATCGAATTGATGAAAAACACGAAAATCTTCTATTCAAACAAACTCAAACTTTCAAACAAATATAAATTAGGTATTATATTATTCATTTATTGTTTGCTTTTCATACATGCAAGAACAACAAGAAGAACTTAAAATACAAGAGCAATTTGTGATAAATATATAATACAAAGAAAAACAAATATATAAACGATATATTTCGAAAAAATATTGCAGACACTTATTTCATTAGTCTTCATCACTGTCTTCTTCAATCACAGGTGAAATATTATCTTTATCAAATAATTTAGTCAATGTTTGCGCAGGACTCGGAATTTTCGACAAATATCTTCTGCGTGATAAATAATAAACAATCACTGCCAGGTGAGAGCAACACCCAATAGTTCGAAGACCATTTGCACATTCACAACTATGTCTCAATATGTTATTATACCCGATAACATATTGATGGACATAAGTAATGTGATGATTATATATCATGAATAGTCCGCCGAAGAAAATCGACATCATTATTTATGTCCTAGAGGTGCTGTCTCCTGGTGTTGTTTCATCGTGCTTTGGTTAATGACAGTCTCGACACATTTTGCAGAAAAACTTCCAGAACATGTCGTTCAAACAATTTTCCTGATTTATGAAGATCTTTCAAAACCGGAATTTCTAGAAAGATGGGCTGTTGAATTTACTGAAATCAAACAGTGGGGTCTTGCCTTGATAATGATAATAATTTTCTAATGCGGAAAATGCGTCTCGTCTTTTGCTACTCCTGTTGATGTACCGATGCATTTCGCTTCTTGCTGGTAGTAATGAAGCATCTCATATTAATTGAATCGCTCTCTCGCCCCGACGCGGGGCGTTAAAGTCTCGTCGGCAAGACCTCAAGCATAAGTGCCTTATCGCTCTCTGTCTTCTCCCCCTCTCTCTCTCTCTCCCTCTTCCTCTCCCTCGCCGTCCGTCCCTTCCTCTCTTTCTCCCTCTCGCCGATGAATGTACCGGTCTATATTCCTCTGTACTGCGACAAAGTAGAAGTTTAATTATAGTGCACTAAATTATAGTGCGACGTGAAGCATAACATCGTTTGTTATTTATTTTTAAGAAAAATGACGCTAATCTTCGGTAATTGAGATTCGATACCAATTAGGGACGGCTGCGCGCAATTTCTTCTCTGATCCAGATATTTTCTTCTTTTTCATTAGCTTCAGGCGACGAACGCACGTTGTTGAGTTCGATAGTGGAATAATCTCCTGATATGCCGAAAATCATTACAGAAATTTTTGTTTGTAGCAAGAATTAATGGGGTTCGGTACGCCTAACAATACAATGCAAAAATGAAATATTACCAGCAGTTAATAACTCATACAGCGCATAAAAGGCCTACAAAAAATACAATGTATCTATTAATCGAAAAGGACAATACATCGTACCATCCACTAACGGTTTATTAGAAATTTTCAGTACATTTGTTAAGTCGTCAAACACATTCAATATTATTCGGTGATAATGTTTTATTTCTTATTCGTAAACATACAGACAATTCATGTAGAACTGTTCTTGTAACACAATTTCTAGGAATGTTTGTAGGTAACAGTTTTTATTTTAGTAAATGAGTAAGAATAACAATACTAAAATCAGTCATCAGTCTCATCATTCAAAAGGTTAAACCGGAAAATATCAAGCAATATAAACCAGGGACAATGTAAAATCGCAAAAATAATATCTGTCCATCTGCGTACCTAAATCACGGAATACAAAATATGTTAAACAGGACAAATAATCCAATCCATTATTCTATAAAAACAGTATATTAGAACTAATCCTGTAATACAGGGGAAAGACTCTTAGGAACAAACTGCGAAATACTCAAGAAGGGACAAACTGACTACCTAACATATCTTCTTCACCGGGAATGAATCTCACAATCAACATCTCTATCAATGTTGACACAAATCATGGGCCAACGGCTACTGTTTTTCCTGGAAATCAGCCAAAAGTATTCACTCCGTTTTCAAGCATGTAACATTTATTTATACGTATATCCGCGTAAATAATCTTATAATCGAGGTGTTGGTAACCCGTCAATTGTTAACGTTTTTCCGATTTTTTGAATTAATGCCTTACATGTTATATTATACATTATTGACGTTTAATTTATTCAATTTAAATTACAGCAGCGATACACAATCCGTAAACATCAAAACATTGTAGACTTTGGCTTGTAAATTCTGCACTAATTACATATTAAATAGAGAGGTTCGACGCCACGGCATTTTCTCGCCTGATGGTAATGCTATTAACGATATGAAAATATATAAGTATATGGTACACTACACACCTCACTGTTGTATTTCCAATACGATCACAGAATTACCGCATTATTACAGATATCATCTAAATCACCCACTTGAATCAACGAACAAGACGTTAATTATAATACTAATATAGAGGGTGGAGCAAAAGTTTCTGAAAAAGTTGCTTCATTTAGAAGTTGCTATCTTTTTAGCCCCCTCACCCCCTCACAGGAAGTGGGGATACCATTGGAATTTCAAATGGCAACCTGAACCGTCGAACGCCTGTAACAAAAAATCTCGTTCTGCCATTTCATGCACTTCCTAATTCTTCAACGTCAGTTTTAAGGAAAAAATCGCAAGAGACAAAAGTGGTTTGATCTTGAGAATGATATTGGTTAGACACTGAACCGTCCCTCATCCATTGTGTACAGTTTGAGCATCTGATCAGATAAATGGGATCGCATCGAGGGTATGGAATCGGTAAATACTGAGGGAGTGACGAGCGTCGGAGTCCTTCGATATCGCTAGTGTCATAGTTGTTTCCAAACGGCTGTTTTCAGGGCCAACAATGATGGGTGAAATCCGACCTAGAACCTGCAGGTGGTACACATCGAGTAATGCTAATCCAGGAGGTAATTGAAATTTCAAAGTCACCCCCATCCCACGTAAAGGCGTGACCGGGTGACGGATGGCTTAGTTTCTAACTAATGTCATTCTGAAGACCAAATAACTTTTGTCTCTTACGTTTATTTCCTCAAGGTTGTCGTTGATGCATTAGAAATTGCATGAAATGACAGAACGAGGTTTTTAGTTACAGGCGTTTGAAGAGTCAGGGTGGCACCGGATAAAAAAATGGTTCAGACAAAAATTGCATGTTTTTTTAGGTATAATCATAATCCGTGAAAAAAAGTGGGCGTTGCCATTTGAAATTTCAAATTCACTCCCACCCCCTGTGAGGGGTTGAAAGAGGCGGAGAGTGGTTTTGGATTTAAAAGATGACAACTTCTAAATCAAGCAACTTTTGTCTCAAGAATTTTCAGAAACAAGCTGCCCTTTTAGAATTACCGGTTCGTTGCCGAAATTTTACCCCACCCTGTATGTGTATACATAGGTATATACACATACATATAGCGGGTGTACATATTAACAGGGGCGTCCGGTTCACGTAAATATTCTCAATATCCAATCTACGCGATATGGGCCGTGTCTAATTACGCGACAATCGGTGTATATGCACGGAGCGTTCAATCAAATCACCTTCCTGTCTCATCATTGTTTTGGCCACGATGACGATGACCGGTGCGTCCATTATCGCGATCGGATCGCTACGTAGGAAATCGCACCGTACCCATCTTCGTAATGCCCGGTGCCTGTTCCACCGTCTCTCCTTCCTATATCGAACATAGAGTGATTATGCTTGTCGTGATCGCGGACGGCAGCGATTTAACGAATTGTCGAAGCGCGAAAGACACTTAGTGTCTCGCGTCAAGGGGTCTCGTCATCGCGCTGTATTTCATCAATCTTTTGTACTAATATCATACATTATTGCAGATCGCTTTTATCGATTTCGTAATATATATATTTTATTTCCGAACAAATAATAAATTGATGGAGTAAAAAAACTATTGAATTACAATCGTGCTATGAAAATTTATAACTGTCTGCCCATCGATAGGATGGATTTTTTAGCTATTAATATAACTTATCGATAATTTTTTATCGCGGATTTTCGTTAATGGCATATCTAGAGACGTGCATATTTTTGTCATTCTATTGATTTACAGCAAGACTGATTAAAACTCAATGAAAATCATTTCGCAAATTTCCACCTTGTCGAATGTATTGGATGTCTCGGATCAATAAAAGCGATAATGACACACAAGACGGAATTCAAGTGAGAAACTTGCGAAATGATTTTCATTAGCTTAATCACTCTTGTTGTAAATCAATACAATGGCAAAAATATACACATCTCCAGACATACCATTAACAAAATCCACGATAAAAAATTATCGATACGTTATATTTACAACTAAAAATTGCATGCTATCGATCGGCAGACAATCTTAAAATTTCATCGTACGATTGTAATTCAATAATTTTTTTATTCCGTCGACTTTATACCGTCGGCGTCGCCGTATTATTTGTCCGGAAGTAAAATTCCGGGAAGCTAACGCATAATTGAAACGTAAGAGGCCCATGGCACATGCATACGTGCGGTTACGACGAACGCGCACACGGCACACGCACGACACAAACATATTTCTATCTAACAATAAGAATTCGAAGGGTACGTTTTCCGGCAGTCACTCTGGCATCTGAGGAGTTAGTCGCTCGAGAAATCAGTGAACCATTTTATCTGAAATCAGGCTAGGAATCACTAACAATCTCACGAAATCGCAGGTTATCTTGATTCGGAAACCACGGGAATCGCAGTGGAAATCGCTCGATTCTGCGAGTGACAAACCCCTCGGTCGCCACTGTGGTTTAGGAGAGCAGGTTCTTCCGATCAATTTACTTAACGACTGACTGTTTCGGTCCTGTCCGTCCTCTTTTCGCGTTAAGGCAGTTCTATCCTTTTTTCAAAATCTTAGGAATCACTTGAAATTTTGATATTATGTAGAAAAAACAGTTATAAACAAACGCTCAAATTTTTTAATTGATTCACCACCTACTTTGTTAAATAAACGCTATCAAAAATCATTTTTCTGGAGCACGTTTCCTATACTTAACACGTGAGAGACTGTGACTTCAATTACATATGTAATTATAACAAGGGAACGGATCTTACCATTTTTTTTTAACGGATATAATGTTCTTGACTATATAAAGATCATTTATCGATTTATCGTCTTTCGAAAGTAATAATTTACACTGGGCACTGAACGTGGAAAGGAGTGAGTGTGATGATGCAACAACGTACACAAAACTTTGTTTTGTTTACAAAAACTTCTATACATGTATGTACATCTGTGCAGCTGTGGTATTTTTCTGGACCTTCTTAATCTTGAGGTTCTCCTAGGAGGAGGTTCATACTCCATGAAAAAAGCTATCTACAATTCTAAATCTCCCACTTGCATTATTTAAACAACGTTATTGTACAGATTTTAAAAGTATGAAATGGTTTCCAAAATGTCATTGTTTCTAGCTTTAAACTCCCGCTTTAAAATTGGAAAACAATTTTCCTTGGAACTATAACAGCCTATAACCATCACTGACATCAATTAATTCGAGCAGCAACATTTTGACAAATGATGTTGCTGCTGTTCAAGAAACTAGTACGAAGAAATACTTACCAACAGCTGGCCAGCTGTGAAATGCATAACTCCCGTATTTTTACGCTGCGGGCAGTCGGGAGTTAAAAATCATAAAGAGATTCTGGATACAATCATTTGATGACATTCATGCTTTGTAAATTTGATCATTTGATGAAATCTACAGATTTTGAGCGAACCCCTGCAAACTCGAGACCAACCAAGTTTACTTCCGAAATATTGTGAGTAAACAATGTAGTTCTATAGGTGAAAAATTACGTGAGGGTAAACTGATACAGCAATTAAAAATAAAACTACTCTCGGAAAATCAGTCCCCATTATGGGTCGGGATGAACGTTTCAGCCACCAGGTGGAAAAAAAATTCCTGTACAATAAAGCAGGGAATTGTTTCAATATATGAAGATATTTTGAACGCTTTGGTCTTGAAATTTGATTCTTTTGTCTCGTGAAAACAAAGCTTCCTCTACGGGAAAGTAAAAAGCTAAATAGACTTTGCTTTGCTCGAAACGCGTGCATCTTACAATTAGAGCCACTCATTTCATGTAGCATTAATTTAGTACAAATAAATTACATTTAATTCAAATACGATATATTTTTTGTTTGTGCAAATGTAAAAAAAAGATCAGATTTCCGGATCAAGTACCTGCCGTGCGGTGCGTGCAAGTATTCTACCTCATTCACTCGCCATCCTCTCTCCCTCTCTCTCTCTCTCTCTCTCTCTCTCTCTCTCTCTCTCTCTCTCTCTCTGTCTCATTCCCTCATCTCCTTTCAAAGGACAAGCACAGCGCCGAGAACGAGACGAAACGAGTCAAAAGAATGCTGTCCTTTTGCTCGGATCTCGCGGGTGCACAGGCCACAACGATGAACGCATCGAGATCGTTCCAAGTAGAAGTACACTCCGCCTCTCTTCCCCCCTTGCCCATACGCCGCTAATTTGTTTGAGTAAAACAATATCGAGTTACTGCCGATGTTATCTCCGAGACACGCACGTGCTACACAGGATTACTTTTCTGCCTCCGTTGTCGTCTGATGATGTCGTCTCAGTTTTCTTCGTCCTCTCTTCTTCTTATTTCTCTTCTTCGTCATCTGGTTATTCGCATGTGTATTACTTTTTACTCCTCGAAGCAAGCCCATTGTGCCCTTTTCAACGGACTGTTGATTCTACGATATGTTTTTTCCGCAATCTGTTAAACTCGTCCAAGTACAAGGATGCGAAATACCTTTCAACTTTTCTCTTCAAGTTAGAACAATTAAGTCATTTACTCATAATCAGTCACAAGCGGACGTCTCGCCTATTTGTTACTACAACATTTATTCGAGGATTTTTCGACTAGGACATCACCATCGTTCTCGACAGTTCGATAGCCACTTTTGCTGTAAGGGAGTGTATATGTAAGTGTGCATTAGACTCACTCTCTTGCAGGTTATGTATACTCTCTAAATTTGAATTAGTAAAATTGCACTAAATTTTAGTTACATTTTACTAATTCGTTTGGCGAAAAGTGGGTCACTAATGATTAGTGAAAAATCACTAATTCGATTAGTCAAAATTGATCGCTATGAAAATTAGTAACATTTGACTACACAATTAGTAATCAGCACAGCTGATACGTTCATGCACCAGCCGATTGTAATTCTTCGCGCGAATGATATGTAATAATCGCATACGTATCGACAAGAAAACGAAACGTTCGTACACTTTTTGCTTTTCCCCTTAAAACTTTTATAAAATAAGATTCGCCATTTCGCATTGCGCATGAACTCACTGACATGAGAAAATGACGCCTCCGACATCACAATGGCAGAACAAAGGAAGTATCGGGTCGGGAGCTGGCGCCTGTGATTGGTCGATCGCTGAGTCCTGTACTAATTGATTAGCGATCGTCTAATATCACTAATGAATTAGTAAACTGTATTTACTAAATAATAGTCAATCGTATTACTAATTTGCTTTAGTAAGCCTAATTTACTATTTTGTTTACTATTCTATCAGTGAAACGATGCATATATCACTATTTCACCAGTAGAACATGCATTTACTAATTGGATTAGTCAATTTTTCACTAATTCAGATTTAGAGAGTACCTATTTAAGGAGTTACCCCCACTTGCGATTTTGAAAAAATCGATTTTTTTTTATGGCATTTTTTTGAAGCGGCATCTTCGGAAGAACTTCTGTATGGACCCGGAAGAGATGACTCTATGTAAGTTGACAAAAAAAAATATTTTCTTCGTGTAAACTGAAATTGAAACTTTAAACGCGTTTTTCTCAAAATGGCATTTCTGAAGTCGGTGACCAAGATTACTCGAACACTAATGAACCGATCTTCTTGAAATTCTGCAGGCTTATTTAATACATAAAAATGTAGTCTTTAATCGTTCGATTTTTTTCGTTAAAATCGAACCATTAACTTTGACTGTCCGCCATTTTGTGAAAAATGAATATTTTTTTAAATCCTTCGATTAAAGACTAGTTTATACTTATATTTGACTAAATCCATCCGCATTTTTGTTTTAGATGATCCACTTCGCCGCAATGTTGGTCACCGCAAACCGTATATATAAAAACATTATTTCATTGACGACCATTTGCCACTAAACAATGTAATATTTTTCAATAAAAAAATTACTGAAAGTTCTTCAAGATGTGTTCTTTAAGATGGTACATTGATCGATTAAAAAAGTTTTGTAGTTTTCTTTAAAAAAATTCATGAAAAAGGCCTTTTTTTGCGCTACAAGTGGGGGTAACCCCTTAATGATCTGATAAGGTTCGGTAGGCTACGGTGGTAATTCCGGAGAATTTCTTCGGTGAAAGAAATAGACCGACACTCGAGTTCATTTTATGAGAGTTTATTTCCAAATTACAAGTTTTACAATATACGAGTCTATTCGGAGTAATTTGTATTTATTGTTAGACAGATAATATATACATTACCAAGCAAGAATGCACAACAAATTCTATTGCATAAAGGTAATTATGTTGCTATCTTGTTCAAATTGTAACCGGCTCCTTGACAAAGGGGCAGCCTTTTTATACTGATTTTTGTTGGTTGCTCGCTCGGGGGCAGTTGTATCTCTGGATTGGTAGGTATTCTTATTTTTGCCCTCGTATGCTCAGATTGGGCATCTGTTCGGTTAATCCGTAACAATATCTAGATATATGTATTATTGATTAATAGAAATATTTATCAGGTGACCTAATTCCTTATTAAAGGTTATCGCGTGGAAAAGTCATGGAATTTGCTTTAGTTGCTTAAAGAATATGCTTTATTGCGTACGCGATTTTGGTCCTTATTGCCTAAGTCGTGGTGCGCATGGTTACAGTGTACTTATTGTTTTAGCCGCCGATCACCCGAGTGGGGATGCTTGGGCTCGCAGCATAGCTCTTCCCTCATACTTTATATTCTGAGAAATGGTACAACTGCCTCTTAAAAGTTACAGGAAAAATCGTGAGAGTGAGAGTTTTATCATGAACCAGTGAATTGGGTAGGCCCTAAAAGTTTGCACGATGTCGGAAGGGAAATGAATAGTATCAATGACAAAAAATGTGCCGGGCAGGAAAGCGTTATCGCATGCTGTCTAAGACCCGGACGAATCGAGAACCATACAGTTTTATTAGGTCTTAGTACCAGATCGTAACATCATCTTTTTTAACAATCTCTTTTTTACCCACGTTAACAAAACCCAATAAAAAGAAAACAGTTTAATTCATTAATAAATTCAACGTTCCAACGGATGTATGACAGCAAAGTAAATATTATTTTCCTTTTTTTATCAAAACGCTCAAGTAGCTATTCTACGGATACTTGATGTTGGCCCAGAACTGTAATGGTCATTCAGTCTTCTGCCTACTCTATTCCTTCTTGTACCGGATTCTTAGCCTTTGACAAGCCGACGCGCCACCCAGTGTGCGAAATTAGAAGCCTATATATATGTTACATTTATATGTGCCTATGTATGTGTGTTAGAGCAAAAAGGTATCGAAACCCCTGGGATTCAACGGGAGGCGCTGGTGGACAAGATGTACCTGCTTAAAATTCCACCTAAGCCCAGCAAACCAGAATCCTCACCACAAGCCCGCTCTACCTCGCCCGTAACACGACTTGGAATCAATGATAGATCCACCTCTCTGGATCGTTGGAACTCCACGCAGGAAGATGGCCCGTAGTTTTTCTCTCCTTCTTTATTTTGAGCATCTATATAGATATACACGTGATTCTTTCTTTCCTTCTTCCTCTCCCACCCTCTTCCTCACTCTCTCTACCTCTCTCTATTTCTTTTACATCAATTTATTGTGCTTATCTCGTTCCTCTTATTCGTTTCTGCCGAGCACCTCTCGGGCGATGGAGAAACACGCGCGTTCGATCAAGTGAAAAGAGACAAAAGAAAGAAGAAAAAACAGGTACCGTAGAGGACGCGCGCGAGCAAAAGCGTGCAGGATCGATTGACGTTCGAGATAGTAGAGGCAGGAGACACGAGAAACTGTCAAGCGGCATTTCCAAACGTCACTCAATGAGGCGTCAATATATCGACGTGTCCACCTTACCCTGTCGCCAGTGCATTGGTGCACGTGTGTGTTCCCGATATGCATTCCTGCACCGATCTAAGGGGCCTCACCCCCGCCCCTTGTGGCTCGCCATTTCTATTTTTCATGACGCTTATTTTCTGACTCTTTTGTTTATTTCATAGATGAGTGTATTTGGTCAAAATAAGACCCCCATTTGACGATCCCTGCCAAATTTAAACCCGCTCAACCCATTACTGCAAAAGTTTTCTAGTCCATAGGGTTGAAAAACGTCATATGCAGAACAACATCTCTAGGTATTAGAGATATGTTTTTTATACACGATTCATTTTGAAGGAAATTCATTTCGTTTTGAAATTTAATCGCTTCATTTTTTGTTGATTGGTTGGAGCTCCCTTCGATATGAAAGACGTTTGGTGTGCAGCGATCTACAAGCCCATTTTATCCTGCTTATCAGCATAATTCTTTACTATGACCGATTTTCACGCATATTATGTGATGCATGTTTAAAATAAGAATATTGTATTGATTGAAAAAAGTTGCAGCAAAATAGGCAGCAATATTAACAATTTTTCGTCTACGATTTATATGTTGTAAATAGACTGTAAATAAACATTTGTAAATAGACCCCAAGGTCTATTTACCAAATGACGGCATTAAAACGTTCATTACCATTTTATGTATGCCCTCAAACATATATTTTTTATAGATCTAAACTCCTTAAATGCTCGTGTATTGTCTTAACGAATTATACCGAGTCAGAAAGTAAAAAAAAAAAACAATTTTTCACGAATCTGTTTCGAAAAGGTGTTTGCATTTATTTTAATGAATCTGACATTGAATTAAGTTGATTTCAACTTATATAAACATACTTTCTTTTTACAAAAATATTGATTTGTCAATCTGTTACGGCCGATCTTCTGGAGCACCTAAAACAGTCCCCTTGCGGTAAGAAAGGTATCTCTGAACTGTTTCTTCTGCAATGGAAAATTAACGAAGGTTTAATATAGTTCATATAAGAAAAAATGTTGTCTTTTTGGATATGTGTGGTTTTTAACCGGGCGCTCAGCCTAGTGGACCATGCCCGAGCCCTTGATGGGGCATAAGCGTTACCGAGGCGCTACCACGGGTGAGCCAACCTCTCGCCCAAAGCTTAGCAATCCGGTCGCCCCTGCGACCGCCAAGTCGAAGCCATTTATGGCGGTGTTCCGTAGGATGTCACTGCTGATGTCCTCGAGGCCGCTGCAACTTGTAATTAAGTGAAGTGTGCCCATCCTGTTATGGCACCTCTTGCAAACCGGGTCCTCTGCGAGGCCCAGTCGCACTAGATGCTCTTCAATGTGCTAGTAACCCGTAACTAGCCCCACCACCAATCTCAATTGAGACTGGCCGAGAAGCGTCAGCTCGGTTCCTAGCTTTTCCGCGCAGCCAGAGAACAGTGCCCTCATGCCTGGGTCTCGCTCCCAAAGGTCCGCAAAGCGCTCTGCAGTCCACTTTTTGGTCGCCCCACGCACGAACTCCTGGGGTACTCCTATGGGGCACAGGGGACATCTCCTATCCGGCCTCATAGAAGGCCTGCCGGATGAGGCCTCCTATGAGGCCTGTCGGATCGAGCCACGAAGCACTGATCTTAGCGAATACGTGCGCCTTCATAATGCCTTACATATCGATGTGACCCGACACCCAGAGCAGGTTGACTCTGTCAGCAGTGTCTAGCTGTATCAACAGGTTTACGCAGCCCTTAACCAGCCCATACTTGATAACAACTTTATGTACTGTTCATCTGTGTAAACCGCCCAGTCCGTTTCAGTCTTTGTCTTCAAAGCTTCAGAGAGCAGACAGCGAGAGCTTGAGTGTAATCTGCTCAGCTCCTTACGCTACGGCGTAACCCTTTTCCCTTTTTTGCGTGTCCTGACGGTGCTCGCAGCTTCGTAAGCGCAGATGATTGAGGAAGTAAGCGAGTTCACTCTCTCTTCAATCTGGCTTCCCATTCTCGGCCGGCACCCCGGTCCCCCCACCTATCCTTCTAGGTCCCTCTTGTAGAGATCCCAGTTCGTGGCCCTAGGATTGCGGTAGGTCACCGTATCGCGCTAATCTCCCCCGGCCTCCAAGCTGAGAATTATCCGTCGGTGCTCCGAGAAAGTAGACTCATCGTCCATCCTCCACTCCCTCAATCGATATTCAACTCTTGGAGACCCCAGCATAAGGCCGATAATTTTCTGTTTCCTAATGGTGACAAAGCTGGGCTGAGGTCCCTTATTTAGAATCTTAAGATTGGTTGTCGAAAGGTATTCCGGCAGGGCCAATCCTCTCCCATTTGTGCCCGTGCTTCCCCAGATAAGGTAGTGCGAGTTTACGTCACATCCTATCACCAGGTCCCTTCCTTTCGGCAGAATTTCACCACTACCCTCAATTCCTCCATAGGGGGATGTACAACCGAATCGCAGGGCAGGTACTCCGAATAGATGATGAGGTCCGTCAGTCTCCCGCCCATCCTTAGCCTACCCGATGCTACCTCTAAATCTCTACTGCAGAATCTGCTCAGCTTCAGGGCACCGTGTCGCTTTGATACTAAGCCACGGGCCTTTGGGCCGACGTCTGTGGGATCGTATGTTAGGGTGCCATTTCTCTAGTCTATCCCTGTCATCAGCCCCTTGAGGATCCAAGGTTCATGTATGAGGGATATAAGCCTATCTGCTTTACCGCAAAGTCCCGGCTATGTATAGCTGAGGCCACAATACAGTGCTTCAAGTTAATTTGGGAGCAATAAGTACACGTTGCATCCACAGTGGCTGCAGCGTTTGACTTTCTTCTTTTAGTACGGATTGAGGGTTAGGGAAAGAAGGTTTGGGTATAGGGTGGGGTGAAGAAAATGGCGTGGGGCTGGTATGGAGGACAGGAGATGGGCGCCCTACCGCACGCCATAGCCTCACCTACATGTTAGCGGGATGCCCATGTTTCCCACAGTTTGCGCATAGCAGTTGCATTTTATCTGTTTGCGCAGAGATAGGGCACTTGCCATGTTCATTGCTTTCGTTACTCTTATCACAGCGAAATTGTAAATTGGAATTAACACTGGCATGTCCTAGTCGCTGGTATTTTCTGCATTGGTAAATGCTTGTTTTTCGCAACTGTTCCCACTTTACTTTCTCGTATAGCAGAAAGGTTCCTTTTTTTAGCTGCGAGACGTCGCTATCACTGGTCAACTGTATTGGAACACGTGCTTATGTATGTTGACTTAGCTGATTTTCATTTTTGTTTATTGTGGTATACTGTAGACTGAGCGCTGCTATTTTCTCGGCTATATCCATTTCGGTGAAATCTCCCGATATTCTTTTAAGCACTAATGTTTTTGGTCTTTGTGTCTTGGGGGTATAGGTATAGTATTGTACTTTCACTTCACTGAGCGCCTCCTTTATTGCTCGGTGTTTCCATGTTTTGGCAGCGACCTAAGAGTTATGTTTCTATGTATTGTAAGCACTAGATGTACAGCTCTCATGTAATTCACTTGTTTGTACCGTTTTATACCCCACTTGTATTCCACTCCTTTAATTGTTCAGTTATGTTATGTACCTGGGTCCACAAGCTCTTATACTTTGATACCAGAAAAATTTGATTTTATACGTATTTTACACATGTCCAACGCGGCAATAGAGAACGAAAATTAGATGGATGGGCACCCGTGATATTCTTTTGAAAAAGAAAAGCCCGTGCTACCGCGACATATTTATTTTTTGGTAATTACAATTCTCTTTATTTGCGATGGATAACTATTGTATATAAGCAGGCATTCTCAGAAGAACAGCTAAACGTAACTGGGACGCCATGTTAGAATGGATGCCCAAACAAATCTTTAAACAATTTACAGAGGGTCTCCTCGAGTAATTATATAGATGAGTAATTCCTGAACTTCCGCAAATCTGAGGCCATAAGGTCCATACTCATGCTATTATTCCGGGAAACGGCTCACATATAGCAAGTTGCATTGAAGATATCGTGATCATGTACTGAGGCGAGGGTTCGACGCAGACAGTAGTAGAATCACTTTCGCACGCGAAGTAGTCGGAATGAGTGTGCCACACTAATACCATTGAACGAGTGAACGACTCATACGCGCGAGGCTTCATTACCCGGGGGCCGTGTTAATTAGTCGGCGATAGGCGATCGAGCAAAGCCTCGAAGCGAGCACACCGCGCGCGTTCGAGCATCGAACAAACCCGTTGTTGTCTTTAGTCTCGTAATCCTTCCCCAGAACAACGAGAGAGAAAGAGAGAGAGAGAGAGAGAGAGAGAGAGAGAGAGCGAGATCTAAAAGAGAGAAGAAAGATGTGGGATGACTTCGACCATTTTGCTCGCCCCAACAACGACGATCAGAGTTCGAGTTCTCGAGGATCAACGAGAACAGATAATAAGGGTCAACGGACTTTGGCAGAATATAGAAGATCCTCGATTTTCGAAAGTTTAAATCATCTGGTGTGAATTAATTAATTTTCCGAACCAGATTAATGAAATAATCCATTTTACTAATCGTTAGATTAACGCAATTGCACACAAAACAAATAATTCACAAATATTTCATTTATGTCACTCACTTGTAATTTACAGAAATTGAAAAATAACGCAAATTCCTGAATTTATTAGGCATACATCAATACTGGATGAGAAGGTATGACGATTCTTAATTGGTTCATCGCGTGCCAGATGCTCTTTTTCTCTCTCTCTCTCTCTTTTTCTCTCTTTTACTTTTTTACGTTTCAAGCTATTCACTTAAATTCATTGTTAAACATATAATGCAACAGACTTACTGTATATTTATTTTATTCACCCATTGTAAGTCCGATAAGAATGGAGAATAGAAAAAAATGTATTTATGTATTAATCATAAATCATGGGTCAATGGACGTGACAATCGAGTCATCTCGTCGCAAATATTCTCCTTCCCTCTGTTTCTGTTTCGAGTTATTTGCTTAAATTCATTAACGCACCAGCATCACCTCAGGAGCTCGGTAGATTACTATGTAAAGTGGCAAAAAGGAGCATTTAGAGTCGGCATGCGCACCATTCGAAGGATAAAGAACACGAGCAGAAGTTGTATATATATGTATAATAAAGCAAGGAGCTCGAGAGCGTTTACTCTTGGTGAATATAAGAGTGGCACGAGCGGCTTTAACAGGCACGTGGGAGACACGCCTACCCGACAACCTGCCCCGCGGTTTCTCCAGCCCCAACAAAGTTTGCAATTAACATTGGCCGAGTGTGGAGCGAGCTTGGCGATGTTCTGGCTAGCTGGGTTACACCAGGCACCACGTCTCAGAATCGACGCGGAGAGAGTTCAACGTTAATTAACGAAACGAAACGGTGTTCTAGAACGACGACAACGATGAGGCGAAGGCAATGAGCCCGACCAATTGTCGCTCTGTAAGAGCTCATGACACAAAAGGACGAAGCGAGATATCAAAAGACTAAAAAGACATCTGCGCTTGATTGTTTTATAGCCGCGGACTTACATTGGCTGCGCCTTATTTTGTATTTTCAAAGAAAACCTTGCGATATTTCAAGTTTCCTTATTCGCGGGTGCGTCGTTGCGTGCGTCTCAAATATTTTCTACGAGTCTTACCTGTTGACTTGAAACATACCAACACAGCAAAGAGAGTGCACACACTGACAAACAGCAGCGAAGACACTCTATTGCCAGCTAATTCATACATAAAATCTCCCAAAAAAGCACCGAATTCTGCCAAAAACTCCGAAAGAGACTCATTTTTGTTAAAGTTCCGAATTATTAACTCAGCGTCAACGATAGAGAATAAAGCTCATGATGAACTCGACGAAGTTTCTTCGGGTCACTCTATCGACTCGAGACGTCACAGATGTAAGTCCTGCAGGTCTCCAGGTAACGTTGTTACTCAGATTTCGGTTTTTGAGACTCCACCTACGCAATATGTGTGACGATTTCTTTCTTATTTATAAGATTTTTTGTGTTACTCTTTCCCAAACGAATAAGACTATATGACATATGCCAGGCACGTGGCTTTGTACCCTCGATCGAGAACATTCACGCTCGGAACCTTGCTCTCATCTCGGGCCAGTTTTATTGGCATTAGTCTCGGTGAACTCTTCTCGGTCGCGTTGAAAAGAACTTGCTGCTTCACGGTGCACCAGTTTCAATCCGAAGAATCGAGGGTTCTTATACTGCGATCCATATTCGTCATGGTACTAATGAAACTCCTGTCATAATTCAGGTTTTCGGAGATCGAAAAAAAGAGAACCAGCTACTCAGTCACCGATATTACCCGTTTCTACACCAAAAATAATTCACATGTTCTCATTACCACTTAAAATTACAGCAAATATTTGTTTATTCTTTTTAACGAAAGTATTGATGGAATTTATTCAGATCGTTATGAACTTATGTAAAATCAAGCTAATGGAAAAAATGGACGAAGCATCATTCAGTCACCAATATTACTCCTTCTTGCACTTAAATTAATTTACTGCGTTTATTTACTGAGGGTTAAAAAATGTAAGATCGTTTTTATTCGTTTTAATAAAAATGTTAGTTGAATTCTTCGATACCGTGATTGATTTGTTGTAAGTCAAGCTAATAGATGGGTCTTCTCGCCCGATGAGGAAACAAGTGAGATCTTTCATGGTCACAAGGACATTCCATTAAGCAGTGATGGTTAGTTGGGAACTTTTGGGGAATATCGAAGGCTAGGCTATTTTACCACCAGAAGAGAAAACAGTGGATAATCCTTGCCGAGACTTAAAGGGACGAAACAACAGAGTCCTTACTAGGGGTTGAAGACGTCAGGTGGGCCACGTGCCAAAGATAGGTCAGCGAGCCTCGGACCGCCCTTTCTTGGTTTTCTCCAAAATTAAACGTATCGTCGAACGAGATATTCTCATTTAAGACACGGATGCTGGTAAGAACAATACTTATCGAACCTTTTGAGAGAATCGTTCGGGTCTAGGTCTAGCAGTTGGTTGGCAACTATCAAGCAACAAGTGGCGCATATTTCACCGTTCAACTTCCGCGTGGGCCAATGGATTCGGCTCGAGCGTTAAGAGGTCTGGGATTCAATTTATTTTACGCCATACGGTGGCGGACGACCCATATTCACATTCGTTCCGCTCGCTCTGGCTGACGGGTGTCCCCTCGCTCTCTCCGCTCTGTTGTGCTCTGCTCCGCTCAGAAACTCTGATGTTCTATGACCCATTGTAATTATAAGAGCTAGCCGACATCGACCAACGCCATCGTTTTAAGACTAAGCCTTACTATCGAAAGAAATAAAAAGTTGACGACAAGAGAAAGTAAAGTTGTGGCAATGCCTGGTTTATGCAGAATACGACCGCCGTAGACTCACCTGTGCCCACGGAACTCCGCACAGTACGTCAACGCATATAATCCATCCACGACACAATTGCGCAAAGTATCAACTAAATATGGTACAAGTGTACACGTACTGTATTGGATGCAACGTTAATATATAAAACTGCTATACCGGCCTTTCATTCTGTTGCCCCCATAAGCCGGATAGCTTCGCAGAGAACATTGACACGCGTCGTGTTGTGTGTTCTGCGAACTTGTCGCAACTTCGAATTCTATTTTCCGGCTTCGTAACCTGATAATTTCATACTTACAAATGCTATTTATATCTCGCAATCTTTCAATATACAAATATACCAATTAATACTCACAATTAATTAAATCGCTCATTGCGATGAGTAAAAACTCAATTATTTGGTTTTTAGTTACATATGACGTGATTTCGAAGTAAAACAACATATAAAGCGATATTCTAATTTAATGAAAATTGTTTAACGAAAATTTAGAAGGGATGATAATATCCTGTCGATCGATAAGTTTGTTATACTATATTTTATAGATTTATATTTATAATGTTATAGATGTGAGCGACTGACCAATACACCGTCCTGTCCATTACCGTTATCCTTATGTAAGAGGAAGCTCTACTTATATAAGAACTTATGAATGTAATTAATATAAGCATAATCGAAGATTAACTAACGAGTCAAAACATGAAAATATATATATTTTGGATAGACAAACGTTACTTCCAATTTGGATACCCACGGTGTACACCTACGGAACTCTATTCTCCTCGTGGACAACGCTATAGTTGTTCTCGCAAACGAACTATGGCGTTCATCTATCTCGAATAGCGTAGGTATCTTAGCACATTATATCACGAGAAACGATGTACTCTTCTCACTACGACGTGAGGATATTTTTTTCTAACGTTATTTCTTGCCTCATGGTACAATTGAAAAAAAAAAACCAAGCACAACGCTGGTTCGTTTCGTCCGACAAGATTTAGTAACCATATGATGTTGGCTGCTGTGATCTATGGCTGTCACGGAGATCGAAAAAATCCTAAGATACCAGACTCGTCGTACGTCGACGTAGTGTTATAAACTATCTTATTATCAGCATAAAATTAAGCTGAGTTGGAGTGTAGTTTGGGATAGAGTAATACTTTGCTAACACAAGCTATTTTCATTTTTAAACGCATTTAGTGATGAAACAAAAGGATGGATTGCCCTTGAGTTCAAGGGTGGAAAAATAAATAAAAAGGATTGAATAAATCGGGCTAAGTGAGAAAATGCAAGAAACAAAATTATATCACCGTTTTTCACCATAATGAACAATATAACGTACAGTATTGGACAATAAGAAACTCGTTCCGATTGAAGAAAAACAACATTTTAAAAGACGAAAAATCTGTGCTGGTTCCCATGAAAGAAAAATCAGAGCAAGGATTACCAGCCCTGAATAATATAAGGTGTACGAAGAAGGGCAAAAAATAGACGATAGAATGGGATAAAAAGGTTTTCGAGGATTTGGGAAACCTGCCCGATAGTTTAGTCGAGCCTGTGAAGAAAAAAGGACAGGAATGAACGAATGCAGAGAAGCGGAGAGATTGCGTGGAAAAGAAAGTGAGAACGATACCTGGGGTGTCCTGCGGTGCTCCGGTATATTATTCGAAAGGACAAAGAACGAGCCTTGAAGCTCGTCTACTCGAGAAGACGCGATTCTGGAAGACCAAACAGTACTCGTGTATTTCGTGACAGTCTTCTCTGGATTTGTGTCGTCGCCCCAGGAAACGACAGAGAAAATAAAAGAAATATCTCAAAATGTGTACAGAGGAGTTGGGGACAAGGGATGATTTTCCTTATACGGATGAGATTTTCCCTTGAATCCTCCTCTATTCCATTTCTACCCTTTCGTAACAGAAAAAAAATCTTTTCTTTCCTTTTCCTCCGCTGCGGTTTACTTTTGCGGCTGCATACAAATATCAATGAACGTGAAATCGAATAACTCTGCTCCGCGTTAGAGAAATGGATACATCATGTTATCTCATTATGAAAAACAAAAAACAATGCTTAAAAGACAGTGTTACATGCGGTGTGCGCTTCGAAAGTTCGATCAGTACTCCAGCAAACACTGAACAACCGATCAAGTTACAAATTGGCACATACACAGAGAATTATGGCAAAAAGTGGCTCTTAGTATTCTTTTTCCACAATTTTGGAAATAGTGTCGCAGGCGACGAGCGTTTCAAAAACGCCATCCGTCCTTTTTCCGGCACTGAGCGTTAAAGTTTTGAGAGTATCTAGAGAATTATGGCAAGAGAATTTTGGAAAACAAATACCACGGGCCACTTTTTCCCATAATGCTCTATGTACCTGCCAATCTTTAACCTGATCGGGCATTTAGTGCTCGTATGTTTATTGATAAAATTTTCGATGCCGTGCGTCACATGTAACACTAACTCTTAACGCTCTAGACCAGCTTCCCCCCTTAAGTCCCACTTCATTGATGAAAGAATTTTTATTTTCCTTTTTTTCACGGACGATGAGATTTGAAGAAAAATTTCGTATCAAGGTAAGTTCTGTTAGGAGTAAAAAAGGTGCAAGTATCGTAACTACTCAAAAAAAATCCGCCAACGTTTTCTCAAGCCATTAATATTGACTATGCAGATCGAAACCGGAAACGCGGTTTTGTTTTCGAAGCTTTGGCACGATATAAAATTTCTTTCCGCAAGGATTTTAGCTCCGGTTGAGTCAAGTTTGCGAGACCACGTGGGACGGCTGCCTCGTACCCGTCCAAAGACGTTCCCTTTGGTCCCGCCGGTGTCACGTGGATCGCAAGGACAGGCCAGGAATGGGATACAGAACGAACTCGCGCGCGACAAAGGGCCCGAATCCGCGTAAAGCGAAACTCGTCGCCCGATAGACGTGCCGCGCTCTCGCTGGTAAGCGGTGAAACTTCAGAGAAACTCCGCGCGGCGTGGAAGGACCACAGAAAGAGGGAGAAAGAGAGGAAAACAACATAGGACGAAACGGAGAAAGCGCTGCGAGCAGGTCACCCGCGTTATATGGGCTATTCCGCATGAAGCGGAACTATTTTCGATCGGGGAGATTTATCGAATTTGACATCCGTTTTTGCGGACTATTGAAAAACAATAGTAATAGAAAGAATATTAAGAATAGAACGTCAGCAGTTTGTCGCTTATTTAATTTCTTTTTCCAAACTTAACCCTCGTAGATAATGTAATTTTTGAATTTTCCCTAAACTAAACGTCGTGTCGATTCACATAGAAGAGCCCATACGTATACATACATATATATATATGTTATTACTACTCCGCGCTGTTATTTCGTGTCGCCATCGCGATTCCTCCGCAAACTGCAGAGGATAGTGGGAGAGGATTAAAAGAAGAAAAAAGTATATAAATATCCCGTCGACAAAACGCGAGAAAAACTCGCGCATTGTGTGTGTAGCTCTTGAAGAGACATACGGCGAAAGATTAGCGAACGAGAGATATAAAGAAAGAAACCCACCACCTTTCTTCGATGGAAATGTATAGTGAAAAAAATATTCAAAACAGCGGAATTAATGCAGCTACAAATCGTCTGGGAACCGCAATATCTCGCATGTCGTCATCGCCAAAGATTCAAACGCGGCAATACTTTCTTTTCTTATAGCAGTGGAAAAGATTCTTTGCTCCTCATTACATCAGGTTTGCTTTTATTGCATTCTTTTTTTCTGCGGAGAAATTATTTGATACAATTATCATTATCAAAGATTACGAGCCAACATTGGTATATTTATTAGTTTTCAAATTTATTTACTGACCTCGTTGTTTTTTAAATTTGATGTCTTTTTAATCAATATAAAAGTAAATTGAGATACAAACTTTATATTAATTTACGAGAAGGCGTAGGGATTGCATCCATCCTCATTCCATGGTGAAGAGCATTATCGAGAAGCTTCAGTCTCCGAGGACGTAAAAGACCTTCGACCTTTGGCTGCCAAGGCAAGTAGGGTGGAGCGGGGTGAAGGTGGGGGGAGAAGAAAGACGTGAAAAGAAACGAGATAAAACGGATCTATGGGAAAATATATTCCACCAAATATAAACATCGATAAAATCAACATGTGAAATAGAGTGTGGGGAAATATATAGTGGTAGAACGAAAAATTCATCTAGAAGGGAGGGAGGGGGGCGGGGGTGAGATAATTCCTCGTGTACCGTGACGACGCGACCATTGAGCCGTGCGGGGAATGTTCTCTTTCTGATTCTGGTCTCTCCGCTTTTCCATAGCGAGATGAATGGAGACCGAACATGAAGAAAGAAAAGTGCGTGTGAGAGCATTCGACGAGAGACAACTCACCTACGTGTACTACTACCTTTTGAATTTTTTGTGTGTGCGCCTATAAGAACGTAAGGTGGCATTGTTGTCCGAGCGCATGAATGAACCATCAAACTGTATAGAGAGCGAACAAACGAAAGTGTACCTGCCACGAAGAACCTCAAATAGGATGAAAATGCAGGGAATCTAAAGAATTTCGAAACTGATTTGTCGCATTCTCGATGAATAGCATCGACAAGATTTTGCGAAATGTGAAGGTCTTCAAGACCACACGTGACAAAATCAATCCTGACGCAAACGCAAAAAATTTTAAATAATTGCAAGAATTGTCAAAATAAATAAATCAATGGACGAGAGCAATAGTGATCAACTAGGTTAAGAAACGCAAAATGTTGTGTAGACGGAATGGAATTTCGTGGCATTATCGCATCCAAGGACTCATCCGTGCCGCTTTGTAATCTCACTTCATTCTCTTTTATTTCTCGTGTCATTCGAACAAGAGAATTGACTATTCTTGTAGGATAGGTATATAACTGGACCCACATCGTGTGAAGCGCATGATTTTGGATGACTCTTATTTCAGCAGCAAAACGTATCCTGGTACCGATAAATCTCGGTTGACTCGACCGTAGAGCAAGCGAGGCTCTGTTTTCCCTTGCCGGGCACTCGAGTGTGCCGACTAAATCTTCATCGTATACAATGATCTTCATAAAAGTGGGTGGAAAACCATATAAAGTGATATTTTACGACTGTCGCGGCTGGTGGCACAGAGTGACCCAAAAGATTGAGAGGACTCTGTTGATCTACTTGCGACGATTCTGTCCTACTCATTTTTATCCCCGGCGTTTTCTTCACCGCTGTCCACCAAAGCTACGTAGGTAAAGACCCTCGGGCGGGATTCACATTTTTTGAAAATGTCAACTCAATGGTCATTCGAGCGAGGCATAAACGAGGTCATCTCCTTCGCCGACGGAAGAAAAGTTCCTCTTAGATTTGCCATTATTCATACCACAAGCGCGTTACTATATACGGATAAATTGCGATGAACACTTTTATTAATTTATCTATTTTTTTCACAATTTTGATGTTGGCAACCAGGCGTAGCTTATCAGGGAGATCCACAACATTATCAGGCATATAAAACAAATCGCATTGGATCGAAACTCGTCTAGATATTATTACGACACTTCGAATGCGCCCTCTCGTGAATGAGGGGGGAGGGGGGGGGGGCTTATAAGAGTGGGGAGTTCATCGATCGCTCCGGCGAGATACCTGACCTCCTAGGATGAAAGACACGGCGTGAGAAACGAAAGATCATCACGATCAATGCCGCAGGTGGAGAAGTTGCCGGGCTGCGGGCGCTCGTAGAGTCGCCCGCCCGCGTGTGGACCGATCCCGACCGTACGATCGAGAAATCGAGAAATGAGGCATATATATGTGGCTTTACGGATCGTCCAGTCGGATCCTTTTTCTCTTTCTGCGCGTCGGGCAATGAGGAACTTTCGTAAGGAAGCAGCGGAGCGCCCGGTTCATAACGGTACGGAAGAGGACGAAACGAAGGGACAGAGGGTACAATGTGGACGCCTCAATGACATGTCTACGATCGCCGCAATCTATACGTGTACATCGTGGTGTATATACACGGAATGACGTGACCCCTCGTTCGTTCTCTTCGTTCATCGCCGGACGATCCTCGTGTTTTGACCTCGAGAATTCCGCGCTCATCCCGGGCCCCCGATCATTTGATCGAAGCCCCCCCGGCACGACAACCGCACAGAGTAAAGAAAGAAAGATCGCTTTATGATTAGTACTGCGTAGGCCTTGATCTTCTAGGCCTCTTCGACCACCACTCTCGGAAATGTTTGCGTTGTGAACTAGAAAAATAAATGTATATAAGTATGGATGGGAAAACAATTCTCAAGAGAATGAATTCTTCGTTTCCCTCGTCATAGCGAAAAATTGAGAATCACTTACAAAAACCATTATATCTGGTTGCGTGCGATTGCGGGCGAAGGTCTGGCTCTTACGAATAGTTTTTCGTTTCGAGAAAATGGATGGTAAACTCATTCGCCCCAAAAAAATGTCGTACACAAAACTTTAGTTGGATTCTCGTACATTTACAAAATTGAAGGATTTGCAGCCGTTGGCGAAACTAAACGTTTAAAGAAAAATAAACTTTGCATAAGATCCAAACTGATCAAGATTTAAACAGAAATTACACCGAAGGCAGGCATTTTGGGTTCAAACTCGCATTCAAACCCGTGAGTCAAATTTGAGCCCACGAGTTACACGTGCGAGAGTCAAATTTTGATTTACCTATTTGTTCTATATCACTCCGAAGCGAATGTTTTAAACTCGTATTTATATAAAGTAAAAAGTTTGCAAAAGCCGATTAAGTTGAGCAATCGCGTGCTCAAATTTGACTTACACATTTAAACATACAGTACCAAAGTTGTGCATGTGCATATATACCTATACATGTAGGTATGTAAAGCAGTTGAGAAATGCATGCTTGGAGGCAAATATAATGACACCTGATACTCGAGAGGATGAAGCGGACAGTCAGTGTCAGTCAGTGTCTCTGACCGTGTTCAAGAAGAACGCGTGTCCCGCAAAGTGACCTGCAATTCCCAGTCGTCGCTGATGCGGCATGCATATCTGTATATACAAATATACACATGCATGCATACTTCTACATATACGTTATGATCCCAGGAATATGGTGACGAATGTGAAAGATCTAGATGATGATTTCCTTCCCTCTTGTACGTTTCTCTTTCTTCCTCTGGTTCTTGCACACTTTCGCCACCACACGCTTCTTTTTTTCGTCACGAATGAAACAAGCTACTCAAGACGGGACGGAATAAGGTGGAACGAAGACGACGGGGCAGAGATTAGCGAGACGACACGTATATAGATTTACATATATACATACACAGAAAGCTTATGGCAGCGTCCGCGTTGAACCGGACTGGTCGCGGTCTCGAGGTCAACTTGCTTTGGGGCATCGTGTACTTCGTGCTAACCCTCGCGTCTCTCTCTCTCTCTCCCTCTCTCGCTCGCTCTGTCACTCACTCGATCCCTTTCTCTCTCTCTCTCACTTTCTGTATGTATGTGTGGGTTTGACTCGCTGCAAGTCTATAGCAGTTTTCTTTGCAGCGAGAGAACGAGAGAGTCTCTATTTCGCTCGCTTTCTTTCTTTCTTTATTTCTTTCTTTCTTTTCTCCATCGTCCTCTCGGCTTCTCGTTCTTCTTCACTCTCTCGGGTTTCTAAACCCGGAAACGCGATTCACCAACTTCCCCCCTCAAGCTATATGATATGCACATCCCTCTCGATCTCTCTCTCTCTTCCCGCTCGTTTTCTCGATCTGAACCACTTTGCTTTCCGTTAGGATTCACCGTCTGTCGCCGATTACTCGGATGTTGACGTAGATCGTGAGCTTTGCATGGAATTTCGAAATTGCAAGGGGCATATTTCTTCTCTCAAGGATCGTTTCGTCTCGTCTCGTACGAGCTTTGGAAAAATGCTTCCTGGATGATTTTAGAATCGACGAGTAACTTATGTAAGCACGAGCACCTCAAAGGGTACGATTGGTAACGCTCCCACACTGAATCATGGATAAGTTTGCTCTGGAAATGACCTACGCGATCATATATGGTAGGTGTGGCTATCGTCTTGTAAGAATCGTTATCCGCGGAAGTCAATTTCCTCTCCATCGTTCGACGATGCGATCCTTGCTCTTCAACGGTCTTCTCACCACCGCTATGTCCGCAATTATTTTTCGCCAGGTGGTTATCTCCTTATATCTCACTCTCATAACCATCGAACCGAGTGATGGAAGGATATCGAAACGTTCCCCCTTGAGGTGGTCTCGCTCCCTGCCCGTGGTCTTTGTTCGAGAGGTGATTTACGCCTCATTGTCCCTTTCCTCTCATGTTTCTTCAAATACACATTACATTTATATAATAATTGCTGGATTTTATTAATCTATAATATTGTATGCGCACACACACACACATACATCAATAATTAATTGAACAGATCTGCCATTCATCAAGGTCGATTTTTCGAGAAACTGCGCGAGAGTACGTAATGCATTTGATAATTCATAAATGTCGAAAGTTTGTTTCGAATAAATAGGAAATATTATTGCGGTTGTTAATTAATAGTATAGAAGAGTGTACTGTGAATTAACTTTATTACTTGAAATGCTACTCACATGTCGGTGTACGAACAGCGATAAACGCTAATTGCAGTGACCCATTTAAATGGATCATAATCGATCGTTCGTCGTTGGCAAGGATTATTAATCCTGGGTAGCCCACGTCTTCCGGCCCGCATTCATCATTCTCTCCTCGTCTCTCATATCGAATAAACATATCTATACACAGTGATACTATACATTAGTGCCGATATATATAAATATATGCGTTGAATACAGGACATATCGATCGTCTTCTCACGATCTCTCGTGAGATTCTCTTCTCGATCGTCGCCACGCGTGAGATTCTCGTCTCAATCGTTTTTTCTTTTCTTTTTTACTGTATAACTAATCGTACTCTCACTCAGTTTCTCCCTGTGGTGGTTGTTTGTTTTATACAGGATGATTTAAGCCTCGAGGACTCTCTATATCGGGAGACCCCCGCTGTTAGAAAGAACAAGGCCGTTCCCACTTCGTAACATATGCTTTTGCCAGGCAACACTTGACTCCAGCACCGATCGGCCACGCAATCTCTATTCTACAACTAAACCACCCTCGTATTATTTGGTGGTATATATATTATTATAAGGTACATGCGATTACGTGTCAAATGTTGGGCAACGATTTTTATAATATTAATCGATTTATCGGTATAAATTCCGAGTTGGCTTAAACCATGGAGAATTATTTAAGCGATTAAAAAATTATTAATAAAGAGATACTCCTCGCAAAGAATTTTCTGATTCGTTTCGTGGGTTGCGAAAAATTTCACAACTAGAAGGTTTGACTGGTCGATTGTGCAACGCATCTCGATTTCGTGCACAAGCTGCGCGGTATAAACAACGGAAAATTGGCAAGAAATTTGCTTATCCAGTGCAACCTCGCGCCAATTACTTACGTCTTTGAAAGGTGCCTGCGTTAACCCGCTGCGAGGTATTAACCAACTGCCGCCTCCGCACGTAAGATGCAAGTGCGGAGAAAAATCGAAGGGCAAGCCATATCTACGATACGACTCTGTTAATGCGCGAGAGGTATATCCAAGTAAAATTGGACAAATTCGTGTACGAAGGGGGCGTGGATGGCCGTACAAGCGCTTAAGACGAATTCCCAAACTGTGTATAGTTGCTTATTTGTATACCCGACGATCCGTTTCCTACCCGAGACTCGTCGAACCGCACGCGAGCCCATTTATTCGTTACGAAATTTTCGTATTCTTGTTGTTATTCCTCTCCATCTGTGATTTGCCAAACGATGTCCGGCAAGGTATAATTTACATTTATAAATGATTGGCCATCCATTAATTACTACAATATTTAATTAATTAATTCAATAATAATAACGATAATTTTTATAATGGGCATTGATGGATTTAAGTTTGAAACAAATTTCCTGTTTCCGCTTACTCGCAAGTAGATCAATTGCCAATGTAATGTAAACGAAAGAGGTTTGCTTGATGTTACGTGAAGCGCGGAACACGTATCAGGGCAGCCCACGGAGCCCTTTTAGGAAGGCTCGTGCCGCGCTACCGAATTACTGACAGCCAAATAACAGGCCGATTTCCAGCCCAATCTTCCTTTTCTTTTTTCTCTTACTCTCCTTCCCTCCCTCTCTCCGACTCACTTTGCCTCTCGTTCCATATCTCGTACACGTGCGAGAGCTCCATGATCTTGTGTCGTTTTCGCTCTCTCGAGCTGATGGAGCAAAGTGCTCCGAAGAGCCCGCGGGTACTTCTCGCGCTCGCTCCTCTCTCAGTCTCTCTTTCCCCCCATCTCACTTTACCCGGCGTGTTCGTCAGATATATATGAACCACCGGCTCGTATATGCCAGTCATCTTTTATCTCGAGAGAATGAAATAACCAAGAATAATTGTTCTCGTTCTTCGGGAGAGCTAAGAAAAAACGTCTTGAATTTATCACGTGGAAATGAAATTATTTTGGATCTCGATTGAGACCTTCCTTTTGCTTTATTTTAAATCTCAATCGAGAACCGAAGTTCTGTAATCGTACAATGCGTTCCTTTTTCTAGTGCACACACGATCACAAAAAGCTCCCCCCTTCCTTCCCCATAGCCATCGCGGGATATAACTCTGTCGAGAGCGCGATGTAATTATAGATTGTGTCTCTGCTCGAGGCGACCTCTGGACCACGAGATAGAGAGAGAGAGAGAAAGAGAGAGCTACGTAGTCGCGCTTTTATCCGATCGAACGGTGAGCGAGAGATCCCTACGGAAAATATAATCGAGTTATCCCGGTTCCCTTGCTCTCCTCGTGCCACTATATCGTAATTATCGCTCTGTCTTGTAACGAGTCGGAATGAGACGATGAAAAAACAAACCAGAAGATGGACCAATATTACGAGTAGTTAGTTTTATCCAGAGAAAGGGAGAGACAGCCAAGGGGGAGGGGGCATGCAGAAAGAGAGAAATTGAATGAAACAAAAATTGGAGATAGGAAAAATGATAGAGAGCCCCCGTTCTTCAGAAACGAGAGCAGAAAAAATGGAATAAAATATAAAATATACACCCATAGATACTTACATAAGGGAGGGTATGCAAGATCTCTACGAAGAATTTTGCTCGAATTAAACGGAGCGTAACGAGTGCCAAGAGTTATAATACTTATAGATATACGTTAATAAATCGTATATATTATAACATATGGGAATAATCAGCGCGTACGAATCCATTTATCCTCGCTATCATTCTTGGCATCCCCCTCATTCATCTTGTTCTTGTAGCTCGTACACACATAGAGTATATGGTATATAGTTTGAAGTACCTAATGTGCACTGTTTCTACTTGGTGGTTCTCTGCGAGCTGTCTCAGCGTGATGCAAGACGAACAGGTATACAAGAACGTGCAATATATTAATATCGTGCGTTGTGTATCGTGTGCTTGCATTAGCAAGCTCAGATAACACAGATATACATAGTATAGTATAGTTGGGAATCAACTGGTGACCAGAACCGTGAACCCGTGGGGAGAAAGTGAGAAGTGCTCTCGGGTTTTGTCTCCCTCGTTACTCATGTCCTATATGTAATTCTCGACAGGATCTAAAGATGCGTTTACGATTGTACGTAACGAGACAGACTGTGTCCCACGAAGATGACATATTCGATGGATGATGTAATATAATTTTGCAATATATGAAGTGCGAAGAACTTGATGTATGTCCTCTTTATTGTAATTGAAAATGACGAGTGTACATCACGACTGAGCAGTAATAATAGGTATATATTCGATATAGTTCCGGAAATGAAAGAGTATTAATGTCATTTGAAATTTATTTGATTAAACACGTTGGATAATGGATATTAATCATTTTTTCAGATCTAAGATAACAATTTTTTTCTACGTACAGTATTGACCGTAATTTTCTAGCATTTTTAATAAGCATTTGTATCATTATAAAGATTCGTTTCGTTTCGTCATTCGTTAAGGGGAAAATACAAGTAAAAGCGCAAAAATAAAACGTTTTTTTGAATTTTTTTAAGAGTGATGAAAATATTTATTATTTATTAAACTTTGGCAACATTGTATTTCGTATTTTATTTCGTCAAATAATTTTTTATTTAAATAAAAAAAAAATGGTGGGTTTATCCAGCGCTATTACCCACGTGGCTTTTGAAGTGGCGAAGACTCCTACACTTTTTTGGGTCATCTGACACAGAGAAACGAAAAAAGTTTTGATTAACAACATAATTCCACTCTGCATGAACTTAAAAAAAAAACAATTTTAATTACAAAATTGTAAATTTGGCGACTTTAAAAAATAAAAAAAATCTGTATTTAAAAAAAAAGTAACTTTTTTGACTGATAATTTTTAATTTATAAGTTCATATGGAAAACAATATTATAAAGTATATTCCGACAAAATTTCAGCGCGATCGGTCAAATACTTTTTAAATGAGACTCCTCGCCAATTTAAAAAACGCAGTTTTCAGAAAATCTCGTTTAAAGTTTGTACATACGAAGACTATTGATTTTAGTGTCTTGCCGGTTAATCTGCGGTCCCAGGCGCATACAACACTTCTTTTGCTTCTTCAAAAAGATGATTTTGCTAGAGCAATTCCCCTTTTCTGGCTAAACGAACCTCCTTGCGCTCAAATGAGTTCCGCCGGTTCTATCGATCTATGCAGTGACGGTCCCTGTCTTCCGTAAATATCCGATCCCTGGATCCAATTTGGATGTCCAGCACATTCAACACTTTTAATATCAAACTGACTCTCCCATTGAATAGTCCGGTCGTAAGAAATGCACCGAATTCAACAATTTTCAGCCCAGAATGCAACTGTTTCAAGGCCATAAACCAAACGGTCGAATTCAAACTTTCATTTGCATTCTGGGTATGCACACCCAAACATCTTTGAAGTAAATCTTCTCTGGACAAATCTTCATAAATAGGACCTTCCCTGGGAATTAGTTTCTGCTTCCTGCTAGAGCGAGCTGCGGGCGCCCGTAAGACAGATAGATAGAGATATAAATTAATATTTTATGCAACACAAAACAGTCAATTTTTTAAAGTTTTACTTGGATTTCCCCCCTTACGTCATGATCGTGCCACTGAAACGATATAAGATTTATTAAGGATAAATAGAATCGAGCTCGCATAAATATAAAAAATATATTTAAATGAAGGGAATTTCATTGATCACAAATGTAATTTGTTTGACTTGAATTATGCACGTGCGGATGTATGTCGGTGCATTGGAATCGACGTTACGTATATCGGGGTGGTCTCTGGCATCAACAGCGTTGACTAACTGCGACACGACGGCCTGCCATAGCCGGTTTCACTCCCCCATGGCTCGATTGCGTTCGACGCGCGAGTCCGAACGACAAATTAATGTTTGGTCGATGCATCTGCAAGTCTTTTTCTCTCTCTCTCTCTCTCTCTCTCTCTCTCTCTCTCTCTCTCTCTCTCTCTCCCTCCCTCTCTCTCTCTCACTCACTCTCACCGTGTCTCGACGATCGTCGTGTACCCCGAGCTCCACAAGTTGCTCGGCTATCTTTTTCTTTCTCGGCACCCCCGTAGTCGTGTGTGGACTTTCGCTGTACATAGTCACTCGAAGCTCTCGAGACGGAACATAAGAAGAAACGAGGATAGTAACGACGATTATTAATTCGTAAGAGTCTCGAACTTGTATATATTATTAACCGATTCCATACGCGAGTATGGAATTTGGCGAGGACGGCAGTTCCTTCGATTACACTGTTTTGGCGAGGCACTCGCAATATATTTACCTGCGGCTAGAACCGAGACAGGAAATCGGCGCTTATATCCGGATAAAATCACAAATGTAAAGCATAATTACGATAATTCTTATACCCCTTTCGACATTATATTATTCCGACAGAAAATATTATTTTCAATGCCATAACATTTGACTAAACCACACTACCCGACATTTTTATTAAAGGAGCCACCTTGCACAATTGTGTTTCGCGCCTCTTCCTCGAGATCGTAGATGTAGTACCCCCAACTTTCCACATGTGTTGCCACAAGTTTTAAAGCTAAAGAAAAATTTTTCATACAACGTTGTCACTCGTACGCGCCTGCGTTGTGCATGCCCGACTTACGTTTATCTTGAACCTTCATTCTTTCGCTTTGTGCATGTGTTGTCACATTAAAATTGCCCAATTGCCAATTAATTGTGGATTATGGATAAGAAATGAAAGAAAAGGAAAGGAAAGAAAAGAATGATGAAGAAGAGGAGGACAATCGACGGATAACAAGAAAGATTCAACGTTTGGAGAAGAAATTGGACCTGAAAAAGAGAAAGCGTCGTAAACAGAGGTTTAACCTCTCTTTTTTATTTGACAAAAAAGAAAAACGACGCTATCGGCTCATGTAACATTTTTGAAAAGTTTACGAGGCTGTGTATCGAATAGCTCATAGCTAGTTAGACGCAAGCGATTTTATCGCGGTGCGTCGTACTTTTGGCTCTTGCCAAAATGTACACCTTTCGTTTTACGAAGGAAGATGGTATTATCGAACCACCGACGGTTGAGTTTGACTCAGATAACGCGCGCGAGACAATTCTTTCCTGGCATTGCTAAAATTCCCTTTTGGGGATTAAATTTGAAAGGCCGAACTAGAACAATCATTTTTTAGGTAAGCGCTCGTCATCTTTGAATTCATCAATGGCAGAGTGCTAGGCTAGGAGATCGCAGCGAACTCGCGAACCGATTTGGCAGCGGTCAAGATGCTCATAAACTCGAAAAAGTTTAAGAGCACACTCTCGATCATATCGCTCTTAGTCTCGAAGACACTATCAGACTCGACGTTCAATAACTCGATCTAGATCGAGACGCTCACCGTCTAGAAGCCGCACAATCGAGGCCCTTTCGGACAGGTATTCTTGCGCACGAGGACGTATCCGTGACTGAGAAGATAGACGAACCGTCACCGGAGATTCCGGAACGCGAAATTGAGCTGCAGCACGATGTCTTGGAACTCCTTGAATCGCGCCTCGAATCGAAGACGTTAGCCGATGCAGCGATTCATAAAGACATAGCTCTGTGTTAGTCGAAGATTGTGGAAAACGGACTGCCTGCGGACAAAGCGAAGACATTCTAGAAAAATATCCAGCCCCAAAGAATTGTAAGTTTATCATAGTCCCGAAGTTGAATGCAGAAGTGCCTCTTACAACCTTTTATTATGAGACGGGATTCTCTCTTCCTTCACCTGTCGCGACCTGGGTCAAGGGCTGGCAGGGCTCTTTTGGTAATTTTAATAAATATCGGCAAGTTTAAGGAACAAATAGTTGGACGCCAGTTAGCATAATGAGGCTAACACTCATAAATTTCGAAAAGTTTGAAACTCGCAACAGGGAAGGTACAGTTGGATGACCCGAACAGTTGCGGAATCATTAAAAAGCTTCACAAGATTAAGAGAGAATAAACTCTAGATTTATTCAACACTTACTTGTTTTCGGGTTACAAAACAGTTTGCGTTAATTAATAGAAACGAACGTCCTTCATTTTCGATCGTCGACTAACGGCTCCCCAAGATCGACAACTTCACTTACTTCACTAGGTAAATTTTCTCGAGCTCATCCCGAGTCGAAATTTTTGCCCTCCAGTAGCCTCCACTCACTCCAAATGTAATCTTTCTGCCACTCTGGCAGAAAGAGTCCTCCACAGACTCCTCCTTTCGACCTCCGCAGACTCTTCCGTTCAACCTCCGCAGACTCCTCCTTTCAACCTCCGCAGACTCTTCCGTTCAACCTCCGCAGACTCCTCCGTTCAACCTCCAGAGTGGCACAAAGTTTACATTTGAAGTGAGCGCCGGCTACTGAAGGGCAAAAATTTTGACTCGGGCACCGAGGCATAACCAAACCGAACTGTCTGACAGAAGACTTGTCAAACAGTTGGATTTTTACAATAACTGTGATGATTTTCGTAATTGACGCGACAGTGGACCACGATGGATTGAATAGACGAAGGTTACCGACAAGCTAGACAGAAAGACACGTATACGACGACAACTAGACAAGGAGTGTCGAGAGATGTTCTTTCCGCGACACTCTCGCTTTCGTCCATTTCCCTCTATTTTCGGGATCTAGCCCTACTTGATTAAATATCGTAGGATTGATACTAACGCGCAAGCGCTTTCCGTTGACAAGGCCTACTACGAGCGGCAAATATGATTTTCATATTTTATATTTTACATTCCTGTCACAATTATTGTAATTCAAATAGTGCAATAATGCACCGGAGAAACTGCGAAATCGTCGAAATATCTCGTATCACTCGATTCTATAAAATAATTCCCGCCGAATAATTTAAGTTGTACGTCGCAAAGTTTATCAAGTTGCGCAGGTATTTCAACCACTACGGATCTCTTCCGGTGAAAAGTCTTATTACAATCAATCAACCACATTATCGACTCGAATTTTTTAGTAATTCTCGTCACCACGGGGAATTTTCAATCGAATAGTCTGAGATTCGCGGTAATTTTAGCCAACTCGGACTGTAGTTATCCCTGCTTTTTTGCTATCTATACATTCCCGAGGCGTCCAATATAGAACGTTTCTTTTCTTGTATATCGATATAAAACCAATCGGAAGTTTCCTTCGATAAGAAATCTTCTAATCCCACGCAAAATCGTACTTTTTTCTCTTATTACGATATTTCAAGATCCACTGGTCAAGTTCTTAAAATACAATAAATTGCCTGCCCCCCCTATCTTTGAATAAAATATCCCCTCGTGAACAGCAAGATGAAAGAACCCGGTAAATTTGGTTTTTACTTTTATCGATTAGTCGGGTCGTACAGTTAATTAGTAAAACGTCGTATTTTCCATGACTAGCCGCATACTCGGAATAACACACACGTAATAATAATTTGAATATCGTTCGGATAAAATTCTCGATCGGAACGATACTCACAGCCGAGGATGTCGTACTGATTAGCTGCCGAGTGTTAAAGTCTGTTAATCGCGCTGTTGCGTTTCAGCAAACGCACTATATACACGTATACATAATAGAAGGTGAAGCACATTAAGTAGGAGGACTAAGTAGCATGAGAGTCCGAAGTGCAGTTGGGAGATAGCACCGTGGAGCTGCTTCTCGCGCTTCACTCCTCATATACGAGAGACGCACGAAACATCCGATAAGACGCACGCGCTCGCTCCTCGAGACCGCGAGCACCGAGTGCGAGCTTAACGATTTCATAAAGGAGATAGCGAGAACCGGGCTAATTAAGAGATAATCCTCGACGTGGCAGCGAACCAGGAGCAAAGCGACTTTCTTCCTTTTCTTTTTTATCTTTCTTTTATTCTCACCGCGCGCACCGGCAAACTTTGACGATGTACTATAAATGTTAGCGTAATACCTCCATTATTTTTTCATTATTAACTCTTAGAAACGACAAGAATATGCAGCGATCTCTTACGTTTAGATGGTTGTACATAAAGAGCTCGCATTAACTTTTCTGTTTGCGGGACTCTTATTGGCAGATACGTAGATAAATTTCATCAATTATTCAACGATCCCAATTTTGTAACGATATGTTCTTTTTGCTTTAGTCTGCGATCCCAAACTCGAATACATTTTCGTACATTTTTTTCTATAACTATTTATTGCATAAATTGCTTTTATGTTGAGCATCGAACCGTAGTGTCTCCTTATATCGAGAGAGAGGGACGTCAGGAATGTGCGCACACGCCACTTTCTTCTACTGTTTATGGAAAATTACGTGAACTCTATACCAATGTAGAAATCGCGTTAGATTTAGAACTAAAGATATACCACTTGAAACCACAAGAGGGCCTCGCATATGCGCCGATACAGGTATACTTACATACAGGCGTTTAGCACGTCTCTGCAGCGCGGTGCACGAAAGCGCGAGAGTTGTACAGGCGAAATGGGCAAGTAAGAGAGGATGTGAGCTAAGGAGAAAAAGAAACGAAAAGATGGAAAAACAAAGTTGAGGCAAGTATATAAACTCACCGCTTCACGAGCCGATCGCACCTGCACGATTCTCCCCACTTTACTATATAGATTTTCTGCAACGCGTCTTACAATCCGCACGATTTTCACGCTCGCGCGCACGACATGCAAACGTGCGTACAATGTGTGCGAGCGCGTTTGTATTTATACATAAATTTTATGTGGAGGAGTGTCGCGTAAACGATCTCGGCAAGAGGTGAGAGAGAAGGCCAAACGCACCTGACGATATCACCCACTTTCGAGAGATCATTATACTCTCAATTGATCGCGTGTCTCTCGCCCAGGGGGTATATTGTAATACGTATGCGTGCAAGAGTCTCGATTATGGGACTACGGTCCAGGTATATATATATATATATATGTGTGCGCGTGTGTGCGTGTGTGTGTGTTTGCGAAGGAATAGAACCGGTCGACTCTGTATCACGGCTTCTATCGCTAGAGTAACACTCTACTCGGGTACGGAACGATTTACAAATGCAAAAGTATTCGCCACATAAACGAAGAAAAGGGATTATTATTCTAAGCAACTTTCTGCACAAGAACGTTCTTTTATTCACGTTATTTTCATACTGAGACATATTTTGTTTTTATTGTTATAGAATCTCATTTTATACGCCAACATATTGGCCATCACGATTATCATTATGCAAGCAACAAAGTTTGCAAGTAGCAAAGAATCGCAAAAGGGACCATTAGGCTATACGTTAAGGTCCTATTCCTCCAACCAAGTTGCACGAATGGCAAGCATTGAAGACTTGATGAATTAGGCAGTCTTTACCTTTTCAGAACTATTTTATGTGTTTCATCGTGACAAAAATACTTTCAAACCTTCTGCAGAATGTTGAAAACTATTTTGCTCTTCAATCGTTTATCGACCGTCGAATCAATGTTTCTTCTATTTTTTTCGATGCAGTAAATGCGATTACACTAGTGGCGATATGGTTATGTATGAAAATTGTACAGGTAATAAATCCAATTGAAGGAATGCAGAATTTATTACAATTTCGAGTGTAAAACTGATGGAGCGTGTACGCATATTTGTACAAAATCAGCCATAGGATCACCAGCGATAGTAAGATCTTGTTAATACGGTTGGAGTCGCGAAAGCCGCTTACCGTCCTTCAACCCTCAAAATATAAGGAAAAGGCACCAGACTAACGATAGAATGGAAAAGAAAACTAAGGGCAGATAGGTACGAAAGAAGACTCATTGTTAGTGATGCGACGCATTAAGAGCTAGACACTTCTGAAAAAATTATTGAAATGTCATAGGTATGTAGGTACCTACATTAATGATTGGCTGATATGGCGGGGAGTAGGCGACTCCAACGCTTCTCGTTGCACTCGGCAAAGTTCAGAGCAGTCAATGCCCGAAAAATAAAAATGACTGCGTAACAATATAATAAATACCAGCTAGGGCGAGAGTGGGCGGCTCCAACGCTTTGATTGGACGGACTTTAAATATTTATATCTCATAAACTATTAAAAATATCACTAATGTATATTTGTAACTTTTGTTTGTAATGATCTGATTTACCTTGGAATAAAGTCTTTTACACCTTATGAAATTCACCCTGTATAGATATTATAACGTATGTTTTAATTCCACCTGGATGTATTCTTTCTTGCCTGTGGTCGAACATAATATTGTATTCCGTTCATGTAGTACCGGCCACTGTTTACGTTCATTTTTGAGTGGTTTTGTTTTCTTATAGATACACCAAAATGCGAAGAAATGAAACTGATAGAGGGATGAAGAAAAAGGGGGCACCTGAGGTGATACCAATATACAGAAAGTTATAAATAAGATGCTGGGTAAGGAAATGAGTGCACGGGCGGCAGCACGTTGTTATCAGGTACCAAGAAAAACGCCGAATGACAGAATTAATGATATAAATAATGCTAAAAATAAAAAAAGATGTCCATTAAGGACAAAATTATAATATTTTTATGTTATTGTGCATTGTTGGATGCCAATTGCGTTTCGATTCCTTGCAATTATAATGAACAGAGATAACTTTGGCGCTTTCTATTTCGAGTAATATTCGAGTTATCGCAAAATCAGTTATATACAAATTATTAGAAATTGAGTCCTCTACAAGTTTTATTTAAAAAAAACTTTGAAAAAATCGGAAGGACGCGCTCTAATTGAGAAAAAACAATTGTAAATAATAATTGGTCGCACTTCTTTTATCGTAACTTTTTTTCTTACATAGATATCGAAAAACTCTTCAAACGAAAGTCATAGAAAATACTTTTTCCTATAAAATTAAAAATAAGACGCAAACATCCAATCATTAGAAGCCAAGATATCGACTATTATCTGTTTCTCAAATTTTTTCAAGATGGCGGAAAAAGCACAAGGGGATTTTGTTGGATTTCAGTGGATTTAGGCATGTCCAATGTCCTTCTACTTGTTCTACAAAATTTGGCTTGCCGATCCGTTTTATAGATATTTTCTACTTTTTTATCTAACTATCCTGTATTACCTATTACCTATTTATACTACCTATTTATAGTTTTTGCGTGTGCATTAGAACATTCTCCTCAGCACGTAAAATGTCGAATAGTACCTATCACTCCAGGTGACAATCGCAAGCATTGCGGACGTCAAATTTACGATCCCGAGGTCACGCACCAGGTCAACTCTCGAACGTTAATAATGACACAAAAAAGCGGACAAAGCTTTTAGATTACGAAAAAAAAAACTTGACATCGAACGAGAAGATCAACCAGTATTTTTCTAAATTTTGGCGTGACTTTTTTGTAAAACACGAATACAATAATCCCCGAACTATCATCGTTCAATGTACGACTTGAACCTATAAAAATACGTGCGCACGTATACACAACGATCTCTAATTAATCGTCGAGTCTAACGAGTTGCGCGCCTCGATTTCGCGCGAAACTGCGAGCATTTATCACTTGTTAATTGAGTCATTTTTTCCATGGAAAAGAGCTTTGATGTCAATAATATGCATGCACATACTAAATATATAAAATAATTAAGCATTAATTAATATTAATTAATTATTGACGATATTAATACATAAATAAAAAATTGATTTTCGCTTTGAATATAGAAACGTAGGTAGGTATTAGGCGTATTTACACGCATGTGTCTTTATAATATGTGCGTCTACCATAGTTATACCTATATACACAATATCATTTACTATAATGCGATAATCCTTTGAAGAAAATTTAATTCCCGTCTGGCTGATTCGCTCGCGTTCTCCATGACGTATTACCTACTTATGTTGGTATTACGATCTCTCGCTTCAGATTTATGTTTCCAGATGCCCCCTCGCCGCCTTCGCTTAGTTCGCTCCCTCCTCCATTGGCGCACCACGAGCAAAGGGATAGTAGCGAGAGCCTGAAAACGAGAGAAACTCGATACGAGCTCAGGAGTGTGGCGCCCTCGGTGGTGGTGGTGGCGATGACGTAAAGTTACACTTGCGGCGTACCAAAAGACGCGATCAAAACAAAGTATTTCATTGCTGCTTACGGGTGGTTCTCCACACCAAGGAACCCGTTGTTTTCCCCCTTTTGTACCAAAGCCAAAACCTAGATTTCTTCTTTATGCATTTGATTTGTCTGTTCGTTTGTTTCGCGGGACACACCATTTTAGTCGGTATTGTCGGAGCAATTTGGGGCGTAAGTCGCCCCGAAGAAGCCGTGTTGCTTCGAATCGTCATAACACGAGAAGACTAGGACAGCCGAAGGGATTATGAGCGGCTAACTTTTATCTGTATATATGACGCGATCCGAGAACAGGGACCTACGAGGCAAAAAATCAATTTTTGGATTATGCGTTATGCTACACGGAAAGAATTTTTAAGTAATTTTTACTGTCATGTCACAGTAACCGTGTGAAAAATGTGCAATTTTTCAGGTTTTTAGAAAATAAATTATACATATGAATGGAAATGAGTAAAAATTTACCGTTGCGTGACAGAAATTTTAAATATTTTCAAGAATTTTTACTGAAATTAACAGTAAAATTTCGTGAAACGTAAACATTAGTATAATAAGTTGATAAAGGGGCTGATACGAATGAAAATGTACGGTGTACCTTGAGAAATTTGCGTGTTTGTCTTGAAAATTTAAAAAAAAGCCGAAATTTTCCGTGCGTTCATCAGAATTTTTACGTTTTTCACAGTAAAATCAGTTAGAGCTAGGTCGTCTGGCCCGTAAAAATTATGCTACGTGCTAAAATGTGCGCATGCCTAAGAGTAAAATATTTGAAACTAGCGTCAATTTTTAATTGTTTGCACATTTATCACCGGGTTCAAGTTTTTAATGTAATTTTTACCTCGATTTGACCGTAAAAATTAATAAGAAATTCTCTCCGTGTATAAGTTTTTGAACTGATCTTTCATGTGGTGCAATCAGAATTTTTCTATCTACATCATTTTTCAAGACATGAATGATTTAAAATTTGATCACTCGAGCGTGAGCATTGGTTTTCATTTCTTTAATAACTCGCCGTGAAAAAATCGTCACATATAATTATATTGGTCTGTCGAAAGACCGAAAGAGACGCAGTGCTTGACGATGGCGCTACATGTCCCGGAACAATCGTAAGTTGTTGCCCGCACATGCGCAGGAGTTTGTAAACGTCCGCTTACCCGATAAGACGAGCCTTTATCTCTCCTAAGAACTCAAATTGTTTTGCCCCGTAAAAGTACGATTATCCTACCATCGAGTCATTTTTTAATTAAACATTTATAATTGAACTATTTTTAGTCAGAGCATAAAGATTGAAACTAAAATATATGGTATCCGATCTGAACAACAAACTCGTTTTTCTAGCGAACATTCACAAACCAAATCTGTAAAGCGCGCTTTACCGTTGGAGAAAAAGCAACGGGTCTATCTGTGAAAAGGCAGCGGGAGCGTAGAAGAGCGTAGAGCGGAGAGCACGAAGATGACGGAATCGTGATCGATGTAGATCGTTGCTCCGATCTATAGCGCGATGACGACGAGCGCAAGCTACACCGCGCACCCACACACACACACACACACACACACACACACACACATATATATACATACGTACTGTTATCTATAGGTAAAGGTATCGAGGAACCCGAGAAAGATCGGCGGAGGAGAGCAGGGCGACTACAACGGCGTCACTCTCTCGTTTCCGGGTCACGCCACGAGACGGCAGGTTGACGACGAGGTCTCGCGCCCGAATGTCGAGTCCTGCTCGGAACGGATTACGACCTAACGATACAACAACGTATACAGCATTGAAATAACCATTTATATAAATATATACATATATATTGAAATGGGTATATATGTATTACATAGGAATCGAAAAGCTTAAGCACATTGTCCCGGGGGGCGTCTCGATCTCTCGATATCCCTCGATCTCCTTGGATCGATTAGCATTGATTTGTGGATCATCGTGAGTCGCCCGGGGTCGACTTCGACTTTGGTAAAAATCTTGAGAGTGTGTGTGTGTGTGTGAGAGAGAGAGAGAGAGAGAGAGGGAGACAGAGAGACGAACAAAGTGTATACCAATAATGTCCGTGCAAAGTTAAGAAATTTGTTCTCTTCGTCTCGTAAACCCGTTGGAATTTCCGTTTTTTCGTGACTTTCGAAATAAATTATACGAATTCTTCACAAGAGGAGAATTTATGATTACCAAATAATGAAATTCATTTTGATAATCGTTTGTTGAAAATGCTTCGCCCCGAGTGCATACAACTCTACCAACGGATCTCAAAGTACACGATGAATATTTGCCACGAAACCGAATTTAGAGTTCTATCAGAGTTCGAACTTTAGTCCGACATCAGTATTCAATTAACATCTCTACGCAAAGTTTCATTCGCATTTGCTCGCGTATTATATCTTCGACTAAACTTTGCTATCTGCCCATCGCTTTATATTTACCATTAGACGCGTAAATGTTTTTTCCAACCCGCAAAAGTCATCTAATTCGAATCGAACTTTGGTGTTAAATGGATCCTAAAATTATGATTATGTTGTAAGGAGATGATAAAAATGGAGATTTAATTAAATCCCGAAGGTAAAGGATCAATTCACGGAAGATCTTAAAATTACAACTGCGTAGAATGATTTCCCTAAAAAAAGTAAGTACACGGAGAGAATTTCTTATTAATTTTTACGGTGAAATCTCGGTAAAAATTACATTAAAAACGTGGACCCGGCGATAAATGTGCAACCAGTTAAAAATTGACACTAGTTTCAAATATTTTACTTTCAAGCAAGTAAAAATTTTAACAAGTAGCTTAATTTTTACACGCGCTACACGGAGTTCGCGGATTACGGCCAGGCGACCTAGCCCTAACTTATTTTACTATGAAGAACGTAAAAATTCTGGTAAACGCACGAAAAGTTTCGGCTTCCTTTTTTCAATTTTCAAGACAAACACGCAAATTTCTCAACGTGCACCGTACACTTTCATTCGTATCAGCCCTTTTATCAACTTATTGTAGTAATGGTTCACGAAAATTTACTGTTAATTTGAGTAAAAATTCTTGAAAATATTTTTAATTTCTGTCACGCGACAGTAAATTTGTACTCATTTCCATTAAAATGTATAATTTATTTCCTAAAAACCTGAACAATTGCACATTTGTCACTCAGTTGCTGTGATTTCACAGTAAAAATTACTTAAAAATCACACGATTTCTTTATCATTTCCAATAATTTCATATACATTCGGAGAAATCACGAGGAAATCGGGAATAATCGGCTTCAACGATTTCCAGCGATTTTTAGTGATTCCTAGCTTGATTTCAGACGAAATGGTTCACTAATTTCTCGAGTGACCCACCCCTAGGAAAATATCTTGGTAATAAGCATCAGTATAAGCAAACCAAATTCTTTTAATTGCCCTGCGATGAAATTTAGTTGACAATTTAATTTGCAAGCAAATTACCCCATTATTTGAAGGTCAAGGATTTAAGAAGTGCTCTTGTGAACAACTCAAAATACAATGTCAAACAAAAAGATGTGCCTGTAAAAAACGTAACATACTTTGTAACTCAAGATGCCACAAATCCGCAACGTGTGTAATAAAAATGAATGAACATTATTATTTATTAATTACGTTCACTACAAATGTTAAAAATTTGACCAAACGTATCAGCTTGAAGTACCTATGTTGTTAATTAATTTCGAATAAATAATTTATGTTTCAATGACTATTCTTGTATTACCTACTCTACATTTAAAACAATGCATGCCTTACTAAATAAATACTTTTAATATCTAAATATTATTTCATCTTTTCACTAAAACAGTTAAGGGATTTGATCAAATCACTTACTTTCTTTAGGGAAATCACCTCACAGAGTTGTAATTTTAACATCTTCAATGAATTGATCGTCTACCTGAGGGATTTGATCGAATCTCCGTTTTCAACATTTCCCTGTGACAATTACACCGACGCTTTCTGATTTGGATCTTTGTACGTTTGTTGCGAGTGAGAAGATGGCGAATCGACTACACGCGTTCGAAACATCGACGCGTTTCCTATGGCCACACTTTCCGGCCGTTTCGATTTGCATACAAGGTGCGTCTTCGTGGGCTTATCGCGGGTGACTTACGTCGATACCCTCGCGCAGCGATGTCTTTACGTACAACTCGTTTATATCAAGCGTTTCCTACCCGAGAGTTGCTGGACAACCGATGATACTTTATTTTCTTCACATTCTTGTAAGAAATAGTCGAAGAAGGAAATAGGAGAAACGGAAGCCATCAGTCGTTGATGATATCACGAACGATAACGTCGAAACTTTTAAATGTTTTTCTAAGCTCTGATAATCGCTTTATGATCGTTTGAAAACCGAAAATGACGCAATATTTCTTTTATCATATAGACAATGATAAAAGTACATCGATTTATTATTAAAAGATTAATTAATTACGAGGATAATTCGATTATAGCATCGACGAGAAATCGACACCGAACCGACGGTCGGTATAAGTTACCGACCGCCGGTAACTTGTACTGACTAATGGTTACTGTCTTCTGTTGTCCGTGATCGGGCATCCTTTTTTTAATATGGTAATCTCTTTCATTACAATAGTGGCTCGTAAAGAAAATTGTATTCTAATAAAAACCGGTCGCTTAAACACCGGGGAGAATCCACGTACACCAGAATTGGTGCCATTCGATCCTTGCATTCGAAGGCAATGAATCTGTTCCAAAATCGTCTTCCTTTTTATCGAATGACGGTAACAAAGCTTTTCCAAAATTGCGTTATAGGCTGAAATTGCAAATTAAGGGATTTTGCACAAAGCATCAACAATTTCTCACACAAAGTGCAGAAAAAAGTTTGAAAACGGGGCTTATTTTTCTTCGTAACACTAGTGCTGTGCTAATATTATACCCATTGCCGGTAAAACATCGTAAAAAAAGTAGAGAAAAGATTAAAAAATCGTTGCTTGTCGAATAATCGAATAATGAGAAGCAACAACAACCTTACGTTGAAACAAGACCACCAATTCCCTCTAACTGGAATGAATTCAAACTCCTTATGAGAAATCTACTTATCGTGTAACGATAAAAGACTATTTTGCGTAACAAATTTACCGACCGTAGATAATAGTACCGACTAATGGTAAACTTTTTTTTAATATCCAATACTAACGGGAATCTCAACTAGTACTCGCGTTTGTGTTGGCAATCGATAATTGAAAATTGAATTCCGCTTATAGATGAAACTTTTTATTCAGCCACCAGAGCGAAAGCATTTCAGGATTTGTTGTATTCTCCCGTTGAACCCGAAAGGAAATATATTCGTTGTGCAATCGATCGCTCCTTGCCGAAGGACCACGGGACTGGCGTCTCCCGCGAAAATTTGTTATAACCTAACACAGCGAAATAAAAAACATTTCCGTACATTTGATATTCGATATTAATCAAAAGTTTTCGTCAAAGGATAAGATAACGCCGATTGTTTGACCAGTGAACGCCAGTGTGGCCATATTGTACGGTAAAGCCGGCAAAACAGCTGATAGCGTGTAAGATTCGAGCAAAACGTGAAAGTGAAGAAAAAAAGGGAAACAAGTAAAAGTCAGATGCTCGTCGAACGAATGAGAAACGAGAAGCAGCAGCCCTGCGCCAGAGTCGCGATACGGTCAGTAGCAAGATCCTTCTCGGCCAAGGACAGGTCCGAAAAATGAGTAAGTACAAATAAAATCATTCGAATTATAAAGTTTTGTTTTTTTTTTTTCCCACGATACAAAATCATTGTTTCTTCATAATTATTCCATTGCCAACTGTCTAAATCATTCCCCAGAATTAAAGTTTTCGTCGTTTTCTTATTCTTTAGTATTATACGTCTATACTCTACACAACTAGTATTAGAATAAATCGTGTACGAAGAAAAGGAATTGAAATGCTTAACGCGGAGCCTGAAGCGGTCAAGGCAAGCCGGTAGATACGCCTGAAAATCGATCGTTCAACTTTTCCAGGACTTCAAGAATGTGCTCTATCCTTCCTCTCTTTTTTCTTTTTTTAATAAATCTATTCCACCTCTTTCAACTCGCAATATACACGTGTCAGCCAGTACGCACTTGTACACAACGTAAACGAAAGAGACTACGGTTGCACATACATAAATAATGAGAAGGAACAAAGACAAGATATGTTAATTTATTTTTTATCCTTATTTTTATTTGATTTTATGTATTAGCGAGGCCGCACACGCGGAACACATCACCAGAATCCACATAAATATACCGCAAAATCATACCATTATGATTGTTCTTCAATATTTTAACACAATAGATAGACATTAGTTAAAACATAATTATAATTATGGGATGTTAGTTATAATCGTTTTGGTTAAAGAAAAAAGTATAATGTTTAGGTGATGTGTATTATTGAAATTGATACTTTTTAAATTGTTATAACAATGAGGAAACGAGGATGATCGTTGATACAACTATTGTCGTGATTATTATCGATGGTGAACGTTTCTTTCAAGAGTTTTATAAATACTCTATGACTCATGGTGTTTCTTCATTTCACCGTAATCCTTCATGATCTAAGAAGACGAGATTAGACCATGGAGAATATAATGAAATTCAATATTTCATACTCCCACTCTGACAACACCGGCAGTGAGGTCATACACCCACCTGTTATGTAGTCTCTTTCCTTCCTTTCCCACTGTACGTATTATACACTATTCTCTACCTCCGTGGCTTTTTCTTCGTCTCCTTCATCTTGTATACGCACCGCGTCACAGTGAGAACAACTTCCGGTCGGTATGCTCACTGTACTACCTATGTACTACCTGTACAGATCGGCATTTGCTGTTGCAGCCTTTCGAGCGTCAGCGACGATGGCGAGAGGAGGATCGTTCATCGTCGTCATTAGCTCGTACCTTATCGTCAATTCCATCGGGATTTTGGCGACCACCGTGATTGACAATACTTGGAACGATTCGAACGACGAATTTTATCGCAATCTTGATCTTCATCCGAATCATATAAAATATTATTTCAATTCCTTTCCAAGAATTGCTGACAAATGTCGAAACGATTCAACGTGTCCTTATAAGGTAAGAAACTTTATTTTGCTATGCCAGATTTTATCGCTTTTTTTCTTGTGAGATTATTAGAAAGTGTAATTTTACTAAGCAATATGTAAATACAATTTATACTTTGTTCTCTTCTTTATGAGTTCATTTAATGTTTAATTGGGGGAATCATCAACAGGATCAACTCGACACAGAGGCATGCTGGGGCTATGAGGACGATTGTCAGATCCAGAACGCATTCTCCACTCCTTACTGCCCTGGCGATCATAAAGGATGGGTCGCTACGAAGAGAGCACAAGTAGAAACTTTTTACGCACAGGGTGACTTTGGCTACGTCCGAGATCAGAGAAAGGAAATGATGGTTATTTGTGAGCCACTTTTCTTAGTAAGTCTGTCGTAGAGTCTCTTTATTGAAACGAGAACATATTTTCATTAATGTGTTATATCGCTTTTAATTATTTTGGACAATTAATGTTTTTAGGACGATTCAAGCTTGGAGTGTACGGAACATCTGAGATTTTGCAGAGGTAGAAACATTATGATAAACTTTACCGATTTGCTGTATAGAAACGAGCCTATAAGATACAAAATGGACGTCCTTAAGGAGGGACAAATCGGAGGTTTTTGCACGTATGAATCTTCAACCAACAGTAACTGCTATTAATCTTTTCTTCGATGCAAATCAAATGATTGCCATGGTTGATATTTTATGTTGCAATAGAATGAAAGAACAAAGACTCAAAGATAATGCAGATCACATAAGTGCTCTCCAGTCGTGGGGACCGGAGGTACGGAACTTTCGAAAATTAGCGAGAAGACCAATAATCGAAGGCGACTGCGACGTTATTATCGACAAACCGACGTACATCATGAAAATTGATGCCAGTAAGCAATTATCGTTATTGCGATTGACATATTATTGCTGTTATTATAACTTTTTACTTATTCCATAAATTCTACAGATCGTATCTGTTGCAGCAGTTAATTTATATCACCACTTCTGCGATTTCTTCAATCTGTACGCTTCGCTTCACGTAAATTTATCACATCCGTCCACGTTCACGACCGACAATCACATTATGATATGGGAAAGTTACAGGTACAATTTCACTCTCACTTACGATTCAATGAACACAGTGCCGGCGTACAAAATCATTTCGTATCGGCGATAGAAACACTTCTTTTCATAAAATTGTTCTGTTTAGGTATCGCTCAGCATTCGAAGATAGTTTTGAATCTTTCACCAGAAATCCCCTCTGGGATTTGAAAACGTTTCGTGGAAAAACAGTTTGCTTCAAGAATTTGATTCTACCACTGCTGCCCCGAATGATTTTTGGACTGTACTACAACACGCCGCTCGTAATTATTATCAATGAAACAAAAATAATATCCCGTGAAATTTGACACTTTTTTCGTTTTCGCAATAATTTAAAAAATGGAATTTTTGTTTAACAGATTTATGGGTGTGAGAAGAGTGGATTGTTCAAAGCTTTCAGTGAGCATTTCTTGCACCGGCTGCGTATTCCTCTGCACGAAAGAAAATCGTCCAGAATTCGCATTACACTTTTAAGCAGAGACACCAGATACAGAAGAATACTGAACGAGGACGCGCTCGTCGAGATCCTCAAGGAAAACCGTGAATATCGCGTCAAAAAAGTGAGAAATCGACGTAAAAACTTGTATTCGTCAATGCTATTTGTTCAATTTAACTCATCAATGTTTAATGTTTACAGGTAATTTATAATAGAGATATGAGTTTTAAGAAACAGCTAGAAATAACGAGGAATACTGATGTTTTTATTGGAATTCATGGTGCCGGACTAACACACACAATGTTTCTACCTGATTGGGCAGCAATTTTCGAATTGTAAGTTTTGTTTTCTTATTCTTTTATTAATCCTGCGATGACGTCATTATTATGCAGAATTTTAATCTTAGATATAACTGTGAAGATGCGAGCTGTTATAAAGATCTTGCCAGACTACGTGGTGTAAAATACTTTACATGGGAGAACGACGAAAAATTGCATCAGCAAGATCCAGTGAGCATTTATTAAATTAAAAAAATATATGCGCATATATATGCATATGCAATCATAAATTAACACGGCTTATTTACGGCATTTCGAATTAATAAATCTGTTTATAGGGTACACATCCGGATGGTGGTGCACACGCGAAATTTACAAATTATAGTTTCGACGTAAAGGAGTTTGCAAGAATAGTCGCAAAGGCAGCAAAACACGTTAAGGATAACGAAAAGTTTAAGGAATTCGTTAATAGAACACGTAACGATGATAATTCCACTGAAGAAGCCAAAGGCAGCTTTACGGGTAAGGATGAATTGTGACGAGCCGTGGAACATAAACAAACGAAATAAATATAAATACACTTAGAATCAATGTTCCTATGCCCGTTAGTCGATTGTTATCAGAAAATAATATTTTTCAAATATGGCAATATATTTTTGAAGTAGTATAAAGGAAAAAAAAAAGAAATATTGCATATCTTGTATCCAAAATCAGCAGTCAAATTTTACTTTTTAAATGTATAAAAAATGTACATAAGAAGAGCATTGATCATTGTAAAAAGAATGGAAAGACGTATCATTTCACATAAATCTACAATTTAATCTGTACTTTGTAACGATAAAATATAAGAGCTATGACAATGCAAATGCTAATGTAACCCAAAATAATCATCAAGGCGCGATTCTCATCAATGTAAAGAGTTTTCACTGACATGTTAATGAGACCAGTCGCAAGATTGGCCAACAAAAAAAACACAAGTCCATTGTAATTCACAGCCTCAAAAATTTCGGGTGTTCGCATAATGCATGCTGTTGTCTCGTTTTCGACCTCGTCGAGCTTGAAGCCAACCTGTTTCTTCTTTGTTGTTCGATTTCCAGCATGCGCACTTGCATCGCGAAGTTGGCTTTCCATACTATGTATCATTATGTCAGTTACCACTTCGACCAGCAGCAGTAGAGTCAATATAGTACAACCGAGTGTAATAATCCAGCAGCAATAACCAGCATTTGCCAAACGTCTTGAGACGCGGAAGTACGAATCACAATAGAGAGTGGCAGCGCATGCCTGAACAGCAATCAGTGAAATTTTAACGCACAGTATCATTGAATTATTATACTCGAATTCAATTCGGCGCCCAAAAAATTCTAAACTCATCGTATAACATTCACGTTGAGATTTCCTTAGTTTTTCATTATGTTTATACGTCGAATGAATCAATCTGCCGACAGCTATGCCAATAAGGTAAAGACTGACATAACCGGGTACCGAAACAAGGCCCTCCCGGTTAGCTGAAACGAAATCATTTCTTGGCGAGTCACCGAGAACCCATTGTTTGAGACCTTTGGTGCTTAGCGCGTACTCGTGCATCCCCAAAATCCACAATCCCGATATAAGAGAATAACGGGAGCTGACAGCTGTCGATACAGTACTCGTGAACATTTTGACGAAAGCCAAGGTAACAAAAAAATTCCAATGTACACCGTATTCACTGACATGCTTTTGGTAGCCCGAATATTCAACCGCCAAAAAGCGACCGAGAGCCAGAATTAATAATGGAGCGCAATTCTTTACGCACGCTTTCGAATTTGCCGCCATTCTTCTCACGAGTGATTGTTCACGTCGTTCGTCAAAATGCCTGGCTTCAGGTGCGACAAGAGCATTTGCTATAATGAAAAGTCCGACACCCGTGTCCATGAGACTGTAACCGTAAACTTCGGTTTTGGCATATTTTCGTGGAAATGCGTGAAAATCCACAGCGAGAATACATATCGCGGTTATTATGTTCGTAAGTGCACGAAAATTCGTTACAAATGGTCTTCTACCTACGAACTCGCGCACAGAGGATTTCTCAGATTCATTGGCACGTAGAACTGTTACCACTAACACGTTCAAGATCGATATCATCAACATTGTGACACAAACGGTGATCACAGAGTCCGATAGTATCGTGCAGCATAACACACACGGCCCTACGTTCAGAGCAATTTCAAGTAAAGTTCGTACATTACGATTCAAGTATTTTCCAATTAGAGCTAAGGTCGATGCGGTGAGAAGAACACCACAGACGTTTGGCAGAATAGCAAGAACAACTTCCCTCGACGAACTCCCGCCATGATTTGAAACAAATTCCTCCTGTTCTCGTCGATAGCGCTGATCGTCGTGTGGCGTCATATATAGACCCTTACGGTAAGCAAATTTATTACACTACGCCGATAAACAGAATATAGGACGATGCCGCACAAAAATATTCACTTCGTAGATTTGAAATGCGGAGAAAAAGGAACGGTATTTCGCGGATGAATTACATCGACGAGTGCGAAGAACTTACCACGAATCGAGTATTAGCACGTTTCATTAAAAATTATTTTCGATACGGACATGCCGAAGAATTTTTATTCCCATAGTCGATCACGCGATACTGTACAATGGCTATTAATCATCGAGCATAAAATGATACACAGATCCGAAAGCGTATGCATTCTGGGGATGACGAAAAAATATCGATATATCGATATTTTTATTTCGATATATCGATGTATCGATATCAAATTTCAAGCATCGAAAAGGCAGAAACCTGAGAGAGTCCACGGAGCGATAAGCCTAGGTCAGACTGGTGAAGCTCGGTTCCGTAGAATCTGTGTGTTCGTTCCGTGAACTAAATTCTCAGCAGATAAGTGGTGGATGCAGATAAAGAAGTATGCTCTGTATTATCTGCTCCACCGCTGAGCTGTCGGTTTTGCTTACCCACACGTGAGATATGTAAAGTTAGCCCCTCGATTTTGACTTTTGCATCTTTTTTTAATTTATAACGATTGTTTGTCATTTGTTTGTGATTGTTTGATTAATTAAAACGTTTGTTTGATCATACTTTTTATCAAATAAACAAAACAACAATGAGCGTTAAATTAGCTGCAAATTTTTGAAATATTGTCTAATTTGAATTTTTCAAACGGGAATCGATTCGGAATCGTTTGTTGGAAAGAAATAATATAATTCGAACGTTTGTTTGATCGTTGTTTTTCCAAAAAATCAATAAAGAAAATATTGGTTCGTCGTAGCTTTCGATTGAGGCCAGAAACGGATCACTCCGCTGAGCTTCACCACCCCAATGACTGGCGGCGCTGCCGTCGCTACAAAATTATGTTAGGTACACAGTCACACTCACGTATACCTCACATAACTTCATGGTGTAGCTCCGCCTCCTCTCTGACCAATCACGACCGAGCAAGCGCTCCTTCTCGCTTTCTCTAGTGTGAGGTATGCAGTGGGGTGGTCATGCCGACTCTCTCTTTCTCTATGCTGGCACGGTAGTAGCTCCTTCTCGCTTTGTCTAATGCGAGGTATACAGTGGGGTGCTGGTGACGACTCTCTCTTTCTCTGTGCTGGCACGGTAGTAGCTCCTTCTCGCTTTGTCTAATGCGAGTTATACAGTGGGGTGCTGGTGCCGACTCTCTCTTTCTCTGTGCTGGCACGGTAGTAGCTCCTTCTCGCTTTGTCTAATGCGAGGTATACAGTGGGGTGCTGGTGCCGACTCTCTCGTTTCCCGAGCTGGTACTGCCGAACCCCACTGATTCGATATATATAATATCGATCTTAAAAATGTTAATTGTATAATGCAAGTTGAGATAATTGTAAAAAATAGACTATCTGTTGAGTTGAATTTGAATTACATATAAACGACGGCGCCTTCGGCAACTACACCAATCATGTTTTCGTAACTCCGCCCACGGGGCGTCTGTACTCTCGAGTGGTCACACAGGTCGACCGCCGCGACGCCAAGCGGCAGTTTCGGGCGACAAAAACTTGGATTCAATCGGGCTATAAGCGTATTCCTTCTATAGTCTGAATTCGTTGCTATTATGGGCACTCCGAGCTTTTTCGAGGTTCGCGTCGATCCGTTCTGCGCATCCATCCGCCATGTTTTTGGACGCCACCAGTGGTGATGTGAAGTCTGTGACAGTCAATTGAGAGGTTAAAATTTTTGAAAACAACGTTGGAAAATAATACATTATAATAAACAAAAATGCGTAAAATCAAAGGGTATAAAAAGTGCAGTGTTAAAAATTGCAGAAATACGACTGCAAATTCAAAGTGTTCTTTTTTTCGCTTTCCTAAAGATAATGAAAGGTAGACTGAGAGGAAGAATATTTTCGATGAATGTTATACCATAGGTTATACCAACGAATTCAGACGTTCGTTGGTTATACTAAAAAATAATTTGTAATAATTTTAGGGCAAGGAAGTGGATAATATTTTGCAATCACCCCAATTTAATGTTGAAAACAGCAGAAAATTTATACGCAACCAACAGAGTTTGCAGTCATCATTTTGAAGATCGAATGTATGCAAACGATTTAAAAAATCGGTTGCTTCCTTCAGCCCATCCGACTCTAAATACGTGCTCCGGAAATAACGAGAACGAAAATATTGCGGTAAGAACGTAATAATGAATCAAAGAATAAATATTTATAGATAAGAAACATAACCGTTAAGTAAAAATTCATTTCAAAATCATTTTTTCAGACTGCAGATTCTATTGATAACGCAGGCTGTAGTACAAAAACACTGCATAATTATGAAAATGATATATCTAAGGTATATTTATTTGTTTATTATAAGTGATCTAAAGCCTGTATCAGACTGCGTATTGAAAATAATACTTACATTTGACAATTGAAATTTAACCAGGACAACGAAATTTTTGTTCCTTTTATTTTAATCTGTCAAATTCTAATCTTTCATCTTGAATTTAAATGCATAATCTGGTACCGTCTTTAGATATTAAAATATAAATAGATTTCAAATATTTTATTTTTTGTTTTGATAGTTCGCTTCAATCACTGAACAAGATGTAAAAACAGAAATTGCAGTAGTTGAACCGACTTGTCAGGTACAAATCTGTTGTCTCTTTTCTATTACTCGAAAGATAATATTAAAATACAAATAGGTTTAAAATTTTACTTTTTTTTATTTTACAGATTGTTTCAAACACTAGGCGAGAAACTGAAATAGAAATTGCAGTAATTGAATCGACTTCAAACACTGGGCAAGAAGTAGACTACAAAGTATCAACGAAACATCATAAAGTCGTTCAAACGCCGAAGAAGTTATCATCTGATACGCCGAGAACAATTAAATTGCGAAGAGAATGTAATCTTTTAAAAAAAAAGAATACTGTTTTGCAAAAGAAACTTGAACATGCAATGAACGTAAGCGAAGATCAGTTTTTAAAATGTTGTGATGAATACTTACCTCCAGAAATAGCACTGTTTGTAAAAGAGCAAGTTCTTAATAAAAATAAAAAAATGAGAGGTCAAAGATATTCTAAGCAATATAAAGGATTATGTTCAAATCTCTTTTTCAAGGGCCGAAAAACATACACATCTCTGTCATCTATATTTTTGTTGCCCTCTACAAGGACGTTGAATAGAATGACAACCAATATCTTCTTTACCCCCGGTATAAATAAACGTATATTTCAATTGCTAAGTATTAAAGTTGCAAATATGCAAGAGGCTGAAAAATACTGCACAGTTATGTTTGATGAAATGTCGCTAAAAAGTCATTTGTATTATGATGTAAAGGCTGATGAAATCATCGGATTGAGCGACAATGGAGAAGACAAACAATTTCAAGCAGCAAAATTGGCATGTGTCTTTGTTGCACGAAGCATTTTTGGCAATTGGAAACAATCCCTTGCATATGTGCTTTCAAATACAGCTTGCCCAAGTACAGTTTTACAACAAATACTTAAACAATGTATTGTTGAATTGAAAAATATCGGTCTTAAAGTTGTAACTGTCGTATGTGATATGGGCTCTACCAACATAAAGCTTGCAAAGGATCTGGAAATTACGTCTCAAATTCCATATTTTACTTTAGACGATCAACAGTTTTTTTTCATATTTAATATTCCACATTTATTAAAGGCAACTCGAAATATGTTTTTAAAATATATTTTTATATACGATGAATTTTTGGCTAAGATGGAATATGTTAAAAAATTTTATGAGATCGATAAAAACCTACGTTTTAGGCTAGCGCCGAAATTAACTGATTCACACATTGCTCCAAGCCCCTTTGAAAAAATGAAAACACGACGAGCTACTCAACTTTTGAGTCAGTCCGTAGTAGCAGGCATAAACACATATATTCATTTTGAAAAAATACCGGATGAAGCAATTGGGACGGTAACTTTCATTGATAAAATGGATAAACTTTTTGATATGTTAAATTCCACCGAAAAATACAACGGAGAAAAATTATATGCCCATGTTTTCAAGGGAGATGATTTTCAATTGACATTTTTACAAGAATGTCTAACGTTTTTCGAGAAATTGAAAGTTATCGATTATAATAAGAGGGATGTAACAAGGCAGATGAAATTTATTGATGGTTGGAAAGTTAGCATTTCTGCCATACTGCAAATATGGAACCATCTTAATAAAGACAAAGGATTTCCTTCTTTGCAAACACGAAGATTAAATCAAGATGCTGTTGAAAATTTATTCGGGAAAATTCGTGCGGAAGGAGGAAATTGTTTAAATCCCCCAACTATCATATTTATTAAGACATTCAAAAAATTGCTGTATCGCAATTTTTTCAACAGTGGAAACGAAAACTGTGAAGAAGATTTTGATAAAATTTTACGGGATTTAAACAAATTGAATGAACACGATTTCGAGGAAGTTGAGGAAAATGTTGAAACAGGCATTTTTCACGACTTTACCTCGAATGATGTAGAATATCGAAAACTTAATTTGATTGAAAAAAATTCGATTCGTTATATATGTGGTCATTTAATTCGCAAATGTTTAAATAAACATTCCTGTGCAGTTTGCGAAGAATACAGTATAGAACATGTAGAATTAGAGGACTCAACAATTTCTTGTTTTTTTAAAGCATATCAAAGTGAAAGGTCTGCTTTTAGTAGCCTGAAAATGCCACATAACAATTTTATATTTTATATATGTTCTTTAGAAGCGATTTTTAATGATAATTTTGAAACCGTTATTTTACAAAAAAATGTTATTCAAACATTTTTGACAAAAGCTGAATCAATTATGTTTCAGCATCCATGTCAAGATTTTCCACATTTATTTGTAAAAAAGCTATTTTTCAGGATGCGTTTATATTATACTTTAAAATTTATAAATCACAATTTTAAATCTAATTCTAATAAAAATAATTCAAATAAAGTGATTATTTGGAAACATCTATAAACAATTGGAATAATTGGCTGTATATTTCTATGATATGTATGGCTTTAATTAGGTATTCACTAATTGTATAATTAATGTAATTTTGTAATAGATGTTTATATGTCATTATGTAATTAATAAATGATTGATGTAATCATATATTTTTAACTTACTTATGATTACCGAACTCCTATATTTATGTAATGATTTATAATAATAATGATAGACATAAATAACAATTAGTTTTAAAATAATAAAATGTGCAAACCATTTCTTTTTGTTTATTTTCTTATTTATGTATACAATCGGTTCTAATCTGTATAAATTAGTTTATATATATTTTCATCTTTTTATCAATTTTATCTAATATATTTTATCTCTAAATAAATCTATCTCTAATCATTTTAATTTATTGACAAAAAACAGCTGTTATTTGTTTTATTTTTTAGATCATTTTTAAATTAAAATATTTCTTTTTTCAATTTATAAAATTTATATACGTCCCTGGTGAGATAGTAATATACCACAGGTTCCTAGAACAAATGATCCGTCACTGGAGGTTAGACCAAAAACATGGCGGAAAATTGACGACAAAAAGATCAAAGTGCCGACAAAGAGTGCCCATACTAGTTATACTATGATACCACTAACAAAAGCAAGTAAGAATGTTTAATCTCGCGATTCTTCTGTGCGCCGTTTTCTTCATTTCGATATGTAAGCTATTAGTTTCATAAGTACTCGTGCAAAAGAACTTTTTGTAGTTGATGAATCTACCACTGCGAGCGCTGCAGTTAAGCGAGCAGCGCTCGTAGCGGTGAAGTACCAACTGCAGAAAAGCACGTCGAAAACCTCATAAGCGTTATGCTTCTATGAATCTTTCTGCACTCTATTCCTCTATTCTGTACTAATGCCCAAATTTAAACATGTACTTCGTAACGAAACTTAATACATGAGGCATTTCGCATGAAGTCATCCAGCCTAAAACATAAAAGTTTTTTAATCGTCTTGAAATTTTTATGGTCGATAGTCCTATTGATAGTGAAGCTTCAGCAAAAATTTTAAGGCTCTAGCTCAAATAGTTGCCTAGCAATAGGGGCTCAAATTTGTACCATATTGGCCGTCGTGGCAACATTCCCAGGTTTGTATCTTCCCGAAAAATATAGCGATTTTAAAAAGTCAGGAGTGATTTTTAAAGCATTTTCTGCGTACTTTAAGAATATATTTTTTATTTTTAATAAAATTAATAAGTTCATAACAATTTTTTAAGGTTAATGTTAAAAATGACTTTTTCTCAAAGATTGACACCTTCGATTTTTATAAAAAAAATTTATAAAATAGTAGGTTTCTTTCTGAATAAAAAAGTATATAATGTCCAAGATGGGCCGGACCTTAGTTTCGGAGATACAGTAGGATTTACCAGCGAGCGGGCGCTTCGCGTAGTGTCGCGCGGCGACCCTCCAGGCTACGTTCGGGCTTGAGCTCTACGTGAGCACTACGTGAAACGCCCGCTCGTTGGTAAATCCTACTGTATCTCCAAAACTAAGGTCCGGCCCATCTTGGACATTATATACTTTTTTGTTCAGAAAGAACCCTGCTATTTTATAAATTTTTTTTATAAAAATCGAAGGTGTCGATCTTTGAGAAAAAGTCATTTTTAACATTAACCTTAAAGAATTGTTATGAACTTATTAATTTTATTAAAAATAAAAAATATATTCTTAAAGTACGCAGAAAATGCTTTAAAAATCAGTCCTGAATTTTTTAAGTTGGAATATTTCTGGGTTACATTCGAACTCAAGCCCGAACGTAGCCTGGAGGGTCGCCGCGCGACACTACGTGAAGCGCCCGCTCGCTGGTAAATCCTACTGCATCTCCGAAACTAAGGTCCGGCCCATCTTGGACATTATATACTTTTTTGTTCAGAAAGAACCCTACTATTTTATAAATTTTTTCTATAAAAATCGAAGATGTCGATCTTTAAGAAAAAGTCATTTTTAACATTAACCTTAAAAAATTGTTATGAACTTATTAACTTTATTAAAAATTAAAAATATATTCTTAAAGTACGCAGAAAATGCTTTAAAAATCAGTCCTGAATTTTTTTATTCGGAATATTTCTCGGCTACATTCGAACTCAAGCCCGAACGTAGCCTGGAGGGTCGCCGCGCGACACTACGCGAAGCGCCCGCTCGCTGGTAAATCCTACTGTACCCCGAAACAAAGGTCCGGCCCATCTTGGACATTATATACTTTTTTGTTCAGAAAGAACCCTACTATTTTATACATTTTTTTAATAAAAATCGAAGATGTCGATCTTTGAGAAAAATTCATTTTTAACATTAACCTTAAAAAATTGTTATGAACTTATTAATTTTATTAAAAATAAAAAATATATTCTTAAAGTACGCAGAAAATGCTTTAAAAATCACTCCTGACTTTTTAAAATCGCTATATTTGTCGGGAAGATACAAACCTGGGAATGTTGCCACGACGGCCAATATGGTACAAATTTGAGCCCCTATTGCTAGGCAACTATTTCAGCTAGAGCCTTCAAATTTTTGCTGAAGCTTCACTATCAATAGGACTATCGACCATAAAAATTTCAAGACGATTAAAAAACTTTTATGTTTTAGGCTGGATGACTTCATGCGAAATGCCTCACATGCAATATTTGCCTTAATCGAATGACTTGTAAACATTATACAGGTGGCGAATGCGTGCAATGATTTGGTCAAATCTCGCCACAATGTTACTGACACCATCGATCTCATGCTATGGTCGTTGAATAGAGAATACTCTCGAATTTTATCTTCAGCCAAAGCCACTGATAGTTTCATGGCAAAAACGGTCCAAAGACGGTCGGACGAGTTTCTTAATGGTTTCGATAAAACTTCCAAAGAGCTTAGAAAATACACGAACGTACTTAAGTATTTTGTTAAATGTAGACGACACTTGTAATTCACAAGAAATATTTTTCGTACACAGGCTAAAGATAAACTACCCGTTTTGGAAGAGGAGACGAGCATCAATAACATATGTAATAGTTTTTTCAAGAAACTGAAGGAGAAACTAAGCTTGGAGAAAAATGTAGTGAACGAATGCATGAAGAGAGTTTCAGAAGAGAGCACATAGCTAACATAACCGAAATCAGGAAATCCACAATGGATCAATTGAATCAACTGAGGATGGACATATATTGGTGTGTTTATTTGCGTGATACTGCCGTGCTAGATTTGCCAGGCAACCCTGATATGCTGAATTGTTTCAATGGGGTAAGTATCCAAGAAGAAATAGGGTAATACACCCAGTCCTCGGCCAGGAACCAGTAGTCGACCATATATGAGTGGGAAGAGTGTGAAGTTTTGTACTCTTCCGAGTCATACAAATTGTAGTCAGAGGCCGAATACTGATTCCTTGCCCAGTACTGGGTGTGGTACCCTCATAGCTTGCTGGGACTATTCTCTAGATACTGTTCTGCCACAGTATACCATTTTTTGGTTACTATTTAATGCCTCAAAACAAATCCTTTTTTTTTTAATGCGATAACCTCGATGAGCATCGCTTTAAATATGATTTTAAGAGCATGTGTTATTGTTTGGAATTCTCAGAAATTTATGTTTACCCCAAAATAAATAGAACGTCCACTTGACCTGAACCTCAATTAAACAATATATGTTTTATTGCTATGATATTTCGTTTCATTGATTGAAAACTCTACAGTGATTGAATATACACATATGTTCTTTCATTTTCTATCTCTAGCTGACAACAGCAGCAGGTTCGTCTCATAAACGTGGCCTTGCACATCTTATCGACCTATTAAATGCGCACTCTCACGTGTCCAAACGTGCAAACTCGATTATAAATACATGCGTTAGTCGTTATAACGTATTTATGACTACTGTATCGAATTTCATAAAAATCGCCAACGATTGCAGTCTACAACAAATGATGAATAATACTATTCAATAGAATTCCAGGGCCAATTTTTGAAATAAATTTATACGTTCAATCTAATTAAACAGTTAATTCCCAATTTCCCAATCTCTATATGTGTCAATCGTTTTGCGTCGGAGCCTATGAATGACGTAGAATGCTTTCAGATGACTGCGACATGCACAACAAAATTCGATCAATAATACACATGTTATCAAAGGTCTGTAAAAATAAGCTAGGTAGCAATACGTCATATAAAATTGAGGCATATCTATTGAATGTCAACAATAAATAATGGACCATGTGCGACATTTTTTATAACATTCTCTGCATTCTTAATGAGATAACAACACTTCGAATTTGTACAAGTGTTACAATAAATTCACGGTATACTAATAAGATACCGAAAAATACCAAATAGCGTAGAAACCCTTCAACATTCATAACTATTTTGAATTCGTTGTCAACTAAAACGTGCTATACTAAACCGATATCCACCTGGCAATCTGGAAAGAACGGTATTTCAAGCAAGGTGTATAACAAACTGAGCACGTCCATAAATGTTTTGAAGAACTTTCAGTATTCTCGATAATCGTTTCCGGCCGAGGTTGATAGTATTATATATAGGGAATTGCTTTTCTGTACTGCCATTAGTACTGTCCCAAGAAGCAAGAAACAATGAATATACTTACGAGCATTCTTTTGGCCATTTTCTACACTTCGGTATGTATGTTGATACTTTTCTAAGAGTTCCAAGCCAGCCTTCGTCATCGCATAATTATGTAATTTCGGCGATAGGATGAAATCATTTGTTTCTATTATATTTAACTAAATGATGTGAAAAAATTAAATAGGTTCTAGTTTTGTCACAAGAACAAATAAATAAAGTAGAGGGCCGCCGTCAGAAGGCACTCCAGATAGTTGACTCACACGAGCAGAATGCCAAAGAACAGTACAACATGCTGCGTGCTGATTTTCTAAAATATAACGAAACGGCAATGGAATCATTGACAGAAATCAGTAAAAGCTACCGTGATCGAATAAACCTATTTCTCAAAAAGGTCAGTAAGAACTCGGGCGTACTTTTTATAGACTTTTAGAAAATGAAGACCCGGATTGTAAGTTATAATAAAATTTGTTACACACAGGGTGAAGATGAACTGATCGTCCCCGGTGTACATGTATTCCCAGAATGTAGACGCATTTACGATGAACTGGAAGCGACTGCAAATTCGGCGAAAGAATCTTTCAATAAGTGCACTTCGAAATTGCTTACACGAAACAGGGATTACCTGTCTAACCTAGAGCAAAGTTGGCTACGTATTCAAAGCGATGTGAATGGGAACAGAAAATTTGCAACTGAGTTTGGCCAAAAGTCGAAGGATGGAGTCGAAATTGAGAATAGTGACAATTTCATCAACTATCTCACAATTGTAAGTATGCAAGCCGAATAACACACATGTATCGTAGCATAACCAAATAACATAATTGTTGGATATATGTTCATGTAATATTTGATATTGTCAGAAGAGTCCCTTTTTTATGAAAAACCAAAGGATTCTAAGATTGTATCCATTTAGGCAATTGAGATATCGTTAAATTCATCTATAATCATTTTCAACGCAATTGGGTTGTTGAAAAAAAAAATTTTATTCGTAAATGGAAAAATCATACTTAAGTTTTATAATAAAACTATTATCATTTTTTTTCGTTATAATTAAAAAGTTATGTCAAATTGAAAATAAATTTTTTATGCTAGTAGCGATAACGCGCCGACAGCTCCCGAAAAAACCCGAGAGTGTATGACGTCACTATGTTAACTTTTCCTGAATAACACCGTGCCGTGATAGAAATTTTTAACTTTTGATCAGTTTATTCTTATTATTATCGTCAATGTTTGATAAAATTATAGACAATGACAAACCTTAAAAGTTATCGTGGGTCTTTTGTACCATTCTGTAATAATACTACAGAACCCGGACAAAATGTTTTTAAGGTAGTTCTATCGTTTTGTCGCTTTCTTAAGATTTTATTGAAAATTTGGGTATATCTTCTTTGGTGTCATATGTACGTGAGTAATAATTTTTGGAAATTTTTACCACGCGGAAGTTGAGATATTTATTGATGGAAATCCAAATTTTTGGTAGTCTCTCGTAAGAGCGCGTGTTAAAAGTTGCATTTTCATCTATAAATATCTTGGTTTCTACTCGGTGAAGCCTTCTAAAACTTTGCATACATTTTTCTGCAACAACAAAGAAGCTTTTACTTAGTTTTTCAAAAAAATCCAAAGAATAGAATTTTCGCAATTTTTGTAATTATATAGCAAGTACGTATTACCTTGGATGACCTTGAATTTGGAGTATGTTGTTATTTAGTCAATGTGCAACAATTTTTCTTTATTAACTTGAGCCCGCAAACCATTTTGTATGTGAGAAAAACCGAAAAATAATTTTTCGATTTTAATGTCACGATAGAACTATCTTAAATGTGTCTCAAGAGGTTAAGCGTAGACGTCAGTGGTTTGAAGCAGTGCGGCGTGTTAATCCAAAAACGACATCAAATGTTTTCTGTTGTGAGGGTCATTTCGATGTAAAAATAGTTGTGAAAACATTTTAACATAGTGACGTCACAAATACGACACCCCATTATGGCGCGTCCGTAGTCACTTGATTTCTTTTACAAATTTTATCACTCTTGAATGATTTATAATTAATTGTAAAGAGTTTTTTCAAAGTTTTTCACATCGATTACCAATATTACTTATAATAATGTTTTAAAATACAGCAAAAAAATCGATTTTTTTTTCAACAACCCAATTCAAAAAGAGCGCACAAACTAATGCGTATTATTTGGGAATTTGGAAATTCTCCTGTGCCAGGGAAATAAGTAATTTACGTTTGACCTTGTTCTCAAGCAAATTACGTTTATGATCTTACGGCTATATTTTCTACTTTGTAAGAAAAATTGTATTGATCTTGAATTAATTGTTGTTTTTTTTTCATCTCTAGACCACAAAAGAAACAGATGAATATTTCAAAACACAGATTAATAAAATGTTCGAAAAACCTTCCTGGCTAATGGATTCTATGGCCGAACCAGAAATAAATGACTGCTTCAACGAAAACTTTTCGACCGAACTTCGTGAACAGTTACAAAAGTTGGTCGAAGACATAGAAAACTGTGTTTCATCAAAGAGATCAACATGAAAAACATAATATTTTTAAGAATTATTAATTTTCTTGTTTACATTGCTCATTGTCCAAGTATTTGAAGTGTCTCAAAAGCCTACAAGGCGTACAAGTTGTTAAATTATTAGTACCAGAAGAACAGGGAATCCCCACTGTACATTGTGCTACGATTGACTTTTAAATTGTAATTGTTTCAAAAATAAAAATTATATTGCTGAATCAACATATTATACTCTACACGCAGCTCTTCGATTTTAAACCCATTCCAAAAAAACGCAAATAAACCGTTTTGTTAAAACAATTTCTGGTGGTTAAAAAACATATCAGAATTTCACGAAAACTTCGAGGTATGTTCCTGGAGTTCCAAATAACCTATAAAAAAAATTGGCGTTGCACGTGTTTTTGAATAGATTTTTCTATTCCAACTGGATTGTCTGTCGAATGTTCCTAACTGCTTGCATTATTGGGTGTCTTTAAAATTACGCGCACTAACCCACCTAGATGGCGCCACGATTAAAGGATTTGCGGGGTAAATGTTCACGCAGTGTAAGTTTATAATCGCACGAAAATAATTTTATTTAATTTTAACATCGCAGAAAGTTTCTTATTGTATTTAACGCAAGTCTTCGCTTCAAGCGGTCAGTCGTTTTATCAGACAGTTGGGTCGGAAGCCATTTCAAAAAGGAAGGAGCAGGGTTGCCAACTCTTGGCTTTTATCAGCCTCGGCCATAGAACAGAAACGTTCTCTATAGAAAGGAGGACTCGAACAGAAAAAGGTGGTGCGACGTGCACGCCACAGATTAATCAGGTAATCCGGAGGATGTGAACGAGAGATTCACTGTATCTCGACGAACCAATATTTTATTTATTGATTTTTTGAAAAAGCAACGATCAACCAAACGTTCGAATTAGATTATTTGTTTCCAACAAACGATTCCGAATCGATTGGCGTTTGAAAAAATCAAATTAGACAAAATTTCAAAAATTTGCGGCTAACTTAACGCTCATTTTTGTTTTGTTTGTTTGATAAAAAATATGATCAAACAAACGTTTTAATTAATCAAACAATCACCAACAAACACAAAACAATCGTTATAAATTAAAAAAAAGGTGCAAAAGTCAAAATCGAGGAGCTAACTTTACATAGCTACCCGAGTCTCCGTAAATATTAAAACGTAAAATACTATTATACTGACATCTAGTGAATGGAAACCTGGTACATAGCCAAGTGGTTTAAACTACAACGGGTAAAGAAGACAGCTATGCCGCTTGACTGCAAAGCATAGAGCAATAAATAAGGAAGATACACTAGGAGGTTAAAGAACACAAATTTTGATAAGTTCGTCAGCTGTCATTTACATCAAACAAAAATCAAAACAACGTAATAAATACCTTGATAACAAAGTGTATTGCACTGTCATGAAGAAAAATGACTTCAGCGAAAGATGATGAAGATTATTGGAACAGCAGTGACAAACATTCGTTTAGTTTCGATCAGAACAATGAGGTTATGATACGAATGAAAAGCGTTAACAATACCTGTCAGTGAAGCATCTGATTTGGTAAATACACAGACGGAATCATTGAATTTTTGTTTCGTCATTGTACGCAGGTGGACAACTTATTTGGCGTTTCGAAGACTGGCACAGCTCAATTAAGAGCCGGAATTTCGAATATCGAAATCTGCGACTCTTATTTTCAGCCGGATGACTCTCGAGCCAATTTGAAACCTTTGCTCTCCATCATTACCGAACAATCGCTCAATGCCAGTAATACAAATTTATTTACTTTTTGTGTATCTGTATTATTAATGCATGACCCTCTGAAGTAAAATCAATGCGATTTCAAAGAGTTCCTCCAATATGAAACAGATATAGATTTAAAAAGATAGATGAAGTTTTTTTTACCATTTTCATTCTTCAAAGAATAAGTCCAAATAAATATGCCTCAAGGAAGACGTAACTAATTTTGATGAAACTTTGCTATTGACTGTGGGTGAAAAATATCCTACTTTGCTATAATTTCCATTCTAAATTCTAACAAGTTTCTAGGATTTTTAATTGTCGGCCGAAAGCTTTTTAACTACTTAATTACAACTGCCGATAATAAATTGTTCAGGAATAACCTTATTTGGAATTACATTTTTGCACGATTGGTCAAAATATTCTGAATATAATTTGGTAGTGAAATTCTGAAACTTACCAAATTTGTATTATTTTAAGAAACTTTGATAATCATTCCAATTCGAATAATATTTCAATCATTATCGTTGGACAAACGATACATTTTCTAAAATACATTACTGTCCCACAGAAATGTATAACTACATGAAAATAATGAGGAAACATTATGTTAATGTTAATCTACATCGATTTTCCATAATGTACTTAAAGATTTTATTAAAAATGTTAAAGCCTTACTGTCACATTACCTTCAATCTGTTCCGGTCACATTGATCTCGATATCACTAGCAGGTAGCTTCATACGCCATGAACAAGCTTTGGATAATTGGATATACAAAATGGATAATTTTTCTCCTAGGGTGTATACAAGTATTATAGTCTCCGTGTTTGTGGGTCCATAACATTACTGCCAACTAGATATATTGCCTTTTTAAAAATGGTCAAAGCTGTTTAGGCACTGATGTTATGGGGTATATAATTATAGATTCCAATGGTGATATAATGCAATATTAACAGTTTTGTTTTTTTTCGAGATTGTATTACTGCTAACAAATGAGTTGACTTTGATTATCAACACAGCCCTCGAAATTAATAACATGAAATGCAGCACATAAGCATCCTACTGATAAACCATACCACAATGTCAAACCATTTTCCAAACTCAAAGATACTTTAAAAGTTTTAACATTAATCAGACATATTTTTTCTTGTGTAGTCTTGACCGCCGATAAGGTGTACTTGCCAGAGGAACCGTCTGTTGTACAACCTGACATCACGTTAAGAAGAATACTGCTCGGCCAACCATTTTCGTTGGAGAAATATAAGTCACTCGCCAGTAAAACTGCATTATTAGATGCCGCATTAGCCAGAGGCGATGGAAATGCTACTTTGATAGTTAGTTAATTTGAAATCTTAAATTGTGCAATCACAAAATGTTATTGCAAAAATTGTCATAGATTTTTTTTCATTTATCGTAGATGCTAGAAATATTTGCGCCTGCATTCGCGCAGATGGGCTAATAATTTTAAGATAGAATATGTAAATTTAATATGTTTTCTTTTCTTTCTACAGATCATTTTATTCATTGCTAAGACTCTAAAATGGCCGTTGGTTCAGAGGCTTATGATGGAACGGCCAGACGCGATTCACGCGTATATACGATATCTGGCAACAAGATTACAAGTTAATGAAATCACCGACCTTCTGACGTAAAATGCGATTATTGAATAATTATCTGATTATGAATTGATCAATCATTCAATTGAAAATCGATCCTAATATTACTCTTTTTTTATGAGTGTGATTCGGTTGTGCCATTTCCTGTTGAAAATTTTAGTAGATCAGTAAATATGAAAGTATATAAAATTAGCTTTAAACTTCTTCAATTGGATATTGGTTCATAGTAATGTAAAACAATAAGAATTATGAATACTGAATGAATTCTCAATTACAGAATGCAGGGTAGAACATTGGATGCTGCTGTGAGTATAAAGTATTCACCATTTACAAGAGGAAACATTGGATTTATGTTTTGTCTGATCTGTAGATGACACATATCAATATCATTATCAGAAATACGAGAGATACAGCTAGACTGTTAGAAAAACTTGGGAAATGTTACAAGACGCAATTTTTGGCATTGCCGGATTGCAGAGAGGCCACATTTGTTCACAATTACATAAAATTGTTGGGTATGATGAACAAGTAAACAAATAATTGGTCTATAAAAACATGACATTTAAGCTCTTTTTTCCTTTTTATAGAATGGCAAATCGCTTTAAAAAGTACGCAGTTTGATGAAGTTTTCGAGGTAAATTCTTCGTTGCTGGATTGTCTTCGATATGCATGTAGGGATCATTATAATTCACCCGCCGGAGCTCTGGCATCACCCACGATGTTGGCAAAACAGCATGATATTTCACCGAGACAATATCAGCAAGTCGTATTGAAGATTCGAGCCTCGATGCAAGAATGGGAGGATATCGACAATCTACTGTTGTCAAAGGTGGTTCGCTATTCAACTTATTGTTTTTAATATAATGTGAATGAAGGAATGACTAATAATTCAAAATTGTTGTTTCTGAGTAGCGTAAAAAACGAATATTAAATATGTGGTTCATTATGATTTAGAGCTGGCTTGGAATGCCAAAATTACAAGCTAGTCTACCTATAGAAGAGATATTAAAAACACTAGCAGAGAATCAAGCGCCTATACCAGTTTTGGAGAGATTTCTAAAATATGTCGACAATGAGGAAACGCGTCAGCAGCTTGCAAGAACCTACAATTGTTCTCACAACCCTATGTAAATTATATCGACGACTTGACATGTGAACGAGATGTGACGGTAATGAGATTAATGAATTGGATACTATCAATGCTCATAGTTCGATTGATTTTTGTGCATGGAGATGAAATTTCCATACCTGGCAGAAAAAAAATTTACCAACAATTATGAATATTCTGAAACTGAAAAATGTATATCTTTATTACGTCCAAGCTCGTAATATATGAAAATATATGAACAGCAGGAATATTCTGCGAAAACAATGTAATGAAAGAAACTTATTGTTAGAACCAAATAGTTGCACGTAATATGCAAATTTATGCTGATGCATACTGATCCAATGATCTTAAGTCGTACGATAGAATTTAATTTTTAAACTATATTTTCACTGGAGTTTTGGTTAACGACGTTTTTAAGTTGTCAACGTTAAATTCCCTTTTTTTTTTTCTTTTGCATATTACACAAAATGCTTTTTTGCATATGAGGAAGCGGTAACACCAGTCACATGGTCGTTCTTCAATGACTTGGAACGATCTCGCGAAGCTAAACGCTATACGCTGTTTTGAACCCGGTACTACGGACACGGCGCAATTCCGTTAACATTTGGTGGAGCTTGTTGACACGGTTGAATGACGGGATATTGCGCGTACTGTGACTGGCCTGGGACCGGGTACCAACTTTCATGATCGTTTTGCGGCGACAAGGGAGGATAAATTGCTTGCTGCGGATGCATATAAGGTGAATAAACGGCCGATATGGTGGGCTGAGCGTAATTTTCTGATCCCGACGTATATATATGAGGCGGCGGATAAGCAGTTGAAGAACTTTCATCGCCGATTCCCGGATGTGCCACGTACGGTACCGGATAGAAGCCCGGTTCGGGAGCGTAGAAACCTTCACCCTCGCTTGGGAAATATGGCATCGTCGCGTAGATGGCCGGTGGACTGTAAGGCGCCTGAAAAGATTATTAATTTCCATCAAATTGTGGCGATTGAATAGATAATTTAATACGAGGTGTATTGCAGTGCCGAGGGGAATCGTTCTTTATTCCTTTATACCGTGGAGGTTTGATACTCACAGTATTCAGATGATAAATCGGATGCGCCGGCGGATAACCCTGCTGATAGACATTCGGCGGAAGGAAGTTGCGGTTACGACCTATTAATATTTGAAAATCAATATTAAGTGCTTTGTGTGATTAGGTAAATGGGTTTTTTATCTCTGTTATACTCACGTTAGTATGCAAAATCTTTTGAATAATCAGAAGATATCACTTTGAAACGCGTAAAACAAATTCAATTCAATTGCATGATATTTGCAAAAACGACCATTTTTTCAGTACATTTTCAAGCGATGTAAAATTTATCGTCAATGATGAATTCTTACCTTCGATATGTTTATTCTTATGTCGTGACAAGGAACAATTTTTTCGACCGTTCGAATAATCCTTTGTTCTATCGTTATTCATCAGAGAGGACTGAGGTTTGTTGGAATCACCGACGGGCTTTGTCATAAATTCGTAATTTTTCTGCCCATGAGAATAATCTTGCGTATCATTCCTACGATTATTGTACGGCTTGATCGTACATTGGTGACCGTTGCTTGTTTTTGTAGTATTCAGCGGTTGGTCATTACGTCGGCGAGAGCCATAGTTTTGTCGTGGACCGTTCGCGAAATGAGAAGTTTCGCTTTCGCCTATTATCGGCGTTTGCTGCATATTTCCGTCCATGGAAATATTCGGAGGCAGATTTCCCTGTGATATGCGATTCGGCAAGATGGTCATCGGTTGACCGTTAGGTCCACACCCCCACATATGATTCGCCCGGAAATACTGTGTTCAATTAATGACAAAAAATTCTGAATGTGTTTCGAACAAATTCTACAATGAAATTCAATAATAGTGGAAAAAACGATAATCATCTCGCACAGTGGTTTTAGCAAAATTATGAACTGGACATTTTCGTGTTCGTTTTACATACCTCGAGGCCAAGATTGTAAAAAAATCTTAGTGTCACCGTATCTTGAAAGAGAGAGAATAAAAAATGTATCATTCCGTATGAATTTGCGATAATTGCTTACAGTAAGTAAATATACCTGCAAACGGTAAATCACTTCCATTTGTGTCGATGCTGGCCTGGGCCGAGAAATTTATAGCGCGAATAGTTCGATCCAAAAGGCTTCCAGGCGTCGGCGGTTCACCCGTGAAACACGGAAATGGAAACAAATAGGCTCTGCCATCAGGCGAGTTGCATGCCGCGTTGGGATTTATCGGAAAGACCGGTGGCATACCTGTAAATCACAAAAGCGACGAAAGACATTTTTTTCAATTGCAATCGGCCATCAATCATGAAAGAATGATGCGAACATCAAATCTTCTATTTTTTGTTACCAGGGTGAGGCACGTAGAAAAGATCGCCGGGCGAGTGGATAGAAACTTCCGGAAGCGGTTGAATTATCGAATCAGGAGTTAGTGGCTCAACATTCGGCGATGAGTTGTCCAGATTATCATTACTTGCAGATTTCACTGCCGTTGCAGAAGTATTTTTGCTTGAATCTTCAGCGGTTTTCGCGAGTGTCGGTTGTCCGGGAATTGGGGGTGTATTGTCAAGCAACACTGTCACCGGCCGTACGTCAATCGTGTTCTGCAAAATAAATTCACCTCTCAATACTCACCTATAATAATCAAAAATAAAAATAAAAACGTTGATACGAGTACTAACAATGTTTAAAAAATACAAAATTACAATCAAGTTGAACTTAATTTGAAGTATGTGGTACTTCATTTGTTTTTAAAATATTGTATTGTATTGTTCCAAAATTTAAAGTACTTTTAAGAGGCAGTATTATGGACTGACAATGAGTTTAGCTAGAGTTCGGAAGGGACGCCCGCACGACGTAATTCACAAATTGCCTGACACCATGCAAAAGGTTGGAAGAAAATACACATCAGCATTAAAACTTCTCTGAAGCGGTTATATTATTATGCAGAATAATGAATCGTATTTTTGGGATAGTCCAAGCATGGAAACAGCTGCGAACCCATCCCGTTTACACTTTTGTCGGAATTGGAAATATTAAGGTTAATATCAAGAATCTGATTTTCATATTGTTCGAAAAGTAGGTACAACTTGTTGACGAACTTTTGAGGAATCTATGAAAAGTTTGGTTGAAGCGAAAAAAAAGAAAGTAGTGACGGGTAATTACTCATTGCTGGGAAAGCAACTTATAGTGAATACGAGTGAGCGAAATACTCGTGCATGCAATGTGGAAGTAAGCACATTTATCTGTCAAGGATCCGATTTATAATCGTACGATGTCTCAAGAACAACCTAAAGAAAAATAAAAGTTCAGTTTGCCAGACAATTCTGAAGTATAATCACTGGAAAAACGGAAAGATTAATTAAATTTTTAAACGAAATACCATCGGCAACACTTACATGGACGGTAAAACCGTGGCAGGAATTATATGTCCCCATTGTATAATCTTGAATTCCTGTATTTTTGTTTTGGTCGCTGTAAAATGAACCATATATTATAAAATGACATGAGATCTTTTGAGAGACACCTTTTAAAGAGCACGTTTACCTAGTTTCTTCGTCCCAAGTCTCGATGTTTTCTGTATTTCCAGTTTTATCATCAGCACACTCTTCATTACTGTTATTATTTCGATCGGGTTGAGCTTTTGCATTGTGCGTGAAGTTCGAGTCCCTTGATTTGCGGGTACTTGACTGCCAGATATTTTTCCATTTATGATCTGGCGATGCGAGGGTGACCGAAATTATTAATTGTAAATTCATTGATCAAATTTTTGAGATTTTTATCAACTTACTCGTCTCGTATGTCGAAGTTTTCCTGCAGGTAGACAGGCCCCAATTATTATTCGGCTTACCACGTCGTGGAGGTATTGGCTTGAGCGCGGAATAAGGAAGAATTCTTTTCTCACCGAGTTCCTCGATAAATACGAGAACGGGTCCTTCATCTTTGCTCATCTCTTGTATGTGACCGTGCAAAAAAGTGGATTCGCGTTTACCAACGGAGATATTAGAGGACGTATCCTTCAATGTATTTTCATTGATGTCCTCGTTGTCGTTTGCTTGTACAACATTATTATTTGTCTCTTCCATTTTAGTTTCCGCATAGTCGCCCTGTACAAAACACCTTCCACCGACCTGAAGTACCGCAGTATTCCATCTCGTCGAGCGGGCGTTTCTTGCCTCTGTCATTTTATGTTTACATATATAAGATAGAAATCAAACGATGCAAATAATTAATTTCAATGATTCAGTTACCACGCCTGATCTCGTGCCATATGTCATAGTCGACGTTGCGATAAATATTCGGATCAAGAGCTTTTGCTACTCTGTAAGGAAATGGCCTAGTACTCCGAGCTACAGATTGTGCCTCCTCACTATTTTCGGGCCCGTTGTCAACTTTGTTTAATAATTCTGTGGTCAGTTGGCTGTAAAGTGTTTAATGAAGAATATTTTTTATACGTCTATCGATCAATTTTATACGCCCTGACATTCGTGTGGGGTATTGCAGACAACTTGGTTGGTTTTGGAACGAAAATATTGAGATTCTCTTACTCTCTTTTTTCCAAATTTCCCTTGAGAAAGAACTTCTCGTGTCGAAAATTCACTGTACGATCGTGTAACATTTTTTTCACCGTCTCATCGACGTTGGGCATCTTGAAAACATCTTTGTACAGAGTCTGATAAATCAGAGCTGAAATAATTTTGTTTAATTTGTATTAATACTATAGGCTAATTAATGACCTCTATGTGTTATTTTTTATACTTTTTGCAAATCGAATTTGCATTTTGTTACCAAACATTCACAGTTCACAGAACTTTCTGTATGATCAACGCTGTTGTTGAATCTTGGCTGTCCAGAAGACAAAGCTTTGTAAATGATTGATAAGTAGCATAGCACTTCTCTTCCATCTCACTTTCCAAATTAAAATTGCGCAAATATCTCTATTTTATGATGACTACTTATAGGATTAAAAGATTTTGAAATATTCAAATGCGTTACTATTCATATCTGTGTGTCAATCGTTACAAAATGTGCTACCAATGATTGTTCAATGATAGTTTATTCGTGTACAATGTACATTCTTGGTAAAATTGATATTTCTACTAAAATGAAGAGAGAGCCTCAGTTTTGAAAAAAATATAAGACAAAGGAAAAGCAGAGTGTGTCATTACTGCTCTGTTGTGTTTGACATTATAACATTCGATGGATCGATTGCTTATTCTGAAATTCTGAAAAAAGCAGTACTCGCGCAAAGCGAAGCTTACCATAACAAGACAGCCAAAATTGGTATCAATTGAAAAAAAAGGACCTTGCAAAGTTAGGATCTTGAGTAAATAAACAATAAACAACGTATCTCGCCTATTTTAGACTTACATTGACAATAAGCCGCAGTAGCAATGTAATCTTTTGCAAAGACGCTCTCGTACTGTTTCTGCGGTGTATGACAGAGATAAATTGTGTCTTCGAAATCATTTTCCACAGCTACTTTGGTAACGAATTTTTGTCCATCAAAGATGACAATTTTTCTTTTGTACAGTAGCGACATTGCTTCAATCTCTTTGACTCCACCCCATTCGGTGAAGCAGGACATTTGCTCGAGATAATTCTCGAACGGAATACTTATTGACTAGAAAAATCGAGAAAAACAAGATGTTAAGACTTTCTTGATTGTAAGCAAAACGATAGAAGGTGGGAAATTTTTTATGGAATTGGACATTTTCGGAAGCAACACACAGAGAGGAGAGTAAGGAGGTTCGGGGAAGAACAAATATTCAAATTCTTCTGGAACGTGCGACAGTGGTAATAAAAATAAAAAGAATGTATCATACCTCTTGAAAGAGATGGCTGTTTTTCCTCATAAAATCAACACACTCTTGTCTAACTCTGATGTGATAATTTTGACTCGAGTACATTTGTTCGCTGATAGCTCTAAACAGGCATGTAGGATGTCGCGGTGCGTGTTTCCTAAAGTATCCCTCATTATAAAGCCAATCGTCAACGGGATCCGAAGCGGTCTTCAATGATTTTTTCGGCGATATATTCATATCGAGTTCACAAAAAACATACACCCGCGATCCGACAGTTCGACAATTATCCAGCTACGATGTGACGGAAGTCAGTGCCGTCGACGTCTTTTAGAATATGGCTCAATAGCAAAAACAGATACAGCATGAGAGACAAAGCACATAAGCCGGTGAACGTAGCACTCGAGCCACAAGTGGTGTATGTAAACGGCTCTTTGTCGTGCGTAACTGACCGGTCACCCCTCTTCCTCGCTGGCGCCCTCGCGGCGGTCACTAGCAACGCGAACGAAAGCACAACATTTTCGAAAAGTAATAATAATCATGATACACAGGCGTTGAACAGGCAACCGTCATTGCGAGCGTAAAGGGCGAATAAAAATTTTATCGGCGTGACGGAAGACGCGTGTAAGACGAAAACAAATTCAAACCGTCGAGGAACATTATATGGAATATATGGAAAGGATCGCTTCTCAATTTCCTCATTGTGTTTATCTATGTGTGTATACACGTTGCGATCATCGCCGACGTTTACACGGTTATACGTTCATGTTTTTTGTCCCTAGTACCGAGAATTTTGAGGGCTTTGTCAACGTGTCGACGTCGGTTGATCTGCGAATGTAAACAACGATGCGGTTGGGTACAATATCGTTCTGTTCCATTACACATTATATTTCGTTTCAATGGATTTTTTTTTCTTTTTTCTTTCCTTTATTCACGGTATAATTACTTCATCGGTATATGACAATACAAATGTGGTACGAATATTAAAAAAGTACAATAGCCCGTTATATAAAATATCATATTCTTACAAAAGTATATCAACCGCTGATTTTGTTTAATACCTCTACCGATATCGTGTAACGCAGATGCGCGTCTGTGTACTTTGTCGATTTCAGCCGCTGATGTGTGCAAACAAAAAAACAATATTCGCCTGCGAGCGTAGCTTGTTTCATTTATTTTTTTCTTCCGAATTCGTTAAATCTCTTTTGTTTTTTTCGTAATTTTGTTTTCAGACGAGACTCATTACCTCGCTTCTTGCCTCATTACGAGAAGATAAATATATATACTATATCCGGCGGATCACGAGCGCTATTAGAACAGGCAAAATGCGCGTGTCGGGGATAAGAGGGGAGTGTATGAAAATACGAGGTCCAAAAGTTTGCACCAATTTGCGTAGGAATTATTACTGGCCGAACGGCAACGCGCCTCGTCGTCACCAGCCTTACAAGATATTCATATATCGTATAGAATAGAGAGCCGCGTACAGAGACTTATAACTTCAAGCAAAATGTAGCTAAACTTTTTTTTCTTCATTTATATTTTTAATTTTTTGTCGAACTTTCGCGATTGATAGCCTCCCCATTTCGCAATAGTTTAATGTTTTATCTCGCATTTCAGATTCGACCATTTTCGACCAATCTCGGCAATCTCGATCGTAGAGACGATACATCGTTTGCTATTGCGCATGATTAAGAAGAGAAAAAAGAAAATAAAAGAAAACTAAACGAGAGATGTATTAAAAAGAAAATGCGCGTCGTTTAATCTCCGTTGGTTCATGCGGTATAATAGGCATTCATATATCGTTGGTAACATATATGTGTATCGATAATCGTGAAGAGAAAAGCGTTCTCACATACATACTCAAATATGTATATAGAGACTGGAAGAAATGAGAGACGGGTTACTGCGTTGATGTTTCTGATGATTTCTGCTTTTTTTCTTTTTTTTTCTTTCTTGTCGATACTTTTTCTACCAGTCTCGTTTTAAGCAGCCACTTTCTCAGCGTCGATAGCTAAAACGAAATGAATTTTGCAAACGTTAATTATCCACTAATATAATTCTCATCGTCGTTTTAAATCGACTGAACAATAAGTGGTAATAAGGAATCAATTGAATGAACAAATGACAACGCACCTTCTTTGGTTGGCAAAGGATTCTTCTCCAGGGTTTGAGCGTGCTTGAGCTTTGCCGGATCGAAGTTTTCAATGCCAGAGATGAACTCTTGTTTGCCCTTTTCTTGCTCGATCGCTGAAAACACGGATGGACAAACGAGAAATCATTACACACATAGAGAATCTTAATTTCCCGGATCTAATTTTGATAAAGTAGTACATCCTTTACGTAATGATAGTTTCTTTATAAAATTAATTACCATTCTTATCAGGCAGGGGATTCTTTTCGTGAGTTTCCGTGTGTTTCAGTTTTGCTGGATCGAAAGTCTCGATTCCGGCAATGAGGGTCTTTTGATTTTTTTCCGCAGCAACATCTGGCGATTAAAAACAAAGTTAGTTAAATATCGTTGACGAAGAGTCAATACACCTGGACAAAGCCTTTGATCCAATAAGCAGAGATGTATGAATGAACAAATGTTTTCTACATGTTGCGACCACATCAAAGTGTCGGCAAATGATATCGCCAATCCCTGAACAAGTACGATGAACTGGCGATTACTATTTTCCCCTGCGATATGGATTAATTAATTTTTATCAAATGATTCGTTATTATATGTAGCGTGCAAATAATTGGTCAGTAATCTAAAGTAGGATATTCGATTTACAAGTTTCCTCTACAATTCCAACTTATTACCGTATTATTAAAAATTATTCTAAAAGCCAAATTAACGATACCGGTGTTTCTAATGGAAGATACGAATCGTTGTTGCTATTGTTGTTACCGTTAATGTTAATGTTCGTTTATCGAGGATGAATGTTCGTTAGTAGCCTACAGGCCCCCTCGATACCATACATGATATATTGATTGAGCTGATTACAATTTAACTTTCAACTTTTCAATACCTGTCGCATTGGGCAATACAATTTTTTCTTTCGTGTCGGCGTGCTTCAATTGACCCGCCTTAAAAGACTCGACATCGTGGATCAAATCCGAGTGCTGTCGCTCCTGTCGGACGTCTACGTTACCATTTTTATTTGATTTTTTAAATTTAATTCGATCGATCGTTTATAAATTTATCGTTCAATCTCCCTCCTCGATTTTCTTATAAAATAATAATTATATCAGACTCTTTTTACTGTGTGACAAAATTTCTAGAACGAAGATTGAAAAGCAATACCTTCGGCCGAAGGCAGGACGTTCTTGATGGCCGTTGCAGCCTTCTTCATGCACTCGTGATTGAAGCCCTCGAGTTCACTCTTGAGATCCAGAGACACCTTGGGCAAGTCCTTTAACATCGGGCTCTCGGGGTTCGACATGACGAGAATTTGATTTTTTGAGATCTGTAAATAATAATCAAGCGACCAAACTGTTATCTCCTTTACTTTTTAGCAAGAACGATGGTAAAATATTTTTAGGAATAATATCTTTTGTCGTTACGGTCTTTGAAGATCGCCACGGATGGGAAAAAGATTGTGTCAAAGCTTGTTTCGAAAAGATACACGAGTAATTTATTTGTGCAACGTCACGACGAGTTTGATAAGAGCGAAAAGCGTGTTTATTGTCAACGGGAGTGCGTCACCTATGCCGAGTTGTCCGAGCGGATCGAAGAAGCCTCGGGAATGGAACAATGGACAAAACAACAAAACAGAAGAACGACCGGTCGATCGATGGCTCGGAAGAAAGATGATTAATACCGCCTATCGCATAAACGATAAACAGCACTGCTAGCTTATTTTCAAAATAATTAAGACAACGGAGCTTATCTCGAACATGTCGAGAAAATCTACAAATTGACCCAAACGAAAAAAGTACCCAAGTTTTTTTTCCTTGTTCTCAATGAAAATAAATTGAAAAGTGGAAAATTGTTTAGGTGAAGCTGAGCTCACTCGACATTGTGGGACGCATTTGGTCCGCAATAATTGAATATATCGTCACATTAATTTCGATGCGATTGTATAAATTACATTTTTTAGCATTTTTGACAATTCATCAATTCTTTCATAAACGGATTTCAATCTTAGTTTTCAATGTATCAATGAAAGATGAGTGATATGGAAAGGTATTTTTATCCAGGAACGAGTAATTGCTATTTAACCAAATGAAAAACAAAATCGTAAAAAGGATACGTTGTATTAAATGCCCTCGGTCGTTAGAGTCTCGATAAACATACAGACTATTTCAAAAAAAATTTTAATAGAATAGATGACTCATACAAATTTTCTTTTTTTATTATTTTTTAAAGTACGAAAAACGAGATTTTTTGGTCGTGGCGTGAAATTGATCGCTGCCGCTGGATAAATAAAATCTGCTTGTAAATAAATTTTTTAATATCATATCGCTGCACCAAATATATTTATATCCGGTAATACGTGGTCGAGGTGGCCAATATGGCCCACTGCTATTTTTCCGAAACTAACGAACATTAGCGTAAAACAGATCTGCCACATTTGTGCAACTCTATCTCTCACCTTCTCACTGAATTTGTGCAAAGGATAAAGTGGAAAGTTTCAAACATCACAGTTACTCGAATTGTAAATATTTTTATGTTATTCCTTCACCGTTGTTGTAAGCAAAACCTTAATCTATAGTGTAGTGGAAATTTTGTATTACAAATTGTTTACTGGTTTTTAGTTTCGCTCTTATTTATCAAGAATGTTCCTGTAGCCAGCATGGCCTACCAGGTAAAGAGCCATGTTCAGAACCTATGCTGTAAGCTAATGGACTCACGAAGAATGCTCAGGAGTGCAAAATAACGTGCGATTCATTATTTGCATTGTTTGCTCGGGTGGCCAATATCGCTAATGCAGCCAATACGGTTTTTTCCAACGGACAATGAAAAAGATGCAAAGACACGTTTAAGATTTACTCCGACATTTAAAAGTTCTATTTAAAAGTTAAAAGTAACTATCACACTTTTATCTCCGACTCACCATGTATCTTTGCATGAGAAAATTACCATTGTTTAAAGTATGAAAACCATCTACCATTTTTTTTACCTTGCATGAATTCTTATCCCTCGACCTATTTTTTCGACATATGTCGATTCGAAATAATTCATGCTTTGGAAATCGCCTGGAAAACCGACGATATAAAGTTTCCTTTATTTCATGTATGTACAACGTTACTCGCACGTTATAATGCCCGAGGCCGTTCTACGTTCGTGGAAAGAATGTTTTTTTTTTTCATGGACATTTTGAAAAGAAGATGTGATTTCACGCATTTAACTTTTGATATTCGTTTGATAAAACATAAACAAATATATGTAGATATGCTACCCAAACCCAAACCCATTCCATACACTTGGAATATATTTTGATATGAGTCGAGGTATATCCGTTTTGATCGTTAATGTAGTTTTAATATAAGGAAGTAATGTACACATTATTCAATGTAGTTTGTCACTAATAGCATATTCGAAAATGCATGTCTTTCAAGTCATTACGATCTTGGGTCGTAACATCATTTTTCTCAAAATGTTATACCCAACGTACGAGTTCATAGATTTGCTCGGAATTTAATTTGTGTACAATTTTTTAATATTCGGGAAAGTCTCCGACTGTTTGCGATAATTTGAAAAAATTTGTGACAGATTGAATAAATTCTTTGAGTTTGCCGGATCTTTTTTTTTTATATGTGTAACAACCACCACGTTTTGACTGCGATAAAAAATGTATACGTTCCAAAATATATCTCGAATACGTATATATTTTCCCCATGGCAGTCGAGTGTACTTTTTGTATTTTAGTTCATTGAAATGTTACATTGACCCTGCATTTATCAAAGTCAGCAATTTTTTTTCTCGTGCATGCGCGGGGGGGGGGGGGGGGGGGGGGGGGGGGGGGGGGGGGGTACGAAAAGCTTAAGTCCAAATTTGTGGGATTATAACCCTTGAGGAAAATCCGCCATCTTGAAAAAAGGGGTGAAATAGTTTTTGCAAAATAACTATGAAACTATCCACCGCGCAAGAAAATGATTACGTCGTTTTCTGAAGGAAATAAAATTCTCTACAAATTTGCTCTCTTAACTTTTTGTCGTAAAATCAAAAATATCAAGGTTATTAATAAACAACGACAAAAAATGAAGGAGTAATTTCCTTTAAGTCGCTCTAACTTTTTTCTTTTCATTTTACAGAAAGATATGTTCAATGCATTTCGATAGAACACCTGACGAATAAATTTCAATATAAATGTGTCAACTTTTGTTTATTTATAAACATTTTACAGTGCTGCAGAGGTAAGTGTCGGAATACTCGAAAATAAACATAAAAATGAACGATTATGCGTCGTTTCTTTGCAAATTTCATTAATTGCGACGGACAAATTTTATTTGTTGCTATTGCAATGTTCATAATAATTAGTTATGAACTCCTCGTAGGTGATGCGAAAAAGAGTTCATAACTAATTATTATTATTAACTCCGGTAGTGCGGAAAAGAGTTAGGCCTTATTTTTATAACATTTCAATGGACTATTTGTCTTAAATCCGATTTTTCCAAGATTTGCCGGTTTTCAATACCATTTCGATATTTAATTTCCTAAAAACGAGTCTGTCTTTACAAGATATACCAAAAATAAGAATGATAACGATATCTCACAAAATTGTTAATTTCAGCTGGCGATATAAGAGCCGGGGAGGATGGATCTGTAAACGCCTGGAAGGTCATCGCGGTCGAGAAATGAATATATAGAGTTCTCTTATACCGGATAGGAAGTCGTCGACACCGCAGAAATTCCGGACGAATAACGGGTCGGACTCAGAGAACGCTTGCCCGCCCCCGCGCGCGCGCGCGAGAATTTCTGTGCTCTCTTTTTATTTCTCGCGCTTTATAACACAGGAATTATCCATCTAACGTTTCCGCTCTCTCGCACACTTTCCGCGCGGTTCGAAACAACCAAATGAGAGAAGAAGAAGAAATATATATATACATATATATGATGTACAAAGCTTATACATATATATAATGGCGCTGCGCACGTCGTCGTAAATATTAAGCAGCGTGAAGAGGTTCGTTCCAAGTTCCTCGAGAATTTCATTGCAACGTTAGAGAATACGAAAAAAGTCCCCCGAGGTTTGGTTCGTTTTATTATTGATATTCTTAATGCGCTATACGTACGCGAGAAACTTTCCGAATTTAACATCCAACCTTCCCATCTCTTTCTCGTTCTTTCTCGCTCGCCACTTCGTTTTATACGTAGGCACTGCTTACAGTATTAACCACTGACGAGGTCCAACAAAGCGAGAATCACCAAGCGGAAATCAGTCGGTCGTTACTTCCTCTCTCCGCTCGTGAAGAAGAGAGGAATTATCCACCGTATTTCTCGCTAACTCGTTGTTCTATCGCCAATTTCAAATTATAAGAAGAATCGTTTTATATTCATTTATTTATTCATGAAATAATTAATAATCCGATAAAATAATATTAATCAAGTCAGATTTATTTCAATCAGCGTTTCTTCTAAATTGCAATAAATTGCGAGCGAATCAAAGAGGCTCGCATTAAAACCGAGAAATAACGTTGAATCTTTGACGATGAGAAGGAGACTTAACTAAATGTACAATGTGAACGCGACATTCCCCGATAATGAAGTCACTCGATGAACGCAGATGATACGAATTACTTGAGGAATTTATAAACCGAAAAGCGTGCGGCTGTGTATTTGTACATTCGTATTTTTTTTTCAACCTCTCCTATCGTCTTTACATGTTTATCAATTAATTTCTATACGGTGAATTTCAGTTCAAGCCGACGGATGCGTGCGCTATCGACGCTTACGAAGCATAATACGTGCCAGGCGAATTAAAAACTAAAGAAAATTCACTTCGTAAGAAAGCTCGAACACCGTCGATATTTTTAATACGCCTAATACAATAAATTTCGATGAAGACTAAGATTTTCAATCGTGTTTAGGTTTGGGTTTGATAAAGACTTTAAGATTCTCAATCGTGTTTGAAAAGCAAATTTGTATTATTTATTTCGAATAGTCAATGGAAAATCTTGCACGAAGGTATAAAATAAATTTCGAAAAAAAAGAATAAGGAGGTTTACATGTTAGTGGGCGGGGGAGTCTCGCGTACCTCTCGATTTGGGCAGGAATTGCCCATATACTGCACATAGCAATAGGCCTATGTATATATATATATATATATATATATATATATAGGTTTTACAAAAAATATATGTATCTACTGTATAGTAATATATTCTTGCCTGGTGCTCACGAGGGACTTGTCGAGAGAGTCGTGAGATCGCAGGAAAGGCAAACGGTTGGTAATATCAGCGAGAAACTCCGGGCACAAGGCTCGACGTCCTTATAAGGCAAGCGACGGTATGCCTCTATATAGAGAATACACGAAAGAGGCCGCCGAGGAGTGCGCAACTGTACGGTACATATACATAAGTGATCCAGCGTCAACGAGTAAAGGATGAAAAAAGAAGAAGAAAAAGAAATTAATAATTATAAGAAGCTGTGACCAGTTCATCTTTCAAAATTATATCAAGGTCTTGATTTGTACCAAAGTGTTATCAACGTAAAATCAATTGGGCAAATTCGGGTCTTTTATCCAAATCAAATAAAAACTCACGCTCGCTTAACAAAATTTCTTCGATCGAAGACTTCGCTAATTATTTACTCTATTGATCGTTTTTTTTATTATCATCGTTGTGTATTATGAAGGATGAAGATGACTAGAAAAAAATAAAAATATATTTATTTAGATTGAACGAGTTTTTATTCGTTTTCCCTTTATACGAGATAAATATTACTTATCGATAATTTTACCGTTTCTTTATTTTATTTTCGCTCTCCTTGGACTTATGTTGGAATAGGACGGTTTCACCACGCCTCGTGCGATGGCAATCAGCGCCCTCGCAGCACAGCCCGGTAGCAACAGTCGGGGCTAGAACCCTTAGTCATGTGACGCTCGAACGCTTAGCTACACCGGTTACCACTGTTACCAATGAAGAATACCTTCCAGGCGAGACAATTCTTGCCACCAGGGCTGCGCCACGACGAGCCGTCGAACCAGTGTTATGTACGCAGCAAAGAGAAGGAGACGCTCGCACCCCTCGCACCGATCTCGCACAATCTTTGCGTGCAAGCGTTCTCGTTCGCCGGTAACGACCGAACGTCTATAGTTTCGTTGCTTTCGAGTTTTAAATAAAAATAAGCCAACGGACGTTGCTCTATAAGTGAAAGACAGACCGGCAGGCAGCAGCTTCCTTCGCCACGATCGCACGAATAAATAAGCAAATTAAGGGAATTACGACAATCTTGGGGAAATTCTGGTCACTGTGGAACTCGAGATTTTAACTTATCAAGCTTTCTGCTCTCTGTCGCATGGTCTCTTTTTCTCCCGCATCCTCCACCCTCAATCTCTCTCGGACACACACGCTCACGCCCATTTGATTCCATCGTTGAAGAAGGGAAAGGGAGAAGGATCTATATTGCGCGAGATTAACGAATTGAGAGAAGCGGTGATCCGCTCCGAGGACGGAGCCACTTGGTACGAAATACACAGTCATCGATAAACGCTGGATAATCGTATTTAATAGAATAAGGAAGTCGACGAGCACGTTGCTGTTGAATACGCCATGGGCAAAGAGAATAAGAATTGAATTGCACATTTTCTATTTAGGCCACTTGGAAAATACGATCGGAGATACTTAAAGAAACGACTTTAGTAGGGGAGAACGGGGGAATTGGAGTCATCTAAGGAAAGGTTGGAAAAAAAGTAATTTATGAAAGATATTATTGACGTTTTTCACTGTCGGCCACTCCTTCCCATGCAGAAATGTTGACAGGGATACCCTATGTCCGATCAAATCCTGATCAGGATTTGTTATGGATTCCCCAAAACCGGCATCCCGTTTCGAATCCAACTTGCATCAGTATCGGCATATATTTGGTTCGTAAACTTTCATTGATATGAAATAGAAACTTACTAATAATTGTTTAAGGTAGTGAAAAATTGAATTTTCAAAAATGTGTCTTTGGCTCTCATTACCCAACATGGCGGGTAAAGGGAACTATGCACTAACCATATGTAAATCGGCGATGTCGCCTTAAACTTGACAAATTCAATAATTTTTTAAGTACCTTTTATTGATAATAAACATGAACATTGAACACATATTGCATCGTTAAAGGGTAATTGGAAGATAAATTAACACGTCGAAACTTAATAAGGTTTGTTTCGATTTTTTCCGAGACGTTGATATTGTTTCAACTTATCTCTGTGTCAACCCTCCGAGCTATCCGCTATGTAAGCATGCCTCGAACGGTATGGTAAAATTTGAAAATAAAAATAAGCGTTGATATTCGAATTGGGGTAATGAGAGTCAAAGCCCATCTGGCTCCCATTACCCCGACCGGTAGCATTTTGAATTAAACATAATAATATAAACAAATTAAGTTGTAACCTATTTTTTTTACGTCCAAACCAAAGTACATGAACTAAGCTACCAAATGTCCTCGAAAAACAATTAAGTACGAAAACTTTAGATATTTATTTTCATTATGAGAAAAATATTTTTCTTATAACGAAAGAACGCCAAATAGGTTTTTGGTCGTCTCCGCTATATTTGTGGCACTGAAGTCGTCATCGGCAGTTGTATGACATGAAAGAAGTTTAAGAAAGGCATTTGGGTTGTTTCGAAACACGTCGAGCGTTTGTAAGTACCTTTCTTACAAGGGCTCCCCTACTACGAATAACTGAAAACTTGCGGTTAACGAGTTCGTAATTAAAAATTTTGAAATTTTGATAAAACGAGAATTTTTCTCATTGAACGAAAAAAAAGAAAAATTACAATTTTGAAAATAATGTCGCGGTGAAAATCCGGTTTCATGGAGGGTGCTCGTTCCAAATTCCCTTTTTTTTAGGTCCGCAAGAAAAAAATTATCTTTTTTTTGTAGCTAAACTTTTTTGTAGGTAAACAGCAATTCCCGTCATGTGATGAGATTTTCTGAAACTCTCAGCTGCCTTTTCCCGCACCGCGCAGGTCAACGACCATTTTTTTTTTGAGATGAGAGTGACAATTATTGGCAAACTACAGGAACAAGTACCTACATTTTCTAAAAAAGCCTGGCATTTACAAAAACCGACCGCAAGTCGGACAGGTGCCTAAAAAGCCTGACATGTCAGGCGAAATCCTGACCTCTCGTCACCCTAATGTCCTGCGTGTTCACAAATTTCGTTTCCATTGCGTGTGAACTCTGCCGAAATGTCGACCAATTTTTAGATTTTTTTCAACGATTTTGAAAACTTGTTCTTGCCGGGATAAAATATCCGAAAAGGCCTAGGGCTCAAATGCCATTTTTTTTGTAGTTGAAGCATTGTATTCCAATCATCACTATTTCGATGGCGTTCGATTGTACGATTTCGTTTTTGCTTGTTGGAAAAAAGCCTTTCTTTCGCGTCACGAAGAATTCTTGAAAATATGCTTAAGTCCGTAAACGAACTAACTCGTAGATCTTAAATTCCAGAGGATTTGTCATTTTTTAAAATTAATATTTCTGATCTGTCCAACTTGGATAAATTGATAAATTTCACGAACCGATTAACGCAGGACCCCAATGTGACGGTCAGAAAACCGTTGAGTGTTTTTTGGAGACTTACATATTTCTTAAAGCATCTTGAATAAAAATATTTCAGGTGAAAATAGTACAATCGGACCTCCAAATAAGAAACCTTTCCCAGTTTCTCACTCGAGAGTGAGACAGACAGAGGCAGATAGTGAGCGCGGAGCGCGTGCCAAGTGGGACTATGTGATATATATAACAAAAAGTCTTCGCCTTGGGGGCTTTTGGTTTATCATTTGCAGGTCGCACTGTATTTTGTATTTCATGTATGAGGAGGAGAAGAAGCTTTGTAAGAAGACGAAGGACACCATACTCTGGAAATAAATATAATATTATTACTAATACTTCGTATTTCGAAAAATAAATAACATCAAGAACGGCTACGCTCAACGATAGCTATAACAATTACAAAAAATTGCTTGCGTGAAGGAATTTTACACATCCCACAAAAACAAATTTTCCAAATCGATACTTTAGTATATGATTTGTGGAATAACGTATCTTCAAATGAATCCAAAAAACACTAAGTAATGAAAATAAAATCATCAAAAAGGGTTATTTTGCTGACTGCTATAGTGGGGTCTTGCCTTAAGGTAGTCCCATCGTTACAGCGTTTCCGTTAGATTTCACTGAAAATTTGCAGAAACGTTCATTGATGTCATATGTATATGTGTGTAAAATTTCAGGGGCCTTTATCGACTCAAAAATCACGATATTTATACTTGAAAATCGTCACTTTTCGCAATCTCCCATAAGAGCCCGTGTTAAATATCGCAACATCATACAACGATCATTTGGTCGATGAAGCCTGTTGAAATTTTGCACACATTTTTATATGACATCAAAGAAGCTTCGATTAGTTTTTATAAAAAATCTTATGGAAACAAAAATTCATGATTTTGTTTATTATATAACAAATAAACTTTCCGTAGGATCAATTTGAATTTTGAGTATGTTGTTCTTTAGTCGATTTGCAGCAACTTTTCTTAATGAACTTTAACGCTTGGTCCACTTCCAAAGTGAGAAAAAAAGGGAATAGAATTGTAATCCCCCACCCAACGCTAGGACTACCTTAAGTGATTAAGTCTTCATGAGATATCAAATGTTTTTCCATAAAAAAAAATCCTAACCTCTCTAGAAAATTCGTAAATTCGCAATCAGTGAGCCTAAAATAAGAGGGACGATTGAAGAAATAGTGTTGCTCGGTATGCAGTTTGGTCAGAATCGATCAAAGGGCTTACCTTCCCTATATATAAAAATTTAAGGTTTGCTTGCAATGAAAATTTGGTGAGTTGTAGTGCGCGCATCCACAAAGATTACTGCATTAGTAGAATACTTTTATATAAAAGAATAAACGCATACGAGACAAGAAAACATTAACATTTACATATGTGTATAATTAATTTGATATTTGTTGTCAAATAAAGTACGCCACCAAATTTTAAACCCAAATGAAACATACTTATTTGTTTTAATGGTGGCATAAGTCATTGGACAGCGTATGTCAAATATTTATTCATGCCACCAAAACCAAAACCGATTGTTCTATCTACACCTCAATCAAGAAGGAACAAATGATTACCAGCTTTAGAAACGAACGAGCGACGAGAAGCAAGACTGAAAACCGTTAGAGTACGTACTGCTCAAGCCCATTCTTCGGAGAAGCGAAAGCCTACAAGGCGATTGATACTTTAATGAATCAAGATAAAGTTGTTAATTATCCAACTGAATTCTTGATTTCAATCCACCATGAATTTGCAAAGATACCAGGCTTTCACTGAAAAATATGATGAACAATATCATCAAATCTACGATTTTAAATGGAAAATTTAAAGCGATACCAACAGATATGCCATTCGAATTCAAACTTTGCAATTTTCAGTGCCACTCGCATTTGTGATAACAATTAACAAAGCACGGGAACAATCGCTACAAGTGTGTGGATTAATCTTGGTAAATCCATGTTTTACACATAGACACTTATATGTAGCCTGCTCGCGCGTAGGAAAATGTTTTAATTTATTCCTATGCGTACAAGATGGTCAAACAAATATTCTGTATCTAAAAGTACTTCAACACTCATAATACAAAAAATCTTTCATTGAAATTTGCTATAAAATAAATCACACAGAAACGGTTCTGTGTGTATAAACAAAAATAACAAATATTTCTTTCTAATATCTTTAAACCTCTTCCCCGATTTGAATACGTATTGAAATTTTTACGAATCAATACACGAATAGTCTTCTCTTTTTTCAGCTCTTCATTCAGTACCACTTTGGAAAAGGATATTCTCGAACAATTTTATAGTCTCATTTTAAAAAATTTGTTTTTATTGAAAAAAAAACAAACTTCAATTTAACGTTTGATACTTGTCTTTAGTGTGAATGCGTTTTCTAAAATCATATACGATAATACATAATGAATAATGATATAATCTAATTTTATATAATATTATAAATTTATATTATTTTTATAAATGATGCGTTATATTAATAATATAAATTATATCGTTTCGAGTATTGTGAACTATAAAGCGGGGGCGAGACAGAGAGAAAAAGAGAGAGAGAGAGTACGAAAACGACTCATTCATTCGATCTACACGAGAATTATTGTGTGGCTGTAGCGCCTCTGGTTCTTTGTTGTGCGAGCGTGACGGGTAACGAACCTTGCTCGACGACGACGATGACGACGACGACGATGACGAGCTTTCCCGAGTATATGTATATAGTACCAAAGAGTAGTCAAAAATTGTACGGTACAGTAAACTATGTGATGTACATAATGCACATGCAAACGTGTCAAATATGCATATCGTCCAGCAAAAAAAAAAGTACAACCCGGAGAGATGTAAGGTGAGCGCAAACGTGGCAAAAGAGCTCTCTTTTTCTCAAGATCAATATGAAAAAAATGTTTAATTAACAGGAAAAAAGAAAAATCAATCGTTCGATTTGTATGGATAAAAGTCAGTTTTTGCAATAGCGAGAAATTGCGGGGACTCGCGAGGGCGGAGATGAGACTGTGCTAAAATCGATTCCAGAAACAAGGGGGAGAAGTACAGGGGAACGAGTGAAACACCGTGTACCGTTACCAAGTGCGCGGAGAGCATGGCCGACTCTCTTCCCCTCGAACGTTACGTTACATATAGCATTCGTACTAAATATAACATTACATCGGAAAATATATTATAATACGTTTTCTAATAGACGAAAATTTTATTAAATTTTTAATGATAATTAATTCGTGAATTCGTCCCATTTTTAAAAGTATCAGCAGCTAATTTTTGTTTTATTAAATAAAAATTGTTTTTTTTTTTGATTGATTAAAATTTGGAAAATCGTTGTTCTGGGTGGGGGGCTCGAGGTTGGAATAATTCAACGAGTGGCGAAGAAGTCAATAAATGGGGAATTTTGTACGTTCTTTCGATGCTGCGGAGGGGTTTCCCGTCGGGTTCACGTTGGATTCGTGGCAGACGCTTTCATCGATTAGACTCCCGGTGGAGCTCCAGCGCCACGGCCAAGGGTGGGGTGGTTACCCGGGGCTCTGGCATAACCCACCACCCTCGTTTTTTTGTCTCCTGTCTTTTTTTCTGTTTTTTGTCATCTTTTCAAGCACTTTAGCCTCGACCCAGGAACGCTCGACCGCGTCACTATCCAGATGTAAACGAGAAACGACGATTTCCAAAGAGATGTGCTTTTTTCCTCCGCATCACGGATATGTGTGTTACAAGTGTCTCGCGGGCTTTGTTTGCGAATACGATTCTTGTAACAAACGTCTGAGCACCCACATATCGACTGAATTTACTTTCTTTGATGTTTTAACATTAATTCATCGATGATAGTATTTAATGATTTAATCATTGTTAACGAAGGTATATCGTGCTGTAAAACAGTATCAAGGACGAATGGTATCTCAATTACCACCATTGTTATAAGAATATTCGTAATTCGATACGAAATTTTCCTTTAATTATTGTTAATAATTATAGTTTCTGTAATTATTGTTAACGAAGGTATATCGAGCTGTAAAACAATATCAAGGACGAATGGTATCTTAATTAGCACCATCGTTATAAAAATATTTGTAATTCGATACGAAATTTTCCTTTAATTATTGTTAATAATTATTGTTTCTGTAATTATTGTTAACGAAGGTATATCGAGCTGTAAAACAGTATCAAGGACGAATGGTATCTTAATTAGCACCATCGTTGTAAAAATATTTGTAATTCGATACGAAATTTTCCTTTAATTATTGTTAATAATTATTGTTTCTGTAATTATTGTTAACGAAGGTATATCAAGCTGTAAAACAGTATCAAGGACGAATTGCATCTTAATTAGCACCATCCTTGTAAAAATATTTGTAATTCGATACGAAATTTTCCTTTAATTATTGTTAATAATTATTGTTCCTGTAATTATTATTAACGAAGGTATATCAAGCTATAAAACAGTATCAAGGACGAATTGCATCTTAATTAGCACCATCGTTACAAAAATATTTGTAATTCGATACGAAATTTTTCTTCCGAGGATATTCACCGAAGAAGAAGAATTAAAATTGTTCATCGACCGGTTAAATTTTTAGACGAAACATTTGTCGCGTATTCACCCTTGCGATCAAGCCTTCCAGCAGAATGCAAATTTAGACTTTATATATTTAGATACGAGCAAAATAGGGGGAGAGAGAAAAAAATTAACCGCATTTGCATTTCGCGAGGGGACGTCGAGGTTCGAGCTCGCATTTTTGCGACGATTCGGATGGGAGGGACAAAAAAAAAACGAAAACGCCACGCCCTTTCCGAAGTTCGGTAGAGAGCTCAAAAGTATCGAAATGTTTGTGGATAAGCGAGAAAAAAGAATGAGCGACAGCGTGGTAACAGAGCAATCGCCCATTACCGTACGCGAAGGTCGTATCAAGAATAATTGCAATGATTTATGTTACCTGATGCGCCCACACATTGTCCGATTTAATCGTTAAAAATATAACGTACGTTTCCAAGAGTGTAATCATTCTTAAGCGCCTCTTATCGGAAGCGAGATATTTCTTATTCCCAATCTGGTGAAACGCAGTAACGTACACCGTCGCTCGAAATCTACATATATTCACAAATGCGTGTAGCCTCCTTCCTCTCACATCTTGTGCCCCTTTATTTGCTTCACTATTGCGAAAAAAAAAACTTGAATCTTTCAACCATTCGTCAAATCGGTGAAAAGAAAGAAAGTTGTTCAAATAAATTGAAGGAATAAAGTTTGATTAAATTTGTACCCGTATGTATGTACGTAATCAATAATAAATGACGCCGTATATTCGTAGCCACGAAAATATCGACGATGCATCACCCGTCGGATATGGAATTTTAGCATACGTATATAAACGTATCGCGAGCCAGAGAGGAAACGCCGGCGGTGTTACACGGACTTTGTGACAGATATGATTAACAACGCGTCCTATGTGAACATAGACGAGTTGGGAGTGTGCAAGCTCTTGGACAGTTTGGGCCGCACCCTTATTCCCTACAAATTCGATATTCGTTGAGACGGGAATTAAAGAGAAATCGAATTGCATTACGCATGGATCATCATTTCTTTTTAATGACTCGGCATCGTAACGTTTCACCGCGTATCTCGTTATATACGACTGCATTTATCAACTGCTTTTAACGGCAATACGGTTTTAAAAATTTCAAGAGTGTATATGCACATGTGTATATATAGAAGGACCGGTCGATCGGCCCTTCATATCGAGAGTAACTGGAAATAAGATGTTCTCGATTTAGAAAAGTTACCACAGGAGAAATTTTAATTGCTCGCATATTGTATGTGATATATATTGTGGAAGATCCTTTCTCCGCTCGTGAACGACCGCTCCCGTACAAGTCCATGATCTGACATATTTCGAAATATTGAAGGAAAAAAACGTTTATCGAATTGGAAACCGTCGAGTAAGTTTGTTCTCGTTGTTGTTTATTCAAATTTTAATTTACAAAGGAGAAAAACGCGTTCCATAGGACAAATCGAAGTAAATTCCATCTTTATTCGTCACATATATATATACGTGGTATAGACCGCAGCGAAACCGGTTGCGGCCAAAGGGATAGCCGATACACAACAATTTTGCATCGCAGAAACGCCCTTGTTTCTGATTATTTTAGCCCATTTAACGATTATGTATTTACAATGAAGCGAATTATAAACACTGACCTGTCAGTCGTCGGTAGAAAAATCGTCTGTCTTTCACTCTCTCGTGCGCGGATGAAAATTGTATTAAAAAGGATTTCGTGACGCACAAAACGTTCGACGATGGAAGAGAGAAGATAGTACACTGAAGCGACCGGTTCCTGGCTTGTGGCACGAAGCCTCGAACTACCACCGCTAGGGCACTCTCTCGCTATGGCCGCCTCGGTCTGTGCATGGAAGCCGTTATCCCCCCGTCCTCGCTCCACCGACTCCCACTATGGTGTTCGCCAATTGTACAGGCTTTCGTTTTCCCCACTATTCAAGGCTCCGTCGTCGTTACGATGTCGCACTCGTGCTTGCGCGAATTTCTCTCTCTCTCTCTCTCTCTCACTGTTGAATATTATCCCCGGACCCCTCAAACCCTTGACCGACAGCTCGTGGAGATGCTCTGACTCACCCGACGAAATGGGGCGACGCCATGTTGGCGCTCATAAGGAGGGGGACACATTACCATTTATCGGAAGCTCTCGGCACATTTTCGGAAATACCCGAATCAGACACATCGAACAGATTCAAAGTATTATAATTTAAACAAATCTCATGAGCAATTCATGAATGCAATCATTAATATTAATAAAAGGAGCTGATGAGACTATTTTAATCGAGAACGAGTCATGGAATCTAAATTATTTCTACAGCGGATTAAATGAGTTGTATGCAATATTCAAAATTGAATAAATAACCTTCGGAGATCGTACGAGCCGGTCGAAGGGGAATGGCCACTTGGATCGTGTGAGTCGTGGCACCGGCGATGACTCACGCGAACGATTTCAGCAGCTGTGCGACATGTGGCGCGCGCGCGCGCAATCGGCGAAATACTGCGCATGTGTACATTTGACGCTCTATGGGATAAGGACACGACAGCAAGAAATTATTACTCAGAAGATAGCAATATTTCGTTGGGTAAGAATAATGATCAATAAGTGCAAACATTTTTTTTTTAAATACACATCGCATTGTTATTCTTATCGTAGTGTGTACTCATTAGGAATATATACAAAAAGCCATGAGACGTTGGAGGATGGTTCAAAGTGGGAATTAAACTCTTATACGATAATACGGAGTTAACATCAAAAACGTGTACAACCCGCTCGAGGTACGAATGAAGAACCCTTAAGATTTTCTTATGGTTTCTTGCTCTAAATGCGTGCGGCGGTCTCGTTATCGTTTTTGTCTTTCACTGTTGATTGTGTAAAGTTCGAGGTACATTTTATCATCTCAAAATTGTCTTTCTTTTCTTTTTTTTTTTTTAAATTCGCGGGAAAAAACGAAACCAACGTGTAAATTGGTTGAATCGCGTTAGTCAACGTAGGGTGGATTTCATTTTTCTGCACGATCGCTTTTATCCGATTCACGCGTCGTTACTTTCTTATCAATACCGTTATATTATTATTATCATCGTTTCTCTCGTTTTTCATCTCCTTTCTCATGCCTCTTCAGTTTCTCGAAACCCGCGCTCCCTTATGTATACATACTTTTTTGTTTGTTTCGACGATCGAGTTTGATCGGGGTGGTTGGGTGGGTTTTTGTCTTATCGAGTAAAAACACGTATTCACAAATGACAATCATGAAATCCGTCAATTAAGAGGTGAAGTTTGGCTTCTTGGGTGTAAATTGAATGTTATAGGATTCAACAAAAAGAATGGAGCTAGGGGGGGATGGGGTGTAAACGCGACGATCAGTGTGATTGGGTGTTGCTGATTTTCTGGGTGTCTGCTGTTATTATTTCGATCGGCGCGTCCCGCTTCATTTTTTCCTTTTCTTCTTCCTCCTCCTCGTATTTTCCTCTCAATCGTCCTTAAGCTTGTTATTCTCCGGTGATTTGTCGCCGTTCATCGGTGAGTGTGAACGACTGCGACTCTTGCTCTGTTTGCTGACAGAGCGTGATCTCGATCTATCGCCTCTCGAGCGTTCGCGGCTCGACCTGTCCCTGTCAAATAACATACGAATGTTATAAATGAATAATTGAAGAAACGGCGATATGTCACAAGTCATAAAAATCAGATAAAGTAGATGGTAAAATGACGTTTGCGCTTATACAAGGGTCGAAAGAACAAGAGAAAAAAATCGAACCAAGACGAAACTTACTTCGACGGAGACTTGGCTTTAGACTTGGACAAGGATCTTGACTTGGATCTCTCAGCCTTGGACCTAGAACGAGATCTCGATTTGGACTTTGACTTAGAGCGGTCACGGGATCTGCAAAATTATTTATAAACGTAAAGTTGAATGAACCAGTGAAACATGTGATAGATAAAAGTACGAAAAACAATTTCGATAATGTTACGATGACGTTTGACTGTAAGTACAGATTAATTCGACTAGCCCAAAGCAACGCCAGCGATATTTTTATTGTGTCGTGTCATTTGCGACGAAAATTAATCAAAAAAGCAGCGAGGAAGAGATTAAGCAAATTAGAGAAATCAAAGAAAAAACAACGAAGGATTGTGCGTGAATATGCAATAAAAGTGAAGTAAAAAAAATAGAAGTGGGATGAAGGTACTCACTTGGACTTGGAACGAGAGCGGCCACGCTCAGGAGACTTGGATTTGGACTTTGATTTGGATATCGTGGGTGCCCTTGACTTCGAACGGCTGCTGCGGCGACTACGGCTACGAGAGCTGCGGCGGCTCCTGGGTACACACACAAAATTCTTCATCAGATACTTGGTTTTTTTTTCTGAAATACCTCCACCGACTCGTTCCGTACCCATTCTTTCTTTCCCGGTCTATCGTTTCATAAATAGCGACACGTTTGAATTAATTTAACGTTTGAAAGTGATTGCCAAAATGAAGTCAATCAATTTTCTGAATTATCGACAGATGTTGCATTTGATTGTTTAAACGCGATTAATTGTTGTTTTTTCGAACGACACCCAAACCGACGAGACACTCTTGTGAGACAGTCACGACGGGATGAATGAAAGGGGTTGGTGGTTAGGGGCTGGATCGTGTGTTCTAGTTATAGAAGGTTTTACAGCTGGGTCAAGTTCTTTTTTATAAATCAGCGAGGGTTGCAGGCTCGGGCGTTATTAAAGGGCAGAAGAGTACGAATGAACCGAATGCGTCTGTGAAAAATAAAACTCTTGGTGTTGCTTTGTTCTTCAAAAGACGATTCGAACATTCTCGGCTATCGCAACAATAGCGAGAAAACAAGCATGTCTGTATAATCAATGATCGAGAAATATTGTTATAGAAAGAGAAAGATAGAGAACACCAAAAATAACGAGATCATTTCTTTGAACTATAAATTTGTAAAGAAAGTCGAATATAATTGCGAGAGCCCAAAAATGACACCAATCTCAAAAGTAAAGCTAAAAAGCTCTGGTAGTTTCAAATATTTATATTCTTGTTTAGTATTCAATTTGTCGAGGCACTGCGGCCGTAATCTCTTGTTTAATTATTACTGTTCTTTCTGCCTTGTTGAACGTGTGATTGTTTACCTTGAACGAGAACGGGAACGACGACGAGAGCGGGACCTGGAGCGTGAACGCGACCTCGAGCTCGAGGAACGAGAACGACGTCCTCGTCTCTTGTCTTCCACGAGACGTATGCGACGTCCATTAAGTTCGGTGTCATCCAATTTGTCGATAGCGTTTTTAAGATCGGAGTAAGTGGCGAACTCGACGACTCTATACGAAAGAAAACAAAATTCATTAGTATTTTTTCACTTATATTTCTGGCAGTACAACAAAAGAATTTATTATTAACCCTTTGAGACCGGTGAAGCGGTGAGGGTGAACCTAAATGTCCCATTATCGCGTTTATTATTGATTTTTTCGTATTATTCTTTGTTTATTTGTTGATTGTTGTTAAAAATTTAATTTGATACAATTATGATGTCGATTTTGTTTTTTTGTAAGGTTCATATTCTTGGGACGCGCGCTTACGGTAAAGGAAAAGAGGGGTGTAAATAATCAGTTTTTCGCACAGGATTACTTTTATAATGAAAAAAATGAACTTGACTTCACCCTCACCGCTTCTCAGGTATAAATCTGTTGTACCGCACGATTACGTACTGCACAGTATTTTTAGGGATATTCTAATTAAGGGTTAGAACCCAAGTGAAACGTCAAAGTAAAATAAGAATAGTTTATTTTGCACAAGAACAAGAGAAAGGAAAGACGGATTTATTACGTAAATCCGTCGTACCGCACGTACAGGTTATAAAGTTAAATTTCAGACTGTCTCAATGTTGGCTGGCTGGTCCTTTTATAGGATTATTAGTGGAACAGCTTAGTCAACATTGTTTTTGTTTTTTGTGCTCCAAATCTGGTTTACATTATTTTCCCAGATTTGGAGATTCTTTTCCGAAGTAATTTTAATTTGGAACTCGGCTGCGTCGGCGTTCGCGCGGCTTCTGACAATTGCGCAATGCCAAGTCAGCGCAATGTTTAACCTACTCGGCGTATGTACTACTTAATACGTACTACTTATTATCGGGTTACAACAAATCGAAAAATATCGATACTACCAAAAAATTGATAAGAACCAACATTGTAGGAAATTTAATTTCAACCAACTTCGGTTGTAACAAATTTTCGTGAAAAATTGAAAATAAACGTGATAATGCAATCATAATATTTTACTCCCCCCTCTTTTCGGGTATAACTCGAAAAATATCGATCCGACGAAAACATTGATAAGAACCAAAATTGTAGAAAATTTACTTTTAAACAACTTTGTTTATAATAATTTTTCATGTAAAATTGAAAATAAATAACTTTTTAATCAAACAACAATTCGCCCCCTCTTTTGGGGTATAAATCGGAAAATATCGATCCTAGGAAAAAATTAATAAGAACCAAAATCGTAGGAAATTAAATTCCAAACAACTTTTGTTATTACTATTTTTCGTGCAAAATTGAAAATAAACGAGTTATTCAATAAACAAAAATTAACCCTTAAAATCAAGATGGCGGAAGACGCAACGAACCGAATACCACGCAAAACAAAATTTAGATTGCCAGTGACGCCCAACGAATTCCGAAGGAAAATTGCTACTTAAGATTTTTTCCGGGTTTGCCCCTTTTTTGAGCTAACTCGACTGGGCTATATAGGCTAACGCATATATGCATCCTTAGAGCTCAAAGGGTTAATCGTATGAATTTCTGAAACTTGTATAAAACTTTTGTTTCTACTCACCCTTCGTTTCTACGTTGCTTGTGCGCATCTGCGTAAGTTACTTCGCCGGCTTGTCTCATGTAATCCTTCAAATCCTGAGCATTGCGCAAAAAAATGACGAATTAGAACGAAATTACAGTAGGAAATGAATAAGACCGTTATTACTTTTAACGTGTCAATTGCATACTACGTTGTATCTTTAAATTCAGGGAGGACTAAGAATGAACTTTATTGACAATTTGTGCACGCGCATCTAAAGTTAATTCAAGTTTCATTTTGTTTTCTTTCAAGGGGACATTCAATGAAGAATGTATGTTAAATCCTATAATGAAGAAGTTATCGCTCAACAGTCTCGCCTACAACATAATGTTACGACTGCAGTTGTGTGTGTGCTCGAATTTAGTTTCGACGAAATGACGCAACCTTTCTTTATATGCAATTCAATCATCGGCGGGTATCATAAACAAGTTTTGCATTCCAAATTCGAGGAGCACCAGTTGCATCCTTCGAATCCACCAAGCGCAGTACCCAGATCGGTGGTTTCTTAATATTCCTTCCAAATTTCTTTTTACAATCGAATAGGTGGTATAATAGAAAGTATCATTAGCGCCGAGGCTGATTTTGTTACATCGAGGCTGAAACGAGGAATGTAAAGCTCTAAAGATAAAAAGAAAAAAAAAAGACGGTCAATTGTTAGTGACAAGAGGGGAAGAGATTGTTGGAAAAATCTCATCGCCAACTGATGATTTCACGGTTCAAAGAAAGCGTGGCCAAAGATTCATTGGCGATCACGCCGGTAGCTCGGTGAATTGTCCCCCCAATTAAATCCTTTTGTTTTCCATTTTATTTGTCGCTCGTTTCAGGGCAGGCATCCATTTTCCGATCTTTGACCCATAGCTCGTTTGTGAAAAAACCAGGATATCCGTGCGGGCACGCATTTTGGTCGACAGTCTCGCATCCATTAGTGCAATTTTTCATCCTTTATCGTGTCACACTCTCTCTCTCTCTCTCTGTGTGTTCATATTTTTTGCTCATATTTCCAGTCGTGTCCTTGCGGGCTCGTATAGGCAATAGGGCACGGCGTTAATCCTCAGGATGACCTCGTCCTCTTCTTCGATCCAGTTCTCCACAATTGTTCTGCTTCCATATGACGTTAAAAAAGTTCTTCTTCACTGGATTGAAAACGTCCTCGGTGTTACAGTTTTACCTACATATTTCATCATATATAATTTCTTTTTTGTTTTCATGTTAACTACGATATTGTTTTGCATAAAGAAAAGTTATCTCGTACAATTTTCGTCAAGATACAAACTTTAATCAGAACAAAATAAATAAAAACGTTCTTGTATTTTGTCGTTGGAGCGAAAAAGAAAGCTTTCGAACCGATATAGAGTAAAGTCGAAAGTTAATTTATATTATGAAAATGAAAACTAATTTCGAGCACAAGATTTCTTTTCTCTCCCTCCGTTATTATTGTGGATTCGTTTAAATCGCGCGATTAAACGTGGCACACAGTTATGAACAAATGATCAGTCATTCTGTCAATGTTGTAACAATTTCGAATCTAATGTGCACGTATTAGATGCATCATAGATATTGACCGATAATTTGTTGTGTATGTCCATATTATGTACACTTAAATATTTATTAATAATTAAAAGTGTATAGGGATTGAATGTTCATACACAAGATATATGTATTTATAAATTCTAAAAAAGAACACTCGTTTAAGGTGACGCATTTACCTTGGGGGCCAGGCACCACCTTGCTTACGGACAGAGAGAAAGGCCCAGAGACACACACGTCGATTGGTCGAGTCGAATCGGTTCTCTCTTTCTCTCACACACGCGCGTGGGATGATTTCGGTTATTGTGTGCGGCCCCGTGTGTGTGTTTGCCTTCATTGATCGGCCGCTGCCTGACTTTAATAGATGGAGACTACTCGTAGATGATGGAAGAGGCCCGGATAGCAGTGACGATTCGATGGTGGACGAGTTATCAATGAGGGATGGCAAAATATTCTTTTTTTTTGTTCTTTCTCAAGGGAATCAAAACATTTTTTTTTCTTTCCAAAATCAAAGGTAGTCCTGCCGTCAACGCGTTCAAAATTAATGCCGCCTATTATTTTTCATACGTCATTATCCTCCGAGTGTTGATATTTGAATTGGTGAATGAATTTTTATGTGATATAAGTTTGATCGTGAAGGGATGAAAACTATTTCAATTTCGATAAACACCGAGAAGACTCGAAAATAATGAAAATCAAAACAAACTCCGGAGCTTTTCGTATGGTAACGAAAAACTCAAGTTGGATTCAACGTATAATATAGAATTTTATCACAAGCGATGATTGTCCCGTAGTATAAAGTGTTATTCAAACGCTCGTTTACTTTTCGATAACTTTTAGAAATATCGACAGGACTACTTTAAAGGAACTTTCATTATTGCCGAAGATTTGACATTTTTTTTGGCATGTGACGATGAATACAAGAAAAGGGATTATTAATCGACGCCGTAGAAGTCGTTGGCAGTAGTAGTAGGTTCGTCTTCGTCGTCGTCATAGATTGTTGTCAGGAAACCCAAATCACGTGGCGCCACCATGAATAAACCTTGTCGACGATAATAACGAAGCCCTATATATATATGTGTGTGTGTGTGGGTGTATATACATACATACACACGCACACATATATATATACATACACATTTCTTGCCCTGGGAATATTCAGCGCTTAGTACACTTGACAGTGCCCGGGGGTTGGCGATTCGGACGATTTGTGGAAGCTGGAAGAGTTCTTGATAGCACCAAAAAATCGACATCTCTGCTGGGGCAGCAGCAGCAGCAGTGACCTTGCTCCCTGTCCTCTCACATTATAATCTCGCTTTTGATATCAATTGTTTTGGTTTCGCTTTGTCGTTCGGTCGCAGATCGCCTGGGGGGCTGGTATAAGCTCGGAGAAGGAGAAAAGCCACAAAACGCCCCCTGAGGTGACCCAAACTCGATCACAAAGGAACGTGAGCATGTGTGCGTGGACGCGGGTCCACCGATACAGAGTGCCACCAACATCCCTCATCTCCGACCTCTCTCTGTTATGTTCGCGCATCGGTCAGTATTGGAGATTGCGTATATTGGCCCTACCGGTCTCGACCACTCCTCCCAGCGAAGAGGACATGGCTCTTCGGAAAGAACATCAATTTTTATTGTTTTTTTTTCTCTCTCAACTGCTGACCGAACGTAAATCAATAATAGTAACAATAATAATAACAATGATGATGATGATGTATATAAAATTACAATAATAATAATAAATGATAGTTGCAACTTCGATGTATGGTCAAAAGTAAATTCGGACAATCGGAGAAAAGAAATAAACGATCTCTTGAGAGTAATAAAGCGATATAGACTGCGTCGCTTGTTTCTCTTTAAAACGTCATTGATGTATGAACGTTCGAGAAAAATGTATTTAAAAAAATTAAAACAAAAAAACAGGACCCAATTATCCGAAAAAGAAATGCAACAAGACGCGTCCAATGTACATTGATCAAGTAAGACTCGGTTTTTTGTGAATGTCCCTATCTCTCGTTTTTATTTCCTCTGTGCATGTATCTTCGCTTTTCCAATTTTTTTTTCTCATTCAATTGTCGATTATGCGAGTCCTGCCTGAAGTTTTTCTCATGTATTTCTCTCATCGGTATTTTTGGCGATCATGAAACGTCTCTCTCCACGCGTCCTCGTGGTTTATTTTTCCTCCACATCGTCAATGTACATTTGCCCTTGCGATTGTTCGATCATCCCAGCAGCTGTGTCCGAGCATCATTCTCTCTCATTCGCTCTTGCGACGTATCGAGCAATTCATTCTCCTAGATTCGTCTTCCTTTCGACGAATCAAGTCGAGAGCTATAATTTCCATCCCATTGCCTAAAGAGTTATTTTCCGAGTCGACGTGACGTTCCTTCCTTCGGTTGGCCCTCGAGTCCAAGATTTCCATTGTTTTTTTTTTTTTTTTACATTGTTTATCATCCTCTCGTTTTCCTTGCACATCACAGGAAATTTCACAATTTTTCTTCCGCGTTGGTCGAATCGGAAATGTTTGGTTCTAATGCCGCAATCTTACTTGATCAAAAAGTACATTATGATCGATTTCTTTATTTTGCGACCAATGAACTTTTTTCCGCGAGAAAAAAGATCGTGGTAGAGAAAAGTAAACGATGCAAATATAATCATGACTGGAGACAAAGAAAGACAAGAAAAAAAATCGCGCGTTTTTGGTTTTAATTCGGGAAAACCAAATGTTCGAATTACACGCTGGTCGTTTTCACGTTACAAATATAGCACTTTTGAGCGCATAATTAGAGCTTGTTTCGTGCAACCTCGAGTAGCATCAAACTCACGGGATAAGCTAGGCGGAGGAATATAACTGGTGTACGGCAGTCAACGAAAAAAGAGAAATAGAAAAGAAAATTTGAGTGAAGAAAAAAACTCGACGTAGTCGGCTTACCTGCCAGCTGACGCGACTCGAGAGATTTTCCACTGTGAGACGGTACTCGGTGCGGGTCGGTGGTCCATATCTGCAAGAAGCGGCAAGTCGAATATTGAAAAATCTTCACGAGTTTGCAATTTCAGAGAATTTAAGAAAAAATTTATTCAAAATAGCAAAGATAATACGTTTGATTTAAATCTGATTTTAATTCAATAGCAGAGAACAGAATTTACTTTATCGACTGAGAAAAAGTGCATGCCTGAAATCATGAAAATAGAGAGAAAGTAGAGATTCGAATCTCCAAGTGGATGTTATAAAATTTAGGAGAAAGTATAACAGTTAAACGTAAAAAACAGTTTGTGGTAAGTACCTGGGCAATGATTGCTTGTAGCTAGATGCAGTCCTCGTGTTTCTGTTCACACTATCTCTGCAAAAAGGGATTTCATGTGAACAGAAATAGTGGATTCGATGTTTGTGAGAAAAAAATACACAAAAAAAACCTTGGCGCAAATAACTACAGATCTGCACTCATTGCTCAGGCACACAATTCAATCAATCCTTTCGCAATCAAAACAAATTTATACAGCATTAAAAAAAAATAAAAAAATAAAAAAAAAAACAAAATTAAAAAAGACACACTCGAATGTAATCTGCAGCAATGTGAGCGTACCTGTCATGTCGCATATCGTCTCGGCTGTAACAAATCCAATGCAAAAACACATACATTAGTCGAAAAAATAAGAATCGCAACATCGCGACTAAACTAGATTAGCAGCGATGAGCGAGATAATCTCTTTTCCTTCTTCTTTTTTTGTTAAATAAGAAAAATGAAAATTTTTAATAACTCGGGATGACTTTATTGCAGGCAGTGCGTTTTTATGTCAATAGTGAAAAACAAAAAAGAAAACAAAAAACAAATGAAATGTAAGAATCAAAGTTGATTGAATCATCGAATACAAAGACTACCAATGTTGGCGTATAAGATGCAAGGGTGCACGAAAGTGAGCTTGTTTTTTTTTTTTCAAAGCATTGATATAATTTTGTAACGAGAATGATATTTTATCGATGATGATCGTCATCGTAATCGGCAATGTGCGAAATTACTTTGTTGGCCAATAAATAAAACTTTAATCACAAAATTGAATGAATTTTTCTTCCAAGCTTCGCACATCACGGATCCGAGGCCATTTTGTTCGATGAGATATGTCTGCGGGGTACGTACGATGTGTTTGTGAGAATTCTAGATAAAAGGAAAAAGAAAAGAAAAAAAAGAAAAAAAAAAAAAAAAAAAGAAAAAAAAAGGAATAGCGTGTCTTACGCAGATCGTCTCGAGTCACCACCATAACCACCACGGGAGTCACCATAGCGCCACTGGTCACTACCCCTAGGTGTCCCCCGGGCCCTCTCTACAGTAATTCTGTAACAAGACACATTGGATATGCTTACTTGTCTCTCCAGGAGCGTGAGCGTCCGTAGCCACGGTCGCCTCGCCTCCCTGAAACACCACGTGCTATCTCCACCGCCACTCTGAAACACACCCAACAAAACCCCGCCTAAGTCCTCGACTAATTCTTACTCTAAAGCTTCTTCCGCCTTCTCCGCTTCTTCTCTTTTCTTTTTTTTTTTACACCCTCATTTTCTTTTCACCCTTTTCATTCTCAAAATTTCAGTAAAACAATAAGTATATATATATATGTATTAAAAAAAAAAGTAACAAACATCAGCAAGTCGATTGTTTGGTCGAGTCGCGCTCTCCTCTCCATTTTCTAAATTCGTCTCGACATTGTTATCTCTCTTCTTCTTCTTTTTTTTTGTCTGCTTTACAATTGAATTCTTTTTTCATTACTCCCCCACGAAACTACCCTGTCTTACTATTCTGATTGTATATAATAGCGATTCTTCGATACAAACTCAAACGAAACAACCCCTGAACGTACAATCTTTGAAGCGCGACACGAATATTTTGTTTTTCTTACGACATAGCGAAAAATTCATTTTCACGTGAAGCAACAATTATCGCGAACTACAACAATCGGGGAGTTGATGGTGGTCGTTCAAAATGGCGGTAAAGTATATTGGATTCTCATATATAAGTATATCCGTATATAAAATAGCAATGTGTGTTTTCTTCTATTTCTTCCTTTATTATTGTTTCTCGTTTTTTTTCTCTCTTTCTTTTTCTAATAATTTTTGGGAGATCGGAGGCGCCGATGGAGAGTAGCTCTTAGGTCAGTAATATACAGTAATAGCGGTAAATAATAGCCAGCAATTAAACAGCTAGAACGTATGCATGCCGTTTTGCAATTTTATTTTATTATTCTTTTTTTTTAATTTTATTATAATGAAATCATGTTGTCTTCTTTTTGTAATGATAAATTTAATTGTGATTTCTGCGATGTTCCCAAGTTTGTGCGTTTTATGTGAGATGTTTTTCTTTGTGTATCAAGTGAGGCAATAATGAGATCCAACACTTTCCGACATTGAATTTCTATTCATACGAGAATTTTGTCTACCAAGATTGAAGCTAAAAAAGAAAAAAGTATTTGCGCAGCTGGAAGACGCAATCGACTGCTAAATAATTGTCTCAGATTTAGCCAAGAAACGATTAACATGCAAAATTATATTTATATGCGCCTCCTGTCACCGTAAAACAGTAGGAATCAATGAACTCGAGAATGGACTCAGTCTCGAAAATTACAACACAAAAGAAACAAAACGATAACGATCTTTGTTTACGGTCCATTCTCGATTTACTGAAATATTTCATGTCAAAAATATATTAAAAAAAAAAAAGAAATTGAAAAAAAAAGGAAAAAAAAGAACAATAATAATTGAAACGATATCGTCACAAAGTCTATCGTGAAAGAATGTTCCAGATGAAATCTTACCTCTCGCCCAAGAGTTCCTTTCCATTGAGCTCGTAGACAGCATCATCGGCATCCCTGTAGTCATCGAATTCCTGAGAACAAGAAATAACGTGGGAGAAGCGCGTTAGAAATTTTTCTTTTCGAGAGATCAATTATCAGAGGCTTCGGGTTTCCGTGTTATCGTTGGAAAGATAAGTGTCACCATTGAATGAAAATGAGCAAGAATAAACAAAGAAAAAAAAAGAAGAATTAATAAAATAAAATAAATAAATAAAACAATTATTCCTCCGGTTTATTGGCAACAGAATGTCTGGCATGCTTATAAATATTATCTAAGTAAAATGATAACAATTGTAAAAAGATTTTGGTCCAACAATACTTATCATCGCCTAGCGTGCTATATTGGATGGCTTGTTGTGTGTTTGTTTTCATCAACGCCTACGAAAACTTACAAATATTTGCAGAATATTCGGCCACTCGCATCTCTCGTCAAGGCCCAACCCCAACCTTTTTTTTTTCTCTAACTTTTGTTTTTTTTAGTCTCTCGGTAATTCGAGGACCGAACAAAGTGCAAATACACATCAGTTTTTTTTCTTTCTTTTCTTTCGTTTCTTTTTTCGAACCGACCATTGCAAATACTTACAACAAAGCCATAGCCATTCTTGATGAGGACATCACGGAAACGACCGTAGCCTCTGAAAAATCTCTCAAGGTCTCTTTCCCTGGTGCCGTATGGAAGCCCACCGACATAGACCCTTGTCCCTACCATACTGTAAAAAAAACAATTTATCCAGATTAGACTTACCACAAAGGCAAATCCATTCTTCATAGCGACCTCCTTGATTCTACCATATTTCCGGAAGAACTTCTCAAGGTCGCGCTCTCGCACCCGGTATGTTAATCCACCAACGAATACTCGGGTGCTCATTCTTAAAGGAAAATATAAAAACACCTTACAACAGGACTTTTTTTTTCCAAAAAAAAGTCACCTGCCATTTTTATTGATATGATACAACATAAAACCATTTTTTTTCTGTTATTTATTTTGTTAATTGATATACAACAAATAAAATCCATTGGGTTATCTTTGGCGCCAAATTCGAATAATAGGACAAAGTTAATTAATTAATAATTGTGCAAATATCGCGGTGCATTTGGTACGTCGTACCGTTGTATTCGAAGAAGCTTGTCAAATCGTACTTTATTAAATTGAATTGTCAGAATTTTGCGCCAAAGATAGTATAATCTTATGGGTTTGTTCATTGTATTATTTATTTCGTCTACCGATTGTACTCGATCGAATATAGGTTCATGTTGGATCCAAATGTAATTGACTCCACGCTAAAACGCAAATTTACCGTGCGACGGTGAAGCGAACGGAAAGAAAATATAACTTTTATTTCATGTTTTCAATTTCGATAATAAACAATAACAAAAAAACGTCCCGACTGTATTTCCCGGTTATTAATTCTGTCGATCGAATTTGAATTTTATTAAACGTTTGCAGCGCTATTGTACAACGCTGGACACAGCTGTCGAAAAATCATTAAATATATACGCGCTGAAAAGCACGAAAGAATGGCGGTAGAGAGAGATACGCGTGAAGCGAGAATTAGCGGACGTGGACGAACTGTTACTTTTCCGTGTTAATGTAGTGGGATAGAGACGATTGTATTCACAGATTTTGTGTTGAATTAGTATTGTGTACAGATTGCTTGCAATTGCATCTGTTAAGTTAAGCTGCACTAACGGCATCCTGCCACCTAATTTATACATAGATGCCATTTTGCATTCGTTTGAGAAATGGAAATCCGAACTAGTTTGTAAAATTTTGTACGTTTGCGAAGTCGCAAAATAATTGAACATTATGTACGATCATGTTCTACTCGACATAAAAAAAGTAGAGAAAAGACAGAGAGCGAGAGAGAAATTGAAAAAAAAAAATTCAATGGTATAAACTCGTCGGTGCAAAATGAAAAAAATCCGTGGTGCAAACATTTCCCATCGAGCGCAAATGGCGTCCCGGCGACGCGCACGCCGTCTCCGAAATTACACATTTTTATCGCAGTGCGTAGGTCCGAGAGGCGATCGTCCGTTCAGACGCGCGAATAGAAAAAAATAAATAAGAAAAAAAAAGAACAAGTAAAGTCGATATGGATGTCCTCCGTAAGATATTGAATGACGCGATAACGAGGTGCATAGCTATACATACACATAGACAATACACACGCGCGCATCAACACGCAGACAACGCACATACACATACATACATGTATAAATATCAAAGCGTTTGTTAATCGCATTCGATATGTAACTATACTTGACTGCATCCAGGTTTAGTTCACTAGAAAATTGGCATGATCGATCGAGTCACCTCTCCGTATTATTATTTTTATAGGTGTATATACACAATGAATTATCCGTACGCGTAAAGCCCGAAAACAGGCTTCACCATACGATCGGCTTTTCATGAGCGCGAATGCTACTGCCAAATGACGTGGTGATTTTTTGCCTGCTTTTTAACGATATCGCACATCGAATGGTCGTGACTTTATTCGCGAGAGAATAAAAAGGCGCAGTAATAATGGCGAACAAAATGCACGACAATTTCGCGAAAGCCCGGTCAATCTGGGTAGAACGAAAAAGAGTGTGGAGCATGGCGGATCGTTAACCGCATTTCGGCGCGTTTGTTTGTTCTAGTACAGTACGCGATTACTCGTTTATAATATAAATTGTGTGACTCACCTGAAAAAACTGTATCACGTATGATCGTTGTTTCTTTTCCACTCTGAGCACTCAGTTCGTTGCTTTTTGTCGTCACTCGAACTTTAATACGCACTTCTCTAAACTTTCCCGTCGCGTTAAAAGACTCGTGGGAGCGCTGGAAGAGAAATGGCGTCGAAACAAGGGAGGCCCGCAGCTTCGTCCTACCCAACGACCGACGAGAAACAAAACGGGGTTTACTTGCTTGGAAACAGGGGCACTGAGAGCGGAAACACTTTTTAGCCTCCGAACCAGACACCAATATCCGGTAGAGCGCACTGCGACACATTTGTTATCGAAACAGTGAACATAATCAGGCTTAATCTTATATGTTTGTGATTTATTTTGACTGAGATTTCGAGAAATTCTTTGTAAAAATCTCAATATATTTTTCAAGAATTTAGTAACATTTCAATTATTAATTGGAATGAAAAATGCGGGCTCGTAGGTGCGAACGTGGCGCTGCGAGCATCAAAGCTTATGTTCCCTTTCGAAAGGGTTCATCGGTTTATGTACCCAACTAAGTGTTTTTTGTTTATGACTTCAGCCTTTACAAACATTATTTCGTTCCCTTTTCAGAACGGGGTGAGTATATCAAATGTAATAGTTTAGATGAAGTGTACGAATTTGTAAAGTAAGATTACCGACGGTTCGTCGGTAAATATGATTTCGCTGTAAAATGATGCCATTGGTAGAGTTGTGACTAGAGTCAGCTCAATACATTTACATATCTCTATGTCATACATCTGTGCCCTCTATGATACTTGGTATTTTCAGTAGTGAACTAACTACCGAAAGTATAGCCTTACCTGCGAAACAGTTAGATTATGGGTAGTTTTTCGCCGCCGACCGAGTAAGTTCTGGATACCTCGGTCAGGAAGATTTCTACCAGGGAGACTAGAGACCAGGAGAGTTATGTAAATTTAGCCCCCCGATTTTGACTTTTGCATCTTTTTTTAATTTATAACGATTGTTTGTCGTTTGTTTGTGATTGTTTGATCATACTTTTTATCAAACAAACAAAACAAAAATGAGCGTGAAGTTAGCCGCAAATTTTTAAAATTTTGTCTAATTTGATTTTTTCAAACGTCAATCGATTCGCAATCGTTTGTTGGAAATAGATAATATAATTCGAACGTTTGTTTGATCATTGTTTTTTCAGAAAATCAATAAATAAAATATTGGTTCGTCGTAGCTTTCACAAAAGTCAAAGTTGAGGGGCTAACTTTACATAGCTCCGAACGTGATCCGAAAAAGCGGGGAACGATGTTAGTTCGAATTGAGCCACGGTGAGCGCTCTCGTCGCTCTGAGCTAATTGTGAAGTTTGGCGTTGGTGATGAAATGAAGTGAGCGGGATATAGACACCAGCGAAATATGTCATCTGTCATTCCATCTGACGCGGAAATGGATAGAGAAACAGCACTAGAGTCGATTTGAGAATGTGCTATTTATTTCACTTACATTTTTCTTCAGGAGATTTCAAGAACCAAAACAAAATAAGAAATAACGTTGTTGCTTTTGGAACTATATAGTTCTTTTCATCGTATTCTCTTTTTGTATTGCGCTATTTAAAAAAATGAAATATGCAGCCACTAAAAGAAGGATTAAAAAACAAGCAAACAAACAAGTTCGTAGAGCGATATATCGAATACGCACGCCGTTGATAATAATTATTACATTATAAAATTGGTTGTATCTCAAATTTCGCCTTCCGAGCTCACATAAAAAAGTATGCGTGTTGGGCTTATAATAAACGAACAAACAAAATATCGGTGGTCCCGAAATGAACGTATATTCTTTATGTATCGTAAGTTCTTTTGTTTTACGAGATTGTCCGTTTTTCAATTGTCGTTTACTTGAGCTATGCAACGAATGAAATTTCACCAGAGATTGTTCGAAATGCTATTCTACAGTAATGTGTACAAAAAAGAAAACATCCAGACTCGGTGCATAAAAAACTTTCAGTATCTAACATATTTTTGTACTTTTATAAAATTTGTCTACAATTTATCAAATAAAAATCTGAATATTTGTATATAGCGTTGAAACGTTTTCAATAATCTGTTGGATTTTTAACACTGAATTTGGGGAGCAATTTGTTTCCTGTACAGAATATACACAGTGCGATACTCTTGGATTTTTCAAATCACTTCAAAATTTTAATATCTCCTTAATTTGAGGCAACGACAAGGACATTTATAACGTCTACTTAATAGACGAGCAACGCCTGAATGCACTCGTCGAATCGTCACGTTCAATTCCAATCAAAACGACAATTGAACTCGTTCAATTCATTCGGTTGGAATCGGTATCGTCTTTTCTAAATCATTATTACAATCGAAATACAGTTTTTTAAAAATTACTTAAATTGAGGAGCAAAAAAGTGATCTTTTTATATTGGCACTTAGTTCATGAGTAATATTGCGAAAAAAAATTGTCTCGCTCGCGATCTCGATCCCCCACGCTGCCGCACATGAGCCCAACATGCAAAATAATTTGAACAAAAGCATAACAATATTACTCATCAATAATATCAGCTGCGTTAATCAGATAAAATGTAGGACAAATCACGGATCAACGATTCAAAATCACCGCACTTGACGGATCCGTGCAGAAGTGGCGCCGCCAGGCGGTGCAATTATCAGATCGTTACTCGCTTTTCCCATAACTTTTCTAACATTGCGTTCGGGCTCCTGTACTCTAGTCTCCATGGTTATGATTACGATCTTGTAGAACTATCAGTTCTAATTCTTCGTAATGTTATTTGAGAACTTTAAACTTTACGTCCACCGATAAGAAAGTAGATTTCCATCCGTATTTAAGGCACTGCAATACGCTTCAAACTTTAGGGAAACCTGGAGCAATAATTAATTACACGGTTGACAGGTTGGGACGCGTTCGAGACTAGCACAGTTTCTCAGCTAATATAAAATTAATTGTTTTTGCCTATTTACCGAAATATTAATAGATTAGATACAATTTAAGACAGAGCAATGCAGTTATCTTTTCCACTCGAACCTTCCCAGTTCCTTCAACTAATATTAAAATCAATTCACAATAGAACAAAGCATTCTTTGAGAAAAGTTATATCACCGGTAGGTTCATTTTATTATCACACAGTTTGCTCTTTGTTTCTTGTGTTATTTGCACTCTGTTCTTAGCCCTAGTGTTTCGATTTGGTTTTGTAATAATATCATCGGGATAATAAGTGCCAAGTACTTATATATTTATTTGTATTTATCTTAGGGTTAAATTATGTTGAGACTGTTAATCGGTCGAATGTACATGTATTTTTCACTTGGTCTCAAATAGTCATGCAATAGTAGCAATCGCAAATCTTTAGCGATTTTTTCATAAAAATACAGGACAGAAAATCAAACCAATTTCACACGTGCCAGTCACAATTTGTCCATTATCTGAAAGATAGCAAGAATAGTCAAACCCATGGGAATTGAGGAATTACAAAACTATGTTCATTGCACCATCAACTATATTTATACTCACTGTGTATTGATTCAACAATAGACAACAAATCTGTGATAATTAAATGACGTGTGATGGAAAGTTATCATTGATTCCCATCAGTCATAGAAATAAAGAAAACACATATTTCCCTCATTCTGGGATACCAACTTTTGTTCACAGAATTGGAGCTTCCAAAGAATATGCAATTTGTTGACAGAAACATTGTCTTTTCGATCTTAACGAAATTTCGCGATTCGTATCGACAATAAACCGTCAAACGATATACCCCAATACGGTTGCTCTCCTTATAAGTCTCAAGTATGGTAATTTTCGAACATAAGTATATTCACAAGCATCGAAAAGATGTCATTCATATTAGTTGATGTAATAGAATACGTAATCCAAAAAGTTCATGATTTCCTCTGTACGTGAATTATACTTCTTGTGTAATTAACCATGAATTATCACTTTGTCGTCATAAATGCGATAATTTATATATGTCGCAATATTATGTCGAGAAGAAACAAAATCGTGCGAGACTTCTTGGCTTATAGCCAGGAAGTGATGATCCACACGAACGAACAATAAGTTCGTCCAGATATTTATTTACAATTATTATTTTCTCTTTCGTGTCACTAATGCATATCTTGTTTCTTGATTTTTTCTTGCAAATAAATGCTTCGTGATATTATCGCTGTACGCATCATTTTGCTCATACTACAAGCCAAATCAGATGGACCGACAATCTTTATCTTATGCACCGTAATATATATGTAATGACTTTGCATTGGGAACGTTGCCGCATTTTTTTTATATATACATATATCACGATTGAACGACGGTTATACCGATTTTGCGAGAGAAAGGATAATAAATTTGCGTTAAAAATCGGGCGAAGCTACTGAATAATACATTTTAGGAGCAACAGACCGCACATTACCTATTTGTTGAATGTTTTTCGCGGGTCATATGCCCAAATAGCTACAGAATATAAACGCGCCGCAGATACTTAAAACGATGAAGATTATGACGAACCAGAAAGGGAGTGTATCTGCAAAAATCATAACATACATTATCATACAGTTTTTACCAGATTAGTATAATATTCATACTTAGAAAATAAACTCACGTCTGAATGGAATGCTGTGTACACAAATTCTATTGTCCACGGATATACTGACAACTGCAGTTTCCGTGTTACTAGTTATTGATGGACCATCCAATTTCGTTGGCAAGAATTCCAAGCCCGTGACAAACATGCTGTGGGCAGACGGCACGTGAAGAGCACGTTGTAGACTGAACGCAATGAAAATATCAACGCTACCGGAGAACATTGTACCGACAGCGACGAATTTTCCATCGTCCGAAACTGCCATTGCCGATAAAGTCTCTTTGAAGGACGCGCTTTTCAAGATTATACCGGCATCGGTATCCCACAATTGAAGAAAACTTGGGTTTTTACTGACAATTGCGTTTGACAGAGTAAACAGTTGATTCTTGGAACGCTCGTCAACAGGCCTCTTGAAACGTAACCTTTTGTACATGTACTTGCCCTGGTCGCTTCGACCCCACGTTAATTCTTTATTTTGAGTCCCTTTGCTTACGTCCCAAAGAAATGCTTTCCCATCTTTGGCTATGGTCGCAAGGATATTGCCATTGGGACTAAAATCCATGTCATCGATTTCCTTTGTATGAGCTTCAATATCATGAACTTTGGTCAATTGAGGGAATCGCCAGATTCTTATGTGGCCGTCTGTACCACCAGTTGCCATGAACTTTCCATTAGGGCTTACCCTGACTATTCTCTGTAGAGCCTCGACTTTGCTAGAAATCAGAGAACAAATATTTTACGATTTGTATTCATCATATAGCGATAAAAGAGCCTTCCACCTTCTCACAAATTGTAAATTCACTACTTAAGTCTTCAGTCTAGATTAATCATTGTCGAGACAATATAAAACACTGACCGAGCTTGTACTTGAATTGCGATCCATTTTCTTAAAATACAAATTTTTCAGTTACGGTTGACTTGGAAAAATACCAAAATCTTGTGGAATTTATTATTTGACTACTTTTATTACATTTTTTTCAAAATGGCTGCGGTTTTGAGGTAAAGAAGAATATCATTTGTTTTATCAATATGGCAATTATTTAAAAGACGATACTATTAATTTTTGTACTAAAGGGTTGAACATTTTGAAAAAATTAGCAGAATTAGATTACAAGTATTTGTTTTATATTGATTATAGTTGTCATCTGCTCTTTGTTAATAGAATTTAACTGTAATAGGTAGACCATTTTCGTCAGTTATTATACACAGGTAGTCCCACTAACCCACATGTTCTAAGTACTTGCAAATACTGTATCGGTAATTCGATTGTTCTTGACATTGATTAATTTTTAAAAATTTGTACATTTCTCAAATGTATTATACTACACAATTAGACCAATCTCACCACCGCCACGTCTCGAAGATAGTTGTTCCTGTAATTATGACTTGAGTAATAGTGGATTTGTAACTTCTCTATGGAGAATTTTTAAATACTTGGTTTGATAGTTAACAAAAGTTATAGCGATATTAAGCATATACCGATCTGCAAATTGCATTATCATAGTATTATTACTACTAATTTATAATTAATAAAAATATCAAAATGTGTAATCGCTCCAATTTAATAATCTTTATCCATGGTTATGTATACACTTTGCCTAGATAAGAGTATTTTAGTTGAAATATTTAAAATATAGTATTATACACCATTCCCTTTTTTTGTGAATAACTTTTGAAATATTGATGGCACGAATCTTATGGAAAGCATATAAAGGTCAATAGTAGGTCAGTAGCTGCTTGCTTTCCTGCATTGGTTCAGTCTTGATTGAATAGAATTTTTTACTCAAGTAGTATTTATCTTCGTTTTAGTCACAACTAATTCGACTTTGAGTAATAATTTTCATTTTATGGGGAAACTACCTAACGTTTTTGTAATAAGTAATGCAAATAACATACCTAAAATCAGTTTGTATACTGTCAGCAGGTTTGACGACTAGCTGCAATTTTTTACATTTAACATTTGAATTGTTATCCTTGATTTCTTCAATTTTATCCTTAACCTGGTATGACTGTTCCTCTCCCCGTTCGCTCTTTTTCCTTTGTCTGATACCATCTCTGCCACTGATACTATTACTTCTTGGTATTTCTCCATTTTCCAAAGTCACTACTTTGGCTGTAACATTGTATAGCTGACAGTGGCTCTCTTGACCAGCCACAACCCAAGTTCTCTTTCCATCGGTGAAGGATGCGCAATTCATCACTACGCTAGGTCCAGTTTCGTGTCTCGTCACTTCTTCGGCGACAAAGTGTGAACCATTGTGAGAAAGTTCGAAAATTTCCTACATATCCAGAGGAACAATAGATATATACTGGTTATTATACATCGATTAAAAATTCCGATAATTGTAACGAGATCTATAACAATTTTTATATCTCTCTCACAAATCCATTGGCGACTCCGGTTTTTGATGAACCACCACCGCCACCAACGAGGATGTGTCTGCTCGTCAACATTTGAAGGGTGTACAAGGGAAAATTAACCCTTGCAAGTAAACCACCGTTGTTGCGTCGTGGTGGCATTGTGGTCGGTTTTGTCCCTTTTTTTTTGTAAATCGTTTTTTCATGGATTGAAAACGATGGTGATGGAGTTAATTACACACACGGTCCGAGGACAAAGATATAATCGGTATCGATGCACCTAATGACTAAAAATATTTATTGTACTGTCAAGCGGCTCAGTATGTGAAGACGGCGACAGATTCCACGTTTCACGCTGGCGCAAGGCACTCTGCAATACTAATATAGAGTAAGAATGATCAGCAGCGCCACACAAGGGTCGTTGCAGTTTCTTGTACCCACCGAGACTGCCTGAATGTCCGATAGGTACAGTGGTAGGGAATTGTTCGCCTATTTTTCCCGTCACAACTAATGTCTCAAACTTAATAAATCAAAGATATTCTAAAAATCTCACATATATAGTGGAAGCAAATTTGCTTATGTGCGGGTTGTAGGAATCTATTCGCGGAAAATAGGAAATAGAATTTCATATCATCGAAGCGACGCAGCATCTCCTATTACCGACTGCTATAGATTCAGTCGGTAACATGATTGTGAGTACGATAGCACAATTGGTATCATACTAGAGCAAGATAAAACAGATGAGGTAACCCAACGCCGAACTAGAAGTAATCTTAACGTGATGTGACAGCTCTTTTTTATCGTCCCTGCGGCCCATGTATTTTTCTAATGAATGCCATTTCTAAATTAATCAACGGAATGAATTGAAATTTGAGTATATTATACAGCTGATATTTCCGCATCCGGTGAAGGTCGCAGAATTCCAAAATTCGATAACAAAATTTACAGATTTCGTTACCAGTTGGTAATTTTGACTGCAGATTTGTATTTCTTGAGGAGTTAATAACACTTTTTTTTTTAAATATGTTTTACAACTACAATCTGTTATTGGAAATAATAATGAATAGTTTTGAGTGGAAAACAAAATGGAAAACATAAGTCAGCTGAAGATCCATTGACGCTCCACTGGATTAAAATTATATAACTAATTATTTTTGTTGTTTGTAAATTGATTTTTTATTTTTCCTAGCCGCATCGTTGATGTAAGTGTCCTGGTTTAAATCTTCGGAGTTTTTTTCCTTTGAGAATTATCTTCAACTAAATTTGTCGCCAGCTGATTCGGATGATTTTTCAGTTGGATTAGGTAATTTCTGCTCCATTTTGTAATTTGTTCTTGGACGCTGTCTATTTTGAAGTCTTTATGGAGAGCAGTATTTGTAATATACTACGAGGCGTTTGCAATGATACTCAGCGTTTTCGACTGGAATCGTTGGATAATCTCTAGGTTTGAATTGCTGGCTGTTCCCCAGAGTTGGATTCCATACGTCGAAATCGGCTTTAGTATAGCTTTGTAGATGTTGAGTTTGTTGTGCAGAGATAATTGGGAGTTTCGTCTCATAAGCCAATACATTTTTTTCAATGTCAAGTCCAGTTCCATTTTTTAATTTCTTGTTGGATGGTGTCTATCTTGAAGTCTTTATGGAGAGTAGTATGTATGTATGTATGTAATTCTTTATTGTTCCCCTTGGGGTTACAAGGCTTCCGTTTCTCCTTTACATTCTCTTCTCTTATCCTATTTACATTTCCTTATCCTAATACGCTTTTATTTTTTTTATTTTTTTACATCTATTTACATTTCCTTATGCTACTTCTTATTTCTATCGCCTCTGCCTCCGCTCGCACGCTCGCTCTTTTTTTTTCTTTTTTTCTATTTTTTCCTCCGCCGTTCGCTCGCCTTTGTGTCTCTTATTCGCCACCGTTCTCTCTCTTTCTTAATTCCTTATTACATTTTCTTATTATCTATTGCCTTTCTATCCTCTCCTTCTCTCCTTCTTCCGACTTCCGTTTCCTTTCCATTCATTCCATTCCTTCTTTCACACCTTTCCTTACTTATCCCCTTCTTCATTCTCTTGCTCCCCCCTTCTCTTGCGCTTCCTTGTTTCTTCCAGTTTTTTCATCCACTCTTCTCCTCCCCCGGTTTCTTCCAGTTTTTCCCTTATCCTCTCTCCCGTCCCCTTCCTTTCTTCCTGTTCTCCCTCACACCTCTCTAGTACATGCTCCCACGTTTCTTCCTGCCCCTCGCACACTCTGCATCTCCTTTCTTCCTCCTCCTCCCAATATCTTCCTTCTCTCATTTCGTTGCCTAGTCTATATCGCGCTATCCTCTTACACCTTTCTTCTGCCCATCCCGCCTTCAAATATTTCGGAATTTCTTCCGTCCGTATTTCCCTATACCATCTGTTGTATCTCGACTTCCTGATTTTCTCCCATCTCTCTTCTTCCTGCTCCTTCTTATCCTCCTTCTCTACCTTTTCGTATCCTTCCGTTTCCTCTCCCCCTCCTCTGTTTCTACCTTTCTCTTTCAGCCCTTTTCTCTCCTTTTCCCATTTCGAGAAACTTTCCTCGCTTTCTATCTCCCTTTCTTCCATTTCTTTTAAGCAATCTCTCGCTATTTCACTTCCTCCACCTTTTTTCAACTTTTCCTCATAACTCCACGCCCTCCTTCCCGCTGTTGTCTTTAGCTTTTCCCTTTTTGCTTCCTCTTTCACCATATATCCCGGCGTCCTCCATTCTACTCCCAGTGTCCACCTTATGTATCTCTCCTCCATGCTCTCTATTCCTTTCCTCTCCTCCCATCCCCAAATTTCTACCCCATATCCCATTACTGTCCACACTAGTGTGTCGAACAACCACATTCTCCTTTTAAAATCTTTTCCAAATTTCCTCTTTCCTATGCCCTCACCTGCTTCATTACCGCTCCCGCTTTCCTGATTCTATCCCGTAGTTGTCCCTCTTGCTCCCCGTTCTTTTTGAATACGTACCCTAGGTACTTGAATTCTTTCACTTCTTCTATCCTCTTCCCTTTCCACTTCCATTCCATTACCTTACTCTTTCCTCCTCCCTTCCTGAACCTCATAATTTTCGTTTTGGTCACATTAACCTCCATGTTTTTCTTTCCAAAGTAACCTTCCATTTTCCTTATCATGCTTTCCATTTCTTCCTCTCTTTCTGCCAACACCACCACGTCGTCTGCATATGCTAAGGAGCATATTCTCCTTTGCCCGACTATCACTCCTCCCCACCTTCCCTTCCTTAATTCCTCTTCCATATCTGCTGTTAATATATTAAACAGTACCGGGCTCATCGGGCACCCTTGTCTTACGCCTCTTCCTGTCCAAAACTCCTCGCCTATCTCCCCTCCTACTTTCACCCTGCTCATTGTCTCTCTGTATACCTCTTCCACTCTCTCTCTTAAGGCCAGAAATCCCTTTAGAATTTTCAAAAAATCGATTTTTTTTTTTTTACATATTTCGAAAGTATGATACCCAAAGAATATACTGACCAAAGGAAAACCCGAAATAATGAATATTTGCGGAGTTATCGCATATAGTGAAGAGCGGAACGACAGCGTCCGGTCAGGTAAGCGAGTCGGGCGCTCGGACCGTTAGAGGCGGAGCAACCTTTACATCACAATGCTCCCTTATTTACCTTTTTTTTTGACCAGGCAGATGTTTCGAAAGAAATTTTATAGAGGGGACATTATAGATATATCTACGTAGTGTGAAACGGTAGGTATACGGAACGAATCGTTGCTCGAAAAACAGATTCAGTTTCGTTTAAAATTTTGTCACGAACGGTTGTGTTTACGAAAATAAAATGCCAAACTGCCCGAAAGGAACTCGAGGCGATATAGATCGAAAATGTGCGAGGAAAAAAAGATTTCAAGGAAATCAGTTCACTGATGCGAGCGGGGAGCATTTCGGGCCGAGTACAAGCGAAGATATTAGTGCCAGTGCTAAAAAACTCAAGGCTGCGTCCATAGAGGATGTACGTACAAATCCTTTACACGCATACAGGATTATTGAGTTTTTGACAGTATTCACGGCTTTATCAGACATTTTAATTTGTTCTGTGTGCAAGCAGAGAGTCAATTTTAATGAGTCAGGCCATAGAGGCCTTGGTTTCAAAATTGTCGTTATGTGTCGGTGTGACAATCGAGTAATTAATTCAGGACCTCATGCCATCGAAAAGTGCTGCAGTTGTCACGCTTTTGCTGTTAATCTGAAAAAGATTTAACAAGTGTTATTCGTTTACTGACATATTAAGGGGAAGGATATACCTAAAAAATGATGACAAAGTGCAAAATTGAAAATTTGGGAGCCCTTTTATTCTAAAGTTCTAATTTTTTACTTTTTTTTCGACATACTTGACCCCTAAAAAATTATTTATTTACACGCTACTTTTCAAACTTTAGGTATATCCTTCCGATAATATTACTGAGTGTGATCTCCCAAAATTTCATCGAAATCGGTCGATAACTTTTGGAGCTACAACACGAGCAGTTTTTGAAAAAGTTGTTTCGAGATAATCGCGTTTAAAGTTTCAACATGTGAAAACTAATAATTGTAGTGACTTACCGATTAATCAGCGATGCCAGGCGCGTACAGCAAACCTTCTTCTTCCTCGAAAAGCTGTTTTTCTTCCGCTAGCTGTTTTTTCCGGGCAGTACGAGCTTCTTTCGTCTCAGAAAGACTCAGTCTGTTTTGCCGTACAATTCGCTCCTCATCCGAAGTTTCGGCGAAAATTTTGCAGTTGGTGCCAACAACTATGTCCAACGCATTCATAATCCTCAAGATCGAAGAGAAGCCATTATTGAATATACCAGCAGCGATGTGGGCCGAAATTTCAACAATTTTTAAGCCGGAATGCAAATGTTTTGGAGCCAATCGCCAGCTCGTCGAGTTGAAGCTTTCATTTGCATTTTGGGTATGGCCTCCCAAGCACCTTTTTAGCAAATCATCTCTGGACAGATCTTGATAAATTGGCAGGAGATGCTCTTGGATACTTCCCGGAAGTAACGGTGAAAGATCTTCCAATTTTGGATTTTTACCTAAGGCGATTGCTTTTTGCCATTTACACCAGCTTTCGGGTCCAGTCGGGCAGTATTCGTGATTTGGCTTTTCTTTTGTTGAAAAAATGTGATAAAAAGTAGCCATAATCTCTTTTTTCATATTTTCAACACTATTTACATTTCTTTGAATGCTCAAACCATAATATTTCGTGAGTTTTTTAACAACTTTATCCGTTAACTTGCCTCTTCCGGAAAGTTTTTTTTCTTTTCTCACGTTTCGGAGTCTGGTGCCCATTCTCTTCTCTACGTGACCAATGCATTCACTTTTTACAATAGTCAACTCGTCACCATAAGGACTTAGTTCTAGAATGGCCTTAAAAGTTTTCGAATCGCCATCACCTATATAATTGCCATACTTTACGTTGAATTTCTCTTCAGATCTGGAAAACATTTCTATCATAGAATCAACCTCCATTTTTCCCGCGGAGCCCTCGTGATTCTTCATGCAATTTTCTTCGTGATCTTCGAACCATTCCTCATATTCTTTCGTATGAGTTTTATTTTTCCAGAAATTACAGGCGTGGCAGTAACTGCTTTTCACAACTAAATCGACCACTTTACCAGAGTAGTAGCCGATGAGCGTAGTTACACCATACAGTGACTTGAACCCACGCTTTTTCCACGTACCGTCACCAGAGACTTTGAGAATTTGTTCTCCTCTTTCATGCTCGATATTTTTTTTCACCACTTCTTTGACAGCATTCTGCGTCGAAAAATTGAATGAGGACTTGGCAGCTGCATAAATGTGCTCGATGATTTTGGTGTAACTGCTTTGATTGATTCCAGTGCACAGGTCCATGAGGCTGCAAAAGGTATTGATTCCTCGTCTCGCGACCCCCGAAAGTCTCATAACTAGCACAAGCCTTCGATTAATCTCGTAACCAGTATGAATCAAAGGTCCTGAATTAATTACTCGATTGTCACACCGACACATAACGACAATTTTGAAACCAAGGCCTCTATGGCCTGACTCATTAAAATTGACTCTCTGCTTGCACACAGAACAAATTAAAATGTCTGATAAAGCCGTGAATACTGTCAAAAACTCAATAATCCTGTATGCGTGTAAAGGATTTGTACGTACATCCTCTATGGACGCAGCCTTGAGTTTTTTAGCACTGGCACTAATATCTTCGCTTGTACTCGGCCCGAAATGCTCCCCGCTCGCATCAGTGAACTGATTTCCTTGAAATCTTTTTTTCCTCGCACATTTTCGAGCTATATCGCCTCGAGTTCCTTTCGGGCAGTTTGGCATTTTATTTTCGTAAACACAACCGTTCGTGACAAAATTTTAAACGAAACTGAATCTGTTTTTCGAGCAACGATTCGTTCCGTATACCTACCGTTTCACACTACATAGATATATCTATAATGTCCCCTCTATAAAATTTCTTTCGAAACATCTGCCTGGTCAAAAAAAAAGGTAAATAAGGGAGCATTGTGATGTAAAGGTTGCTCCGCCTCTAACGGTCCGAGCGCCCGACTCGCTTACCTGACCGGACGCTGTCGTTCCGCTCTTCACTATATGCGATAACTCCGCAAATATTCATTATTTCGGGTTTTCCTTTGGTCAGTATATTCTTTGGGTATCATACTTTCGAAATATGTAAAAAAAAAAATCGATTTTTTGAAAATTCTAAAGGGATTTCTGGCCTTAATTTTCCATTTTTTCATCCATTTGTTTACTTTATTCACTCCTCGTTGCAGTTTTTGAACGCACTACAGCATTTCTGTGTGTAACTAGGAGGGCAGTGTTATCGACGAAGGTTGCTGCTGTGATGTTTCTTCCTATCGGTACACCAGATTTAATTGCATAAAAACCTGAATAATCCTGAGCATGTCGTACTTGGAAATTTCTGTTAGATAGGTACGATTTTAACAATACGTAAAACTGCGACAGGTGTAGTTTGATTTTGAATAATAGACTGGTATGTCAAAACTTTATCAAACGCCTGCTGGATATATAGAAACACTGCTGAGCAATATTTCTTGTCCTCGAGGGCGTAAATTATGGTGTTGTAGATTCTATTGATTTGCTCAATCGTTGAATGATTGTTTCTGAATCCAAATTGATGGTCGAGAATAAGCCCTTTTTCTCTATCTCTACGTTGATTCTTCGGAGTAGAAGTTTTTCTAAAATTGTGGAGAGGATAGGCGAAAGGCTTATCGGTCTATAAGAAGTTTTTTTAGGCGGTGGTTTCCCTGGTTTTGGAATCATGATAATTTGTGCGTACTTCCATTGACTGGGCATGTGTATCCTATGAATGATTCCGTTAACCAAATTCGTTATAAAGATGGGTCCTTTGCGTGGTAGTTTTTTCAGTAATTGCCCCGTAGTTAAATCACAACCAGGAGCTCTTTCGAGCTGGTTTTTTTTCGGGATAGTTCGCAGGGTTTCTTGGTGGGTAATTGGGTTGATGAGAAAGGAGAATGGAAGATCAGATTCCAAGAAACCATTTATTTCGAGGTCGTTATCATTAGTTTGGTTGGCAACTGAGGTGAAAACCTCTGCTAGGTATTTTGGCAAAGACCTCGGCTTTTTCGGCGTCGTTTTTAGCCCAAAACCCATCATCTTTCTCGATAGGGGGATTTTGTTGCCGTGACCATTTCATGTTTTTGGTCATTTTCCATAGGGAGTAGTCTGCGACTTTTGTGTTGGATAAATTCAGTAATTTAGATTGGATTGTGGTACTATTGTAGTCCTTGACGAGAAGGGTCAGCTCGCGCGTAATACGGCACAGGATAGTTTTATCAATGGAGTTTCTGCTCAGTTGGAACTTCCTTCTCCACCTTCTTTTTTTCCGTAATTTTATTCCTGATGAGAGCTGAATATTGAATACTACTGTCTTTGGGATTAGTTGTCGGTGTTGTTGCCCAGGCACCTTCTTGAATCAAGCGTGTGAAATATTCCGTTGCGTCATCGATTTCTGCGTCATTTTTTATTGAGTACTTTATATTTATTTCTCCGGTGATTTTTTCTCTGAGTTGATCTAAATCAGTTTTTTGTTTGTTATAAAGAGATGGTTGAATTTGTTTATTAATTAAGCCAATGCTCAGTGTCAGCATAACTGGAGAATGGTCAGAGGATAGATCAATTATTCACTCTATCTGAATAAATTTATTAGCTATTCCTTTCGTTACAAAGAAATCTAACAAATCTGGAGTTTTATTGGTATCCGTAGGCCAGTGTGTGGGGTTTAAAGTAGATAGTTGGTTACATTTTTCCTTCTCTGTGGCTTCGAATAATCCTCTGGGAGTGACGATTCGTGAACCCCACCAATGGTGTTTAGCATTGAAATCGCCACCTGCTCTAAAGCAAGGTCCGAGGACAGGAAACTGGTAAAAGGGTGATTGATCTGCGGTTCAAATCGGCAACGACTATGTTTGTAGCTTGTATTTGTTTATCTTCGAACTTTTCAATCTCATAGTGTTTAATTATGTTTTTTATTATTATTTTGGTGCCACCGTGGGCAGTGTCACCAGGGTGTTTTGTATCGTAGAGTGTGTATCCATAGCTATTGAGATAATTTTTACTAGTGAAGTGGGTTCCTAAGATTAACATGATATCGATTTTATTGGTGTGTAAGAAGGCGGATAATTCCTGGTGTCTGTGCACTAGGCCGTTGGCATTCCATAGTATTATTTTATAAATATTGTTGATGAAATAATGTCGGCTTCGATTCGGTCAGTGATTCCAGGTGGAAGCGGAATGAAATTTTGTGTTGTTTTTACGTTTCGACCCTGATTAGGATCCTCTTCAGAATTTTATTCAAGCTATAACTTATAATAATTCTTTAAGAATAGTTTAAATATATTATGTTAGTTAAAGTTAGTATATTGTTAGGTATTGTGTGAGAACGTGTGATACTGATTAATGAAATTGTTCGGTTTTAGTTTATGTTTTCTGTCAATGTGCCAAACCTCGATACTTGGTGATTTCAGGTTTCACGATGCATTTCTTAGATGCTCTTTCGGAATAAGTTGGTGGACTTAAACGAGTGTGATGAATTGAGAACCCAGTTAATAAATTGTTTAGTCAATTATATATATGAAATTTTAATGAGTCTAATCTCCAATCGGTTTTTTGCGATGGATATTATCTGCAAATTGATGATAAAAAAGATAATTATGTTTGTCGATGATGTTTCAAAAATAAGTGTGATATTTACCAGTGAAAATTCAGTGATGATCATTCATTTAAATTGCATCGTGAGACAAAAAAAGTTAATTTTATTCTTACATTTATTTGAACATGATCGTGTGTTTGCGAAAAATTGCGAAGTCTAAGGTAAAGAGAGGTGAAGGGTCCTTTCTGGCGGTTTAGTCAGTGCCGTAATTAGTGAATTATGGTTCTTGAGTATAGTGTACATGGTTTCAATAATTATAGAATTTTTATGGAGAGCAGATTGGTCAATTTGTTATGTTATGGATTAAATATACATATAACGATTGTCAATGGGTAAAAATATTTGTCTGTAAATAAAATGATTGAGTGTGTGTCTGATTTATTTCTGTTGACTTTATTAAATTATTGTATTGTATATGCAACTTAGTTTGTCAATGCCCGTTCTAAAGTTAATTGAATTGGGGTGTGCTTTGATTTGGATCATTTCTAAAATCAGTCGTTTTTTAAGCCATTCTTCTTTGTTTAAAATTTTAACATCATTAAAGTTAAAATTATGTTTTAATTGTATGTTGTGTTGTGCTAGAGCTGTATGTTGTGTGTTTATGTGTTTCAGACGGTTTTTGTGCTCATTTATTCTGGTTTTGAGGTATCTTTTTGTTTGTCCAATATATACTGAGTTACAGTTATCACAATCAATTTCGTAAACTACGTTTGATCTTTTTGATGTTTCTATATTGTCTTTCGTATAAATTATAGCTTGAATAAAATTCTGAAGAGGATCCTAATCAGGATCGAAACGTAAAAACAATACAAAATTTCATTCCGCTTCCACCTGGAGTCACTGACCGAATCGAAGCCGACATTTCATCAAGAGACAGTGTAATAGGCGACGAGCTACTTGCGCTTCGAAAACGGGATCCGTAAATTGTCCGACACTGAGCAACCAATCGCCTTGAAATTTGGAGGGTACATAGAGAATTAGGGCATAAAGTGCATGACAGTCTTATTTTTCCAAAATTTTGGAAAAATTTTTCCGGTGGAAACTGAAACTGCAAAAATTTTTTCAAAATTTTGCAAAAATAAGAGTGTCATGCACTTTATGCCATAATTCTCTATGTACTCTCCAAATTTCAAGGCCGTCGGTTGCTCAGTGTCGGACAATTTACGGATCACGTTTTCGAAGTGCAAGTAGCTCGTCGCTAGTTACACTGTCTCTTATCTACACTGTCGCACACTACATCCATCAAATTAATTTATAAAACTTGTTCATTTTTCAGAGGTTCTTGTTAGTACTGTATTTAATAGGCTGAAGCATATTGATGATTAATATTGCTAGGTTTTTGTTCAAATTGGTTTGCATGCTAGACTCATGTGCAGCAGCGCGGGGGATCGAGACCGCGAGCAAGACAATCTTTTTCCGCAATATTACTCATGACAACTGTCTCAGGCGGCGTGTCTCGCCGATTTTTATGAAAGTTGGCATGTTCATAGAACGAACAAAAATAGGCGACACGTATTTTTTTATACGTGCCACGATTCATTTTGAAGGGGCAAAACGCGCCCTCGAAAATAGGGGTATTTTTCGTTCTTCGTCGATAACGTTTGAACAATATGAGATACGAAAAAATTTCAAATTGCAATAACATTTATTTTTTTACCTACTATACATTGGATATGAGAATGGTATAGATCACAACAAATTTCATATTGTTTATTGCAAATTTGCAATTTTTTCATACGTATCTCAGAGTTCTTAACCGATTGGGATGCAAATTTGCATACTGGTAGAGGGTCACAAAATAAAGTTGACGGTTTTTTTTGTTTTTCCGATATCTTATAATTAAGGAGTTCAAACTACCCTTCGATTTTTTACTCAATTGCATCGTATAATCAGCTTGCCTTTTGCCATTCCGGGTTAAATTCACGTTGATATAAGTTCATTTCAGTATTCGAGTACAGTGGAACCTCTCATAGCGTACGTAATAGGGAGACAATGTACGCTATCTGAAGTACCAATCGCGAGCCAGAACGGGCTGTAGTTGATCGACTGCTATGCCCACCATTCCCTTTCCTTGACACTCGTGCAGTGCCGTGACTGCAGACTCCGTGTTCGCTCGTGCCGGTATGAGATTTTGTAAACAAAACCGCGACAACATAAGGACCCTTATGAAGTGTATGTGCGACGGCCCTGATCAATCCCCCTCCATCCAACCTACTGCGCCCCGACGCTCCGCCCTCGTACGCTATGAGAGGTTCCACTGTACATATTTGTAAATGCCACTTACCCCCCACCCTCAATCATCCCCCTCCCGAACGTTCAAAGTTCTTACCGTGCGGCATGGATGAATAGTTGTAGAAATAAAATGGGTTACGCTGGAAGTTCAATCAGTCAAAATAAACAATACAAATTTCCCTGTTTTGGCGGAACGTCACCCTTAAGGGGGCAACTCAACATTTTGTTCATTCGTGAACGGGCGGAGATAAAAAAAAAGTTTAAAGGGACAAAACGTTCTGCTCTTCAGTCGAAGTAGTCATCATTATTATCACGAACGTCTAGTAGTCACTAGACGTTCGTGATAATAATATAAAAACAAATGGCGTATTATTAATTGCAGTAACTCGAGAAATAATTGGGTGAAAATCACTCTTCAATTTTCCGCTAATATCGCCACAGAAATAGGTAAGTCCTTTGCTATTACGGAATAATTTCCTGGTTCGGAAAGTAACTGGATTACATTAGAAAAAACAAAACCGAATCCAACTGAATGAATTAAACAAGTTCAATTGTCGTTTTGATTCGAATTGAACGTGACGATTTGACGAGTGAATTCAGGCATTGCTCGTCTATTAAGTAGACGATATAAATGTCCTTGTCGTTGCCTCAAATTAAGGCGACGTTCGAATTTTGAACTGATTTGAAAAATCCAAGAGTGTCGCACTGTGTACATTCTGTACAGGAAACAAATTGCTCCCAGAAATTCAGTGTTAAAAATCCAACAGATTATTGAAAACGCTTCAACGCTATATACAAATATTCAGATTTTTATTTGATAAATTGTAGACAAATTTTATAAAAGGAAAAAAATATTTTAGTTACTCAAATTTTTTTATGCACCGGGTCTGAATATTTTCTTTTTTGTATACATTACTATAGAATAGCATTTCAAACAATCTCTGGTGAAATTTCACTCGTTGCACAGCTCAAGTAAACGACAATTGAAAAACGGATAAACACTCTCGTAAGACAAAAGTACTTACGAATAAAGAATATACGCTAATTTCGGGACCACCAATTTTATTTTGTTTGTTCGTTTATTACAAGCCCAGCACGCATGCTTTTGTATGTGAGCTTGGAAGACGAACTTTGAGATACAATCAATTTCATAATGTAATAATTACTATCAACGGCTTGCGTATTCGATATATCGCTGCACGAACTTGTTTGTTTGCTTGTTTTTTTCATCCTTCTTTTAGTGGCTACATATTGCATTTTTTTTAAATAACGCAATACAAAACGAGAATACGATTAAAAGAACTATATAATTTCAAAAGCGATATCGCTATTTTGTACTTTGTTTTGTTTCTTGAAATCTCCTAAAGAAAAATGTAAGTAAAATAAATAGCATGTTCTCAAATCGACTGGAGTGCTATTTCTTTATCCCTTTCCGCGTCAGTAGTGCAATTCTGTAACTGGTTATGAAAATAACGATTCCGAACGCTATCTTCACGATAACGAATTTTAGTGCGTGTAAAAAAAATTTTTTAACAAGTTTTTCTAAAATTAATTTGTATAGGATAATTGTTAATTACTATGAAATCGAACTTGCTTACTTATTTGTTATTTCAACCGTTCTAATTATTTGTCACTTTTTTAGCACATATTAAAGGTTAATAATTTACGAGGTACTGTCACAATGGTCGTTATGGCATACCGAGGGGGTTGCCAAGCCTCGCTATCTGCTCGAGCAATAGCGATACCTTTCCGACGAATTTCGATATGGATAACACAAACCTCGCTAAACGTAGTATACAAAATGACAGTTGTCATAATAGCGTCTCGGTAAACAATGAAACGAAACTTGTCGTTATGAGCTCATAACGACAGTATAGCGAGTTATACATTATCACGTCGCTTGCTATTTGTAGTTGAAGAATTGTACCGCAGATGGCATGGCAGATGACATATTTCGCCAGCTGTGCAAACTTGGCCCACCGATTTTGACTTTTCGCATTTTTTTTTTTTTTTTAACGTTTGTTAGTCGTTTGTAGTTGTTTGTTAGATTAATAAAAACGTTTGTTAGATTAGCCCTTTTGCAAAAAAACGAAAAACAAAATTTGGTGTTAACTTGGCCCAATTTTTTTCATTTTAATCCGAATCAAGTCCGCCTTCTGATTAGTAAATAGTACGACTTATCTTAACACGAGAGATGGTAGGGGAAAACCAGCCTATCACAAGAACTTCCCGACCCTCTCCTAAAGGAAATCCAAACTCAACCCTAAACCTAACCCCTTCCACCCAATTAGAGCACATATAAAAAGACAGGCTCTGACCAAAAAACGGCACTTATAGATTTCGACTTTTAAGCTCTATACTCATAATCTTTACGCTACTCGAGATCTCTCATCCAGTCGTCAGTTAAAACACTCTGTGTAAAACGTCTCGTTGGACGTTCAGTTCAGTAACGCTACAGAAACTAAGAGTTACTCTAAAACGTTAAATCAACTTGAATAAACTCGATTGTTAATTGTTATTCATCGTGTTGTTCTCTTCAACTGCGCATAGCAGGGGTCGAATATCATAAAGAACCTTCGAATCTCCGAATTTCCGAATTTCCGCTTGATCAAAATATCTTATTCATTCCGATCAAACTGAGCGTACTCTTCGTACTTCGCGCCGACAAAACTATATCGGCGGAGTCAACAGAACGGTGTGACCGTGCTGTTCCGAATCACTATCGAGGACGTAACAGGAGCACCGATTGGTGATAGCCTTCGTCCCGGAAAAATTCTTCTCATTCTCAATGTAGTTGATTCACGTTTCCAGGTATATGAGTTCATAAAGATTGAGAGGAAAAAGAATCAGTGTAGGGTTGGAAGAATAAAAAAATTCCCGACAGTAGTAGTTCCGAAATATTATTATTGCAATTGCACAAATATACAATGATTTCCAATATATTTTATTACCTTAAGTCATCAGCCTAAAGCTGTAAAAACGTACAACCTCCGCAAATCTTACGGTATCGTATAATCACTCAATTTTATTCTAGCTGTCCTCTGTGTTCGAGAATCTTCACTTTGTGCTTTAAATACATTGAGCGTTCTATTCGCTAAAGTTTATTAAAGTTTCGTGTAATTCTCGCCGCCATATTTCATAGTTGCTGATATGTGCTGTGTCAATGGGGTACACCACTCTAAGATTATCAAAACTACGATTTTTCTGCAGCTTTTCAGAACTTTAAGATTCCAGAATACTTTGAGCCATGCAGAATATCAAAATTAGACAAAGAGATCGAGTTATTAGCTCACGATGTAGTTTGTTTTCGTTTTTTTCGAAAGAATATTTTTCTATATAGTGTCTTTAATATTTCGGAAACTTTTTTCCCCGCTTAGTTGAAATGAAACGCATATTTATATGTTTCTTAACGGAATTCAAAACGATGTATGGAATTTATTTGATACGGTAATTGACGTGAAACAAAGTATTGTTTAACATTAGGAATTTAGTCCAAAATAACAATAAATTTTTGTCTACTTCTTGTTTTCACAATAATTTTAGCCACAAATATTTCAACTTAACTATTTAATCAAAGAATAACTTAAAATATAGGGTTTTTAAAATTGAGAATCAATACAAGCGATGACACGGCTTGTAAATTTCCTCACCGTCAAGTGGCAGCCTCGATCCTGGCGTTAATAATGGCACACATTTTTGACCCTTACAAATCTATAACATTAATACATCGCGTTAAAGTTTTTAGTTTAGTTTTTAACTTAGTTAAGTTTTTAGTTTAGTTTATTTCTTAGTTTTAGTTTACGGGTGGACGATCGCAATTTACACATTTTAGGAATTCGAGGACTATGACGCTTAAATTTCATAAAAACTTAAAGTCGATTCACCGTTAATTCCCGTGCGGTACTTACCCCAGATTGGCCGCAATTTGTACCGGCCAATACGCTTATATCGCAATCGGATCGGGATCTAGTAATATAAATGTTCGAGACATAATATCCAGGAAGGACTTCATAACCACAGTATAACCTCCGGCATCCATTGTTGTCGAAAGACGCGTTGGACTAAAATGTGTTAGATTTCCATTGTTATAAAGTTTTCGAACGAGATTCACATCGGCTAGTACGTTTAGAGATGAGCAGTGATAAGCGGCCTCACCTCGCAAGCTGCATGAAACCCATAGTTTTTGCATTGCCGATCTCGCGTTTCGCCTGGAGCCTCTTTACTTTTATAACGCTACGGAAAAAATACTTATATTTAAATGTCATCCATCGGTACACACTGCATATTATAGAAAAAATATCTCGTTGCTGCTACCGTGTCCTTTGTATTTATAGCCACGGTGTACTATAGAATAATCTTATAAGTATGTAAATATAGGTCATGGACTAAACACATATATTTATTGTTAGATATTAAATATAACTCATATATAGTCAAAAGATATTGAATCGGTATGAGTCCGAAGCATCTTTCGTTATGCATCTGCATAAATACTATTTTGGTTCAAGGTCATTCAAGGTCAGTATCGATGATACGAATGTAAACATCTCGGACTACCAAATATTTGGTAGTCTTATAGACATTTGGTAGTGAAACACTTGGTAGTGAAACATTTGGTAGTGAAACGTTTGGTACTTAGTGAAACACTTGGTAGGGAAATATTCGGTAGTGATCCGAGCTTAAATTAGCTAGAAATAAGAGATATCGGAGATCGTAGTCATTAACAACTCTTCGAATAGCTACTCGCATTAATATATATCGTATGTGGCTCAATCGAGGTGGTTGTCTGGTTTGATTTGAATGACGTGACAGCGACGTCAAATATTCGCTGGCTTGGACACTATTGCACACAACACACGCGCTTTTCTGCATGGGTTTCTAGCTTCATCGTAACACAGTATTATGCCAACTTCTTGGAATTGCCGATACATTTTCAAATAGTGAATAGCTCTTATCGAAATTTGAAATCAAACTCAAGCTGCATACGATATATATTAACGCGAGTTGATAAATAAACGGAAGGTATTCTGGGGGTTGTCAATGACTACGATCTCCGATATCTTTTATTTCTAGCTAATTTTAGCTTCGATCAATACCGAGCATTTCACTACCAAATATTTATAAGACTACCAAATATTTGGTAGTCCGAGATATTTAGATTTGTATCATCTATACTGACCTTGAACGATCATGAATGACTTGACCCCCTTAATGATTTATGTGTCTTGATGTGCTCTACAAGACGGTTGAAAAAAATGTACCATTCCATTTAAAAAAGTGACTGTGCGTTAACGCCTCCACCAAAATAAACAAAAAGATCGCATTTGATGGACCCCTCCACACCGTACAACTTTTGTTTGAAACATTTTTTGTGACCTCGATAATTACGGAGATATTTCGGGTGGCAGAGATAAACGGGACACCCTGTATAGTGAGAGGTCAGCTTTCCGCAATAAAATTCCGTGTCGATTAAATGCGAATAGCTATTATTATTACTGGAAGAATTGTAGAATCTTTTTGTGTACAAAATGAGCCAAGCGACGTATTGCATTTTGCGATATGAATCGTTTGATGGTTGTCAAATTGATCAATGAGATCAAGTGTCTATTCGATGTTCTGATACCGACATTTTAATTATAATGCTTATGAAATTTCGAAAAATTTGGTAAAGATTCGGATGGATGTTAACGTGGGTAATTCCCGCTGTTACCATACATTTCCTAATGTTTCGCGCCTATATGAAATATGAATTTCTTCTCGTTCAACTTTAGTTCGACCGTTTCGGGTGAGCGCTTTATTAATTATTATCTAAGAATTTGATGGTTGCAACTTTTTTGTTGGCTTAATAGACTTATACGCCACAATCCGATTTTTTAACGATTTCCCGCTATCTAAATTTGTATGATATAGGCAAGATGCCAAAAAAATAAGGAGCTCACGTTTTCTTCTGAAAATTAATTTTTTTCTGCATCAACTAATCCAAATTAGCTAGTAAAACACATTTTGAGACGGGCTGCTATAATTCTTTTTTTTTTGTTGTTATTTTTAATTTTTGCGAATGATCTCCTGGATAGACGCTACACTACTGACGACAGAAAAACATTTTTTCGGTATTTTACACCTATCATTCTTCCAGAATATGTCTGGAATTATTCTTTTTTGGTTCATACTAATCGTAACTATCGATCTTATACGGTTTTGGCCGTAATGCTATGATGTAGAAATTTTGGTTGTGAGCTCTCGTACTATTATATCCTGCTTGTGCGCTGGAGATGGATCCAACTGAATAATTCGTACAGTTTTTTAGTAAAGATCTAGCTTTTGCAACCATTCCTTGAGAGGAATGTTTTTTTCTTGATTATGTTTGGTAACAGTTCTTTTTGAAAAGCAGATGCGCTGAATTTTTTTTATTCGATTCTGATTTTTATTAAAAATATAGTAGAAATAATCAAAGTTGGACGATTTGACTTGTTCTTAAAATAAACGAAGGCTTTGTCAATTTTGTTGACATTGATGATAGATACCTGGATATATTGAGTGAAAAGGTTGTTTGACGGAATGTTTCATTTAAAACTGTACAAAATACTCGAATTTAAACAAAATTCTAAATAGACGGCGCAGAACGCTTAAGTCTCGCCCAATTTTACTCACTACAAGAGAAGCGTAGTTCGCCCGCTCCTCGGAAGCCACCGCCTCAAGACTAAACCTGTATAACTTATGTACTTCGGGGATCCAAAACCTCAATGTGTTCGAACTATGTCGAGTGCATTATTGAGTTTCCATATCGGTTATAAGACCATCATTAGCCTATATACAATTTCTACAGTGAATTTCTTACTTGCCGACACTCATGAACAGTTTGGTCGCCAATATCCAATGGCATCCCTCCGATGGCTTCGATACATTTCCTATTTACGCAAATCTAGAAAATTAATGCAACACGGTGTAAGTAAATGTTTTGCCGTTAAATTAAGTAATGGACGTTGTGATCGTTAGAGGATATTGTTGGGTATTGGCAAGTCTATGGGGATGATTTGTTCACGACTAACAGATTGCGTAAAATTAAATGTTGTATACTATACTTACACGGGATGGGCCGCAGTGTGTTCCAATTTGAAGGCCCAAAGGTGGAATTACTTTCTGATTTATATAAGTCCCATTATGCGATCCACTATCACGCATTTCACGAGCGCAATTTAAAGTGCTGCATGACGTAGAGTAACCCTGTTCAAAATATGAGGGAAGTTCAATCGTTAGAAGACAAGTTGACAACAAAATTTGAACGTGGTGATGCTTTTGTGAGGAAACGGATGGTTAAAAATAATCTTACCGCACAAACACCGGTATATCCATAGTCTTTACACTGTTGACTCCGAGTATATGATAGTACTAATGGTTGTGCCTATGGAAGCAAAGTGAAGAGAAAATGTAATTTGCCTGTACAATGTACATGTTGAATATTTAATATACCTAAGTAATGTTGAGAAACTTAGGTCATCCGAAAAATAATTTTGTACAAAAGTTATATGGATTCGGGAAACGATGGAAAGATGGTTGTATTGATATGTTTTCATTGGGGCGTTCATGTAACGTGAAGATCATTTTCGTTTTTCTAAATGGTTACTTTTGAAAATGACGCAATTATACGAGCATATCCTATGATGGTGTAAGATGGAAGACAGAGTAAAATAACTTGTGAACCCACTCTCAAACGCAAAATGTGTCACTGAAAGACTATCGCCTGCATAAGCACACCATTAACAATAGCAAAAGGTACAAATTTTACTTCTAAAAGGGACCAGGCAACCTCTACGCGATATACCTTGTTCATAGCTAATGATGGTGACAAGTTTTGAGGGGCACACTTTGAATCCAAATGGAAGCCCCATCGTTAATTTTATGGCTTTTGCAGCATAACATTATCTTTCCCTGTATCCATGTTAATCCCTACTATAATATCATACGAGAAAAGTTATAGCACCTCTTGTAAAAAATTGATGACCGTCACGTAAATTCAACTGCACCTGTGTTTTTCGAGTTTTTTCGAGAACAGATTGCACCGTAACAAAATATCAATCATTCACCGGATATTGCCTAAGTTTACATCATTTCTTAAAATCACGTTCAGTTAAAGAAAATTCTAATACATCCTCTTCAAGGAACAGCTAATACATATTTGCATATATTGCATATATTGATTCGGAAATTGGTTTCGACAATACTATGGCTTCGGGCGGTATTTATAAAGAGAATCTGTTGGAATGCCAAAATAACTAATTTGTCATCGCAAACTTTACTAAATACTTTAATTTTAATACAATTTCAGATGTTCGTCGAAACATTGGTTAAGCTCGCGCCATTGAACCGATATACCGATCTTGGAGAGGAAGTGGTTTTTCTCCCATCTCGCGCTACCTCAACACCGCCTAAGTTGAGGCCCTACACAATACAAAGCTTCCGTGTGTATTGCCTATGTTGAAGATATTATAGAATAACCGAGACATTTATGCGAACTTAATCATGCTTCGTACAACTTTATATAAATGTTTACTTACCGGTTTGCATTGACTGAAAATATCTTCCCCGTTCTGTATCGGAAATGGCGGGATCGCATGCACGCATTTCTTATTTCTGCAGATCTGAAACATGAATACATCGCGTTGTTAAGAATTGTATCGATGGTACACCAAATGATCAGGGTCACGACATCTGTTTGGGCATGTTGGGCATTTGTAATCTCATTGTGGGTGAATTTTGTAAGAGGAAATTTTGAATTCATCTATTCTCTCGACATCACTGCTCGACCCCTCGAGTATCAAAATTGTCAATCGTTTACCATGAGACCTTGCATGAGATCCATATCATATCGAATATTCTAGATCATAAGTTCGTACGATTTGTCAAATACACATACATATATTGCACAGCGTCATCGAACATTCGAGAGCCACGACTGTCAGTTGTCAACGTGTGCGGCAGAGACAGTCGAGGTCGAAGGCCGCATGCGCCAGTCATGGACGAAAACTATTGACCATAGATCCTGGAGAGCCTATGACCCCCTCCAGCGAGGTTTTCAAGAGAGCCGGTAATTCGACAAAAACGTTCAACGATTACTTCGTCTTCGATATTTGTAGAAGCGGGTCGATTTTTGAGGGGTCGACCGAGTTATAAAATTGTCATTCTGTCTCACGAATTATTAATTGCCATTCCATCTCAAATTATCACCAATCGTAAATGTAAATTGTCAAGTGTAAATCTAAACTGAAGGTCTGCCTGCCGAGCGTCAGAATTTGTTACTACATGCTAAATAAATTTATATATCTGCACTGAAACGCCATTTTGACTTTGCAGTCCTATCTTTTGGTCATCCAACTGTACCTACCCTGTGATTGTCTCTTATTTATTAATTGTTAAAGTTTATCAGTTTCCTCAAAACTGATTGGCGCTCAAGTATATCGTAAAAATATAAAATAAAATCAACTAGAGCCTTGTCAGCCGAAAGAGCACGGCCGCGGCAAATGTCGGTGTAAACTTAGAAAAGACAAGTACCGGTCTCAATTTCTAACTATTACAAGTTTGTGTGAAATAAAATGTCATATATAATATTCACTTTGTTTACGCCGCACGTCGTTCCATCTGCGACGCCAAACCGGGGTTTGACCTCATGCAACACGTAACCTCCATGAGGTGCTAATCGACCGCATAGTAATATGCTGCATGAAAGAGTGCAGTCCTGTTTAAACAACAAACCACCAAAAGGAAAGATTGTTTAAAAAATTGGTTGGAGCCAAGGAAGATCTTAATTTATCTATGCAAAGGGAATGTTATAAATCATCTTACAGAACAAGCAGCTTGGTATCCACGAATTTGACATTGTCGGTGCCGAGTATTTACCGTCTCTTGGCCTTGTGCCTATGGACATTGAATGAAAATAAAGTGGCTAGCAAATAAAAATAGTCTTCAAATGTTGAATGTTCAATTACTTGATGAGACATTCTGTTTATATGTATGGTGCCCTATTAAAGTTTATCGATGAAGATAAGTCGAGAAAATGAGGCTATATGAAAAAAATGATTTTTTGAAAGTCCTCGGAAGCACACAAGAGACACATGGTTTTTAAATTGAGATCGTTTTCCATCTCAGCATCGAGGTCGCATGATGGTCATTGTCGTTTTAAACATACATCTCTGATTTATCCTACGTTATATTGTGCAATGTCGTAGGTGACATCATACCGAATACAATAAAAATAAATGTATTTCGTTTCAAAACCGATAGTCACGCCATTTTGAGTTTTTGATAACAGGGCCCAACATACGATTCAGCATATGGAGATTGGATGATTATATTTTGAAATACGGTTTACTTCTGTTAGCGTATCTAAGGCCTTTAAACCATCTTGCATTGCAAATTAGCCCTTTTCGGTTGGGTAAGATTCATTCAGGCCATACATTAGCAGTGGCATAATCGGGCTTATGTTTCGATTTTCATTTTCAGAAGTCGAAAGTACTACAATTCCGTCGCTAAATTGGGGCTAAAAATCTTTTTCGAATTATGTTCGTATCGATTTTGCTGAGAGGTTTGTCACTCGCAGGTTCGGTGCCCCATCGATTTCCAAAAGGAGTCGATTTCGTGCGATTTCCACTGCGATTCCCGTGGTTTCCGAATCAAGATAGCCTGCGGTTTCACGTGATGTTTAATGATACCTAGCGTGATTTCAGATGAAATGGTTCACCGATTTCTCGAATAACAAACCCCTCGGATGTTACCAGCGATATGAAGAAGAAACCATAATAAGTCCTCATTTAAAAGACCGATGGTAAACATTAGATATTCCCAATCCGTCAACAATAGAGCTCAATATAACTATTGCGTGTGCCCTCTGAAGCCTCCGAACTATCATGGTGACCTTTCTTCCATTTCATCTTATTTTCTCGACTTACTTTCATCAATAAATAAAAATGATTTACCCTTTCCATATGACCTAATGCACATCATTTCGACCACTTTTGAACTCGATCATTTTCGATTTTGTTGAAAATTTAATATGTTATACTATCCCACTAAACACATTTTTGTGAATTTAAAAAATTTTATCCAAGCAAAAAAAGTTATGAATTTCGAAAAAATGTCTTTTTTTCAACCATTTTCAAACGCATATAACTTTAGAAAAAATTGATTAACCGAGGCAAAGTTTTCATTTTTTTTTGTTTTCAAGCGTGCTTTTCAGAAAAAATTACAAAAAAGTATTCAATTCATACTCTGTGAAATGTTTCATTTTTTTTCGAGATAGATGTTAATTACTCAAAAACACCATTTTCCATTCTTGATTTTCTATTTTTTTAAACTTTGATTTAGTACCCGTTTAATGCCGCAAGATTCATTCTAAGCAGATACCTTTTTTTATATTTTCTTTTTCAATCGGGTTATTCGGAAAATTGATATTTTTCTCAGAAAAACTGAAGCAACTTTGTTTTCATTCGAAATAAAAATATAAAAAAAGACACCTGCCCACTATGAATTTGGCGGGATTAAATTCAGAATAAATCAAAGTTAACAAAAAAGTCAAAAATCTAAAATGGCGCTTTTGACACACTGGGATTTTTGTCTAAAAAAATGAAAAATTTCATAGTGTATGATTTGATTTTTTTTCTCTTTTTTCTGAAAAGTGCTCTAAAAACCGAAAAATATCGTTTGAAAATGGTTAAAAAGACATTTTTTTCAAACTACATAACTTTTTTTTCGGTTGGGTGAAAAAATTTGAAAAAATTCCCAGAAATATTTTTAGTGGGGTAGTATAACATAAAATTTTCACTAAAATTAAAAATCCGGGTTCAAAAGTGGTCCAATTGATGTGGAATAGGTCATATACATCTATGTGTACAGTGTCACGAAAATAATTTGCAGTAAAATACTATCAAATATTTATCGAATATTATAAATAAATTAATCCACTCAATCAGCAAAATTTTGACACGGTGGCCGATCTAAAAAATCATTGCTCTCTATAATTTTGGAAAATTTTAACGGCTCTTGAAAAATTTGAGCAAAAAGATAACAAGATATTTGTTCCTCAATAATAAAAATAAAAGTTTAATATTACCTTAAATCTAATTGTAAAAGATGACAACCACGTCATGATAAACGCTGCCATATATATACGAAAAGATGGACCTCGGATCATGATGTTGGAAGACTAATTAAATAGACATAAAAAAACGTTCACATCTGTATCACAGATCGCCAATATGGCGATCATTCTCCGGCAATGATAGAAATATACAATCATCAAACATCCATAATGATGAAATATTAATTCATCCTAATTAAAGTATAAATCTTCCATATCGAACATGCTGTTTCAATAACACACTCGCCGTGAATTAGGAAAATTATGATTATAAAGCATACCTTCAATCGTACTGAGCACTTCGAGTCAAAATCACCTCAAACTTAGATGCACAATACAAGTGGATGAATATTTTTTTTAAATACTATCACTTTGGACAACAAAGGTTGTGATGTGGTAAAAATTAGACTTCGATATGACACGCTGGCACTCGCGACCACGTCTCTTATATCACATCATATTGAATGCACGAATTTCCACGTATTTAAATTTGCTGTTGCAAAATACGCCGTACACCTCGATTGGCTGTTACAATATTCGTTTTATTAGTTTCCGTCCTTGAGTATGCGTTATAAATTTTTATCGCAGTGTGCAGCAAAGCTAAGCGGGTAAAGAGTCTAGCAGCGTATAATATATATTTTTCTACAGCAACGTCTTTTTTCTGCTCGAATAAGTAATAGAAGTTTAAGAAATTTCGACCTTTCGCTGTTTTTCTCGCAAGTAGAGTCCTCTACAACTTTGTAAAAGAATAATGGATTTTTAATTTTAACGCGTAAGTTTAAATCCTCATCAGAATTACAAAAATGAAACATCATAAAAGTTATACCAAAGGTAACCGCAATTGTTCATCTAAGATATTTTAATCTCTACGAAAAAATTGAAAGCTCTTGTTATTTCCTAATACCCTATGTGCTACGACCTTCTCTATGGACCTGCATCAACGTTTTTTTCACGCTACGTCACGATGTCGGTTCCTGTGCGCCGAGAATGCACGGTTCGTTTAGTTGACGTCAGTCCTCAAGGAATTTCAAGTAATAGGCGGAGAGTATAATATTTTATCAAAGATAAATATAATTTACTGAAATTGTTTTTTGGATTTGCAAGGATATGGTTGACTACCTAACGTTTTAAATAGTATATTCATGACCACCTAACGATTACGCATCATTTGAGCATCTTGAAAACATAAATAAAGGAAAAAAAAAATTTCGGCCAACTTCACATACATTTTTAATTATTTTTCTTTGAAAAAACTATTCACTACCTAACGTTTTAATTAGACTTCCTAACGCCACCTAACGACCACCTAACGATATAAGAAAAGTCAATTAATAAAGTGCAAGTTGGTCGGCCAACTTCACGGGCGTGCTATAACCGCCAGCGGCAGAAAACCGTAGTGCGGCCTTATTGGGCGCATTCAGCCGACGGAACAGTTGTGGGATCGCTCCCTCACTGATCGCTTTTTCCAGCTGAATGCGTTGCTCAGTGAGCATTCGATACCTCAATACGGCATCGCAACAACGCAAAACAAAACTAGCAATGTATAGGGATTTTATTCTCCCAACAACCAGATTATGTGTGAAGACCGGATCGTGTCATAATCTTACTGTCCATTGTTGTTGATTCCGGTGCTCTGCTGAATCAAGTGTACCTGAATCATGAAATATATTATACAAAATAACTAAATGCTAATGACAAAGTCAATTATGATACTAAACATATTTTAATCAATTTACAATTTGATATATGTCCACAATTTTCTGAATCATCAATAGCAGCAACTTCCAAACAATTTAGATTGGCTTTCATATAGGCTTGGAAGAAAGCACCGTCTGAAACATATATTATACATATTATTATCGCACGTACGCAAGTATAATATGCACAATAGTAATTTAACCCTGCGCGGTCCCACTATATTTTGACTGGCTCGGCAGTCCCACAGGGTCGTTTGTGTCCGCGCGCAATTTTCAACGGGTAGAAACGCCTTAAAAAATCTAAAAAAATTCCTGAATACTCCTCAATGTTTATTCAATTAGAATCAATAATTATTAAAGCCCAAAAGTTATTATTGTTTACGCGGTAAATAGCTATTTGAGCGAAAATGCATGAAAAATGTGCTTTGGCTTAAATATTGTTTAAAAAAAATGTGCGACAAAAAAAAATTATGGATTCTTGTCATGGACATCCTAAGGTTTGAGAAAAACCTAGTCCCGATCCGTTCTGCAAAAAAAAGTATAATTATTCAGTCACATGAAAATGGACAATTTCAAGGAGAGGAAAATCGAATAATTCGAGGGAAAAAAATGAATGATCGTGTTTTACATTAAAAAATAAGACTTTTATTATAAAAATAATCGTAAGGAATGTTTATGAACACAATTACATGGAATTGTTGGTAAAAAAAAATTACATCTCTTGAAAACATAGAGTACAGATACAAAAGCGGTGCTCCTCGCAAACGGGATTTTCGCACTGCACAAAGCAGTACGTGGTTTTTTTGTCTGTTGAACAAAAGTTGCATCGTTTTCTTTTCGGCATCTTGCTTGTTCGCTCGACGTGTTCCGAATCACTGTTCAAAATTTCGCGAATGACGAAAGCGACGGTTCCTCAGCATCATGCTCCTCTTCCGACAATTCTTCATAGTTTATCTCCCGAGTCCGTTCCCGCATAATGCGTCGTAATTCCTCTGCCGTTCTTTCCGCCATTCTACAAAAAAATCAAATTTTTGAAAAGAAATAATTAGTTTTTCAAAAAACAAAATGGATTTTTGAAATTTATTTTTATTTTTGTATTTCGTTTAAAGTATAAGAAATAATCCAAAAAAATACAATATTTTTTCTCTCTGGCATTCCAGAAAAAAAAAACAGATTTTTGGAGCAAAAATTTTTTTTTTGTTTGGAAAAAAAATTCCGAAAAATTGAATTTTATTTTTACATACCTTTACACACTCTAAGACACGTCCTGGACTCAAAAAACACGATTCGTTAAAAAGCACTTTTTATGACACGCTGATCCCACAGGGTCGTTCGTGACCAAGCACCAACTTTGGTCTGCTGAAGGTTGAAGACGAACTGGCTGAGGATGACCAAACTAACGCTGTGGGCCCCTCTCCATGACAAGTTTTTTTAGTGGTGGGGGGCAGGCCCCGCTCATTTTTCAATTTCGGGGAAATCCCAAGTGAAATTTTGCTCTGGTCACAAACGACCCAGTGGGACCGCGCAGAGTTAAGATTGTTCACACATGGGCTGATTGTTCACACTTCTCAGTAAATTTATCTATTAGGTAACTATTTAATTTTATCTCTTTTTGTAAATAAATAAAATATAAATGACCTGTTTGATACAGGTATCGAAATAACCGGCCCTATTGAGGTTATATGTATAATTTAATTTGAAAGTAATATTACTTTTAATTATACATACCATTCTTCAATTTCTCGTGTATCTCTAATGAATCCACTATATTGTAGTTGATTCCGTTATATAGATATTCACTTTCAAACAAGTCCATTATGATTCCGTGTGTAATAACAATTCAAAAATGACGCCAAGCGAGATCTCACAACAGTTGTGCCGATGTAGCGTAAAAATTTCTTGCTACAAAAAATGGCGTCCGCTACCGCAACATGTTGTGGGAGCGCTACGGATCATACGACATTCAGCGGATAAACCCACAACAGTTCCGTCGGCTGAATGCGCCCAATGTATTAACCTCGTTGGTTATGTATAGGTCTAAGCCGCTTTTGAAAACGACGTGCTTTTCTTTTCAGTCGGGTAGGAGCGGATTTCCCGCGGATAGGAAAACAGGTGATGGAAGGTGACCGCGGTAGCGCGGTACAATATTTTCTATATGTATTCACTAAACAATTGTAGAAGCAGGTGGTGAGACTGCCTTAAGTGAAAGAACTTGTCGTGAGTAGTGTCAAAAGTTTAAGAACGGCGATTTTGAGATCGACGACAAAGAACGTACCGGTAGGCCAAAAGTGTACGAAGATGCGGAATTCGAAGCTCGAACTGAACGAAACCATTTCTGGAGTTGTTTACCGAACACCATTAATGAGATTGAGTGCTTAAAGAAAAGCGCGGCCATTACTACTGCAGAGGCGACAGGATCATTCTCCTGCATGATAATGCTCATCCACATGTTTCGACGCCGGTCAAAACATATCTGGAAACGCTCAATTGGGAAGTTTTACCCCACCCACCGTATTCATCAGACTTGCCTCTTCTGATTTATAGATATCAAAAATTGGATTGATTCGTGGATAATCCCAAAAATGAAGATTTTTTTCGTTGCGGTATCCGTATGTTGCTAGAAAGATAGCAAAAAGTAGTGGCAAGCCGACGGCCAGTACTTCGAATAAAATATTACGTTCCGTTTTTTCACAATAAATGTCCAGTTTTGTATTAAAAATGGTGGAAACTTATTTGTACACCTAATACATTGAGGACTCGATGCAAAAAAGAATTAGAAAAAAAGATTGGTTTTCGACGTTTCACAATATTTGTTTATAAACAAATTCAAATATCTTTGTGAATTTTTAAACTACTGCAAATATTCTTACCGATTCTCGTAGGTATTTGTAAGACCTAGATTTTTGAAAAAAAGTAATTCAATATCTTTATTGTAAGCAGAGATACAGTCGTCGATACGTCTCTTCAACTTATTATTGTCGTTATGAACATTTTCGTGTTTTTCGTATCGACAAACCGGTCGATAAAATTTACAGAGATCTTTTGGGGATAGATAGCTCTAATGTTTTTATTCAGTGGTGATTTGCCGTAAAACTAACAATCCTTCGTTATTTTTACATAGAACCCATTTTGTAGACGACCATATGACGTGAAACTTTTGTACGAAACATTTGTCGATAAAACCAATTTCAACAATTGTGTCGTTGAAACACTTTTTAAAAATATTTTTAATAATCTCTGGTGGCTAAAATGCAACTCTTTTGTGTATCCCCATTTTCAGGGTGTATTTGTGATGCCTCAATAAAACCTAAACAAATTTGGCAACATGCTGACGTCTGTGCCCTCGATTTTTTGTATATTCCGACTGGATTAATTGCGTGTATGTATATCTGCTTCAAGGGGTGATATCAGCTCTCTGTGGTCGTACGCTTATGAAATTTCAAGGCTCCAGGGAAAATATTCAATAACTGTGATTTTTATATTTTTTCTCCCGTACGTTTCATTTTATTGAGAAATAGCTTATCTCCTTAAAAAATTAATACATTAAAGACACATTTGTGTACGTGTATGTGTTTGTATGGAGTGGAGTGTGTCTCTTAAGCTCTAATATAAGGAAGAATCGGCACGGATGCAGACTGATTTTTCTAAAAGTTCATCACAACTTTGTTTGAATATTCGCTTCATTGTTTTTTTCTAGTTTCCGTAATCTCAAGCCTATCGGATCAAATACATGGCGAAAAAGATCCGTTCAATTGGCCTTTGTTCATCGGAAAGACGCTCGTAATAATTCATCATCTGTCTTGAAGCAAAATCTTGTTCTCTTTTGCCATTTGGTGGCTGCGTCACGCACCTTCGGAATAAAGCTCTTTTCTTTTCTCGTTACGACAAATAAATATGTACATGTGGATGTTTCCTCTTGTCATGTCAGTTCTTTTCGTTCTTTTCATCGCGATCTATTTATCATTTGAAGTTTTTAACGGAAAGAACCTTGAACCGACGTTTTACATTTGTGGAAAATTAATCAGAAGGAATTTGTTTCCCTCGGTCCCGAGAGACTTCGTTACGGCTTGCTTTCTAGTTCTTTCCCTCGATCGATTGTACGATTAGAATTTTCATTTTTTCGCTGAAAAACCGTCGCCGGTGGGGTCCAACAACCATGGGTAGTTGTTGGGGCACTCCATGCATGTGAATAGACGGAGAGTCTCGCCAGGAAGTTCCCGGGTCGTTAGAGGACAAGCGTTCGGCAGGGAACAGTACGGCTGCCCTTTCTCATCGCAGGTTTCTTTCCAGTCTTGGAAGTCACGGAGTGCTGTCAGCTCGGTTGGCGTCTGCATCCACTTGATAACCTGCGAATGGACAAAAACATTATTACACTGTTGTTTTTTTTTTACTCAAATGACGGTTCCAGGTTCATTGAAACACGGTAAAATGAATCCACCTAAGTGGATTCAATACATGAGTCGAATTAAACGGTTACAGATACAGCCTGGCTTGGATTATATACAGCATTGTATTTAATTCAACGAGCGGCTATTGTGTCGATATATTAAGAGACAATGAAGAAGTAAGCAACATTCGTACCTGAACCATTGTCACGAAGTAGACATCGGTACGACTCAACATTTCCTCGATGAACTTGATGAGTTCTTCCTTATATTCCTTCTTGCTCTTCAGCCACGAAGCGTGGAAGTGAAGACCGAGAGGTGCTCTGTTGCTGTTGAAGTGACGATTGAAGTTGTGCCTGAGAAGTCTGCCAAATTGTTCGCCACTTTGTACGTTTGAGCAGGAGTCGACCATGTGACAACCCGGAAGTGATTCGTCGAACGTTGGGTCATCACGACGATCGAGCTCGTTCATGACCATTTCCCAGACCGGATGAGATCTCGATGGACAATTACCACCGTTTCCGTTGCACCTGTGCGGCATTCTGAAGTAGAGTGTGTACGGCCATATTGGAACACGACCAAGAGACGCGGTGATGGAAGCGTCGTAGACGAAGAACTGATCGGCCATCATCTCGAATTGTTTGTTACCGCCGACGCGGAGATAAGGAGCGCGCATACCGATTATCGATCCATCGGTGATGTTTGCGAAACGCTCGATAATGAGTCTAGCTCCAGCCATTTCGGCGAGCCAATCGTCGTAAGACCCTTGGGTCCAGTATTGCGGATCGTCCTTGTGGGTCAATGAGAATACCGAAATCTCGTGGCCCTTTCTGTGCAAATCCTGTACGGCCGAATAATTCGTATACTTGTGCGAGACGAAGAACGTACCGCGGATCTGACAACCGTTCGGGTTCTGACGTTGACCATTGAATATCTCCTCGTAAAGATCGATGTTGTCGATATTGACAGCACCATTGAACGTTATAGTGACCATCTGGGGTACTTGTAACGGGTCAATGTTGCCCGGAATACGGGTTCCATCGGCGGAGCAGTAGCAGTCCGGAAGGACGCATTGAGTGGGATCGCAGTCCGGTGCACGATTCGGGTCGGTCTCAACCGCTGTAAAAAAACATTTTACATTGAGGATATTTAAGAAGCGACGAACCTCCGATCTGCAAATAATTTGATTTTTCATGCCAATTGTGGGAGAATTGGACACTCGTTGAGGAATTTATAAAAGAGTGGGACTATTTTTCAGGATAATAAGGGTAATATCTTGTTTAATGAAATATGAGAATAATACTGCTGGAATGTTAATTTCGACTTTAATGGTTAAATTTAAGAATACTTGTGAGGACGACTTTTTTTCTTCAAGGGCGATACTTACTGCAAGCATTCTCATCGGATTCATCCTTGCAGTCGGGTTTACCGTTACAGAACAATTCCTTGTCGATACACTCGCCATTGCCACAAGATAATTTACCCTCGTCGCAGATTGGCTCGTCGGTCTTCAGTTTCGGCAGAACTTTGCGTGGTTCTGGAAAAATTATATCGGACGCAACAAATTATTTAACATGGATGATGTCTATCAAGCGTCGAAGCTCGAGCTTCGAAGCGAATACGACATATTTTTGCCATGAAATCTACTTTGCTCTTTATTGTTTCTTTTTTTATTTTTGCATCGAAAATGGCTGTTGTTTTCAAGGCCCGAATCCATACGCTTTTGTCCCCTTTCTGTGCACTACTCGAGCGGAGGAGGGCGGGAAAAATACATGATGATCACATTCGTATAATTGAAAGTTTTTCACCTCGTGCGTGTGTTTCGTGTATTGGTAACATACAGTTTCTTTTTTATCTGATTTGTAAAACAAAACTGATTTGGTGTATTTCGTTCGTCCGGTCTTTAGTCGAAGTATTATGCAGACATTCTTCCTTGTATAATCGAAGAATTATCATATGATCGTTTTGAAAAATTGAATTATTATTCTTTTCATTCGAATAAAATAAATATGTAACTATAAATATATGTAAGAGATAAGTGACGCGCGAATTACGGGTACTTTATTGTTTACGTTGGCTCACGGCGACGCACGTCTCAGGAGAAAGAACGCGACATGACAGGCTCAATTAATATTTTGCCTTAACTGTTCACGTTCTTTTTCGCAATTTCGTTAATTATGATATTGCAGACACATATATAGAGTATGTAAATAGCGAACCAGCGAGAGGCAGCAATGAAGAGAATATTATTGTCATAATAGTAATAAAATTATTAGACGAAAAAAAAAACGATGTAGAAACATTTCATCCCAAATGGTGCTTTCTTGCCTATCGAGAGCAGTGAGAATAAAAGTGAGGTATATAAAATAGTAAAGATCGACTTGACCATGAACGATTTGGAGGGGTAAGGTTTCTTATTTAAAATTCCCACGAAACGATATTTCATGAGCGTGACTCGAAAAGTTGATACTCTTTTATCGCCTTACAATTAGTGTGCCGCGAAATGACGATGAAGAAAAGTGAGAGACAATAGCGAGAAAGGATTTTGAGTGCAAAATACTTGAATGCGGTAGAAAAGCGAAAAGCGAATATAATTCAAGCCAAGTAAGATAATTAGCTCGGGTGTATACGACTAAACGAGTTGCTGCGGTGCTGGAAAGCAAGAACGGAAGCAAATAAACATAAAGATAAAAGTTGAGAGAGGTGACCTAGCCTCACCAGTGATTGGCTGATCACGTAATCTCGAAATTAGAAAGGATCCATAACGGAACATAGAGCCACGTGCACAGCTCTAGGTCATTAAATACGGTAACGTTGTAAAACGTTCTTTCGATTTTCATACTTAAATGAAAATCAAACGAATAATACATCGAGAATTGATTAATGAATCTATGAATTCAGTGATTGACGATTCATGCCCTTTCAATTTTTATCATCAAATTTTATACTCTGTCATTAATAATAAATTTAGTTTTGATTACATAGCGGACATGAAATCAAAAATAAAATAATTCTTCATTATTTCTCGAAAACATACCGATTTACTTGAGTTTTCATATAATTATTAAGTTTCGCCATAAAATTCTCATCGCAGTTAATAACAATAGTAAAAAAAAAGGTGCACGTGAAAGCGAAGGATAAACGCTTGGCTGCGATAGACGCGCCGCATTTCAACCGGGTTGATTAGTAGAGCTGATTGTAGTGAGAGAAAAAGTCGAGTGGCCTCCATTAATCTTCCGTCGGTTCAATCTTCCGGCACGGCATTTATGGCCTCGTAACACAGTTTCTATTGAGACTTTCTTGCTGCTTCGAATTTCTCATTTTGTTTTTAACTTCCGCGTACTAAAGATCCTTTATTTCTTGGTAGGCCAGTCGACTTGTTCACAAAGATAGATACATTTTCCGTTTGAAAGCATTTGGAAATTGAATTTATTAGACAATGCCGATACTTTTTGTTGTTGCTTGTATAGATATCCATCTATTGCTCTCGTTCCTAACTACTATATATAGCGAAATCGGGCAACCAAATAAGTAACTAATAAAAAAAAATAAAATAAAAAATAGTATTATTAGTGTGCGTCTGTTTGCGTGCGGCGTGAGTCTACGACCGGGCTAGTATCTGTCGTTCCTCCAGTCTCGTACGGAAAATAAATAAAAATCCGTTGAAACAACACGACCGAGGGACGACGGAAACTTTGGCCCGGTTCACTTTCCCCTCTGGCGTCACTTACTCTCGAGCTTGTCACAGTTGGTGACCTTGCCCTTCCAGTCGCAGGTTTGTTTGTCCAAATCAAAGGCCAATCCGCTCGGACACGTTATTTGCTTCAGTCCGGACCGTGTGCACCTGAGGGGTCAAAACGCATGGACCTGAGTCTTGATTAACGAAATTGTTCAATATCTTACTCTCGAGCTGATCGCAATTCTTCACGTTGGTCTTCCAGTCGCAAGTTTGCCTCTCGATATCGAAAGCTAAACCGGTCGGACATCTTACTGTTGCCAATCTCGTTACACCGATTTCCGTTGCTTTGTCACACCTGAATTTTCGTCGTGTTAAATCAATCGTAGAGCTCCATAATAATGGTTACAAAATTCAGATAACAAATCACCTAAATTTTCTTTCGTACTTCGAGAAAGTAGTTTCTTAATTACAAAAATTCTGCGATCGAATGTGTTAAAGTAAGGAAAATCGAAAGTAAGTTTCCTTGAAATTGAAGATTAGAATCGGCAATGTTTGCGAACGGACTTGAAAAAGCGGGTAACACTTTATTCAACATTAATGCAAATAAACACGGTGACCATGTATTGTAGCGTCGACTCGCTTCACTATCGACGACATATCGAACATATATATGTGTGTATATATTATTTAAGTGGTTGAATGAAAGGTATTTGCAATGTTGAGAGTTATTGAAAATTCGCCCAAAGAAAATTGCAAAAATATCGTTTTGCATGATTTTGTCGAAAATTATTGACTTTTGGGAAGTTTTTTAATTTTATGTTTTGTTTATAGTTAACTTGATGAAATTGATCAAGCTCTAAAATGCCGGTTCATGCGTTACACTATATTTTGTTGTGTTTTTCGTCTAAAGAAAATTGCAAAAATATTGTTTTGAATGATTTTGTCGAAAATTATTGACTTTTAACAAATTTTTAAATTTTATATTTTGATTATCGTTGACTTGATGAAATCGATCAAGCTCTAAAATGCCGGTTCATGCGATATATTATATTTTGTTGTGTTTTTCGTCTAAAGAAAATTGCAAAAATATTGTTTTGAATGATTTTGTCGAAAATTATTGACTTTTAACAAATTTTTAAATTTTATATTTTGATTATCGTTGACTTGATGAAATCGATCAAGCTCTAAAATGCCGGTTCGTGCATTATACTATATTTTGTTGTGTTTTTCATCTAAAGAAAATTGCAAAAATATTGTTTTGAATGATTTTGTCGAAAATTATTGACTTTTGGCAAGTTTTTTAATTTTATGTCCTGATTATAGTTAACTTGATGAAATTGATCAAGTTCTAAAATGTCGGTTCATGTATTATACTATATTTTGTTGTGTTTTTAAGATCTCCAAATAGCTATTAAAACTTATTCATCGAGAGGAACCAAATAGTATTGTTTAAATCGATCTTTGGTATTTTCAAAATATAACAAGTTATCTGAAAACAGCGAAAATAGGAACATATCTACAGTCACTTTTAACCATCATTTTTGTTTATAATTTTTTATTGCTCAAAGACTCGAAAACCGAAATACGAAAATACTTTCAGTTAAATAGTTTCATTAAAATAAGCGAACGAGTGTTTTTTATTGAAACATTTTCTGCAATCACTGATAAATCAAGAACGAATAGTGAAATGACATATCGACTCATGCGTCGCACAACCTTTTTGACATACTTACATTAAAAATATATTCGATATTTTTATAATATCGTTGAAATATGAAAATATTTTTAGTATATTCAAGTATTTTTCGATTTTTTAAATACTAAAAGGCTTGCCAAGGCATATTAATCTACATAAAAAATTCACTGCTATTAATGACTTTCTTTATACGGCCTCGATTTTTTCTTCGCACTTTATATTTTTAATTAATGATCGATTCAACGAACGGAATCAAAAGAACAGTTATAATTAACACGGATGTCGAAAGGCTCATGAATTCAACGAGCTTGATTGAAGATTGTGCACAAAGACTCGATGTACTTCGAGCCGCATAAATGGCATTACCGGTATGCGCAATTAAAAAGATTATCATCGATTGAACAAAAAAAATGTTTCTTTTGTGTGGTAAAACGAAAGATTGTCGTTATTTTTATCATTTATTAATTGCGATAATGACCAGTGGCGAATTGCAGTTTCCTTTACCTTACAACATCGCGGCAGTCACCCTCGGTGTTCAACCGGAAATACTCGTCACCGGGTCTGTCCTCGCACAACTCTTCAGGATTTGCGTCTGGTCCATCGCCGCCATCGTCATCTTGTCCTCTTACCTTTGCAACTACAAAATAAAAAAACGCATACATGTTTCAACAAAAAATCTTGTAATACAAGTTCGTAGTTTGCGACTTTTGTTTCAAACCGTCACTAGTTCTACATGTTCATTCTCTTTTTTATGGTGGCTTTTCTCTTTTGTTCTTCGCAAAAACATGTTGTCTTATTATGACGCTTTTACCTCATATCTGTGGGACGACCACGGTGGCCGTATGACCACGGTAACAGGGTCACCGAACTCTACCGTAGAAGTAGAAAGTCTTGAAAATGTCATGGCAAAATGTACAACCAACCACGTCGTTTATACACGGGGGAAAGCAACGGAGTCGCTCTCCGAAGTAGGTTCGACAGAAGGCCTTTCCATTGCTTAATATAGTTACACTCGCTCGTTCTCTCTTTCTCTCTTTCTCTCTCCCTCTCCCTCTCTCTCTCTCTTTCTGTGTGTGCGTCTCTCTCTATGTATATATATATAGAGAGAGAGAGAGAGAGAGCGAGAGAGAGAGAGAGAGATTTCGAAAATAGTTGGAAATAAACCGCGTTCGCCACTTTTACCTCGTTATTTCACTTGTTCCTTGCATTAATATTGGACAAATTGTACGAGCGTTTTTTTTAATATTTCATTTTAATAGGAGCAATATGTTTGAATCACAAATAATTAAGATTGCATCCGGTTATACTCTTACTGTGTGAAATATCGTAATATTGTGAAAATAAATATTGACCAAAGGCAATAGTCAAACGGCAATTTCAAGTATTGACATTTTTGTCACTATCGCTACTATTATTTAATTATTCAGAACAGTTGAAGTGATTGCTAGTTTAAAAAATTCCTCTCGTTATACCGGTTTACGTAAAGTTATCTTCGGAACTTATCTTGAGAAATTATAATTGGTGGAAGTACGGGATTCCTATTTCGTTAAATACTCGATACTTATTTTGAAAAATCAGTTGGCAAACTTGTTAATAGTTTGAAATTAATGTAATTATTATTATCGATAAATCGGATATAATTTCGTTAGTACTCACTGGCAAGGAGATAAACGCATCCCAGTAGGATTATGAACTTCATCGACATGATCGTCGTCGTCGGCGGGACAGAAAACGTCTGGACAAGCCGCGCCCTCTCGCCCCTCTATATGTGCACCACCACTCCTTCCCTTCTTCTTTCATGGAGGACTTTCACCTTCCGGATAGTGCTGCCACCATTCCACGACGACGGCTCCACATAGTTTTCGATTCCGTCACGGATTTTACCTTTTTGCGTCCAATGAGGAGCGCACCTTTCGATCTATTGAGAATAATTTTATTTCTCCGTCGAGGACGGAGGATAAATAACAAAACTGTAAGCTATATTCTCTCCAATATTATAAAACAATTCGGAAATATAGAATAATTATTGAACAAATAAAATTGTTTAAATATCCATAAGGTATATTTATTTAATATCATCTTGCAAACATTTGTTTACCCCTTCACTGTTGAATAATTGTAAAATAACATTTTGTGAAATTATGAATCGGATAAAGAATAAAGTAATTATGTTTATTATCAGGCACTCAATTGTTTTTTGTAAACAAACGAGCCTTGGATGGAGCTTTGTTCAGTCTGTCATACGCCATAACTACCTTTTATAGTCGAGCGAAATACATTTGTCAGTGATCTTTCGAGAATGCTATTGCTCATTCTTCGAGATACAGGGTTTCAGGTGTTCCGCAACTGGATCGTTGCTAATATGTAATTCGAGGCTTAGAATAAGTCACCTCGGCGAACATTTTTTTTTCTTTCTACTTTTCATTTGGCATTTATACGAAAGTCACGGATTTCGATGGAAAGAGAAGTGCCCGCGTCATTGATTTGCTTCGAGTTTGTTTTTATTGTTCTTCCTCCATTTCCATTTGATTATATATGAATGTAAAATATGCAAGATTACTATTTTATAAGCGGGATGATTACGATTTTCTGATATACGAATTTTTGAAAAAATATCCAAAGTCGACAAGATTTCGATATTTTCTTCACTTTTGGTGCACACGCTAAACAGGAAAAAATGACATTTAAATTTTCAAGTAGGTCGTAGATGTCGAGGTTCATTCCGTTAGAATTCGAGAGTGCTTTATCGTCTACCGATTTTTTTTTCTTCCGCGATACTGTACATTGTCTATTTGACATAAATTTGACGATTAAAAATTCCGTTTCTCTACGATGCTTTTCATATTTGCCATTTCTTTACGCTAGAATTGTATTCGAGGAACTATATTTTTACCAACTTAATTGGGATTAAAAAAACTAGTTCCTTGCTTCGTCATGATTTTTGGAAATTTCGAAAGCGCATTATTAGCAAGGGGCTCCATCGATTTCGGCTTCTTATAGAGAAAGCTTTATTAAATGAGTAAAGATTATAGAGAATCAATATGTAAATTTCTCTTTTTTTTCTTAGTATTCAACGTGCTAAATTTTAAATACTAATGTTTTTGTCATTCTTCGGCAGTTTTAGGCACTAATACCATTTTTAATCGCTGCTGCAAAATTACCTTTAAATAATAGATGAATAACTAACAAGGAAAAATAAAATTTGATCAGAATCGAAAAAAGCGTACTTAAGATTCGATAAAGAAAAAAGGATTTCCTGCTCGAGATAGACAATATATGAAAGTTCGAAATATTATTATTTAGATTATATTGAGGACACTCTGAGAACTCTTGCCTTAACATCTCGAAAAAATTATTGCCAAAATACAATTCTGTTTGCAGAGAAATGCAAAATGAAATTAAATCGATAATAATTAAAGGAAAAGCTAAAATTTTAATTGTATAAGGAAATCGATAATTTTAGATATTTATACATATTTGATACTCTTGTTAAATATCCTCGAGGTCATCAAGAGCCTTCGTGCAAGTCGACTAGAGAGACCGCCTCCCGGATTACCAACAGTGGCTCCGAGTCGGTGATTGTCCTTTCATCATTGTACATTTATATATTTATATACACGTATATTCAAGCGTCTTCGTGAAAAGAATGTTTCCCTTTCGTTCGCTGAAAGATCAACTCGGATTTTACTATGCGACTCCGGCATAGGTCGACGGGTCATGCCAACGAGATTCACTGCACCCGCGATGTCTTCTAACAACCGATAATCGCAATTTGCCTATCCCCGATCATGGTCGTATCCGAGACGTTCGACCCTCGAGCACGACCGAACGATCATGCGATAGTTGTATAATAATGGAAATGTTGACGATGACCAACGAGAATGAAAAAAGTCATACAAGTGTAACTAATCGAACCATTGATTAATTTTCTCAATCGCAATTTATTAATACATCTTCGTATTGATAGTTTAGTTATTAACTCTCAGAATGCAATCTTTTATTTTTTACTCACTTAATTCGCAACAATTCTACAACAACTCATAATTCAGTTGTGAAGAAAATTCAGCATTAATTTTGGGTTCTTCATTCGCAGTTCTATCGTGACATTAAAATCGAAAAATTATTTTTCTTTTTTTCTCACATACAAAATGGTTTGCGGGCTCAAGTTAAATAAAGAAAAATTGTTGCGTATTGACTACAGAACAACATATTCGAAATTCAAGGTCATCCAAGGTAATACGTACTTGCTGTATAATTACAAAAATTGCGAAAATTCTTTTGTTTAGATTTTTTTGAAAAACTAAATAAAGCTTCTTTGTTGTTGCATAAAAATGTATGCAAAGTTTGTGAAGGCTTCTCCGAGTAGAAGCCAAGATATTTATGGATGAAAATGCAACTTTTAACACGCGCTCTTATGAGAGACTACCGAAAATTTTGATTTTCACCAATAAATATCTCAACTTCCGCGTGGTAAAAAACCTTCCAAAAATTATTACACACGTACATATAACATCGAAGAAGATATATCGAAATTTGCAATGAAATCTTAAGAAAACGATAAAACGATAGAACTACCTTCATAAACGAATCAACCATTTTTTGTTGTTGATAGTAAGAAAAATCGTAAAATTATATGTTCTATGAGCCTCCAGGCTCGGTTTTTCTGATCAATTAAATTGCAATAGTTGGACCATGATTCAATATTAGTGTTTGTGGTACGGACAGCGATCGTGTTTGTCGAAGTATAGGAAGAAATGGAAAGGCACGTAATTGTATAAAAAAAATATATGTTATATATTATTATTATTTAGAGTGGCGTATAAAATTAAATTTTAATCCGCAGAATCTCAAATGTTTTCGTCAAACTAGTAGCAAGATTACGATCCTTTAAATTGGCGTGTGTTTCTTCTCGTTTGTCTAACGTATCGTTAATTAGATAGAAACCGGGCACGATGTGCGTGCGTGTTGATCGGCTTGATCCGGAGGCTGGCGCGTGATGATATCATCCCTCGAATGTTCTCGCGACGCGTGTGATAAAAGGACGGTGAGGAGAGAGTAAACGCGGAGAAAAGAAAAAAGATGGCAATTTGCATGAAGACAAACAACATTTTTATTCGAGTTTCGTATTATTTCAGACTTCGTTTATTCGCTTCTTCAGACAGAAAATTCTGTATAAATGCCAGTTGGAAACCGGCTTTTAAAATGTCTTCGACTACAAGGCGCCTGTCCTCCTGATAGCACACTGACCTACACTTCTCCTTCCCCACCTCGGCATATTTTATGAAACCAACTTTTGTAACTCCTTCTGTCCCTTTCTCCTTGTTAGCTTCGTCGTCTACGAACTTGTTCTTCTTCATCCTCCTCTTCTTCTTCTTCTCCTCTTCTTCTTCTTCTTGAGCTCCTACCTTACCTCTTTTTTATCAACCTCCCTCAGCTTTTACCTCGCCTCTTTCTCTCGATGGCTGCAACCTCCGACGAGCGTGGAAATCGTCGCTAAGCTTATTCACAGTCCATCGGCCGCTTAAAGTGGTTACACAGATATACACGTCCCGATGTATCTACTTTATAGGATATATATATATAGACATTTACATATTAGATGCACTGCTATTAATTCGAAACGCCCACGAACTGAGACCAATCGAGGGAGACGACGAGGCGGGAAAAAACTTCGCCGTTTTACCTCTGAATACTAAACAGGGCTCTTCTACTCGTGTAGTCTTCTTCGACTTTTTTTTCTTCAATTCCGAGTGGATCTTGAACAGGCAAGAAAGAAAAAAAGTGCAGAAAAAAGAGAAAGGCACCTTGTACTAAAGGCGTTCCGCATTTATTTGAATGTCTTCATCTTGCGAGAAGTCTTCCATTTAAACAATATATGTTTCGATCTGACTTGCTGCTCCGTATATCTAACAGCTACTTTAAGTAAATTGGTATTTAAAGTAAATACTTATTTCAAGTATATATATTTTCCTGGTGGTTCAAGTACTTGTATTACAGTACTTTTAGATGAGCAAGTATTGGTTCTTCGAATACTTGGAAATTAAAGTGTTTCTATTCCTGGTACTTTGTACTCGTCACGTCCGAGGATAGTGACGGAAAATGGAGTCGAACGTCGAGCGGTTAACGCGAACTTTTTTTATTGTCCGTCGAGGGAAAAGGTCAATGGACAATGAGGATAGTGGGGTCGCTTGCTGAGAGACCTCCAGAAATCTTGTTAGTATCGCTAGTGGAGTAATCGTACAATAATGAGGAAGGTTCGATCCAATTATGTACGTACATACATGCAGTAAATTTATTGAACCAAGAGGCAATAGTTAGTACTTAGTTTCTTAAAGATCGTGGCTCATTTTTATAATATAACTAGCGGTACCTGACCTGCGTTGCAACGCCGTTTTTATGTCATAATTTATTTTACAACAAAAGTTAATTAAAAAAAAATTGTTTTTTAATTAAGTTTATTCAAGTACTTTTGGATACACAATTTTTTTTTTGTTTTTTTTTTCGTCTGGCAGGTACACGAATAAATCCGACGATTTTCCTATCCGATTTTCCATGTGTTCAGCAAGGATTTTTTGAAATTAATCCACACACTTGTAGTGATTGTCCCTGTGTTTTGTTGGTGGTCATTGCAAATGCCTTTAAATTTCCTCTTTTAAATTGTAGATTCGCTGTTATTGTTTATCGCATTTTTCCTTGAAAATCTGATACCGCTACAAAGTCATGGTGGATCGAGGTTTCTTAAAAGAATGATAGGCATGCCAATTTTTGACGTTAGAACGTACGGCGGTACACCTGACAAATTGAGCGAATTAAACAATTTTAGTTACAATTCTATAGTTAGGACCACCTGTTAGCGAGCGTGGAAAAGAATTAAGGGGCTTTTCTATTCCAGTTATGCATAAATCGGTCATGACATCTTGAAGTTATAACCATTAGAGTTATGCAAGTTCTTCGCACCCACACACACAGTGATGCTGATTCACGATTGTACGTATTCACATGTACGCACACAGGAGACAGTTTTTCTAAAAGCATTTCCCGATGTTTTTGAAAATTGTATCTACGTTGAAACACCAAATTCGATAGACTGGTCTTTTTTCACCAATGTGGTTTATTACAATATAAACATTTACAAAATCCTGATTGAGATGACTTGTTTCCCAACGTAATCCGACAACAAAAATATTAATTGCTTGGCATCGTGCCGCTGTCGTATCTTTTAATACATCGTTAAACATTAATTATAACCAATGATGATTTATAGCTAACGGTTGACAGTCGACAAATGTACAAAAAAAGGTCTGTTGTATCGAGTTTGACGAAAAGACAGAAAAAAAACCGAGTGCGATTACGGAAATTCCCTCTGGATGTCAATTACTTGGTCAGATTGCGTTTTTAGAAATCGATGAAGAAACAAAGGATCGCTGGATTCTGCAGAATTGATCTCGCGCATTGCGGACAAAGATGTTAGAATACGGTTGAGGATAAAAAAAGTTTCTCAGTACCGAGTCATGCACGTGCAACAGAAATCCAGACAATCGATTTCTTTGATAAATCGGAAACGTAACAACGACGTGTTCAGAAAATAAAAATGCAGCTATCGCTCGAGAGAATCGATTCTTTTCAAAGAAAGTTTTGATTAAAGGTATCAAATAACTCTAGAGTTACCTATGAGTAACCAAAAAAACCCACAGACTCACTTCAGATTTGACGACTGCTTGGGATAAGAAATTTTTGCTAAAAGAGAGTTATTGATGATGTAACGATCTCTACCATGTTAAGTAAGATTGGCAAAATATCCGATGACTTATCAAGATGAAAATGTATACCTGCGCGAGAGAAAGAATCCCCGAAACACCAGTGGTTTTGACATTTAAAGTCTGACATATTGAAAGAGAGGAGATATCTGTGCACTGTTAGTCGGGAGGCTACACAGATTTCCTATAACGACGAACAGTCACCATCGACTTTACGTTACAGCAACGCTCCAACTGGTGGAGGTATAGGCAGCTCTAACAAGTGTCTTCGTACCTACTCGTTCCTGGGCATATTCGAAGGACTAGAAGTTACTTTGAGAAATAAACTACTTTCGTTGATTCTTTGAAAAGTCTTCCTGTAATTTTTTATTCATTTTCGTGGTATCCCAGTGTACTTTCGAGGCTTTAGATGGATAGTTAAATTACTTACTAGTCTTGATGATCGTTCACTTCATTATCCATTAATAAGAAATATCACGACCGTGTTTTAAGCCTATGAATTATCGCTTTCCGTTTTCTTACTTGAAATCGGAACCTTGAATTCGGACAGACTGTTATTCTTTAATGCTTCGAATTTTAAATGCTTGGATTATACTTTTAATACTGCTAAAAGAGATCTTCGGAGATATTTTAAATACATCTTTTAAGGGATATATTCGCTTGGAATTTTGTTTCAGGATGATTGATTGACGAGTTGACATTTTCTGAAATTTCAATAATGGCAAAGGTTTAATTCTTTTTTTTAATTTGGCGTCATGTATTGCGCTGTACCTGTTCATCATTTTTGGTATAAGCAACGTTTCCTCCACGAGGAAACTCGTGGTAATTTCTCATAGAGAAAAGTTTGTAAACTTTACAATAAAATACAAGTTTTTTTTTTGAAAACTTTTATACGAATCAGTTCACTTGCGAAATCGGTCTTAATCTTATCGAGGTCAACCTCGATCACTAACTGAATATTATATACAACTGTTCGAAGGTTTTTCTTGAATAATGATGATCTACGATGAGCCTACCGTACTCGACTGCCATCCGGCCACAAACGAATGGAGAAAAAAAGTGTTTCGTCAATGCGTGTCAACGTTTCACCTACTCTGCTTTGGATTACCCCAAGAGCTCGCAATACGTGTAGTACCTTCGGCCTCTGTTTATTGTATAGAAAATATCTACAAGAGTTATTTATATCCTATATACTTGCCCATCAGTGGTATAGAAGCATTGTTATGGCCGAACGAAACGACATGAGAGCTTGGAAAACTGCGGCCATCTTGCCTATCGACCAGAGTACGCACATAAGGTGGACAATGACCCTGTGTTGAGGCACGGTCAAGGTAAAAATCGTACGAACAAGACAGACAGAAAGAAAGCCCCGCATAATATGCATGTGTGTCTCTCTTCCTCTACGTGAGTCGAATCGTTTTGTACGTCCACCTTCGGTCTCACTCACTGAGATTCCCCGTAGAATCGACAATCTCCTAGCGAACAACAGAAGTGACCTCGATTGTTGTGGCGTGAAGTGAATATAACCGCGACGAATATATACAGAGACTTTGGTTCTGTAACGAATGTTTCATGGGAAAAGGACATCTGGATTCTACACACGTACCTCGCAGGAAGTCATTGACTCCGCTGACTATTTTTATTTTCTGACGACCACTCGCCCTTTGTGGTAATCTTATTTTGTTCGTGAGAGCTTCCACCCTTCGCAGACCTACGGATAACATATTTTTAATACGAGGTAAACAAACGTTTTGAATGAAAATAAAATAAATATTGTGTCAACGGATTTTGTTAATATTATTCTGGAGTCATGGCAAGTTAGTATTATGTGCGAGAGCTTCGGTCGTATGTAATACTTGGCTAATTATTTTTCAATACCAGAAATGAACAAATCCAATTAAAATCATATCAATGGATTTAATTGACGTCATTGTAGAGCAAGGGAAATTTCGTTACTCAAGTTAGTTTTTATGGCGAATTCGATTCGGTTCGGAATTATTATTCAAACCTTGGACAGCGAATATTTAATATAAGATAAGCGCACATTTTATTAAAAACAAACTTGCTTAAAATCTGATTAAGGATTTTCATTGACCGATAAATTGTTACATGTGTTTTAACTTATGACATTTACTATATAAAGAATGGAAGCTTCCCGTAACGTCAAATCACTTCCCTCCGTAGCAAGTGCATTTTACTTGAGTAGATTGAATGCATGCGCATAATTATAGAATTTTACCGTTAGGTGTACATTGTTGCACGTTGATATATACACATATTGCGGCATCCTGCCGTGCTCTTCGAAGGTGAACCGTGACAAAGATCGATCAGCATTTGCCGATGCATTTATCCATCCGTCACTCCGGAATAACGATAAGTAAATAACGACACGTGCAATACAATATAAGTTTATCTTATTTGCTTTCGTTAACAGATAAAAAACAAAATCACGCTAAACAATGATAAAGTCGTAATTCGTTTGTCCGAAAGAGAAGTGTAGCTAAGCGTAAATGTGTGTAAAAGTAATTTTAATTTTCCATGTTATTCAATCGTCAAATACCACGACAAATCTTGTTTATCGTTGGCTATACGCAGGAGAGATATTACACTCGAGTGGAATTTCATTTCTTAATTACCTGCATTACGTTTGCACGACGAGAGATCGATGTGCGCAAGTACGAGCAAGAGGAAAATAAAAGAAAAAAGGGGTAACAAAAAAAAAAACAAAAAAACAAAAACGAGCTGATGCAGGGGAAAGTAAGAAACTCCCGGTGAGAGTTGCAGTTGGCAAGATATAATCGTGTATATATCTTGTTTCAGAGTCATCGCGGGGATACGATGTGCAAAGTGAATATAGTACGAAACAATTGATTGCAATGAATAAACGAGCATTGGGAGAAAGACATAACTTTGTCGATCGACAAAGTTATCAACATTTTTCGTTCAACAAACACCGTTATTAAATCTTTACTTTAACGCTTTATTCGTTGTGTACCTAAAACGGGCCAGCCTTAAGCCCGTGATTTGTCGTTGTAATTAATTATTCCCGCCGACAGAAAATAAAATTACAAAACATATTTAATTATCGTGGAATTTTTCGAAGGTCCACAAATGGATGGGTAACTTTTCATTAGCGTGAATTATCGGCAATATCGTCATGAAATTTATGCGAGTTTTCATCGAATACGTGATTTCGTAACGCAAACACGAGTCACACATGTATGTATATATATATATATATATACACGCATACGTTGGATACGTTTGAAATAAAAACAGGAGTAGCGAGTTCGCAGTAGGCGACCTTGTGGCTCTCGTTCACTTTCACCCGCGAGCTCGGGTTATTCTCGTGACAGTGCAGGGTCGAGTGGCTCCGGACAAGATATAGGTATCAGGAATCTCCGTGACCATCGCTGCCCTCGTCTGGACCGCGTCGTCGAACCGATCGATCGTAACCATCATCAATTTATTATTTAAATCGAGTCGATTTTATTTCCTAGTATATGGAAAAAGGGCATACATATTTTATTTTCGTTAATAAACTATTGGGGATGTTTTTCAGGTTGAATTTCGGCCATTGTCTTTAAATAGCATTTTCATATAACACCTTGTTACGATTAATTTCAATTTATTTTCACTTCGGCTGAATTTCTATTCATTTTATTTCAAGATGCACAAGGGAGGAATAATAAATCGTTATTTGTAGGATAAGTACGATATCTTGGACGCATTGGAGTAGACGATTTTTATCAAGAACCGTTTGTTTGTTTTTTAATTTTTGTTCTATACTAGTATATAATTCTAATTACTTAAAAAAATATTCCGTGTTTAAGCAGCGACCTAATGAAGATCACCACGGTGCATCTCAATACATTTGCATTTCATGTAATTTCTATCGTTTTCATTAAAAAATACGGGAGTTTTGTATGAAGTGACCTTGTTCCAACATTATTCTTAGGGCATTTATAGCATATTATTCTTAGCACATTGTATATTAAGTGATTCATTTTTTTTAATTCTGCTTCTATTATCGGTGTTGCAAAAAAATGTATTTATGAAATAAAAAAGAAGAGACTCGACATGACCTTGGCCCTGACGAGGGAGAGCAATACAGCAATACTTTCGGTAACCAGTATGAGAGAAACCCAATTACTGGACGCCCGCGGAAGGCCGGCTTGATTCCACCAACGTGAATGTAGGTCGACATTGACAGACCGAAATTCGTTATACGTCCCTCACCTCGAATCTTCGGGAAGCACGACTGAAGCTTTTTCTCTCGGTTTCTGTCCTTCTGCCCCGCCGTCCATCGTCTCGTTTCATCCGGATGTGGTTACAGCGTGTATGCTGTCAAATATTAAAGTGCAGTCTCTGTTCTTGAAAACGTTTATTGGAGAACCCCGACTAACGACCAACCTGTATGATGTTTCCTTGAAAAGTGGCCGACGCCGAGAAAAAAAGAGTGGAAGAATTAAGATACACAAAAAGACGAACAATCTCGAAGGGAAACAATTTTTCTCACTTGATGAAGGTCGAGAAAAATGATCGGTGGTAGAATGCTTGTTTTTAAACTATTTTTATAATACCGAAAGACTTCCTGGATTCAACCTTGTCCCTGAAGAATGAAGTCGATGGAAATTTTTTTTTTTTTTCGTTTATGTAAAACTTGAAAATTAACAGCTCAATAAATGAACTGGTGTTTTAATAATTAATAAACGAAGCAGCTTTCAAATTATCGGCGTATTTGGAGAAAAATTGAATTTTCTTTTTTTGACCCAACTCTATGTGTCAGGATTTTTTTTAGAACAACCGGATTCACTGGATTTTATATTATAATATATAGTAGGTAATAATGGAAATGAACTTTTTACAAAAAGATACATTTCCGACCGCTAAAAATCGAAACTGATAATAATCCTTGTTCTTCCGGTGGGAATACCTGTCTTGTGAATTTTCCATTTTATTTAGATTTTATAAAAGCAATGACATGCCGTGAGTAGACTTGACAGATGTATATTTGAATTATATCTAAAAAAAAGCATGTTCAAGAAAGAATGGTCAAGATATTTTAAAAGGACGACAAATGTAAAAAAAGTAAATCGATTCGTATCCTTCGAATTATGAGAAATTTTCAAGGTTGAGAGAGTGGGAAAGTAAATTAAAACCACGTGGACTCTTAAGCTCATCGAAGAGCGAAATTGAGGTCATTTCGGTAATAAAATTTGTTTTTCTCAAAACAGCAAAAATAGAAATTTCATTTTTAAACGCTGCTTCAGGATTTCTTTTTATTTCGATAAGTTTCTTTCTCCCGCCAACGACGAATTCATTCATTAATTTTTCGAAAAAGCTTAAAAAGCGTTAATTTTATCTCTCGTCCAGAGAGAAATTTCTTTCTCCACGTTATTACGTATTCATCGATTATTAAGCATATAGATTTTAGTTTCATTTACATAATTTCCTCATAAAAACACATGCAGACATAGTTACAATATACAATGTATAAGCCACGAACTGACATTTGACGAGTATATATATATATCATCTTGTATATGCGAGTATTGGCATGTACATTCGTGCAGTCGCACAGCGAGAGGGCGCATCAACCGATGTGGAATCCTCGTCGACTGGTTCGCCCGAGAGGCGAAGAAGGAGTTTTACGAAGAAAACTCGTTGGGATCAAAACAGGCTCGCACACATATATGCATGCAGGATCGAAGTCAACAGGCTCCGCCGGATAACTTTCACTGTCAAACACGTCACGTAACGCAATCGACTGAGATACCGAAGAGGCAGATCAGTACTGGACTCTCCGTTTTGTTCCTCAGGCTATCAAGGTTTTTTGTCATTTATAAAGGTAACAATTAGAGGGCGACATAAAGAATAAATGGCATTTGATAATTGAGATTTTATTTCGACGTTATGGCGATAATAATTAGGGAATTATCATTAACAAATTCCGATCGAGTACAACAACAGTTCAGTTGTCAACATTGTTTGATATAGGAGAGGTTGACAATGAGTTTGACTGTATCGTCTCAGGTATTTTGGCAAATTCAGGGGTAATGGAATAAAATAAATTGTAAAAGAATAACAAATTCATCAAATGTGATATTTTACTATGAAAAAGCATGTGTGACTAAACGCCATATACTCAGCGATGTGGCTGAGATGTTTTATATTTCGAAAATGTCGATGGAGTCAATTACGTTAAGGTTGCATTTACCCGCGTCTTTGAGGTCAATTCCAACAATGCATAAGAATAACTTGAATGCCTGCAAAAGTCGAGTTTAAAGTGTTAAACAAATCATTAAAATGATACAGTTTTTATTCAGCACCAAAATACGCACTGAAAAAAAAACTGGTGGTTCGTCGAAACATACGGACGTTCCCGCACAATAGCGATATGTAGATGGAGAAACAAGATTTGTGTTCGATGAAAAAATAGAGAACACAGAAAACAAACACAACATCGTTCAATAAGGTCGATTATACGTATAGCAAGATAAATAATATTTTTTCGGTGCAGGGAAAATAGCTGTCAATTAAAACGACTTTAGTTTTTCAACATCTTCAGTGTTAATATTGTAGAATCACATAAAATAACTTTTCGCGTAAGGGAGAACGGGAGAGTTGGAGCCATATAAGGAAAAGTTGAAACAAAAGTAATTTATAAAAGGTATTATTGGTGTTTTTCACTGTTGATTACTCCTTTGGTTAGTAAACTTTCATTTTTATGAAATAGAAACTTACTAATAATTGTTTAAGGTAGTGAAAAATTGAATTTTCAAACATGTGTCTTTGGCTCTCATTACCCGACATGGCGGGTAATGGGAGCTATGCACTAACCATATGTAAAATCGGCGATATCGCCTTAAACTTGATAAATTCAATAATTTTTTAAGTACATTTTATTGTTAATAAACGTGAACGTTCAACACATATTGCATTGTTAAAGCGTAATTGGAAGATAAATTAACATGTTGAAACTTAATAAGGTTTGTTTCGGTTTTTTCCGAGACGTTGACATTGTTTCAACTTATCTCTGCGTCAAACCTCCTAGCTATCCCCTACGTAAGCATGTCTCGCACGGTATGGTAAAATTTGAAAATAAAAATAAGAGTTGATATTCGAATTGGGGTAATGAGAACCAAAACCCCTCTGGCTCTCATTACCTCGACCGGTAGCATTTTGAATTAAACATAATAATATAAACAAATTAAGTTGTAACCTATTTTTTCTATGTCCAAATCAAAGTACATGAACTGAGTTACCAAATGACTTCGTAAAACAATTCGATTCACCTCGAAAACAACGTCGAACGTTTCTAACAATCAGTACCTTTCTTACAAGGGCTCCCATGACCCGCGGGTTCCCATTAAACCGCTCTCTCCTACATGATGGTTCTGGGTGTGATATATACAAAAAAGCTTTCTCCGTAGCTTTTTCAACTCTTCGTCACAATGCCTATAAATAAGCGATCATTATTAGTCATCTTATATGAAAACAACGACTTGCAATTTGATTTTATAACAGATTTATTTAATATCAAGTTTGTTTGTATACGAAAAATTGGGCGTTCGGAGACAGTGTCAATCACAATCAACGCGATTTCGAAGAATCGATCACTCTTTTGCTTTCTAGCCGCATATTTCATTCAATTGATTATTGGTAAAGGAATCGTGACAACGAGGTTATTTTACTCTAGCGCGACAGTCGTCGGATTTTTATGAGTTTTCTGAGCTTTTTTATAACTCTGGTCGTTCTTGATTTTACAAGCATGGAGCATAGAGCCCCGAAAAGTACGTGCTTCGACAGTATCATGGAATATCTGCCGTAGAGATTGTTGCAATTGCTTCTATTCACTGTTTACGCTCTTGACATTGGTCAAACTTTTTATTAAATCGAACAAATTATATAATTCAAAAGCTCGAAGAAGAAGATCGCGAAAAACGCTTGAAGACAGAATTTGTGTTGATGTATGTGGATTCTTAAAAAAAACAATGATTGTCGAATATTTATTTATTCCAACGAAATATTTGCTTCCTTTCACAGTTATTCGGTTCCATGAACCGGGAAATGCGTTGGGCAATCAAATATTTTCTTCTACTAACTGAAAATTCGTTTCGTCACCCGTAACCGCAGATCTGAAAAATGCATCTTTTTTCTTAAGTGTACCATCACTCTTACAATTAGTAGAAGCTGACTGGACAGCGGTCTAGAGAGACCACAGCAACCAGGAACACTACTGTTGCAATATAACCGCGATGAAAATTATTTAACTAAAAAGCCCATGGAAAAAACCGAATCGACATAATAATAATGATAATGAAATAGATAATTACTGTTTACTCCCAGCGATGCTTATGAACGACTATCAGTCATACAGATATTTACAGGTACTCGTATTTTAGTTGCATACATTCATATGCACACTCTTGCAATTTTTTTATTTACTCAATTTATAAAGAACCTAAATTTTCGAAGAACTGGCAGAGTATGGAATATATTAGAATATACTTTTCAGGTAATATGAATGTAAACAATAATTACTTCATACGTATGATTGTTTAAATAATGCAAGGTTAAAACTACCCTTCGATTTTTTACTCAACTGCATCGTAAAATCAGCTGGCCTTTTGCCATTCCGGGTTAAATTCACGTTAATATAAATTCGTTTGAATACTCGAGTACATATTTGTAAATGCCACTCACCCCCTACCCCCAATCATCCCCCTCCCGACCGTTCAAAGTTCTTACCGCGCGGCATGGATGAAAATTTGTAAAAATAAAGTGGGTTATACTCGAAGTTCAATCAGTCAAAATAGTCGATACAAACTCCCCTGGTTTGGCTTAACATTGCCCTTAAGGGGGCAACTCAAAAACTTTGTTCATTCGTGAACGGGCGGAAAAAAAAGTTTATAGGGACAAAACGTTCTGTTCTTCGACTACTAGACATTCGGGATAATAATGATGAATATAACAACAAATGGCATATTATTTATTGCAATAATTGGTGAATAATTGAAAGAAAATCACTCTTTAATTGTTCGTTCATATCGATACAGAAGTAGTTAAGTCTTTCGCTATTACGGAATAATTTCCTGCTTCGGAAAGTAACTGGATTACTATGGTATTTTTACAAAAAAAGTCTGTTCGGCACATACTGCCCCTGAAGATTAAAATATAATCGGAACACTTTATAATCATTTTAACAATAAATTTGTTATGCATTATACGTATTACAATAATGATAGTCGTGATAAAAGTGTTTGAAACACAGAGATTTTTTACACCACGCACAAGTGACAACAGCTGCTTCGCCGCATATGTCGCATGTCGGTGCATTTTGTGAAAAGGAGAATTGTACCGGATTTTCGAACTTTGGTGGTCTTTCTTCTACGTAACCGCTTTTGTGCCACGCATATTTAAAAAGGTTTATAAATCGTGGAGAAGAAAACTGGTTGTGTGTAAGAGATTGTAATTTAACAATATTATCTTTCAAGTGCAGATCAACGTCGTAGTTGTATAATATTACTATGTCAGAGAAGTGTCGGAATGGCAAAATGCCGGCTGATTATACGATGCAGTTGAGTATAAAATCGAAGGGTAGTTTTAACCCCTTAATTATGAGATATCGGAAAAACAAGAAAACACCCCAACTTTATTTTGTTACCCTCGACCCGTATATAAATTTGCATCCCAATCGGTTAAGAACTCTCTGAGATACGTATGAAAAATGTGCATATTTGCAATAAACAATATGAAATTTGTTGTTATCTGTACCATTCTCATATTTAGTACACGAAAAAATAAATATGGTTGCAATTTGAAAATTTTTCATATCTCCTATTGTTCAAAAGTTATCGCCGAAAAACGAAAAATACCCCTATTTTCGAGGGTGCGTTTCACCCCTTCAAAATCAATCTTGGCACGTATAAGAAATGCGTGTCGCCTATTTTTGTCCGTTCTATGACCATGCCAAATTTCATAAAAATCGGCGAGATACACCTGAGACCGTTTCCTTGTTAGTGATTCGCATATCCAACGTAAATTTTAGTGCTAAATGCAAAGCTCTGCCCTATTTAAAAGAGTTGTCGTAATTCCAGATGATGCTATATCCAGCGCAATATGTTTTCTTGTTTCTCCGGGCGCATCTAGGAAATACAATCCGCCGCTTGTAATTGCATTCCTAATTCCGTCATACACTATGCACTGTTCAGGAATCAATTTCATAATATTATTCTTGATAAATATACACAATGCGTCTCCATCAAATTGTATTTCTTGTTGCAAATTCTCGTGGGTATTTATTGTGGTTGAGCAGTATTCGACGCATCAGCGCGTGAAGTGTTTCAATGTGCATTATTTTCAAGAAGATTTAATGCTTGGTAAGCTTCTCGATAAGTGTTATGTACTTGACTGTTCATTGTTTTTAAGTCTATGTACGATTCCGTCGTGAACCGAATCGAATCGAATGGTTGTCAGCCTTGCTTTACGTTGCTCGTGGGTTTCATGCGAATGGGTTGATTAACAGTAATCTCAAATAAAAGAATTCTGCATTATTTGGGTGAACAATGTACATACGCAACGGTCGAATATAAATTGGTATATCCTTTAATTGACTTACCTTGTATTTTCTACTTTGAAACTTTTTCGCTGATGTATTCCATGTATAGTATGTTGGTAATTACTTCAGAGTAAAGTAGCGCCTTTGTAAATATATCATTCCCACACAATATGAAAAATGCAGTTGACGTTGTTTACGACGGTGATAACGCTCTTTCACGGGCATTTTATATTGTGAAGTACACGAAATGATGAAATACGTCATATGGCTTCATTACTACTGATATATTGGTCTATTTCATCAATAGATGCATTCGCATGCCTGACTTCAAAAGCTGTCATATCGCTCTTGCTTTGTTTACATATTTGCATCTGTATGTGATTGATTTCACTGAATTACAATACTCGGCAAATACAGTATAACCCAACGATTATTTACTTCGTACTTGTAAAGTTATTGATTTTCTGCCATCTTCAGGTGATCGTCGGCGGTAAAGTGGATATTCCACATTGCCAGGGGTAGTGTCAAAAACTAATTCTCTTGGGTATCGTTTCGTCCATTTCCCATCAGACATGTATGGTCTATTGTTGTTGAGTCACCTGAACCATGAATCATATTTTTTGGAATGACTTCAAATAAGTCTGAATCAATGTCGATATTTGATATTTCTGCTAAGATTACTTGATCAACTTAATCTGGTGTGACTTTGGATTAACCAAATAAAAACGTGTGCATGTGGCAATCCTCTTTTTTTACCATTTAACGGATACATCCAATATCGTGTCTCTCCAAAAACATGATACTTTATAATGAAAAAGGTTGTTGTGGGGTCAGGTCGAAACGATGTCACTGAGATGAAATTTTGTGTGAACGTTCACGATCCATTTACTAATTAACCTGTCAAATTTCAAAACAATCCACCGTACAGTTATTTAGAAAAAAAATCGCAAACTTGGAGCATTTGGTGTGCTCATCACATTATGTCTATGGGAATTTTTCGAACATTTTTCAGTATATTATATATATCTGCCGAGAAAACGATGGCACGGAGTTAAAAAAACAGGTACGATTAAATGAAATATCGGACTAACTTTTGGTGCTTTGAAAATAATAATTTACAGTACCGATTCAACGTTATTAATGATTATAATCGCGAATTTTCCCAAAAATTGAGCACACAAGATATAAGGCTTCGGAAACATGACAACAGCGTAGATATCACAAGCACTCCCTACCTTAGCGACCCTTTCCAACGAAAGAATTTTTTCCCGGGACCTATGTTCATGGTTGATAAACCGACACTTCGATTTTACGGTAAAGAACGGAGCGAGTATATGACAGCTGTGCGACACTGCTGTCAACCTAAGTAATTATCGTGGGTCATAATTTACGTTGTTGCCAGATCGTCTTCCAATAATTGATCTCTAACGAATTATCGAAAATAATGCCATAAACTAATAGAAATAATTCCTGTAACCATCAGCTTCTAGAAAAAAAACCTACGAGCTATATCGGTTCATGAGATCCTTGAAAAAAAGGCATTTTTCTTTTAATTTCTATTTTTAACTATGATACAATTTTGGCACAATTATGAAATGATTTTTATTTAAATCCTCATTCATTTTAATGTAGAGACGTGAGTTTTTCAAATCTTAACCCTTTCACTGCGGCGTGGACGGGGTCAAATCCATCACCACAGATAGCGCGCTATTCGCATGTCGGGCCGCTGCTAAAGTCGCGGTGATCCGACTCCAGCTGTCATTGACTAGTGACCAAAATAGTACCCGGAGATTTTATAGCATTCTTAAGGTTTTTTAAAGATAACTGCACATAAATTAACAATATTCAGTTCAATTTGTAGCATCTTAAACTATTTTAATTTACTTAATTGATGAACTCGCCAGAGCTTATATAGGTCCACGCCCGCCGCAGTGAAAGGGTTAAAAAAAAGGTACGCCATAGTAGAAAAAAATAAAGACCTCATTATTTTGTCCAAATAATGACTTTATTTATATGTTTTAATCTTTAATTTTATTATCTGAATGCATCTTTACGTAATTTGTGTTTTTGCAAAACAATAACAATTAGCTTTTTGCCAACGTCGGAAATGAAAACAATTAATTATCAGTAATTAATTTTATATTATAGTTATTTTAGAAGTATTTTTGGAAGCTGACTGGCTGGGGCGGTAAATGCGTATGTAAGAATTTTACATAAAATGCCCGCTAGCGATACTTTCTCGAATTACTTTTAAAGAGTAAATTGTTTGCAACTAATTCTCAACAGTAACGTAAATTCGATAATTTTTTATTATATTTATATTTCAGGTTAATAAAAATAGATAAATGGTTAAATTTTATGATAGAAAGTTGTTTATAAAAATATGTGTTAAAACAACTATAAAATTTGATAATTAATTATTTAATTTTCGACTTTGGCAAAAAACTAATTTTTATTGTTTTGAAAGTGAAATATTGTTTTGAAAAAATACAAATTACATAAATATGCATTAAAATAATAAAATTACCCCGGGTTCACTTGCGAGGGATTAGTCATTCGAGAAATCAATGAACTATTTCATCTAGCTAGGAATCACTAAAAACTACGTGAAATCGCAGGTTATCTTGATTTGGAAACCATGGAAATCGCAGCGGAAATCGCAAGAAATCGATTCCTTTTGGCAATCGTTGTACCACCAAATCTGCGAGTGACAAACCCCTCGTTCACCCCTGTTCCTTGCACGTAAAGAGGTGCAAGGAATATGGGCGAGGCCGACCGGGCGCGTCTTCAGGTGGCGGATAGCGCGACGTCCAGAGTGTGAAGCAACTTTCAGACGGAACGGGGGGGGGGGGGATTCTCTGGTCAACAGGTGCTATAAGGGAGGCGGCCGGCATAAAATCTGGCCAAGGCGACCGAATGCCCTGTCGTGGACCAGCCTCCAAGCTAAGGTGAAAGCTATCGTGCCGAGGGCTGGATGGCACTTGAGTTAAAGTGCCTTGCACGATGCCTATGGGGAACCGGACGAAACCTCATAGTAATTAGCCTTATCCCCACGATCAGGGTCTGTGGGGGCGGATGTCTATTCCTGAACACTCGTGGAAATAAACATGAATGCAATTAAAGCAACAAACAAACAACAACAAACAACAGCAAAGAACTCATTGTCAGAGATGGCAACACTGCGGCTACCGCGACAGCACGGGATGGACAGCGCGTCGAGCGCAGGAAGCGGAGTAAGCTCTGCGACATCTGCCTACGATACCGAAAACAGAACGTGCATACAGGCTGGACAGACGAGTGACGCAACAACCACGAAAGCCTCACAACACTACGACACAACGAACCGGAACTCACGGAGCTACTGGTGCTCATATAGAGGACAGTAACGAAAATGGCCAAGGCAGCGGCCATAAAGTCAAATATGAATATGACGGTGAAAACCGGAATACAAACGATTTTCGAGGCCGCCGCCGTCGCTCTAAGCTTGCGAACCAGGACAGCTACGAACAGACAAAGAAAGGTAGAGCTGTCGGAGACAGACACGGCGGAGTCGGAAATGGAAACTGAACAGGAAGTCCGACCGACGAAACGAAAACCGGAGGCGACGAAGACCCCTCCGGAGACGGCACAGAAACAACCGCCACAAAAACGAACGGATGTCGCCGGAGGACAACAAACCGTGATGAACAAAAAGACGAAAACGACGGAACATAAAACCAGAACGGACGGGACAAACGCGACGACTCAATCTAAAAGTGCAGGTTAGGTCCCAAACAAAGGGGTTCGAGAGGGACGGCTGTGCTGGTCAAGTCCGGGAATGACAGTACGTGCTTGGGCATCCTACGGAAAATACGAATGACAGTGTACCCGACGAAAATCCACGTCTAGGTGACAACCATGAGGAAGATGAAAGACGAGCTGTGTCTCCTCGAAATACAGACGAACACGGAAGGACGGACGAGAGGACTTCCGACCCGCGCTCCAAGAGGCGGTCGGCGATGCGGGCAGTGTCTGGGCCATGACCCCTAGGGCCCAACTGAAAATCATGGATCTGGACTGCGTTACAACCGCAAAAGAGGTGACACAGGCTCCGAGACGAGAAACGGGATGAGAGAGGGACTTTAGCATCTATATATTAGGGCCGCAGTGGGACGAGCAATATATGGAGGTTTGCGATCTCGAATCGCTGGAAACTAGGACACTACTGGGTCGGGGCCGGATCGAAATAAGATGGGTGCGATACCGCGTTCGACAGTGACTCACAGTGACGAAATGTTATAAGTGCCTGGGATACGGACGTAAAACGGCCAACTGCATGAATAAGGACCGGATAAAAAGCTGGAGAAAATGCAGAGAGACAGGGCACTACGCAACGGACTGTAAAACAAGGAGGAGACAGGAGAAGGAGTACAGGAGAAGCTCGACGCGGACGTGGATTACGAACCAAACCGAGACAGCTGCTATCTGGGTGAGGGGCGCTGCCCAATCCCGTATTACCGACGGAGCGCTAGTGAAGACTACGTCTAGGCCAAGGTTGGCACTGTCGCTTACGTCAGCGTCTGCTTGACGCCGAACTGCGTCCTCGCGAAGTTCGGGAGAAAAGTAGCGCTCCTGGAGGACAGAATTAGGAATCTGTCTGGAGACATCGTCATGACGGGAGACCTCAAAGCGAGGGCGATCGAGTGAAGAATGACAGTGACGAACAAACGCGAATGTCTACTACTGGTAATGATTGCAAGGCTAGATCTGGTAGTAGTAAATGCCAGAAACACACTGATATGCAGACGACCAGGAATTGAGGACTCGGGAAATGGCTGCAAGGCTAGATCTGGTAGTAGTAAATGCCGGAAACACACCGCCATCCAGGCGATCAGGATTTTGAGACTCCATTCCTAACGTGACACTGACGACAGACAGAACACTGCCACGGGTGGGGCGTTGGCGGGTGATCGAAGACTACATGGGGAGCGACCACCAGTGGATCGCCTTCGAAGTGGCAGAACGTACAACGATGTCACAAACGAGGATCCAGCACCCCCCGCACTGGAACACGAATAAACTTGACGTATAGAAGCTGACAGAAGAGCTGGCGGCAGCGCCAGCTCTAATAACGAATGTTGCTCCAGAGCTTACTGGCCGGCAAAGGACGGAAAGGCTGGCAGACGAAACGAACAAACTGACGATGTAGCTCTGCAATAGCACAATGCCGAAACGGCAATATAGACGAAACTAACGAGCACAATACTGGTGGATGGACAAGTAGCCGAACTGCGAAAGAGCTGTCTGAAAAGCTGACAACAGGCTTCGAGGGCCTGTGGGAGACGCGAAAGGGAAACCCTTCAGGCAGCATACAGGATAAAACGGAAAAAGCTGACAAACGCCATATGGAATAGTAAAGCGCGATGCTGGAAGAAGCTATGCGAGGAGGTTGACCATGACCTTTGGGGAACTGGCGACAAAAGTGTGACCGAAGAACTGGGGGCCTGGACCCTACCAGAACTCAAAGACGCTGGAACTGCGGAGCGCATCGTGGGCGGACTACTTCTGACGCCTCCTGCCGTACGGACGCAACGAGCAAAACGAGACTACGAAAGCCTCTATCTTCACCGGGGCAGAACTGATGCGAGCAACCAAGGCGATGAAGACTGCTAAGGCGTCAGGGTCGGACGGGGTATCCCCGAGATTGTCCGACTGATGACTAGCCTGAGGCCGGACATATATTTCGATCGTGTACACCACGTGCCTAATGACAGGGACATTATCGGCCGATGGAAGATGGCGAGACTGGCCCTTATCCCTAAGGGTAAGGGCAACCCCAGAACACGCTCGGCGTATCAACCGCTGAGCATACTAGACACAACAGGAAAACTGTATGAACAACTGATCAGACGAAGAGAGACGGACGCAATTCAGACGCGAGGAGGCCTTTCAGACTACCAGTTCGGCTTCGGGAGGGGCCGATCGACGATCGGGGCCATCCAGAGGGGATAGACTCTTTCCCAGAGACAGACACTGCCACGCACTGCGACCCATACTGCTGGCGACACTAGACGCCAGGAATACTTTCAACTCGGCCAGGTGGGTGGACATACTGGAGGTGCTGAAAAGCAACTTCGGGGTTCCACCATATCTGGCTCGAGTTGTGGAGAATTACCTGAGCAACAAGCGGATAATCTACGAGACGACTGAAGGATAAAAGACGAGACAAATGACTGCGGGGGTTGCCCAAGAATTCATACTGGGACCAAACCTCTGGAGCAGAATTTATGACAACCTCCTCGAACTGGCGCTCCTGCTCGGAGTTCCCTCATTGCTTACGCCGAGGATATGGTAGCAGTGATCGCCGAGCGGTCTCCAGAATTGGCGCAGTAGAAACTGAACCAGCCATTGAGATGGGACGGACGATAGATGACAGAGCACGGACTCCAGCTAGCAACTGAAAAGACTGAACTGATGTTTTTCACACGGAAACGCATAGAGGCAAGGCTCCCGATGAAAATAGAAACAGACGAGATTGGGGCCAGAGGGCAAGTCAAGTATTTGGCGTGACTCAGAATACAAAGATGATTTTCTGGCCTCACATACGAAAGACAGCCCAAAAGACGGCCGAAAGGGTGCCATCCTTAAATTGCCTGATGGCAAATTCGAACGGACCGACACCGGGAAGACGAAGAATTTTAATATCAACGATCAATGCGACCCTTCTCTATGGCGTGGAGATTTGGGCGGAGTCTTTAAAGACGAAAAAATACTGCCACGTAATGACGACAGTACAAGGACTGGGGACTTTGAGTATCGCCTGCTCCTATCGGACTGTCTCAGCAGAAGCAGTGCTGGCGTTGGCGGGCGTAATCCCCATCGATCTTCTTGCAGCCGAGCGTAAGAGGATTCACGAAAGAGCGGAGCACACGAGACGATAGGGCGTGGCAAAGACTGGACGCTGCAAACGTAGCAACTGCAGACGTGGACAGACGGGACAACGGGCAACTGGACGAGGCGGCTGATAAAGGACCTGAGATCGTGGACCGAACGGGACTTTGGAGACGTGAACTACTACGTTACCCAACTACTGACGGGACACAGCTACTTCAGACAGTACCTTTACAAAATGGACAAAGTGCAGATATCATTGCATTTACTGAGGACATGAACGAGACGACGTGGAGCATACGACCTCGGGAATCGACATCACCTACGATAACATCATGGGAGTGATGCTCCGGGGGAAAGGAGCAGTAGCAATAGGTGGTCAATTACACAAAAATGATACTACTACGAAAAAACGCAGACGGCTGCCTAACATGATGGACCCGATGCGACAAATGAGATGAAAATGAAAATAAACATTGCACAGGGGGGGGGGGGGCACAGTAGTGGGTTGACCGGCGAGGAGGCCAACATCACCACCAGTCCGCATGGCTGATGGTATTCATAAATTGATTCCGCACCTCTTCGGATAACAAAAATAAATAACTAATAAAATTACAGATTAAAACATATGAATAAAGCCATTATTTGGGTAAAAAGGGGTCTTTATTTTTTTCTGCGATGGCGTACCTTTTTTAACATTTGAAAAACTCATGACTCTACAGAAAAATGGATGTGAATTAAAAAAAAATAATTTCATCATTGTGCCGATAAGATATCATAGTTAAAAATTGAAATTAAAAGAAAAATTCCTTTTTTTAAGGATCTTATCAACCGATATAGCTCTTACCTCTCAACCCGTGATGGTATTCAGGCACCTTAATCCCGTGAACCTGGGTCGTTTTCGCCGGCGTGCTACCACACCCACAAGTATTAATGAAAAAATCTGAAAAAAATCATGGTTTATCTTTAGAATATACTTGTCAAGGACCAATAGTTGTTTTTTCAATGTTCTCATCTATAATTTTTTTTTTTTTCATGAAATAAGTATTGAGCAAAACGCGGAGAAAACGGTTGTTTTTTCAAAAAAATATAGCGTAGGTAAAAATTATGGGGAAAATGTTTTCAGCGGCAGTTTCTTAAAGGAAAAAGGTTGCTCTTTACAGAAAAAAATATTATATTCGTGGAGGAAAAAACCCGATACCCAATTTCGTATCCTCAATATGACCATTTTTTCATAAGTCTTCAACGAGGTGTCTAAGAGAAAAAAATATGTTTAACGCCATAAATTTTTGTTTTATCGTTTTATTTATGTAATTACGTATCAAAAGTTATAAAAAGGAAATATGATATAGACTAAAAATTTTTATAAACAATTATTACATGTATTAGCGCGATGTAGATCGCAAACTGCGTTCCCGCACCGACTGCAACGCTGATTGGTTTTGCGATCGTCTTCCGATGCACATAAATAACAGTGATTTTCCGTTGGCTTCTTTGACCATTTGGTCTTATTTTTGCCATAAATATACCTGCGTTGGCTGTTATTGTCGTCTTGTTATTGTTGTTGTAGTGGCTCCGCTTCATCACTACTACTATCACTTTCATCACTAATCGTATAATCGTCACATTCTTGTTCTATACTTGTTGTTTCCTCCTCGTATTCCACAAAATCCTCTTCTTGGGACCCCTCATTACCGAAATATTCTACCTCCTTCCAATTTCGGAGTGAATATATGGCCTCAGCCGTTCGAACAGCCATAATCGCCATATAACCTAAAATAAACAGTTGCGATTTTTTTGTAGATTTATATGCCTAAATATGCACGATTTTGACAAAAAACAAAAAAAAATCGGAATCGTGACTTTTACTTACGTAATCCGTGAACCTGGGTCGAAAACGTCCTGCTCCGATTTGTTTTCTTCAGCGTTTGCAACGTAACTGAATGCCGAATACGGCTAAGAATACTCAACTACCTATGTACCTGTCTATAGTTTTTTTAGTCAAAGTTAGATCCCGCCAAAGTCGCCGGCGTTCGAGAAATTTGGGAATTAAATTTTGGGCGAGACAAAAACGACCCAGGTTCACGGATTGAAGGTTAATTTCTTTCCTAGATGCTACCATCAGTCTTCAAAACATATCCAAAATTGAGATCAATCGATTTACAGGTTCCTCAAAAAAAATTTGATTTCTAATTTGTACATATTTTGTTTCTTTCAAAAAGCAATTGAATTAGGGGTCTGAATCTTTCAAGATATTAGTATTTCATCAGTACCTACATATCCTCCCAGTATCATTAAATTATTTCTGGGTGGCAGATTCAGTATACTTATAGCCCAATGGCCTTTAACATTTTCATTACTTATTCAGCAAAGCATTTAGCGGAAAAAGGTGAAAACCCTTATAATTTATTCGTATACAAATACATACGTAAAAAAAATATCTTTGAAAAACCACTTGAATAATCATAATTTTTAAATAGTGTCTTTTATTGACATTCACTGTAAAATAAATTATACCACAAAAGCGGCATTGAAAAGGACACCGAGTGCCGCTAGTAACTGATAACTTTATAATATACCTTTTTTTATATGAATCACATTACTGTTATTGTAATCTGCCATTATGAAACTCGTTCGGCGTAAACACTCAATATTTACCGGACTTTTAATTGTCATTATGAAAGTTTCGGAGCCACTGCAGAGGATGGCAGAAAGACGGTAAACATTTTAAATAAAAAATGCAGCGAAATCTGTAGTAGAGTACTTTATATTAGTTATGTAGCCCATTTAATTAGTGACAGTTAGATGAAATTAGTGCATCCCTGTCGTACTATAATGTTCATCGCTGATATTTTATTATCAAAGGTAACGCCATACAGATTTCGATAAAAATAAATTGACTAATCTTCTAATCAAGAAGTGATAACATATTATGATTCTAACATCTATAATGTATATTTAAAATTCGTCGTTGGAAACAAGCGATTAAATAAAATTTTGTTTGAAAATCATCGACGCCCGTTACATTTTCCCTATGATTAGTGATTCTTATTATATATCCACCATATTGATATAAAAGAGAAGAGTCGATACAAAAATATATAAAAATGTATAGATTATGAAATTAGTACGACATTATATTTGTATGCGGCGGAATGCCTACCCTCTACTTGATACGATGGAGAATTTTAGACAGAGTTTATTGCTATTTGATATACTCTCTTCTCTTTTCTTTTCATTTACAGAAGAAATATGTTCATGGAAGGTCTATTATACAGGGTGTCCCATTTTAGACAATCCACGCAAATATCTTCGAAATTTGCCAACTCACAGAAAAGTGTTTCAGACAAGATTTGTCAGATTTGAAGGGGGACATCTGATGGTCACTCCGGAATTGACCTTGAAGGTTTTATCAAGGTCAAATCCATTTTTTGAACGGGAACGCCTATTTTTGACTCCTCCATTCGATAGAGCAGGAAATTTTACATGGAAATATGTACTAAGTTTATTTTTTTTTCATAGCGGTCATCGGGGTCAAAATGACTAAAAATCCATTTAAGCACACAGACAGTAATTTGGACTGTAAAATCATAATAACGAAGGGACAAATTGACAGTTTTCCACGTTTTTGAAGTTGTTGTGTACTAAAACATTGTTTCGATATAAGAACAATGTTTTGGTACACAACAACTTCAATCTTGAATCGACTTTCAAATTGACATTTAATTATCTAAAAACGTGGAAAACTGTCAATTTGCCCCTTCGTTATTATGATTCTACAGTCCAAATTACTGTCTGTGTGCTTAAATGGATTTTTAGTCATTTTGACCCCGATGACCTCTATGAAAAAAAATAAACTTAGCACATATTTCCATGTAAAATTTCCTGCTCTATCGAATGGCGGAGTCGAAAATAGGCGTTTCCGTTCAATAAGTGGATTTGACCTTGATAAAACCTTCAAGGTCAATCCCAATGTCAATTCCGGAGTGACCATCAGATGTACCCCTTCAAATCTAACAAATCTTGTCTGAAACACTATTTTGTGAGTTGCCAAATTTCGAAGATATTTGCATGGATTGTCTAAAATGGGACACCCTGTATAATGTATGTTTCGTTTATTTCTTGGAACGATATTTTTTCAGAGCAGCAACACAAATCGAGTATCATTACCAGTCGCTCGAGATCTCAAGTGATCTCACTGTGGTTTTCGGTCTTTTGGCCGGAAAATATGTACTAGAATGTTCGCGCCAAGGAAGCACGAGGGATCAAATTTATATTTGCTAGAGGGGGTTCATTCTTCGCTAGCATGCGGTGGCTTTGTTCTTCAATTAATACGGTATCTATGTTCCATGCATGATTTTAACAATGAAGAAGCATTTTACAATTATTATGGCTAGTACCGTACCTACAGTTTATTGGTAGATTTAGTTGAATATAAATAAACCAAGTGTCTTTAAATCAATTATGAAGTTTCTTTACACGTGACAACTCCATGCCATTATTTCATAAAGTTGCCGGATTAAGTACTAAGAATCATATAAAAAAAAATAAAAAACGCAGTTTATCGTGTAGATTTAACGGGACATTGCCACAAGTTAGTGGGGACGTCACGAATTATAACTGTGGAGTGTAACAGCCGATATATGTTTAAAGGTCAACATCATCCATGAAATTCAAATTAATTGGCCATGGGCAAATCAACAAGCACATATGCAAAAGATATTGAAAAATATTTCTAAATAAATGTTAATTTTATGAAATAATCATTTCCCAATATATTCAAGCGTTTTAGATGGTTGAAGAGAGAGTGAAGCAGATTGTAAATGCTCGACTCCTGTACACTCGCGAACGCACGCACGCATGCGCCCGAATCATCGACTACTTTACATAGGTATACTCCTTTTTTTTACCTGTTAATATGATAATTATTACAAAGATAGATTATAAGAAAAAATAACAATTTATAGTCTTTATAGTAAATATTAATTGGATTAGTTGCAGTTTTTATTTGTTTAAGCGTTTTTCTGACTGCAGAAGAATAGTTACACTTCCATATCTTGCTTTCTTTGTTTTGCGTCGTTTTTTCTCGAATAACCTTCATTCTTTAAAAAAAATAAAAATATATTCTTTTCATTATCATTTTCGATTCTATCGGATTGCAAGAGAAATTGAAGATATGATAAAGACGCCTTTCATTCAAGAAATAAATTAATGAATTCAAAATAATAAGTGCATATATGTATTACTAATTAAAATTAGCCGTTCTGACAATGATGAAATTGTCGATAATGGCTGATGGAATTTATAATGTGGGCGTCGTTGTACGTTGTCAACGTCTTTCACTCTGTGTCTCTCTCTCTCTCGCTCTCTCTCTGTCTCTCTCACTCTCTCTCTTTCTCTCTAGGCGTGGTTCGAATTGCGAGACCGGTCTTTCTTTCTGTACGTATATATCCCTCGCCTATCTCTGGCAAACAACAATGCAGACAAGAATGCGCTTCTCGACATACCGTGCTGAGCTACCTATTCTGTTTTATGACTCACCAAAATGTACGATCTTAACGAAAAATTAACTTCTATTCTTCATGTGTTCGCTTTGATTATAAAATATATTCAGCATGCAGAAAAATATGGAAAAACAGTGTTATTAAAAAAAAAAAATATTTTAATTTTTTACACTCAATTCTAACGATCGAACCTTGTTTAACGCTCAATTGTGGCCTTTGGCAAAAGTTGATAATTGGAGGCACGAGGCAGCGGGCTCAAACACAGTTCTTGACTTTCCTCGAGGTTCCTTTTACTAGTTGTCAAAAATTCATATTAGAAACATTGGGAAACCGATTAGATCAAAGTTTGATGTGCGACTAATGCCTATTTCTAATACAAAATAAGCTCAGTGTGAAAGAGTTAATCATACCGTACGGATCTCTACCATCTATCAATGACCATGATCGGAGAAATTTATTATTACTGGATAATTTTGTTCGTCTATGCGATATTAGCTTGGGAAATAAGGAGAAAGTATCTACAATTAACTATATGAACGGGATTGCTTCCTTACGGAAGGAGCTTTGTTCTCATGACAAAAAAAATTATTTAACATTTGTATACCGCGAAGATTTTTTCAAGACGAATATAAAATTATAAATGTTACCCCATGATGGAAAAAAATTGTAAACGCTCAAATATATGAAAAATAATAGTGCGGACTGCAATTTATCCATTTTTTAGTATTTTGACATGAGAATACTGTTTTCTTTCTGCGAAAACAAAGCTTTCTCATGTAAATACTAAAGTTATCGATATTCTCAATTTTATATAACTCAAACATTAGCGTTTTTCTTTTCGGATATACCCACCAAAATAACCGAACAAATTAATCAATTCTAGTTATAGTAAAAATATTCCTTATTTCTATTTGGGGCATTCCACGCCAAATGGGACAGTGTCAAAAACTTTTTTTTTACTTTCTTAATTTCTTGATATTTTTTAGTATCTATCGAAAAACTGTTCATAGTAAATTTTGAGATTTTTTTGATTAACTGTTCAAAAGATATCGAATTTCCAAAAAATTGGCCTTTTTCGGCCTTTTTGCTCATAACTTCTTTAATAGTAGGTTGAATTGAAGCGTATTTTTGCAAATTTTCGTTTTTGAATGTACCTTTAAAAAAATATAGGGAAATTATTTGAAGTTTTTTTTAAATGAGATTTTTAAGTTTTAAACTTGAAATCTTTTTTTTTAAGTGAGTGCATATTTTGATTTTTTTTAAAATTTGTTATTTTAAACTTCTATCAATTTAACAACTTTTAAGCTTGTGTAGATCGTGGGCTGCCCATAATTACTATTTGTTTTGTTTTTTGAAAATCTGTAATGTTTTTTTTTTCGTTAATAATTATCAAAACCATTTGTTATAACATATAATCGTTTGTCAATTATTATGAATAAATTTTTACACTTTCTTCCTACTAACAGGTATCTAGTATTAATAATAAGTTATTATAAGTATGTTTATAAACAATAGTAACAACATTTTTTATTTTATTCGCTATTCTTTTTGAAATGTTACATATATGATCATTATTTGAACTAGAATACTCTTTAGCTCGTATGTTTTCGTTATCCATCGGAGTAACTGATTGTGAGTGAAATTTTTGTGTTCATGTGATTGACTTATCGTAAGTCAATCATAGGGACACACCAATTTCACTCAGTTATAACATACGAATTAAATGGTATTCTAATTCAAATAATGATCGTGCATTTTTAAAAGACTACCCAACTAAATAAAAACTTTTGTTACTATTATTTATAAACATATTATAATGACTTATTATTAATTTTAGACGCCTATTAACAATAAAAAAGTGTCAAAATATATTAATAATAATTAAAAAAAAGGTTATATCGTTATAAAAAATGGTTTTTATGGTTATTAACAAAAAAGAAATTTGCAAATTTTCAAAAATTGAAAAAAAATAGTAATTATGAAAAGCCCACGATCTACCCAGGCTTAAAAGTTGTTTTACTAATAGAAGTTTAAACTGAAAAATTCTCAAAAAAATGTAAATATGCACTCTCACGTAAAAAAAAGATTTAATGTTTAAAACTTAAAAATCACATTCAAAACCGTCTCAAATAATTTTTCTATGTTTGTTTTTAAAAATACATTCAAAAACGAAAATTTTCAAAAAGAAAGTTTCAATTTGGACTAGAATTAAAGAAATTATGAGTAAAAAAAGCGAAATAGACTGATTTTTTCAAAATTCGATATCTTTTGAACGGGTAATCAAAGAAATCTCAAAATTTATCACGAAGAATTTTTCGATGGGTATTACAAAATATCAAGAAATTGAGAAAATAAAAAAGAAAGTTTTTGAAACTGTCCCATTTAACGTGGAAGGCCCCATATACATAGGAGAAAATATATTATTTCTAGATTGTAGATTAGATTTATAGATTAGAAAGAAGGGTATGAAACTATTTTTCATTTTATTAATGCAAAGTTCTGTATGGGTTATGTCTTTGGTTGTATCAAGGAATTCAGACGTCGACAGAAGGAATATGCCTATCCTTAAATTGAAGCGAGTTTTGATTACTCCGAAGTTAGTTTGGTACCCCAAGGACTGGCATCGCTAGTGTCGCTATAACAATGTGTTAGGTCACACGGACACGTTCCCGTAAACCTCACACAACCTCATGGCGTAGTTCTCTCTCCTCTCTCACCAATCACGGATGAGTAAGCACTCCTTCTCGCTTTCTCTAATGCAAGTTATACAGTGCGGTACCCTTGCCTTCTCTCTCATTTTCTGACGATTAGAGATGGCAGAGCATTCACATTCTCGTGACTTCGCCTACGGGGCGTATACAATCCCGAGTGACGTCACCGCTGCGACGCCAAAGGGCAGTTCTGGTTTCCGTTTGTAGTCGTGTAAATTCGTAGGTTGTATCTACTTTTCTTTTTATTATTCGACATTACATACATAACAGATAGCTTCCAATATATTGTCAGATTTGTATTATCTCCCCAGCAATCAGTCGATGAACTCGCTTTCGGTAAACAGACTGGCATTCCATATATTAGCTAGATCAAAAAATGAATTTTATGGCAATAGATAGACATCAATGCCAAACTTATTGTTAGTAGTTTGGCATCGCGTTTTCTAGTGAAACCGCCATTATTTTTAGATTATACGAGTACTTACTAATCACGTTTTTAATAATTACACATAGATTACTATCTATTTTGATAAAGTACAATCACTTGTTGCGCTACATACAGAATACTTTTAATCATGCAAAAATCTATCCATGTGAAGAACCTAAATAATTTCATTCAACAATAAAACGAGGATCACAATTACAGTTTCCAGGTCAGACATTAATGTGTATTTTAATGAACAGGGGAGATTAGGGCAAACTTTATTTATGTATATGATGGAAAGACGGTGAAACTGCGTGTATCTGTTAATGAAGAAAACACTTCTCGCTGGATGTAGTAAGATCGACCCGATTGAACGAAGATGAAAACGATACTAACAATAAGTGAAAGAAAATGCAAACGTCGAGAGACCGTGAACACAAACAATGTTATCCAATATCGAGTAATTATCAAACCTCTACTACTCCTCATCCCCAATTAAACTTGACGTGTACACGCGTCGAGAAACTCTTCAAGGTAATGAATTTTCTCGATGAACATTAATTTATATTTTTGCGCACATAAGCCTATGTACAATGTGCGTACATAGATTATACGTATAAGATTAGCGATTTCTGTAGTGCATACGCAGGACTTTTTAATTCGAGGCCAAACGGCGAGACACCGGGAGATCTGACGAGATTTGTTTGCTTTCGCGAACACACGACTTTATTATTAAAAATGAATGAAATGTAACAAATACAACGGATTTATTGAATTGGAATTCAATTTAAGGCAGCCCCCCCCCCCCCCCCCCCCCTGTGACGGTTAGAAAAACAAGATCATTTTATACATTTGTTGAATTCACTTATTATTAATGGTTTTTTCGGCTCAATTGAAGATATGTTATTTCATATACATTAAAGTAGATTCAAGTAAAGTTTTATTGAAAGAAAAAATAACAGTTGTTTTGATTCGTCTAGAAAGTATTATGCTCACCTAAAATATTTTCATTCAAGATGCTTTAAGAAACAGTAATTTCAAAAATAGGCGGAGCGACGGCCGGCAAAAAGCTGAGCATTTCTGAAAAGCTGAAATTTTCAGAACAGCTCCGCTCCATGATGATGATGAAGAAACGCTAGGGTTGCCCAGTCAAAACCTGTAACGAGGAGGGGGAGTCGCGGAAGGTGAGTGCATTCTCGACCTCACTTAATACGTCATAAGTTAAAAAGATGAAATCAACGTCAAAATAAAGGGCTTGATAGATAAGTTGAAACAGTACATATAGGGTTGCCTAACAAAAGACAGTAACAAGCCTTGGCAGCCCTCGGAAGATTGTTGTTATTTTTTGATCGCCAGTAACTTCATAAGCCGAAAAGGAAACCAACGCAAAAATTAAGGCCTTGATAAATTAAAACAATATACACTACCGGCGGAAAGTTTCCGGACAAAAGTTGAAAACAGTGCCGGTACGTTTTTTTATGCCATTTCGCTAATAGTTGGCCTAGACCAATTTAACCTACGCCATTTTAAAGAGCAGGGTTTTCCCTTCATTTTGGCTTTTTAAAAAAAAATTACGATTTTTTTTACAATTGGCACACAGTTTTGAAAACGACAATTTTTGGTCGTTTTTTTGTTCTTTTGCAAGTGGACCCCGTTTACAGTAAAAAAATTTTAACGAATTTCTTTCACAATGCTCATAAAGGGGGAAGTCTAAGCTTCAAGTTTATTTTTTAGAAAATTGTCTACGATTTTTTTTTCACAGATATGTCGTTTTTTGAGAAAAAATGGACAATTTGAAAATTGCTCCATTGGACGCAAACAATGAGGTTTACAACAAAATCTCAAGATGGCAAAAAGTTGTATTACTTCTTGCTGAGTTTAGGAGAATTTTTTCAGATTTTTTTTTCGAATTTTTTTTTTCACCTATTTCCGGTCAGCTCGATTGATCTGAATACTCTGAAAATAATAGAATTAAATTTTTTACTTACATATTAAACTTTGGTGTCTTCGGACGTTTCTTCGGCGACGGAGTTTCTTCGATGCGACCCCCCCCCCCCCCCCCCCCCGCCGCAGTTTTGATTGGGCAACCCTAGCGTTTCTTCATCCTCATGATGAAGCCGAGCTGTTCTGAAAATTTCAGCTTTTCAGAAATTCTCCGACTTTTGTGCGGCTGCCACTTGGAATAAAATGTCTACGCTCAACGATAGCTCTCAGAATTACAAACAATTGTATGCAAACATTTTACATATTCAACTATTATTGCCCTAGTTATCGGCTACACCAGTTCGAAAAAAAGTGATTTTAACAAATACGTGATTCAAATTTCAAGTACTTACAAACTTTGTATAATTGTGTGTAAACTTTAACTTTTCCACTTACTAAATTTCCTTGGTTCCAGGTTCGTACTAAAATTCGTCTTCTTCATTAGCGTCATTATCTGTGGGCGGTTTGAATATTTTATGGTAGATACTGCTTCTCCGTGCTTCGTCTCGTTTCGCACAATATTGTTGCACTGTTGGCTCAATATCGATGCCGAGGCTTTAAAAAAATATTAATAGTCTCCCACCGTAAAATGTGATGGTTGATATATAAAGGGTTCTTTCAACGACTGCACTGCCGATAGAATTGAACTTTGAAGTGATTTGCTAATGAATCAAAACATTCATTATTGTTTTGGGTAAATCCACCCGCACATCTCTCCAGGGATACGAGTTTTGAGACATCCGAAAAACCTTGAAAACTTGAAACTTATCATATCATTCGTATCGATGGTAGTCATAAATTTTGTAATTTTCTTACGAACAAACACGAATATGAAGATTCACCACATGTGGTCCCATATCGATTTGGAGGACGCTCGTCGTTTCTACCATTCCTTGTAGACGTTCGTCCTAACGATGGCAAACCTCTTGGATCTATAATATTTCATATTGATTATAATGTTCCTACGAAATACAACAGTGAATTTTAGGAGCGAAGTAGCGGCGTGTGCACTATAAGTCACTCTGCAGCCGACGGAACTGATGCGATTTCTTTCGACGTTATAGAATGTTAATCCTTAGAAGGGTTCTAGGATTCCCTTAATAAATTAATTCCGACGGACCCCTGTTATATTAAAGGCGGCCGGGAAAGGTTTCCCCTCTACGGTTTCCTACTAAAGGTACTATAACTTTATCATTTTTGTAAATTATAAAATAGTTTTTGGTAAATATATTTTTGAAAGTACATACTACAAGAAAACGAAAAGAAGATCGATTTTTTGAAGCCCTCGCAGTGGAGTTCCCTTTTAATTCATTCAAGCTGTATTTTTTAATGAAAAAGTTAATTTGTTTAATAAACATTTATTACTTAATTAATTTATATATTTAGTATGTTCAAATATTCTGCTAATTTTTATATATAAGGTTGGCCTAATATTCTTTCGAATTGAGTCGAATAACAATTTTATACAATAATTCGAATGCAGACTATTATTCATCTATATGTGCAGGTTTAAGAAAGCTGTTAGGTAATTATTACGCATCGCCGATTTGTGTGCCTGTATTGCACGTTCGTTCCGACCGAGTAAATAAAATCTCCATCTATTGTAAACCAATCGGTGATACGGAACAGTTGGCGAGGTACAGCATCATGACTTCATATTTTCTTGCTATAGGTACAACATTTCATACACAGGGTGTTCCGCGCAACTGTAACGTATTGGCTGTATCTCCTAAACGGTTGGGAGTAGAATGAAATATTATTGATAACCATCGAATGGTATCAAGTGGTGCATAATACGAAACTATGTGTATGCACTCTTGTGCAGCGGTGCACCAGAAAAAAGTAACTACACTTTTTTTTTTAAAGGAAACCTATATTTTTCACTTCACCTATAGATGCAGCTTTTTATACTCAGCATAAAACTACTAACGTAGTTATGCCCTGAACTTATTCGTTACAACAAGTGCAAATATGATCGCACACAGGTAATGGATGTTTATTAATGAATATCTCAATCTTAAAGCAATTAGTATCAGCAAACGCTTCATGTTTATACATATTGTAATACACTGGAATGGATAATGCAGGAACTCCTGCCTGAATACTTGCCGAGAGATCAAGATATTTCGAAAACTTCTAGCTGCGATAACTTCTTAACGAATGAGTTTAGGGCATAATTATGTTAGTACTTTTATGTAGAGCATAACAACACTGCATAGACTGATACAGTAAAAAATATAGTTTTCCATTTTTAAAAAAGTGCAGTTGCACTTTTCTGATGCACCGATGCACAAAGGTGTTTATACATTATGCACCGCTTGATTTCGTTTAACTTTTACCCATAATATTTCTTTTTACTCCCAACCGTTTAGGAGGTACGGCCCGTTGTAGTTGTATAAGACACCCTATATAATGGCGCGTTGTATTGGCAAAAGAATAAACGTTAGCAAAAAAGGAATGAAGTATATTAGATGGAGGGATAAATTGTAATGAAATCGATTTCACTGAAGAAAATCGCGAATTTCCAAAATTAACCGGATCCAGATAGAATAAATAAAATCTTAACATTCAATGAATTATCAAAAAATTAAATTATTTCGAAAATATTTTGCTTATTTTGTAACATTTCATTCGAAGAAATTGGCGTTCAAACGATTTATTTAGTGATATTTATTTTAGTGAGTCAAATCAAATGTATTAACACTAAATCTACCATAACGGATCAAATAACTTGTTTTAAACTTGTCAGAATTTCTTAGAAATAACAGTGTTATATTGCCACTTACCATTGCTACTTGTATGAGAAATACAGGGAATGTAATTTTCAATATTCACTTTTCGCTTGTTCATTTTTTTACCGAGAAATATATCTAATTTGGCTCACCTACTGCAACAGGTCATGTGACCCATGGAAGGATTTATGTACAATTATGAAGATTCATGTGTGATTTTGTGATAACACCATTGCATTATGCATTTTAGATATTGCATAATATATTTTGCTGTGTTACATCATATTTGGTGTTGACTGACGAACGGATAGGAAATTTCACTTTACTTCAAGCGACTATTGGAGTTTGAACATTTCACATTATAGTGCTACTTTGCGAAGATTTTCAACACGAGACACAGGAAGAACAAGAAAATATATACCTATAAAGTGGTAACAAATTCATGTTTAGTTTCATATGCGTAAAAAAGAAAAAAAAAAGGTGCGAAATAAGTTATTGCAAAGATAGTAAATCTACAAAAATCTGTTTATTTGGTATCATTGCATTTCCATCGCACATTTATGAAATATGCACTGAACATGAATAATATTCGTAAAATATTTATTTTTAGACCTAGGATCCGATTGAAAAATGTTTAATTTTCTCTTTTCTTACCTTTGTGTTGTTTTGTTTAAATTTGATAAATGAACAATTTGGAATATTTATTTGAAAAAAAATTATTTTATTGGTACACCAATTTGCACAAAATGTTATATTTTGTTATACATCGTAAAAGATATAACTTTTAAAGAATGGGTATTTTAAAATGGATAAAATATCGATAGATGGCGTGTTAAAAAATGCAAGTATAGATATTAACAATGGCAAACAAGTAATTTTCAAATATCCTTATCACTATCGAAATGAATTTCATTTGATTTAAATAAATCATTTTTATAATCTCTTATTGAATAAGATTTATTTTCCTTGTTCCCTCGTATCGAGGTTCGATTTACTCGGCTGCACGCTTTTGTTCACTCGGTTGCACGCTCTCGGTCCTGCCACCTTCGATCACCCACTGACCTAGTATTGTAGGAGTCAATTTCACCGCGCGTGCGTTTCATCGCTCGCGCTCTCGCGGCGTCCATTTCTTACTCGCCGTAACAAATATACAAAAGCCATTAACCAGCAACGTTTCGAGAGCTTCCGATGCTCTGCTTCTTCAACAAGACCATGCTCGCTCTGTATTCCGTCCTCGGGTATTGGGACAATGAGAAAAGGAGAGCCGACGCCAGTTCCATAAATTATTACTGTATATATATATATATATATATATATATATATATATATATATATATAGATCGCAAACATATACGCGGAAAGATACAATAAACAGTAAGTTTATTTCTACTATCGCTGGGAAATATGTATTTTCCTCATCGAAACAATATTCATTAGCAATTACCTTCAATGGTCTGAATCGATCGAATATTTTCATTATAATGCTTTTTTATTGAACACAAAATAATATAATTAATATTTTCTTCTTAAATATACATGTTTCGAAAGAGAGTTTTTTTTTTGCGCTGAAGAGATGAGATGAAAATATCGAAAAGATCTCGGCCGCGGAGGCGAGAGCTAGGCTTAGGGAACGCGGCCTTGCCATGTGTCTTGTACGACTCGGTATAATATTCCCGCATGGGGAGCGAGCCGGAGCAACATCCACCAGCAGCATCCAGCTTTCACTACTTTCGCTTCCCCGAGATTTTAAGGTGTAGTTCAATACTGGTGTGTATCGTTGCTGGCATAAGATACACCATGGGCTATTTATCGCAAAGGAACGTCGCTGGACCCGCTTATTCGAACCGAGGCAATCTCTGGTTCGAAGGTGAACGTTCGCCCCGCAGGCATTGACGTCGATTATCGCTGGAATCTCGACTCATCTCGATACTTTGTATATACCTACATCCGTTCCTTTCTATCTTTCGACTCAACTATTTTTCAAATATATTTGTATTTAAATTTTGTTCATATAAACTATTATTTTAATTATAACTAACGGTACCCAGCATACGAAGCAATGCTGTTTTTATGGCTTAATTTATTTTACAACAAATGTCTAAGAAGAATTTTTTTTTAAATTATGTTTGTTCAAGTGCTTTTGGATATACAATATTTTTTGATGTTCCGTCTGGTGCGTACACAAAGAAATCCGAAGGTTTTTCTATGCGTAGGCATGCCACATATAGCGGTCCATGTGTGAAGCATAAATTTTTCAAATTGAATTGAATGAACATGGTTGTAGTGTATTATCTTTGTGTTTATTTGATATTCATTGCAAATGCGAGGCGAACTGGTAACTGTTTGAATTCGAATCGCATATCTGTTGGTATCATTGGAATACATGGCAACGGTATATACATGTTTTCATTTAAAATTGTATCTTAGCTGATCGTTCATCATCGCTTCGATTCATCATCGTTTTCACCGAAAGTTTGGTACCGTTGCAATGTCGTGTTGGATTGCTGTTTCATAAACGAATGATAGACATGCCAATTTATGATGTTAGAACGTGCTGTGGTATGGTTGGCAAATTGAGCAAATTCAAAAATGCAATTGGACAATTGACAACTTCTTCTTGATTCATTACAGTATCGATGGACTTGTACCTTCTGCTCCTCCTGCAAATTGACATCGCAGACATATGTTATAGCACGTGCCCGTAATATAGCACATGCACTGAGGCAATGACGATTTTCGTAATTATGTGAAATATTTGGAAAAAGTTTGTTAATCAATTCGTCCCTTGTTGCTTTGATTGCATAGAAGTTTGTTGGCAATGCGATACATTGTGTAGATTCATCAGTTTTCATTTTCCCACTTACAACGTCCAGCAATTGATTTTCGAAACGTTGAGGCGATGAATCATGTTCTGGTTGTATAAGCATGATTTTCAAAGTCAATGTATCAACGTGTCGCCATAAAAATTATGATTTCAGGCATATATTAATGTCATCAACAGATGTTGAACGTCGTATAACTGATAGAGTTTGTGTAAAGTCACCAGACAACAAAATGAATGCCGCTGAAGAACTCATTTTCTCTTAAATCCTTTAGTGTACGATGAAGCGCTTCCAATGTTTTTTTTTGTGCGCCATAGTACATTCGGCCCACATAACGAGTTAATGTGATTTGAGTGCTTTCCCCGTTCCTGAATTATTTGTTATATTGTATGTTGGTGACTCAGTGATTTGCATATTCAACGGCAATTGTATTGTTAATACGCGGTTCTGCCACTATTCAAAAACGTTGCTGCAATTTCAGATGTTGCGATAGCCAGTGCAATTTTTTTTGGTAGTATTGTCCCCAAAATAATTGAAACGAGCAACATTTTTCCTGTTACTCCGAGCGTGTCTTGAAAATACAATACGTCCCTTGTAATCGCATTCGTAATTCTGTTATACACTATGCGTTGTTGAGGAACCAATTTCATAAGATTGTTGTTAACAAATGTGCACAATTCATCGTTATTAAACTCAGTTTCTCGTTGCAAATTACGATAAAAAATTCGTTTGCAAATCGATTCAGTGAGTCAATTCCCAATTCTACCAGTTTTTTGTTAGTGATTGCTAAACATATGTCCTTAATCAAAATCAATGCCTCATTAGACCCGTTTATTGTGGAGTAAATTTCCTGGTTTTGATTCGATGAACGCAAATGATGTAGGATGTCTTCACTCATGTAGTTGTTGTGCTTTCCCAAAGATCTTTTGAATTAGATGGAACCACGTTGACGACATTATTGCAAATAGCGTGCGTATTTAGAGTTGTTGGGCAGTATCCGATGCATCGGAGAGTGAAGTGTTCCAATGTGCATAATTTTCAAGAAGATTTTATTCTTGGCAATGTTCCCAATGAATGGCACGTACTCTACCATTTACGGTTCTTAATTATTTAAATGATGTTGGTCCATGTACATTGATTAACAATAATCTCAAATAAAGGCATTCCGCATTGGTTGGGTGATAAGTTTGTATAAGCGGCCTAACGCGTCGATCGAATATACAATCGGTATGCCCTTCAATTAATTTACTTTTTTTTCTAGGTTGAAACTTTTTCACTTGTATATTTCATTTGTAATACGTTGGCGTTTCAGATTAAAGGAGCATCTTTGCAAGTATACCATTCATTGAAAAATGCAGTTAACGTTGTTTATGGTGGTGGCAATGCTCTTTCACGTGCATTTTCCATTGTGAAGTATAAGCGCAGTCCATTTTCAAGGTGCACTGACAAATGAACAACTGCTGGAGGTAGTTTATGGATTGGAAATGATGAACCGCACGGCTTCATTACTACTAATGCTTCATAATACTAATTAAATTTTTTACTTACATATTAAACTTTGGTCTCTCTGGAGGTTTCTTCGACGACGGAGTTTCTTCGATCTATGTAAGTAAAAAATTTAATTCTATTATTTTCATGGTATTCAGATCAATCGAACTGACCGAAACTAGGTGAAAAAAAAATTTCGAAAACAAAATCTGACAAAATTCACCTGAACTCAGCAAGAAGTAATATAACTTTATGCCATCTTGAGATTTTGTTATAAACCTCATTGTTTTCGTCCTATGGAGCAATTTTCAAATTGTCTGTTTTTCTCAAAAAACGATATTCTATCTTTGAAAAAAAAAATCATAGACAATTTTCTAAAAAATGAACTTGAAGCTTAGACTTCCCCCTTTATGTGTATGGTGAAAAAAATTCGTTAACAAATTTTGTACTGCAAAGGGTGCCAATTGTAAAAAAAATTGTCAAATTTTGTTTAAAAAGTCAAAATGAAGGGAATCCCTGCTTTTTAAAATGTCGTTGGTTAAATTGCGCTAGGCCAACTACCGGCGAAATGGCATAAAAAAACGTTCTCGAACTGTCTTCAACTTTTGTCCGGAAACTTTAAAACCGCCGGTAGCGTATATCCAGACCGGCCGATGAATAAATTAGAAAATAAATAAATTATCGAGTACAAAACCAACAAATAAAATACACGAATGGGAAATTGCGATTCGTTTGAGTTCCGACACACATGCAAATATTCACCAACAAGAAGTTTCCAAACTGGGAAACGAGACGGGGATCCTCGTTCCTTGCAATTGCGACCGGAATACCAAAGACTTGTGAAACACACGCAAAGTGGCCCATTGTCTCTTGCTCTTTTGCGAAGAGTGGGAGAAACAAATGAAGAGTCCATGAATAAATTTACAGTCGATTCTATACTAAGCGATTACCTATATTCAGCATTTATGCATTTGGTACGGTAATTTCTATTGACGATTTTAGATTATAGTATTTATTTGTGTATATTTATTCGACTGATTATTGCGCTCTTGATAAAAATATTTTGCTTAAAAATTCTTTGACGCTCCTAATATTTGTTTTACGTAAATCAGAAAAATTATACATTTTGCGCAATGGAGATAAATATTATAAATATTCATTTGCATAAAAAAAAATATTTTACATACATTGTATAAAACGTGACATTTGGTTTCGCCATCATTGTCTTTCACAATAATTTTCTCAAATATTGACAAAACCTACATGTATCGCAACAATGTTCCTAATGCTGCAAACGTGTGAGAGATAAAAATCAATTGTGTACTAATTCGATGTATCAGAAACCTATATTGCTATAAATATATATGCTGCTTAAAAATATTAAAGGATTTTTTCCCTCAATACAATCATTAATATTAGACAGTACGCACATTTGGATGTATTCGTCGCATGGGAATGATAAAGAAGCAGTCTGTATCTTGAAGTCTCTTCTTGAACCAGTTTTCGAGAGATATTTTTTCACTGAAATCCTACAATGTTACATGTCAACAGGAAATGGGAAAAAAATTCTTTAAATTTTCTTCCTCTAGCTTTGGCTAATATTTTCTTTTCTTGAAGAAATACGCATACTGAAATAAAAACAAACAACAATGAAGCTAAAACTCTAAGCTTTTGAATAGTTATGTTCGAATAAAAGACAGATTTTCGTGTCATTTATTATTAATTTACAGCCAAGTCTTTAAACTTTTTAATACAATCAAAAATTTGACTGAATCCAGATGAGGAAAAAAGCAGAAAATTTTTTCCCATTACTTTTTGATATGTAATTTGTAGGGTCTCGATAAAAAAAACCTCTTGAGGGATATTAAAGTAGAGACTTTATATTTCAAATTGCTTGTCCATACTCATACAAAAAATTTAACTAAAGTTACGTGCTGTCTGATATTGACAATTTTAACGAGGAGAAAAAAGAAATCCTTTAATTTTTTTCCTCGTATATATTCGTGGCTGACCAACGAAAGCACCTTCCACTTAATATCGTATACCACATGGTCGGTATGAGAAAATAAGAAAAAGAAAAAAGTGAGAGAGGTCCATGTATACAAATTGATATGCAACAGCGTTTCACCCCTCCCCGTCCCTCCTTTTCTCCCATCTGCCTGGTTGGCATTTGACGAAGCTGTCGACATTTCTTCTCATTTTGTTTTTGTGTCGCTAATACTCCACCATAGTTTTGCCACCCAACGAGACTCCGCGTTCTCGCCATTGCATGAGGTGCGAAATAACGAAGCTCGGAACATAACGGAACATTATATAATAATAACAATAAAAGTAATGATAATAATAACAAAAAATAAAAATAAAAACGACAAAATATTGTGCACTGATGTAAACATTCCTCAGTATGCTATTTACAGGTTTGACAAACGTTCTTGAATTGTTCTGCGATAGAACGTCCACGACGGAATAACGGTACAACTGTGGAGATACCTTCGCATACTCTTCTCTCGTGCCCGGCACTTTAGTGACACATCGTATGTCACATATACCTATATACAGTTGCGTAACGCATAGTCCCATCACGAGTCCTGTGCTACTCTTACTCTTCATTGCGATTTCTCGTGACTCTCGCGACCTCAGAAAATCCCGTTGTCCGGCTTTGACTTGCAATGCATGCGATGCACGAAACAAAAAATTTCTACAACGTGTTAAACACAAACGGCGATTTCGAGACAAGGAATGCGACCATGGCGGTATAAAATCACTTTCATCGCCTTTTTTTTTAATAGATATTTTTTACTTGAGAAAATGGCAGTTGATCTCAAATTTTAATAATGCGAAACTGAATCTTACAAATTTTACTTCGTAAATGTGAAATGATCCGGTCGGCGATGATTATGAAAATTTCGCCGACACTTCCTTAACCTGATTTTTAATTCGTGAAATAAACTCCCTACTCCCTCGACGGCCTTGATCTTATTTTTATGATTGAAAAATTGTCGACAGATGTTTGCATGTTACTTTACCTTCATTTCTTTCTTTTACCTTATTGGACGGTCCTGTATATATATATATATAACGTCCTCTCTCTCTCTCTCCCTATATATATATATATATATATATATATATAAGATAGATATAAGGTTTTGTTATTTCTCCTCGTACGATATTATACATTGCCGTCGCTATAACACCCACATATACACATTATAGCAGGACTATAATATAAAAAGAGCCACCGGACAACGGCGACGGCGAAAGACATCGAAGACGGAGTGAAAGGGGCGCGGCGGATTGTCGAGCCGGTTTAATATTTTCACGACTCACCGGTTCCCCACGCCTCGCTTCACTTCTTCCTTGTCATTATATGCGAGTGTATAACGCAAATATATATATATACACTCGACTCTCTCTCCCTCTCTCTCTCTCTCTATATGTATATATAGAGAGAGAGATGTGTATAGAGAGAGAGAGATGTTTATATATATATATATATATATACACACATACGCGTTTAAGTTCGGCACTAATCGAAGTGTCATTGGTTCATGGCTCGAGCCTCCTTTGCGTTCAATTATCTTCATGATAGACGTTTTCCGGGCTTCGATGCGCTCAACGATTGAGCTGCAAGTGTATCGATGCCGCGTGAATAGTCCGGCAATAATAATCGAACAGTTATTACGACAACGAAACCGAATTATACCTCGTCGTGATAAATTGTTATTATTATTATTATTATCGATATTCGTATCGACACGCAAAATTGAAGACAGATAGAGAGATGTATTGTTACGTCGATTTTAAAACAAAAGGAAAAGAGGACATCGGGAAGCTGAAATAAATTGACTGAACCGTTGTTATATAATTTTTCCAAATTTCTTATTTTTTTTATTTTTTTTTTTTTTAAATTGAACAATTCATTTTCTATTTATTCAGTTTCTTCTCTCACTCGTTGCTCGTCGATTCGTTATGGTTGGTCGTTGTTACTTCCTTGCGCTTCTTTTCCTCTTTCTGATTTTTATCTTTTTTTTTTGCTGTTTCTGTCGTAGTGTACGTAATATAGAAATATCACTTGGGGCAAATATACATATGTCGCGTACAATTCATGTATAATGTATACATATATATTTTCTCATATTCGTGTATATATGTATGTATATATAGTTTGGTGGGTTTCGCCGGCTTTTTACATCCTTGTCCTTGTTTAATAAAACACCTTAGGCAAGGATAACCGCTGTGTTTTCCCGGGGAGATTTGGCGGTTCGCTGAGAGAGGGTAATTTCTTCTTTTTTTTTTTCGTGGAGGAATTCTACGATGATGGATCAGCGGGAGAAGCCTGAGAAGAGAGTTTTGATCATGGACCCACGCGAAAAAAAAAATTAAACGGTTTTAACGTAGTACAAAAAAAGTCTCGTCTATATTACACGTTGAGTCTCACTCACGTGGCCCACCGATGCCACGAATGTTACAAACATAATTATAATTAAAGTTGTGTCTCACAATTCTCTCTTTCCATCTCTCCCTTCTTTCTCACTTTTTGTCCCACGTCGAAATCACTATTTTTGTTTCTTTCTTTTTTCTCTTTGTATCAGACTGGCGCCATCGCCAGGTGATATCCAAACCTACGAAGGCCATTCTCTTCACATTTTGTTTTTCTTTCCTCCACACAATTTTTCTCGTATGAGCGATTCTTTGAAGCGCTCGAGGCGCCGTCCTCGGGGAAAATAAGACTGGACAATGGGAGGAGAGCATTCGTTTTTTTACCTTATCTGATTTTTCAATGGGGATGGCTGGATTCATTTGTTGTTACGCTGTCGTTGATTTTGTTTCATTACTTTTTTTGTTTAAATCTCATTGATTTTTCTAGAAAAAACCGTCACCGGTAGGATCGTTCAACCAAGGGTAATTGTTGGGACAACGTACGCAAGTTTGAAGATTGAGCGTTTCCCCGGGCACCTCTTTCGAAGTCAATTTGCACGTGTGCGGTACCCAACAGGCCGGATTACCCTCGACAACGCACTTCTCTCTCCATGGTTCGAAGTTCTTTGATTCTGTCACGGTTCTTGGAGTTTGTATCCACTGTATGACTTGCGTCATCGTGACGAAGTATACGTCATTGTGCTTGGAGAGTACCTCGTCGATCCAGTAGAGGAACGCGTCCAAAAATTCGGGATTGTTTTTAAGCCAAGCGGCGTGGAAGTAGAGACCGAGAGGCGCGCGATTTTGATCGTAATGTCGATCGAAGTTGTGATTGAGAAAATCGTAAAATTGATCGCCGGTAAGTATGTTGCTGCAAGAGTCAACCATAGCACATCCTGGAAGGTATTCATCGTTCTGAGGATCCTCGCGACGGTCCAACTCATTCATCACCATTTCCCAGACTGCATGAGACCTGGAGAGGCGAGAAAGAGGAGAGGAAGAAAGATGTTAACCGACGTTTTTCTATGATCTGGTGAATTTACAGAATTATTTTTGATGCATAGCACCGGGACACTTTTCCAAGACTGTTGTAGAAGAATTTTTTCTCTGGATGGTTGTCAAAAGATCCTCGTACAACTATACCGGTATACATTGAATAGATGATTAAGAAATAAAATGATTACCTGGTTGGACAGTGCTGAAGGTTTCCGTGACAACGATGTGGCATCCTGAAGTACATGGTGTAAGGCCATAGTGGTGGATTATTGAGAGCAGCGGTGATGGTCGAATCATAGAGGAAAGTCTGTTCCTCCATCATGGTGAATTGATTGTTACCCCCGACACGGAGATAAGGAGCACGTACACCTACAACGCTGTTGTCGGTCAAATTTGCGTATTTCTCAGCAATTATCCTCATGCCCGCCATTTCCTTGGCCCAGTCATCAACAGTTGCGTCTGACCAGAAACGCTCGTCGTCGTTGTGCCTTGATTACAAATTCATATGTGAAAATACAAAGATTCTGTGCAATGTTCCCTGGACTCTTGAGTCCACGGAACATTGCAAATAACTCCATAGCCTTCGGCGATGTAGTGAAAAAAAAACGAAATGGCCTTACGAGATCGAGTGAACAGCAATCTCGTGCCCCTTTCTGTGCATCTCTTGCATCGCGGAATAGTTTGTGTACTTGTGAGACACGAAGAACGTCGCTTTGATATCACAACCATTAGGATTCTTGCGCTGTCCATTGAAGATCTCCTTGTAGAGACCAATATTGTTGTTATTTATCGCATCGTCGAAGGTAATCGTGATCATCTGAGGAACTTCCTGGTACGGTAAGTCGCCGGGTATCGCGGTACCGTCCTCGGAACAGAAACAATCGGGGAGAACACACACGGCTGGATCACAGGGTGGTGCCCGGTTGGGGTCGTTGTCCATGTCTACGGTTCGCGGGAATCACAAAATAACGATATACATTTATCGTTCGTGGAAGGAAAATTGATCGTTGATGCTTCTACGATATTTTCGAATCGGATCGGATCATCATCTTACCGCAAAGATTCTCGTCGGATCCATCGGTGCAGTCCTTATCGCCATTGCAGAAGAGACCTCTTTCGATGCAATTACCATCACCGCATGCCAATTGACCGTCCTGACAGAGTGGCTCTTCCGTATAGATGAGCGGCGTCACTTTTCTCTCCTTGTTCTTGAGTTTGCAATTATTTACGGAACCCTTCCAATCACAAGTCTGTTTCTCAATGTCGAAGTACAAACCGGCCGGACATCTAATAGCCTGTAGGCCCGAACTCGTGCACTGGATAACGTCGCGACAGTTGTCACCCTCGCCGGCTACGAGACGAAACCACTCGCCCGCGTCTTTGTCCTTACATATCTCGTTCTCAAAGCTCTCCTCTTTCTTCGCGTCCTCTTGACGTTTCACACGATTCGATGCGCCCTCTGTAAACCGAGTATTGCCGTTTTTGTCTTTTTGCTTTTCGTCAAACGCTTATGCAAGGGTGGCAGAGAGTCGAGATACTTTCAAAGCGTTGAAATCCAAAAAAAACTGTTATTTTTAATGTTATTTATAAATTGTATTTAATTACTTTTATCTCAAATCGATAAATCATATTAACCGCAACGTATGAATATTTTCATTGGTTTTCCGTTTTTTCATCTTTTCGTGATGATCGCTGGTGGATGAAATGGCACGTGGTCAGACATGACGTCGTGATATTCTTATGTTGAATTTTTGTTTTCCATTTCTGTGCAAACCGGTCGCGAGAGAGCACGCTTCGCGGGTTAAATATGGCGCGGGTGGAGAGGAAAGGGGCTTTGACGACGGCGGGGAAAGTTGTTCCCCCACAAAGAGCACCGATTCGCGGTATGATGCCCGCGGGGCTAGAAGCTGTGACGTCAGCCATCCGGGACCCACAACGCGAGGTAAAGTAATGGCGGTTGGTGCACTGGCAGCGGCACGAATCGAGAGATACCCGGCCATGGGCTTTCACGTTCTAATCTCTTATGCAACGTTTCTTTCTATCCTCTCGTGCGTATACCGTGCGTGGTACTGACACGTACTGTGTATACTTTTTCCCTTACGAATCAAACTTTTATTATCTCGTGCATGGTTTTTTACAAGCTGATGTTGGAACATAATTAGGCGCGTATAATAATTAATGACCGTTGATGGCTGCATATATTAAATTAATCATCTATATTCTCGTATGCGCGTAGAAGCTATCGCCAGATGAAAAAAAAACGCCCCAGGGTTTATCCATTTCGCGGTCTGACTTTCTTCGATATATATCAATAACCGACTTTCTTCGAGAAATCAAAGTTCAAGGAGATAAATAAAATGGAAGCGAGTTTCGAAAAACACATCGGTTACTTCCGGGCTTTCTCGGCGTAAAACATTTGTTATACCGTGGTGTTCGATATAACGGGAAGTAGTAATGGCGCGCCAGTAGTCACAGTCCGGAATGACCATCGATGTCCTCTCCCCCGCCCCTTAACAGCGCCCCCTGCCTCACCCAATCCCGCGCGCCATTCGCTCAGCTCGCACGTCTGACTAGTTTCCGACTGAATCCACTTCCCGACTCTCGACTGCACCCAAATACTACTTGATAAATTTCGTATATATGTAGATATGTAGATATCTCTATATAAACGAAATTTTATTCGAAACATATGCCGAATGTTAAGATCGATTAATTACATACAAAAAGTTTATCACATTTTGTAATGCTGTGTAAATTATTTTCAACTCTTGAGGTAATTTAATTCTTAATTCCCATTGCAAAAACTCGACCCACTTTTAACGATTTTTATCCATGCTAGTTTTAACTTTTTCTTTCTGTTCGCATTATTTGAACAATTTTTATTATGATTATTATAATATTTGAAAGCGCGCATACATCGTACCAATTTCAACTATGTTCGTGAACATTTGCGAAAATAATTTTACATCGACCCCGTTTGTTCAGCGGGGCAAATACAGCGATGAGACAAAAATGCACAATTAAATATGTAATGCTAACGAATTACTGGTTTTTTGTTTAAAACATTGTTGACTGATTGCATTAGCAATTGATCGATGACCCGTGATAAGCTTTTCGTAATTATGTGAAAATGAGTCGAACCTTAGTATAATTACTAATAAAGTATTCGAAAAAAGAGTCTTAATAAACTCGTACTCACCAACTAGAGCAATCGCTGCTACTACGAGCAGCAAAAGCGAAGATCTCATCCTCGCCACGCCGTTTTGACGCTGTGTGTGAACGAATTTGTTTCTAATCACAAAGTAATTATGTATTATACATGTACGTGATTTTATTTAATTTAAATAAATACAATTCAATGAAGAAAAAGAAAGATTTGATTGGGAATAAATTTAAGAAAACTTTCCGATGCAAAATTGTTTCTCGCGGGTGTAAAAATATGTCTATTCCCGAGCACAGTCTCTTCCTCTTACCCTCTCGCAGTCTCCAACCTTCGCTCTTTTATCGAGTGGCTCGAGTGGCCGCTTGAGTGGGGCTTCGCGGTGGGAGGTTGAAAGGATCAGGAGTGGGATGTCGGAAGTGGGGTGGGTGGGGGGTGAAGAATCGGTGTTCCACGAGTATGTCGTTGATACTCCGTTTTCTATTCTCTGTCCTAACACTGTTTCTCTTTACTACGTTATATCTTGATTTTTTAAACGCTCCCGCTGTCGTTACACACACGCGCGGCACTTCCGGGGGCTTGACCACACGTTTGCTACATTTACCTCTCACGCGTTAAATCTATATTTTTCGAAATATTTTCACCAATCTAATAAAAACAAAATAATCTTTACAAGAAGATCTTTCTTTTGTTTTACCAAATAATTTTGTTTACATCGTATTTACATGATTCGATTTTTACATAGAGATGTTATTATTGAAGAACACAAGAGGAAAAAAGGGAGAGCATAAGTTCGAGAAATAGTTAACGATGAGATATTTACTTTCTATATATGTATATATATATATATATACCACAGGCACAAATATATTATCGATGACACTACCTTCTGTATGATTATATATGTGTGTGTATATATATTTTTAAATATATGTATGTGTACACATATGTATGGATTTATAGTGGGGCACGCGGACCTTGGATCGTAGGTACCGCTTACGGACTGGCTGAGGCACGCCACTCACCGGGCCTTATATTGCCACCACCACCTTCGCAGGAGTGTGACGCTGGGACACCCATTGCAGCCCCGCTGGAACTCTTCCTCGCTCGCCCTACTCGATTCATCTCGTCTTTTTTGAGCCTCTCTTTCATTCTGTATGCTGTATATAGGAGACAGTGAGATAAATTGCATCACTCCGTGTTTTTGGGCAAAACCCAGTATGAATATGTACGATTAATATTTAGAAGGTTTGATTCATGAAGTATGAAGGTTTGTGTACAAAATATCGTATAGGATCGTCCCAGTGGCTTGGGTACAGCACCTTATGAAAATCGATCATGTCAGTGATGCAATTAAACTTACCGCCAGGCTCAACAACGTCATGGACCGCGACTACAACAACATCTTGGAAAATCGCGTATAGCTAGTGAGCCATCCATTTTACCACTGTAGTTTTCTCTCGATAGTTAACCGCAGTGAAAATGGACTTTCAGTTACAGTCTGTTTTCATTTTTGAGTGTTTGTTGGAGGCAACTTTTCTAGTGCAAAACCGGGGCATCGAATATAATTAGAACATATTCTCGGTTGACGATTGGTTTTCCAACAGTCTGTTGTTATGTTATCATATAAAAGATCGACGGATGAGGGAATGATAATACTGCCATATTGAATTACATTTGATCAAACCTGTCTGTTTATACGCTCTGAAAATATTTTCGTGTACATGGGTGGCATCTCAAACGTGCACTGGGCAAGACCGCGGTCCGGGAATGCCATAGCTATCAAGAATGCCAGCTGATTCAAATGACCTCTGAAGCAATTTAATTCCTTCTCTCTAATATATATTTGCGTATATCTATGCAATTCGCATGTACATGGCACAGCATAGTACCTACGATTTATGATCGTGCGATCGTCGTTGCACCTTTGCCCGATACAATGGGATGCACGTTACCGATCGTGATTGTGCATTCTGCTTTCCCACGAAGATTTTGTGAATCAGTAATTTCTTTATATTCTTTTAAGATGCAGATATTTTCGAGGATTATTTGAGTAATTATGCATAAATGGGCAGAAACTTAATAAAATCGTTTTCCTGTAGATATATGTTTTCTCCGCTTATGAAACTGCTGTAGATATAACGACAATGATCTACGGGTATTGTTTTATATGAAGTCTCTCTCTCTCTCTCTCTCTCTCTCTCTCTCTTTCTCTCTCTCTCTCTCTCTCTCTCTCTCTCTCTCTCTCTCTCTCTCTCTCTCTCTCTCTCTCATTATTCTAACATAAATATTCGAGTAACTCCAAAATTAATATCGCTGTATTTACGGGCATGCACACAGGCATGCATGTATCATTCCCTAAATCATTCAATGTATCCCGCGATTCGTCCAAAATTACCGTAGACATTTAAGATATTAGGGGAGTGTCGTATTATAAAAATATCGAATTACCGGGAACATAAATTTTTGGTAAACATTTAGAATATTAAAGCTTCGGTCAATCGCCGTTTCTAACTCATTTAGAAACTGCGCCTTGAATGACGTAATAATATGATAAAAACCCTAGGGCACTTCCACCCTTAATGTACACCCTCTATCTGCATAGAGACCATATTTGTCAATTTAAAAGCTCTATTATTGTATGAAAGAGAAGGAAGGCGTCTAATGACATGACATTATTTCCATTTTATTAGGACGTTGAAGGGAGGGAAGTAGTCGCTGTCTGCCAAGGGATGCGTGCGATATTCTTGCGCGGCTCAAGGCCATAAGCTGTCTCCTGTCCTTTGCTAGCTTTCATTATTAACCCCTTACCGCATACGAAGTCATATATGATTGCTAAAGATTGTTCTTTTGTTTTAGTATGTTAAAACATTTTTTTGTCAAATGCTTTGCGATAACAAACAATACGCTTTGTTGCACGGCCGAATGTACAACTAGCATTCAAAGTTTTCACGAAAAAAAAAAAAATCTTTTAACATATCGACATAAATTAGAAACGTTAACAAGGCTGCTAAAGTTTGTATGTGGTAAGGAAACCAAATAAAAGAGGTTTTCGCAAAGAAAAAAAATTATTCCAGCCCCTTCATAATTCATGCAATAAGCGATTTAATTTGGAAATCAGAAATATGACAATTATGAATTGTCATTGTTGTAACGAATAAGTCTGCTGGAAATTGGTCCCATTAATTATAACCACCAATCATACAGGTATTCCTACGGTTTAAATATATAATAAGCTGTATACTTGAATTTTCCAGATTTTGGATGGTTTGAACATAATTTCTCAGCTGCTTTTATACTTAATTCAGTAAAATTTCCAAATGAGAGTCATTTGAATATGCTAACGATTCGACCGACCGCAATGCCGAACTTTTCACCGTTTCATATGCTGATGGAGGTCAACTACGATATATGTACGTTTGCGAAGATATTTTGGAATCTATGTATCAATCGAATTGAACCTTCTAGGTTTTGGAAGAAACTAGAAGCAGGCAAAAGTTATTGTCATTGCAAAGAATGTAGTAAAATTGACGCTTAGTGTCTTTTAATGCCTTACAGATATAGTTATTTTTAATTGCTAAAATTTCAACAGTTGTGTGGTTAATAGTATATGGACCATCTACCTATTAAGTTTCGGCCCATGATGCGGTCTCAAGATTTCGGGTCCATTTCTCTTTCTATCATCGAATTTTACGTCATAACACAATCAATGCTTTCGAAAGTTCGGGCCTTGTAACTCTGAATTTTGAGAACCTCAAAATTGAACTGCCTTCATAGATTGCAAAATTAGTGTTAATTAATGTTCAGCTGTAATGATTCTGCTGGCAGCATAAAAAGCCACTGCGCATCTTTTGTGAAAGAGTTTCGAATTTTCACACGAAGTGGTATTTATATTCCGAAACCCTTTTTATGATTGTTATTGAAAATATTGTTATTTTTTTTATTCTATAAGAATGATCCGTTACAAAGACTTTTTATCCGACAGTCGATTATGTGTGTTTTTTATTGACATTTGCCATTAGGTTATGGTTTGTGTAAATAGATTAAATTATAAATTTAGTAACATCCTTTTTTCAAATCTAATAGTTTTTACTAATCTTTAAGCAAATCGATATTAAAGAGATTATTCAAAGATAAAAAATATCTTTTAAAAGATATTTTTTACTGTATTATTATTTATGGACTTCGGACAAATTGACTCAAAACTGATTGCATAATGCTAACAACTATGACCGACTATTTTCGAGGTTCGATCTCTTGAGATGCGGTAATTGAGTTCAAAAATGTATTTTTCTTTCAATTCGTGACCTCATTACAATTTTTTTTCTTTTAGATGAATTTTTATATATTACAATTGAGGGCTGATTTAAATTACACCTAAAAATGGTGAAGATTAAAATATAGGAACGTGGATAATTTCGCTATAAGTATATAAAACCAAGTCAATATCGAGTGTTCCAAACACCCAATCTCAAAGGGCTCAAACTTTCTAGCTCATCTATTTTCAAGACGTAATTAAGATGTCAGAATTGCAGACGAATATAAAATTTGGTGCCAGATAGCTCGATCGTTAACAGTAGAATGGTCCATATGTATATATATATATATATATATACACACAAGTGTCATAAGGAGAAAAGAGCCTGGGCGTAAGATAGAACTTTCGATTATTTCTGATCTTTCACCAGTAACAACAGCAGGTAGAAAGATCGATCCAAGAAGGCCAAAGGCTAAGCCACGTAACATATCGTAATGCTACGTAACAATGAAGATCATTCGTGACGAGAGGACCGGCGACATTTACGAGTTACAAAGGGGCCTGAAAAGATGGATTTCATAGGAATAAGTATTTGATTTAATTGAAATCCAACCAATTTTAGTCGAAACAAATTTGCTCGTGTGCGCATTGTTTCTTTCGTACTTTTGCTTGCTTCGCCTTTTTTTTATATGTTCAAATCTGAGAACCGAGAAAGATCTTGACATTTCGCTGAAAGTTCGTCGATGAGAGGGCGAGAGAGTAGAATGTACGCAGCTTGATCGCAAAATCGAAATGATATTCACTCAGACTCGTGCTGACAAGATTACAGGCTAAATGAAAGATAAATGAGCAGGCGTGAAAGGGGGGAGGGCGACCATTGCAAAGCATTCTTGGCATTTATTTTTTTTTTGAAATTTCAAGAAAATATTATACATATTTATTTTATTTAACAGTGGATAGATCAATTGCAGTTTTTGAACATTATTTTCCTTGAGAAACGGACAGAGAGATAAAATCGATAAATCTGTATTCTTTCTGGTCTTTCATAGCCCCCACATATGTCGGCCAGGTGAAAGGAGAAGAAAGGAAGAGGAATCAGCGTATATGTACCCATGGTAATGTAGCTATATATGCAGAGACGGCGGATCCCCCGCCTTTTCAGTTCTCAGCAAGGTGTATATAGGTTCGCTTCTCGAAGGAGAAGGAGTCGGAACTTTCTCTGCCTGGAGCCAACATAGCCCCGTACCAACGGCACGACTAAAATTCCACGTGACAAGTATAGTACGTACGTGGAATGTCAAGCTATACCAGAGGCTCCACCTGTTGGAAATCATCTGGACATGAATCGAGGAACTAGGCAGATCGGCTGTAACGATCGTCGGATTCACCCACGACGCATGATAAATTACCAATCGACAACTGCCGATTTTATTTTCAAGAGTTTTCCAACTATCGATATATATCGTAAAAAAAAATAGTTGTAAACAGATTTGCAATAAGAAGCGAACCTGACAGACATGTAAAATTCCTCTGTATTTTACGTATGAAACAATAGACCTGGATTATATAAATAATTGTGAGAAATTATGTTTTTTAGCGTTAATGCATTTTCAAAAATCCAAGATGCATCATTAATAATTGATAAAAAGGAAATCATTAGTTTCTTTATGAATAATCAGATCATAAAGTAGTAGTAAAAGTTAAGATTTGTTTGAAGTTCGTGCACATGCGCTGAGAAAATCAACGACCAATCGATCGATCGTGAACATTCGTGATGTAGTGTCTGCAATATTCGGAAAAGAACCGAGATAGATAATGACAGTCACGGTTCAAATAATGACGTACGTTAGCGGTTTACAAGGGACGTATATATATCATCGATATTTGTATTCTTTCGGCAGATGATAGGAACGCTCGGGGAAAACTCGGTGTGATAGTTTTTCACGATCAAGCAAGGTTGAATATTTTTTTTCATTGCCTCCGCCCTTTAGACTCGCGAAGCTTTTTCTGGTCGGAAAGCAAATATAGCGCATCAGGGTGTCTATGGTATCTGTATCGATTGGCAGCGACACGATTTGGTATCTGTTTACCGTATACTCGTAGAGTTACGAGGTAGTGCATACCAATTCGACAATTCTAACCCTTAATTTTCCAGAAATGGATTTACTATTTTTTTACAGAATTCAAAGAACATCATTTTTATTGATAATTATTTATCTGGCGTTAATAGGTATAATTATAATTTTTGATCCAATACATACTTTTTTAATTATTTGCAGGATAGCATATTTAACGGCGTTTCTTGCAGTAAAAACATTTTATTTTGGTTGGATGTAAATTCCAACTCGCTAACTTAATGGTTTTTTCAAGTCGGTATTTTCGTCATAGCATTCATCGCAGGTGTTCGCAGGTCGTTCCAACCAGAGATGGGCATACTTTTAGTATTCGAATAGAAAAATAATACCGAATACATATTAGATAGGTATTCCTTTTTTTGGATAATCAATCCCCCTCTATTCAGTATTCGTTCCGAAAATGTATACTTAATCCTACTCGATTCAATATTTATCCGAAAATTAATAATGAATTCTATAGGATTCAGTATTCGTTCCGAAAATGAATACTGAATTCTACTGGAATCAGTATTCGTTCGGAAAATTAATAATGAATGCAATTGAATTCATTTGAACATAAGTTCAAATGAATACTGAATTCAAATGAATACTGTAAAGAATCCAATTCGATTCAGTATTCATTCTATATACGGATATCATGAAATTGAATAGTCTTGAAAAATCGAAAGAGAACAAGTTCATTCCATTGAAACCTGCGATGCATGGGATATATGGGATACAGGGAAATCGATATAAATGAACATATTCGTTAAAAATTTATCGAGTAATGAGTATTGGCTGATACAAATCTCGCGCATCTCCGTTACTTAAGCAAAACACTGGGCGACTTCACCAATTTTGATTTGCGTTACAGACTGCTAGTATGCGTTGCTCAAAGTTTTCATCATTTAATCTATTGTATTGTGGCAAATTAATCATTGTTGCATGGGAAAATAAGCGTTCCACCGGTGCAGATGATGAAAGGGGTGTGTTACAATGCAGAAATAATTGTTTGACATAAGGGTGTTGATAGGTGCATGGATCTTTCAGATAACGTACAACTTCTATTTCACCATCCCACGATTCAAATACGACGTTATTGCCGTCGAAAATATCAGGATTATTGTCTAAATCAAAAATATCGCCCACTGGTTCAGGTACGTTGCTTAGGGTAGGATACGCTGGCTTCGTTAAGCTTTTCGCAGTCTCCGTTACCCTTATCAGACTAATTGTTGAACAATGTTGTCTAAATCGCCTATCGATTTAGTTTTGAATTGTGGGAGAAGAACAGCTGCAATAGCAGCGTTTTCTCCATTACACGCCTTTGTAAAAAAATCAGAAAATCGAGTATAACACTCTCGATAAGGCCCTTGAGAATTGGTTTGCAGTAAGATAAATCATTCCCCTCCAACAATTTGCAGAGTCGCCGCCGCAACGAAATTAAGCTAATTGTCAAATAGCCATAGAAACAATATGTTTCTCCCTGCAACTTATCAATAGTTTCAGCGATAGGCCGCAAACATATAAACTATTTCACAATATACTTATAATCCGATTCCGTCACAGGTATCTTATTATCGATCACGGTGTCAAGTTTATTTATTTGCCTTCAGAGGCTCACAATTTGTTCCAATGAAGAAAACCACGAAGTCTAGCGTGTTATGTCTAGCGTAGCTGCTAGGGCGGGGAGTGGGCGACTGCAACGCTTCTCGACACGCTCGACAAAATTCAGAGCAGTCAATGCCCGAGAAATAAAAATGACTGCGCAATAATATAATAAATAACATTGACTGCTCTGAATTTTGCAACCCCAAATGTAACGCCCTACACTGTCCTAACCCTATGGCTAAGGCGGGAGTGGGCGGCTCCAACACTTCTCGACGCGCCTCTGATTAGACCAACTTTAAAAATGTATATCACGCAAACTATTAAAAATATTCCCAATGTATATTTGCAACTTTTGTTTGTAATGATCCCATCTACCTTAGAATACAGCCTGTTACACCTTATGAAATTCACCCTATATATACTCGTATATAGGGTAAATCCGGGGGAGATGGCCAAAGGGGAGAGATGGTCAATCAAAATATTTCATAAAATGTTCTGTTACGATTTGAGAACCCTTTTTCTTTATACCAAACTCCAAATAATTTCAAGTCTCACCTAGCATATCGCACAAATCGCCACCTGCTCGAGCTGGGTGACGTCATCTTAACGCACCTTTCCTTCGAACTCAGAAAGACCACGTGACATACACTTTCTTTCAAACTCAGACAGACCACGTGACATACTCTTCTTGCGAACCCAGAAAAGCCATGTTACATACTGTTCTTTCGAACTCAGAAAGACCACGTGACATACACTTCTTTCGAACCCCGAAAGACCACGTGACGTACTCTTTTTTTCGTACTTGGGAAATCCCGTGATATGCTCTAGCAGCCGTGCGTGCACCTTGCCGCTGACGGCACAGTTCGATATTTTCCCTTAACGAACTCACTCCGCCTAGGCACTCTTCCACTATGTAACTAGTCATACTAGCCCAAAGCAGCTACTAAAAATTAGTATAAAAGGGCGACCTTTTCCACTAAGGAGTGAGTTACAATTTCAACGGGGACCAGCAACGCAAACACTTTGCGCAACAGAATCTGCAGAGCATTCTTGCTCGTCGCCTGTTTGAGTATAAAAGTTGTAAACTCATCGGGACTAAGCCTGTATATTGTAAAGAAATCGTGGAGTCAAAAAGTGACGTGCTCGTGAAAAATAAAGTCTGATAACCGAACTCGCGTCGACCATAATCTTTTCACTCCTCACCGAGTCTACAAGAATCATCGTCGCATCGCATCGAGCTTCGTCAGATCACCAGCATCACACTACCAGCGAAAGAGTGAGTCGAATCTTTCTCATACAACCTTTCGTATAGGTCAAGAGTGACCATCGGACCAGTCAGTAAAGACGGGGCCGTCCTAATCGAAAACCCCTCCGAACGAATTGTAGTAATGAAAAGACCAGATTTCCGTCCCGGGAGGAAAGGGCTTAATTGCCTTGCCTCGAAAAGAGAAATCGAACCGTGTTACGCATTCCCATACTCAGGAGAGTTCAGCGGATTGTAACAGTTGACTAGAAGTCAATTGCTTTAGCTTAGTTTACTTCGCATTGAGTGTAAGTACAAGTGCACGTCAACAAATTCAGCAAAAACAAATGCAAAAGAATATAAAATATTAAATAATTGTTGGGTCTCCTGCTAATCTTTTCTTAAGGACTTATATTTTATGTCATGGTGATAAAAGATTGCAGAAAAAAGGCTTGTTTCTGCGTTTTTCCAACAGTGCATGGACACAGCTGTCTGATAAGATACAACATTTTCGTACCTTTTATTTATTTATTTGCTTTTTATGTGTGGCCATCTTACTCAGAAGATTAGGAGGGATGGCCACCTTGAGTCAGGATGTGACGGCCATATGGCCATCTTACACCGAGTGCATAATTATATGTTCTGTGCAGGTTTTATTTTTATTTCTTGTTCCTTTTAGATGCCAAATACGTATGAGAAAAAAGCATATGCTATGCGAGGAAACTGGACAGAAGATTCGTTAAAAGCAGCTCTGAAAGCCGTAAAAAATGATGGAACGTCGATTCGTACAGCCGCTATAATTTATGGTTGTACCAAGAAAGCCCCAAGAAAGGCGGTACGAGCAGAATACTGACAAAGAAGTATCGATGGGACCATGTTCAATGTTCGGAAAAAAATGCGACGATCCTGGCTATTCATACCACCACCATGTAAAAAACGCGGTTTCTCTTAATAATTAATGGTTTTAGAAAAATAGTCTATGAGTTCACGGAGCATTTACATTTAAAACACAGGTTTAATCAGAAAAATGTAAAAGTAGGATACGACTAGTTGCGGCGGTTCCTGAACCGAAATCCTTACATTGTTTTATCAAAGTCAGAGGGTGTCTCCTTGACTAGAATCCATGCCATGAGCAAAACAGAAGCTCAAGGATATTTTGAACTTCTTGAAGAAGTATTAATGCAGGGTGGTGAGAAGCTAACCCCTAATTGTATAATTAACATGAACGAGGCAGACTTGCAATCAAATAATCGTCCTGGGCACGTTCTTGCTGATCCACGGAAAGGGTAGAATGCATAACAATTATAGCCTACTGCAACGCTGAAAATACATTATTACCACCTGCTTGCATCATGAAGGGCAAACATAAAATACCTGAATTCAAAGACGGGATGCCTCCTGGGACAAAAGTCATCATGTCTCAAAAATCCGCATACATCCTTCAACTATTTTCCTTCAATGATTGAAAATACATTTTGTTCTAAGGAAACCAGAATAAAAAGTTCTCCTTTTGCTAGACGGTTCCTCGACACATGGCGAGTCTTTAGAAATGTTGGAATATGCCAATAATAATGATATTATTTTATTATCAATACCGAGTCATACGTCTCATTACATGCAGCCATTAGATCGGTCGGTATGTAAGATTTTAAAAATCCATTTTTATGAATAGTACCGACTCTGATTGAAATAAAACCCTGGTCGCCGAACGATCGAGGAGCACGCGCTCAGTCCCTGGACTTCGCCCCTAGAGGATCGCAAATCGCTCTGCGGCCCACTTTTTCGTCACCTCTCGCATGAACTCGTGGGCGACTCCTGTGGCCCACTTACCTGCCGGTTCGTCCCGGCACGCAAAGCAACTTGACTCTGGTGACACTGCCTAGTTGTGCCAGCAGATTTACGCAGTCATTGAGTAGCCCAGATTTAACTACATCTCTGTGTAGTAGTCCTAGCGCGGTACGACTGTTGCAACATATATATACATGTTTGCCTTTATATCCCCTCTCCAGGATACTACGGGTACAAACCCTGATAGCAAACAGCTCCGTCTGGACCTCAGATGCAGTGTGGATCAGGGAGTAGGACGTTTCCGTCCGTGGTCTCTCACACCACACACCTGCTCCCGCTCCCGCCCGCGATTTGGCCCCGTTTGTGTACCAGAATAATCCCTCGGATTGCAGTATGCAGCTTGGGTCCTCAGCCCACAGACATGGGCTGAGGACCTGTCTGCCTAGAGGACTGTGTAATTGAATTGGAAGTGGTCCTTCCACGGGCACCAGTCCCCGCCGAGTCGAGTGATCTGCTTCAGATCCCCCTCTCGAGAGAACTGAAGCATGTCCGCAAACAGCACCCCGTGACGTTCTGCTCATGAGCAGCCAAGTGGCCGCATTTCTCGCCTGTTATGCAGAGCTTCAATAGTCCCGGTGGGGGTGATGTTCATTGCTCCTGTTGTCGCCAGTCCTGTCTGCCTGTAGACTCGGTCCAGGACTCCTGACATTACACCAGGGTAATTGCTACTGATTGCAATGCAAACTTCATCGGCAAACCCCTCGAATTTTATCTTCAGTCTCCCGAGTCTGCACAGGAGCCCGTCGACTACCATGGGCCACATAAGGAGCGAGGATACCCCCCCCCCCCCCCCCCCCCCCCCGGTATCCTCTGCCGACATATGCCTTGACATCAGTCCCGTCGAGGCTGGCTGTAATAATGCGCGATAGGAGCGTATAACCCATCCAGTTGATGATTGTGTCCTCGACTTGGAAATCCCTTGTTGCCCCGCAACTCACTTCGAGTGAGGTGTTGTCAAACGCCCCTTCGACGTCTAAAAAGAGGGATACGGTGGCTTGATTTTTATTAAGGGCACCTTCTACCTCGCAGACCAGGCTGTGGCGGACCGTATACACGGACCTGCCCGCTTGGTACGCATGTTGAGACTGCTGCACTGCAATTCTGATTAGTGCCCCATCTCTGATGAACCTATTAACGAGTTTTCCCACGGTCTTTAGTAGGAAGGACACCAAGCTGATGTATGTGAATGCCTTGGCTTGGTCATATCTGATTTTGCCCTGTTTCGAAATAAACATAATAATGACCTATCTCCAGGCTTGGGACACATATTTCAGTGCAAAACAGGACCTGAAGATAAGGTTTAGGTGCCTGACTAGGCCCCCCCCCCATTTCTGTAGAAGGGCCAGGAAGGTCCTGTCGGCTCCGGGAGCCTTGTACTCCTCGAAAGAGTACAAGTGCCCAATGGATTCTGTCGTTTGTGACCAACTTCACGGTGGTTCCCCAATCACCTGGTGTAATGTCAGAGACCTTGATCCCGTTTGTGAAGCCCTGCCCAGCTAACCCAGATTCAGGGAAGTAATCCTCCAATAGGTGTGCCAGTATGTCTTCATGTCTCGCTACTACGTGTCCGTTTTGGTGAGTCCACCAAGCTTAAATTGTGATCCATTTGCGAAGGCTGCGAAGTATGGCTACTATGGGTAGAGCCTTGACCTCGTTGCAGAATTTTCCTCAGGCCACTAATTTGGATTTTTTAGCCCTTTAGTAGGTCCTTTGTTCATTACTGTAAGCTTCCCAGTTCGGTGCGGCCTTTGTCTTCACTGCTTTGTTGAGCAGGCGATGCGAGCACGAGCGTAACCTGCTCAGCTCCTTGCTCCACCACACAACCCTCCTGCCCTCTTTGTATATCCTGAGTGGGCACGCAGCTTCGTAGAGCGCATATGATGGAGGAGGTAAGCAAGTTCACTCCCGCCCCCCTTCGTTGATCCCCCCGTCCGTTTCGGCGAGCTCCTCACTTCTTCGAACACATCTTCTAGTTCTTTCTTGCAGAGGTCCCAGTCGGTGGTCCTGGAATTGTGATACGTTACCGAGGCGTGCTGGGCCTCCCCAGTTTCCAAGCTAAAGGTTACACGGCAGCTCTCGGTGATCCCAGAGTATACACTCATCGTCCACCAGCCACTTTCTCAATTGCTGCGCAACTCTAGCAGAGCACAACGTGAGATCAAACACCTCGTGTGTCCTTATTGTGACAAAGGTCGACTTCGATCCCTTGTTCAGGATCTCAGGAGCTTCCCCAGATGAAGGGGTGCGAATTTGCATAGCATCCTATCGATAGGTGTAGCCCTTCCCTCCGCAGTATTCTGCCTTCGGTTCCTCCGTAGGGGGATGTTCGGCCGAGTCGTAGGGCAGATATGGCAAACAGGGATGAGGTCCGTTTTTCTTCCGCGCATCCTTAGCCTTACCGATGCTACCACTAGGTCCCTGCTACAAAATCGGCTCAGCTTCAGGGCACGCTGTCGTTCGCTACAAAGACGTAGGCCTTTGGGCTGGGCTCAGTGAGATTGTAAATTAAGATGCTGTTTCGCTGGTCCATCCCTTTCACAAGTCCCTTGTAAATCCAACGTTCTTGTGTCAGGCATACTTATGTCTGTCTGCTTCACCCCAAGGTTCCGGTTGTGTACAGCTGAGGCCGCAATGCCGTGTTGCAAGTTGATTTGGGAAAAAAGAGTGCACGCATCATGCTTTGTGTCTGCAGCCGTTGGCCTTCTCCTTTTCATGCAGGAATGGGGAGAGAGGAACAGTATTTGGGAGGGCGTAAGTTGGATACGGCGTGGTTGGGAGGAGGAGAGCCATGTTTATCGTCGCATGCCATGTCCCTCACCTGCGTGTTCCTCAGGGTCCACCGTTACCACGACAGTCTCCTGAGGTAACTTTTGTGGGCCCTACAGAGACTCTTCGAGTGCTCTTGAAATTTCCTCTTCTTCTCCGTTAGGCCCGTCATTACCAACTTTCTGGCCTTCAGCGGTCTGTCTCTGGCTTCGGCCGCTCGCCTTTCCGGTCGGGCTGAGCGTTCGTCCGCCTCCGCGGGCCCAGCGGTCGTAACCGCTGGTTCCGCATCGGCGGGCGCTCACTCCACTCTGTCCGGTCGAGTAGTGGCACCGCTGGTCGGAGTGGTCCCTTCAACCGTTTCTGGCTCCGTGCACCCAGACGCGATGCCGTCGCCTCGCCCGAACTACCGCAGGGACATCCCCTTGTCAGTTCCCCCCCGGTTTTCCTCCGGACCTCGTAGAAGCACGCCCAGGTCCGCCCGAAGTAAGGGTCGAACCCCCTCTCCTTCAGCTTCGCCAGGGACTCCGCAACCACTACTAACACCGCGTGGACTGCGATCCGGACAGCTTTCCGGTCCCACACCCTCCACCTGGGAGTATGCAGTCCCGGATTTTGACACTACATCCTAGCGAGGGTGGTGTTCATATCCTCGCTTATACCGAGGAACACCGTGGTCATTCTTAATACCCTGGGGAGGTACGCTTTCTCTAAAACTTGGAGCACGGCGCCCTCCCAGGGTTTAATAATCGGAACGACCGCTTTTAACCACGCTTTCGGCTGGCCATTAGAGCAGGTGACCCAGAGGATTCTCTGGTCGCAATGGGTTCCCTCGAAGCACGGGACCTCCTGTCCCACAGGGATGGAAACCACGGCTGCGAGTAACGCGGGAGCTACCAGCTCGTCCTGTTTCTGACTAAGAGTGGTGCTGGGGTCGTTGGCTGACGCAACGGCCAGCCTCTTATCCCCAGAAACCGCGTCTCCGTAGATCATGAGCCTGCGGAGTACTCTGCTCTTTTTCTGCTGCCGTATAATGCTCCGGCGGCATGCTGTCCGACGCCTGGGCCTTTTGTTTATGCCCTGTCCCTCAGCTGTGCTCGAGTGAGTCGACTCGGAGCTCTGGTCCTACGCGACTAATCTCGCGTTGCAAGCCCTCCTTTTCGCTGCCTCACTCCGGCAAGCCTTCCTCGTTCCTGCCTGCACTGAGTCGGTGGTCCTGGCTTCCTCCTCAACCCCCACAACTGATGTCGTGACGGTCAGACGCCGTGTTCCCGCTGTCACGAGATCCACGGAGTCCGATCCGTCCCTTCCCTCAGTTGTCTGAGCTATTGCTGGTACTTCTTGATAGTTCCCCGCAACAAACCTTGCTTCTACTACATTGATTTTAATAATGGTATCCATAAGGTTCCTACGAGTAAGCTGAAAATAAAAGTCCGTCACCACAGAACTCGTTATGGGGGTGAGGCTATACACAGGACACTGTCACCTTCGAAATCACCTGCACCTCCTCGGGAATAGCGAGAAGGCAATATGTAGAAAGTGTGGAGAAGAGGTAGAAACCTCTCTCCCCATACTTTGTCAATGCCCGGCGCTAACAACAAGCCGGTCAATGTACCTGGGACAAACCTTCGCGTATCCCAAGGAGATACACATGCTCACACCAATGGATTTAGTTCGATTTGCAAGGACGACGGGTCTTCTGGGGTGAGGAGAAAAATAGGGGGAGCACAATGGGATTATGGCCTGAGTACTCTAAGTGAGGGGCCGGCAGCCCCCCCCCTCCCCGGGCTTAATAATAATAACAATAATATGCCACTTAACTCACTTTCTTTGGTCTCCCTCAATATGTTTTTCAAAATATAAACAAACTTGTTGTCTTTCGAAAATACCTAAACCTGAGATTCTATTGAGAGAGAGGGAGACAAAGAAATTTAAACTGCTTAGAGCTTTTTTTTCACAGATATCACAGAATTTTTATTTTGCCTGTCCTTTTTTTTCTTTAATGTTACTTTTGTTTGAAATTTTTCTTTTTCGAAGGTCGAAGTTGCAGTTACTGCAATAAACATCATATGACATAAAGTTTCTAGTATTAGTAACTTTCAAATATTTGAGATATGCGTGGAAAATTGATGGAACAGAACTGGCTTAAAATTACTTCCTAGCATTTTTAAAATGTCAATCTGAGTCACCCATGACCACCCGTGACGAAGACGAAGAGCTAAGATCATGAAAACAATAACATCAACAGTTGAATTAGTGCAATCACATCAATGAACAAATTTTTGCGCTTTTGATTCAAAGTCATTTTCTGAACTGTCTCCTTGCTCCTGTAGCTCCGGTTCACGTTGATTTTCAAATGGTTGCGGAGTTGGGGGTGTCGGGGACTCAGATGATTCACTAACAATAAATTCAAGGTCAGATACAGGAACATCGGATTGACTCAATGACGATAATTGAATGTTGTGATTATTAGCCTTAGGATTTGGGCTTTTCTTTGGTCGTTTTTGCTTCAGGTATTGCTTGTGTAGTATTGAATCTTTGCCAACTTAGAACATGAGAGGGAAGATTCTATTAACATCGACAAACATTACCACACGACATAAGAATAGACTTTTTTAAACTAAAAGTAAACTAAAATAATACCCCATTTATTTATAAACAAAAATTCTTAACCTTTAGTGCCCTGTTGCTTCTGCTACGGAACCAAACCGAATTAACAGAGTATTCGGTCAGTTTGGCTCCGCAGCAGAGCCAAATGTTATTAGTATATGGTTATGCTGAAGATGCTATAAGAGACGAATAAATATTGTGATGAGACTGCACATGGGGCATTGCGTCCAAAGATATTACATCACGGTGAATTACAAAATGAGTACTCAAAATAATTAAATGAATACTCTGGTAACTTAGTTTGGCTCCACAGAGTCTCTGCTGCAAAAAGGTGGCTGGCCGTGTTGTATACCGCCGCTTTTAAGCAACGCGCCTGGCTTGACGGGGCTTTCCTTAAGAATTAGCGTGGCGCTGAACGTGGTAATAATAGGTACCTCATTATCACGATTAGTGTTTGAACTTGGCATGCGCGAAAATTCTGCCTCTGCATGCAAAATGTTGGCAGCCTCATCAAGCACCTGATTTTCGGTGTTTGATTATAAGTGTTTTTCTGGGCCAGGTATATTCGTCTCACTACTGCGCTGCAGCGGGAAAGCAGCCTTAAATTGTAAATGCAGGGATATCATAGTATAATCATGGTGGGATTTCTAGTGCAGGTTTCCGTTATGAAGTGTAGAAATATTTCTAGAACTGGGGCGTTGTACCTCATGTGCCACGGCTCTTCCGATAGACCATGGTGTAGTTTCCCCCACTATGTCCGAATAACCACACGCTTTATAGCCGACTAGGGTTTTTTTTCATCGCTTGCTGGCGGCTTCTGTACTCACGTTCATTCTTCTTCACTGTGCTGAAGAAGTTACGCGTACTTCGAAAAATGACGTCTAATACCTCGAGTGATAGTGACAATATAAAGAATTTTCTCGAGACACGATTGAGGAAGCTCGAAAAAATTGTTAAAAGGAGAAAGTATGGCAAGAAGCGAAAGAGTAGGTCTTTATTTCGTCTACGTGCAAGGGAGTTTTAGAAACCCGAACAATGGGCGACGCGATTCTAATTGAGTTGGCAGTAAGATGGGAGGAAATCGTAAGAAAAGATCTTCCTTCCGAGGAGGTATCGTCGCTTGTAGAGAAGTACTAACCGCCAAAAATGCGACTTTTATAGATCCGCCGCAGATCAATTCGGAGGTTCGGAGGTTGTCGCGCTTTCGGAAACTAACAGAAAGAGAGCCGAGAGGATTGTTGCCAAACAAATGAGGATCGTCGCATGCCAATCGACAATTTGGAGAATGTTTCAGGCGGTGCTCTGCGATAAGTAGGAAAAGTTATCTCTCCTGGAACACTTAGGTAAGTGCCGTCAGTTGCCTCCTGACGGAACTTCAACGCAACGAGTCCTCGGTCAGAAAAAAATTTGAATCTCGCCAATTTGAACACACCGTTCGAGAGGTCTTAGCGTCGGCAACGGCGGACGAATTATTGTTCGGCAAGGGTCTAGACGAACAAATCAAAGCTGCGAAGATGCTCGAAACCGCGTTTCGCGAATTGAATGCGAGTTCGTCAGCGGTCAATTTTAAGACTTAAAAAACCGCGGGAGCCCCGTCCCGTCATCAGAACGGATCACAATTTCACAGAACGTCAGAAGCGGGCGGGAGGAAACCGAATATATCGAGGAACCTGAACAACACTTCAAGGCAGAGAGACCACTGTCGTCAAGAGGAACCCAAGAGGACACAGGAACATCATCGCTGCAAGAAATAGTAGTCCAATCTGTAAGTAAGGTCGTCCCAGAAGGAGCTTTGGAGTTGATAATTTCGTCGCTTCGCCCTTCTTTGCTAAAGCAGTATGACTGCGGTTTGCGAAGGTGGTGGTTGACAGAAACAAATATCGAAATGCTATTTGAAGAATTCAAAAAGGAAGCAGCACATGGATCTTTGAACTCCCTTAGATCAGCGATTTCCTTGATTGTCGGCCCGTACGTGAGACAGGATTTTCGTAGTAGATGACTGTTTAAAGTAATATCGGAGCTTCGGGCATCGAGACCGAAATACGAACATACATGGGACCCCAAAGTCGTTCTAAATCATTTCGACAAGCTAGGTGCAAACGAGAAAATTTTTCTGATGTTGTTGTCGGGGTAACTCATCACTCTTTTGGCTCTTATTACGGGACAGCGGATGCAGACTCTCTCATTAATCAAGCTGCAAAATGTGGAAGGAAATCACGACACGGTGCAAATTAGGATACCGGACCACATGAGTTGTACATCGAAACAGAAAATTATTGTTGTTTCTGTTACAACTGCAAAACATGAAGATTTGAGATACATTCCAGCTCTCCCTCAGGGTCAGGACAAGATGGAATGTATCATACTTATAGTTCATTCGTTATTGCAATGATTCTACTTATGATCAATGATAAAAAATTACAATACAAGATAACTGTATAATAACATTTCATATACTGATGGTAATAAAATATTTATATTTTGTTGTTCTATTTTTTGCGTCATAAAATGAATTCTTCCATCTTGCCCTTCTTTCACCTATCTCCTTCAAAGTAGTCACTATTAGATATGATACGCTTATGTCAATGCCTCTTCCAATTCTCGAAAAACTTCCGGAACGCGATATTTGCGATAGCGTTTAGGTCTTTCAGTGAAGCGTTTTAATCTCATCTATGTTTATAAAACGACGGCCCATTAGTTCTATTGATTTTGGGGAACAGAAAACGTCGCACGGGGGCCATGGCTGGCGAATATGGAAGCTGGGGCATCATTACAGTACTGTGTTTTGTAAAAAAAAAATCATGAGCAAGCAATGAAGTGTGAGCAGGTGCCATATTATGATGCAGAAGCCATAAATTGGCTTGTCACAAATCCGGACGTTTTCATCGGAGTCTTCGACGGACGCTCGTCATCTTCAACGTCTTCACGGCCTTCTTAGGAACGCTTATACCACTCGTAAAGCCTTGTTTTACTCGGCAGATTCACCAAAAGCAATATTTAACATTTCTAAGACATTGATGCGCTTTTTTCCATTCTTATAGCACAATTTAATGCAAATTGTAAGATCGATTATGTACATACAAATGAAAAATCGCCAATCGTACTAAAACAACCTTTCGACAACTGACAACGGACTAAACATCCAATATGGCTGAAAATGTATAAATAGTTTTGAGACATGTGTACCAACACAATAATGAAAAAAATCAAGACAATCGGACTAATAGAACCTGCGAAATTACAAAATTCCCGATATTTATTTAACGCACCTTGTATACACACAAGTTGCTCCCTGTGCCGTCCATAGGTGGAACGTCCAACACTTTATTCGAGTCAGATAGAAAATTTTAACTCTTAGAAGTATGGCGATAGACCACATTACCACTTCAACATTTTTTAATTTTGTCAATTTTCTACTTTTTAACTCAGGTACTCAGAGCCGGTTTTTTTATACTTTTGAGTTACTTTAGTGATGAAAGACCATAAAAATGCAGTCTAATTGGCATAATTCATAATAATATAAGATTTATAGATAAACAAACAAAGAAAATGACGATTTTTTTCGGAAAAATTCATTTTTTAAGAATCTATCCAAGGAAGTAACTTGAAAATTAGATAGAGTGGGGTTTTAGGGTTACTGGTTATAAATCTAGTGTCAGATTTTTTAAATTCATGATAGCGGACGCAAAAACGCAACTCTATGAGAATATTGATGAAAATTTTTTTTCTGGAGTTTTTGGGGTCGCTTATTATAAATCCAATATCAGATTCACGTAATTCAAAATGGTGGATAGCTCATGCCCGAAATCAATACAAAGAATTACCCGTTGGCGTCGGTCATATTGGGTCCACCATTTTGAATTACGTGAATCTGACATACTTTTTAATCAGTGACCCTAAAAGCTGCCGAGTAAAAACTTTTATGAATATTTTGGAAGATTCAAATTTCTGTGTTCTTCATTTTGAATTTTGCAAACCCAATAGCTGATTCATAATCACAAAAACCTCTGAGGGAGAATTTTCACGATCATACGATAATTTAAAAAGTGTATGCTTCAAAGGGTTAAACAGAAGTGGACGAAAAAGATTGCGATATACAAACATGGTCGATTTTTATTAATTGTATAAAAGATTTATTTGAAACGAAGTTCACGTGAAAATGTTCATTTTGGTCAGAAATGATGAAAGGTTCTCACGGATTTATCGTTATTGATTATTCATCCATGCAATGATTCACCTCTCTCGTTAATTTGCTAGACTGGCTTCCTTGTGCCCTAGGGATCGAATTTAAAGTCATTCCTCCGGGGGACAGTCAATTTCGATTACGCGACGCATATTCAGTAACGAGTATTGGCGATGAGGTATAGTTAAACATAGCGATCTTTATTCGAATCAAACTTAAAAAAATTTATGTTTTGCCATTTAAAAGAGTTTCAATGGGTTTGTATAAAAAAATATTTAGGCTTCTAACGAACAACGAGACACGCGGGAAACGAATCTTTCAATCATTGCACAACAAAATATTAACACTAGTAATGAAGTTTTAATCTCTTTTATTGATAATAATGTGAAGTATTAAGGACTATTTTCTAAAGGCCGGAAAAGGCGTACGTGATCGGTGTCAAATTGACACACAAACACATATTATTCAGTCAACTCCACTAATAAGTTAAACAACGAAGTCGGTTACATTGTTTATCATCCGGTAACGTCCACAAGTGGATCGATTATCGAAATTTGTCTAGACCTGATGTTCCGACCATCACGAATGTAACTAGGTGCGAGTACATATAATCGACTTTACTCATTTATATATACATATTTTGTAAGTTCCGGTTGTACAATTTATACATGACTTATTGTTTTCGTATTCGATCTCGGAAATCAACACCATTATCATACATGCTTTTTACGGGGTTACCTAAATATGTTTTGTGCTAAAATGAATTTATAAGCTTCATACAATCATGACAAATTTTTCATTCAAAATGTGACAAATAAGCGATAACTGACAGGTCTTGCCAATATTTTTCTTTATGATATATTTTTCAAACTATATTGCCTCAACGAAAACCACAAAATTTTCCAAGCAATTCGATAAAAAATATGACACAAATTAGAGACAATGTTTTCAATTCTTCGGACACTCTGATAAAGTTTCGAAATTTCCTGAACGATTTGCGAAAAAAGTCGCTAAGTCAATTGCTAACACTTCATATCTATCTGCAACGATCACTGATATATACAAGCATCGATGAAATCATGTTAACCTGCTCTTTTGATAACGCTATACACCTCGCATCCTTTAAATGTAGAATACGTCGTTATCGGTGCCCCGCCATTTGTGTAAAAAATGTCACGTATAATTATTGATATGTAATGCTCGATTCATAACTAAATACATATATAAAAAATGTATAAATAAAAAGTTTTTATGATTTTACATTCCAGAGTTACGAACAATTATTAACATTGAAAAATGTGCAAGATTATGAAATGACATTATCATGTAATAAGCAATATAAACAACAATTTCCAAATCGAAAAAATAATTTCTGTTTTAGTTGTTACAGAAAAATTACCATCAGGCTATTGTGAAAAAGGTATGGACGACGATTCTGTAGTAAAGAAAAATTTGCATAGCAATGAAACCATCAGTTCCAGAACCGCAGTTTTTACGAACGACGACGAGGCTGACAATGAGAGAGAATAAACTCTGTTACACGTTAGGTGGGGTAGTTCGAGCGAGACGATACTGTGCGAGGGGAAAAAGGGGTATGGGTATATGAGCAACAGGCCCTCGTGCAGTGCCACCACATATCGACTCAGGGGTGGGAAGAGGTGGCGTATCAAACACAACCCTTGCACGTTTCGTTACGTAACAGTGGATCCTCCACCGTCCTATACGAGCCAAGGCTAGAGAATTCAAGAGCAACAGGAGAGCTCGTTTATATAATAGCATTTTCCAGTATGAGACTCAAGTAACATCGCAAATCCTATCATGATCGTACGTTTTCATGCTTGAAAATAGAAAAGCAAATAACTTTCGATAAAATCTACTGCCGATTTGCTCAAATCTGTCAAAAAAACGAGATGATAATAAATGTTTATCATTTCTTTTTAAATTCAACGCTATCATGCCAAGTTTTTTTTTACAGCTTTGTTCTCACAAACATTCATTTATTATGTAACATAATATTAAAATTTTTCGCATAAAGCATAATGTATAAGAACAATATTTCTAATTCGCCGGGAATTATTTCAAAACAGCTTCTACCCGTGAAATTTCCATTTCATTTTCCGTCCACGTCTATTATTGCGAATTGGCGAAACGTTCTCTTCTCAAGATCACTTTATCGGCAAATATACATGGTGTTAAATAAAGCCACCCTCGGCATCTGGGACACCGTTACCAAAGCTGTTTCCTGGTGACGAGAGAGAGTCTACGTCTAGATAGAGTTTTGCGGACCGACCTAACCGAGGTGTGTGTGCCAGCATGCGCTTGTGACTCTATGTTGGTGGAGCACCGCGACCTTGACCTACGGGGTTCTTGGCGCGCCGGCGTCGCGCCCTCTATCCCCATCTCTGTCCCACAGACGCGCTGTTCCCGCTCTTCGTTCCCGCTCTCTGTTCACGACTGTTGGTCGGCCAAGCTTTTCCCCGATGTGATACACACACGGCTCGTCTACGGCGAAACAACACTCCGAACCTTCTTCTATAGTCGTGCGCGTACCCCACTTTATATACGAATACGCGCGCGCCCGCACACCCGTGTATATCTATATATATCCCCCTGAGCTGGCTGTCCAAGGGTTGAATATCACGGGGAGTGCGCAAAGGTGTTTGTGGCTGCCGTGGGTTCGGGGAGGTCTCCTGGATACGTTGCCGAGGCGTCTCTTCCCGATCCACAGTTGACCGCGAGACATCACGATCGCACAATGACGATATTACGGTGCAGTCGTTAATACATACTCTACAATTTGTCGCGATATAATTACAATTTAACACATGTATCTCGCCTGAGAATTTTAATAACACGGCGCGCGCAGTGTAGAATACAATACGTTATGGAGAAACTTCTATCTTAGATACGAATTTAGCTAATAATTAAATTTGACCCGGCCGAATAATCTGACCAACGATCGGAATCGATTTTTTTTACCCAAGGATACCCACGAGTTTTTTTTCTCGGTGATATCAGCGTCAATGTCTGCCATGAATCTCCCATCGTCGGAGAAATGCAGGTGGGTTCCAAATTTGGTGTTTCATTTTTCGTATCTACTTTTCATCCAATTTGAACTATTTGAACAAATATATCGTATCATTTCTATGGATCTAAAATATTTCCCTTGTTCACTTATTATTGACCTTATATGTGACCCATTTTTCCGCCTTCGCATTATTTGATGTCATTAATTATTTCTTGTTTCGCTTTGTTTCGATTTTCCTAATGGACATGTTGAAATAACCATCTAGGCGACAGAGAGAGGGAGAGAGAGTAATTTGTAATTTGAAGTGGCGGCAAGAGTGATGAGTTAGGGGGCTTCAAAAATTTCAAGATCCTGAAAGGTCGCGCTATAGGACGAACGACTCACTCCCGACAGGGTAATAGAATGAAAGTTCCTTTGTACAGTTCGAAGTTGAGGATAACTCAAATTTTCTAGCCGAGGTGTATTCTTTTCCATTGCCATTGTAATCTGTGAACATTGCGTGTCAAGTTTAGTTCGCCTGATACAAGTACGGTTTCTGTGATAGATCGCGACCAAAATCAATATTTTTACAGACTTTTGATCGTAGGGTGCGTGATAACGAACACGAAAGATCTTTTCGCTGTACCTACAAGCAGGAACTTAAAGCATGAGAGGCAAAAGAAACAATGGTTGATTTTTAACAAATTTACGCATCTTCTCGAGGTAACACGGGAATTTACGGAGCGATGATGAGTGGGCCGTTAGCGATAAACAATAATAATAAATACAAACATCAGTTGCCATTTGGGGTTGAAATGAGCGAGTGGTTATGCAAAAGCATTAACCAAATCCGCGTGATTCGGGGTTAGAGTGTGAAGAGTCGTGTTGACGTGGGATGCCCCGTAGATTTGGTATAACATGAGGACAACAGTCGCGTGACTAGTACGTCGCTCACGACCATAAATCGCTCGCCTCGATCGATATTATTACGTAGATATAAGATCCGCTGATTATGGCGAACCCAAACGAATCGGTATTTTTCGGTGTTCGTGGGAAAGCTTGGGAGGAACCTGTATAAATGAGTATTGATTCAAGGCTCAAATTCATTACGGGAACGATCGATTTATCGCTTATCCTTAAAGATAAGTTATTAATTATTTAAAAAGATGATTGCGGCGGGTATCAAAATATTTGTTATTTCACGCAAATTTCGATGTCCGAACGATTGAATAACAATTTTCTTAAACATTTTTTATAAAAATATAATAAAAAATGCGTTGGTAATAATATGAATTTATTTCTTCCCTTGGAATCACCGTGAAATATTTGTTATTGTGGAATTTTCCGGTAATTTTGGCTACATCGTGGAAATTCCGTTATCTTCAATATAAAACAAATATTCCACGATTGCGATCTTCTCTTGTATTTCTGCGGCAGCGGATTGTTATCTATTTGACCCTCGCTTAACCCATTTCGCGCACTTACATCCAGTATTCCTCTCCCCGTGCAAATTTCCATTAAAGACTTCTATCGGAGTTGTTTGATATCACAGTCAGTGTGCAGCTAGATAAAATTGTCAGCGCGCATATCCGTGAAAAACGCCCTTCGATTTTACCGCCCCTTCCAGAAGTAGAGGGGTTATTTTTTGTTCACGGTGAACCTAATCAGTAGGAGAAAATAGGTCGAGGACACCGCTTTCTTAGCTTCCTCGTTTGTATCTGTCTATAAACTCGATCGTTACTTCCCCAATTTTACCATCAAAAAGTTTTTTTGTTAGTTACCAGGAGCGTATTTCGTAATTTTGTATTTATTGATGTAAAAAATATATTTTTTTATAATAGAATTTATATGCTCGATTATTATATAAAGACCGTTTACGATTAAAAAAAGTATATTTACAATCCCGCAGTTATTCGATCAATCAGTTTATTCTCACCGCGATCAATCTCTGAATTATTTATTTATTTTACTTATTTGCTAATTAAATATTAATGAACAATTTTGAAATTAAAGACTCTTTCGATTTAATGCAAATACGAGACTCATAAATGAAACTACGCATTCCCGTATATTTCATCCGCGTCGAAACAATAGCAATATTGGGGGAAACAAACGTTCATCTTTTTACGTTTTTCGATCGTAACTTAATTTGTGTATATCCCACAGCTTTTCGTCCCTAGTTTGTTTCTGAAATTTGGTAGAATTATGGGAATTCGAGCGACGCTGAAAAATAATTTTTTTTCACCCTCTTGTTCCTAATGAGTATATACGATGAGGTAAAAAAATAAAATAAAAATATGTAAATGCACGATAAAATGACGACAGAGTTGCCGTTTGAGCAGCTTCGCTAAACTTATTGCGGCGCTTTTTTCTCTTTTCATCCTATCCCTGCTCGCAACGGCAACGGTGTGTCGACGTGCTCTTTTACACGACCCCGTTCTCTTTACGACATTTAATTATAGAATTTATCGTTTATATCGGTTCGCAGGAAACGTATTAATCGAGGGTCACTTGTTGCATTGTAACCTTTAAAGGAGGATGATGAATTGACGTTCTTATGCACACATAAAAATATTTATAGCCCCTTTGTATGAAGAGAAATGACTACATATATTGCATATTAACAATACAATATTGTTCTTTGTAATATTTGCGGAAATGTCGATGATTATATTTTCTTCCGCGCTGAAGCGCGTGGCTGCGAAATTCATTTTGCTGAGTCCGAATCGTGCCATATATTTATAATAATATAAATAATGATCCACACAAATATTAGTTTGTAATAGTCACGAGAGGGTTCCATTATTCCATTTTTTTTTTCATTTAAATGGAACCGAGTTTGAGGCAAAGATTAATTTTCGTCGCACTCTTCATAGTTTCGTAACGTACCTTGGCGCAAAATTACAAATTCTTTACCTTTGCGATGCTTTTATGACTTTGATCCCTATGGGAGTAAGGAAGCGGCCTCGCATGTTAGTAATGTCCTGTGCCACAAGCGGTGTACGTAGTTCTATGAAATAACTTGTGCACTAAAAGCTTTACGATTTCGACGTTACGAGTATGGCGTAGGGTCAGGTATAAAATAATTGGTTAGAATGTATTTTCTTGGGTGGCATGTCATGGATTGTTTGTGCTAATATACGAAGAGGAAAAGAACCACGAACTAACAAAAATCTGAATAACTTCGAAGCTGATGATACAATTTCGCTTCATGGCTCTATGCCGGGCTTCTATATAAATATACTTACGCGTGTTTATATAAAATATGAATCTATATATTCGTTTTCTCTTCTTTGTTCCCTCATTTCCTCCTACAAATCTCACATCCGTAGTATATATGGGGAATTCCACGCCAAATGGACCACTTTCGAAAACCTTTTTTTTTATTTTCTCAATTTTTTGATAATTTTTAATACCCATCGAAAAACTCTTCGTGGTAAATTTTGAGATTTTTTTAATTACTCGTTCAACAGATATCGAATTTTTAAAAAATCGCTCTTTTTTCGGCGGTTTTGCTCATAACTTCTTTAATAGGGACACAAAAAAGGGACACAAAAAATTCATTCAATTAAAACATACGAGCTAAAGGGCATTCTAGTTCAAATAATGATCGTATATGTAATATTTTTAAAAGACTACGCTACCAAATAAAAATTTTTGTTACTGTTATTTATAAACATAAGTATGTTTATAAATAGTCATTATAAGTATAATGACTTATTATTAATTTTAGATTCCTGTTAAAAACAAAAAAGTGTACAAATTTATTCATGATAATTGAAAATAGATTATATAGTTATAAAAAACGGTTTTAATAGTAATTAACAAAAGAAACACAAACATTCATATTTAAAAAAATTGAAAAGCAATAGTAATTATAAAAACCCGCGATCTACCTAGGCTTAAAGGTTGTTCAATTGATAGAAGTTTAAAATGGAAAATTTTCCAAAAAATCAAAATCCGCACTCACTTAAAAAAAAAAAATGAAGTTTAAAACTCACATTAAAAAAAATTACATTCACAAACGCCTCAAATAATTTTTCTCAATTTTTTTTTTAAATTCATTCAAAAACAAAAATTAAAAAAGAACATTCAATTTGGCCTACTATCAAAGAAATTATGCGGAAAATAGCCGAAAAAGAACGATTTTTTGAAAAATCGATATCTTTTGAATGGGTAATCAAAAAAGTCTAAAAATTGACCACGAAAAGTTTTTCGATAGGTACTAAAAAATATTTAAAAAATTGATACAGTTAAAAAAAATGTTTTTGAAACTGGCCTATTTGGCGTGGAATGCCTCATATCGTATATATACGTAGCTATGGCCTTTATCTCGAGAATTCTCTAACGAAGAACCCACAGGATTTCTCATTGGGATATCAGGGCCAAGGTCTTTGCTCTTCACTACGGAAGCACCCATCACTCTATTCAGAAGAACGATCAGAATCGTTATCTCACCTTTATTGTCGTATGAACGTAGTCGAAGAGATTGCCGACTTTTATCTCGACCGAAATAAACCGTATAGATTCTACGCAGTTCCATGGATAGTTTTTGTAAAACATGTTTTAGAAAAAGTTTGGCCGAGCAACAAAAAGTTGATCTATTTTATAGATAAAAGTGAACATAAATGCATAATTTATTTGGGATAAACCACATTCTTGTGTGCGTCTGTGTTAAGCTCTTTAAGACAATATATAATTTTCTAATCGCTCACAACGATCTCTCATTCCCTTACACTTCTTCCCGTAAAGCCTCAAGAATATTCAAAGTCTCGAGAAGGCTTTGAATATTGGGAGAGAAAAGAAATAAGGATTCGATGAGGGTTTCATTATATTGTAATGAGATACAAAATCTGGAAATAATCAATAGTTCGCAAAAAAAACAACATTGTTGTAAAATCAGCGAATCATTATGTCGGGAGAGGTTCGCGTAGGAACAATTTAACGCGCTATATTTCAAATGTTAAATAAAATATATTCCGAGCTGTATTCAAACTCATTAAGGAGGAAACTCATGTTCGAGCAACATTTTATGCCTCCAGCACATATTCTCGTCATTGTTGGGAAGTAATTTATATTTTAGCCTCGAGTTTTCATCTTTCAAATGACTCTGGAATTCAGCCAAATTGTTAGTCGAAAATGCTACATGTACATATATATATACGCCGGTTTTAGAAGTAAAAAATACGTAAAGTCGGAGGTCAGAAGTAATTTCTTCGCTCAGTTGAGAATGGCGAGATATCCTCGTATATACAGGGTGTTTGTTTTGAATCTTGTCAGGCTAGAAATCTCGAGGGGATTGTAAAGTTGCGAATAAGGTTTCAAGCAAAATTTGTAAGATTTCAAACAGGCTAAATAATGATGACCTTGACCTTGGAACCAAATTTCAAGGTCAAATCGTGGTTAACCTCTTTTTTTGAAGAAAACTGATCTTTTTTTATCGCGAATTATTTGGTTTTATCTGTTTGTCAAATTTGTGTCTTTTTCTTTGTTTTCTGTTTTTATATAAATTTGTATAAAAACTTGCTAACACATTCTGCTAACAATAAGATCATCAACGGCGCATCATTAAAAAACACCTTTTGCTGTGTATATCTTTAAACAATTAAAGCAAAATACGAATATGCAATAAAAGTGTGGGTCACCGTTTATAAAATGAAAGTTATCCGCGTTTCGGTCATGAAAATTGATTTCAAGGTCAAGGTCACTGTTACTTGACTACTTTGACACCTTACAATGCGTGTTGAAAACCTTTTCTCGATTTTACAATTCTTTTCAAATCTTTTGTGTTATAATATATATATACGTACAGGATCTTCATTTGGAATATTATACAGGATGGCCCACATAACTCTGAACAGCTGAATATTTCGGAAACTATTTGTCCATTCAAAAAGTTGTTCATGAGAAAGTTTTATGCTTTCGAGGGGCCTTTCTAACTACAAAAATATGAAGTTACTCCCTGCCCCCCTTTATGGGGGGCGGGGGGTAGCTTTACAATTTCATGCTTCGAAATGCTTCGAAACTTTACACCGTCATATCTTTTAACAGAAATATCTGACAAAAAAATGTTTCGAATAAAATTTATTTGTTTTTTCCCGTAGAATCCAACCATCTAACATTTTATAGGGGGTCCCATTTGAAATTGCAAAGTTACTTCATGCCCCCCTTTGTGGGGGGCAGGGAGTAACTTCATATTTTTGTAGTTAGAAAGGCCCCTCGAAAGCATAAAACTTTCTCATGAACAACTTTTTGATTGGACAAATAGTTTCCGAAATATTCAGCTGTTAAGAGTTATGTGGGCCACCCTGTATATATATATATGGACATTTTGTACCTATATGCAAAATACGGGGAGCCGGACACCAGAAGTGATGCCCACGTTCATGTAAAAATACTGTGCACTCTCCCAAACACTGTTGGTACATTGAAAAATCTCAACCAAATTGTTCATGTTCGAGGCAGTGTGTGACGGTATCGCGATTAAAGCACTGGTCTGGTGGCTTCACGAACTTCAACAGTGATCGATATACTCGGGAAGGAAGGTTCAATGCCGCGATAGGTAGCCTTGCATAGAGGTCACGTTCGAGGGTAGCCGCGATATGGTCTTTCAGACTGTATGCACACATATCCACATATTCGTATAACTACAGCCCTCGGCTTTATTCTTCGCAAGAGTAAGTCGAGCGTTTGCTGTTTCTCATTCTCCGGAAAATTATTTGTCGAGCATCAACGAGTTGAATAGAAATAAAATGAAAATACGGCTGTGGTTATCTATAGTTATATTAATCATTGGATGTCTCTTGTAAGTCTAAACTGAAAAGAGTGGCGTTTCGCTTGGATATGAAGTAAATGACTGGTCTCGATGTTTATGAAGCATAAACATAGAAAATGTTATCCTTGATACGGAATGTATAGCCTTTTTAGAGGAATGTAAATTGTGCAGCATAAAACCACAAGCATCGATAAAATTTTGAATATCAAGTTTCTCGAAACTTCTCATAAATCGGAGAATAACGAATTTAATTAGTACGAAAAAAAACTACATACCTTCGCTGAAGCTCCGTGGATGTTTGGTTAATCAATATCACCGATATAGTTGATTACATTGTTAGAACGATTACAATGTCATTGCTGACATTGAGTCGTTCTAATGATTCAATGAAGCAATAGTTGTTGTAAAATTCCTGAGTTGGAAAAAAACGCACGGAATAATCAACTACTAAAAAAAGTAAAACCTGAAAGTTCTCTAAAAATACAATTAATTGCGTTAATACTGATCAGCATAAATAAAAAATGCATTACAATTTTAAGTGCTACAGTGCGGTGAAATAATACGTTTTAGGCAATGAAATATTCATTCGAATTAATGCACAATTATGAACATTAAAAAAAAGAACCATAAATTACAAGCGTTCGACAAAGGCGGACAAGTTTCAATATTTCATTGTCAGTTATATGTTTTAATCTATTGGTTATTATGCATTGTTTTCACCTTTTTCAAGCTGCACATTTTTCAATCAGGGCTTAAATAAAAATCGTATTCTCAATTAAAAAAATCCTTCGGTACAAAGGAATTTATGTATGTACTTACTTCTCATTGTGCAGATCCTTAAGGAAGCTAACGAGAAGGTTTCGCCCTTATTCACTGGAATTCATCTCTCTTGCGGCATTTTTTCGTTTTTACAGTTTTGTGCACCTTAACTCGCTGTTGTCACGGATCGCGAGTTTTTGGCAAATGAATCTTATTAGTTTGTTTGCCTCCTTTCGATCATGTTCAAACATAAACGGCACGAAAATTACACGTGTATTTTTTTGCAGTTGTTTCCGGCACTTTTTCCGATTTTAGTTGGCAGCGCTTGATCATCCGCACTCTAGTTTTATTCAAGGTTTACGATTTTTTAATTTGCATTCTTATTTTTCATATTTAGAAGAACAAATGGGTTAACTTTGGCGTTCTATGTTTTATCGTTTATTTAAACTGGTATTGCAGTAAAATGTTAACAACTATATGTTCCCTCAAACATTACTTTTATTACGTCGCTATAAAATTCATTTATGATAAATTTTATAAGTTATTGTTTATACATTTTATTATTTTATACGTCCTTGCGTTAATTATTTGTAACATTTATGCCAATTATCTTTCCTAAAATGATTACTTTATTTTTTCAATAATTTAGTGATCGTAGTAATTTTCGTTTTGATATATTTGTCGATATGGCGATAAAATGTTAGAAAAGTTTGTTTCTCTTATGAATTTCTTTTACCACCGGTCTTTTTGAAATTTATATACCAGGTCTGTAAGTATGAAACCGGAATTTGCCGTTATCGTCAAGTCGCCATTGCCGTAATTGGCGTCATTTGCTTTGTTGAAATTTCGGAACATATTTTAACTCACAACAATAATAGTTTTGTACCCCAACATACTTTGTTATACCGTTGAAAATGTCGAATTTTATGTCTGGAGATTACAATTTGCAGACAATATTGATTTTCTGTTACCGTTTAAAGAAAACTGCTGGAGAATCGCATCGAATGCTTGTCGAAGCTTACAGTGAGCCATGCTCTTGGTACATTACAGTGCTTTAAATGGTTTACAAAATTTTTAAGTGGCCATTTTTACGTGAGAAACGAGGGACGTGGCAGGCCACCGAAAAAGGTCGAAGGCGGAAAATTGCAAGCACAACGCTTAATCGCAACAACAAATTACGGATCAATTAAACGTAATATTTGAAGCCATGTCTATACGTTTAAAAGCCATAGAAAAGATCTAGAAAATGGGAAGATTGGTTCCACCTGAACTGCATGAAACACAGAGCAAGCGAAAAACCATTTGCGAAATGTTGCTCGCCAGGTACAAAAGAAAGTCATTTTTTCACCGAGTTGTGACTGACAATGCACATTGACGATGTTTTGAGAATTCTATGCGTAAAAGATAATGGTTAACTCCCCGCGAACCATCGACATCGACTGTACACCCAGATCACTACGGGTGGAAGACAATCCTCTGTGCTGGTGACATCAGAATGATGTGATCTATTATGAACAGCTAAAACCTGGCGAAACTGTTAATACTGAACGCTACCGATAACAAATGATCGATTTTAATCGATTTTTCCATGAAAAACGACCAGAATACCAAAAGAGGCAACATAAAGTGATTTTGATTCATAACAATGCATACGCTTCGAAAATGGTCAAGGGAACGATTCCGCCGTTTATTTGGAAAATACTTTGACATGTTGTTTACCCACCAGACTTGGCTTCGTCCGATTATCACTTATTTGCGTTGATGTGACATGCATTTGTGAAGCAACGCTTCACTTATTACAAAAATGTACGAAAATGGCTCGATGACGGGTTTGCCTCAAAAGAGCAACAGATTTTTTGACATGGCATCGACAAATTGCTAGACAGGTGGAAAAATATAGGTGTAGCTAGCAATGGGCAATACTTTGAATAAAAATTTGTTCATCATTTTCATACGACACACCTCTGTTTTTTATACAAAACTCCGGTTTCATATTTACATGGATACGTGGTATTTTTATTACTTAACGCGAGCTCAATGTTATATTATGGTTCGACAATATATGTCAAATATAGAGCGCGGATTTCGCGGACAGCCTTAGTTTATCGATTTGCAAAACATTGTAGCGTGTTTCACAGAAGCCACTGAGAGAGCTGAGCCGTCTGTACCTCGGTACGAGTACCACGAGCAACAACAGCAACACGAACAGCGGTGATACGAGCGTCAATCAATCAAGTAACGTGATCGTTGTTTCGGCGGACGTCGTTGCCAGCGAACCCCGTAGCGGTCTTCCGTTATTGCAAGTATGGCCGAGCGACTCGCCGAGGGGCGAGGCCGACGGTCAGGCTTTTATATTCCCGGATTGTACACAAGAGAACGTCAACGACAGCGGAATCGAGTCTATCCAGGTAAAATTAAAACAATATACAGTGAGTAACAAAAATATTCGGACACCACGGTATATCGGTATAAATCATTATGTACCGTAGTTATTTCTGGAAGAAAAAAATTCCTTTTTTTAGTGAATAGATTCTTGATATTTGTTAACAATAATATGCCATAAAATTATTTTTATCTGTAATCTGTAGATATTTTTTTGAACATTGTATAGAATAATGTACGATTTTCACGCAACAAAAATATTCAGACACTTATAAGAAATGGGTGATTTAAAAATTATTAATAACCGGGCATCTCCTTTTTAAACTTCCACGTTTTTCAGACGTTCTGGCATATTTGAAATAATTTTTTTCAAATAGTTTGAATTAGTTTGTTGCCATTCTTCCTGCAATCTCGTCCTTAGTTCATCTTTCGTACGTGGGGGTAACGAATGAACTCCCTGGTCCAATTTTTCCCATAGATTTTCGATGGGATTTAAGTCTGGAGATTGAGGTGGAAGATGCAAAACTTTTGGATAATTATATAATAGATATTCCTGTACAATGCGCGCTTTGTACTTTGGATCATTGTCTTGATAAAACTTGAATGTTTTTCCATCCCCATTTGTGTACCACTTTGTATCAAATTGCCTTTCAATAATTGAAGGTATTTATTTGTATCCATAATACCGTCAATAAAAACTAATATTCCTAGGAAAAAATCTTTTATAAACGAAATCAATAGACGTGTGTGTAATCAGTCAACGTGTACAATTCGCAAAAGAATTCGGCAGCAAAGATAGATCATGGTGGAATGATGTGATCTTTTGTAATGAAAGTACATTTAACGTTTCCGGGTCCGATGGACGAGCTATGGTGTGGCGTAAATCCAATACAAAGTTAAAACCAACAAATTCACGCGCTACGTTCAAGCACAGAAACGGGAGTGTACTCGTCTGGGGGTGTATTTCGACTGCTGGTGTTGGAAAATTAGTTTTTATTGACGGTATTATGGATAAAAATAAATACCTTCAATTATTGAAAGACAATTTGATACAAAGTGCTACACAAATGGGGATTGAATGAACATTCAAGTTTTATCAAGACAATGATCCAAAGCACAAAGCATTGTGCGCATTGTACAGGAATATCTGATATACTCTTTTTCTTTTTTCTGTATTCCGATTGTATGCCCTTGCGGGCTTTTACATGCTCCTCTCTTAGATCGGAGTGGTTTTTTTTACTCAGAAGATTCCTCGGTACGGCTTCCCCCGCCTTTTTACGTATCTCTTCTATCACACCTTGCCTCGCATTTCACCGTTAACCACTCCGGTGGCCCTACAGTTTTAGGTGGGTTCCGAACCACCGAGAGCACAGAAAAAGCACATAGAAAAAATCCATTGGTGCCGGCGGGATTCGAACCTGGGACCCTTGAGTTGGGAGTCGGGAACGTTACCCCTTATGCCACTGCCTCTCTTGGAATATCTGTTATAGTAGTAGTAGTAGTAGTTGTCTTTCTTATTCCAATGTATACCCTTGCGGGTTTTTACATTCCTCCTCTCTTACAATCACCGCGATCCTCGTTTCCACCATCAACCACTTCGTTGGACCTACAGTTTTAGGTGGGTTCCGAACCACCGAATTATCTGTTATATAATTGTCCAAAAGTTTTGCATCCTCCACCTCAATCTCCGGACTTAAATTCCATCGAAAATCTATGGGAAAAATTGGACCAGGGAGTTCGTTCGTCACCCCCACGTACAAAAGATGAACTAAAGACGAGATTACAGAAAGAATAGCAACAAATTAGTTCAGACTATTTGAAAAAAATTATTTCAAATATGCTAGAATGTCTGAAAAACGTGGAAGATCAAAAAGGATATGCCACTAAGTATTAAAGGTTATTAATAATTTAACAACCAGCCATTTCTTATAAGTGTCCGAATATTTTTGTTGCGCGAAAATCGTACATTATTCTATACAATGTTCAAAAAAATACCTACAGATTACAGATAAAAATAATTTTATGGCATATTATTGTTAACAAATATCAATAATCTATTCACTAAAAAAAAGGAATTTTTTTCTTTCAGAATTACTACGGCACATAATGATTTATACCGATATACAGTGGTGTCCGAATATTTTTGTTACTCACTGTATATTGAAAACCACTTTCCGGATTTTCTTAAACAAAAATCAAATCAATGCGAGATCTATTAAAATATAATCTCGGCATAGCATATGTTGATCTAGATAAGTATAATCAATGTGTATAAACATGTTTTTGTGGAGAAGTTTATTTTCCAACTTCTGGAAATCGCCAGTGTGAAACAAAACCGATTTTAGAAACGACATTTTCGTGAACATAATCGAATCGACTCTACTTACAACAAAGCAAGATAGCCGTAAACAAAGATAGCAAAATAATTATCCAGATTAAAAAAAATGAAAAAGTATTTTCACCGGGGATGAAATAAATCATGTGATTAAAAGTTAATCTCTTAATTAGCCCGAATCATTTTGAATACAAACAACATGATTTATGCAGTGTCAATTTTATTTAAAAAATACCACAATGTTAAACATAAATAGCAAATTATTTAAACCAATTTTTCATTAATGTTGCAATGTGAGCAAGTTCTGCAGCTGAAGGATTTTTAAAAATGGCGATAATAAATCTTTAACAGTGTAAATAGCCAGCATATTGTTTGACAATTTGTAGTTTCCTGATTAATGTTCTGGCCAAACCGTTGATAATTATTTTATTAATATTTATAATATCATCGATTGCTCATTACTCTTTCACTTTCCCCCTCGTACGGATACGAATTTTAGCAACTGATGACGTACCAAGCTAGCACGACAAAAAATTAATGTTTCATTAATTTCTTTTTTACTTAATTTGCTAAAAAAAGGCGTCACCGTCGCCATGCGGCGCAGCGTGCAGCATCAGTCCAGCTACGAGCCCCCAAAATTCACGAAGACCGAGTCTCCTTCATCCGGACCACGCTCGTCTTCATCTTCATCATCTTCATCACAGCCATCACAGTCATCATGGTGGCACGAGAACGCCACCATCGCCGGACAGAGGGTCAATCGACGAAGAACAACCTCCGGCACCCCCAAGTCCTTCGAGTTCAACGACAAGCAGCTTACGCTCTATGCCGAGTTCCACAATGGCTTCGCTGCACTCTTCGCAAGACCGACGAAGAAGTAGCAGGTAGATAACGCGTATAATAATAAGCACGAACAACGAATGAATTTATCAACGGAAAGAAAATATATCGATTTCACGACCGAATACAGAAAGGGATTGAAAATGACGTTTTAACTCCATATTTTGTATTTAAAAATATTCATTAAATCACAGTTTTTGATCGATCATAAATTTTGTTTCCCAATTTTAACGAAGATGACCGCGTGTTTGAATGAGTTAATAAATTGTGTTTACCTTAGTCCATGATTCGGTAGATTAACTTTGAAATTTGTATGATGCTTCATCCCGTTGTCGGCAGTTATTGGATAATGAGGTGACGAAATCAAACCAATCGATACATCTGAATAGACGAAGAGTTAATTATTGAATTTTTCGGGACGTACGTTAGAAATTCTCAAGCAGTATTTCTACTATGATAAAATAAAGGTTAAAAAATGAAAAAATAAAGACCACTTTTTGCCCAAATAATTAATTTATTTATGTTTTTAAGTTTATTATTTTAATGCATATTTATGTCATTTGTATTTTTCCAACCAATAACAATTAGTTTTTTGCCAGAGTCGGAAATTATTATAAAACAATTAATTGTCGGTAATCAATTTAATAGTTATTTTAACAAATATTTTTAAAAACTGACCGCCTGTGGTAATAAAAGCGTATGTAAGAATTTTACATAAAATGCTCTCTAGCAATACTTTCTCAAATTACTTTTAAAAAGAATAATTTTGTTTGCAATTAATTCTCAACGGTAACGCAAATTTGACAATTTTGCCAAAAATATTTGTTAAAATAACTATAAAATTGATTATCCATAATTAATTGTTTCAATTTTCGACTTTGGCAATAAACAAATTGTTATTGTTTTGAAAAATACAAATTACATCAATATGCATTAAAAGAATAAAATTAAAAACTAAAACATATAAACAAAGTCAATTACTCGCGCAAAAAGTGGAAATTATTTTTTCCTACTATGACGTATTATACTTTTTTTAAGATTGAAAAAACTCATGACTCTATAGAAAAATGAATGACGATTTACAAAAAAAAAATAGTTTCACAATTGTGCCAAAATTGTATCATAAATTAAAAATTGGAATTAAAAGAAAAATGCCTCTTTTTCAAGCAACTTATTAACCGATATCACTCTTAATTTTTTTATTAGAAGTTATTATCAGTCCCCAAAACATATTCCAAATTTAGGTCGATTGATTTGCGCGTTCCTGGGAAAATTTGTTATTTTCTGATTTTTCCACATTTTGCTTTTTTAAAAAACCAAATGAGTTAGGGATCTGAAATATTCAGGATTTTAGTATTTCAATAGTATCTGCATATACTCTTAGTATCATTAAATTATCTCCTCGGGGTAGATTCGATATGCTTATACCCCTATAAGCTTTGTCAAGTTGAAGCTTTGCTCTGGTATATCCTCTCGTACTAACCGAGCGGTTTCAAATTATGAATTATCGAAGCCTCGCCATTGTAACTATCGGTAAAAGTACAAACAACTCCAGTTATATCCATTCGATGTCATAATATATAATTTCCGTGCAGGAGACCGTAACTTTATCCGGAAATATTTAAACTCTCATCGAGAAACGCGAATATTTCATTTCAGATTGGAATTTTACTAATTCTTGTTCGCTATAGTTGTAACAGATTACGATACGAATTGGTAAGAAATAATATTTGTCAGTGTTGATTGTACAACAAAACATAATATTCTCACAGCTCAAAATCCATTGATCCAACTCAAGATCCATTAAACTATTTGTCGTGATAAATATCACGAATTTGTGCAAGCGATGAATACCTTAGGATTGACTACGGTAATTAATTTTGGAGCGAAAGATTTCTTCTCAAATCGACGAAGAAAAACGAAAAATCTGGAAACAAACCCAAGAATCGTAGAACAGACAGACGAACGGGCGCTATAATATAAACAGAACATTTTATATTTCATTAATTAATAAAGCAAAAATTTGCAATGACAAATGTGGTTCTGGTGTGTTCATAGGTACAGCGTTTTCGATGCTCTCGACCTCGAGTACGCTTTGCTACGAGCGGCAGCACGTGGCTCAGTTGGACCTTATTCGTTCTCGGAATCTCTTCACAAATTGACCTTCACTCAGAGCCTCGCTTTTCCAGCGCTAGCCCGTGGTTTAGCGTCAAAACACAGCGTCCCAGCAAGACGACCTCAGCAACATTCGGAGAGTGGTCTTAACGCATTTGCGAAAGTTGTGACTGCTCTGGTTCTAATGCTCGTAAGCGTTCTCGTTTTTGGTGTTGTTTATAAATTCGTGAGAACGTGAGGATGGCTTCTGGTACCCGGACATCCGCAGGAATCGTACGAGAATGCGAAACGTCAACACGACGATTCTGTCGGTTCGGATACCAGCGATATCTTCGATCTTAGCTCAGGCTGAATGGAAAATGCACAAAAGTGTTTCGTAAAAAATCAACAGAAAGCTCGAAAAGAAATGAGTGATAATGAAAGAAGATCCTCATTTACGAAATATTCCGAGTCCGTTGTATCGGGATGTTATTCTTTTCGAAGATGTCCGCCGATATAAATATATATATATAGGCGGAAAATTAAATAAACTGACGTGATTTTATTCGTAACGTCGATGTGAATTCATGAATATCTCAATGTACACAAATTTTGGTGTAAATGTAAGTGAAAGAGGAGAAAATAAGGTAAAACATGATTGCGCTAGTCGCAAAAAGATCGTGAAGCGGGCCGAAATGTGGCTGGTGAATTTGAAAAGAATTGGAGGAATGTGCGGTAGAAGCACCGATTTGCGATTAATTGATTTTCATAGAATGGCTAATTTGAAACGTTTCGGGTCTTGACTTACCGCAATTTTGTGTGCGGCATTGGTAAAATGTTACACAAAGAAAGAAAACGACATTGATTATAAATTACGAATAAGCTTCGAAAACCGGAGATTCAGGAGAATGCGGTCACTGATAAACGTATCTATCCTATTGTATGTATCTCAATAATAATAACGATAGTAAATAGTACGATAACTTCCTAACTTCGCTCGAGAAGAAAACTGAAAACTCTGGCTGACAATTATTAAAGTGCTTTATACGTACGTATATATTTTTCTTGGTGACAATCGTCAGGTGACTCAATAAAATATATGACCTCAACGTTTTTTATGTGTAACAAAAAGTAATAGAAAATCACCTGCGAAGGACAAAAATAGCAAGAATAAAATAATTTGGTGTTTCAGAAGGGTAAGCCACCTTTCTTATGTAATTTTTCATGATTTTTGTTTCACCCTTCGAGCGCAATCGTTAAAAAACAAGAAATGTAAAAAATTATTGCTCGACGGTCATTCGATTCGAACAATCTTCCAGCTTTTCTTCCTTATCGAGAGAGTGAGGAAAATTTTAATTAAAGAAGTGCGAATGAACAGTGTAAGTGTTCTAATTTTTCTATCTTAAAAAATAAGTACATATATATATATGTGTGTTTCTGAAAACGAGGGCTGAGATTGTTTCGATCACCGGAAAGTCATGTAAATAACTTAAGATTTTAATATTAAAAGATCCCGTCAGTACTTTCATGCTTTTTACGGATCAACGAATTTATACTATAATGTTAAAACAAAAAAGAAAGCGGCATCTGTACGTGTATCGACGCTAAGGATATGTCGTGTTGTTAATAATGCCATGATAATAATGTACGACAAAATTACTGACGAAAAAACTAAAATAATAAGATAAACGTCTTGAATTAATATCTCCCGCCCAATTATAGTGTCGACTGTATACTATTTTGGATATTACGAGAAAATTAATTTTCCTTACAGGACACGAAAATAAATTATCGAAATGAAGAAAAAAAAATCAAACTTCTTTCTTGTCACATATCGTTTATTCAATATATCATCCTTCAATTATAATTCTTTACTTTATCATTTTTCGATACCTCTCTTATCGTTAATATTGATCTGATAGAATTAAGATACAGCGTGTTCCCTTGCGAATACAGATTTTTGGTTGATTCTTTTATTTCTCACTTTTTCTATCGTTATACTTTTTCGTTTTCACACACACCTAGTGCTAATATATCTACAGTGATATTTTCTCTCTCGTAATACATATACAGTTTGTTCGCTCTATGCCTCATATTCTCACTTTTTTGAAAAAGAGAAGAAATGTGGTTTTTTCCTTTTATAATGCGAGCATTTTTAGTTTTCTTCTTTTTACTTGTTTAGTCATCACTTACTACATACACATGTTCATATTTATATGATGTTTTTTCTTTATAATTAGTTAGTAAGTCGATCGGTTTAATTTATGTACACAGAAAATCCGTTTATTGCTAATCTTACGAGATAAATGCGCGTAGGCATTGCTTGGATTTCTCAGAAAATTCAGAATTTTTGTTATATCCAATTTGGAATTATCTTTTCTTCTTTATCTTTTTTTTCAATTTTCGTACCGTGAGCACACACCGGAAGTGGGGACGCATATTTTAATTCGAATAATACGAATTTCCGAAGTTATTATTCGAGCCCATTTCCAATCAAGGTTTTCACTTCTTGGGAAAGGGACAACGGAGTTTTCATTGAAAGGTACACAGTATATTCTACTATAACATTCGACGAAGTTTCCTCAGGATCGTGAAATTGTACATTTTTGTGTGATGTGTGTAGATTTGGATCTCCCTAAATTTTTGTTATTAAAGTCTAGTGTATCGTTTGTTTTTCTTTCGTTTCTTTTTTATTCACTAGTGAAAGATAAATCGTGCCTCGATGTTTGAACAAGTTTTTTTTTTTCGTGGCATTTATTTTTTATTCTTCTTTCGGTCATATTACTTACGTTGAAAATTTTCATTTCGATTGCTTCGACGCGCGAACCCCGTTACTTTTAGCCGAGATCTCGCACTTAGGCCGTGCACCTTCGATTTTACTTTTGTGTTTTATTTTTATTTTTCTTCGTCACCCCTTTTACCCCTTAGCCTTTTTCAAAATCGTGAAAATATCAAGGTTTTTTTGTCAACATCGACGAGAATGGATAGCGTTTCGTTCATATAGAAAAATAAATGATATCGACGAGGATTTCGCTCCGTGAAAGCCCGGAGGGTGATACTTAAACTAGACTTTTTTGCTTCTCTCAATATAATATAATATAATAATTATATACCTTAATGTATCGAGTTTTTTCTTCTTTTCAAATGCTTCATACTTTTTCGCTGCAGCAGAGTAAAGACAGCCAGGACTAGAATGTACCTGATCTTCTTTTCCTTTATGTTCATTTCTTCAAGTGTTTTTTAGTAGTCTCGTAATTTGTAAGTCGACGATATACGTATGGTGAGAAATATATGTATATGTACGTATTGTTTTAATGCCGAATTGGGAATAGGTAGAATTCCCGATGTATCGATTATTCGGATAGATCATTCGATTCCATTACAGGCCTGAGTTTTTGTCCGAATAAAGTAGCGTTTTCTTCGATTTTAGGTAGAAAAACTCAAAAAACGGAGCTTCGAGCATTTCGCTCGAAATCTAGGTCTAATTTAACTTCGTATTATGAAAATAAATTTCACTTGGAACTAAATTTTCAACCGATTGTTGCATTAGAAAATATCGTCTCGCGTTATACCTTCCGGATTTCATGAAGAAGGAAATTGAAAATTTTATTTATCAAGCGATCAATAGAAAATTTAATATAATAGTAAAATATTGTTCTTGTCAATGATGAATCGAACTTTTCATCTATTGTTCTACACATTTTCGATTTTTATTACAAACTTGACACTTTTTCGTTTCCCCTCTGTTGAAATTAACGATAAACTAGATTCATTTATTAACCAACAAATCCTTTTACGGTTGCAAGGCAAACAAAAATGGCCTGATTATTGGTCGAATGCTCTACCATCAATTTAATTCTGAAATTCTACTCATGCATACAGCCAGATTGTAATATACATCATGCATAACGAGGAGTATTCAATGAGACATCCTGCTTCGTTAAACAAATGTTATGCCAACATAAGTCAAGTAAATGAGATCGAACAATAAATGTTTCCTACAAAAATTACACGGCTTTCAGGGAATCATACGGTAGTCATATTCACGATTTTTTCTACGACGTATATGCTTTACCTAAATGGAGATTTATCATTTTTTACTGGATACCAACATAGGTTAGTTCGGTAAAAATCCATCTGTCAAACATACGTCCCAGCTTAAAAATTGCAAGATTAAGACAAATTGAAATCAGAAAAGTAATCTAGGTATACGCATACGTCCTTTGATGGTAAGGGACGGAGGTGAAAGTATAAGGTCCGTTTAACATCGAAAAGGCGATTCGTTTTCTGGACCGGTTTAAAAATTTCAAAGTTCCATAACTCCGATGTTTTACAGACTAGGAACAAAGTTTGTTTCTATTTCGTTGGATTCATCTTGATGTTGACTCAAGTTATAGGTCTTGGAAATAATGATAGGAACCTTTAGACAATCTGAGCGCATTCCCGAGTTATTTTGATTCAATTTGATCGTCGTACATTCCTCTACAAATGATAAACTTTTATATTAACATTTTTGTACGATCTCACTTTTTGAATTAATTTTGACATATATTCGAAAATGGGACAGTCGCTATTTTAAAAAGGACTGCGACATACTTTGAAGTACTATACAGCCTTTCACCTCGCGTCAGCCTCGACGATCGAGTGTTTATTTTCCTCCCAATTACTTTTTTTTTTCTTTTCGATCTTAAATTCACAATTGCGACGATTTTGACGATTTGTTTTCGTTGAGTACGAATTGTTTCTTTTTCTCTTTTTTTCATAAGTACGTAATTAATGAGTTACGCTATTTTTTCATTCGTTTCAAGTTTAATACGAAAGGTCAAAATAGCGACCTTTAGTCCTTCCGGTCTGACGGTTATCCACATGGTTTGTAGATGCGATAACGATTTTGCGTATTATCCATCGGGTTTATTTCGTTTTCCCTCCTTTCGTCTATCTACCCTCTCGTCTTCTACCTTAATTTTCGAACCCTTCAGTCCATTTCCCTCTCGTACATTCGTGAAATATTAATTTCCACCACGCGACGAACCTGTCCGAAATTTACGAAGGTCGCGTGGGTTAATAATATTTTTTCTCTTTTCACCCCTTGAAGTTCAATTTTATAGAGGACAGTAAAAATCGCTCGATTTGTATTTTTGTGCATATCCTGTTATTTTCTTCGTTGCCACTTTTTCAAACTCCTCCAGGTCTTTTGGGGTTTATTATCTTTTTAAGATATTATGTTCTCAGCGAGAAAAAATCAAACTTTTCACCTCGTTTGTTGATTATTTTTAAAACTTGGAAGCCGGGCGCGAGTAGAGAATGTTTTCTTTTTATTACTTAACGCGGATCGTGGATGAGATTTTTTATTACGGCTTCCGCTTTTTCTTTTTTCTTTTCTTTAACAAAATCGTCGGTATATTTTGAAACATAGAATCCTCGAAACGAATTGTCCACGTTGACACGTGTCTACACACGAAGTGTCGAATTCGGACAAATAAAAAATTTATTAATTTGTTTTCGTTTCAAAGCGCAAAAGTTTTTCAAGCTTTTCGTCCGTTTCGAGTATCTTTTTATCTCTTCCATTTTATTTCGTTCTCGTAGTCCTTACTGATAGATAATGGGGTGAGTTGGTTCGACAGGAAGGTCGCTGTCAAGATCCAATGACACACCGTCTTTGGCAACCAAGTAGTGAGTCAACAGTTGGCCCTTGCCTTTGACGAATACTAGACCGCGTTGCTCGAAACCAAAACCAAAGGGCTCCAAGATTTTTCGAGACTCGTCTGTGACCTTTGAAAGAAACATAGAATTAACTCAATTATAATGGTTACAAATATAACAAGCATCACTCTCGATACAATTTTTAATTCACGATACATAAAATGAAAAGAATAATACCATAACCATAAAAGTCAATCAAAATATAAAGCTGAACGTGGTATAGTCACACCCTATACAGGGTGGCCCACGCAAAGTGAACCGTTATAACTTCCAAAGAATGTGTTGCACAAAAAATGTTCTATACAAAAATTACATGAATTAAAAGGGTGCACTACGTAGCGCATCAATTTCTTCTTGTATAGATCGAGACGTTTCAAAGATTTGAAGGACAACTTTGTTTTTTTATTTGAAGAAAGTCAAGTAATAAAGTGAAATTACTCGTTAGCTATTAGGTTTAGGGCTAACAAAGGGCAATATTTTTTCACTCAGAATTCGATTATTTACCATATTTTGCTATGGAAATATAGTGTTCTGTTTAAAACAGCCAAGTTGTCCTTCAAATCTTCTTTTGAGAAATATAATTTAAGGTAGTTCTATCGTGACATTAAAATCGAAAAATTATTTTTCAGTTTTTCTCACATACCAAATGGTTTGCGGGCTCAAGTTAATAAAAAAAAATCGTTGCACATTGACTAAAGAACAACATATTCCCGATTCAAGGTCATCCAAGGTAATACGTACTTGCTGTATAATTAAAAAAATTGCGAAAATTATTTTCTTTAGATTTTTTTGAAAAACTAAATAAATCTTCTTTGTTGTTGCATAAAAATGTATGCAAAGTTTTAGAATGCTTCACAGAGTAGGAGCCAAGATATTTATGGATGAAAATGCAAATTTTAACACGCGCTCTTATGAGAGACTACCGAATATTCTGATTTCCACCAATAAATATCTCCGCGTGGTAAAATCTTAAAACGTGGTAACCTAATTTCCGCGTGGTAAAACCTTCAAAAAATTATTACACACGTACATATAACATCAAAGAAGATGTATCCAAATTTTCAACAAAATCTTTAAAAAACGATAAAACGACAGAACTACCTTAATTGTAGAAAAGAAGTCGTTTGCGTGACATTGCCCATTATTCTCGTAATCTTTTATATATAATTATTCCATATATATTATATTACACGCATTCTAGCACGTATACATGTGTTTTAATCTATTGCAGAAAAAAAGTAGACTTTTTGCGTTTGACATTTCTTAGAGTTGTATTTGTCTCGTACCAGTGGAAAATTGCATAAACGATATAATTTTCAAACCTCACCTGTATATGAGCAACCTTTCCCGTGCTCTCCATTCGAGAAGCCACGTTTACGGTATTGCCCCAGATATCGTAATGGGGTTTTCTTGCTCCGATAACGCCCGCTGTCACCGGTCCATGATTTATACCCATTTTTAGAACAAAGTGATTAAAGCTCTGTTCGTTTATACCAGAAAGTGCTTTTTTCAATTCGAGCGCGAATTCAACCAATACAGAAAGATGAACCCATCGAGGTCCGTCCTCAGGTTCATTTGATTCCGTTATGCCCGACGCTGCCATGTACGTTGAGCCTATCGTTTTGATTTTGATTATGTTCTTGAACTTCTCTTGATCGAGAATCTGTAAAAAAAATTAGAGTTCGCTATAATCGATTATAAAACTGATTTATTATTTCGATCATAAAAATTATTTTGCGGATTGGAACTATAACAATTTCACTAACTATCTCTTTAAGCAATCTAATTAGTCGAGAAGCGGCAAAAATTATTTTCATTGACAATTATAAATTTTCAAATTTACAAAGAATTAAAATACAAATTTTTACATATTTATATTACAATTGAAACACTTCTCGAATTGAAATAATTTGAATTTTTATAAGCTCCAGCGACCTTTACTTTTATAAATGTAAACAATTTATATTTTTATAAAATCTTGAAACTACTCAAATTCTCATCAATTAAGAATATTTACAAAAGTCATAAAAATTATAATTTTTTTTTAAATTTCAATCTTTTGTTCGTAACTTACCGCGTCAAAGTCCGATATGACCTCGTTGAGGAATCTTAGACACTCGAGGCCCTGATTATTTATGCTGTCCTCGCTATAAAAATCGGCAAAATTGGGCATACTAGCGAAAAGTACTCCAACCTCGGCGTAGCTCTGACTGTAAAGATCGTCGTGATGTCGGGCAGTCGAGAGAAAATATGCGGCTACATGAGGTGGTAGGATGTTGTAAATCAGTGCACCGTTTCGCCTCGTCATATCAGATGCCCTCTCCCTCTGAGCCACGACTTCTCTGCCTCGAAGATAGAGAATTCGTCGAGCCTTTTCCGCCTACAAACATAAAATCAAAACAATGCGCACATATCTTCCGTTGATTTTTTCGTTATTTCGCCATTTCCCGATTTTCAGTTACTTCACTCGTCAATTTTATCTTACTTCGTATTCTTGCGATTTCCAATGCTTCTATATATCGAAATAGCACCTACAGATTGGCGAGAACAAACAAGCTTTATGGAATTGTCTGCGAGGAAATTGACACGGTGCGCATCGTTTGCCAGTCAAATTAGTCGGAATGCAATTTTCTCCGATGGCGTCGCAATGGAACGGGGAAAAAGAGAAAATTGAGAGGAGCCGGAGAGGGCCATCTATATAAATACTTGTATGTACATAGATATAAATGTAAATATGCATATATACATACATATATATATATAGGTGTTATACAATTGAACTCAGTTCGACGTACAAGCTATCGATTATCTCCCGTTGAAAGGAATTGTAATTCGTTATTGTCTAAAGTCACAAGTTACCCATCACTCCTTCGATTCTTGGTATGTAATTTCGAATTAGTTATTTTCTCCCTCTTTCTCTCTGTCTCCCTCTCGCTCTGCCCGTCTCTATATTTGTCGAGGAGTTAAAGCTCTGACAACGAGTAAAGCTCGAAGTACCCTTATCCCCATTTCCGTTTTGTTTCGCCCAATATACACATTGATTGATCGGAAAGTTTACTATGTTCTACTCTCTCTCGTATCAATTGTTATCGAAAGGTCAATCAACAATTTTTCTCCAAGTTCCTGTCAGGGAACTATGTCTTAGTAGCGAAGTTTAATTACCGTGAATACGGGACTGTTATACTACGGCAGGTGTCTATCGTTTTATTGATCTTTTTTTGCCTCGCCATCGCAGTGACGAGATATAAAAGTTGGTATATGCAATATAAGCAGTTTTATAGAAATCGTATTGTTATAACGGTTATAATAATGAGAAAAATGAAAGCCCTAATAACATAAGAAGAAGAATAAATCAAATTAAAAAATACTCACGTATCTCGCGACTACGACAAGAGTCGCAGCGACGGTCAGCAAAATCGCCGATAGCGAATATTTCAATGGAAATGGCACGTGCCCGGGTGGATACGAAGCAACGTCCTCGCGATCAAGGCACGGTCCAAGAATCGTTATATTGACAGCGCATTGGGCACCCGCGAGCATAAACATTAGCGTAGATTTTCCGAGATAACTTATGTAGGCTGGCATTGAAATTACTACGAGAGCCAAGACACCGATGTACGAATAGTAGGATGGATATGGGCATCGCGGTGAAAAGCTCAATGAGGCGTTGGTCGGAAGCTTGGTCTCGTCGACAACCGCGCAATTTGCCTAATGAAAAAACAAAATTCCTTCATTATGGCCAAAGTTAAATCGTGGGAAACAAAATGTTATCGATCCATCGATCGTACCAATTTATAAAATGAAGAAATTCGAATTCTGGAAAGTTAGACAATTTATCGAGCAATAAAAAATGTAACTGTTCTTCAAAAATTATATTTTACAATAACGCATTTGTAAAGTAACGTCAAATAGGGCTACTTTAACATTGAGGGTAACTTTGACAGTTCTAGGGCTACTCATCAGAATGCCAAGATAGAGTTTGAATGTGTTCGCAGAGGTGAAAGAGTCGAATATTTACGTAAGTTGCAATATATCGAGATATATATCGATGGCGATATTCGTGTTGCGCTGGTAATTTCCGATTCTGTAACCTCCAATTGAACGAAAGCACCTCCTCCATTTCCTCCTTTTTGGAGGAAAGGGAGGAGGAGATCCTCGGCAGGTGCCGATAGTCGATATTCGTCATGTGCTTTGGCGATATGGGGGGGGGGGGCATTTTAGAATTTTGTTTTCAACCAAAAGTCTTTGTAGGAAGGTTACGGAATCGGAAATTTTCCGCGTAACACGAATATCATAACATAAATGGTTTTTGGAGAAAAAATAAATTTAACCTCAAAAACGATGACACTTTCTAGGGGGGTCGTAACCCGCCAAGAAAGTCGTTTGCAGGATTTGTTATTGCACTTTTGATATATTGCAAGTTACGTAAATATTCAGTTTTTCGATCTTAACGATAATATATAAGACTGATCAAGTGCCTGCAATAGTACCCTAGGTAGCGACTTCATATTTTTATTTAAAATATTTCCTGAAGATCACAATTTGATAGTAAAAAATGTTGTTTTTCATTTTATTCTGTGTATAGCACGTATTAAATATTGAATTTGTTATCAAAATGATGTCAAAAGTAGCCATTACTCCGTGGATCTTCGATATAAATTGCATTTAATGCGTTTTAAAAGAAACCCGACATTCATGATTACTTTGGCAGTATTTAAAAAATATATAAAAATAGTGAGGGGTGGAAGGGAGGGGCGGGCTTGGCTTTCTTATACACTTCATAGCTAAAGAATACATTGTTCTATTAAAGCTATAAAAGTTGGAATTTAGGATGTTCCAAAAAAGTTACCTAGAAAAAGCTGCCGAAACATGTTCAAAGTAGCCGCGTTTGACGGTATGTTTTTGTAGGGTAACGTGTGTTTTTAAACTTGAATAATAATAATAATAATAATAATAATAATAAAGGGAACAATAACGTAGATCATAATTCGTTGCGGTCGGTTTTTCCTCACCATATCGAGAAGCAGAAATACACTGAGAGACGATATCATAAGTAACGCAAGGGTCCTCCTCAGCCATCTAGCTCTCACCGCACTGCCGAGACAAGTTGCGCCCGCAAGTACAATGCCAAAAAGTGTCACTACACCAGCGCCACCCCATGTGAACGGTCCCCAAGGCTGCACCCTCCAGATCGGTGCTGCACAGACCATGACCAGAGGACCACCGAGTAACGAGAGGGGCGAAAAAGCTTCGCCGGAACTGTGAAATTCAGCCTCAACGTTGGGATCTCTGAAGTGAAGCGTGAGCCAGGAAGCGTGACCACGAAGTTTCGCGCCGCCATCTGAGACGAGAATGAACAATAATGTGACAAAAATATTTATTCTTCATCGCGTACAATTTCAATAATAACGATCTATTAGGAATTTAATAATCAATATTTCTTGGACTTTTTCAGAACACTCTAGAACATTCATTGAATTTCTATAATTTTTTTTCAGTATCTTCTAGAATGACTTTCGAATATTTTAATCTAGTTTCAGAACTTTTAAAAACGTAGTAAAATATTGTAAGTTTCGAGGATTTTTCGTGAAACTTTTTATATTTTTATACTTGCATAACGTTTTAAAAATAATCTAAGAACTACCTTTAAGAGGAAAGGTTTTTTTTTTAAGAAGACCTAAAACACTTTTTGAAACTTGAATGTAACTCAATAATCTTTCAGAACCTTCTTTATACCCGACAACAGAAATTAGTCCAAAGTAGCCTGGGAATGCTTTAGACCGTCTTATCGTTAGATTTGTTTCACAATTTCTAGAATCTATCTTCGTAAAATCGTTTACTCAATTTTGAGAAGAATGCACAAATTTCAAGCGTCTTTTTTCACGACCTCCAAGAGAAATCTTGAAAACTTTCGCACCTCGATTGTCGAGTTCCTTTCTCAATCGAAGCCTGAAGTCCTCGGAATCTTCTTTACTCCTGCCGTCGATGTGGTCCATCGTCATTCGATTGTTCGACGTCTCTGCGGCTGTCAACGATGCGATGCTCTTTGTAATAGCCGGTTTGAACGGCTTTAACGCCCTGACGATGAAGTATGTCAATAGACCAGCTTTTTGCAATGCCTCCTCGTGTTTTTCGGCGCCAGCCGGTTCCACCTCGAATTCACCGTTCAAAAAGCTCAGTGTCGCGTTCGAGATGTGTACTCGCCTGAGGAAACGAGATTAATTTAAAAAAGAAAAAAAAACAAATACTCTGACAGTTCGATGATAAACAATTGTATTTTGTGCCATGTTTATTATATTCCATAACAATCATGACTTGCTCTTATTGCGAATGATGAACGATATTTGTAACAGTGACAAAATTACCCTGCCATTCCGCTGCTCTCCATTTTGTTAGCGAGCTCGACGTCCTTGCTGTAAACATCAAATTGCCACTGTCTCTGGCCGAGTACCCCGGCGAGCACAGCCCCTGTGTGAATGCCGACCCTCATATCGACTGGGCTGTTAGTCGTTGCCTGCACGTATTTTATCGCATCGACCATCGAGAGACCCATGTAAACGCACAAAACCGCGTGATCCGGCCTCTCGACCGGTGCTCCACTTATGCAGTAGTAACAGTCACCCAGGATCTTTATTCGCAGCTGTTCGTACCTGAGATTTACGATGGAGTAGAAAATAAAAGAATTCACTTCAAATATTTTTCTTTAGGGCTGTTCCTCCCTCTCTCTCTCTCTCATAACTTTCGGAACTGTCTGGTCGCGTTGAAAAAAGTAAACATGGAAATTATTAAGTAAAAGTAGAATTGTTAAACATAAATAAAAATGTCGCTCATTCTTTACTCGTTCCTTGTATCGGAAATTACAAGTTAATTGAACATTTATAAAAATCCGTTTACGTCATATATTGTCAACAATTTTAAGACACAAAAGGAAAAAGTATTCGGGGGTGAACAGGAGAAAAATGTTTGCAAGAGAAAAAAAGACTTTGCTTGGTCAACGAAGAAAATATTTTGACCGTATGTACTTGATGTAATATCGTCATCTACGAGAGCCTTACAACGTTGTCGACGTTTCTTAACGTCACTATCGTCATCGCAATGGCGGCACTTTGGCGATACGATACATAGTTTATTCAAAGAAAGAGAGCGAGAGAGCCGGAAATTCTCGGGTCCCGAAGGAGCAAGTAGTACAAGCCCAAGCTTTGCCACGACGAGGTAGAACGAGTGAGCGAGAAACGAGTCAAATCGATAGAGGGCGGGAGAGAGCGGGAGGGAGAGAGAGAGAGAGAGACAGAAAATGAAAAAGCAGCAAGGACGAAAGGGGGCGCTCGCGAAGCAAGGTGAAGGCGGGCGAATGAACGGTGAAGTGAGTGCACGAATCGCGGGGTCGAGGGGACGCTGGAGATTTCCTAGCGTTCCGTCAATTTTCACCCCACAAGGATAGCGCCCCAGTGTAATAACGAAAACATCGCCGGTGTCTGTCACTCGTCTCTCCGCAACTAAACGAGCATGGGGTCGATCGAATCGATTTTTACAACGGAAAATTCTAGTTTTTCTAATCGTGTAAAAAAATTCAATAACTCGTTGAATCGAACAATTGCATGGAGCTAATATCGTTGTTAAATAAGAAATCGATAATGTAAATTGATCAACTTATATTTTTAAAAAATGGATCAAATATTTTTTGTAGTTTAACAGAGATGATTAAAAATGAACAATTTTTGGGCTAATTTACCGTTCGCTAAGTTGATCGAAACGCGCAAATAGTTCGTTGAGTATCTTGACGAGTTCGCTGGCGCTGTAGGTCGATGAGATAGCTGTAAAGCCGACAATATCGGCATACAGTATCGAGACATTCTCGTGCCTGGACATGTAGATCTTCTTGAATTGGGTATCGAGAGAAGCACCAAGATCCTGTCGCATCTTAACTGCCACGTGTTCGGGTAACACACTGAGCAACAGACGCTCCTGTTCGGCGCTTTGTTCCTCAATTATAAGCTGAACCTCGAGACTCTGACGGGTCTCGAGAAACGCTCGGCGTTGCTGAAATTCGGCAAGGGAGTAACTCGACGCGCCCAATGCCGCGGCGCATGCTGACAGCGAAACCGTTATTATCTGTCGACAAACGGATCAGATCGGCGGTGTCAGAAATGTGGACACATTTGTTATAATTGAAAGATAAGAAACTTGGAGTCGTAGTCAATTTCTTCATTTAATCGAAAAAAACTAGGCAAGATCCACGATTAATTGACTAATGAATCGATATACTTATTAGATAATAATAACTTGCTTTATTAATTCAATTTCGGTTCATCGAACGAGAATTCGGAAATACTTTGCTAGAAAAAAACTTGGATACCAATATGCCGTTAAATACGATTAAGTATAGGCAAGTTCTGTTGGATGTAATGACGTAGAGACGACGTGCACTTACACACATCAGACGCGTTTAGCACGCTTATCGATGAAAGAATTTAAAAATACAGCCGAGAGGAAAAAAAACAATGTTCGATCATAGTCGTAGGCGGAAAATAGTTCGTCACATATCACCGTGGTTCGTGTAACTATCTATGTATATTGAATATGTTATATGTGTACGTTATTCTTGTGCATGTTAGCTCACTATTTGCCTCCCGCACCGCCGTCACTCTCCTCCACCGCCCTCCACCGTCTCTGCGACAGCTAGCCTCTCTATTTTAAACTACCATTCACTGGACTCCACTCGAGTGTAACTAACGAACGTGTGCACGTGTCGGGGGATGAGACTCGACGTAATTTGCTTCCCTTGGCTCCTCCGTTCCTCTCGTTTCGGTATAAAGAACAAATTTTCCGGTGCTTGCGTTCCAACGATTGGTCACACATTCGATACGAGTCAACGGGCGACTGGAATCTTTTGCTTTTCCCAAAAATCATCGTACTATTCTCCTTTTTTTTATACATATCGGTGTGAAAAAGAATAAATAAATAATAAAATTTATATTTATTTTCAAGCACGGAACGATTATAATTTTAATAATAATATTTGTATCTACCCGTTCATTTATGTTTGACACATGTCTATGTATACACAAAAATCAAGGTCAACGTAGAAGATAGCCATTAAGGAACTTGTAAGCGCGTAAGCGAAGATAGACTCACCAGAACTTCTATCGGTGTTTGAGTGGGTACCTTGGAGAGACCGACGACAGCTACGATATAGGTCGTAGCAGTACCGAGTGCAAACAGGGCACAGTTGAGTAGCCTCAGTGGTAAAGTAGCGAAAAGTAGATAAAGCAAGAGAAGTAACCATCCGAGTCCATCTCTGGGCACAACCTCGGTGGGCTTCAAAAACAGCTGGACCAGAAGTTGCCCGGTTGATATGTGCCACGCCACGTGTGGCATTGCGGACCATAGAGTATCTCGCGCTTTAGTATCCCTCTCGGCCAGTGCCAAAAGTGCAACATTAAACCCGAGACAAAGTGCCGTTATACCTCTCGCCATTAATTCTGGTTCCGGTGATACTAGAGTATAAATGTCGAATAATATCGCCGACCAGAGAAAACAGTGAAGGCCGCCCCTTCTTTGTTGTAAAGAACTCGCACGATAGAGCTCCTCTAGTTTTGAACTAGAAAAGCTCGTTTTCAGTAAATTTGAAGGACGTCCAGATTTCAGATAGGAATCCTCGTTCGGTGGCACGGGTCGTTGCGACATGATTGCGATTCGTTTTTTTTTCGGCTCTTCCTGTTTTCTTGTTTCACTGTTTGTCAGCCCTTATTTCCATTTTATCCTTTGACGTTGAATAGTCTTTCATTATTATCGGCAATTGAATAGACAATTTTGTTTGTAATTTTTATCGGAACGATCAACTTTGAAAAATGCTCGGTGAGAGAAGCTCGTATTTTCCTATGTATCGCGAGGATTACCACGATTCGTTTTCCCATTTCGCGGATTGCGACGTTCAATCGACGATCTACACTGAACTTTTTTTATATCGGACTTTTTCCGCTTAACACTTATTCGATGTCACATATTTATTCACCAATACTTAGAGTCGCACAACGATGCACATATCGTCCTCGATTGGATCGGACTAAAGACGACCTCCACGTCCTCCGATATTCCGGTTTTTAATTCAAATTCTGACGATGCGACTGATTGACCTATTGTAACGATTGTCGCTCGAGAACTGAAGCAGGACGTTCCATTCTCGATTCTCCTCCCATTCTCACTTCGTAGCTCGGCGTCTGTAATTAGCGACACAAAGAGGAGCCACAGCGCGTAATTGTAGTTAAGAAGGAAGCACTCTCAGGTCAGAATCCGGTTGTTTCCCCGAGCTTTCACTTCCACCTCTTTGATCTTGACAATTTTCGAATCACGAGCGAAAAATCTACTATCCTCGTCGGGGATTTCCAACTCAGACACAGAAACGTAAAAACAAATGCCTCTTTGTATTTTTCATCATTCGGGATTGACCCAATCGTCCTTTTTCTGCAATGGTCGGAAGAACACCTTCATCTACCCCCTAATATTTCATCCCCTTGTTTTCATTCCAAATTTTCTGTGATCCGTCCGCCGGAAATGCTTCGAAGTCGTTGATACATATATATATATATATATATATATGTTCATGAAGGTGACCCCGATTTTTGCCGATGGTTTCTGGTGCTTCCGGTTTTATCGGAGTAGTGATGGTGGCAGCGATGATGGTGGTGAAAGTAGTGACTTTTATCATGTGGTGCAAACGAGATTTTGGTATCTCGTAACTCGACGAAATGCAATGGGCCACCGTGCGATGTTGGATGTGCACCGCCCGCGCGCGGGGGACTGGCCGGGTTACTACCAGCAGTTCTCGTCTTCTTCGCAGAGCCCTTCCTCGTCGTCCTCTCTCTTTTCGGGCGATCCTCGAGCATCGCCGCCGTTTTTTCCTCCGCTTTCCAACTCCGCCGCCCCTGACACGACTATGGATATATATTCTCCTCCAGCGAAGACCTCCCCACCACCGAAAGCTTCGACCGTCCTCCTTCCCTCTTTGCCTCTTGTCACTACTTCATCCAGCTCCTACTTCGGCCAGGCGTGCGCCATAACATCCAGCGCAACCCACCTCGCGCGCTGGTCGATAACAAACCACCCCCAACCCAACCCCCATGCGCGTTTTCTCCCTCTCTCTCTCTCTCTCTCTCTCTCTCTCTCTCTCTCTCTCTCTCTCCCTCTCCCTCTGCCTCCCCGCTCGTTCGCTTATACTCTCTCCGGCAACATTACGACCCCGAGGAAGGGTGACGAAGGTATAGAAATGGTAGGTTTGACGCTTTCACAGTCTACACAGCAAATGGTGAACCGGAATCAACGGGGTTGAGGCAAATCCCGAAATGTTGGTGGAAGGGTGCACCAACGAACGTCGGTAAGTAAACAAAATTCTGGGCTGTCGATTGTGAATAATTATCGACGGGTTATATAATATGTCGTTTCGTTCATTTCCGTTGGAATTCGAAGAAGAGGACAAAATCCAAAACGAGGAAAACGAGAGATTGCCTCCTCCATCTTCATTCCTGGACTTTTTTTCGTTCCGTTCAACTTCGTTCGTCAACGACAATGGATTTTCGTTGTTTCCCACCTACTTTTTCGTTTTTCTTCGCGTCATCACTTTTTGCCCGTGCCATTGGCGCTTCCTCGTGTCCTCTCTGTTGTCATCGGCCACCAGCTTCGTTGATTCATTCAATCGGTCTTTTCTTCTCATATCGGTCTGCTATGAGCGACGATCTATTTCCTCGCATGCTCAGTGTTCAGTCAGAAACATATGGTTATCTCGACACGTCGACAGAAGTGGTGTGAAGACAGTCGAAAGATCTAAAGACACGTTCCAGTCCAATGGACCGAACGCAAGAAGCTTGATGAATAGTTGGACACATTCTACGATTTCCGCGTCGTAAAACATTTCCTTAGCTTACCATTCAGGCTTTTGTTTCTTTGAAAAACAAAGACACTACATATATACGTGGATTACAAATAAAACTAACAATTTTTTCTATTATAAACGTAGTCTTATCGATGGGTGGGGGATTAAAATTTTATTCCCCTTTTTTCTTACATTGGAAGTAGACCAAGCGTTAAAGTTCATTAAGAAAAGTTGTTGCAAATCGACTGAAGAACAACATACTCAAAATTCAAATTGATCCTACGGAAAGTTTATTTGTTATATAATAAACAAAATCATGAATTTTTTCTCCATAAGATTTGTAATAAAAACTAATCGAAGCTTCTTTGATGTCATATAAAAATGTGTGCTAATTTTCAACAGGCTTCATCGACCAAATGATCGAGATACTCGTTGTATAATGTTGCGATATTTAACACTGGCTCTTATGGGAGATTGCGAAAAGTGACGATTTTCAAGAATAAATATCGTGATTTTTGAGTCGATAAAGGGCCCTGAAATTTTACACACATATACATATATGTCATCAAAGAACGTTTCTGCAAATTTTCAGTGAAATCTAACGGAAACGCTGTAACGATAGGACTACCGTCAAGAGGAATGCTTATTAACGCCATCAAAATTTGGTCATATCCAATTCTTTAAATTTACCAAAGTCCTAACATCTATTTTTCAGAAAAGAAGAAGATGAAAAAAATGATAATATTGCATGTAACGATAGACTTTTTCGCGGTTAGCTTCGAATTGGTTATCAATTAGTGGAAATCAACAACTCTTTCTACGGTGAGATATTTACATTTTTTTAAATTAAGAAGATTATTAATTAATACATTTTTTACGATCTGTATCAACGCGCAAAATCTCCGGGGACTAATAGATATATTAAAGATTGTCCTCAGGTAGAAAAAATGGGGGGAAACTTATGAAATAGATATCCTACATTTTCTTCTTAAAGATCAAGTTCTTGGATTATTTCAGATTTTTTACCTTTGCCATGAATAACGAATCAATTTTCTAAATCTCAGTTTTTGACCCAAGTATCCATAGCGCCTCTTACTCAGCTCTTTATGTTTAAACAAGAAATACAAAAAAATGGATAAAAACATATCGTAATGATGAAAGGTCATTACGTAAATCGCATTTTTTTTACAATACCTTTAGGATTACTTTGTAGTATAACATAAAAAAAAGTACAAGGTCACTACTGTCTCTATTCTCGTTTCGTCTTCCCTTGCTCCATCTCACTGTTATCTGACAAATAACTGACCGCCGCATCGAGCTGATTGCAGTTTTGTGAACAACAAAATTAAAGGTTGCTGATCCGTCGTTTGTACCGTAATCTCAGTTCTGCTTTATCGGTGATACCCTCGGAAAAATGAGTGTTTCGGTATTAAAGCATCTATAGTAACTATGGTTGAAAGGTTAGTGGAGAGACAGAGTGCGAGGAAGAGGAAAAGAGAGAGGATGGATGAGAGTGAGAGGGCGGGTGGGTTATAGAGATACGTAGGATGTACGAGGGAAGAGAGCTTTCAAGTGCTTCGTGAAAATAATTGGAGTGGTGCCGGAGAAGCGATTGCGACATTCGACGCTACTACGATGAAGAAAAAAAAAAGATTATCGCACGACGAGGATGGGTAAAAATTTGATTTCTGAAATTTGCGCATAAAATTCGATCTATTCGAAGGTACAAATATACGAAATATATAATGAAAAAGACAAACGCATTTGGTCCTCCAGCGTTAGTTATATAGATAATAAAATAAATCGGTGGACCGTTAGTTTTATTCGGGTATCAGAGAATACTCTGTATCATCTTAAGAATCTCGTCGGTTACCACGTAGCCGAGTTGATACATTTCCTTGACGATTTTCGGTTTCTTGCTTAATGAGTCGATCCACTTGTAGTATGGTAACTCCTCCCGTGTGCCGCCATATTTTTTTGGCAAACTCGTTGGTGCGATGTGCTTGTGAAGACTCTTCATATCGTCCCCGTGGAAGAATATACGACCCTGCATGTTTGCGTCTAACAGAGGCCTGAACATCGCGAATATCATGTCGAATACCCAGGATTGATGAAGTATGTGAATAGCGTGAGTTTTCATCGGAAATGCTGATGACATTAGTGCCATTACCATACTCGCGACCTGGAAAATTCAAACGGTTCGTCGTGTTTTTCAATATTAGAAATATCATTAGAAGATGATTTCAGCGATTATAAATAAAGTGCAGTTGAATTTATAGTCATTAAGGTAGTTTTATCGTAACATTAAAATCGACTAATTATTTTCAGTTTTTCTCACATACAGTCAGTGACGAAATTGAGTGGACACTTTCTAGTATAAAGTGCCGGAACGGTTTTTTATGTCATTTCGCCGGTAATTGGCCTAGACCAATTTAACCAGCGTCATTTTAAAGAGGAGCAATTTACCTTGATTTTGGCTGTTTTAAAAAAATTTTACGATTTTTTTTTTACAATTGGCACCCAGTTTTGAAAAAAAAATTTTTGGCCGTTTTCTTGTTTTTCTTTGAATTGACACCTTTCGTAGTAAAAATTTTTTAGCACTTTTCTTTAACCGTGATCGTAAAGGGAGCAGTCCAACCTTCAATTTCTTTTCTTTAGATAAAATTGTACGATTTTTTTTTCCAAAGATATTTCATTTTTAGAGAAAAAATAGACGATTTGAAAATTGCTGCACAGGACGAAAACGATGAGGTTTACAACAAAACCTCAAGATGGTAAAAAGTTGTAATACTTCTTGATGAGTGAACGAGAATTTTTACAGATTTTTTTTTCGAAATTTGTTTTCCATCTATTTTCGGTCGAAGCTCGATTGATCTAAATACCATGAAAATAATAGAATTAAATTTTTTACATACCAAATAAACTTTGGTGTCGTCGAATAAAGCTCCGAAGAGACCAAAGTTTAATATGTAAGTAAAAAATGTAATTCTATTATTTTCATGGTATTTAGATCAATCGAGCTTCGACCGAAAATAGATGGAAAACAAATTTCGAAAAAAAAATCTGGAAAAATTCTCGTTAACTCATCAAGAAGTATTACAACTTTTTACCATCTTGAGGTTTTGTTGTAAACCTCAGAGTTTTCGTCCTGCGCAGCAATTTTCAAATCGTCTATTTTTTCTCTAAAAATGAAATATCTTTGGAAAAAAAATCGTACAATTTTTTCTAAAGAAAAGAAATTGAAGGTTGGACTGCTCCCTTTATGATCACGGTTAAAGAAAAGTGCTAAAAAAATTCTACTACGAACGGTGTCCACTCAAAAAAAAACAAGAAAACGGCCAAAATTTTTTTTTCAAAACTGAGTGCCAATAATAAAAAAAAAATCGTAAAGTTTTTTTAATACAGCCAAAATGAAGGTAAATTGCTCCTCTTTAAAATGACGCTGGTTAAATTGGCCTAGGCCAATTACCGGCGAAATGACATAAAAAACCGTTCCGACACTTTATACTAGAAAGTGTCCACTCAATTTCCTCACTGACTGTATAAAATGGTTTGCGGGCTCGAGTTAATAAAGAAAAATTGTTGCTAATTGACTAAAGAACAACATACTCCAAATTCAAGGTCATCCAAGGTAATATGTACTTGCTTACCAAAATAATTACAAAAATTTCGAATATTCTTTTCATTAGATTTTTTTGAAAAACTAAATAAAGCTTCTTTGTTGTTGCATAAAAATGTTTGAAAAGTTTTAGAAGGCTTCACCGAGTAGAAGCCTTCTTCTCTCTTAAAGATTTATAGATGAAAATGCAACTTTTAACACGCGCTCTTATGAGATACTACCGAAAATTCTGATATTTATCAATAAATATCTCAACTTCGGCGTGGTAAAACCTTCCAAAAATTATTACACCCGTACATATGGCATCAAAGAAGATATATCCAAATTTTCAACAAAATCTTAAGAAAACGACAAAACGTTAGAATTACCTTAAACAAAATTACATTCAATCAATTTCTAATGATGTCAAAAGTGAAAATCGAAATTTTCAATGTCGTCGGTGTCTTTTAATTTCGGAATCGCATATGCTTAACCTCGGTATACTTTCCTTTTCTCAATTTGTTTCTATGTCTAAATAAAGGTAGGTGTATAAAGAACAGAATAGTCGAAAAAAATGAAATAAAACTACTACTCAAAATGATTCTACATGCATCATGCATAAGGAAAATGAGATGGTTTGAACTTCATCTTCCATTCATCCATAAAAGAAACTAAAAGAAATATTTGGCATAGTACCTGGGGGGTTATCGACCATGCATGAGCCATGGTAATGCCCTCGAGATCAAAGATCACAACCCCACCGAGAACCTGTGCTCTTGGCTCGAGTATGCCCAATTCTAGTATGATAACTGTAGCCTTGAAAAGTTCCTCGACTCCGTATTTCTTTGGATCCCAATTGCCCATCCTGTATATCATCATACGACGTCCACACTGAGTCCTGTATGCCGGTACGGTCATTGCATCATCGTCTCCAATATGTCTCATTTTCAGTGGATCCACACCTTGGTGAATATCCGGATGTTCCTCTTTAAAGTCGTAATACCTGACTACCTGTCAACATTGCAAGAATATATTTGTTCAATTTATTTTTATTGCCTGAATTTTATATGAGAAATCAAACGAACGATATATCACAATCTTATGATATGACCATTTATTTGTTCCTTTCTTTTGAGAAAGAAAACACAAAATTATTGTTCAGTGCGGGGCTCGGAGCCGAAGCGTTTGCAAATCTACGGAAACCAAGTCAAAGCCACGTTTATAATTTGTGACGGTTTGTTGAGGTTTGCCAAGCGTGAGGTCGCGGCTTTAAACTTGCCCATTACTGAATCGTGTATTTTGGAAAATAACAACATTTTGAAATTCGAATATTTTCCTGCCAAATTACTTCTCTGTAATAATTATCTCTTGAAACTTTTGTTTTGCGCGATCGTGCTTTCACAAAAATAAGAAATTTTTGGAATTTTAGTCTCCGTGTTCACTAAATGACCTCTTTCTCTCCCTCACCTATCTGAGCACTTCAATTCGACTAATCACGTATTTTAGTAAACAAACAAAAATTGTAAATCGAATCCATGTATTTTTTACTGAATGGCATTCGAAATTTTATGACGCAATCGTTTTTTTTTTATTTTTATCACTATCTAGACGCAACTAACTTTATCGAGTGTTTGAGTGGCTCGATGGTATATTTTTCTCCTCTCACTTCGGATGAAACCCAAACGGAAATTATATTCACTGAATAAAATCGTGAGAGCTTCTAGTGACCGTGAGCAATAGTCCTTGACGTTTTGGATTCTCGAGGATGCTCGGAGAGAAAGAAGGAAAAGGAATCGATCGAAAAATTTATGCGAGAAACGTCGAGAGGATACCATTTTGTTAACGAATGCAAAATGAAAAGGCAACGACAGTTACGAAGAATTAATTTTTTTTTAATAGCACCTGTTATTTTGATCTGTCAAAGTTCATTGACGATGTGAGAAGTTATTTTATTCAATGACAATTATTTTTCCGAATATTACGATTCAACATGTTTAGATTAATTTGTTATTCTACAATTTAATTTGATCCATTATGAATTGTTTTTCTCTCATTGTCAGTTCAAAGGTTCAATTTGGAATGAAATTTGAAGAACCTGGTAATAAAAATTATGTCATCTGACGATGCATATATAAGAATGTCACATCATACGATTTCGTTGAGCGATCAGTTTGCCTTGGCATCGTTACACAATTGTTGTCGACACAGACATGGGGAGCGCGTCTCGCTCGCAAACAGGCTTGTATAAACACTATTACATTGTAATATCTCGTATTACGTGGACAGATACCGCGCCACAGTTGTGCTTACACTGACGTGATTGAATTTCTACTCTACCTCTAGTTTTTTCTTTATCCCTTATATTTTTCAAACTGTAGATATTTTGTTAGAAAAACCTTTGGCAGTTGTCTTGTCATAAAAAAAATTTCGGCCCTTCTAGCATAACATAATGAATTACTTACCAATCTGTGAGCACGATTCACATTGAAATTTCTTGCTCTCAAAAATCTTATGAGAAATGCATCATCCACCCTGTGAGGAGTACACTCGCCTCTTTCTGCAGAGAAAAATAATTATTTATTAATAATGTGTAATCGATTAATGATGAATAATAATGAAATTAAATTAAATTAAATTATATTACGTAGTAATAAGAGCAATTAATACTTCATGTATCAGTTATAAAGAATCTGCCAAAATGGCTTATACGTCAGATTTTTTTAATGAACAGAAAATTATTCTTATATTATTGAATTTACCAAAACGTAATTGCGTTACTCGTAGAAAAACACTATGAATGTTTAGTTAATCTAATAAAAAATGAATAATTGTTTCATTAAATAAATCCGTTGTAACACATACACTAATGTGCGCCGGTACTACGATATTACACTGGAAATACCTATTTGTCAAATTGCAATAAATATCAATATTTTTCAATTACATCAAAGTTTAAGATTGAAATGATATGAAAAAATAAAATTGCATACTGTAACGCTTGGCCGACTACTAATAAGCATATATCCATTGCCAAAGGACTTGTTATTCAAATCTTTTTGTAAGTGGAAAAAAAAACCCACGTCATTCGAGTAATTTTGTATCGTTGAAAATGCGCTTGTCGAATTATTATAAATAAAATAATCGAATTATTATAAATAAATAATAATTTGCATAAATATAATCGAATGGAATCAAAATTAATTTACGTTCGTTATTCTTGATGATTTTCCAACGTGATTAATATGGAAATTGACATTTATTAATTATGGCAAATGATATTTTTCATTGGTTTATCTCGTTGAGACATAGTCGATGGAAAAATATAACCGTGGACCGAGTTGTAATTACCGTATATCATCTCACGTAGCTCTTGGAGCGTCTGACACTTGACCTCGTCAGATTCGCCGAGTTCGCGACGCGCATACTCCATCACCTCGGGCGAGGGTTCATCCAGATCCAACGAGAGCTCCTCTTCCTCATCCTCCTCAATGTCGTTCGCGTCGTGAAATTTCTCGTTTATTTTCTCATCCTCCCGTTCATTGCCATTTTCCGGACTACCTGCACCGTCAGAATCGTCGACGTCGAGTAAACTGCTCGCTACTCGTTCACCTCGATCTTTGATTCTCGGTATTGGATTCTTCTCGATTCTGTCGTTGTCCCAATCTTTCTTCTTCTCATTGTCGATCAGTAGCTTATCGAGGTTATTCGTGACTTCCTTCAGCCTAAAAATAAATTTACTAAATTAACTTTAGCGATAATTGATATCAAAACTTTATTCTTGTATTTTTGTTGTTGTTTTTTTTTCCTGGAAATGATTTACCCGTCTTTCATTGTATTTTTATCGTTTTGATTTCCATCCGCATTTGTGAGACGTATACCCAACAATGGTCCTTTGCTCTCGATCCCGGACATTTTGCCTTTTATTCTCTTCGTTCGGTCGCACGTGTCCTGAAACACGAGCTCGATCCTGCGATAAATCGGTTCGATGCACGCGCGATGTTCACAGATTCGAAAAAGAAATCGTCACGCGTTCACTTCTATGGGAGAGAGAGATGAAAACTCACATCAACATAAATGGAAAGAAAATATATCCGCGCTTTCAATTTTAATCTCATGCACGGAGGAAAAAAAATGCATTGCAATATCTGTGTGACCGACTTTCTCGAAGATCGTTCGATATCGAGCTGCGCGGAACGCCTCAAATTCTTCAGCTCACCTCGAGGAAAATTGTCGAACTATCCGTCGACGAGACATGCGACGCACTACGAAAGCTACGTTTACACTTTGTACTCTTATTTGAAAAGATATTTTTTGTCTTTCACTTTCGTCCTCTATACGAACATTTGCACTTGAGTTGTCTCGTCATTAACCGAGGCTGGGACGAATGTGAATAACTATTTCAGCGAGTTAAGTGGAAAATCAAGCCTGTCATATCAACAAGTGTGTGTCACTCACGCGATAACAATTAGTATGCGGAGGAAACCGGTTTTTTTTTGTTCACTTGTAATGTGCGATCGACGATTATATCGATATCTTGTAGTTGTAACGATCGCTTCGACGTGAAAATCATAGTCGAACGGTGACTTTTTTTTCCGTCGATTTAATATTCCGTAAATATCTAGAGGCACTCCTACCAAACACAATGTATGCAATCAGCGGGGTTTGATTATACCGCGGGGAACTTCCGGGATCATCGAATTACCCTTAAAAAAAATTTATGGAAAAACTTGTTTTAACATTCGCATGTTGTTTTTTCAATGTTCGAGAGACGGGTGTTGAAACGCCGATGCTCCCATGAGACTGAGCTGCTAAGTTTTTGCACTTTTGATTTATAATGAAAACGATATCAATATTTATGGACGTATCTGTCTGACGCACGATCGAGATAACGCATTATTCAATCATCGCGCGAATGACGATAAAAGGTAAACCGAGTTTGTAGCCAATAGAGAAGTTACAAATAAAAATAATGATATCTTTTTGAAAAATTGAAAAAGAAGGCTTTGGTTTGGTTGGAAGGTTATCTAGATCGGGAACATGTTCGGTGTTATGGGAGCAATTTTTAATCGTTTAATCAAGAAAAAATGGAATATCAACATTTTCGACTCGTACGTACAATGTAAAGTCAAAGGCATTCAGAATTATCCGGATTTCATTTTCTACATAGCCCTCGAGGCAAAAACGTTAGAAAGGTCTGGTCATCTTAAATGTTTGCAATTTTTATCGTAGGCTACCTGAAGAAAATAGCCTCCGTTTTCTTAATAGCTCGCCTGCCTTCGCCAAGTCGAGTCTTGCAAAAACATTGGCAACGCGTCTTGTTGGCTATACGGGCAAAGCACTATCGCAGGAGAAAGATCATTAAAAATTTACACCGGTTGTAAAATATCCCTACGAAGTTAAGCAGTTTTATGGGATAAACGCGGAAAAGTTGTGAAGCTGATATATATATATATATATATATATATATATATATATATATATATATATATATATATGTATACAGATACAGATACCGTTCTGCGCACATAAGGGAAAGTCTGAGCGAATAGACCGGTCTTGTGGATGATCCACCATTGTTTCTTTTTCAAATTGTTTTCATTTGCGAAAGTGGAAGTGAGATTTCAGTTCCCCAGTGAAAATATTGTCATAGATAACTATACTCGTATCTCAACATGCAGTAACGAAGGCATAAGGAAATTCTTAACTCCGTGGATCTTACAAATTAATTGTAAGAGAAAAGTGTTTATAAATAGATCTTTATTAATAATAATCTATCAAGAAATTCAAGCTGTGCACTAATGGGCCCTTGCCTATTAAACATACTAACAATTAAGTCTTATTTCTCAAAAATTTCCGTGACTCCTTTGTCCTCTGGCTTTTGAAATCGGAGATAAGACTACAACTTAACGGAGATATTAATGAGAGGCGTCTGATTATTTATGAAGTTAACCGTAATTTTTAGAAATTTTATTTTATTTTTTTCACTTGTCCAATTTATTTCATTTATTCAATATATTTATATACATATACCTCCCTTATTTTATTTTATCAACGTTTCATTCAGTAATCTAAGATAGCCGAATGGTGCCCTCTAGCGGGAAAAGATCGCATGGCGCGCGTGGTCACGGCACGAGCACCTTATTGCGAGAGGGAGGGAGGGAGGGAGATATGTATTGCGAAATCTTTAGCCTTCCGCCTATACGAACTAAACTTTCTGTTTTACTAAACGGACTTTCTGTCTGGACTAATTGTAAGAAACTAAACGACCAATCTTTCTCAACCTTTGACGTGTTATCGTCAAGATAAAACAATAGAACAAAAGAACATTTCGTCACGTCACTTTTCATAACGACATTGTGGATGCTAAAAAGTAATATGCGTTGCTATCGCGAATGTAAGATAATGTAACTTTAACGTTGAACATTTTAAAAACTGGATGTAAATATATTAAAATTTTAGCGAATCGGCTAAAAAATCCAGATCTTCATATACAAATTTTTCTTCAGAAATTTTATTATGAAAATACCAAGGATCAGGGAACGTATATTTACCGACCTTGATCGCAAAAACAACATTCTCGTAGATCGGAACCTACTTATGGTTTGTAAACATCGGCTCCCTGCATGCTTACACGAATGTTATTGCTCACATATTTATCTCATAAAAATTACGTACGATAATAGCAAAGAGCTCGTACAATTCACATTTATCGAAAGAGTAAGTAATTCATTAATAAAGTCCGTTCACTGACGGTGTCTTTTTGCTATAGCCAACTATCTGGATACAGACAAATTTAGTTTAGTGGTCCTGCTGTGAAAATCGGCCGAGATATTATTACGCAATGCTCGAAAGTTTTAGCTGTTAGGTAACAATGGTATCGAACGCCGAATTGATAGACGCCGGGATTGCACGTTCGGGGCACGGTCAGAATCTTTTTTTGCTCAGTCTCTTGCTTTTTTATAGATTTTGACATGGTAAAATATATTTTGTTTTTAGCACTCAACCACAAGGGGTCCGATGGAATTGTTGACTCGTAACTCAAACTTTCGAATTTTGCGAATTAACATCTCGGCCAATTTTCGTTTTAGGATAATTTAAAAAAAATGTTTTATGTAGGCAAAAAAGGCTATTTTCTGTAGCCAAATAGTTGCATACTATAGCAACCGGTATATGAGCCATTCTCAAGAATAATAGCGTGACTTTGAACGCGGTAGTCTCAGATTTACTAATAAGACCAGAATTTATTTACGCGTATTTTAAGCTTCAGGCACGTTTAGAAATTTGTCCAAAAACAGATTTGTATCAGAAAAATAATTAATAAGATAAAGTACGTTTTTTCGTATATCAAACTTTTACAACTATCAAGTACAAATATTGCCCATTAGATACAAATGCAGCATAGCTGTCAAAAACAATTGACAGATTATTTTTAGTCGATCACCTGTCACCTTAGATCAAAATAAATTTTCTTTTCGATGTAGATAATGATGTAGCTTATCTTCGTAAATACATACACAAATAAATTTGAAAGTTACAACAAATCTGAAGTCATGAGGTCTAAGTCGATGCTGTTTTTCCGGATGATGACTATATTCGTGTATATAACACAGACTCGCTTTATATTGATTATACATTAAATATAATATAGGTACGTACTTAAAATTAAAGTAAACTTTTAGATATTCTGCAAGAATCTTTATTTAAACTTAAGCATTTCTTACGGCATCCTCACATTTCTCTTTAAAAGTCTTAGTTTTTGAATTAAAAACTTATAAACACACAAAAAATTCTGAATATTTTGTTAATTATCTAGAAAAAATGAGATTTTTTGTTAAAATGTTTTAAACAAAAGCTTCTTATTTCTTTTATGTAAAATACGAATAGGCAAAAACTATACTTGTTCAAGTTGAAAAGAACAATTGACCTTGAAATGATCTTGAAACCCTCTACCTAAGATGAAACAAGTGGTGTCATTTTATGTTCTCCTTCAAATCTTGATACGTTTATACGTAATAAATATACAGGGTGGGACATTTATCTTGCACACGTGGATTATCTCAAAAACTAAATCCCGCAGAAAGAAATGTTTCAAATAGAAAGTTATGCCATGAAGGGACTGATGCAGCAGTCCTATTTACTTTTAATTCGCACGATGTTTTGAAGGTCATTTCAAGGTCAACGTTCATTTTTTTTCAAATGGAAACATATCTTTTTCATTACGTTGCATATTTTCATTATACATTTGAAACGTTTTTTTCTCCACCGCTTATTTTGTACAATATTGACTTCATTAGGGAATAACAATCTCAATTAAACGGTAAGACTTTATTAATAATAATATAGGAAAATTGCAGCTTAATTACAAGAAAATCAATTCAATGAGTGTTAAAAATATTGACCTTGAGAATCTGGATATGTTTTGCAAGACGACTGATCAATGCATTATGGCATTGCAGAAAAATTTCCGCCGGAACGTTGTTGCAGGCATCACGAATACGGTTCTTCGTGTTATCCGATGTCGATCTTAGCCTTTGGTAAACGTTTTCTTTAAGGTAATCGCATAAGAAAAAATCCAGAGGGATTAGAACTTTCAATTTGAACAAATTGGATTTTAAGTTGCGACCCAATATGGGTCTTGGCCCGCTAGATCGCCAGATTTAACCCCTTTGGATTTCTTCTTACGTAAAGAAAACGTTTACCAAAAGGTACCAACGACATCAGAGGATACGAAGAACCGTATTCTTCGTGCCTGCAATAATGTTCCAGTGAGCATTCTTCTGCTATACCATAATGCATTTAACAGCCGCCTTAAGAAATGTATCCAGGTTCAAGGCCAACATGTTAAACACTTGTTAAAAATGGTTTTATTATTAAGGTTGTATTATTATTAAAGTCTTTTCATTTAACTGACAAGAGATTGTTTTTTTCCTAATATACTAAATATTATATAATATAATTGGCGGAGAAAAATACGTTTCGAATGAAAGTTATTTATTTTAAGTCGTATATGAAGAATGTGTATTGAAAAAACGTATGATTACAGATAAAAAGTTGTTGATCTTGAAATGACCTTGAAAACATAATGCGAATCGAAAGTGGATATGATTGCTGCATCAGTCCCTTTATTACTCACGCTGTTTACTGCAAACATTTTTTCTCCGAGATTAATTTTTTCAAAGCTTCCAGATGCCCTGAACACCGGGTTCCTGAGTCCGACAACAGCTCAATAATTCTTAACGGGCAGTTTATTTCTAAATCATTTTCAAACAAAGTTGTTTGATTTAGTTTTCATCTTTTGAACCCAAAACCACCTCCAACCACGTCCTCCAACAAGGGATGAAGGTGACAGAAATTTCAAATGGCACCCGGATTATGATTATACGTAAAAACATATTTCCTTTGTCCGAAAGACACTTCCTAATGACTTTGTTTAGTGTTGGCCAATTTCGGTCATAGGTTCCAGTATAAGAAAAAAAAACGATGGTAGTTTGACGTTTCGATCCTGATTTGGATCCTCTTCAGAAAGTTGTTTTTATTATGCTTTATTATGCTTGAGATAACATCATTGTGTCCGCGACTGTTATCTCAATAATTTCATTGATATGAATCTCTAAGAGTTGATACCAGTTCGCAAAATAACGGACTTGGTATCCATGTTAGTCAAATATATCTGTAAAGGAGATAACAAACGGATTAGAGATGAGTCTCAATATTGGATCAAAAGACATGATGAGAGGACAAACAACTAGATCGTAATTAATCCATCTAGAGTAAATAGCTGTTTCCCAATAACAAAACCCACGGAATATAAAGCATAATAAAAACAACTTTCTGAAGAGGATCCAAATCAGGATCGAAACGTCAAACTACCATCGTTGTTTTTTTTTCTTATACTGGAACCTATGGCCGAAATTGGCCAACACTAAACAAAGTTGTTACTGACACGGTCGCACATTTAATACAACACACTTCCTAATGACTCAACGACAGCCTTGAGAAAAAAATCTCAAAAAAACAAAAATTGTTTGGTCTTGAGAATGACATTGCTTAGACACTAAACCAGCCCCCTCCCCTCATGTTGTGGGGGTGACTTTGAAATTTCAAATACCTCCTAGATTAGCATTACCCGATGTGTGCCACGTGGAGGTTCCAAGTACGACTTCATAATTAATTTTTGATCTTGAAGAGGGCCGTTTGAAAATACTCGTGACACTAACGACATTGAAAGACTGTGAGGTTCGCCACTACCTCAGTATTTCCCGCTTTCAAACCTTCGACGCACTCCCATTCATCTGATCAGATGGTCAAACCATCTTCCACTGTTTGACTATGTACCAGCCGTTGGTAAAGGTCATTGGTGACATCTGATAACATTTCTGATACGCGGATTAACAATATCAGCAGATTTGGACAAAAGTTGTTTGGCCTTGAGAATAACCACCCCTTGCTCCGTCACCCGCTTGTGCGGGGTGGCGATGACTTTGAAACATTCGAACGATCTGTGAAACAGAATTTTAGGGGTCTCAGATTCCATAATACCAGCAATGTTAAAATATGGCCAACAACTTCTACCAACGGCTGGCTCATTATCAAACATTGGAAGGTGGACAATCTGTAGCATCTGATCAGATAAATGGCAGCACATTGAAAATTCGAAGTCGGTAAATACTGAGGCAGTGAGGAACCTCGGGGTCCTTCGATGTCGTTATTGTCATAGTTACTTCTAAACCTTCGGTCGTTTTCCGGGCCACTAATAATGTGTGCAACCCGAACTGGAACGTCCACGTGGTACACATCGCGTATTGCGGATCCAGGGGATATTTTAAATATGAAAGTCATCCATGTCACTTGTGCGGGAATGAGGGAGTGTGGGTTGATTTTGAGGTAACTTCTAGATGAAGACACCTCTGTCTGAACCTTTTTCACAAACAATCTTCCCTTTTAGAATTATCAGGTCTTTGCTGGACGTTTGCCCCACCCTGTATAACATATATATAGTATATATGACAAGAATGACGGTGTGGAAAAAAAGTATTGCAATCTTCAACAAAGATTTACGAAGTTGATTGGTTACAAATCTCTCATTAATTCTCAAGCTAGAATACGAATGTCTATCGTTACTACCAATAATTACAAAAATGTCCCCATTTTGCATGTAATAAGAAATTTTGATTGGGCTATATTAAACGTCATTTTCTATGATGACAATATTTTATCGATGTGAAGCCTTCCATTATTTTTTTATTCCATTGCATCAACGAGACAGGCTATAAGTACCTATACATTTTATTTCATGCAACCCGAGGTAAGAAAATGACGTACAAGAAAGAGACGCCACCGCAACAATATTATTGAGCACCACGGACCATTGCGAAATGTGGTCAGGGTCGCCTTGTTGCATATCCGTGGGGATCTCTACGGATCGGTGCTTTCACTAACGAGGAATATGGAAGATAGCCGGCACTTCTTTAGTACAATGGCAAGCAAATGGACACCATAATTCTGTGCATTATCTTCGTTTTTAAAGCCATTCCAAATATTAACAAACCTAAACAGTGATTAGGAAGTCAAAAAGCAAACGCCATTTCTTCCTGGTAAATGTTTCTAGCTGGTCTTTACGTACTTCATTGTACAATTCTCATTCAAAACCGAAGTAAACAAAATATTGATTTTGAAAAGAGAAAAGAAGATCAAACGATTGGTTAATTGCATTCGTTCTGCATAATACATACTATAATTATTTATTTATAAAACAACAAAATATTATTTACTCATAATTAAATGAAATATTATTTCATTTTTCGAATCTTCCACTACAGGGGTTTCCGCCTTTTGTTTTTGTAACAAAGCTGTCTTTTACCAACCGACCACTAGATGGAATTTTCCAAGTCCATCATCGCCTACGTCGCTACGTGTCCGGAATGTATACGAAACAAATGTGCACGAAAAACTTTGCAGTTACAAACAAAACGAAAAATAGTCGGGTTTATTCGACTCGCGACCCGTACTGTCACCGGTGCAGCGATCGCCGGTTGCACTGAGCGATCGCAGGTCTCACGAGGCATGGCGCGAAATCCCCCCCTCGTTCGAGATATATCTTTCCACCCTCCCCTTCAGCACGGTCCTCTCCGCAAAAGAGTAGTCGAACACGCGCTACGAGTACAAATACCCTTCCGCGTTTGTTAATAATCCTCGACTCTCCTATATGCTGTGCCTGTGCCCCTCCGAGAATGTTTGAGAAAGTTACAACTCCTGTACATGCGACTTGGAATATCTCCTTGCCCCACGCCCCGCAAGTATTCGCCTTTCCAGTCCGTCGAGAGCGAGAGTGAACGCTAAAGATAGCGTGGGACCTCTTATACAATCGTGACCCACACTAATGTACACTTTGCGCCATAAAAATGTACGGGGAATTGTATGTCTAGCAGGACGAGTTGAAGATATAAAAACAATTTCGATCGGTCCCATGGGTTCCCATAAAACCAAAAAATTGTATCGATATCGTCAATTATTTTCATTAAAGATTTCAAATTATTCGACTAGATTCTACCATATAGACAATCACTTATTTAAGTTAATTAATTATATGACATGTAACAACTCGACGATTCTGCCACCCGATTTTTTTTCTACGTATTATCATTATCAATTAATCAATGTGTTACATTATTAATTTGTTATTAATTGAATTAAGCTTGAAATAATTATAGTCTCGGTCATTATACCGTTTATACTTATTATTTTATTAAAATTTGTTTATTTTTTCTGTTGAAAAAATAAATAAAATAATAAGTATAAAGAATCTATTCATACAATTTTTATATTCGTTCATTAATTTTCCAAATGAATAATGTATGCTCTAATTATTGTTGGGACATAAGATTAGAAACTGAATTCACGCCATAGAAATAAAGTGAATTATAGTCGAGCCCCGAAATTGCTTACCTCTAGATAAAACTCGGCTCACTGCACATGGAATGCCCCGTATATATGTATATGTATGTGTAATATAGAAATACGCATTTTATGTGTATATATATACCTACACATATACAAAGTGCGTATTTGTGGGAGTTGCCACACTCGTAGCCGTTGAACAGGTACTGCGGAGATAGGATTTTTAAATCGCTTCCATAAGACAAATATCGTTGCGGTCATTGCGGTTCGTGGAGCCTGACATAAAGTTGAGATTTTTTTCGCAACGCTCCACTTATCCACTCGAATTTGCGACATAAATTATTGTGGAAGTGACGCGACATATATTTTTGGTTATTATATAACAGAATCTGCTGTTGTATACCATGTAATTTTGTTCCAAGCAGTGGCCATCCGAGTTTCATAATTAACACGTAGATCAACTAATTTCTTTTTCTCTTTGGCAAAGATGTGCAAAAGATTTCCTACAAATTTGGAAAAATGATTAAAAAACAAAGAGAACAAAAAGTAGGTAAATTTCTTTTTCTGTTTGGCAAAGATCTGCAAAAGATTTCCTACGACTTTGGAAAGATGATTAAAAAACAAGGAGAACAGAAAGTAGGTTTATTGAGAATATGTTGTTATTGAGTTTGAATTCGGTGGACAAGACACGTCCCATAACGAAATGACTTCATCAGCAGAAGAAAAGAATTGCGTTGGATAAAATTATATTTTAAATAAACTAAAATAAAATTACAAAATTTTTCTTTTTTGCCCGATAGGGAATATTTATTGTACAAAAATTAACTAATAATACGCGTGGCTTTGATCAATTGCAAAATTTATAGTAACTTGGTCCTTCTGCTACGAAAATGCTGGATTAATTATTAAAAAAAGATTCGGCAATACAGAGTTATTTGTATCTTATGGCTTACCGACACTACCATTACTTATGTCAGTGATGTTAGTGATGCAATCGGTTACCGTAAAAGTCATTAAGATCACTGGATACGGACAATTGCATCATCTTGGAAAATCACGTACATGCGGTTAGTAAGCCATCTTGCCACTAGAGTTTTTATACACAGTGAGATACGTCGACTGCGATTCGGAAACTAGGTAACTAGTCCCATTTGCAGTTTGACCTCACTATTTTCAACGTTTGTTACACAAAGATCAAGCAAGTCATTTGTTTTGCGCAGAATCTTTTTCCGTAGTGATTTTTTTTTCAATTGTTTCATAGGTCCCACCCATGATCACCTCTTACAATTAGACGCCGGTTAGAGATACTATGGGTCCGCTGTCCACAGAGATATTATATCAGCGCACATTTATCATTGCTAGAAAAACAATGAAGTTTAATCAATCAGATTAAAATTTCGACCGAGTGACTTAGATTAAATTTATCGTAAATCAGTTCTTTGAAGTTTTCAGTTAATCCTCACGGAATCGCGTTTAAAAATGGTAAATGATATTTCGAAATTTCTTCACTAACGACAGACTTAGTCATTTCGGCACCAAGTGAGAGGCTCGTAAATTTCATAAACATAATATTACCCGCTTATTAAGCTTTGATCGGATACATTGTCTGCTACAAAAAATATTTCAATGCTTTTTCTTTTATATTATTGTCGTTTCATTTTCAACAAAACTAAATTTTCATCTTAATACTTTTTGTTAAAATTAAGTTGTGTTTTTGAAAATACTACTTTACTTTTACTGTAACATTGGCGAATGGGCGAAGTCAGTTTCAACTAGGCTAATTTTTTTCAGCCACTTTCTTGTCTTGCTACAGTTTTCTGTGACCTGTGAAATGCGATACAATAGCAAATCCACGAGAAATGTCGCGGGAAAATAGAATTCTATTCCTCCTGACGAGTGGGAAATCGTTCACTCGACTCGACAACTGTCGCTACACAGCTTGATAGAATGTTGATGTATGTATGAAAAGTACGAGAAATTTATTTTTCTAACGATGATCGATTGCAAGTCCAACAAAGGCATGTTTACTTCCATCCATTACTTTACTTATTTCACTTCGATCCTCGACTATCTTTGAAGATTCGACTTCATCTTCAAACGCGAATGTCTACAAGCCGTTTGATCTCTCACCTCTCGTACCATATGTCGATTAGTACTGAAGATTTAAAAAGAAAAAAGAACCAAGTAAGGAAGATTTTAGCAAAGGCTCGAAATAAAAAGCGGCGAAGGAAAGAATCGTCTAATGGAACGTTCATTCGCCAAGAATTTTTTCAAAACTGAAGAGCTTCTCGTCTCATCTGAATTTATATATTTGTGTACATATGTATGTTTGGAGGCTTTTCAGACCGTACATTGCAGCGTTTTCGACCCTTTGCCAGAGGTTAACGCTTTTTTTCCTAGTTCTCTCTATCTTTCTGTCTCTCAATTTTCAAGCTCCGAGCCCTCGAGTATTTTTCGACTAACACCGTATTTCTTCTCTACTGGTGAACTTTTTTTTGCTCCCATCTGTCGAAGAAGCCGAGAGTGGAAGATTGCCGGAGGCTCAGCGAAGTCGGAGGTTTGAACTCCACTCGTGGTACGTACCTACTCTTTGTGCCGTGCCATCTAAGCCTTTACTGTGCGAACAATATGTTAATCATGTTCCTACACGTATGAATACATTGGTTTGTGAACGTGTCTAGTGTTTTCTTCCTTACGTATGCAATTTTAGAATAAAGAAATAGCATAAACTCAAATTACACGAGAAGAGGATACACGTGAGTGATAATTTGTACGCGTTTTGAGAAAAAACTTTTCTCTTATATGTATTATTCATTGATTAACGCTGTGGATTATTTATTAGAAATTGCAATTGAAATCAGCTTCATTGAGCTCTGCTGTTAATTCAAAACTTCTTTCGGCATGGTCTTAAATTCAAAATAAAGTCTTCGATCATTTTTTGATACACGTCACTCGGAAGTTATTCAGAATTTTCGCGTACTATCAATATTAGCATTGTTTCGCGATTAATTTTATATTTCATTTACATATTTCATAAATAAGATATTGCTTTTCATCTCGTACATTTCACAAGATACTACGAGGTATAAGACTATAACATAATAATTCATGTTGTAAATATTCTGTAATAAGATCTTCAAAATTTATTAAATCTTTATGTATAAAAATATATAAATGTTTGTTTATCCTGGCTGAGTTCGTATAATATCTCATTTATCCGATTATGGTGAAAGTTTCGTTAGTTGTTGTGCGTGAATGTTTTGAATTAATAGTATAAAGTATAATAGTATAATAATTTAGTATAAAAGAATGAACGCATACGGAATGAAAACAAATATTAACATTTATGTATGTATATACAGGGTAAATTAGGAAAATGTAAAGGCGAGCGAGCGTGCGAGAGGTGAGGGAAGCGAGCGAGCGAGTGACGAATAGAGCGAGCGAACGAGCGTGCGAGCGAGAGGCGAGGAAAAAGAAAAAGCGGGGTAGAAGATAAGACGTAGAATAAAGGAAATGTAAATAGAATAAAGTAGACAATAAGTAGTAGATAAGGTAGAATAAGATCATAGCGTAAGGAAATGTAAATAGAAAAAGTGTAAAGGGCGAGAAACGGGAGGCTTGTAACCCTAAGGGGAAGCAATAAAGAATTACCATACCATATACAGGGTGAATTTCTTAAGGTGTAACAGGTTTTATTCTAAGGTAGATGGGATCATTACAAACAAAAGTTGCAAATATACATTAGGAATATTTTTAATAGTTTAGGAGATATCAATTTTTAAGGTTGGTCCAATCAGACCGCGCCGAGAAGCGTTGGTGCCGCCCACTCCTGCCCTAGCCGCAAAGATAGCACAATGTAGGGCGTTACATTTCGGATTGCAAAATTCAGAGCAGTCAATTTTATTTATTATATTATTACGCAGTCATCTTTATTTCTCGAATATTGGCTGCTAGGGCGGGAAGTGGGCGGCCCCAAAGCTTCACGGCGCGCTCTGATTGGACCAACTTTAAAAATTGATATCCCGTAAACTATTAAAAATATCCCTAATGTATATTTGCAACTTTTGTTTGTAATGATCTCATCTATCTTGGAATAAAGCCTGGTACACCTTATGAAATTCACCCTGTATATAATTAATTCGATATTTGCTGTCACATGAAGGATGCCACCAAAATCAAAAGCAAAATGAAAAGCACTCATTTGTTGTGTCTTTTATTTTGATTTTCCCTTTGGTGGATTCATTTGACAGCAAATGTCAAATTAATCATTCCACTGAATCGAAAAGCGATTGGTCAATCTACACCTCAATCAAAAAGAAAACAAAATTACTGAGGTTCAGAAATGGACGAAAACCGAAAAGTAAGAGTGGAACCGTTAGAGTACGTACGACGTACAAACTTCCGTAAAATAACAGGAATAAATGACGAGTTTATAAAAAAAGTTTTTAAAAATATTGCACATAATTGCAAAGATCATACGTGGTTAAGTGAACGTGCTATATTAGCAGCAAAAAACAACAATATCAATTATATAAATTTCATGATTCAAAACAAAATGCCAGGAGAAGTTAAAACGTACAAGTCGATTGGTACTTTAATGAACCAAGAACACATTGTTAATTATCCAACTGAATTGTTGAACTTACGTGATTTTCCAGGCACAACGCCACAATTTTTAACGATAAAACTTGGTGTGCCTATCATTCTTCGACGAAACATCAATACACTACAAATTTACAACGATATCACGATTTCAGTGAAAAATATGATGAACGATATCATCGAAGATACAATTTTAAATGGAATGTTTGAAGAAGAAGATATACTATTATCACCGATGATACCAATAGATATGACATTCGAATTAATAACAACAAGTACAAACATAATTCCACAAAATTTGTAGTTCTTTTCAGAAATTTGAAAATTCATAAATTTTCCCTTACCAAATTATTTGTTGACCTATGTGTATATGTTACTCCATAAATCTGAGTTAATGAATATTGTTCCGTCGATAAATAAAAAAAAATTATAAATATTGATTGCAAAATAACAACGACTTTGCAGCCACTTTAATTTTCAATTGTTTCTAATCGTATTTTAATTCAAAGAACGTAAAATATCGTTAGTAACGATTCTAAATCGTATTTTCGGGAGTATACATCTTATCTCTGCACAACTTTTTGGGTAAATAAAAATAATTCTGGCACACTTAACAAAACTATAATACGTGTTAAAAATAAAATTTTGAATTTTGCGTAACGAAATTGAGTAGCGAGTGTAAGTCACTCATAGTGTCGTACTAAAAATGCGACGTCATCTCGTCACAAGAGAAACGAGAGAGAGAGAGAGAGAGAGAAAAGGAGGGAGGGGAAAATAGGGGATGACGAGAGTCCACTAAGGAACTCCCGAGTGGGCGTAATAATTAATGTCCGTAGTGGTAAAAGGAATTAACAGTAGGGTGGTCGCGAGAGCTGATCTTCCAACGACGAGGATGACGACGACGACGACGACGATGGCGACGACGCCGACAACGACGACTAGGATAGATTAAAAAAGTTTTTCCATTCTTCCTCTCTGTGTCGGTCTGACACACGAGTGCAGCTCCAAGAATGAAAGAAAATAGCTGGAGAGGTAAGACGGGATATGGTCTGTGGAAATGGAGTCACGTGCCCTCCGGGCTCATTTTCCCTCTCTCCCTCTCTCTTTCTCTCTGTGTCAGCTCGAGTTCGGATCTTTATTATCACTTATACATTTCAGCTCTTACTGCTTTCATTATTTTTCCATTTTTTCCTACGTATTTTTGCACAATTATTGCAACACAAATTTTATTTGCGGAATCGTTGTTAGACAAAAATCGATTCGGTTAATTCGATTAAAATAAATATTTGCATAATGTTCAATTAATCGATATTGCTTAGAACGATGGAATAACTTATGAATGCGCTCGAAACTCATCGGTTGGAAGAAAATCTCTTTAAAAACAATTTGTCGTTTGGCGATCGAGGTCTGATTTGCGACATCACGAAAGAAACGGACAAAAACTTCACGCGTATTGTCATAGATCAAATATAAGTAGGTTCTTTTTTTCTTTGTCAAATTGAATAGGCAGATATGAAAGTGTATTTATGTGACGCAGTGCGAATTCCGCGTCCGGGACGACCTGCGGACTTCGATTCAATCGTCGAACTCTCTTGCGCGATTGCGACGATGATGGAAAAAAAAACCTGACGTCCGTGGACCCGACGCTACACCGATTCGAAGTGCAAAATCAAGATATGTTTATATACTCGTATATATATATATGTGTGAGTGTGTGTGTATATGGGTTGATGTGTGGGTCATTCTATCATTAACCGGTAAGCCATCCGGCTTAGGATGACATATTGAAATTTAACTGAAATTTTCCACGAGTCCCCCGTTCTGATATTTTAGATAATATCGTAAAATCTCACCCGGGAAATTTGAGTCCCTCCTCAAAAATTGACGATTCAACTATTGTCAACTTCGCGTCTAGCAAAATGAATAACGTGCTCCATCAATCATCATTATTCAATTAAGTATGCCAATAATGCAAAAGTTGTCGAGTTGTTTACCACTTAAACCAGTTTTTTTTAATTCTTTTTTCGAAAAATAGCGAGTTCAAAAGTTTTTAAAGTATCGTTTGTTTCGTAATAACTGGATTTTAATAGAAACGTTGAATTAATTAATGTATGTTTTAGACGTCTTATAGCGTTTCTTGGAAAACTTTGGGACGCTGAAAAAAACTTTACAGTAATAATAGCTACGAATAATAATTATCGCGATATAAGATTTTGGAAATTCATTAATTTACACCATTCTCGAACTTCCAAGTATCGTGTTACCGAAATTATGGGATCGTAATAGTTAATATTCTATGTTGTTTATGTCGTATTTGATTCGTTCACGAACAAACGTCCGGGTTAAAAGGAGTTTTTGAAAAATAAATTACTCTTCGTTTTCGTATTTTTATGTGTTGCCTTGATTCTCAAGTTATTGTTTTTGTGAACCTTCTGTGAAATCTTCCATGGAAAGAGATACGCACTTGAACTTGGCGCTATTTATATCGAGCCTATCGAAATTGTGAAACCGTTTTAGTGGTCGTTCAGATATATTTCTTAATGGCCAGTTTCTTATGCCGGATCTCGAGTCACGTCGTGAATTCACGCCATGAACGCTTCGCAACGCAAACGACTCTCTACGAGAATCCCATGAACAGGCGTGAAACTGTCCACACTTGCGATCACGCCCCTTCACGGATGTTCATGGCATTAGTCTGGAGCCGGAATTAAACCTGTGCGCGTGCCGTTTCCGCGCCAATTTTAAAATGAAAAATGACGCTGGTGATAAAACGAATGATTTATTGTAAACAAAATATCCTGTAATATTTCTATAACACAAGATAAGATAGTCATAAAACTGAACGAATGAAAAATTTATCGTCGATTGGGTAAACAATTAATTACAAGCTATAACCGACGTATACGAATAAATAATAACAATCCCGGAACAGTCGATTTTCTCCCTAACCATAAATCCCGTCTTTTTCATTGATAGCAAAATCAAAAACAAAATCTCTCAGAATTAAAAAAAATATTTTTTTCTCTAAATTAATTGTGCCTTACGATAATAGAAACAATGTAATGATAATGATCGTGGTAATAATAAACCATAAAATCATGATGACGAACTAGAGATTTTTTCTTTATATTGTCAATCGATTCTTGCAGATAGCATCCTTACCGACTTTGACCTGAGTAGATAGAATCAACACTTTTTAAGGACCTACAGAGCGGTCTGACGAGTCAGGATCAAGGTGATCGACATCCCACGAATCCTCAACGTTGACCAATGGAAATGCAATCTTCTCTTCTCTTATATTATACATACTTACACACGCGCATATATGTATGCATAATATATATATATATGTATATGTATATGTAGATGTGTATATAATTATCGGTGTCCCGTACGTGAGCAAACGAGAGCTCGGCGCGACTTTTTCAATAGTCGATGAGCAAAAGAGGATTCGCTGGAAGGGGAGTACGAGGGTCAGAGCTCAACCTAGAGACCCCTCCTTCGTCCGCTTTAGTACAGAAAGAGAGAGAGAGAGCCTTGGGGCCAATCTCTTATATACATCGGTGGAACGAACGCGTTTTCGTTCAGTTTCGTCTTTCGTCGCAGTATTATCCGCACCGGATAAACCCGAACATATCGATAAAAAGACAACAAACAAAATTGTTCCTCTTTTCTAAAAAAATTCGTATGGTGGATTTTTTTTTCCGAAAAATCTGTGTGACATATAACCGTATCGAAACAAAACTCGAAGAAATTTCTCTGAGAAGAAATTGGGATATTTATTAATCACCAAGAAAGAGAAACTGCATAAATCGGTGAGTGTGAAAAGAGATAAATCCATCGAAACAACACGTGCTGAAAAATATTCGACGAGCTTTGGTTTAATTTTGCGACGAATTCGCGGTAAAAATCTGTGCATGAGGTATATTACCAACATTTTTCTATCCTGAAAAAAAAGAAAAACAATTTTATCTTATTTCAACTTATTTATCGGTCAGATATTTATCGGAACAATTTATCTACAATTTCGCAAGTCATTCGATTGCCATTCGCTACCTAGTCTGCCGATGGTCATGGTTACCTGATACTTTGTTTATATATATATATAAACATAGCTATATATATATAGCTATGTGTGTGTGCGGATACGTGTGCGTGTATAATCTACGATGACAATGTGTTCGCTCGTGCGAGGTGCCGCCGCGTCATCTAGCTCGGGTATTCGTGACATATATAATCGGATTATACATACCTATATATTTTTCTGATATAACACACATACCAAAGACACATTGTATATAGATTTCTACGTAACCAGGGCAACATATATAAATATTTGTGAAGGTGCATTTTATACAGTATATATATATATATAAGCTTTGATCGGTATGTACGATGAACCACGATGCCCCAACCAATTACTATTCCTCACTCAAACTCCACTTGGCACACCTGCTAGAGACCTGCCACTGTGTTTACGCACGTATATATATACATCTGGTATTTACTTAACTCGAAAGTTGACGAAAACGATAAGATAGATACGCATCTAACAATAAGTCGTGCTAATGGGACTCGAAATACTTCAGTAACGAATAGCTTCGGTAATGAATTTCGTTAATTATTCTACTATCAGTTTACTTTCCAGTGTTTGTCAATAAAACAAGATCTTTCAAAATGTATACAGAGATATGGGAGATTGTAGGAATAGGCTGGTAATACTGTACGACGAAATCCAAATTTTCAAATCATATGTACTTTTCATTTGTAACATTGCAATGTGCAATTGCAATTGAATCGTGTTAAATCAAAGGAAATATTGCACTAAGATTCTTAGTGAAGATATTCTTAGTGAAGTCTATAGCATGGGAATTATTGTTTATTTTCATCAATAATGTAATAAAAAGTTAGTATAATTGTTAACAATGTTCGTTCAAGTGTGGACATATCGCTATCATTTAGTATCTACCACAAATCGACTTATAAGATAATGAATAATTTATAATCTGTCAATGCATAACGAAAGAGAAGTTTTTTTTTCTAGCATTTCAAAAATTAATCGGTAAGATCATCCGTGAAGATGAAGATAACGTTTTTATAAATATCGTCCTGTAATTTCAAGGCGCTCTAGTGCAGAATGACTGAATATATAACGTCGCTCGGTTATGAAAATGGAATTCTGAGATAAATACGTTATCGCAGCGCACTGATTGAGAGTTTATTAACTATTGATAAATCTGTAATTAAATATGATGAAATCAATATTTAGTTGCCATCGTCAAATTCTTCTTGAATCAAGTCCGACTAATTTCGGCTACGTGAATAAACGAATCAATGAAAATAAAGTCATAATAACTATACATTTATTGGGCCATATCTAATGCTAAATTTCCTGATATTTCATAAAGCTTTTTCATAATGAACAATTATCAAACTTCTGCAGAAATAATCTCGCGAACGTGTGTGTTTGACCGAAAAATTGAAAACGATGACTACAACGAAAATTATTTTCACGGTGCATCTTAGAGTCGGGTGGTAGAAAATCTCGCTCGCAATAATAATTCGATCGTGATAACACTTATATATCTGCATGAATAACAATATTTTCATGGCTGTAATATAATTAATTAAAGACTCCATAATTAGTCGAGGCATTTCCGCTAATGAATTGATCCCATCGCGGCAAACCGCATCTCTTACTTACTATAACCATCGACAAACATTCCTTTCTCCATAGAAAGAACCTTGCGAAACAACAACAACAGCTCGAGTCAAAACATATTTTACATAAACTCACGTTTCCCATATTCCAGACATCGCCTCTTATCGCTAATTAGTATGACGAGTACGAACAATTATAGTCTCACTCTCGTTCCCAAGAGTGCGTGAGTTTACTCTACGCCAGTAGTAACGGAAGTCGATGGCCGGACAACTCGTTGAAAGTCGAAAGAATTACGTGTTCTTTTTGTTCTTTTTTTGTTCATCTAAATACTCCTGCTCACTTTACTCGCTGTATATCTTCGCGACGGTTAAAAAAAAACAATCGCCTTGACAGGAGAAATTCCATACGTGCGACAGTAAAATCGTCATCGCGTCATAAACAGTGAATGAGTGATCCACCTCGTGGTGGCTATCTATTTCCACGCCAATTACACGTACGAAGGACGTATTGTAGCTAACATATGTATATGATTGCACGTATATATGTATGTGTAAAAATATTTATATACAGCGTACGTATTGCATAAACGTACGTGTGGGTACGTATGTACGTAATTGTATTGTTCGAAGAAGTATACCGCAGATCGGGTAGCTCAGAAAACTCCCTTTCCTCGTCACTACGACTGACGCGGTTCTTTCGTTCTCTCTTCCTCTCTCTCGCCTTTGACCGCACTAAGCCCGTGACTTATTGTTAGAAGCAGAGGGGAATTCACGTATAAAGAACGCGTGCGCATTGCTAGCATCGGCATTTATTTGATCGCTTTCGGCCATTTGTGACCGGCGTACCTCCTTTTAACCTTGTATATAAAGTTATATACATACTAATATACGTGTGTATATATATATATATGTGTGTGTATCCATATTATGTATATATAGATCTCTCGGTGAACATCTTGTGATCTAGTTACTCCATTTTTGTCGACCTCTGTTGATTCTTTGACATTTTTTAAGAGCTTAAATATATTCCAAGTTCGAAGCTCTGCATTGATTGTTATCATCTGGAAAAAATGGCCAGGATACGTGTCGGTAAGTTACGATCAATTTATTTCTCGACGCTCTTATCGAATGAAATATCAATAGACACTTGGTGAAATTGATTAATCGATGAATAAATTAGCTTGAAATTATTAATTCGTTTATTTATTCGATTTTATTAACGACTTCTTTTTTGTCGTTTGTTCGATCAAAGTAATCGTTTTTAAATTAATGAAGCTTGTGTATTTAGCAATATATCGTAACGTTGGGTCTCGTGGTTTGATATGCGACAAAATAAGTACAAAGTTTTTGGAAAATTATAACGCGAGATGCAAGAAAGGCCTCGTGGATTTTGTTTTCTTACCAGAGATTCCAAGTTTACCAGTCAACCTCGAAGGTAATCGTCGATACTCGCTCGACGACTCTCCTTTCTTCATTATTTTTCTTTTCACCTGTTTCAAGCGACGGTCGGCATGATCCTTGTAGACGCGAGTGTGCGTGCGCCCGCAATTCTCCTCTGTCGAGCACGATCGTCAATTGTTTTTATTTTTCTTCTTATACGCCTTTATATAAACCTCGAATCTTTCCGTCGAATTTTAGTTTCTGGCTCGGTCTAGTTCGACCAGACTTCGAGCAATTCTCATTAATATCGTTCGGTGCTGGTGTCAAACTCGTCCTTATACGTAAAAAAAAGTTCAGCAATCCTGTTTATCGAGATATTTAGATAAAAGTGAGTAAATTATTTTCATCGATATTGTTTTCCTAACGCGGTGTTATCGACAATTTGTATCATTAATTTATCAATTAAGAGCCAAGTATTCATAGGTTGTTATAAAAACAAAATGAAATATTTTTCATCAAAATGTTATATAGTTTCTTCACAGACCTAGAGTGTCTTTCAGGGTAGAGAAATCATCGGCAATAAGCGTTCTGCGTTAATGTTAAACTCATTGTTATTGCGGATTAAAAAAAAAAGTTTAACTTTTGTCCTAGAGTGAGTCATTAAATATTCAGCTTAATTAATAGTCGATTTGTCAATTACAATTGACAATTTCAACGATTAATTTATTACTGAAGATCAAATTATTCGTAATATATTCGAGGTATTGTCGATGGAATATTTTTCATCAGAATACGTTCGTTTCTTCATAAACACATATATACAAGATACACGAATCCTCGATAATGCAAAGTTGATATTCGTATTAGTTTTTTTTTTCACTTCGTTACTCTAACGTTTGCTGACTAACAGGATCTTGGAGGGGAGAGCGATGCTCCGTAATATCGTGCTGCCCTAATATTAAATCCATTACTGTATGTAAAATAAATATTTGAAGGACTCGTATGTTACAAAATCGACTCAAAAAAGAGTTATTAAAATTCATCGTTATATTTTTGTAACCCAGTGGTTGATAAATTAAATAATTAATTTATCAACCAAGAGCTGATAATTCGTAAGGTATCGACTAAACTCAATGCTACATTTCGAATCGACATAAATATATGATAGTCGCTTCATAAATATAAAAGGAATATACGAGACCTCGATTATGGAAAAATCGTATCCATCGGTTTTTTTCTATTTGATCGCCGCAGTATTTCGAGCTGTCGCAGACCAAAAGAATTTTTCAGGGGAGAGAGGATTACCTCGAATCGAGGGGAACTTGGCATACTACCTTCGGACTCCTTTCCGCTCTCTTCCTCTCGCTTCCTTCACCACTGTCTTAAAACCGCCACGCGAGGACGAACCGTTTTCTTTCTTCGTGTTTTTTTTTCTCTTTTTTGACGCATTGCCAAGATAGACGAGTCGGGAATATTATTCAGTCTCGCAAGAAAACGAACGAAGCCGCGTGCTTCGTTGTTAGGTAACGGATGAAAAAAAACATTTCCTGGTGAAGAAAAAAATTCTCGATAATTATAACAATCCCACGAATTATCTATAATACATTATATACATTATACGTAATAACGAGACGTCTACTGCCAATCCCCTCTTCTTGTCTTCGATGGGTCGCACGTGAGCCGAGTTTAGATGAAAACAAGTGTATACGAAATTATTTGCACGCCTTATATATACGAGTATATACAGGGTGAATTTTTATAAGGTGTAACAGGCTTTATTCTAAGGTAGATGGGATCATTTCAAACAAAAGTTGCAAATATACATTGGAGATATTTTTAATTGTTAAAGTTGGTTCAATCAGTGCGCGCCGAGAAGCGTTGGAGCCGCCCATTCACGCCCTAGCAGCCAATACCCGAGAAATAAAAATGACTGCGTAATAATATAATAAATAAAATTGACTGCTATGAATTTTGCAACCCCAAATGTAACGCCCTACACTGTCCTATCTCTACAGCTAGGGAGGGAGTGGGCGGTACCAACGCTTATCGGCGCGCTCTGATTAGACCAACTTAAACAATATATCCCGTAAACTATTCAAAATATTCCAAATGTATATAATTTTTGTTTATAATGATCCCATCTACCTTAGAATAAAGCATGTAGCACCTTACGAAATTCACCCTGTATATACACTTCATTTGAAATGCACGCAACGAAGTAGATTTTCGACATGGAAAACTTTTCTCTTCTTTCGTACCTGATGAAAACAAAACTGCAAACCAGTGTGTCAGATACGCGCCATTCGCGTCTCGCTGTGCAAGTACACGCTTTCGACGTTTTTTTTTAATACAATAAATTAATAAATTAAACTTTACATACTGATGAACTTGGAGAAACGTATATGTTAATTTTTGTTACAATCGACTAAGCTTGCACATTTTTTGATCGATTAACGAAATCGAATTATGTATCTACATCAGTTTTTCGATGCTTTATGAAACAATATTTCACGATCTATTCAGGGTCGGTAAAGTAAATACAAATCGAACTAGCAAGAAACAAACATTATATCTCAAGGCTAGGCGATTGTTTACATATTATTCTTTTACTTTCTTCTCCAATCGGAACGTTTTTTGTTATCGGTAACAATTCTGGGCTATCATAAAAAACTTTTTTATTTCATGTAGGCGCGTAAAAAATAAACATTTTTTGTATTCGAGAAGTTATACGGATAAAACTTTTGCATAAAATGCTCGCATAAAAGTACATGGACAATAACGCATTTTGCGATAATGTAAAATATTCAACGTTAAATCGAAAACTATGGACCACCGAAAGGTTTACAATCCAAGGCATGATCGCATTTGACACGTGTAGTGTAGCATCTCAAAAAACATTCGATAGAAGACATTTTGTATTTTTCAAAAAAAAATTTATTTATGTAATATAAAACAATTTTTCAATAGTCTCGTAGTGTTTGATGGCCTTGCAGGTAAGCCAGTGTGTCGAAAAAGATAAATTGAGAAAGCGTAGGATCGTTAATGGATAGCAAATTACTAAACCCGAAGGAAAATAGTGATTAGTGTCAAACGATCGACAAAGTTGCCTAATGGAGACGAAGAAATTATAAGGGATATAATAGACCAACATAACATCTGGTTAAGTACTTATAAAAAAATGTTCCAAAAGATTTTATTATCGGTGGAGTCTTTTCAACATTAGCTATCGTCGAGTAGAAAAAAGATTTCAAATCTGATTTCTGTAAAGAAGCATTGACGGAATAAAAATCATTATTGAAATTATTAAGATCTATTTTACATTACGATTGAAAATCTCGATGACCTTGGTCGATAATGTTCAATAACCAATAGTTTCTTCGATATATTCTACCATCTTCCAAATGAGTGCCTACGCTTGTCTTCCTCCAATATATCGTGAATATTTAAGGTTGGGTTATTCTGCCATTAACTTTCGAGATATTTGGCAATTAATTTTCTATTCACCCAGCATTTTGACACTTACTCTAATCTCATAAAAATCGATTCTTCCGCAACGCCATGCCCTTCACCGCTGTAGATTTCCATCATAGGTACCAATAAAAATACCATGCCCTTCACCGCTGTGGATTTCCATCATAGGTACCAACAAAAATACTATTTCGACAACTGTTGACGCAATCGATTATCACCCTGGAGTCTTATTTACGTCGATTCAAATTAAACTCTCAAAGCAAATATGAACCACTTAAATAAAGCAATATTAATTTCATTAATTATTTCAACTGCCTTTCCATTCGCAGCTCGATCTATAAGATCCATATTTTACCAAGCAGGTTTTTAATTTATGTGGAAAGAAATAAAATCGATATTTAGAATTCACGTACTAAAAAATGAGCTGGGTTTACGAATTAAAAATAACTACCACGATAAAAAACCTCTGTTTATTCAAACGGTCACACCGCAAAGTCATAAAGTGTGGTTGATTATTTATATAGAAATTATTGGTTACGAATCTAAAAATTTATGAAGGGACGTACATTTTGCTGTACACGCAAAAGGTTTAGCTGGATTTTCACAAGGAGCCATAAAGTCAATAAGTTGCTAGAATCGGAGGTGAAAGAGAAATTCGTGCTCGGTTGCTCGGCGCTCAATGATGGAACGCCCCCGTACATGTTTTCGCATCTATGTGTGTATACTATATATGTGTAATGTACATTCGATAATTGTATATAGTATGTGCATGCATTTAAGTGTTATAAATTAAGTATTAACACACACAGAGACATTTATATATAATTAATATATATATATATATAAAGGGTGAATTTCATAAGGTGTAACAGGCTTGATTTTAAGGTAGATGGGACCATTACAAACAAAAGTTGCAAATATACATTCGGGATATTTTTAATAGTTTGCGAGATATCAATTTTTTAAGTTGGTCCAATCAGAGCGCGCGGAGAACCGTTGGAACCGCCCACTCCCGCCCTAGCCGTAGAGATAGCACAGTGTAGCGCGTTACATTTGGGGTTGCAAAATTCAGAGCAGTCAATTTTATTTATTATATTATTACACAGTCATTTTTATTTCTCGGGCATTGACTGCTAGGGCGGAGAGTGGGCGGCTCCAACGCTTCTCGGGAGCGCTCTGATTAGACCAACTTTAAAAATTTATATCTCGTAAAGTATCAAAAATATCCCCAATGTATATTTGTAACTTTTGTTTGTAATGGTCCAATCTACCTTAGAATAAAGCCTGTTACACCTTATGAAATACACCCTGTATATCGGGACACTAGCTGGATCGAGCTGTCTCGCATTGTCCGACTCATAATGCCTGGATAATTTTCGATGCACGACGCACGTGCATTGCGTAAATAAAATCCGTACACGAGATTCATGTCTAGAGTTTTAATACTATTTTCGAGGTATAGATCGAGGTCTTAAGGCGGCATCGATATTGTCTACAGCAAGTTGCACGAAATACATACTATACCTACGGATATACATACATACATATATGTCCAGATGTACCTACATAACATACGTGTATAGCATTTTACGTGTATTACGCAATAAGAGACCAACAAGGGGCGTGCACGAAATTGCGTTCGTCTTACTTTGAGAATGAGGGAGGAGAGAGTATGCGGTTGAAGTTAAGTAATAATTATTTTTTTTGCAACCTCCATCTGACCATTTGACCGTTTGACTTCTTTTTTTTCTGCGGGCGTTTGGAATTTTTCGTCTTTTTCGTGTTCTTGGAACGATTTTTTTTTCTTTTCACGATAAGTTCTCTTCGCAGGTATTAAATCGTAATGATACGTGTCGTTGAGAGCAATCGTAACAGCAATATATGCGTGTGCCCCACGTGCCTTTATAGCCTTGATCCCCGTTGTTTTTTCTCATTTTTTTTTCATCCTTGCATAATTACATCATTCCTTATTACACTCTCAACTTGCTCGTACATATGAAAATTCATGTAAGCTCGAGGGATACGCGACTATTTTTTACGGCGTTTTTTTGTCTCAAATGTTAATACAAAATTTATACAGTCAGTGAGGCATAAAGTATTTGTAGCATAATACATGAACATTTTTATCGATGGGCATTTTTAACTAATTATCCGTATTCGAAATTCTTATTACCGAATGAGTGTCTCGATTTAATTAATCTCGATGCCAATAATAATAAGCAAATATATTTACTCCAGTCATTGCGCAAAAAAAAGACAAAAATCGAACGTGTATAATATTAATATTTTGTTTTCAATCGAAGTAGAGCAAGCGGATAATAGGATTCAATCATTGAAAAACGAATCGTTGAACACTTACATCATAAGTTGACAAGTAAAAAGTATTAGTTAAGTTTTAAACTGAAAAAAGCAAAATTGATCTTAATTGCAGAAAAACTAGAAATATTTTAATACAATGCTTTTGCTCTTAAATCTGTATATAAATATAATATTATTTACATCCATAATATCGCATCAACAAATTAACTCAATTAACTTAATGTTCTTATTGTGTATACAACATTGGATCAATAAGTTATCCGTGTTAAACGTTACGAATAAAAGAATAGACTATTCTTCAGATAGATATTGTTTGATACACGCGTGACATATCGACACGTGCTATATCGCTCGCGCATGTCTTTCTTCCGGTTGGACGAAAAGTATAGAGTGGGCAACGTCGGTGATTGCGTTATCGTTTATCATCGTACGCGTGCCGAGTCACCAATGCGATAACTCGATATCGCTTTATTATCACGCGCTACACACCCCCCAATACATTCTAGAGGCCGGCACAACCAGTAGATCGCGCGTTCTCCGCTCGGTTCTCCGAGAAGGAATTTTATGCGAATTACGACATTATGCCGATTCGCTATGTCACGGTTATTATAGCGTGTAGTGTTAAATAAATACAGCAAATGGCAATATTCCACCTTCTTCGTACAAGACCCGAAAATAAATATTGATATTCTTGCCATTATAAACAAAAATATATTGAACAATACGTGCTTCATAAACAGATAAACAAAGGAAAATAAAAAACGCAGGAACAAAAGTGTACTGCTCGTTTGGAAGAAAATTGCATATTTTTCTCACGTGGAAAAGGTTAGGATTTCAGTATGTGACCATGTGCAGGGACTTGCGATTGTGCGTTTGTGCACGAGTATTGTATTTTATGGCAACTGGATTCGTTCGTCGGTTATAATCGAACCGGTTTTCGATGGTGGCTTGAAGGTTCTTTGTTCTGGTTATACTTGATTTTTGATATGCCGAACTTGTTTTACGCAGTTCCCGCACAACTCGTGGTGTCCTTTCGAGGAAGTGCTTAAATATTGTAAATTAAGTCTCGAATGTTTGGAAATAAATACTGCCAAGGAAGACTACACAAATAAACGGAGATGCGAATGTTATTCATGCTCTCAGCTAGTTTGTTGACAAGGTTTCAGTTTTTTGTGACGCCAATTGGTCGCAACACGTACAATTTAGTGGCACGTGAAACCTCGCACAGATTGTACGAGATCGGCTATGTACGTAGAGTATTCCATGCGAACTAACGTAACGTCACTTTCAGTCTCTCTATTTTATTTAGTTGTTTTTGAACAGTGGTTCTTCGACAAATAAATTTTCAAAGATTTTGTAAGAGAGAGCGGGGTAATGGGAGCCCTTGTAAGAAAGGTACTTAGAAACACTCGATGTGTTTCGAAACAACCCAAATGCCTTCCTTAAACTTCGTTCATGTCATACAACTGCCGATGGCGGCTTCAATGCCACAAATATAGCGGCAACGACCAAAAATCTATTTTGCGTCCTTTCGTTATAAGAAAAATATTTTTCTCATAATGAAAATAAATATCTAAAGTTTGCTTATTTAATTGTTTATCGAGGTCATTTGGTAGCTTAGTTCATGTACTTTGGTTTGGATGTAGAAAAAATAGGTTATAACTTAATTTGTTTATATTATTATGTGTAATTCAAAAGGCTACCGGACGAAGTAATGGGAGCCAGAGAGGTTTTGGCTCTCATTATCCCAATTCCAATGTCAACGCTTATTTTTATTTTCAAATTTTACCATACCGTGCGAGGCATACTTACATGGGGGATAGCTAGGAGGGTGGACACAGAGATAAGTTGAAACAATGTCAACGTCTCGGAAAAAATCGAAAAGAAACCTTATAAAGTTTCGACGTGTTAATTTATCTTCCAATTACGCTTTAACAGTGCAATATATGTTCAATGTTCATGTTTATTATCAATAAAAAGTACTTAAAAAATTATTGAATTTGTCAAGTTTCAGGCGACATCGCCGATTTCACGTATGGTTAGTGCATAGCTCTCATTACCCGCCATGTCGGGTAATGAGAGCCAAAGATACATTTTTGAAAATTCAATTTTTCAATACCTTAAACAATTATTAGTAAGTTTCTATTTCATAACAATGAAAGTTTGTTAACCAAAGGAGTGATCAACAATGAAAAACTTCAATAATATCTTTCATAAATTACTTTTTTTCAACTTTTCCTTAGATGGCTCCAATTCCCCCATTTCCCCTACCCCTTCCCAAAAAAATACTCAACTTTCCGTTCGAAAGCTCGGAATAATGCCCAATATACGAAACGCAAAACTTGGAACGCACAGGTCGGAGGCCAAAAAAACGGTTATTTTTGAGATTTTTTTGTAGGAAAACTATTTAAAATTTCGGATTATAGTTTGAACCAAATGAAAGTATACACATTCAAGAATATGTTTATTTTTTATTATCAAAAAATATCGAAAATATTTCGAGATATCGCATGTTCTTTGAAGCTCCGTAAAAAAAATCTTCATACGCCGTACCTACTGGCGTTTTTTCAAAAATCATCTGAAAAAGAAAAACAAAAAAAGATTATTGAACTACATACTATAATCTAGTACTTGTCATAGCCGATTTTGAAAATATCGATTTATGACAAAATGACGAACGTTTGAACATAAATAATGATTTTTGGGTAAAAAATTAGTTATTATTTTGTTTATAAAAAAGAAACTAAGGAACGAAAAAAAAAATCTATGACACGTACTAGAAAATCGTGTATAGCATAAGCACAATAAATTTCAAGGCAATCGGTCCATTGGTTTTCGAGACATTTTGAGTACCGATTTGAAAAACGTGGTTTCGAGAAAAACGTGTTTGAAAATTTGGGAATAAATAAATAATAAAATTTGTCAACTTACATGGAATTATCGATACCAGGCCCATGCCTTGCCGTTTTCAGCAGATATTCTTAAGACCTCAAACTTAAAGAAAAAGCAAACAAAAATGATTTTTTTCAAACGTCTAGGTGTATATCTCCCCTTAAATATTTATATACTCAAGAAATTTATATCTTTTTCTTAATTTTTATTTAGCGCGTGCTAAAGGTACTAATGTGAAATAAATTACCATTTTTTTAATATCGAAAATGTACGGTTATGGTATCGAATATTGTAAATTTGTTGTACTAATGTAAATAAAAATGTTTACGTAACACAAACAGGCTTAAAGTTTATGCTCCTTTTTTCTACGAATTGCTGCTCGAAAAACATCAGTAAAAAGCAAAATCGTGTTTTTGTCGTTGTTAATCTACCTAATATAAAAAAATTCTGGAACGAAACGAACGGGGTCGGGGCCGACGAGTAACGAATTTAGCGAGAAATACCTTATATGGATGTATGTACATACACAGCCTTGTGTTACCAGGATTATAGACCCAAAGTCCGTTTCCATGCAGATCGGAGCTTCGAAGATGAGCGTCTGGCTCAAACACGTCCCGAGCAGTTTTTTCTTCGAAAATACGTCAATCTCGACTGACCAATGATTCATTACATTAATTGTTTACCTTGGCAATTTAAACATTCTATTCCATTTCCAAGTATCCATCTATCTGGCTTTTCCGGCTTGGTGTTTATTCTAATATTTGGGATTTCGATGACTAGTCCAGTGTCTTGACAAGGCGCTTTGTATATTAGTATTTGTAATCTTGACTCGCGAAGATTATTCATCGTTGATCAAATAATATATTTTCTCTTCTCTCACCACACGCTCATTGACTTTCTATTCTAGCTTGTAAATTCTGTTTGGCGTAGGCGAATCCTTGTCAACGTCTCACTTCTACCGTAGGTCTTGGAGTAAAAGGAAATCTATAAATAAATAAATATCTATCACTAAATAATTTACGTTAATTTACGTTATTGCCGATGAATTTGTTTATTCAACGTCTTTTATTTATGTTGCAGAAACAATGTTGACCGATATGGACCAGTTGCCGTCCATAAAGCTGGGTGATTTTACACTCGAGTTCGAGCTTGGGCCGCCCAGTGCGGAACTTCAAGAAGTGGCGAGAAAAGAACTTCGCGAGACTCCTGAACTTCAGAAGCAAGCCGTCGAACAATTGAGGGAATTATTGAAGAGTGAGTAATTAACCGAAGGAATTGTTGCGTTATAAGAATGCGTATTAATTGAAAGTTAGTTTCTGGACAAAATGAGAGTTTTATGCGTTTTGCACCGTTTAATAATCAGCAACGAGCAGTTAATCGATCAATTAATTATTTTGTAATGTTATTGACCTATAGGATTGTTAAGAGTAAAAAATTCAAATCATCTTGCCGTAGAACTTTTAATAAATTGATAATTAAAGGCGACGGACTGCATTTTTAAAAAAAGCTCGTATCATTCTCGAGGACGTTACACTGTTTTCTTATGTTATTGACTAGTTGACTGGGACGTCAATCTATTTTAAACTTGATCAACATGCTGTAAAAATGCACCATATATCCCGAAAAATTCGCGTGTCGTCTAATAAAGATATTAATCTTTTATCAATATTGATTTCTCATATAACGATAATTATACGCGAATGGTAAAATTAGTCCAAGCGAAATATAAGCGGAAAGCATGAAGCGATTTTACGAACATAAGAGTGCACTATGGAATGTACGAAATTGCTGCTAGCTACGCTTATTATATTCGTATCATTCAACAATTGCGATGGAACATCATTATCATTTATTCGACCTTTTCGAAAAACTCGAAATATCGTTCGCCAATTATTTGAATGCGTTTCAAATGTTCGAAACATTGTGACACTGTTTGCAAAGTCGTTTTGTGAGAAATTTAATAATAATCGATTATTTAACTATTACATAAATGTTTTACTTATAATTGATAATTCAATATACAGAAGAAAAAGATCTTCACTGTCCCCTGGATAACGAAGCTTGGCTGATAAGATTCCTGAGACCAACGAAATATTACCCGGAATCAGCTGTAAAACTCGTACGGGAGTACTACAGTTTCAAAGTTAAACACGCGAATGTCTACGACGGATTGAAGCCCAGCAGAGAAAAAAATATATTCGAGCAGAATATATTGACGGTATTGCCGAATCGCGACCAGCATGGTCGTCGCATATTAATAATCGAACTTGGTAAAAAATGGAAGCACAACAAATGTTCCCTCGACGAAGTTTTCAAGGGCTGCGTTCTATACCTCGAGGCTGCTATGCTCGAGCCGGCGTCTCAGATCGCCGGTGCTGTTGTCATATTTGACATGGACGGCCTTAGTATACAACAAACGTGGCAATTTACGCCACCATTTGCCAAAAGAATAGTCGATTGGCTCCAGGATGCTGTGCCATTGAGAATCAAGAATATTCACATAATCAATCAACCCTATGTGTTCAACGTCGTTTTCTCTCTCTTCAAACCATTCCTGAGGGCGAAGCTGAAGGAACGCGTGAGTTTCAATTTTATTTATACAATTTACAATGCATCGGAAACATGTTGAACTATTGGCTATGGACGGATGTTTTTTAATTATCATTCAAACTTTTATTTTCCTCCGACTAGATTATCTTCCATGGAACGGATAGGAAATCTTTGCACCAGTACATGTCGCCGAAAAGCTTGCCGGAATGTTACGGTGGAACATTGCAAATTCCCCGTGTAACTGGACCGCAGTGGCTCGAACTTTTGCTTATGTGCGACCAAGAATACGACGGTGAGTGAATCTCGAATTTTATTTTACATCGTAGATCGTAACGATTCAAATGTCAATATTGCAAAATCTTTTGAAATTCATTAATTAATATATTGATTTCTTTTTCCATTTCAGCGATAAACTCCTATGGCTACAAAAAGAAGTGAGAGAATGAAACGATGAAAAAAGTTGTTGTCAGTGAGAGTTCTCATTACGATAGTTATGAACGATATTAATTATTATTTTGTGATGGTTGTTTTTGTCGAAATCGAATCGTGCCAGTCGTTGAACGATCGCGAATAAGCCTGGTAGGCGGTCTTTTTAAATTTCTTTTATACTTCTGATAATATATTTTGTCCTTTTTCTTAGCGTCAATTTTTTATAGACATTCGTAAAAAAAAGACATTCGCAAAGAGAAAGTATCGTCGAATAATTTTCGAACTTTTTACTCGTTTGGCGATCTTTTTATTTTCTACCCGCGTGATCACTTAATTGATATTTTTTTTTAAATATGCCTCATCGATTTATCGAATGTTTTAGCCTCTCGATCGATGGGCAAATGTGCCTCGCTCCACTTACTGGTACGATCTATCTCTTTTGCTTTGCTCTCGTTATACGTGATTTTGTTTTAACTCTCCTCGCCGTGAGCGCCAATGAGTGAAAGGAGCACGATAGAGAGCGACAGTGCGATTGAGAAAATGTGTAGTGAAAGTGTTTACGTTCGAAGTGCAATAATAATTATTGTAAAAAAAAAATTAAAAGGAAAGCAAAGAGTAATAAGAGCATCGGAAAATGCGCGTATCTTAAAATAAATATAAACATATGAAATTATGGATGTATATATGTACTTACACGGACAAAAAACGATGTAATGCGGTATAGTACTTTTTTTAAGCTCGTGATCAAAACGATCAGGTATAATAGTATTTTATGAAATAAACACGAACTCACAGGTTTAAAAAAAAACAATGAACATCTTATTATTCGTATTTCTATCAACACCGTTATTTGCGAGTAAAAAAATAGCCTACTTTCATAGTAATTATAATGATAGTAATAACAATAATAATTATAGTAATAATTAATAATCAAGGTTCACATCACTTTCCATGCATCCGGCTACTTTTCTTCCACGATGAAAACATCACGGAAAATCTTCGCATTCTTACGAGGATTAGTTTTCTTTTTTCTACTTTTTGGCTGGGTATCCGTAGCTGTTGGTAGCTAAAATTACATAAATTCAAAGAGGTTATGACATTTAATTTTTGGAATAATTTTACGATAAAATATTCATTCTTCTTAAAATATCACAATCAGCGTTAATTATTTACAATGCAAAAAAGCTTCGATTAAACAATATTTTTTTAAATATTCGTTCATATAATTACGATAATAAAAATATCAATTTTATGAGAAATTTTAGTTTGATAAATTGGAACTCACCTTTGAAAGCTGCTTCGAAATTGCAGAAATACTGCCACAGAGGTTCCCCGATAGGTTCACTCGGCATATCGAGTTCGCCACCGTATCGTTTTGGTAACGCTGCCGCATCGACGAAGGACATCAGTGCATTTCTGTCGGTGCCATGAAAGTGAATGCGTTTGCGAAGCTTTTCCTATTAAATGAAAAAAATAATAATTAAATGAATTGAATTTTGTAATCGAATTTTTGTTTTCTATTTACCATTTAACGAAAAGACACATTAAATTATTGCAATGTTGCACTTTGAAAAAGATGAATTTAGCATTGACAAGTATTATCAACGATGTGACGAAGCTTGTTCTTGTCAAATTTTAGTGCAGACAAATAAAGTCAAATAACATTTAAAGGTAGCTGCTAACGAATCAAGTTTCTTGCACTATTTCGAATAAAAGAGCTACGAATAAAATCTGTCATTGGATGTGACAAATTATTTTCTAATTTCTATGAAGATCCTAACAATCGTCTAACAATTGTTAAATTTCGCTTATTTCTACAGGAATCTTCTTGACCGACGTTTCGAATGTTACGCACCTGAAGGAATGGCTTGAATATCGCAAAAACCATATTGAATATGTAGGGCTGATTGATGACATGAACGCCCTTTAGACGAGTTGGAAGACATTTCTGTACCCATTCAAGAACAGCAGCTGCGAATCTCGGTGTAAAGTATGTTACTTGGCTCAAACACAAACCATCCATATCCAAAATTACTCGAGCTCCGGCAACCTGTTGATAGATTTTTTATTCAAATCTTTATAATTACTCTAATGATACGTTAATTTTTCATTGGTTCATTTTTATTTACTTATTTTTTACTTGTTCATTTAGTTGTTTATTATTTGCCAATTTATCAACTATTACACAAAAATTTTGGAATAAATCGGATCGTATTTTGCTCACCTGTGTCTTTGGCTCGGCTATCGCCGCCTCAAGGGCGAGCATGACACCCCTGAATATCTGATCGAGAGTTATCTCCTTTGGTTTCCATCTTCTGCCGCTCTCGACTAGCAACAATCTCACACCGTCTTTGCAACGTTTTGGCAATGGTGTTATTATACCGGATGTCAGTATCGCACGTTCGTTGACGGGCGTTAGATCGTTACATATCCGGGGATGATTAACGCGATACTCGTAAAATCGTTTCATCTGCAATGGCAAAAAAAACAGGAAAAAACATGCAAACTGAAATTTACACGAATCTTTAGAATGTTCAAGGATTTACAAAAATTCTTCTGTATAAAAAAAGATGGAATACTCAATTATTGTGAATTCTCGCGAAGTAAACTCAGGAAACTAGCAAAAGTACGATGTCAAAAGTTTTAAAGATAAGCAAGCTCGTCCCTTCGTCCCAATCTCCAGATATTTTGTAATTCATAATTCTAATAATTATAAAAATGAGATACCCGTTAACGATCAGACCGGAAATTACGATAAACGACGATGATTTGCGACCCGAATTAACTGACAAATTTCGATTGGATAAGTTAACTCAAGCTCCCTTCACTGCACCATATCGTCTGTGTATGCGATAAACAAAAACATATATACAGGGTGAATTTCATAAGGTGTACACATTCTTTATTCTAAGGTAGATGAGATCGTTACAAACAAAAGTTGCAAATATACATTAGGGATATTTTTAATAGTTTACGAGATATAACTTTTTAAACTTTGTTCAATCAGAGCGCGTCGAGAAACGTTGGAGCCGCCCATTCCCGTCCTAACCGTAAAGATAGCACAGCGTAGGGCGTTACATTTGGGTTGTACAATTCACAGCAGCCAATTTTATTTATTATATTATTGTGCAGTTATTTTTATTTCTTAGACATTGGCTGCGTGGGCGGGGAGTGGGCGGCTCCAACGCTTTTCGACGCATTTGGCAAAATTCAGAGCAGTCAATGCCCGAGAAATAAAAATGACTGTGCAATAATATAATAAATAAAATTGACTGCTCTGAATGTTGTAACCCCAAATATAATACCCTACACTGTGCTATCTCTACAGCTAAGGCGAGAGTGGGCGGCTCCAATACTTCACGGCGTGCTCTGATTGGACCAACTTTAAAAATGTATATCTCGTACACTATTAACCCTTTGAGCTCTAAGGATGCATATATGTGTCACCCTATGCGTCTGCGGACCACATAAGCTTGAAAGTACTCAGGTCTCTAAGCGTTAAAAATACGCCTAATGTATATTTGCAACTTTTGTTTGCAATGATCCCATCTATCTTAGTATAAACCCTGTCACACCTTACAAAATTCACCCTGTATATAGTAGATATCTTTCCAAATATGATTTTTCGATTGGTCGTTTAGACGAGCTGACGCGTGTTGATTTCGCGTATCGATGACTTTGCAATGACTATACGATGACCTGGTAACCAAATTAGGTAAGCGATCGGATCATGTAACAAACGCGGAGCTGACGCGCGTGACCGAAAACGTTAAACAACGAACACCTTCGGACTTCTACAGCCAGTTATCGGAAAATTAAAGAAGTAACTACAATGCTCGTATAGCCCAGATCTTTACAGAGTTGAAACGACGCTCAGATATAAACATCTCAATTTTGTTATTTCCAAAAACAAACCTTACCCCGTGAAAAAATGGAGTAAAGAAACATTGCAAGTGATAGCTGTTGTTTTTAATCGTTACAATAATATTTAATAACCCACCAGATTAAATGCCGGAGTTGCGTGCCACTTGCAAGGCCTCAGAAATTTTTTAAAGAAATCATCGTCATCGGGCACTTTGAAATTTGGTTCACCTGCGAACAATGAAAACATTAACAGATATTTACAATCCCATACGTCGAGGTTCATCTTCGTTATTTTCATTTAGACGGATACAATTGGACGCTATTTTTTTTCAGTAATCTAAGGAAGCGTGATTATTCTAGCCATCGATCAATTCATTCATATTTATAAATAAGAAATTCCAAATACATTTGGCGACCTCCAGCCGTACTTTTCCCAGGTAACGTAATTCGTAATTTGAATTCACCGAGAAATTGTGAAATATACGCGGACGGCAAATTCCTTAGGTTCTCCAATCTTTGTACTAAATTACACCTCGGTAAAAGTCTTTCGTCATGCTTGCTCCGTATAAAAGGTGCTCGAAACGAATAGAAGTAAGGATATGGATATATATATATATATCTGTTTGTGTATTCGCAGAAAGGTAAACGTACACGTACACAGGTTTACGACGCTAATCATCCAAGTGTAACGTTCATCAGCGCTCGAGCGAGCCATTGCGTAATCGGTCAAAACATATCCACACGAGTAATTGTTAAAAATCAAGATCGCGTTAGATACCGATGATGGTCGAAAGAGAAATCGACGAAAAAGAGTCATTCTCGTACGAGACAAGAAAAATCGATTTTTAAAATTGAAAAAATTAAAATGAATTTTATTCTTGCCATTGTTTACGGAGGTAATGACATTGACCGACCGGTCACTGGCGAGCGGGTCACATAATGCGGATGAATGAATCAACTTCAACGCTACGCGTTAATACAAATTTTCATTGGACTTTGAACCAAGAAGATGGAAGAAAATATTGTCGTTTCCTATCTTTACTCGTCGTACGACTTTCTCATTCGGATAAACAATTCCCGTTTCATACTGGGAAGAACAAAAAACGAGTTGCAGTGAAGAAACTTTGAAAACGTTTCCGACGATTTTTTTATTACCGCATCGAAACGTGCTAGCGTGTCTTTGTTCTTCAAGCGTATACAAGAAAGTTCAATCTTCTCGTGAACCGAAAGGAAAGTGACCTCGACGCTCAAGGACAAAAGGGAAAGAAGAAACGGAGAATGGTGATGGCATCTTTTTGTCGGCTTACATTTTAGGGAAACTTTCATGACGAATCGATCATTGGCTTTAACTTTGTAGACGTCAAACCATAACTTGGCCCGATTCATCGGTCAGATTTGATTATTTATTGGATTAATCCAAAAATAGGACATTGATTTGTTTCATTCGTGGGCTTAAGGGGCTGCCCAAAACACTCTAGAGGCCGAAAAATATAGCAAGCTTTGACATTTTTTTCGAGGAAACTAAACAACATTATCGAAATTCAGTAAAAAAAAGTTTTTATTTTCGTTTTAAATTGACTTTTGCAAAAGTGACGTGTTGTTGAACAAAAATTTCGCTCAAACGGAAAAAAAATGTACGAAAATTGTTAATAACATTTGAATTATGCAATATATAAAAAAAAATCGTACGTAGTCTCAAGGCTGTTATCATAGTAGATCGGATTCTTTTTGGTTCATTATTGTAGCTTTGAAATTGACGCAGCTGAGAAAATGCCGGGAAGCCGCCATTTTGTTTAGTACAGCTCTGATAAAATTAAAAAACAGTGCTCGATAATTGTATAATAAGGATCTTTTTACCGAATTGCGATATTTCGTTGAAAAAAAAATCCCAAAGTTTGCTATATTTTTCGGCGTCTCGAGTGGTTTACCACCTTAATACATTTTCGAACAATCTAAAACTTTGTTTCTACTCAACTGTTGTTTCCTTATAGCGGTAGATGCAAATATCACCAATTCGAAACATTATATTGGCATTTTTGTCCCTTAAATGCCAAAATGTAAAAAGTGACATTTCGAAAAATCGAGGAGGAAGAAGGGGAACAAAACGGGTTTCTTAAATTCCATGCATACTCGGAACTAACGGTCTCTTCTACTTCGTGGTTTTTTTCATATATTCCGAATATTTCCTCATTGCATTACGCATGCTCGCGCAAACAGAAAACTTTTAACCATGACGGTGCCAGCCGGATGTCTCACTTATGTGGACTCTCCAGTGGATCTTTTTATTTTATTCTTTTTAGTACATTCATGAATATCGACTTCCGCTTACCGTGTCAAGAAAGACAAATAAATTAAGTCAACGAGAGATTGGACACGAATATGATAGCAATTATAATGCTCATTAAACCGGTCGCTTATTAAATTTGTCTCGTGTAAGTACCTTTCAACAATTGACGAATTTCCGCGAGTGACTGGGCAACGACCTCCTCGGTCTCTCGCAGTTCGTTTCTCGCTTTTAACACGTATTCCTCGTCCAAATCTTCGGGCTCGAATCTTATCTCGACATTGCCGACTTTGAGCGTTGGCGCTTTTTGAGCACTATCGAGTAAAATGTCCTGTGTTACTTCCTCCATCGGCGTTGCCATTGTTTTAGATTACTCTTCTCGATCCTGTTCCATGTTTAAACATTTTTATAATCAATTTGATTAATAATGATATTTTAGATTAATTGTTAATGAACAATATGTTTATGAATCTCGACAACGATGATTAATTCGAATAATTCGATGATTAATTCGAACGTCATTAAATATGCAGTGATAATGAAATTAATATTACAACTTTCAGCTTGTTATTCGACAATCAACTGACAATAGTGTGTGTTTTTATTAATCTCAGCTTCAATTATATTCCAATCGCTTTCGTCGCTTTATCACATTGCTATTTGTTTTGATTAATCGTTATCTGGCAATCTAATTCTCGATATGAAACTCGTACTATCGTTACACGATTCTGGTAAAAAAAATTACCGTAAGTCGTAACTATCGTTCTCACGAGTGAAAATCCTATATCTAGTCTTTCTTCAAACTATTCGGATTATAGGACCAATAAACAAGTTTGTCGCACGTTTTGACATTTTCTACTAAACGCGAGAAAGCAAATACAAATACGGCGAGCGAAGTTGGCAACATATTGATAAAAAATGCGACCGTTTCTTTTCATGTCATGAAATTATTCCCGCTAATTTCACTGTGTATTTGTGTATGTAGGTATATGTGCAGCATGCACGGTTGATAGCTGGTTTGTCCACGTGCGCTTTCACTTTTTTTTATATTTCTATACAATTTCCATCGCTTTCTATACATTTGTTTCTATTAAAAAAACACACATAAACAATGATGATAACATGATAAAATTGTTAATTGACGAAGAACCACTTACGATATATTTGTCGGTGGCGTGAGTACAATTTTGTTAATAAACTATACAAAAAATAAAATGTGGAATTTCTTATCGAGAATTTTCAATTGTTTCTTTTTTACGGAATTGTTTAAAAATAATAAAAATTATTCCAAGCGTTAATAACCAGTTAAGACGCGCACTTATTACATACGACCACAATGAATGAGCAACAATCGTGCACTGTCTCTGACTGTCCGCGATGTTGGACAACCGTTTGCCCGATGATTCTCGACTGTAGAGCGGGAAAGCAAAGAGACCTTCCTTTCCCCACCACATTTCACTTATGCGTGTGTGTTTATACTCGTCATCGTATGTGCCATTGCCAGTGGTTCGGTCCTGAACATCGAATTTTCTCGACTATTGCGTAATAATGAAGTACATTAATGTTAGACGCACCGAAAATCGAATGAAATAATCGAAATATATTATTTTATTATAGATTTTTTATTTATGGGAATATTCCACTGTGACGGTTCAAAAAAATAAGTTCTCTTTTTGAAAACAGTTCAGATACAAATTTATTTTTCGCTTAAAGGTACAATTTTACTGTTCGAATAAAACCTTATTTATTTAACGATTCTTAATCGTGTCACGACATGGAATATTGTTGGTATTGATGATACCTGGCGCTCTCCAGATAATCTATCGATAGCCTGTTTAAGTGTCACTATAAGTTTGTACTGATACGTGCAACAGTTAAAAACCATTACAGTAAACTCCGGTTTATCCAAAATCCGCTTTATCCGAACAAAGTTTTCCGAACAAATTTTTACGATTTTTTTTTCATTGTTCACAACTTTAAAAATATTGTCGCAACAAAAGTTTCTCAAGCCAAAAAAACAAAAAAAAAACATTACTAACTTTTTTACCAAAAAATAAATTCTAATGAAACGTCCTAGAACTTCAACGTCCACAAGTTAAAAGTTTTTTGTTTTCTTACTTTAAAGTTTCCTCTGAGTAATCTTTAGTTTTGTTTCATAATTTTGTAGTTAATTTTTTCATTCAAAAGAGTAGGTAATAAAATAAAAACTCCTGTTTATTTTCCGGTGCCAAATAAGGCGGATTTTTTCTGTAAAAACGCAAAATAAACGAGATGTGTTATTCAGCATTTAAAAACTTTGAGTTTCCAATTATACTTTAGCGCCTTTTTAACACATCAACATAAATTTTTCAGTCAAAAACATGCAGGCTTATTCACAACAATATCAATAGCATTCTACGTACGCACGTTTTAGAATCATATTTCGTGGTATTGACGCAATTCCGGGTGTTTCCCGCGGGAAAACAGGGGACTTCGGTTTATCCGAAATTTTCGGATAAACCGAAGTCCTGAAACGCGATATTCACAGGTTTGACACATCTGATTATTCGGCAGATAATGCGTACAGTATGTCGTTAGTTAATAAGAAAGTTTTGGGGCTCATGAAAGATGAAATTTTCGTTATCCGAACCGGCCGCCGCCCGATTATTTCGGATAAACGGGAGTTTACTGTACAAATGTGTAGATAAACGGGAGCGGGGATGAGGTATGTGGTATGAGTTACCCGATATTTCTTAATTAGTATTGTTTATTCAAACTGTAGAATAAGTATTCATCGGTACCGCAGACCAGCGGATTTTTTTTTCAGAGGAGGTATAGAGAGTTGCCTGTCATATGGATGCATATGTTACATATGACAGGCATATCGAACTAATTCTCACAATGAGATGAATGAACGAATTTTTTATTCGATACCTCCAACGCAACACGTTAAATCGAATTATGGGGAGAACGTACGAATCACTCAAAGACAAGTTCTCTGAGCGCCACGTATTGAATAATGGATGAACAATGAGTTTACAAATATAAGGCTTTTTGAGCAAAATGTTAAAAACAAGCACAACTCTGGGAGAGAGAAATCGTATTTCCGCAACAATTGGAATTTTCAAAATTATAAACACGAAAATTAAATCATTGCAAAAAGTTGGTACTGGTGTTTCGCGAAGAAGTGACAGAGATCAGTGGGAAGATTCTGTGACAGCTTTCGGATCAAGCATTCCTACCGGAATAGTGATAAATCTGGGGCATAAAGATGTGAAACGTTTTCTCAATGATTCGCAAAATTTGATCGTCGGAAGATTGAAAAACATTTTGTTAGTGGGTGACAGTGTCAAAGTGAACTGTATTCTTGTTTGGGAATTTTCAATCACTAAAAATGCTGACATCATCGAGGAGATTAAATTTTTCAACACGCGAAACGAAGAAACGTACATAACAACAAATTTTAAGCAATGGTAGACCGAGTTAGTGGAAAAACTACTTGTGAAAGTCGAACATTTTCAAGAAAAAGATTCAGGCTGGTCCATGATAGAAATCATAAATTTGACAGTGAACATCAGCAGGCGTACACCATTACGTGGAGGATTGTCAACATTTATCGAGCTTCCACATGACATTCAAAATAAGAAAGCAGTCGTCAAAAATTCAAAACGACGACCCATACTGTTTCCTGTGGATCGTTACCGCTGCTCCTCATCCAAGCTCATCGAATGTGACTCGCACGACTTCATATCTTCACTTCAGCACGGTACTAAAGTATGAAGGTATAGACATTCCAATGCCATTGAAAAATATTAGGAAATCTTAAAGAATAAACAATTTGACAATTAATGTGTATGTACTCGAACACGATGATGGTAAGAAACATTGTAACGAAGTGATACTCGTTTATGTTAGTCGTAACAATTCCGACAGATCAACGATTCATCTGCTCATAGAAGAAATAAGTACCGAAGATTAGCAGCGGAGTGGCTCAGGGGGTAGAGCTCCGGGTTCGCACGCAGAGGACCCGGGTTCGATCCCCACAGTCGACAACAATGGAAAAAATTTTCTGAGTGTTTTTTCTGCAATCCTGGCGGTTCGGATCCCACCAAAAACAAATGTCCAATCTCTCTGTAGTAGGTACATGGGAGGTCGGTGTTCGGATTTGGTGCTGCCGCAAGGCTGTTCTCATCGCGTGGATGGTGACGCCGGCCGAGCAACGGGTGTGGACCCATCGTACCACAGCTGAAGAGGTGCCGGGGCCCTAGGTCCCTCTGGTGGTTGTGCTTGAGTTTACTCGCATTGCCACTGGGGAAACTAAGCAGGTACCGACCTGTATCGACGGAGGTTTTCTGCAGTTTCCCTCCGTCCGCGGCAAACAGTCCGCGATACAGGATAAAGGAAGGGTAGAGAACGGAGCGAAACCGGCTGCAGCCGGGACTCGCATAAAAAAGGTAGTAAAGGTTAAGAGAAAATATAAAGTGGCAAAAAGCTTGTCAAAACTCGAAAAGGGTAGACAAGACAAATTCAGATAATAAGAAAAAAGTACCGAAGATTTTGATGTCAAACTAGGAAAAAACAATAATACGATTAATCATTTTGGTTTGATAAAAAATTCTTCGCACCTCGTAAGATCGCAAATTTCAAGACACATTGCCGCACATGGCTTTGCGATCGTTGCTTGTCTCATTTCAATGCGGAAAGCGGGCTTAAAAAACACGGTGTTAATTGCACAAAAGTTATAAACATAAAATCGATGTTCCATTCGCAATTTACGCAGATTTTGAGTGCATATTGAATCCGATCACGCCAAAAGACTATGCAAATACGAGCGCCTACACGGAGAGAAATTCTTATTAATTTTTACGGCGAAATCTCGGTAAAAATTACATTAAAACTTGAACCCGGTGATAAATGTGCAAACAGTTAAAAATTGACACTAGTTTCAAATATTTTACTTTTAGGCATGTAAAAATTGTAGCACGTGGCATCATTTTTACGCCCGCTACACAGAGCTCACGGATTACGGACAGGCGATCTAGCCGTAACTGATTTCACTGTCAAGAACGTAAAAATTCTGGTCAACGCACGGAAAATTTCGGCTTCCTTTTTCAAATTTTCAAGACAAACACACAAATTTCTCAATGTGCATCGTACACTTTCATTTGTATCAGCCCTTTTTTCAACTTATTGTAGTAATGTTTACGATTCACAAAAATTTACTGTTAATTTCAGTAAAAATTCTTGAAAATATTTTTAATTTCTGTCACGCAACAGTAAATTTTAACTCGTTTCCATTAAAATGTATAATTTATTTCCTTAAAACCTGAAGAATTGCACACTTGTCGCTCAGTTATTGTGATGACACAGTAAAAATTGCTTAAAAATTCTTTCCGTGTATCAGAATCATATGCCACGCAGTATTGCATATTATTTCAAATGTAGCTTGGATGATTCTTTATCAAAATTCAAAATTTAGCGTAACAAGGATTATATTGAATGGTTTGTCAATGAATTAAAAGAAATAGCCGAGCCGTTGAGTGCAAGCTTGAAATCGATCAAGCCGATGAATCCGATGAGTCACGATGAAAAAATGAACTTCCTTTTTGCAAAAAATTGTCATATTTGAGGGAAACCGTTTGCACCCGAAGATAGCGGGTACACACTTCTTAATCAAAGCGTTTGCCAACCAATTTGAGGGTTCGATCAAGCTTTTGCCGGTAAATGAGAAAAATGATATCTCGTTCACGAAAAGTGTCTAAAGTCCCGTCATAGATTATCGATCCAGAGATTCGTTCAGATTCATGCCATCGAGTGTTGACAGCTTAGCATCGTATCTTATTGTTAGTAACGATGAAAAACTAATCACGAGGAAGCATTGTAATAATGCACAAGTGTTCGACTTATTAACGAGAAAAGGTTTTTTTTCCATATGATTACGCGAACAGTTGGGACAGATGCAATGAGATTGAATTACCAACGAAACAAAATTTGTATTCACAATTAAAGAACGAAGACATATCGGATGCCGAGAATTCTCATGCTTGCACAGTGTGGGAAGTTTTCAATGTGAAAATCTTGGGAAGAATACTCAGATCTCTATTTAAAAACTGATGTCCTTCTTTCGTCAGACATTTTTGAAAATTTCCGACTGAAATGTGAAATGACCTATAACCCTAAAATCTAGGGGTGTGAAGCTCGAGCTCTTGATGGACGTGGATATGCTCATATTTATAGAAATAGGCATTCGAGGCGGATTGTCACAGTGTTGGAATCGATATGCAAAAGCTAATAATCGTTACATGGGCGCAGAGTTCGATTCAAACAAGCCCGAAACATATCTCATTTATTATGATGTAAATAATTTCTATAGTGCAGCAATGAACATCCCTGACTGCAAAAATACATTGATTTGAATAACAATTTGAGAAAAAAATCCACAAATGATGTTCAAAAAGATTTCTACAAACTCATGAATAACGCCGTTTTTGGCAAAACTATGGAAAATGTAAGAAACCATCGAGATGTACAACTCGTTACTAAATGGGATGGAGGGTGTGGAGCTCGAGTTCTCATAGCAAAACCAACGTTTCATTGCAGCACCATACCACCGACGAGGAGACTGTTATCATGGAATTGACACGCGCTCAAGTTAAATTTAACAAACTTATATACACAGTTTTTTTTTATTCTCGATTTTGCAAAAACATACATCTATGACTTTCACTACAATTATATAAAGAAAACTTTTGACGATTGAGCCAAACTAATGTACACCGATATAGATAGTTTGCTCTGTTACATAGAGTCTCGATATATACGAAATTATGAATCGCGATATTCACAGGTTTGACACATCTGATTATTCGGCAGACAATGCGTACAGTATGTCGTTAGTTAATAAGAAAGTTTTGGGCTTCATGAAAGATGAAAATATAATGGTCAAATTATGCAAGAATTTGTCGGTTTAAGAGTCGAAATGTACAGTTTCGGAGTGCAAAACTCGACCAAAATGCGTGCGAAAGGCGTGAAGAGAACCACGCTGAAATCAATAGCATTTAACGATTATAAACGATGCCTGTTCGACTTTCAAATTTTAATGAAAAATCAAAATTTAATTCGAAGCAGACATCACAAAGTCGACACTGTGGGTCAGAAAAAATAGCTGTAAGTTTCATAAAGCAGACGAATGCGGTGACAAAAACGGATTTAGTCAAAGAGCGCAGAAAATTGAAGAAATCGTACAGGGAAGGCAAAGGAGGAATGGAGGAGCAAAATTTGGGAGGATGTAGGAAAAGTAAAGGACATGGCAAAATGGTGGGAGGTGATAAATAAATTTAGAAATAAAAGAAAAGTGTGGGGGGGGGGGGGGGGGAAGATAAAGAGAAAGCAGTGGAAGGAATACTTCGGGAAGCTGCTGAATGGAAAGAAGGAAGGAAGTAGCGAGAAGAGTGGACAATGGAGAGAGGAGGAAGCAGACGGAGAAGAAGGAGAAGGGATGACAGAGGAGGGAGAAGAGAAGGGGGAGAAGTGAGTTTTTTACAGAGAATTTGGGAAAAGGGAGTTGAAAGAAGCGCTCACGACAATGAAAAACGGAAAGGCAGCGACAGAGGACGGAATGGAGATAGAAATGATAAAAGGAATGGGCGAAAAGCAACAGGAAGAGCTGAGAAAGTTGTTAAATAAAATGTGGAAGGAAGGAAAAATGGCAAAAGGATGGGAGACGACAAGGATCGTGCCGATATTCAAAGGGGGAGAAAAGGAAAAGAGGGAGAATTACAGAGGGATCTCGCTTTTAAACACCGGGTATAAAGTGTTATCGAAACTGATGACGGTCAAGAATGAATAATTGAGAGAAATGGTAAACTAAAAAAGAGTCAAGCAGGATTTAATAAGGCAAGGGGGGCAAGAGATCACATTTTCACGCTAAATACGGTAATTAACAAGAGATTGAAAGCGAAAGAAGGAAACTTGGATGTGGCATTTATCGATTTCAAGGCGGCGTTCGACAAAGTGTGTAGGGAGAAAATGATAGCCAAATTAGAAAGGATAGGGGTGGAAGGGAACACGTTGAAAATGATAAAGGAAATTTATAGAAATACAAAAGCGAAGGTGCAAGTGATGGGAAAAATAACGGAAAGGTTTGAAACAAGGCAGGGAGTTAGACAACGGTGCGCTTTGAGTGCACTGCTTTTCGATCTATACTAGGATGACTTCGAAGATAGATGGGAGAGAAAAAAGAGGGGGAGGGGAGGGGGCTGTGATAGGAAAAGAAAAGTTGTATGCGATAAAGTACGCGGATGATGTGGTGGCGGTAGCGGAAAACCGAGAAGGACTGGAGAGCATGCTGAAAGACCTGGAAAGGTGGACGGAAGAAAACAAAATGGAGGTGAACATAACGAAAACAAAGATAATGGTTTTTAGAAATGGGGATCGTATAAAGGAGAAGGAAAAATGGCAATTGAAGGGGGAAGAGATAGAGATAGTGAACGAGCTTAGATATTTAGGATACTGGTTTACGAGTAAGAATGTGATGTGGGCACACGCAAAATATGTGTAGAGTTACTGTGATGATATTCACTCTGGATGTGGGATCAAATGCGAAATATTCGAAATAGGAGATAAGAATTAAATTTTATTTATATGAGAAATCGTTTCAACGTCCAAACGGCTACATGGCTTTTAGGCAACTGCTTGACTTCTTAATTGCGCACGTACACCGTACATCTAGCGCCATCAATCGACGGTGCGGGTTTCTTTAAAACTATTACAATATGTGTTCTTATAACTAAACAATCCTACATATGTGAAAGGGAAGGCACAACAAGCGGCAAATGCTGTGTGGGGGGTGTGGAAGAGAGCAGGAAGGCATGTAATAGAGGAGAGTATATATTTGTTGGATGCGATTGTGAGAGCGAGGGTACTGTATGGAGTAGAAGTGTGGGGACTGGGAAAGATCGGAATGATGGAGAGAGTGCATAACAGATACCGTAAAATGGCACCAGGAGTGGATATGAGAATCTCAAGATATGTGTGGACGAGAGAGTTAGGGGTAAAAACAATGGATTATGTGATAAGAGAAAGGGCACTGAGATACATAGGAGATGTGTTAAGAATGGGGGAGGAGAGATGGTCGAGAATCTGTCTGATGGAGGAGATACGAGGAATAATAAACGGAAAGCGGAGTAAGTGGGAGAAGGATCTGGAAAGGGTGTTGGGGAAGTTGAAAATAGGGGAGGTTATCCAAATGATAAGGGGAAAAAGGGTGGTGAAGAAATTGACAAGAAAGTAAAGGAGGGGCTGGACAATATGAGAAAAGAAACGCTGGTGGAGGAAGAGGAAGCAATTGAGAGATTGTCGTACAATGAAGCATATAAGGAAATAGTAAAGGAGATGGAGGAGCCGTGGAAATACTGGTCGGATGAAGATGTGAGCGGAAAAGACAAGGAAATGTGGGCAAGGTTAAGATGCGGCAACGTGGGAAGAGCGGGGAAAGAAGGAGAAAAAGGGTGGGGGCGCAGAATATGCAAGGAAGAGGAGGAAACAATGGAGGATATGCTAGTATGTAGGGAAGAAAGAAAACTGGTCAGAGAAAAAAACAGGAGAGGTATTGAGGACTGGCTGGGGAGAAAGGAGGCGAAATTGTTAAAAGGCGAGTTGATTAGTGCGTTAAGAGGAAAGGTGGATATGCGAGTATTATAGGGAAATAGAAAAGTTGTGTAAGAATGGCGTGGACACGGAAAGAGAGTGGTGCCTTGAAAACTTGTAAAAACTTGTACAAAACTGCAAAAGTTGTGCAAATAAAACTCTGTTTTATATATATATATATAGCTCTAAGTTGGAACGATGACAAACGAATAATATATACAAATATGACCGACACTCATCCGTGGGGCATCCGATTATAAACGTATTATCGAAGTGTAAATAGTTTATAAAAATTTGTCACTGTAATAGAAGATGGGATAACTGAAATTCAAACTCTCAAAGTTTATTACATAAAAACAAATCAACTATTTTTATAATTATTCGATTATGATAGTTTTGTGTTTTAACTTCTTTGTCACTGTAGTTAAAAAATGTTAATAATAATTAATTTTATTAGTCGTGATAATCAATAGTCAATTAAAATTTTGACGTTAAAATCGCAAATTTATTCTTTGTTGGTTAAGACGTAATTGCTTAATACTTACCACCCATTTGGAGTAGACGGTTACTGTAAGTAACCGATAAGAAAATATTAGTGTACAATATTATAGAGGACAAAATGCGTTTTAAAGCCAAGTGGAGTTTATTTATATTTAGTTAGTTCTTATCAACGATGATAAAAACTGTGATTTTTCAAATAACGTCCATATTAGCCAATCAAATTGATTACTCTTCTCAAGGATTACAATACATGCATTAACGACGTTTATTATTTAATTAAAATCATTACAAAAATAACGAATCGTTAGATTTATCATGGCTGTTCTCAGATTCGTGTGTTTGCGAATGTCTAAGCATGAAAAATTTGTTGTACGTAATTTCTAAAAATTTCCCAATGAATTGACGAACGGCGCATCTTTCATTAACGCGTTAAAATCTTATCATGTTGCTTGGGTAAATCCAAATGTAGCTGGACGGCAAACAGTAGAATTTCAAGTACGACTTGTGCGCATGCTACGCTCGAAGAATCTGTAAATTTTGCAGAAATTTTGCTTATCGATATTCCTTGAGCGTGCTCTTACGTTAGCCTCGGTTTTATCCAACATTCTTTCCTTTTCGAAATCACGAGTTTATAGGAAGAGAATAATGAGTTTCACGGTGATAATTAATTCGGGATAAGTAACGACGTAATTTGGGAAATTACAAACTTATATCCTCCCAATCACGGCTGTGGAATCCGTTGATTATAAAGAATTGACGTACAGTTGACGAAAAACTATTGTTTCTTTATTTCGGATAATCCAAAATCGACGCTATTCATAGTAATGTTTTAGCAAATTTTTATTACAATCTTTATAAGTTCGTGACATGCTAAAACGAAATTTCAAACCGCAACTCAACCAAATGTTTATTTTGTACAATCTGCATCCAAAAACTGACTCCTTTTTCAGGCCATCGAAATAATCCACTTGTTAATTTTGATTAATTTACTCGGGTTCAATGTCACGAATGAAACCATAAAAATTAAAATGGTTTCCAAATCATCAGATTGCTGAAAACGCTGTCGGTCCATTATACACTCAAAACTTTAAAAAGCAAAAAATTTGGGGATAATTCAGAATAGTTTATGCAGCAGCCGAGTCGAGAAATACCGATAAGTATTTCCGCAAAGTTTTAAGCATATTCACGCTCAGGATTCGCGAAAGTCGTGATGAAAATTCAACTGTTTGCCGTCAATTTCCATTCGGACTTACCCAGACAACCTATGTACAATGTGCATTTTTTATGCTTTGCCCATAAGCTGTGATGTTTGGTAGTATATGTAGCGTGTAAGTACTACGGAACTTATTGTCACTTCGGAAAACCCAACAGCACAGATTTTTCCATAGTACCTACCGAGTGAACGATTACATTTCGTCGATGATAAAGTAATTTTACATACAATGCTATACTTATATTTGGATAAGCATATCCATCATTTTGTGACAATACGATATCTAATTACTGTATTGGTAACAGTAGTCTGCTTTAAAAAAATGTTTCAAAAATCAATTTACGAAAAAAATTATGTTCGCGATATGGAATCGTCAACTAATTGTCGATAATGCGATAGTCATAATTAACACATACGTGGTAAATTCATTACACACTCGTTCAAACATTGACAGTAGAATCTTATACCGTTCAATCGCATTGTCACTTAAAAAGCAAATTGTGCTAATCATCGGTTATCCGAAGACTTACACATTATACGATATACTTACTAATTATAAAAAGCTTGAAAGGTTAAAGAAAATTCGAGGCAAAGTGATTCACTGATTAATAAAATGCAAAACGACAAACCAAAATTATTCATAATAAATTTCAAGACTGACTCTTTCGGAAATCAGAATTTGAATGCAGAACTATTTATAGTGAACTAATCTCCGGGTACAATCGTACGTTTCTATAAGAGTCGTACATTCTGATAATGTTTGCAATTTCAAGGCGTAGGTCAAATTTTATAGTTGACTCTGGCGACATAGGAATTAAAACAGTTGATCGGTTAACCGGTTATGACCCAAGAGCTGCCTTGAACAAATTTATATACATATTCATGTTTACAAAGTATATATGTAAAAAAAAACCATCAAATCCGCGAATTCTTTGCAAGATTGTCACCATTGATTTTTATCTATCACCAGTTCGACCACGTATCTAGCTTCTTTCTTGTATTCGAATATCAGCCTGTGAAAAGAGTCGTATAATTAAGAGCAAAATGGTAAACGAGGTCTAGTGTCAATCAACGTCTGATCAACCTTCGCCCTTCCTGTAACATTAGACACAAAAACAAGTTTACAGCAAAGGAACACGAGTTTACATTATTATATATAGAGACTAGTGGTATCCGACATGCGTTGCAATGCCGTTTCTGTATCCTAATTTATTTTACAGCCAATGTCAATGAAAATAATTTCTTTTTAATTATGATTATTCAAACGCTTTTGGATAGACAACATTTTTTGTTTTACCATCTTGTGCGTATATGAATAAACATATAACCATAAAGCATAGCAACTATAAAAAATGACGTATGTCGATGTTTTTCTTTTTTCGGAAACTTTCAGCCATTACAGTTACTTGTTTTTTTTTTATTAATATTATTCCTTCAAAGTTTTATAGCTAAAAACTTAATCTATAGTGTGATGGCAATTTTGTATGTAAATTGTTCACCGGGTTTTAGTTTAGAACTTTAGTTTAGTCAAAAATGGTCCTGCAGCCGATATGACCCATCAGGTAGAGGGCCAAGTTCAATGCCTATTTTATAAGCTATGGGCTCACGGGGAATGCTCAAGAATGCAAAATAACGTGCGATTTATTTATTGTATTGTTTGCTCTAGTTGGTAACATGCCTGACGGCATTTACGGCTAATTTGCCCCTTGGCCATAACACCCAACCACATTTAGATTGCAACGATTGTTACATTTTGCTAAAACTTCTATTTTCACTTATTCTTTGAAGTTATATTGCCTCACGTTTATAATTATTTATTACTGATAATTTCGACGACTTACGACACGGCATTTACAGCCAATATCTCCCTGAACCATATTGGGCTGACATGTTTGGAATTCAACTATTCTTCACTTTATTGAAAATTCTTATTTTCAGTTATTATTTCGTAAAGCTCGAATTTTATTGGCTCATATGTACATAAATGTTCATTTTTTTTGTCCCATATGACTTTTTTATCATATAAAATTGTTCTACTAATTCAGTACTTTTCGCGGACGTGTGCTCTACGATTCACCAAATTTTCATCGCAATCAGATGAATGATATAGGAACGCACACGGGACAAACAAATAAACATTGTTTCATTTTTATATACAGGGTGAATTTCTTAAGGTGTAACAGGTTTTATTCTAAGGTAGATGGGACCATTACAAACAAAAGTTGCAAATATACATTAGGAATATTTTTAATAGTTTAGGAGATATCAATTTTTAAGGTTGGCCCAATCAGACCGCGCCGAGAAGCGTTGGTGCCGCCCACTCCTGCCCTAGCCGCAGAGATAGCACAATGTAGGGCGTTACATTTGGGGTTACAAAATTCAGAGTAGTCAATTTTATTTATTATATTATTACGCAGTCATTTTTATTTCTCGGGCATTGGCTGCTAGGGCGGGGAGTAGGCGGTTCCAACGCTTTTCCACGCGCTCTGATTGGACTAACTTTAAAAACTTATATCTCGTTAACTATTACAAATATCCCCAACGTATATTTGCAACTTTTGTTTGTAATAATCCCATCTACCTTAGAATAAAGCATGTGACACTTTATGAAATTCACCCTGTATAAACAATACTGTTGAATATAGTGGCATATGTGTATTTGGAATGCGCGATACATAAAAATAATATGTCATAATGTTGTAGCTTTCTGTAATGAATTTGATCCTTTTCTATTGAAGAAAAATTCATTCATAAATGATGAATTTTCTGTTACCGTTTTCCTTTAAATTCGGCGATGCACATATAAATAATGTGCTGCGTATACATTCTCGTGCCATGGAAATTCACAAAAGGTACGACAACTTTCAGCAGACTTCCTTATCCGTTTAAATTTTCTTTATTTTATTCATACCTTATAACAAAAAATAATTTTCGAGATGCGAATATCGAAATTTTTTCAAACCCTGATTGCATTGTTCTGCCTACGTGCTAGGTGGGTTGATTGTATCCATTCGTAGTTTATCTCGTATATTGTATATGTATGTGCGTGTGCGTACACATGTGTGTGTGTATGTGTGTGCGTGTGTGTGAGCGTGCATGCGTGCATATACAATCATTTGTAATCATTTTATATATTTGATTTCGTTTGAATTTCTTGAAAAGGATATTTATCGTCGATTTCTTTGGTCTCGAATTTAGCAATGGACGTTGGTCCTTGATTAACTCCGTATCGGGTACAGTTGTGGATATCGTTAGATACACTATAATCATTCACCTGCGTATGTTGATATCAGTCTCTCTCGCCTATCACTATGGCTTGACATATCCGTACGTGTTCCATTCTGAAATATAAAGTTTTTCAATGTCACTTTCATATTCCAACTCTCGTGTTACGTACAAAAGTCGATGGGCGTAGCAAGCAAGATATTGGGATCAGAAGGTTTCGGCTGCGACATAGATTATCATTTTTGAGTGTGAAACTATTTTTATCTGTGCGAGAAAGACAGCAATAGGTATGCTTATTCACGTCGAAGAACGTTATACTTATGACAGTTACAGAAATAAACATTCGAAAAAACTATTTATTATTTCATTGATCAAAATAATTAGTCTTATAACCGAGATAAGAAAACAGTTTCGATACTAATACTGATATAAGCTTATTAATAAAATAGCTCAAAAATAATTCCTAACAAAATATTCAGAAATTTTGATTGTGAGTAATTTTCTTTCTCACACACACAATAGTTTCTTTGTGAATATGTACTTATTACCTATGCGTTCATTATGGAAAAGTTTAAAAAATGTCTTTAAACTATATTAAGATTGTCTAGATAAAGTAAAACGCGTATGATTTTTAACAAACTGATTTCCAGTGTTTGCATGAAATATGAATAGTTAAAAAAAAACTTCCTATATCTTATAGTTGACAAAGTGGAGAAACCATGGAATTATTGGAGTGATGAAAAAATAAATGGAACGGATAAGGAGATGTGGGCAAGGCTAAGATATGGAAACATAGGACGAGCTGGAAAGAAAGGGAAAACAGAATGGGATTGTAGAATATGTAAGAAGGAGGAGAAAAGTGTCGAACACTTTCTGGTGTGTGAAGAGGTAAGAAGGAAGTTAAGCGAAACGGCAAGAAAGTACGGAGAGAAATGGGAGGAGGAATTAGGAGAAAAGGAAAACGGTGCTAGATTGATACAAAAATTAAGAGAGGAAATTGACAAGGAAATGTGTAATTATTATAGAGAAGTGGGAAGAATTTGCAAATGCAAAAATGTCGGATGTTAAGTAGTGTTAAGATCACAATAGCTCAATAGTTCATAAGGAAAAGATTGGTAATACGCTTTGTAAAAAACTAAAAAAGTTATGCAATAAAAACTCCATACTACTAACTTCCTATATCTTAATTATCGTCCTATAACCGTTGACGTTACGGGCAAAAGATAATAACGATGCACTGGTGAATCGTCAAACGGAATATACATTTCTTCCGTTCGAAAAATGAACGATCTCGAAAGAAATAAATTATAGTTTTTATTAATCGCTGAATTTATTCCGCCTTTCTTTGAAATTAATGAAACTATCGATATAGATATATGACAAACCAGTGGGTCAATGCACTTGAAATTTGTCGAGGATAAGCCTATAAAAAATTCCTATTTAGTGTTTTATATCCCGATTATATTTTTGAAATAAATTTGAAAATTTGTAGAAACTCACGTTTAATATTATCCGTGCACTTGTCGATTGTCGGATACCATTCTGCAGCGGTATAATCAATTTCGGGCAATTCACCGCCATAATTTTTCGGCAAATGACTCGGTGCGAGATGAGCGTGAAGTGAATTCATCTTGGTGCCATGGAAGTACATTCGTTTCCTCAGCTTTTCACGAATGAAAGGCTTGAACATACGCCAAACGACGTCGAAGAGGAACGGTTGTTTGACGAAGTGAACCTCCTTTAGTCGAACGGGCATTGCGTCTTGAATGAAAGACAAAAGTCTCATGCTGAAGGAGGGTGTTAGGCCCATCACTTGCTTCATTGACAAACCATCGAAGTCCATGATAACGACCACACCGCGTACCTAAAATTCGTTACCAACTATTGAAATTGAATTACATTATCGTAATATATTATTATAGTTAATCATTCATTTTGGAATCTTATTATTTTCTCGCTATAATACTTATTATAATTTACTCATTGTTATAAATATTACGCCTGCATTTATGTATCGCACAAGTGGAAAATTTCTTAGACGCCTCGAGTGTACGTACGAATGGTAAACTTTAATCCAGTAAATGCTTCAAATTTATATTCGAATGACCTCATAATCTTATCAAGAGACAACGAAGACCGCGTCCGTATAATACCAAGATGATTTGTGTCGATTAATGCATAATATGGACCAAGGTCGATACAGTGGTAAATCAAAAATGCTCGATTATTGGTTTTATCCAATTTCTTTTTTATGGACGTTTTATGAGAAGCTATTTTTTTATGTGTTGCACTCATCGCTACTTTATCAGCTCTAATCTCTCCCCCCACCAGTGTCAGCACTCTCTCGTCCTTCCTCTCTCTCTCTCTCTCTCTCTCGGCACTAAATTCAGATACTTGTCGACCCTTGAACCAAAGTCACCGATCGAGATACACAAGCCCATTCTATCTTCAAGCAGATCGAGTCATACGTCTACTTATCACGGAGCAAAGTACGATTGCTGAATCTATATCTATACCTGCTCATCGAGGGGCATTATCTCTAAAAGAATTGCGTGTTTTTGTTATTTTTTTATTTATTCGTTCGTTATTTTGTGAGAAACGAAATCAACTTGAGTTTAGATAACGACACGATTAGTTATAGAAACGTATGAATTTGAGTACTTTATCAAATGGATAAAAATGAAGATAACGAACAATGGGGGATAAGCAGTAATTATAATCGACGATCCGATTATTTCCGGGAAAATAAAATAATTTAATAAACTCACTTGAGTTTCCGGTTCCAGAATCGCAGCCTGGTGAATGAGATAAAAAATTCTGAACATTTGATCGGCATTGACCTTGGACGGATCCCACGATTTTCCGGCGTTCACAAGGAGTATGCGTCGTCTCTTGTGATCGCGATCTTTCAACACGTTCACAACGTTGTTCTCCATAATGGCCTTTCTCTCGTCGCAGGGCAAGAGATTATCGATGAGGGCTGCATGTTTGACCTTGAAATCAGCGATTCTTTGCATAAGGGCGTAAGCACTTTCCGGATAAAATTTGCAAGGACGAAGAAATATGATGAGGAACTCATCGTCGGTTCTGAAGTACAGAGTCTTGTCCTCTGAAATCAAAAGCACAAAAAACGTCAAAATTTAAGCCACTGATGGAAACCAACATTTTGTAGAATTTTGTTTCTCTTTTTGAGTTATTTTTTTTCTTAAAGAAATGTTGAATTGTGATCATTACTGTTGCATTTGGGATTAATCGTGGATGTTCAATATATATTGTTGCATTGCGTGACACGATATGCAATTTTTCAAATCATCCAAGAAATCAAAGGACAATTGTAATTATTGATCGCTCGTTGAATTAACTTCGTTATAAACAATCATACGAAGATCCTTGTTTCCTTATTTCTTCGGTTTCCAACCAACTTGACGGACCTTGCCCCTGACGTAATGCACCGCTAGATGCGATAAAAATTAATGATACTGAATATGTAGATATATATATTTCTATGCATATCGTATTCTAAATGACACTGTTTTTTTACATCGTACAAACTAACAGTGTTGGAAGAGTTTCAGTGATAAATCCTCTCGACTTATCGTACCACGAGCGCGTGTTCTCTGCACGCTCTTTGATTTTTTACTCGTGCAACGCTGCGAACAGCTAGCCACAGAATATTTCAGTGAGGTGATAAAACTTTCAGTCGGAAGAACGATCGAGGGCGAACGTTGCAGTTTTCTACGTCGAGGGTTGATACTGTTATTATTCTTATTGTTATTTGTTCTTGCGAAACAAACGTGCCTATCATTTATTATCGGTTTGATAGAGTCGACTTACTGAGAATACTCCGTTGCCATACGCGGTGGAAGAATCGGCAGAGTTTATGTTTGTTTGGAAAAGTTTAGAAACGTTGGAAGATAATTTTATTAATAAATGTAAATGAGAGGTAATCTTCGTTTCTCGTTATTGCAATTCATTAAACCTTCGCCGCAGTAAAATATCTATCGATATCTTTTTAAAATACTTTATGTTTTATACATTGATAGTTTAAATGCTTTATAAAAATGTTTCATCCGGATCAAAGTTTTATCGAAAACCTTAATTAATTGGGAGATTTCAAGGTTAGCTATCAGAGTGAAATGAGATACGTTAAAATATGCACACATTTACATCATAAAAATCAATAATTTTCTAATCACAGTGAAAATAGGAATGAAGAATTTCAATCAAACCCTGTTCGGCCGGATAATAAGAGACACAGTGTACCAATGCACCACTATGATTAATGCGTTAGGAAACGATAAGAAATTGATATTTTTCGGCCTGTTGTAAGATTTATTAAAAGAATTGAAAACCTTTCATGCCCATCCATTCCTACGTTCCATAATTGAAATCCTTTGATTCGATCGCGGCTATAAAAAAAATGATAAGTCTCCTCGATTCATGCCTCTCTATAAAACCACCAATTATAAATTATCGGTTCTCCTAACTTTTTCACCAAAACCATCGTCCATCAAACTTGGTAATCTCACGTTTCCCTTCACGCCTTCTAAATAAAGAATTTAAAGCCTTGCATGCCCATCGATTCCTACGTTCCATAATTGAAATCCTTTGATTCGATCGCGGCTATAAAAAAAAATGATAAGTCTACTCGATTCATGCCTCTCTACAAAACCACCAATTATAAATTTTCGGTTCTCCTAACTTTTTCACCAAAACCATCGTCCATCAAACTTGGTAATCTCACGTTTCCCTTCACACCTTCTAAATAAAGAATTAAAAACCTTCCACGCCCATCGATTCCTATGTTCCATAATTGAACTCCTTTGATTCGATCGCAGCTATAAAAAAAATGATAAGTTTACTCGATTCATGCCTCTCTACAAAACCACCAATTATAAATTATCGGTTCTCCTAACATTTTCACCAAAACCATCCTCCACCAAACTTGGTAATCTCACGTTTCCCTTCGCGCCCTCTAAATTTCCCTTACATCGACAAAAAGTCATCGCTCACCCTCTAGCAGTTTCCGAAGTGCGACAATTCCATTCTTAACGTTTTCCTCGGTTTCTCGCAATTCCTTGACCGCGAGTGCTTTCGTCTCCTCGTCGATGGGTCCAACATCAAGATCGAAGGACATGGTAACGTAATGGGGTACGAAAATATTATACAAGCCAAAATATGAAAATTCAAATTAGTCGCAAGCGTCGAGCGAGCTTCTCGGTGAAACGCGCTTGTACCCTTTGGCGATCCTCGCAGGCTAGCGTCCGCGATATATCTGTGATCGAGTACCACGGGGAGGCATTTGGTCACCGCATCTCGGCACACAATCTTTGACCATACTCAAAGTCCAATCGGCTCTCTCGGATTCGAGGGAATCGAGCAACATGTGCATATGCGTGTATATAGATGGCCTCGTACATAAGTAGAAAGAGAGCAATGACGATACAATTGTATATATGTGCACGTATCGTAACTGCTCTCTCTCACTCACTCGATCATTCCTTCTCCCACCACTCCTCTCTCTCTCTCTCTCTCTCTCTCTCTCTCTCTCTCTCTCTCTCTCTATCTCTCTCTCTCTTTCTCTCTCTCTCTCTCTTTCTTTAAAAGTGTGCGGGTCATATCAACCCCGCGACACCGTGTTATCCATTCCCCTCCACCCGATACACGTACCACTCGCTTCGACACTTTCCTGACTTATTCTTGCTCGAGATAACGAGCTAACGCGAGAGCAACGACTGGTGTATCATCCGCGACGTATTTTGTACTATTAGTTCAGAGTCAATATATATAGGTATATATACATGTATACGATACATTAAACGAGTAGTGCGCACAATTGTTTATCGTTAAATAAATGGATTTTTTTTCATTTTGACGGTTTTCGTTTCTTTTTATTTGATCTGGTATAATTAAGCGTGTGTCTGCGATGAAAAGTTTCGTTTCGAGAACAAGGAGGTGTATGGATATCTCGCGAAGAAAGAATGTCGAAAGGTATAGAGCGAGATTTATTAAGATTGTGATAAAACAATGATCTTTGTATTAATCGATTAATTTTGTTTTTTCGTCCCGTTAATTAATTGGGATATTGCGAACATGGCATCAGCGTGGTGGTAATCTTACATCAATTAAGTCGAATATTCGATAAATTCGTTAATTCGAAATCGTAATTTATATTAGGTAATGTTTATTTATTAAGGAGGTGAATTAATTTTTTATCGGCGAAAGGGTCGGGGACGAGTTCGCGTTAATATTCGATAAATTATGAATGAATTTTTTATGGGATAGAGAAAGAAGGTATAAATACTTTTACGGATCATCCGTGCTTATCAGGGCGTCCTGGTATTGTATAACGCGCGCCGATTGTGTAGCGTGTTATGGCACGGTGAACTTGGGAACGTGCGCGGGCAAATATGAAAATAATCAGGTATCTATTTATCTGTGGGATAACTCTGAAAAATGTCCGTTTCGTTTATCTTGCCGGTAGATAAGTTGGAATTTGGAAAAACTAACATCGATCAAATGTATTATTGAGATACATCGTCGTATAAATATGTACGCTCTTACGTGACCGATGGCCAAAGGTTACACGCGATGAAATTTCTCTTCGTACTTAAAGTTTGCTCGAAATATTTCTCATTTCTTACGAAAAAATTTATGAAAAAAAAATCATAATTTTTGTAAACATATATTATAAAAACACGAAAAAAACATATGACGAGTTATTATTTGAAATAGTTTGAAAAAATTGAAAAATCGAAATTATTGTGAAAGAGAAATAATCGGAATCGAAGTTTTTATAATTTGTTATCAGAATATGGCATCAATTTTGACTTTCATTTAGATCTCTTCTAGCGTGTAATAAAAGATTCGATTAATTAGAAATAATATTACGATGTGTTTACAATAAATCTCCCCCCCCCCCTCGTTTCCATCATTTGAAAAATACACGTCAGGTGTGCGTTCATGACGTACGCGCGCACGTCCCTCTTTGTTCATTTGTTCACATGTACGATCGAAAGAAGACCGAGAATGACGTCAAGAAACGATGAGACCGTCTCTTGCCCTCGATGATTATGCAGTAAAAGCAAATGACTCGGGCGAATGTTGGTACAGTTCGAGGTAGGAAAGAAACAAAAATAAAAAAATATTTAAAGTGCAACGAAAGCGAAAATATAGGTAGATCGGCCGGTATAAGTACGTGTATTGTGTAGATAAGGAGACGCGTAATGCGAGGTCGAGAACAAAAACGGCATGACCGTTTCAGGAGCAGCTGATTCACGTATATGAACACGACTTTCAGGCAGGCGAGAGCTGTGTGAAAAAGAAAAGATCGCACGAATTAACCGTGATTGCGGACTAAATCGAGGTATAAGGTAAGGCTCTTGCGGATCGGCAATGTGCCGTGTACGCGCATACGCTGCTGCTTAAATTCAAACGGGGCATGGGTTGAAAACTGTTATTTTTACGAGGAAACCTACCAAAGTTTTCATCGTTATATTTTACGTTTTTTTATATGTATGTCTATTAAGCTACATCTATGTATTATATATCATTCGATGCGTATTTTCAAGCTTTGTTCGTTTATTAGTAAGAAATTGTAGCAGCTTTTATTTAAGAAAGTAAAATATTATACAAATCACCTTTGCTTTAAACAAAAATGCGAAAGGAGCCGTTGTGCGATTGGTCTATTTAGAACGCAAAAACCATGCTTGTCTTTTTTGAATATAAAAATATGAACGATTTAGATACCATTTTTGCAGTAAAAAGAATTTGTAGTTTTTTTTTATTTGTTGCTCCTTCGAATTTAACCCTTAGAGGCCTGAAAAGTTTCAAGTCTATGTGGTTCGCAGATGCATAGGCTGACGCATATATACGTCCTTAGAGCTCAAAGGGTTAAGCAACGATGTGTACGCATGGTCGCATACGATTCGAATGATGTTAGTCTACATCTCGACGCTGTTCTAACGAATTAATATTTTTTCCTTGGTGTTATCTCGTCAACTTCGTGATTCGTTCGCTCAACACGTGTGAATATGTAGATCGTGACAATATTTTTCGATGTGCTACATTTTACATGCCGATTCATCAAATCGATGCACACCTATCCGTGTGCAGCGCTCCTGTGTCACATACGAGTAGGGGAGAGCGGGGTAATGGGAGTCCTTGTAAGAAAGGTACTTAGGAACGCTCGACGTGTTTCGAAACAAACCAAATGCCTTCCTTAAACTTTGTTCGTGTCATACAACTGCCAATGGCCGCTTCAGTGTCATAAATATAGCGGCGACGACCAAAAACCTATTTTGCGTCCTTTCGTTATAAGAAAAATATTTTTCTCATAATGAAAATAAATATTTAAAGTTTGCTTATTTAATTGTTTTTCGAGGTCATTTGGTAGCTTAGTTCATGTACTTTGGTTCGGACGTAGAAAAAATACGTTACAACTTAATTTGTTTATATTATTATGTTTAATTCAAAAGGCTACTGATCGGGGTAATGGGAGTCAGAGGGGTTTGGCTCTCATTACCCCAATTCGAATATCAACGCTTATTTTTATTTTCAAATTTTACCATACCGTGCGAGGCATGCTTACATAGGGGATAGCTGGGAGGGTTGACACAGAGATAAGTTGAAACAATGTCAACGTCTCGAAAAAAATCGAAAAATAACCTTATTAAGTTTCGACGTGTTAATTTATCTTCCAATTACGCTTTAACAATGCAATATGTGTTCAATGTTCATGTTTATTATCAATAAAATTTACTTAAAAAATTATTGACTTTGTCAAGTTTAATGCGACATCGCCGATTTCATATGTGGTTAGTGCATACCTCTCATTACCCGTCATGTCGGGTAATGAGAGCCAAAGACACATTTCTGAAAATTCAATTTTTCACTACCTTAAACAATTATTAGTAAGTTTCTATTTCATAACAATGAAAGTTTACTAACCAAAGAAATGATCAACAGTGAAAAACATCAATAATACTTTTTATAAATTACTCTTGTTTCAACTTTTCCTTAGGTGGCTCCAATTCCCCCGTTCTCCCCTATACTATATATTCTTCGTAATTCCGATGACAATACGCACTCGTTCGTTTCCATTACTCACACTCGACTTTGAACCCATGTTTCTCGCTGCGTAAACAGAGAAACTATTTTCTTCTGATTTGTTCTCACAATTACCCAACAATTTTTTACTCTTTGTACAATTTTAAACACTCGATTAAAGTATTTATAATAATGTCAAGAGTTCAAAATCATACTTACAATTAGTGCGCGTACGTTGCGACCTGTTTTCTTTTTTCTTTTTTATGAAAGACACGATTCTCCGCAATCGGTAACATGCTTTGGATATTACGAAATTTGCATATTATCCAAAATATGATTTAAGGCCATTGTTTCAAGTGACTTCGGCATATCGAGGAAATTTAATTATTATTTCTATTTGAATTAAATATTTAATGACTTAATTGAAATTAATCGATTTATAACTTGAAAATTATTCATGCGGAGTTTCTAAGATTTTGATAATGTCGAGATTAGAACGAATTTGAAAACCATTCGGATACGAACAAAAAATAAATAGCCGCATATTTTGGAATTTGTACACGGAGATAATTTCTTATTAATTTTTACGGTGAAATTTCGCTAAAAATTACATTAAAAACGTGAACGCGGTAATAAATGTGCAAACAGTTAAAAATTCACACTAGTTTCAAATATTTTACTTTCAGGCATGTACAAATTTTAGCACGTAGCATAATTTTTACGCGCGCTACACAGAGCTCGCGGATTACGGCCAGGCGACCTAGCCCTAACTGATTTTACTGTGAAAAACGTAAAAATTCTGGTGAACGCGCGGAAAATTTTGACTTCCATTTTTTAATTTTCGAGACAAACACGCAAATTTCTCAATGTGCACCGTACACTTTCATCTGTATCAGCCCTTTTTCCAACTTATTGTAGTAATGTTTACGTTTCACGAAAATTTACTGTTAATTTCAGTAAAAATTCTTGAAAATATTTTAAATTGTTGTCACGCAACTGTAAATTTGTACTCATTTCCATTAAAATGTATAATTTATTTCCTAAAAATCGGAAGAATTGCACATTTATCACTCAGTGACTGTGATTTCACAGTAAAAATTACTTAAAAATTCTTTCCGTGTACATTTAATCCTTTCTCGTTATTTTCTTTCGTAATCGAGAAAAATGCTTCGATGTAGAAGAAAAATATTACCGAGAGGCAATGCGATCGATTGAATGTTTAATATTTACGGTTTATCAGTTGCTCGGTTTTATAATTCTAGCGTTTTTTTAGAATGGCATCGTAGCGATTGTAAATTCGATTACAAATTACTGAATCCAGAAAAGGGAGATAATTTAGGAGATTCATGCAAAAACACAATTTATAACATGAGTAACATAATTATCGAACAAAAATTTCTGAATGTTTAATATTTAAGTATTCAGTACGGCAGCCATGATGGAACTTGTACCGCAACATCTTTGCGGAAGTATTGGTTGCAGTCAAAAAACGAAATCAGTGACTTCTTCCATCAAAATAAAAAAGAATGTGCTGTTAGAGTAGAAAAAAAAAATTCGTACTTGCCATAGACAATTTTTCCAATATTGAAGAAATAAAGTTACTTTTGAGAAAGAATACTTTTGAAAAAATAAAATAATAATTCACATTTTTTTTAATTATAAAAAAATAAAATGATAAATCTAAGAAATCCTATGACAAGTAATTGTATACTACTTTCTTCGTCTTGTACCAGTGCTTTTATAAATATTTCTAGTATCAATTATGAAAACGTCCTTACGAGAAAATTCAATTTAATGTTTAGAAGAAGAAAAAAGTTCTTTTCGTTGAAACATAACAGTGCTGTTTCGTAATATTTTGACATTCATTTTTTCACAGAATGTTCTTGAAAAATCGTACTATAGATAGAAATATATGATTGAGAAATCGATTTTTTCTAATTTATATATGATGGAAAAGTGAATTTCAGTGTTTCCTTATTATCTCTGCAAGGACAAATCTGTCGGTAAAAAAGAGAAGCGACATCGCATACTTTGCTGGAAATTAAGTGGAACGATATTGTTTTTTCAGCTATGTAAAGTTAGCCCCTCGATTTTGACTTTTGCATCATTTTTAATTCATAACGATTGTTGGTCATTTGTTTGTGACTGTTTGATTAATTAAAACGTTTGTTTGATCATATTTTTGATCAAACAAACAAAACAAAAATGAGCGTTAAGTTAGCCGCAAATTTTTGAAATTTTATTTATTGATTTTTTGGAAAAACAATGATCAAACAAACGTTCGAATTATATTATTTGTTTCCAACAAACGATTCCGAATAGACTGGCGTTTGCAAAAAATCAAATTGGACAAAATTTCAAAAATTCGCGGCTAACTTAACTCTCATTTTTGTCTCGTTTGATTGATAAAAAATATGATCAAACAAACGTTTTAATTAATCAAACAATCACAAACAATCGTCATAAATTAAAAAAAAATGCAAAAGTCAAAATCGATTGGCTAACTTTACATAGCTTGTTTTTTCGTTCGAAATTTGAAGCACGTACGAGATAATATAAGAATGAAATTTTTACCAACAGAGGCGCTTCGGTAAGGATGCGTCATTTTCACGTTGAGGTAAGCGGCGCGCTGCACTCGGTCGATAACAATATTTATAATCAACTTTAGTTCGAGACAATTGATCTTTCGACGGTTAAATAACTGAACGAAACACTGGATATAACGACCTTGCAATTAATTAATATCACATTGTCCCCGAAAAGTTGAAAATTTGTGAGAAAACGTGGAACTGGATAGCGCAGCTATCTTTGTAGCACTCGTGGCGCCACAGTCGGTGTCAATCGCCCGCAACACCGGCCCAGTCGTTGCCTGCTACGACGCAAAAATGTTTCGCTTTCGAAGATTAAAAATTGTCCACAAATATGAATGGTCGATGTACTTTTTGTTTATTTATAAATATCGGGACAGAAAATTGTACAATTAATAACATATACCCATGCTCGATATTCAATTACAATTGAAATTCTCAATAATTTTGGTATTGGAAAAAACAAAAAATCCAATATCTTTAATTATTCATAAATATCGTTTGTTTATTTAATTTCGTTCACTTATTTACACGCCGTAGCGTTATCTTCGAGAAAGAAAGAATCGAGCAAATCAGAATCGACAAAGAAAACTCTGTGGCTGGACAAGAATAATAAAGAAGCAATTTGCAAATTTGAATTTGCAAATTGCATTTGTTTTTACATAATCCGTCGTGTCAAATTACATCGACCGTAATGAGTATTTCAAATACTCCAGTTGAATACGTAAGGATAAAAACTGATGATCGCCAAAAGTGGCTATGTCACTTCCGAACAACTTCCGGCCAACTTCGGACAATTCCCGACACTTCCGGACGATTTCCGGCTAACTTCAATTTTATTATGAAATTTGTATGAATTCGATATGCCATATTAATTAAAATAACAATTATATAGAACGTTTGTGTAAATTCCGATAAAACATTAGAGTCTGAAATTTGTGATGCTCGTTGATAACACCAATTGAATATCTCCTCGAATATAAAACTTTCCAAACGGTATTTTTGAGGAAGACAACACTGGAAGCTAATTCCCAAGTTTGACCTCTTAATTAAAGTATAAATTTGGTGATGTACGACTATATAGATCGAACATGTTGTAATAAGCAATGTATGCCGGTACGATACATATTAAAATACAATCGACGTAGTCAGAAATGCATATGGATATATAGTATCGAGACTGGAACATTCGATCTGTCATACAGATCGAATACTCGTTTTGATAGTTCGCATATAAGTATTCATTATAAAGTCATTATTTTCCAAGTCGTATGTCAAAGGCCGCATGCTCATTAAAGTCATTACTTTTCGGGTCTCGCAAAAAACGCGACAAGACTCCGTATGATTGTGCGTGTGAACAACCAACGTCTCAAATTTCCTGTCGCATTGTAACATATGTTTGGGATTCATTCGGCCCGTATATAGCGGTATATACACCCGTGGGCGTCTGCTCGCTTCATCAATGTGGTTATATTTATATACGTGTATATGTATATATAAATGCGCATAAAGCTATCGATGTGTGCGACGCATCGACAGCAGCATCGCGGCGGTTTCTGATGAGCGCCCTTCGCTCTTTTACGGTAAACACGGAAAAGTGAAAAAATAAAATAAAAACAAAGTTACCGAAACAAGTACTCGCGATGTCAAGACCGGATCTAATTGCTACGGATTTGATCGACGGTATATGGCCGTTTTTACAGAGTGTAAGTTGTAACGAATGAAACGTCTGGGCTTGTATGCACCACCGTGTTATTCCAGGTATTGCGTTGTGAAGGTTATGCAATTTTGGAGGTTAGGTTTATTGTGTGATGTGCCGAAAACTCGCGAATTCTTTTCTAACGCACATACTGACGCATTATTTTCCGCGTTAAGGCCAACGAGTTTGCAAATATTCATTGAGCATGCATTCTTCCGGCCGGTTATGACTTATTCGTGTTGTTCGTTTATTGCCATGAATATGTTGATTATGGCCCGAGACCTTTTCAGACCGCGAACAATTCTCATCGATGACGTATAACGACCTGTGCGCTAAAACAACGAAGGCGATTGATCGTTTCGTATAATTGAGTAACGTAGGAACTCTGCCGTCAAATTCTTGGAGCTTCCCCTATCATTATCTTCGATCTTTTCATAGTATAACAAAATGACGAAATTTTCAAGAATTTTTTTGTTTTAGGCAGCTCTAATAATTTTATTTAAGTTAATTGTAGGCCGACAATTTTTCTATCTTATTGAATATCATGCCCTTGACATATAGCATCATTAATAATCAGTTTCGACATGTTTCAATCAATATCTTTGGAAAGATCTTATAAGCTGTTATCAAAAACCTTGACAATGACTGAGGCAACTTTCCATTCATTATCAACTTGATCATGCTTAACAACGTGTGTGGCTTTTTCAGGCTTTTTCAGACATTTGAAAGAAAGTACATGTGCTGGGACATCAACGAGAAGAAAGTTTCATGATTGTTGTTATTACCTTCGTATTTAGCTATTTCGTGATAATCTGAAAAAACTTTTAACATCCGCCTACAGATCGATTGGAGAGATCCATGGCTGGCGCTTCTTCTCACATTTCACATAGCCGTTACAATGACGGCTCTGATGACTCGAAACCATGCCAACTTCCAGATTTTACTGTTCCTTGCATTGTGTAAGTTCCAAGAATCAATTGATCACTTTCTCATGCAAATCAATCAATGATCGTTTCTTTACTTTTCTTATGTTCGCAGTACTACTGGTTTATTTCTCGGAGAGCATCAACGAAGTAGCTGCGACCAATTGGATGTAGGAATACTAGCAGCTATGCATTGTTTTGTTTAGAGAAACAAAAGAGAGTGTCGGAATTTTTTTCGGTTTTTTGAGTTTGTTCACCAAAGACCCCAGGTCTTTATGATATTTAATTTGAACAAAATCTGTATAATGTGAACGTATAATTGCCACCAACTTCTCGAAACATTTTGCTCGTACGTCATTGCCTAATTCTTTTGAAATTAATCATTAATCTTTTAATATTATTTTCAGGGTCTTCTCTAGACAGCAGTACTTTGACTCAAAGGGGCTATTCATATCCATTGTATTTTCCGTACCAATTTTAATGAATTGTATGATAATGGTGGTGAGTATATTTGTCTGCAATAGCTATTTTTTTCAAGTTGTCCATTACTGGTTCTAACCACTGAATTATATTCGTACATCGTTATTACCTTTAATAAATTTCCAGGCAAGTTGGCTGTATCAATCGAGCCAGCTGATGACAAGTCTCAAGAGAGCCCAACTGCGACAACAGGCAAGAAATCGCCAGAGCACGGATAACAATGACACCACGAATGGCAACCTAAAGTCCAAAAACGAGTGAACATACCTGAGAGCTTAGTTAGATCACTGCGAAAGTGATTTTTTTTTAAATAATCACGAATGTAAAGTGTCGTGTATCCATTGTTAATGTCATTTTACGATTAATCCGGCTTCATTTACAAAACCGGAGACGTCGGACGAAGGAATGAGAGAATCGGTGATGAGAAAAGCGACAAACCGAAAGTATCTTGCGACGAACGATGCAAGTACAAAATAAGAAAAAGACTGGTGTATGATCTTGGGAATTTACACAAAGAAGTGGCCATGAAACGAATTGGATGATTTTTAATCACGAATGAAGGAAACTTTTGAACAATATATCGTAAAACTGCCGCGCCATCGTCCTATGTCAATCGATTTGCTGCGTCACCAAGCATTGCAGCATTATGCACTTTTATCATATATTTTTTTCGTCTAATTCTTATCATCGTTTTTGTGGAGAGAAAGAATTATACCAGTAATGAGGAGTTAAGGATTTCCTTTGTTCCATGGATAAAGAGGTGCGACCTCCTTTTCTTTAAAGTGATTTACGTTCGAATGCAATCACATTCCTTTGATTGCCGAATTATTCACCCAATATTAATTGTATAAAGAGAGAGATGGAAAAAAGTACTTACTAACTCGGTATGTGCATACCATAGAATACGCTGTTAAATATTAACATAATTATTATTAAGGAAAATAATTTCTTTCGTCGAATTTTACAACGAAAAATCGATCATAAGCAAATGTTTTTAATGAAACTACTCGAGCAAAGCTTCCGATAATTGTATATCACATCTATACATATGGCGTAATACATGTAATGTTGAACGAAGCACATTATCTTGCCATCATTGACATTAATAGAAATTGCATAAAATAAACAAAAATATGTAAACATATATTTCCTCATCATAAACAATTGTGTTCGCTGAGAAACAATGTCATTCCCAATTATATATATATATAGGTATGCAACGATTGTCGTAATGAAAAATGTATAAAACTGGTGGAAAAAGGATCTTAACACGGTTGGCGATTTCTGTCTCTGCATCTATTTTGGTAAAACTTTTCGCACGGCTCCTAAGCTTCTCAACGTCTATCAGAAGGAAAGAAATAAAGAAAAAATATTACTATTTGTAAACCAGTTTATCGTACCTCGTATATAGAATGGATACTGTTCGGTCTGATCTATACCTGGTATGTCTGACTTCGTTCCTTCTTTTGTTAACAGTCAGTGTTACAGGCGATCGGTTCACAAATTGCAATCCGTACTTTCTTTGGTACTGTGCAACCGATCGCATTAAAATTTTAAGGGCATCTAGAGAAATACAGCAAAAATTAGCTAAATGTTTGTTCTCCAAAATCTTGGATTTTTCAAATCACTTAAAAATTTTAATATCTCCTTAATTTGAGGCAACGACAAGGACATTTATATCGTCTACTTAATAGACGAGCAATGCCTGAATTCACTCGTCGAATCAAAACGACAATTGAACTCGTTTAATTCATTCAGTTGAATTCGGATTTGTTTTTTCTAAACCATTTTTATAATCGAAATACAGATTTTTAAAAATTACTTAAATTGAGCAGCAAAAAAAGTGATTTTTTTATATTAGTTCATGAAGAATATTGCAAAAAAAATTTATCTCGCTCGCGGTCTCGATCCCTCACCCTGCTGCACATGAATCCAGCATGCTAAATAATTTGAAGAAAAGCAAAGCAATATTACTCATCAATATTATAAGCTGCGTTAATCAGACAAAATGTACGACAAATGGCGGATCAACCATTCAAAATTACCGCGCTTGACGGTTTCGCGCTGAAGTGGCGCCATCAGGCGGTGCAATTATCAGATCGTGCCTCGCTTTTTCCATAGTATAACTAGTATGGGCACTCTTTGTCGGCACTTTGATCTTTTTGTCGTCAATTTTCCGCCATGTTTTTGGTCTAACCTCCAGTGACGGATCATTTGTTCTAGGAACCTGCGGTATATTACTATCTCACCAGGGACGTATATAAATTTTATAAATTGAAAAAAGAAATTTTTTAATTTAAAAATTAGCTAATAATTAAAACAAATAAAAGCTGTTTTTTTGTAAATAAATTAAAATTATTAGAGATAGATTTATTAGAGATAAAATATATTAGATAAAATTGATAAAAAGATGAAAATATATATAAACTAATTTATACAGAATACAACCAATTGTATACATAAATTAGAAAATAAAAAAATAAAATGGTTTGCATATTTTATTATTTGAAAACTAATTGTTATTTATGTCTATCATTATTATTATAAATCATTACATAAATATACGAGTTCGGTAATCATAAATAAGGTAAAAATATATGATTACATAAATCATTTATTAATTACATAATGACATACAAACATCTATTACAAAATTATATTAATTATACAATTAGTGAATAAAGCCATACATATTATAGAAATATACAACCAATTATTCCAATTACATACATTCGATCTTCAAAATGATGACTGCAAACTCTGTTGGTTGCGTATAAATTTTCTACTGTTTTCAACATTAAATCGGGGCGATTGCAAAATATTATCCACTTCCTTGCCCTAAAATTATTACAAATTATTTTTTAGTATAACATTCATCGAAAAAATTCTTCCTCTCAGTCTACCTTTCATTATCTTTAGGAAAGCGAAAAAAAGAACACTCTGAATTTGCAATCGTGTTTCTGCAATTTTTAACGCTGCATTTTTTGTACCCTTTGATTTTATGCATTTTTTTTATTATAATGTATTATTTTCCGACGTTGTTTTAAAAAATTTAACCTCTCAACTGACTGTCACAGGCTTCACATTACCACTTATGAAACAATTCTCTGATTGGTGGCGCCCAAAAACATGGCGGATGGATGCGCAGAACGGATCGACGCGAACCTCGAAAAAGCTCGGAGTGCCCATACTAGTTATACTATGCTTTTTCCGACCATTTTTCTAACATTGCGTCCGGACTCCTGTACTCTAGTCTCCATGCCCAGGTAATTCGAACCGAGAATAGAAGCGTCATGGAGACTAGAGGGAAGGAGACCAAACGGCAGCTATGTAAAGTTAGCCCCCCGATTTTGACTTGTGCATCTTTTTTTAATTTATAACGATTGTTTGTCGTTTGTTGGTGATTGTTTGATTAATTAAAACGTTTGTTTGATCATACTTTTTATCAAACAAACAAAACAAAAATGAGCGTTAAGTTAGCCGCAAATTTTTGAAATTTTGTCTAATTTGATTTTTTCAAACGCCAATCGATTCGGAATCGTTTGTTGGAAACAAATAATCTAATTCGAACGTTTGGTTGATCGTTGTTTTTCCAAAAAATCAATAAATAAAATATTGGTTCGTCGTAGTTTTCACACTAGATTCTGGCTTGACCAGACTTAATATGTGTCGCGTGCATGTAATAATATAATCTAAAATTCATGTTGCGACACGGGATCACTCGATCAAGTTTACAAGATTTTGTTAACTTTACAAATCCTGGCCTTCAGTAGCTGAGTGCATCTCATGTTGAGCATCTTCGCAGTTGTATCGTAAGAAAAAAGCTAGAATCTAGTGTGAAAGCTACGACGAACGGACGAACCAATATTCTTTTTATTGATCTTTTGGAAAAAGAACGATCAAACAAACGTTCGAATTATATTATTTCTTTCCAACAAACGATTCCGAATCGATTGGCGTTTGAAAAAATCAAATAGGACAAAATTTCAAAAATTTGCGGCTAACTTAACGCTCATTTTTGTTTTGTTTGTTTGATAAAAAATATGATCAAACAAACGTTTTAATTAATCAAACAATCACAAACAAACGACAAACAATCCTTATAAATTAAAAAAAGATGCAAAAGTGAAAATCGAGGGGCTAAATTTACATAGCTCAGCGACCATCATCAACACAACCCCGACAATTCGCTATTTGCGTTATCATGAAAAAAGTCAAATCAACTCGGGTATATTGACTGATGGTATGATTCCCGATATTATCCTATATTGGACCGAGGAATAGACGTTAACGACGAAGCGTTAGTTACATAATTCTGTTGTAGAAAACTGCTTCACTTGAAAGCTTGCATCGGATTTTAATTGTATTGATATAAGTACGTGGATACTCGGTTAGGAAAATAATACGAAGCGATGAGAAATAATTAAATTCGGTGTACAAAATTGAACAATACAAAATTCACACGAAATTCTGTGTCGAGAACCGTTGTGCGCATGTCGCGAGGGCAATTTGCCTGAATTTGCCAGGAAGTACCATCGGTTTCATCGAAAAATGAAAATCGCTCCATTTTCATTAATTAAAAAATAAAGGTCATTGATACGCGTGAATTTGTAGGATGTACAAATGAAACGAATATTCAGGAGTTTGTTTGAAATTTGTGAAAGATTGCCGTGTTTATCTGCTAGCCAGTGTCCCTGCTAATCGCTGATATATGAGTCATCGTGGAAAACACCTTGGCGGAAAGAAGTAAAAACGAGAAAGTTAAAAATGTCAAAATTTCTTAAATATAAACAAATTTGTTAAAGTTGTAATTAAATGTTTGCCGTTATTCACTGTCATAAGTAATTAATCAAATTGTATTATTATTTATCTTCATAATAATCGACAACTATTGTTTAACACGTAGGTTAACGCCTAGGTTTTTAAAAAATTGTAAATCCTACCTAATATTTAGAATATTAATTCTAGTCTCTGATTATTTCATATTAAAATTATTTCTACATATAATAGAAGGAAAAAAATGTAGAAATTAGTAAAACGATGGTTTTACGATACGGAAGTTAACATTCAAGGACGAGGAATGTCGAGGGAGCTGGAGAGTCTCGTATGCGCGCAACCTATTTCGCTTTGTTATTTAGTCAATTAATCGCTATAAAACAATCTCTATAATTATCGAATGCGAGAGTATCTCCTATATTTTATCGTGTATTTTCCTATCGCGCCAATATCTCCGTCAAATGTTCACCGTGGTCCGTGCTTCCCGCGCTTCAATTGTTTCAATCATTCGTATCAAGTGTTTCACAAGAGTTGAAATCTACTGAAATACAATTAATAGAACGAGTATAATTGAAAAAATATATTTCAAAACCGATCTTGTCGCGTCTAGAAACCTCGGTTTCGTCGCACTGCGCGATAAGACTTTTTACTATTTTGCTTGCGCATATTTATAACATCGGGGAAGTCGATACCAAAGGACGTCCGTGTGACACCAGGAAGTCTCGTGGCCTCTCCTCGGTGCGCTTGTCTTTAAACTTTATCGACTGCGGCAATAAAATTCAAAAATGGGATTTTTCGCAGCGAATCCGAGTAAGCCGCGTTTTTCCTAACGTCGTACATCGATGCGACACGTTAATGCTCGTTTCTTCGATATGCCATGATATAAGTCGTGGCATATAGCCTTCACTAGGCAGATCCACTTGGAATTTTTCATACGTCGCGTCGCAACGTTTTTCCTCTAAAATTATTTTCCTGGAAGACAATTTTCAATTTCAAAGGTATTTATTATAATTTTAATTCTATGGATTCTAACGAAAGAATATTGCTGACGCTCGGAAATTTTGTTCCAAATGTTAACCGGATGTGTACGTGTACCGAATCAGTAACGGTGCAACATATACGGAAGGTCGAGTTTTCTAATGTACGTCATCATAGTTGCGTTTATTCTAACGTGGTTGTCAGATATCGAAGGGTAATGTACAACTTTCATAAGAGCGAGAGATCCATAGCTGTATCATATTTATACATCCACTTGACACGCATGATTAGAATTACGTGAGAAAGTCAAGAACAATGGTAGATTCACTCGTTCTCTCACCTAGTTCGAAAAATCATTCGGAGAGGAAGTGTTTGAATCACGCGTTAGAATTTTCCGCCTTTTTTCAAACGATATTCCGCCTTCCTTTCCTACATAATCGAATTTATCTTCATTTTCACATATACAATCATTAAGGATACCAAGTCGCAGTGAACAATGTCGGAATCATGGATATGAGGTTGCCTGCAAGGTGGTGAATTTATTTAACGATCTCCTATATCTCGTAAAATATTTATCAAATATATTGCTGGAGTTACCTACTTTTTGGAATAATTTGCTTGTTGGCGCATTGTAGCTCGATGACGTTTCCATTGATTCTAATTATCACTGCAAAGTCTTACTTTGCGGACGTGAAGAAACTGGCAGGCCTCCTGCGTTACACAGATTAATACCCCTCGGGGGGGTTGAGGATGGAACGAGGTGCGGTCCATCGAAAGTCAGTATCTCATTCCCTATATTACCTACTTCGTGACTTCTAATTCATGATACTGCCTAATATTTAATCGCGATTTTTTTCATTCGTTTCTCAGGTTTGCAAACACATGAGTTGTGTCGATGAGGAAGAACCAGTGGGACAATGTGCGCAGGAAAATGACCTCGTTACTTGCGTAAAAGTAAGGATACCTCTATATCACATCGTTTTGATTAAAATAATTGTTCTATAATTCGTATGGTGACTCTACACAGTATAGATCATCCCGTTAGAGGCAATTCGAGATTTCGCATCTTTTTAATCCTTATGTTCCGCGTTAACGAATTAATTTCACATCGTCACTTATTGATGAAAGTTCTCCGTTTCGTATAGTACGATATGTCTTACATGTAGATGAATTCTCTATTTATGTCACGATTCTATGAAAAATAACCCGCGAAATATGATTGTGTTATAAAAATCGAATGTGAATATAAAGAACTGACGCTCATTGACGAGATAACATACGGTGATACAACTACACCCTTGAATCAATATAATTTATTTGTACATTTCTAGTAGTCAAATTCTGTTACGTTCAAGTATACTTTTATCAATAGAGACACTATCAGTGCGGCCAGCCGATAAAAACACGAGAAGAACAATGCCAAGCACATGGCTTCGATGTCGCATGCGAGGTGAGCTTGTGCTTTTACTGAGGCAAAACAAAATATTTCTAAAAAATTTAATTTCACATGTTTTACGATGTATAGAGAGGAAACAGAATTAGTTGCCAACGTTTATCATGCGGTTATAAAATGGGGGAGGGCTGGTATATTTCACCCCCCGAAAATCGCCTCCCAATTAAATTATCGCCAAGCTCGGGAACGCGATGCGGTACTAACAAAGTAAGTATCTTATGTAAGGTACTGTTCCACCTAATCTTTTTCACCAGTGAAATTAATTCAAAATGCGATTTGAATACTTGTTGTAACGGGACCGCATTATTTACGACACCCGCGGTCATAAATTGGGAGAAATTGCCTAGAACTCGATGCAGAACCACAAGTAGCTCGAAAAAACTTAATACGATTCATCTCTACTGCAGGTGTGTGTACGCGAAAAATGTGTACCATTGTCGAAATGGCCAGGGCTCGAAGGAAGCCTAATATACACGGGCGAGGAAACTTTCAAGCCATGCAGTGTTGAAACATTATGACTTCAGAAACGAAAGAGCTGTTATCGTCATCGCCTTTTAATTTCTTCCTCTAAATATTATAATAATAATAATCTCAAAGTTTGATCAACGTATCTGACAATTACACAAGTTAATATATGTTCCGAAAAATGTATAGAAATATGCACCTTATACCACCAAAAAACATAATTGTCGATGTAAAAGACGTTGAATAAATGATGTTGAAAATTTGTACTTTATTTGAAATTCCGTAAAAGTAGAACATAAGCGAACGATCAAAACCAATGCGCTTCTGACAAAAGATTTACCATTAAATCAAATTAAATGTGTCCAAAGTCTAGAATTGCTTTTTCACGAAAGAAATGCGTACATGTAAGTATTCGTTTGTAAAAGCAAAACGAAACGATCAAGTAGAAGATTTTTGCGTACAAAATGAATCTGCGAATCGAACTAGCCGCCAATTCAACGTGGGTAAAAATCGTTCGCTCCTTGGCCACAGATGTCGCGGAACAAATTCTCGATGTGGGGAATCACTAGGGAATAATAATCTATGAACTGTTCTATCCACCATAAACTTAATATGATCTTTATCTTAACAACGATATAATTATTTTTGGGTATATTTGTACTAAAAACGGAATTCGGCGTGTTGCATCGAGGAGGGTCGAGTAACAACTGTCTATCGTTTCTAGACTTGAAACTCGGTGTGGTATCTCGACTCAGTGTTCGAGCGGCTATCTGCCCGTGGCGCTGCGTGTCATTTCTTCGGCGCTTCCCTGTAGAGTTTGTCCACGAAATCTTCCGCGCTGGCGCTCTCCGCGGTTGGTTGGGAACTGCTGTACCGGCAACCGCTACACACGAGGTTTCAACTTTTGTCGACCTTGGTTGATCGCACCCTCGTGAAGTTGGCCGGACAACTTGCACTTTATCAGGAGGGTGACACTCAACGAAATTCAACGAGCTGTGCAAACTTGGCCCACCGATTTTGACTTTTGGCATTTTTTTTTTTTTTAAACGTTTGTTAGTCGTTTGTAGTTGTTTGTTAGATTAATAAAAACATTTGTTAGATTAGCCCTTTTGCAAAAAACGAAAAACAAAATTTGGTGTTAACTTGGCCCAATTTTTTTCATTTTAATCCGAATCAAGTCCGCTAGGGGCTCATTCGATGCGTAATCGTTTGTAGGTGCCGAATAATTTAATTAGAACGTTTGTTAGATGATTGTTTCTTTTAAAAAACCATAAAAACCATTTTCGGTCATCTAGGCGGTGCGGTCATATGACCGTGAATAGTTGAGCACAAAATATTTAATTCGTTAAACATTTTCGTCTAAAAAGTGGATTAATTGATTTGGAATCATTTGTAGGTCACGAATAATTAAGTTGCAACGTTTGTTAGTTCTTCGTTTAAATGAAATATATAAATGACCGCATTTATCCAGTGGTGATGACGTCACCGTCTACCCGTGTTATATACAGGGAAAGAGTCTGACGCACGGTCCTCTCTTCTTAAAAGTACCAAAGAACCAACAAACGTTGCAACTTAATTATTCGTGACCTACAAACGATTCCGAATCAATTAATCCACTTTTTAGATGAAAATGTTTAACGAATTAAATATTTTGTGCTCAACTATTCACAGTCATATGACCGCACCGCCTAGATGACCGAAAATGGTTTTTATGGTTTTTTAAAAGAAACAATCATCTAACAAACGTTCTAATTAAATTATTCGGCACCTAGCAACGATTACGCATCGAATGAGCCCCTAGCGGACTTGATTCGGATTAAAATGAAAAAAATTGGGCCAAGTTAACACCAAATTTTGTTTTTCGTTTTTTGCAAAAGGGCTAATCTAACAAACGTTTTTATTAATCTAACAAACAACTACAAACGACTAACAAACGTTTAAAAAAAAAAAAAATGCGAAAAGTCAAAATCGGTGGGCCAAGTTTGCACAGCTAATTCAACGGGCTTCGATGACGTAGGACGGTTCGCTTAGTGTCGCCGTTTGTAGTTCGCATTGTGCGGCGTTGCCAGTCGTCCGCGCTGTACCCCACACCCCCGTCGTCGCCATGCCTCTTACCATTATAACCTCAACTAAATAGACAGCTACTGCAATCGTGAAAATCGTGATACTTACATACAGGCAAAATTAGAAAAAAATTTCAAATTTATTAAAAAAGCTTTTGGAAAGATCTAACTTTCATGATGTTGCAGTTATCGATCGTAATTTTTTTATACAAATGCATGGCGTGGTAAAAAGAATTATAATTGAATTCACAAAGAAACTATCGAAGTAGAGAACATTTGTTAGTCTTCAAAAAATATTAAATAAAAATTGTGTAAATTAGAAAATGAAAAAATTGCCAAAATTGTTTATATTTTTTTCGGAAGAAAAACCCCAAATTTGTGTGCAATTATTTGTCTACTACAAATTTATGAAGTGATATAACATATATATATATATATATATAATGTAATATAATATAATACGAATTTATACTATTATATACATATCTTCAAATTATTTAATTATATTTTGTGGGTTGCTGTAATTATCTATAGCATAATAGATAATGTTTGCATCAGCCATAGCCCGCGGCTGCGGCGCGGATTACTACTAGCGCCACATGGTGGCTGGCGACGCTAAAAGAACCACCCTATATATGTTGAGTGCCAGGGATCTGCACTTTATTAATTGACTTTTTTATATCGTTAGGTGGTCGTTAGGTAGTGTTAGGTAGTCTAATTAAAACGTTAGGTCGTCAATAGTATTTCAAAAAAAAAAAAAAAAAAATTAATAATGTATGTGAAGTTGGCCGAAAATATGTTTTTTTTTCTTTTATTTATCTTTTCAAGATGGTCAAATGATGTGCATCGTTAGGTGGTCATGAATTTGTTAATTAAAACGTTAGGTAGTCAAGTAAATCCTTGCAAAAGCCAAAAAACAATTTTGAGTCACCTTCATGCGCGACGCAATTGTAAGACGACTGGCTAAATTCACACAGGTGCGCATTAGTCGTTGCGAATGCATAATTCGCAAAATTGTTTTTTGAATTTGCAAGGATATGGTTGACTACCTAACGTTTATGATCATAATTACCATTTATGCCCTCTCGGGTTTTAACATTTCTCCTTTCTTACAATGTCTCTTACCAACTCATACATACTACTTTACATATTAACATTTGTACATTTTTTTCCTCCCCTCCACCGTCCTTTGCGCTATGTTCTCAAATTGCCTTGCTATCTCGCACATTTCCTCTATTATGACTTCCCCCTCCAAAGCCTTTCTCCAACCTCCTTCCGGTTCCTTCCTCTGCTCTTCTTTCCACTTTTCGTATTTTTTGAGGGCTTGTTTCTCCATCTGCTGTCTGGCCTCCTCACATTCCCACATATGTGCCAATGTTTCCTCCTCCTTCCTGCACACTCTACATCTTATCCCTTTAAACCCTTTCTCCGCCTCTCTTCCCACACTCCCATATCTCAGCTTTGCTCACCATTCCCTTATTTCACCCCTTATTGATCCATCATCCTAATACTTCTGCCTTCCTATAGTTTTCTTCCTTTCTTTGTATTCTTTGCAGAAGTTGGATCTCTCCATTTTTGCTTACATCTTCTGTGTCTCCTGATCAGCCATCTTCTGCACCGCTCGCCCGACCTTCATTTCCCATTCCTCCTTGTTTCCTCTTCTTATCGCTTCCCTTATCTGGCCTTCTCCTGCTTTCTCTATTGCTACCTTCATCTCCTTTCCCCATTTGCTCCCATCCTTATTTACTAGCCCTCTCGCTTCTTCCATTAGGCATTTTCTCGGCCATCTTTCTATCCCCATTTCTAAAATTTTTGCTATATGGTCCCCCGCTCTTTTCATTGCCACCACGTTTGTTCCGATACACCCAGCCTCCATCTTCCAAATGTACTCCGGTGTACTCCTCCTTAATCCCATTGCCATCTTCGTATACCTTCCCTGCGCTCTCTCTACATTTGTCCTTCTTTTCCACCCCCACACTTCTACCCCGTATAACATTCCGCTCCTCACTATTGCTTCCGCGATTGTCAGCCTCTCTGCCAGTCTTCCGATTCTCGCTCTTTTTTCTACTCCCCAACCTGCATTCGTCACCTTCCTTATCTTTCCGCCTATTTTCCGTAGATGTTTTTCGAATGTGTTACCCGTCGAAAAAAATACTCCTAAGTATTTATATTCGTTTACCACCTCCATTTTTTTCCATTCAAAAATCGTCCTCTTTTGCCTTCCCCCTTTCCTGAATATCATGACTTTCATTTTATCGGTATTAAGCTCCAGTTTGTTCCTTTTTACATATCTCTCCAGTTCTCGTAACATGTCCTGTAGTCCTTCCCCCGTATCTGCCACCAACACCACATCATCCGCGTACTGAAGGGCATATACTTTTTCTCCCCCTATTACCGTGCCTCCTTTCCTCCTTCTTATCTATCCTACCTCCATGTCCTCGATGTATATATTAAAGAGCGTAGGGCTTAGCGCGTACCCTTGTCTCAGTCCTCTCGTTGTACTGAAATTCATCGACACCCCCTCCGCTGTTATTATTTCGCTCTGTGTATTTTTGTATATTTTTCGGCTCATTTTCAGTAGCCTCCCTTGAATCCCTGCCCTTTCTGCCGTCTTTATCATTTCTTCTCTGTCCACTATGCCGAACGCTGCTTCGAAGTCAACAAACGCCGTGAAGAGTTTACCCCCCTTTTTCTTGAATTTGTTGTTAATTAGCGCGTTCAGGACGAATACATGGTCTCTTATCGCCCTGCCCGCTCTGAAACCCGCCTGTCCTTCCCTCATCTGCTCGTTTGCTTCCACCACGTATCTTATCCTCTTGTTCACGATCCTGGTCAACAACTTATACCCATCATAGGTTGTTTAAAATGTTGCAGAGCTCCTCCCTTCCCTCTCTTGGTAGTCCTTGCCAGAACTCTATTGCCATTCCGTCCTGTCCTGCCGCCCTTCCTTTTTTCACTTTTCCTAATTCCTTTTCCATTTCCCCTATTTTTATTTCCCGTTTTGCTATTTCCTCTATTCTTTCTCCGTCTCTGCTCTCATTCGTTTTTTCCCTTTCTCGGCCCACCATCTCCTTGTCCTCTGTACCACTCTCCTTGACATTATCATGCTTCCTGCTCCTTAGAAACTCGCTGAAATGCTGTACCCACTCCTCTTCTCTTATTTGGCTGCTTCTGATTCCTGCCTTCCTGGGTCTAAAAGGTCGCAGCGCCTTCCATAGCTCAGTGACAGTTTTGTTGTTACCTACCCTCTCCCATTTTTCCTTCTATTGTTTTTCAGTTTCCTTCTTCCTTATTTCCTTCAAAGCTCTCCTCGCTTCCCTTAGCTTTTCCTTTTATTCTGTTCCCGGGTTTTTAAGGAATTCTTTCAGTCGTTTCCAGACCGCCCTTTTTGGCTCTTTAACCTTTCCACTTAGCCCCCTTATTTCCCCCGTGTTTTTGTTCACCCACGACGCCATCCCCGCTTCATGTGCCGCTTCTTTCATTGTCTCCACCAACATATCCCATCTGTCCAACACCTCGCTCCTCTTCTCCTTCTTATTCCATTTTTCAATAAATTTTCCGCTATAATCTTCCGCATTTTCTTGCTTCCAACTTTAGTATTTTTGCTCTTTTTGCTTGCTCTTCTTTATGCAGTCTGCCATACCCCTCACTCCTCTCCAACGTTATCACTATCGGGAGATGATCCGATTCCGTCCTTTCCATTATTTCTATTTTTTGTGTCATTTTCTCTGCTTGGCTGTTCAATAGTAGTACAGTATATAATGGATGACCGATCCCCCCTCACCTTGGCTCCCTACATATGTCAGATTACCCTCCTCGTCTCCTTCCTATCTTTCGTTTGCCACTGTTAATCCATTTCTTCACACATTTTCAACATTTTTCTTCCTTCCGTATTCACTGTTCCGTCTTTAGATACTCTTTCTTTTTCTTCACCTTCTCTTCCCGCTATGTCTGCTTGTTTCTCCCCTATTCTGGCGTTGAAATCGCCCATCACTATCACCGCTTCGACCCTCTCCTTTGCCTCAATTATTTTTCCCAAATCCCCCTCCAGATCCCTTAGATTTTGATTATATATCCATTCTCCAACCTCACCGTCTCCCAATATTATTCTCCTAACCCCCACTAACTGGCCTCCTTTCGCCCTTCCCGTTCTCTTTTCTCTAATTGCTACTTTAGCGGTCCATACAAAACTTCCGTCTAGTTTTTTTACGTGTTTTTCCATCTCTTGCTCCTCCAGCCACGTCTCTTGAATTGCTATAATATCATTTTCCTTCATGCTCTCCCATCATCGTGTTCATTCCCCCCACGTTCCACGTTACCACTCGTGTCTGTTTGCGAAACGCTGTCCTTTCGGCCCTTGATTCCTCTGTCGAAACCCCGGTGGTGGGTCATATCCTCTTCATTTCCTTTTTCCATACTCGCTCGCTTCCTCCAGATCCTCCAACCTCTCATTCCACGTCTTCCATTCGTCCGCCACCTTTATTTTCACATATGCGACGCTCGGTTCCGTTCCTTTTCTCCTCATGATGCTCGCATACTCCTCTATCCATCCTTGCACCTCCCACTCCCTATAGGTGAAGTTGTCCCAGATCGTCTGCCGTCCACCACTTCTTTTTCCTGCCGTTTTTATTATCCTGACATTGTTCTCCATATCCGATGGTTCTATTATGACCCCATCCTCTGTTTCTTTCCATCTCTGCAGCCTCGGCTTTAGTCTCGTTGCTTTCAAGCTTATGTGGTCCGCAGACGCGTAGGCTGACGTATATATGCGTCCTTAGAGCTCAAAGGGTTAAGGAGTGACGTCTCGTTGGAAAGGTAAAAAAAGGCCTTTTTCCGATTTTTTTTTGGCCAAACGATAAAATAATTGATAACAAAAGTTCTTCCGTATAAAAGATATATATTTAATGGAAACATTATAATTTTTTTAAAGAAATATATTTAAAAATAAGCCGGTATATATCAACGGTCGAAAACGCTCCAAAAAAAAACAGATTTTTCGGTGATTACTCCCGCACCGCAACGGATTATCTGAAACCAACAAAACGGGGGGGGGGGGGGGGGGGATCTTTAGTTAATGATATAATGCTCCGGTTGAACGAAGGGTTTTGAAAAATTTCCATTTTTCACAAAATGACGGACGTTGAAAGTAAAAAATGTTGTTTTGACCAAAATTTCACTTATATTTTTTACTATAAAAAAAAATCATTGTCCAAAAAAAAATCCTTCGTTCATCCGGAGGACAACTATATATAGAAGAAGTGATATAAAGTTCAACCCGATCGGTAAAGCCGTTCTCCAGTTACAGTGATCAACGACTTCGAAAACATGGTTTCGAGAAAAACGCGTTTAAAGTTTGACCTACTTACTTTGTATGGCTCTAACACGGATTCCTTCAAGGTTATGTATTTCGGCGAACAATGGTCCGAATTCAATGCAATTAGTCGGAAAATACTCGTAACATATTGTACTTTTAGAAAATGAAACAAATCGATTTTTTGAAAATTTCAACTAGATCTCCCCCGTTAAAGTCATTGCCGTGTTTCTTAACTTATCACTATTGACATAAGCTACTATTTTACAAATTGTATTAAGTACTTGACAAGATTCGATACCTGTTGCAGTACTTAATTTACTATCAGTCGTTATACATTCACAAAATTTTGGTTTTTCAATATCTGTCACATTTACTTGCAGTTTAAGATTTTTCTATGAAAGAGCAGAAATGCCTGTTTTAATAAATGATTTTACTTCCACTTCTTTTTTATATTCTATGCTTTGATATTGATGATTTAGTTTATTATTTTCACGTGTCCTCCACTGAATTTATTTCAGAAAGTGGTTGATCTATTATTGTTTTGTTTATTGTTGATATTGAAAATGATGATGATGATGATGATGCCGTTAGTGTTACTGGGCTACTCTTAAACCATCTTTCCAATCTTGCTTGGTTTGCTTCCATCTTTTTCAAACGTCTTTTTTCTATTCAATGTATGTGTAACATATAATTTACATTATTACTTATACATACTATATTATTACAGATTATAGGTAAGTTGTTATTAAATATTATATAGCTTATCTGGCAATATATAATCGAATTTCTTAAAATGTAGTGAGCACACTTTAGTAAAATTTTATTTATTTCTAAAGCAATTTTCCACGCTTTTAATTTATCCCCTTGGTCCAATTTGCCGAACGAATTTGTTGTGTTAACGACGTGTTCATTCGGTTTTGGAAATATGTGGAAACGAATCTCTACATTTTCACTCGAGTTACTATTACAGCCTCTCATTGAACCACAATCAATTTTTTTCTTACTCACCGGAAGAGTTGCACACTTCATAATGCAATTATTTTACAATTATTTATACAAATGCTATACGCACGCGTGCTAAATGCAAGTATTGAGTGGTTTGATTTTTCGGTAAATGATGGCGCCACAAAAAATGTCAGATCCCAGCCACAATGAAGCTGGCACTTGTTTGTGGCTGATTGTGCGATATTAATAATTTCGAAAAAGTGAAGTTGCGAGGGGCTTATGCACGAATAGAACTAACACCCGTATTCATAGCCGTTCCTTACCTTGAGAATTAAGGACGCCTCCGTCGAGGACGCATTAAATCTTCGAGGCCCCCTTGTTTCATAGAGAAGCCTCCAACCTTCCTCCGAGAAGGAAGCGGTTTTATAGGGATATTAGTGACCTCTTGGTGGCGAAACCATTTTATGATGTTTGCTACTCACTTCACGTGGCGCTTCAGAAGTTGTATTTTATGTTTACAATGGGATTGGAGTCAAATAAAAAAATGCATCGCGAAAATACTACACATTTTTCTGAGAAGGATATGTTTCGAAACTGTTTACGTGCCTCCATTTTTAATTGATTTTAAGGTTAACTTGTAGACTGGCTGTCATCTCTGCATCATATAGGTCATAACTGCTTCGACGTCAAGCGCACGCGCAAGCGTTGGCTATATGAAACGAAACAGCCAATCGCAGTGCCGAAGGTTTCCTCAAGGGAGCTCGAGACTTACCTTGAAATAAGGAGACCAATAAGGTTCCTTATTCTGTCGAGGAAGGTCTATGAAACGCGAAATGAGGAATAAGGAATCCTTGTTCCTCAAGGAACGACTATGAATACGGGTGTAACTGTATAGAAACAAGAACTTTCGAAGCAAATGCATTAATTGATTAACCACATTGTTGAGTGTTAAAGAAATTATGCGTGCGGCTCAATTCTGTGCCGGACCGTGTGCGAGAAGCGATACTGTTGGCGCACCAACTCGGATTGACGTGCTTCATATCGGAAATAAGACATATGTACAAATACGTACAGACATTATAAGGCTCTCACGAAAAAAAATAATGCCTAACTACTATCTTCAGATTTTGGAGCCGATAAAATTAAAATTATTTATGTGAAACCTAATAACACATTTATTTTAAACGAATAACCGATACACAGCTAAAGATTAATATTTTTTGCAATTTTAATTTTGCATCTTCTTATGGCAAAACTCATTGCAAACCATTTTTCAAATAACTATATTTGCTGTAAATTGTTTAATTTAACAAGACAATTAAGAGAAACTCAAAAAATGTCGTAATTTTTTCAGTTTCCAATTTTTAGCTCGTTTCGTTAAGAATTACGCGAATATAGAATCATCCAGCTTCGTTTCTTATATCAGGACGAAGCGACTTCATTAAGAACCAAAAAACAGTTCCAGACAATATTCTGGCGATTTAGGACTCACGAGAATTGGACTAGTATATGTCCGAAGAGAACAAATTTCGAAATGGCCGCCGGAAATTTTCTCAATGTAACGTCATTTAACCGACATGCTGAAAGGCACCGTGCTTAGTTCAGTATAAAGAATGCAGGCGTAGTCTAGAGGGCGCAGCTATACACCGACCGTTATCGGAAGCGCATAAATCCATCGGACTGGCACTCTTTTCAAGTTTCTCCTCAGTTCGTGAACCGTGGTTAAAGAACGAGGGCGCTCCTCACGGAAAAACAAAAATGGTCGACAACAATATGCCCTATCTCCTATATCCTTGCCCTGGTTTTATGGCACGGCAAATGCCTGCGTTTGCCAGGCTCGCGTGTTACGATGTATCTCACGACAAACGATATATTAAATTTCGTTGTGAGCGACGATAATATGATTTAGCATCGTTCGCAATCACGTTTAATCGTGAAATAAGTGTGACTTGTTTCTAACCAAACACAATAAGGTGACACGAGATACTGATGGTTATATCGTATAAATATTATATTTCGTACAATTATAACCGTCAATTTGAGTTATTTAGCGTGTCATTAAACTTATATAATGAAAATTCGTTACACGGCGATATAACAAATCAATTTTTCGGTCGTTCAATGATAAACGTTCTATGGTTGAATGAAGAAAAAGCACGCATTTATAGAATATTGCAACAATGCAGCCCGGTTCATCGTCAGAATGATTAATCTATCGTAAATTCGTGAATAGCGTGAATGCAATAATCGAAAATGACTAATTAACTATTTCCTGCGTTCAGTTTAAAACAATAACGTTGGTGGTTGGTGCTATAATGACCATTGGTTGAAAAGAATATCGGAGCATGGCTAATAAGGTGGCATGTTGTAATAAAGTTTAAAGCGATGAAAAATACATTGTAATCGTGATTTTATTAAATATATGGACACGCGTATACTAGGTTCGTGAACCTGTCAAGGATCGGTAATGACCGAACAGATCTTTGCTATGGGGCTGGAAGCTGAAATGGCAGCTCCACTGCATCTTCAGCGCCTTGAACACAGTCTCAATATTCAGCCGTTCATAAATCAGGTCAATGGTCTATTTCAGGATCATGTTAGGTAAGATTATTCACAAGTTTAATCATTGTCATTCATTCATTGTTCATTAGGCTATCTCAATTTTATACAATTTTCATTAATGTTCGCCCATTTTTTTCTTCATGTTTCAGCGAGGATGACAAATCTGTGTCTTCGGACTCTTCCGAAGGCTCCGATGCTTATCTCAATGATGTTCTAACAAGGAAAGAAGGTAGCAATAATTTCATTTACAAAATTTGTTTGATACTTTTTGTAAGTCCAAAAGAATATGGATGCGAATGTTTTTTATCAAACTAAGTTCTTCATTCGTTCTAAATCATATATATTTCAATTAAATAAAATGTGTGTTTTTATTATAGAGGAACGAATAAATAAGCTGAGATTATACAATATGACGAGTGTCGGTGACGAGCGTAGATGGCTTCAAGATCTTTTGTTGAGCGATTCTTCCGACTCTTCGGGCTCTGATACAGAGACGGAAGGTCCCGTAACGGAGGAAGATTTTCAAGATATGCTCAAGTTTCATATATTGCGAAAGAAATATCAGGGACGTTTTTATCAAAAACCTGAGGTGCAGAAATTTACAAGGGCCTTTGATTTTTCAAAGTTACTAGATTTTTTGTTGTTTCTATAATGGTATAACGGCTTTTCTTTTTTAGAATATTCAATATCAGTATTACGGAGCTGGCTTGTTATCAACCTACGACAGATTTCTCGAGCATCAGAAACTTATTGTTGGTAACAAGAAGAAAAAAGAGAAAAAGCCCGAGAAGAAAATGATGAAAATCAAGAAGGAAAAAGCTGGTCGTCACAGACAATCCGACAACCATAGAGTAAATTGTTATGTAAATATGTTGCTTTGCAACAAATTTAATCCGGTTTTTTATTTAAATTGATTTTGGTATTGATTGTTGCCACAACAAGGAGCACGATTATCCTGAGGGGAATTGGGACAGAATACGACCGAAGGATGAAGATATGGACGACGCAGAATTAGCAGAGATGATACGACATCAGCCAAGGCCACGTGGACGCAAGAAACATAACAACAAAAGTCCGGAGGTGATGGCAATGAGAAGACGAAAAATTTGGATAATGATGTCGAAGAAGGAACTGGGAAAGGTACAAAGAGCCAAGACGAACAATCATAAAGAAATGTTAATTAGTTGCAAAAAGGTTGCGCAACATTGTATGAAATATTGGAGGCAGAAAGCAATGCAAGTAAGCTGAATTTTCAATCGGAATAACGATCCTTTTTTACTATGCGACTTGTCGAAACACGAAATTAATTTGAATAACAAATAATAACTGTTTTTCTAGTCCCAGAAGAACATGAAAGAAACTATATGGCGAGCCAAACGTTTGACCCGCGAGATGCAATCTTACTGGAAGCGTTATGATCGCGTCGAGCGGGAAACGCGCCGACGATTGGAGAAAGAGGCAGAAGAACAAAGGAAAATGGACGTCGAATTGATTGAGGCAAAGCGTCAGCAAAGAAAGCTCAACTTTCTCATAACGCAGACCGAGCTGTACGCCCATTTTATGTCACGAAAGTTGGGTAAAGCATCGCCCGAGGAACAATTGCGAATATTGAATCAGCTCGATGAAGAGAAAAATCCACGTCTCGTTGGAATTGACGATTATGATTGTGAAGTTATGAAGCACAAGGCGAAAAAGAATGCGACCGATGCGTTCGACCACGAAAGAGCTCGAACTCGTCAGTTCGACACAACAGCTGCTACCCAGGAGTTGCGTCTCAGTGATACACCCGAAAATCTCGAGCACGATCAACCGTCTATATTCAAGGGTAACCTCAAGGGTTATCAGTTGAAGGGAATGAATTGGTTGGCTAATCTCTACGATCAGGGAATAAGCGGTATTTTGGCGGATGAAATGGGTCTCGGCAAGACTGTACAGTCAATAGCATTTCTTTGTCACGTCGCAGAGAAATATTCGGTTTGGGGGCCATTCCTCATAATATCACCAGCCTCGACACTTCATAATTGGCAGCAGGAAATGGCACGTTTCGTCCCAATGTTCAAAGTTGTACCATACTGGGGCAACCCTCAGGAGCGAAAAATTTTGCGACAGTTTTGGGATACCAAAGATCTTCACACGAAGGAGGCGTCCTTTCACGTTGTAATCACAAGTTATCAGCTGGTAATCACCGACTACAAGTACTTCAATAGGATAAAATGGCAATACATGATTCTCGACGAGGCGCAGGCTATCAAGAGCACCAGTAGTATGAGATGGAAGCTACTGTTGGGTTTCAGTTGTCGCAATCGTTTACTTCTCAGTGGTACTCCCATACAGAACAGTATGGCCGAGCTTTGGGCACTTTTGCATTTCATAATGCCGACGCTCTTTGACTCTCATGACGAATTTAACGAATGGTTCTCCAAGGATATCGAGAGTCACGCCGAAAATAAAACGGGCATTGACGAGAAACATCTTTCAAGGCTACACATGATATTAAAACCCTTCATGCTACGAAGAATAAAAAAAGACGTCGAGAATGAACTCTCGGATAAGATTGAAATAATGGTCTACTGTCCGTTGACGACGAGACAAAAATTGTTGTACTCGGCGCTAAAGAAGAAGATCAGAATAGAAGATTTGCTTCATTACACTGTTGGAGGTGAAACCGGCCCAAACGATAAAAATTTTACCTCGAATCTGATGAATCTAGTCATGCAATTCCGCAAGGTGTGCAATCATCCAGAATTGTTCGAGCGACGAGATGCAAAGTCTCCGTTATTCGTTAATACCGAATCGTACGAAATGCCCGCCTTGTTGTATAACGAGGGATTGCTCGACGTCTCGGTAACGTCCAGAGATCACATACTCTTTAATAAATTTTTCGTATTCGCCACGGAGTATATTCACCGTTCGCTTCATGACAATGCTGACGAATTAATGAAAAGGAACAATTTTTTCTCGTTCGCTCGATTCATCGATATCTCACCGATGGAATTAAACCGTATATTCGTTGGTGGAATTCTCTACAGATTTTGCCATGCGTCGTTGCTGCAAAAACGAATGACAATAAAACGCTACTGGGAAGACTGGTGGGTCGACGACGGTCCCTCTACGCCCAAAAGTATGACTCTACTGTCTCCTCATAAGATGCAATCGCTTTCATCACGAACCACGAAAGATCTGATATTTACGAATCGTATAAATCACGGTGAAGCTGTTTACACGCATACGATACACACGATTCACTCTATGCCCGAGACTGTTGCTCATCGCATATTACGGAGTAGTAAACATACGTCGAATCAATTGATGAAATTTCCACGTATCGTTAATTCGTCGAAAACCGAATTTGGCGAGGACATGAAAGTTCCACTTTTACCGGAACATCCGCATCGTCCTCTTCCATCCATAAGGAGATACTGTCAGAGAACGGTTATTCCAGCATTTCTCTCCGATAATATACCCAAGGTGAGATGACAGTAGAAAAAAAACAATGTGCAAGGTATGCGTTTACCTTTTTGTTTCCTCGCAAAGAATTTTATGAGGAAATCAAATGGAACGATAGAAATAATGTTTTAACTTGACAACCATAATTTTCTTTATTTTAGATTTTTGTAATCGTTTTGGCATTGTATAAACATCATGCTCTTTTGTCAATTTTCACCGCGTTCGCGAATTAAATCTTTTCAATTATTGCTTTATTCGTGAAAGCTATTTCCCATCGATTGTTCAAACTTAATTTAAATCTAACGACTCGGACACATACACTTAAAGATTCCTAAGCTTGTCGAATGGAACATTTGTTAACTAATTTATTGAGATTTGGGATGGCATCGCTGGTTTGATAAATTGTTGTTTGGGGAAGATCTAAGATATTTTGGAGAAAGCATCAAATAGCTTTTGAATGAGATGCATGGCAAACAAAATGGAACGAGCTGTGTTACTTGCACACAATATTTCAGTGCGGTAGCTCCGGCAACTCCCGAGTAAGCGTTTTTTTCAATTGAGCACGCTCGACTAGTCTTTCTCAACGTTACTTTTAGCCTCCCTATACCATGATTACAAACTGTAAATCATTTCAAACACCGACATCCTCTTCTTGGATGTACACAAAAAATGAAATGCATATAAAAAGAGTTTTTTATCTATATATTTTTAAAGGTTCAAGCCAGTCCAAGAAAACTGTATGTAAGCAGCAGCGCGGCTTCCTGCGCATGGAAGAGACACGAAGAGTGCGGTGGTGCGATCGGTCAAAAGATCCTGTGGTTCGGTTGCGAAAAGGCCATGATGTTGGAAGATGAGGAGAGAAGGATCGTTCCGACGTTTGAACCAGATCCACCAGGAGGATTGTCGGCTTGCGCTCCGATGAACGGCTGGTCGAAAATAATTGTACCTGGTACGCATTAGTCGCGACAAAGTTTTTATTATGCACTAAGCCACAGTTAAAATAATTAGTAGTTAATATTAATGGATCTTTTCGTTTACTCTTAAGACAAACAAACATTGGTCACCGACGCTGGAAAACTTTCCGTCTTGGACAGTCTTCTCAGGAGACTCAAGGAGCAGGGACATCGTGTTCTCATTTACTCCCAAATGACGAAAATGATTGATTTACTCGAGGTACACAATTCTTATGAGAGAAATTGAGGAAATAATAACGATCAATGTTTACGTTGATCATTCACCATCTCGATCAATGATCATTTGTCTACTATTTATTATTAATAATTTTGTTTTTCTTCAGGAATATATGTATCACCGAAAGCACACTTTCATGCGCCTGGATGGTTCGTCAAAGATATCTGATCGTCGTGACATGGTTGCTGATTTTCAAAAACGGTAAGGAAAAGAACAGAAAAGCGGGGAAAAGGAAACTAAAGACAATACAAACATCTAGATTGCCTCGATCGGTTGGCCAATATTCCTTGAAATTTCGCGTTCAACTAACGTTCCTTTCTCGCCGATAGTTATAAATCTGATAATGTTAATTATGTGATTCATAATCCCCTCGCGTCTTGAATATCGTGCGGTTCCCCGTTACAATTAACATCATCGGTTCGAATTCCTCTCTTCCCGCGGGAGGTAGGACGTTGGAGCGTTAATATACGATATAAGTTGGATCAACGAAGCGCGGATAGCATGACGTTCGGCCAAGTTCAGCCGGGCATAACAGCCGATGTGAGAAACTAATTGGCGAAATTGTTCCTCGACCGATTTCAGACGCATACACACATCCTTACCGAGATTTACGAACATATTAGCTGTCTGGCGATTTTTAATCTTACTTAATTCGGGACAATTAAATTCCCCGGTTAATATAGACCGTGAATTCGTGTCTCGTATAAGAAATACCAAAAAGAAGAGAGAAGGAGAAAAAACGCGCAGTTGCGAAAAACGGTAATTCTGTATTTTATCCTTCGATAATGAATACATGAAATCTTGCACTAAAATATTCCGAGGTAGTATTCGACCGATTAGCATATTATGTAATAACTCGACGGAAGATATCTGTCGGTTTACCTATTACCTCTTGTAAACTGTAAAACACGAACAAAAATCGCATTTAACATTTTTTCACACAAAAGTCATCATTAATAAAGATCTTGTATCCACCGGATGCCAACCTCTTCGGGACTGCCGAAAAAATATAATTTTTGTGGGAACAATTAGGGGTTTCATTATAGTTTCTCGGTTCTCGGTTGAGCAAACGCGCGCGAGAATGTAATTAACACAAATTTTCGAATAATGTAATATAACGGGGGCGCCTCTTCTACTTTGCCTTCTGCATCTATGAGGACGATCTGTTTTCGCTGCCGCACTGTTTTACTACCAATGATTAGGTTCGTTGGAATCTTGGCGAGCGAATGAAAAGTCCTCTCGAGTATACCCCAACCTCGACGCTCTTACAATCACGAATTAATTTACATACAAATAATACGACGTTGTTGATGTTTCAGGGCGGACATATTTGTCTTTCTGCTGAGCACCAGAGCCGGCGGCCTGGGAATCAACCTTACAGCTGCGGATACGGTTCGTAACAATTTTACCATTTTTCTATCCGGTCTCAATCTCTCGGTTCTTTAACCACGCATTGTTTATACGTTTTTAATTAATATTTTTATTTGCTTGTTTTCTTGTAAAACAAGTCTAGTAATAAAATCTCGATTTACATTTAAAACAATTAACAAAGCTCGTATTCGAAAACTTTAAACTTCGATGACTTTGGAATAACTTTTGAATAACCCACACGGGTACAGGCATGAGCCCTCCTTCTGCGATGCAATTTTTGGAAAGAGTTGACTCTTTATTCGAGTCACGTGTTTTTCTATTTTTTGTGTCTGAATCAAAAGGTTTGCACAATGAGATCGTTATGAAACTCTTGGGGCTACACAGTTTGAAGAAAATCAACCAAGTCGCTCTTTATACGTATTTAAATTTCGTGACATAATCATCCGACTCTATAATATTTATGTACATATCAAGATTTTTGATATTTATTATCAACTACTGTAATTATTCAAGACGACTTGTATGACACATATGAATGAGGTGTTTCCATATGATAGAAAAAATTGGACCAACTTTTGAGAATGAACTAGAATCATGTTATACGGAAATTTGTAGTATTATTGAATCTTTCATGAGTGAAAACGCACACATCACTCCCTAATGATTTCGCCGCACGCACAAAGTTTCAAACAAGGTTCCTATAAGAAATTCAGAAATTGAAGAAACAGCCTATTAGACCGGTCAAATTAGACCAAGATATAGGGATAAGGTAACAAAAATTTGGAACCAGCTGAAAATTGGTACGAATGCTTCGAATAGCATTATAAAAGAAATGTAAAAGTCCCTATCGATTCCACGCTTGCAAAAAAATTCGCAAAAATGGGTTTTCTGCGTGTTTCAGCCAAACGGTCAGTTTTATCACAAAAATAGCTCAGACAAAAATTGTAGATCGCGCAATTATCTATAAAAAGTGTCTCTACACTTTTTCCCCTAAGAGTTGCCGTTTTTGAGGTATAGCAATTCAAAAAGTTGAACAAATTTTATTCTTCATAATATGCATAAGTCGCGTACATACATCACTAGAGCTGTAATGCAATATTTGCTTGCATAGAAAATAACGATGACTGTCAGTTTACATTAAACGAATTAAAAGATATTTGCAAAAATGCTGCTGTAGATAACAACTAATTGAAGTATGGTTAAAACTGAGGTATGTTTAAATTAATATAAAAATTGTCTCTACAAAATACTGTTTGACTGAAAAACGCAAAAAAAAATCCAATTCTGTGAACTTTATGTGTGCATTGATATTTTTAATCAATCATAAAACGAGAATGTATCTCAGGAATTAAAGAATGTCAGTTTATAAAAAACGTCGTTATATTTTTAACTTCGGTACTTCCATTGAAAAATAATTATTCAATGAAACATTAACAAAAAAATGTTTTCGTCGATTTTACACTTTGTGCAATCATGTATTTAGAATATATCGTAGGACTTTCAATCAATCAAAATAAGTATTGTTATGTATTTTGTACTGCTCAATTATTTTTCTTCAAATGTCTTCTCTGGATATCAAGTACTTGTACTATTCGCCCATTTCATTTGGACTATCTTGCCTGTAGTAAAACTGTTAGTTTTCGAATACCTGTGTCAAACTGAAAAAGGCATTTGTATACAACCTGAAAGGGGTTTCAATGATACCCTCTGACAATTACCAAGCACCATTTACTGTGGAATGTTTGAGAATGTAAAAAAAGTTGCAGTCCAATTTAAGAGGATGAGCTGCAAAGTCACAGTTTTTCTTTTTTTTATCGAATGTTCCGTACATGTATATATATATAAGAACGTGATCGAGAGAGGCAATTTTACCTTTAAGTACAAGGTAAATATCGTTCACAGTCACGTATTCGTTCTCCTTTCGTACAAAACTCTTTTATCGATTCAACAAATCTGATTTATTCGGTGGCACATCGTACCCACTGGCTGACGAGCCTTTCGTGACGAGAAGTCTCGTTTTTATTTCTGTGCCCTCTCGACACAATATTTGATTTTTCCGATGGAGGGATTAACAGAGAAACCCAGAATTACAATTTTCCAATAATTCAGTCGTACAATTTTATGTGACGTTAATCAATATTGGAAGTTAATGCGTAAAGTGAACTAAGAATTGCTTCTGTTTGTTCCATGCTTGCAGGTAATATTTTACGACAGCGATTGGAATCCTACGGTCGATCAGCAAGCGATGGATCGTGCTCACAGGCTTGGGCAAACCAAGCAAGTTACGGTATATCGATTAATTTGCAAAGGGACCATCGAGGAGAGAATATTGCAGAGAGCACGTGAAAAAAGCGAGGTCATTAATAATTTCAACAAATATGCGACTATTCGATAGTTCATAAGTGCAACAATTTCCCTAATTCGTCAAATATAGTTGAACAATTATAATTATCGTCGTTATGTATTTTGTCTGTTAACAGATTCAACGTATGGTGATAAGCGGTGGCAATTTCAAACCGGACACCCTTAAGCCGAAGGAAGTGGTTTCGTTGCTTCTCGACGACGAGGAAATCGAAGCAAAATGTAAGATGAAATACTGTCGAGGATTTATTGACAAGAAATATCGTTTTACCAACGTAAAGTTTCTCCCAAAAAATATTTTAGTATACTGTAGGAATATCCACGTAATCTTTTGGTACGCTTACGTGAATATAACAAGGTATAACAGGGCCTGCGAATTGGCACGCACACTGTACTCAATTACATTATGCTCGTTAGGTTATGCTAATTTCCTAATGACGAATAATAATGACGATGTAACGAAAAGAATCTTGCGTGTATCCGCGTCTGCATTCATATATATGGTCTCACGGTGTATATACGTACGTGTTCGTATATTTCAGACAGTCAACGGAGCGAGGAGAGAAAGCAGCATGTTGAGGAGCCTCGTAGCGATCAGGGCCTGCATCACAAGGAGAGGGACCGGAAGAGGAAGCTAACCGCGATTCCGGTCAAGGTAAACTCGCGCCCTTAAACATGCTTGCGCGCACGCCCAATCAGTCGTCTCCGACTCCCCTCTCATTATTCAAGCCTTTCACCGTTCATTTTTTTTTCTCCTGAATCTCGTTATGTCTTGGAAATTTCATTTTATTGGACTGTTCTTTTACTTCCAAAGACTCTAACATCATCACCTCTTTTATTATTTTCTAATTTTATACAGAGTGAAGCCAAAAAACCTTGCCTCGAGGACGTCGATGTCGTCGATCGAGTCGCCGAAACTCCGTCTCAGAGTACAATTGCTACGACCGCGTCTAGCAATATTACAATTGTACATAGCAATAAACAAGTTACTTTTGCATCAGCGCCAACGGGTCAGCAAGCTTTCGAAGGAAACGATGAATATGGCTGTGGCGTCACCAGTCCTCCTAAATCAGAGGTGCGTTTACTTGAAATTCGACACTAATTATATGAAAGAACGATTTGCCATAGATAAAGAGCATCGCCAAAACTTAAACTACATTCCTAAATCCGTCTTTGAAACAAATAGAAATTTGTCTTAAGTTTATACTTGAATTAACAATGTGACCCTCAAATAAATTTCCAAGAAATTCATAATATCAATATAAATGGTATTTTGTTTTAGGATGAAACTAGCAACGAGGGTCTCGTCGTCGACGTGGATGGCCCAGTGACAGTGTCCAAGTCCGAAACTAATGAAATAAATCGCGGGGGTTCGCATTTTGGTGAGGTACCGAAAGTGGCGCGTCTTGGTCATCATTTCACATTCGGGGTAGGGGGTGGTGTGCGCATGAGGCCGAGCATACGAGGAACTAGCAAACGTGGAAGACCACGGGGCTCGAGACGTGGTGGTGCAGTAGGCGGCAAAGGCAGAGGAATTACTCTGAATCCTTCAGTGAAAAATTCCGGCTCACCGGGAGTGCAATCGCCGACTTCCTCGCCGTCGCCTGGTTCGTCATCCGCGGGCGATCGAACGGCGCAGAATGGTGAGTTTCGCAATAAACATTTAATACCCTCGTCTCGATAATTTTCTGCATTCCACGAAGAAAGCTTTGTCATATTGAACGATATTTAAACGTTCGAATTTGCTTAATTATCGAAAGGTTGTTGTACACAAGTTTGTCAGACACGCACGCAGCCATCACCCCTCTGTATTCGATGTAACTTGCATAATTACATTGTACAGTAAATTAGAAAAGACCAACGTTTCTTTTGGATTTCTGTGAACCGAATCTTGTTTTGAAAAATACATTGAATACTCTAGCTCAAGCTAAATTCCTTCGATCGACAAGGAAAGTTTTGAGAACAAAACTGCAATATTGCATATTACAATTTTAGCAATTAGCAATGGCGAGCCAATGTGGGAGTCTCAGCATTCTTATTTCAATATTAAACGTTATTGCACTACGTTGTTATCAGGGAAGTTGTAATATTTTCGGAATCTTTTTTTAAGTTCCTCGTTAGATTCGTTGTGTAAGTAATTTCTAAATTTATAATTAATACTCGCAATATCCCATTTTGTATTATAGCCCTGAGTACCGAATTTTCTCTAGATCAAGTAACTTTTCACATTTTGGTTCGCAATGTTCCTGGCTCGGACTTTTCGAAATCGGAAGTTTGAGAAATTATTACCATTAAATTTGACAAAAAAAATCAAAGAATTAAGAGAAATGGAGCTGTTGGATATTCATCATCGGGAAAATCATTAGAAAGTAATGAGCAAACTTATAATATGGTTTTGTTTGTTAAATATTATAGATAGTGTCTCCACTCCCAGAATCTCAAATGATTCTCTTTCAAGCGATCTCTCCCCTATGTTGCGATAAAGTTCGCCAATTTTCGAAACGAGGCTTGTACGCCTGCAAATTTAGGCTGCAAAACACGTGTAGGCCGCGCCCAGCTGACGTTACTACAATTTACTAAATGTTTAATTTTTAATCCATAGATCGATCATTTAATCCACATACGAAAAGACTGTAACAATGTATCGACGAAATAATCGTTTCGAAGACCGGATCAGTGAATGAAAAAAAAATGCATCGACTGTAGAATCAGCAGCGTCGCTTTCAACTTAATAAAGTTGAATCCTCAAAGAGCATTTCCTCGTGGGACTTTGACGGATTACGTTCGCCGAATCGAAACGACCACCATCAGTATCGCCGAGCTTCGTTTGACGTTTCCCCCTCGGGGAATTTTTCGTCGCGACGACAGTTTTTGCGGATACATCAACGAAGACAGGAGACGAAGAGAAAAGGCGACGGGAGCAATCGATATACCGCAGTAGCAGTTAATCCCGGAGTTTTCCATTCTCCCTTCTCAACGCCCCCGAAAATCGCTCCCTTTCGCAACACCCTCGTATCGCAAAGCTGGTGAATTTTTATTTCCCTTTTATCATCTCCGGACCGCACATGCAACTCCCACCGGGATCGTCGCCACTTGGCCAAATTCTCATGGGGCTCTCTGTACTCCACTAGCGATACCGGGGTAAAATGGGCCATTGACAAAAAAGCAGCAACTTTTCAGAAATTTCATAACTACCATTGTTTGAGTTTATTTTCATATTTTATCATTCAAAGTTATATTTATATAATTCATTTAAATTCACCAAATTCAGCTTCTTTCAAATTCGCTTAAACTCGAATATAACGTTTATCATAACGATTGAAGCTCATTGTTAGTTTCAGATGTTATAGTTGTTGCATCGTATATTGTCACAAAAATCGTATACCGCATAAATGGTCAACAACAATATTTAAAAAGTTTTACGGTTTGTCCCATTTTGCCCCGCTTTCCTGTATACCATTTCAATCCGTTTTTTACACGTCCGGTGTATATGATCGAGAGCTTATCGAGCAAAAGGTAAAATAGAACGAGAACAAAAAGCCCCCGGCTCGTTCCTTCTCTTATTTTGCTTCGTTTTTTCGTCTCTCTCTCTGTCGTGTCTCGGGACGGATGCGGAAATTCCCTCGCGAGAGCAGCACATGTGCGCGAGCGAGGGCAAGTGCGGCCAACAGATGAGAACAGTTGCCTCGATAACCCCCAGGGGGCGCCCCTTTCGAGACAGATCCCGACGACTCGGTCCTCGGTTGGAAACACCGCGTTTTGTGCCCCCCTCGTTCTCTTGGATCTTGTCGGCTCTCCTCGTCCCCCTATACGTATTACAGCACAACCCGTGCTATACTACTTCGGTACTCCCGTTCATGGAACGTTATAGAAACGTTCTCGTGACTCACTAATCCCCGCTTAATCCGTCGAATTCCTCCTGGATAGACGCGAAAATGTTTCACCGTGTATGCGAGATGAGTGTTAGCTGACGCATTAAAATTGTACGAGTCGAGCGAGGGGCTTTCTTTTTGGTAAAAAAGAAAGGGGAGAGATAAGAGGGTTGTTGAGCGCGTACAGTGATGAGAAAGGGAGAAACGTACAGATGAATTTCATAATAGGAATACATTTTGTTTTCATCATATTATAATAATTATTTTACAAATTTTGTACGAACGAAAAACAGGTAAATCCCAATTTGTTTTTTAAATGTTCTTTTTAATTTTAATTTGTTTTTAAATGGTCTTTTTAATGTATAAAGTAGCTTCATACATTAATATGTATATTAAACACTTTTTCTTTGTACATGATAAATCTGCGAGACGAGTAAAAGGGCGTGCGAATGTTTAAATTGTCATATAATTTCAGTCAGAAATACAAAATTCAACAACGTGACGTATTTTCGATCCGCAAAATAATTTGTAATCGAGATAAAAAAAGAGTAAAGCCGAATTATGTCATCGCAATCGGTTCGAACATAATTTTGATTAAAGAGTTTTATGTCGCTAAAGCGATGCGAATTCCTTTATTTAATACGCTGTCCGCCACCGATGGACGACTGTTTTATCGATATGGTTATCTGTAGAGTGCAATCTACTACTCGAATATAAAAAATGAATGGTTAATTGGAGAAATCAGTTGATGAATTATTATTAAAAATTGGAGATTGGCGATGAACGTAGAACGCGGTCGCCCGAGAGAAATGTCCAGCCCCCGTCCGCTCTCTCTCTCTCTCGCTCTCAATTGTCAAACGGGATTCTGCCAATCGCCGGAATTTTTATCCGACCGGTTTTTCCATTCAATGGGTAGTGACGCGAGGACTCGAGCGACGAGAGAATAACACTTATCCGATGTCTAAAAACGAAATCGCATAATATTTCTGTAAAACCCATTTACATGTATATGCACATTTCATATTCGATTTCGTAAAATCGTTGATTTAAAGTTTTATATTATTTATATAAAACATTTCGCGTGTACATAACCGTGGCTAGAAAGGCCAGGGATCTCCCGGGTTGTCGACGGGCGCGAGCCTCATATAGCAGGTGCGTAGCGAAGAAGGCAGCTGCGATCGATGCTCTTCTTAGGTTTTTGGGAACTTTTGCTCGTGCGCTTGCACCACCACCTCTCTCTCTCCCCCCTCTCTATCTCTTTATCAAGGTATATGCGTATAGATGTATATAAATATATATTTTGTCGATCCTTTAGGCATGCGAAGGAGAGAGAAAGAGAGTGGAGGCTCGTTGCAGGCTCCCTCAGCTGTCAATCCATTTTGTTACATGTACCACGACCTACAGGTTGGTTCGTCGCCATCCCGAGTTCCGTGTTATCGCGATAAATGTGCTCGATCCAACGCGCTTCATCCACGTTGGCGGACAAATTATTCTTTTACCTATCGAAAACATATTTTTTCTTTCAGATCTTGTATTTCTTCTGAAAAAGGTAAATAAGAAAGAAAGGCTACTCGAGTCTCGAAGAAAGAGGGCACGTCCTTTTAGGATTCCCGGCGGCGTCGCGACAAAGAATCATCTTGAAAAAATGAATTTTCCAAAAATTCGTTTTAATTCATTTTTGTTTAATATTAATTATTTTTGTGTGATTTCAGTTCTGCAAGGAAGTTCCGGGCCGGCGGACGGCGACGGTCCGAGTACAGTGGGACCACTCGGACCAATGGGTACTTTCGGAACGGTACTAGGACGAAGCGGACAGAGCTCCGTGCGCCGCGGACCTGGTAGACCGCGCTTACGTCCAGCCGGGCCTGGCAATCAGGGCTATAGAATTCCCGGTCTTCATCATCATGTGAAAAAGATTCAACGCTCACTTCCGGTTCCATTGAGATCGCACCAACTGTCTCACGGATTACACGTTAAATCATCGGCATCGAAGACGCAGATATTAGCGCCACCCGCGCCAATTGGTATTCCGAGCTCGGACTCGCCTACGACATCGGCTTCGACGTCGCAAAACTTTTCTCATCCCGTCATCGAATCGAGACCCTTCGGTTTTTACACTCAGCAACAACAACCGCAGCATCATCAAGCCTCGCAGGGAGGCGAGGAACGTCCGAGAAATCCAAAGTATCATTAGAGGAAAGAATTAAATATCGTACGAAAAGGCGATTAGGAATCGAATTTTATCCGACTTTTGTCGTCATTGACCGTGAATATAAAATTAATTTCTTCCGTGTCGCTGGAACAGAAAACCAAAATTGTGAATTATTAGATTTCTTTGTCTTTTTTTTCCGTTCGTTTTCCGAGTATCCGAGATTCGACTTTTGCATTCCCAAGTAAACGTTTCCGATGGCTCCCAACGTACGGTGTCGGGAAAAATGTACGAAGAATGGAGAAAAAATTAAGTAAAATGTTCTGTAAGTTGATAATTTAGTTTGACGAAAATACGAGGAGCCACGCATGAATTGCTCCTTTCGCGTTTCAATTGTAGCCCCGCGTGTGCGATTGTTGGTATACGCGAGGCGTCTGGGACCTCTATTTTTTATTAAATAAAATTTGCCGAAACGCAACTGACTCTGAATCGAATTTTCACGAGAGTGTTTATTCATTTATTAAATCATCGATGAAGGAAGTTTTCACTCGTACGTACGACGACCGACGAACCGAACGTTTATTTTATACGAAGATCCATGCGAGAGGAGTTATCGCGATCTCGCATGATTCGTTGGCCAGATGTACTTTTTTGTACCCTCGAAGATTGCTGAAAGGAGGGAGACGCGTTTTCTTTCTCTCTGTCTCTGTCTCTCTTGCCTGGCTTCTCTCGATCCTTTTATCATAATATTGTCTTTTGCATCATCGGGGGGCAGTCTCGATAACGTACTCACGAGTGTTTGCTCAATATCGCTCGTACCCGTTGTAGCATCGTGTTATAATCCCGGAAGTCTGTACGCTCGAAATTGTTTCATCACCCGATGTGAGGTTGGCCAGAAGCCGAACTTCCGATACGATCGAAGGGTGCTTCATAAATTCTCCGGCACGTGGCAAACGATCGTTATGAAATTTAGCTGAGCTAAATCCGTCATGTAAATCTGTCGCGCGATGCCGGAGAATTTACGAATCGTGTTTTCGAAGCGATCGCAACTAATAACGGGACGTCGCGTTTTAACGACGCCATTTTTAATTGAGTAATGGGACGTAAAATCACGGATGGTTAGCAATTTTGCGAACAAAGAATCGCGAAACGAACGTATTCACTAGTAACGCAAAGTAACTCGAGGTCAGTCCAAGCCCGCATGTCCATTTTCGATTTTCTTCTCGAGATGAAGGGCAACCTCGTTCTCTCAGCGTCGATAAACCGACTCCCGTCCTTAATGACAAGAAAAAAATTAAAAGAAAATGATCGGGGGTTTGGGTTCGAAGCGAGATAAAAATACGCCTCTTATCCATCAGGGGCAATTCCGCCAAGAGTTTCAGATCGGGATAAAGGATTTCGCCATCGCCGATCGCCACCGGTGCCGTTTTATTTTATTTATTTTTTTTTATTCAACGCGACACGCATCGATGACGCTAAACGTGTCGCGCGCGATCCTTCTGCTGCCGCGCTGCAGTCGAAACGAGATCTTTCACTCTTTTGGTTGAAGGAGGGCGACCAAAGTGTAACACCGTCAGCGACAGAGACGATCGAGAGCCAACGAAACGAAAGAGTCCTTGCCCAGATGCACCTGCTCCGTGCTGCTGCTGCTGCTGCTGCTACTCTCGTCGCTGTACCATCGTCCGATTCATCGAACTGTGAGCACACGTACACGCACGCGCGCACGCATACGAGTGACACAATTATTGGTCGCTCGAGACGCGACAAACAGATGCAAGAAATATTTTCACCGTGCAGAAAAGATATTTCTTCGAAAATTGGAAACGCGGTCAATCTCTATCGTAGTCTTATTAACTTAACGGCTAACACGACTCCGGCAATTTGGAAAAAACAATTGTTTTTTTCTTAAAATATTCTTTAGGGCTATAAGGGTTTTCCCGCAACGCAAGGTACTTTCAAAACTGGAAATGCGATTATCTCGAAGGCGTGTTTTTTCTAACTGCGAGGACGGATTGCATGAATCGGTTTAAAATAACATAAATAAATTCTTTGCAAAAGTCCGTGGTCGTTTTTCAATTCGTGGCAATTTTTTTATATCCAACTTACTGCTCATTTTTTTTTTGCCAAAAATCGAATTTTCTCTTCATAAGCGCGTTATTTTTACAAAAGTCAACTAAAACCAAATCCCTATATATTTGTAAAGGAAACATCGTATAGATTAAAATAGTTTTAAGTTTTTTCTTCCAAGTTTTAAACTCTTGGTTAAATCCGTCCTCTTGTAAAAAAAAGGCGACTTCGAAGATAGACTGTGGCATCGCCATTTTGTAACAAAATGCTAATAAAAAAATGTTTTTCTAAACTTCGATACATCGTTGATCAACTGTCTAAATTGAATTCTCATCCCTTTTTCCATACCTGACAAATTAATTCTTAAAGTTTGGCCTTTTTCAGACTTCTAAAGTGGTGTTATCTCTTAATTATTTCGATTATATTTTCGCCTCGAGATTATTACAACGTTAATCCAATAAAAAATATATATGCGTACCATTTGTTGAGGATTATATACGCAAATCATTTTGCCAATCATTATTTCAGCGCGAGTATCGTTATACGCGAGTATTAACGCGAGTGAAGTGAAAATTACTTCAAAATTCTTTCCGTGTAGGTAAAAACCGGGTGCGAAAAATATCTGATTTTAAGCCGTTCGCAATGAGCTAATCGATTTAGGTGGTAGGTACTTACGATTAGTTAATAATTTCGACAACTACCGTCTCTAAACTACCGTAAATATGTACCTACCGGTGCTCGATAACGCGTTTTACGGATGCGGAAAACGAAAAAGAAAAAAACAAGAAAAGCATTCTGAAAATTCGAAACGAATAATACACGGAGAGAATTTCTTATTAATTTTTAGGGTGAAATCTCGGTAAAAATTGCATTAAAAACTTGAACCCGCCGATAAATGTGCAAATAGTTAAAAATTGACACTAGTTTCAAATATTTTACTTTCAGGCATGTCGAAATTTCAGCACGTGACATAATTTTTACGCGCTACACAGAGCTCACGGATTACGCCCAGGCGACCTAGTTCTGACTGATTTTACTGTGAAGAACGTAAAAATTCTGGTGAACGCACGGAAAATTTCCGCTTCCTTTTTTCAATTTTCAAGACAAACACGCAAATTTCTCAATGTATACCGTACACTTTCATTTGTATCAGCCATTTTTCAACTTATTGTAGTAATGTTTACGTTTCACAAAAATTTACTGTTAATTTCAGTAAAAATTCTCGAAAATATTTTTAATTTCTGTCACGCAACAGTAAATTTTTACTCATTTCCATTAAAACGTATAATTTATTTCCTAAAAACCCTGAAGAATTGCACATTTGTCACTCAGTTACTGTGACTTCACAATAAAAATTACTTCAAAATTCTTTCCGTGTAGGTAAAAACCGAGTGCGAAAAATATCTGACTTTAAACCGTTCGCAATGAGCTAGTCGATTTAGGTGGTAGGTACTTACAATTAATTGATACTTTCACCCCTAAACTATCGTAAATGTGTACCTACCGTTGCTCGATAACGCGTTTTACAGACGCTGAAAAAAAAATAAAAAAAAAATAAAAACATTCTGAAAATTCGAAACGAATAATATAGCTCGAGATCGTCGAGCCAATAACTTTATACTCGTGGCGCGTGCAACGTCCGCGAATTAGAGAGGCGCGAGAGGGGTGCGGAGTGGCGAGTGTATACGAAACGAACACAAGAAGGGAGCAAAAGCTAGAGGCACTCGAGTCGGGCAAAATTATGTGAACGAGTTGACCACCTACAGCTGCCCCGATCATCATCTCCAAGCGAAATTGCACCCGCGCCTTACCCAAACCTCAATTAGGGTGAACAACACGCGCGCGCCAAGGGTTCAACGATATACTTATATAGTTATAGAAAGCCGTATAACGCACTAACGCGCCAATGCCAAATATATTAGGAGCTGCTCGCGTACGACCGGTGAGAACGGAAAGAATGAGAAAATCATATTTCCGTCATTTGGTGTTATCGCACCAGCCGGCTCGACGTCCATACCTATAGGTATATAATTGCTCGGCGAGGGAAGCCAAACGATTAATTCGGCGCATCGATGGTTATACAATGATAAAACGTATTATTACTACTAAGAAGAAATTGAGGCGAGTTGGAAGCGAAGTGGTTGGTGCATGCGTTATGTCCGCTCGAAGGCCTTCGAACAATGATACGCGCGTTAGCACGACTCCAACGAGGTAATGCCTTATTTTACATCGCTCCAATATTATAACGAAATTAATACGAGTCTCGGGTGCTTAATCATGGAGCCACCTTGGAGGTACTACTCGAATGAAAAAACGTGCACATCGATTTAATTTACGGCGAGGAAAAAAAAACGATCTGGGAGAACGAGTTGGATTGAAAGAAAAAAGAAGCGAGATGCGCGTATACTTATACAATGCCGTGAATCGCTTTATCGATAGATCGAGAAATGAGCATGACGCACTTCGACGATAACCAAGTTACAAAAATTCTTTCGTTTCGCGATGAGAGAAAATATAAACGCGCGCGAATGATAAAGAGAAAGAGGCGGCGAGCCAGCCCGATGGTGATTCGAACGGAGCGCGTGCCGCTCGCCAAAGAAGTTTCTCGTTCTGCTGGAAAGTCCGCGATGGCAGCTGCGGTGGTTCCGATCGCTCGTAAACGATAAATAAAAATGTATTTCTCTCGCGGTATGTAGTACGATATATTTTAGGGCGTTGGTAATATAGGAGCCAATTATTTCGGGACTCGTCCTTCTCCGCTGATAAAGTCAAATCGCGTCAAACTACCGAGATAAAAGACGCAAACTATATAATGCTGGGGTCAAGGGGTCGAAACGAACGTCACAATTAGTCACTTCCAGGAAAGTGGGGAGGGTTCGACTCAATCTCCCCATAATACCTACTAATACGAGTTATATCAACATGCATTTTATCGACCGTTAGGAGTCAACGAAGCACAATGGGGTGGACCTCCCCAATCCGATGCCCATCCCCCATGGACGAACCCACAGGACGATGGTCAGACTAATTCCGAATCGTGTAACGGACTATTGTTCCCTGCCGGCATCGGCGGGTGGGCAAGAGAGGAGAGAGAGAGAGAGCGCGGTAAATAAATTGTAATCGAGAAAAATAAGGACTGCTCGGTTCAGTTAGCTATAGTCTCTTCGTCAATCGTTAATCAACCATACCGCTTGAAACGTCAAGTTGATGTAGGGGAGACTGGGTACGGTTGTAACAGGGTACGGTTGTAACAACTCAAATATCTTCGAAAGTATGCACGGTAGATTAAAGATGCAAAGAGCAAAAATACGCGGATTCTAATTCCAGACATGATTCCCAGTGTTACGGCATGCTTCGAGCCCGGAATATGCTTCCATATAGGTCTATTGTGTATCTTCGAGCAAAAGTGACCAATTTTCAAATATTTCATTTCGATATATCTTCTAATTGATATCATTTATCATATTCAATATTTACATACATAAATCTTGTACTATAGAGATTATAAAACACTAGCTCCCATTTTTGTAAGTTATTTTGTCTCATCACTGTGTACCGTTTTATTGCAAAAAGTGAGGTGGGTACGGTTGTAACGATTTTTATGGGTACGGTTGAAACACTACAAATATTCACGAAAGACAAAAGACACACGTCTTTCAAGCCTCGACACGCATATAACACTAGACTTTCCGCAGAACTAGCACACGCAGAGAGATCTATTTCATTTATTCGATTAAAAGTAAGTATTTTTTATTAGAACTTTTGTTTAGAAGCGTACAAGCGGAGTCGACCTGGAGAAAAATGAGTGTAATGTCAAGGAGATTGTCGACTGTGGTCTCACGTAGGCTGCGCTGATGGTAGTCGCTATTACATATGCAATAACTGCGACGAATATGATTAAATTGTCTTGAAAATTCTAATTAAAATTTTTTATTATTTTTTTATCAAGCGTGCTGTTTTTATGTTAAGTTACCTTAATTTGTCTTTACTTTTAATTGTTTAAAGACGTTTATTTCAATGTTTATTTCATTAAAGTTGTTGACTGATTATGTGACCATAAGAATATAACTTAAATAATAATAAAAGGTCTCATACAAGAGTAAACAAATTGGAAAATACATTAATACGGGTTTTTCATTAAAAAAAGTGATAAAAAGGGATGCATTGTGTGTGATTTTAATGTGTTACAACTGACCCCCGTCGCTGTTACAACCGCCCCTGGTATGGGTACGATTGTAACAGTGGCACATGTTTTATAAAACAATTGTAATTTCATATTCTTAAAGAGATGGGCACCTAATCGTGGTTTCTATTTGAAGGCAGATATTCAGCCTTTAATATAAAAAATTTTATTTGCACATTTATACCATAATTGCCAGGTTATGGACGATCAACGCAAAATTGTTACAACCGTACCCAGTCTCCCCTACCTTGGTATTAAAAAAAATCGACGATATTTGAAAAAATGTATGTTATTAAATATTTTTATTCGTTTCATCCGGACAATTTGCACTGAAAATTAAATGTCGAGAAACCGCACCATCAAGTAGGACCGAGTGAGTTCTTCATCTTGTCGGTAAAAATCGCTGTCACGATGTTAATATTACATAGGTTCTTAAAAATATGCGTTACGAAGTAGACCGAGGTGAAAAAAGTCAAGAAATAACGTATAATTTTAATAAATATTCTGAAAAATGCCGATTTTTTGACCGAATCGCGTTAACCTTCGGCCACGTGTGTATTCGTTCACGGAAAGAATTTTTAAGTAATTTTGAATATGAAATCACGGTAATTGAGTGACAAATGTGCAATTCTTCAGGTTTTCAAGAAATAAATTATACGTTTTAATGAAAATTAGTAAAAATTTACTGTTGCGTGACAAAAATTAAAAATATTTTCAAGAATTTTTACTGAATATAACAGTAAATTTTCGTGAAACGTAAACATTACTACAATAAGTTGATAAAGGGGCTGATACGAATGAAAGTGTACGGTGCACATTGAGAAATTTGCACGTTTGGCTTGAAAATTGAAGAAAGGAAGCCGAAATTTTCCGTGCATTCACCAGAATTTTTACGTTCTTCGCAGTAAAATCAGCTAGGGCTAGGTCGCCTAGCCGTAATCCATGAGCTCTGTCATCGCGCGTAAAAATTATGCTACGTGCTAAAATTTGTACATATGTACCTAAAAGTAAAACATTTGAAACTATTGTCAATTTTTATCGATTTTCACATTTATTACCACGTTGAAGTTTTAATGTAATTTTTGCCGAGATTTCACCGTAAAAAGTAATAAGCAATTCTCTCCGTGTTGTATTATAGTATGTACATATAGATATCAGTTCAAAAAGAAAGATCGTCGAGTACTTTTTAAAGCAAAATACGGAGATAGACAACGAAAGTTGTCAAGATTCGAATCTACTATACAATAATAGAAATCCAAGACGAATGTCTACCGGATTGGATCGTAAAGAGCAATGCTGGAGTTGTTAAAACTTACTAACTTAATAACTTAATATTCACCTCAGGTGCGAAAAACAAAAAATCATTGACGTCACGGCTGAGAGAATACCGAAACACGTTTCGAGTATCGATTCCGCGAGATTCTTCAGTTAAGTACACGAGACGAAACGGTAATTGCAAAGTTGGTAATTAACATATACCTACACCGATCGGCGGTAAGCCAAGTTCCAGCGGAGTCGAACGTCGTGCGTGACCCGCTGGGCAAACGGCACTACGTTGATTGGACACTGGTCAGTAGATCGTCGCACGCGTTCCAGAAGTATTTTCCTGTCGCACCTGCCGACCGCTTCGCGATGAGACCTCGCCGCGGTTTGCCCCGCGGCTAACAAGTTTCGGCCGCCATCTTCCTCTTTCTCGCTCTCCCGTGAGTTACTGTCGTACTTTTTTTACCATCAACAATTTATCGTCGTTATCTCGATTCTTTTATTTCGCCATGGGGCGCACCATCTTTCCAAGCCATTAAAAATTCAGATTGACACGTTTTCTCGATCGTTTTGTCAATTCCTCGTTGCGTAGCTACAAAAATTGACGAATACGATTGAAAATTGAAACGAAAAAAATATGACGCGATTCCCAATATTTCCTTGATGAAAAGTGACGAAAATTACAATAACAAAAATTGACAAATCCCGGAGAACGATAGCGATGAGACGTCGCGCCGTTTAAATTATATTCATTATAATTATACCTGTACAATATATTGTAGTATATAGAGAAGTTATCTAATTAAAAATTATCATTTTATCATTATCATTTATTCATTATCATATACACAAAATTTGTATCGAGCACAAAATTTGTCTTCCATCAACAATGACTTTCCAATTGTACGAGGGGCTAAGATCGCGCGTACCTACTGCTCCGACTTTCTTTTTCGACGTTCGGTATCGCTTGAAATTTAAAAAAGTTCGCGAGGTCCGCCTCGATGAATCGAGCACTTACACGCGGTTATACGAACTCGCGCCAAATGGATCTTGGTTAATTACAGTTTCGACATAATTTTATGCTCGAGAGGAATGGGAATTCGGGTATTATATGCACGGTGTACATATACCCCGATATTTGAGAGGTGGTAAATTGGACACTAATGTAAGAGGACAAACAGAAGATGCGATAATAAGCGCATGCGCGCAGTTGGTGAAAATCGGTCGAGTAGTTGTTTTTTTTCGATCGACGTTCCACGAGGTGAGCTTGTCAGCGCCGAATCTACGGAATTTGTACTTCGAGCATAATAGAAGGTTTTCGTTTGACTTTTGGTTAATTCGACGCAAGTTTTACGAGTGGCCAAAAATTATGAGAAAATAACCGTAAAAATTCCCTCAAGAAGTTAAACTAATAGTCTTTTAAATTTCCCAAAGAAAGCGAGTTTCTTGTTTTTATTTTTTCTCCCTTCCTTTTTTCCCGCGCGTTATTATGAAAAATTGAAAGGGAGGAAATCTAGACAAAACTTTCAAAAATTGACTTTTTTATTGTATAAAACCTTAATTTATATTTCCGAGAATATTGTGCCAAAGTTTGAAAGTGAAATTCGAAGTCGTGTAAAAGTTGGAGCCTGAGAGCGTAACTTGTGTCGGAGCGCGTCTTACGTGTTCGTCTTCCAGCTAGCTCTCGCAGGAAGCAGAGACTAATTCCCAGGGAGAGTCCTATTTGCGAAGGTTTGGCCAGAGAAGATTTACTTCAAAGATGTTTGGATGGACATACTCACAATGCAAATGACAGTTTGAATTCAACGATTGGCTTATGGTCTTGAAACATTTGCATTCTGGGCTGAAAATTGTTGAAATAGTTGCATTCCTTACGACTGGACTATTCAATGATGGATTCAGCTTAATATTAAAAGTGATGAATATGCTGGACATCCAAATTTGAACCAGAACAGCACAATCATCTTTTTGAAGAAGCAGAAGTGTCGCATATGCGCCTAGAATCGCAGATTAATCAGTAAGCCACTAAAATCGATAGTTTTTATATCTACAAATTTTTAACGAGTTCTATTCAAAACTCCGTTTTTCAAATTGGCGAGGAGTCTCATTTAAACAGTATTTGACCGATTGTGCTAAAATTTTGCACGAGTGTATTTTATAATATCGTTTTCGATATGAACTTATAAATTTAGAGTTATCAGTTAAAAAAGTAACTTTTCTTTGCATTAATGTTACAAGAAAGGCGTGAAATATTGAAATTTCTTTTTAAAAAATCGCTGAATCTACAATTTTGTAATTACATTTTTTTAAGTTCATATAGAGTGGAATTATGTTATCAATCAAAATCTTTTTCGTTTTTCTGCTTCGGATGACCCAAAAAATAAGCCCACCATTTTCTTTTGTTTTATTCAAATGAAGAATTATTTGAGAAAGTAAAATATGATAATAAAACGTTGTCAAAGTTTCATAAATAATAAATATTCTTATCACCCCCAAAAAATTTCCCAAAAAACGCATTATTTTTGCGCTTTTACTCGTATTTCCCCCTTAACCAGGTTATTGTCTACCCGATTAAACGAAAGTTACTTAAACGAAACCGACGCAATTTAAATTGATCAATTTAAAGATGACGGAACGACAATTTAAAGTTCAACCGGATACTTATTTATTCCCATAAGAAATAATAATATTCGTGATTATACGCAAATTATGAAGAGATCCGCGTAATGTTTACCTAATTTTGTCCAGAAATATACGACGTTATAAATATCGGCGATCGTTTTCAAAGATCGCAATCGATGAAAATATCTGACATACGCGTATAAACGTATGAATATAAGTATCTCGTAGAAAATAATGGCAAAGCGAGTGCGGCAGCACGGCTCGTCGACCCGGGATATGGCCTATAGGGAAATGGGACGACGGCGGGTCCGAGGGGCACCGAGTGTGTATCCACGGTTAACCCCATCGCGAGAAATAAATATATAATTAGCGCGTCGGGCATAGACTCGCACGTGCCTAATGAATAAATAAATGAGAGCGAGCATCGGGGGTCGGTCGGTAAACTCGTTATGCCTATTATACTGTACGTATTATGTACACCACGGCGTATCTATATCTATACCTCCAGTAAGTACTCGAGATATGTACGGACTCGACGTGATTACTCCAGCGTAACGAGTTCGTGCGAAATGTATGAAAAAAAAAGGAAGAACGAGTCGAGCCTCGAAATTTCGCCTTTCATAATCGTACATTAATGAGGAGGTTAAGGATCGGAATTTAATTATCTCGGCAAATATATTTCAAGCGAAACCATTTCGATATTTCAATGCTGCGTTAAAAAAACGATCTTAATATTATTTTCCAATTAAAAAAATTATATTTTGGAAAAATATAATTCAATTTAACGAGGCGATAGAAAATGTAATTCAATTGCTCGATTCGAATCATTGATATTGCGTTCGAGTCTCGAATTATTTTAATTTATTAAAAAATCAAAATAAATACCTCTTAAGAAAAATGTTGAACCAATTGATTGAATAATAAAATATTTATTTGAAATATTTTTATTGTACTTATTTAAAAAAATGATTAAAGGAATATAAGATATAAAATTAATTTCTATAGAAATTCATATTCTTAATCAAGAATTTAAAGATAGAGTAATTAAAGGTTATATAATTAGGATTGGTAGAATTAATAAAAGAATTGATTTATTCATAATTTAAATTATCCATGGGATGTGTGATGCATTTTAAAGTTTGAGTTTAATTGGAACAGTTTAATTCTGTTTATGTATAAAAAAAGATTAAATCTTATAATTAGGGTATGAACCTAATAGCTTAAATTAGCTTATTTTTATTTTATGGCTATTCGATTTAATAAAAATTCTTCCTCTTGATATATTTCACCGATACGAGAATAACCCAATTTGGAAATTTCATCGTAACGAATGAAAATATTTTCCTTGCGTTATTCGATTGAAATATTTGATGATAAGAATTTGTGTATCGATGAATCTAGGAACATCGCGTTTTTATCACGAAATTGCATATACGTTTCACGACATCGAAGAGTTGATACGTATTGTCCCGTTTTTTTTTAGAATCGGTTTATTCAGCCAAAAGATAAGAGAAAATACATTGATGGGTCAGTAAACAGGGCTGACGTCGATGCTATAATTGTAAAACAAATAGCTTTTGCGAGAGCTCTCGTTGTTCATTTTCGTGTTTTGTGTGAAAAATGGCCTTAAGCCGAGATATATGTACAATGTTTATTTATTTTAAGTTGCAGAAGTGTTTTAGAAAAAACTGCACCTTTTAGATTCGTATTCTCTCATTGGAATTTAAAGAAAAGTACATAACCGAACTGTGCGTTGTTCCGTCAAAAGACGTAAAACCCGTCTCGAGTTGGTTTACGGTCGTCGACGCGTACGAGTTTCTTCTCGGGCCTCGCATAGTCTCGAAAAGCTACGATGACGGTGACGACTACGGCAACGGCAACGGCAACGGCGACGGGGAAGGCGACGGTGGCGCGGTGGTTGCGGCAACGGCGGGGCACCGAGCGTGCTTCCTGCGTTGACCGGAAGTCGCGAGTCAGAGGCTCGGCTCTTACGAGCGCGGGCTACGAGGGCAGCTCGCGATCCTACCAGAGCTCTCGACGTTACGCTTCCTTACGCGTATCTACCGTCTCGGTGGCAGTTTGCCTCTAGCTCGACGTTGCCCGTTTACGTGTGCCTATGGCTGCTGCCTTACTGTAAGACTGCTTGAGAGAGAGAGAGAGAGAGCGGTATATAACCTCCCTCGACTGGGCGAGGAGTTGCGAGGCTCGCGAAGCGCAACCACTTCAAGGACAACGATTCGGTGTCGATACCCACCAAGACCAACAACATTTTTCTATGCCGTTTCCGAGAGCTTCCTATGTTCAATTTTCAACATACACGGCCAAATGCGTTTCCGTACGTAATACTTATATGAACATTTTTTCCGTTTATTTTTCATGCCCTTCCTGTAATCCAATATTTTCTTTTTCATATACGTAGTTTGCACGAAATTGCGTTTCAATGGTTGAAGAAGGTATTGCAATTAACTTTGAACCTCTTCGTAAAAAAAATTCGAGAATCGTTGAGTTCTTCAAATTTGTAGTAGGGGAGAGCGGGGTAATGGGAGCTCTCGTAAGAAAGGTACGTAGAAACACTCGACGTGTTTCGAAACAACCCAAATGCCTTTCTTAAACTTCGTTCATGTCATACAACTACCGATGACGGATTCAGTGCCACAAATATAGCGGCGACGACCAAAAACCTATTTTTCGTCCTTTCGTTATGAGAAAAATATTTTTCTCATAATGAAAATAAATATCTAAAGTTTTCTTATTTAATTGTTTTTCGAGGTCATTGGGTAGCTTAGTTCATGTACTTTGGTTTGGGCGTAGAAAAAATAGGTTACAACTTAATTTGTTTATATTATTATGTTTAATTCAAAAGGCTACCGGACGGGGTAATGGGAGTCAGAGGGGCTTTGGCTCTCATTACCCCAATTCGAATGTCAACGCTTATGTTTATTTTCAAATTTTACCATACCGTGCGAGGCATGCTTACATGGGGGATAACTAGGAGGGTTGACACAGAGATAAGTTGAAACAATGTCAACGTCTCGGAAAAAATCGAAAAGAAACCTTGTTAAGTTTCGACGTGTTAATTTATCTTCCAATTACGCTTTAACAATGCAATATGTATTCAATGTTCATGTTTATTATCAATAAAATTCACTTAAAAAATTATTGAACTTGTCAAGTTCAAGGCGACATCGCCGATTTTACATATGGTTAGTGCATGGCTCCCATTTACCCGCCATGTCGAGTAATGCGAGCCAAAGACACATTTTTGAAAATTCAATTTTTCACTACCTTAAACAATTATTAGTAAGTTTCTATTTCATAACAATGCAAGTTTACCAACCAAAGGAGTGATCAACAGTGAAAAAGATCAATAATACCTTTCATAAATTACTTTTTTTCAACTTTCCCTTAGATGGCTCCAATTCCCCCGTTCTCCCCTATCATTCTTTCCGATTAAGTCTTATCCCATTTCAGCGGGTGCACTTTTTGTTATCGAAACAGGATTTCACATAGGTATCGCTGGAAGAAACGAGAGTGGCGAGAAACTTGGAATCATTTTTAACGAGATATGGCGGAGGATCTTGAAATGATTATTAAAATAACGGCTTTGTATAAAAATGATAACCTGATGAAGTAAACCAAGTTTGAAGCTCCAGTATTTTTGAAGATATTGAATGTTATATACAGTCACAGTTCTATCGGTGAGGAAAATAACGCATACTTTTCATAAATACGATTATATTTCAACAGAGAACGAGAGACAATTGAATTATCCATTATCTACGAATTATGTTTCTAAATCTAACAATTTTCCATTAAATATTTCGAAAAAAAACATCGTATTATTTACAGTCCGCGATGCAAATATTACATCGATCGAAAAGTTGTATCGCGTAACGCAACGAGACACGTGGACATCCAGATCGATCAGAAGAATAAGTTGGCAAGGGGGGCGAAATTTTGCAGTCGAGACAATGGCAAAAAAAGATCGACCACCTACATAAAAGCTTCTCGTTCGAGATAGTTGGGAATAAATAGCACGCTCCAAGTTCCGTTTTTATTCCGCGAATCCTCCTCTTACTCGTTTTCGTGTGGCAATAGTGCGATAGGCGTGTACAAAGCTGGAGGAAAAATTCTTCGGGTAAGACGACGAAATTCGTATTCAGCCTCGTTCGGTGGGACTCGAAGAGGGACGCGACCGCGATGCTTTTATTCTCGATTCTTCTCATTGTCGTTGGACTCCTCGCCTAGGACTTTATGGGTCTTACGTCGGACAATTCTTTACAGGGCGAACCCTTCACCTCTTGATTCCTCTCATCCCTTTATTCTGCTCTTTTATATTCCAAGTAGGCATTAAAAAAAACAGACCTAAAAACGGTGTTTTTTTTCTTTGGAGATCCCTCTATTCTCCAGGATAACGTTTAGTTCGCTTTTTTTTACCACTTATTATTATTATCATCATTTTTCGAACGAGAGAGGAGAGTGATGATCGAAACGGATGGCGTCTTTTCCAACGTCTGTTGTTAGGGGGCGCGGTTCCACTGGAAAATTCGGTCGAACCTCCGGAGTTAAAGGCTTCGGTATCTAAGGGTTAAAAGAGCATATGGTCGATTTTAACGTCCGTCTTTCGACTATGAAAGAAAAACAGGCAATGTCGTACACTGTCGGAGTGATAATATTATAAAATAAAATTACATTTAATAAATGGACCGTACTGCGCTTTGGTTTTCGGTTCGGGTCCCATATTTTCAGTAGGCATTCGCCTTGGAATTTTGCTGTCCTCGCTTTTCTATATCGCGATGTTTTAAGAAACTAGAGAAATTTTCTCTGTCAATTTTGATGACGCAGATTTGGAGCGTGTGCCTCCGTTTGCTCGGAATCAGATAATTAGTTTCTGACAATACGATCCTGTTTGTGTAGATAGACCGGTCGAATCTGAAAAGTCGAAAATCGTGGTTTTAATATCGAATGACTCGGGAAAAGAAATTTTGATACGACTCGAATTATAAGAGACAGGGAGATCGTTCCGCGCGTTTCTTATTTTTTCAGGTCGTGGCTTCTTGGCTCGTGAACTCAAACAGGAAGCCAAATTCTCCTTCGAACGCCCCTCGTACATAATTCTCATACCCTCTTTTCCTCTCATTAACTCTCGGATCGTTGCTCACGACGTTATGGTCTTCCGAGTTTCGGGCCTTGCTAGTTACGCTCTACCGAATATTGCAACGCAATCCTAGACTCCCAAATTCTCGATTCCCTTTTTAAACAAACAATTATTTCGTCTTATCGATATATTTTGAATTCTCAAGTTTCGACTCTCTCGACTTCCCGAGTCACCTCGTGTCAATTTCGTATTATTATCTTTTTCGAACAACGAGTTTGCACGATTGTTATCGGAGTCGCTCTATCGTTCCACCGTTGGAGGAGCTCTCATCCGGAACAATAATCGGTAACGCGTTCTCAAGACCGATGCGCGCATCTAAATAACATCCTATTTTATGCGTACGCGTCCCCAATGTTTTACTGGCCGACCGACGCACGGTGGAACAGCACCAAAACGAAATTTTATTATAATTCATGTCGTACACATATTTTTTCGGTTGTTCGTTGTTCGTGCATACATACGCAGTCGGTGGTTCGTGTCGATTGCCCATTCGAGAAATTCTCATATCGGTCGCGTTGATCGCGAGGAAACGAACCGGTTAAAAAGAGACGCTTAGTTGCGTCGAGTTTTTCGACAAACTCTACGTTGTGTAATAAATAATTGTGACACAAACATCTCGATAATGTTAAAATCTCGAAACATCCTCGTCGCTACTTCTCGCACCGCACCAACTATCGAGGGCCGTTACCATTTTCAGCAGGAGATGAGCTAACAAATTTGCTTATTTAATTATTTGTTTATTTTCTATTAGGTTATTATTATTTCAGACCGAGGTAAAGGCGAGATTTTTTTCTGTACATTTTGTTTGTAGATTTTTTCATGGCGTGAGATTAAAATTGTCCATATATGGAAAAATTGGTTTACGATAAAGATCGATCGATCGATCGATCCAAAGATCGTAAATATCGCAATAAAATATAATGTCACGCTATCGATACGGGGACCGAGAATACGCTCGAGACTCATCGTCGGAAAGACGAAACTTACCTAGAAGTGGTTGCCGTGGACGTCGAGTTGAAGAAAATAGTATGGTAGGGGAAGTGGCGCGTGGCAAAACTTAAGTATCGGGATACCGCCAGATGTTGGCGCTCGGTGGCCGGGCGTTGCCGTCGCGAGACCCGAACGGCAGCTGTCTCCTTAGATCTTCTTTGCTTTTCCTCTAGCTCCTCCCGTTCTCGTTATATTCGGCTCCTCGCCCCTCCGCCCCGATTTCTTTTCCGTCGCCCATATTTTACGGAAAAACCTACCTGCGGTACTACCTGCATCGTCCCGTAAACGGTAAGGAAAGCCAAGCTTAAGAAAAAAAAAGCTCGAAAAGAGTAGCAACCAATATAACTAAAACAACCGATAAATTTAATTTTTTTAAACAAATTTTTTCATTCGAAAACTTGGACTTTTATATTTTAGTTTCTATGCCCGCGTTCGTGCGAAAAAATCGTCGAATTGTTTTAAGAATTTTGTTTTACGAAATTTGGGCAATTTGGGTGGATGGTCGCGGTGTTTCGAAATATACGGCAAACTATATTTTTCCGTAATCCGAATATGATCGAAGAGAAAAGACTATTCGTTGGCGTAAATAATTTATGGGACGCTCCAGAAGCTCCGATATATTCGTTTTTTTCTTCTCTACTCATTTTTATAGGCGGTATATTCCCTTGGCCCCTTTTTCTTTTGCTTCCTTCGATAAAATTGCAGGTATTACGGAAGCTTGAACCGAATTAACCGCTTCCGTACACGTGAATCATAAAGTCGCGTACATTGAGCGACGAAAGGTTCGGTATCGACTGACTGTGAAAAAAAAAATTATTTCATTTTTCGATGCCAACTTGGCGCGAAAATAAAATTTTCATAATGTTTGGCCAACCACGGCGCGGTTCGTCTTTTCGATGCACGTGCCAATTCGTGTTAAAAATTCATATAACTGAGAAAATATGTCAAGTAAAATGCAGGTTGGTCTATAAATATAAATAGCGCGTACTGGAGATTGTGCACGAGATTAGTCCATTGCGTAATCAAACTAAACGATATTTTTGTTTATCCGGAGCAAGTCGCGTCGAGATAATCTTCTCTTGGCATACTCGCAAAATATCGTCAACCGCCTCCACACGGAAACAATTTGTAGGTAATTTTTACTGTGAAATCGCAGTAACCGAGTGATAAATGTGTAATTCTTCAGGTTTTTAGGAAATAAATTATGCATTTTAATGGAAATGCGTACAAATTTACGGTTGCGTGACAGAAATTTAAAACGTTTTCAACAATTTTTACTGAAATTAAGAGTAAATTTTCATGAAACGTAAACATTACTGCAATAAGTTGAAAAAAAGGCTGATACAAATGAAAGTGAACGGTGCACATTGAGAGATTTGTGAGTTTGTATTGAAAATTGAAAAAAGGAAGCCGAAATTTTCCGTGCGTTCACCAGAATTTTGACGTTCTTCACAGTAAAATCAGTTAGGCCTAGGTCGCCTGGTCGTGATCCGTGAGCTGTGTGTATCGCGCGTAAAAATTATGCCAAGTGCTAAAATTTGTACATGCCTGAAAGTAAAATATTTAAAAGTAGTGTCAATTTTTTAACTGTTAGCACATTTATCATCGGGTTCGAGTTTTTAATGTAATTTTTACCGAGATTTGACCGTAAAAATTAATAAGAAATTCTCTTCATGCACGTTATTTACTAAAACGAACATTTTTATATTTTATTATATTTAGTAAGAAAATTAATTATCGAGCCAAGCTTTTTTTTTTATATCCGATGAAATAATATCTTGATTGGATGGAACGGATAATTATGAGCGAGCGGCGACGGCAACCTCGACGACGACAACAATTATCATCCTCGTGTACGACGGGTCGAGAAACCTCCCTCTCGCTTTCTATATCTGGTTGAACACACGAGGAAGTCGAAAAGCAACCAGAGCAAACGCACAGTGGTAGCACGTGCTCTTGAAAAATCCGGGCAGCTGCCTGTTTGCTTGGCTGCGCGGGAAGTTAACAGAGAATGGCGGTAGACGAGCCGGGGTGAGAGAGGAATATAAGGCAGGAGGATAAACCGAAGCGTGTGTGCAACGTGAGCACAGCAAAGACTATTCGAAGAAGAAGGATAGGTATGATATTGGAAGGAAAGACGTCGGAGGGTCGAGGGTAGGAAGGAAGGAAGGATATACGCGAGTATGTTCGCTCTCGAAACCCTGGCGCGCGAGCCCGTGGCCACTTCCGCTATACATATATCTCTCTCATCCTGGCACTGCTTCGCGCCAGCATATCTCTTCCCCCCCCCCCCCCCCCCCACTATTCCTTATATATTTATATACATATCTTGTTTTTATTATTATTATCATCACACAATCATATCTCCAGGTGCAACCGCGCAAACTTGAGATTTCGTTCAATTTAGTTTGAGCGAAGAAACAACGAGAGAATAATCGGGATATAGGTGCGACGCCGTACACGCTCGCATGATCCGATGCTGTGCAATCTTGTCTCAATGTCACGGAATTTTTATTTTATTTTGAGAAAAATTTAATGTTGTGTTTTTATTCGTTTTTTCCTTCCTTCTGCAATTCGCTTGTGTTTGCGAAGGTGGTCGAGAAACGCGTCGAGTCCCATCAGATATGAAACTATCAAGGTTTTCTCCCGCGGTCGCAAACAGCCAGGTGCGTCGAGTGTAAAAGAGACCCAAAGACTCCTCTTATTCTTCTCGATCGTGTCTTCTTATCCTTTGGTTTGCTCAACTCTCGTGTGTTTGTCGTCGTAGAAGGCGACAATATCCTTCGGGCATCTTTTTCCCCAATTCTCCCTTGCTCTCCCCCCTCTTTCCCTCTCCTATAATCTTGCTTCTATCGAAATTCGCGAAGGTATATCTTCGAGAGATCCGACAGCTGCAACGAGCAAACGAGACGCGTTTCGAAAATTTTACCGATCGCTTCGTAAAAAATGATGTAGGTGAGCACGCACGAGACAAGCACGCCGAGAAAAAATCCCAGCGAGAGCTGCAATCATCGCACCAAGCGGCTCGACCGCATTGCAGTTGGGACGAATAATTATAGAGATTCGTCCCATATATTTAACAACAATTATATTACGACACAAACGTAATATATCTGTCTTTTATAAACGTTGAACCTTGTCCCTCTCGTTTTAAACATTGCCAATACTACACGGAGAAAATTTCTTACTAATTTTTACGGTGAAATCTCGGTAAAAATTACATTAAAAAATTTAACCCAGTGATAAATGTGCAAACAGTTAAAAATTGACTACTAGTTTCAAATATTTTACTTTCAGGCATGTCAAAATTTTAACACGTAGCATAATTTTTACACGCGCTACACAGAGCTCACGGATTACGGCCAGACGACCTAGCCCTAATTGATTTTATGTGAAGAACATAAAAATTCTGGTCAACCACGAAAAATTTCGGCTTCCTTTTTTCAATTTTCCATAAACGCGGAAATTTCTCAATGTGCACCGTACACTTTCATTCGTATTGTAGTAATGTTTACGTTTCACGAAAATTTACTGTTAATTTCAGTAAAAAATCTTGCAAATATTTTAAATTTTTATCACGCAACAGTAAATTTGTACTCATTTTCATTAAAATGTATAATTTATTTCGTAAAAACCTGAAGAATCGCACATTTGTTACTCAGTTACTCCGATTTCACAATAAGAATTATTTAAAAATTCTTTCCATGGAAGAAACAAAATTTCACTTACAATTAGTAGATAAAGCAGTAAAGCCACCTTTGTGAATTAATGAATGAAAAACCACCCTCTTAATCCGTGTAAAAAATATATCATATAACATATACACGTATTTATCAAAACATTATTTTACGCGTAGAAGAGTCTTATAGAAGAAAAATTAATATATTTTCCTTTTTATTTACTTGTGGCAAACAAAAATGAATTAATAAGTAAAACTGAATTAGTCGGCTGCTAATGATAAGAATAAAAAAATGATTTTTTAATTAATCAATAAATTTGTCAAGGTATCCTCACAATTCATAAATAATATTACCCTCGTATTTAAATTGAAAATTATTTTTACAAATATTATTTCACTTTTATTTTATTTAGTCACAGTATTATTTTACGCGCGTACGTAGTTGGCAGGAAAGAAAAAATCTGGTGAGCGGTGAAACCGCGCTAAACCACCGTATGCTGATGATCCGCCGGTGGTACCTTACACGTGGTTCGAGCGAGCACGATCAGGACAGCTGCGAAACTTCCCATCACGTATGTTTCTCTCTCCCTCTGTCTCTCGCGTTTTTCTTTTTCCATCGGCATTCTCCGCGATCACTGCGTCACGGAAATGTACATTGGAGAGGACTTGTGGATGAAAAAAAGATGGAAATGTATATATATATATATATATATATATATATGTGTATTAGGGGCATGTATGAAAAAAGCGCCCTATGAACGAATGGACGGAAGCTGAGAAACGTGCCGAATAGGGATTTGGAGCTCCCTTCCTTTCCGCATTACTTTTTCGACCTTTCCAGCCACCTTACCCACCGCACCTTCTTTCCCCTCGCAGCTTGCTGTTTCTTTCTTCCCTTTCACCGTATAATCGATCGAAAGCACGTCACCCTCGCTTCACCAAGTGTCACACACTGACCTATCTCACTGGCCTATTCGTCTCAAACGCGTATCTTTCCTATCCAATTTTTCAAGATCATTGCAAACTTTTTTAAATAAGGCCACAAATTGAAAGTGATGAAAGGAAAATATGATTTTATCGTTATAATCGTATCATCGTAAAAGCATCCCCGTAGAAACGAATCCTATTAAAATTGATAATAATTTATAATTTGATGGTTATTCAAAGCAGCAAGATTGAAAGTACATCGTGGTCCTCGTTATTCGCTCGCACATACGCAGATATAAACATACGCGATTATTAGAGGGTGAGTCTGCAATTGCATAGATAATGGAAATAAGTATCTATTCACATTGCCGATTATCTCGAGAACCGAGGCAACGAGAGGCTGGGGTATACTCTATTACGTCGTCGTGGGATTGTAATATCTCCCCGGGGATGCGAATATTCGAAGCCAGTGCGCATATATAATGGGGAAGAAAAAAAAAACAACGCAAATAAGTGACGCGAGGGACAAAGCCGTACAGAGAATTCCCAATGAGAAAACGAGGAGACATGCCGCTGCGAACACGAATTATCATTATCCTTGTTATTATTGGTTATTATTATTATTGTTATTATTTCTGGTATTATAATTATTAGTAAAAACACACATTGGGAGGGTTCGAATTCGGTTGGTGGATCACATTTGGAACATGTTGGAACATGTGGATCGATCGCCTTTTTTGGAGATAGGAAAAGTTAGGAAAAAGAAACTGGTGTAGGTACCTATATATGTTCTTCTCTTACAGGAAACAGATAATGCCCACATGGGCACTACGATATAATACTCATCCGTGGGTCGACATGCGTTACGTATGTGACTGTCGATACCTCTCAGTTTTGGTAGTGCCCCCAGATGTACTGTGGGCCGCTTTACCCACCATGGGAAACGTTGCGAGGTCGAAATCTCCAATTTCGATGAAATTTGGTACGTTTATAGAATAAACAAAAATAGGCGGGACGAATTTTTTATATCTGCCGAGTTCGATTTTTAAGGGGTGAAAGGCAACCTTGAAAATAGGGGTGTTTTTCGTTTTTCGTTTATAACTTTTCAATGGTACGATGACATAAAAATACTTTAAATTACGTATAAGATTATAAGACGTATAAGATTAATATTTTTCGGAGATACGTATGAAAAAACATGTATTTTTGCAATAAACAATATAAAATTCGTTGTTATCTGCATTTTTCTCATTTTCAGTGTATAGCACGCAGGAAAATAAATGTTGATGCAATTTGAAGTTTTTTCATGTTGTGTACCGTTAAAAAATTATAGATAGATGAAAAAAGAAAGCCCCTTCGATTTTCGAAAGTCACTGTCACCTCTTAAAAACCGAACTCGGCAGATGTAAAAAATAGGTGTCGCCGAGTTTTGTGCGTCCTACAAACAAGCCAAATTTCATCGAAATCGAAGATTTCGACCTCGCAACGTTTCCTTCACAGAAGGATGGAAATGTGGGATTGAAAGTCTTTTGAAAAAAGCTGCAAACTTTTGAAAAATTATGGATACTTCTTTGACCAGAGATAGGTACTATATACAGGGTGAATTTCGCAAGGTATAACACGCTTTATTTTAAGGTAGGTGGGATCATTACAAACAAAAATTGCAAATATACATTTGGGATATTTTTAAAAGTTTAGGAGATATAAATTTTTAAAGTTAGTCCAATCAGAGCGCGCCGGGAAGCGTTGGAGCCACCCACTCCCCGCCCTAGCAACCACTGCCCGAGAAATAAAAATGACTGCATAATAATATAATAAATAAAATTGACTGCCCTGAATTTTACAGCCCCAAATGTAACCCCTCCAAATGTGCACCCCCAAATGTGCCCTACACTGTGCTATCTCTATGGCTAAGGCGGGAGTGGGCGGCTCCAACGCTTCTCGGCGCGCTCTGATTGGGCCAACTTTAAAAATGTATATCTCCCAAACTATTAAAAATATCCCCAATATATATTTGCAACTTTTGTTTGTAAAGATCCCATCTACCTTAGAATAAAGCCTGTTACACCTTATGAAATCCACCCTGTATACAAATTAATTAAAAGTTATCGAATAAGTTATGTTTTGATATACCGATGTAATTTGCGCTTTAACAAGACAATGGTTAATAAAGCGTGCGTCACTTGTTTTTCCGCAATGTTCGATCGAAATGTTAAAAACAACTTTTTTCAAATTGTTTCGCGAGCGCCCTTCGTCTCGATTCCTCGTACATGAATAGGTGCACTTACGAGCACACCGAAGGATAGAAGGAATGCGAGGGTTTACAGAGGATGCAATAGGCAAATTTCGATAAAAGTTTAGTGCCTCGAGACGCGCGCGAGCACACACACACACGTCCATACGTGCACCGAGTGCGCACGACTCAGGGAAGGTCATCGAGTGGGGCCAGGGCATTCGTAAGAATCTCAGAAAACCTGTCTTGAACTCGGAGGACACATAGCAAGGTCTGACTACCAACCCCTCTCCTTACCCGGTGCGCATTAATATGCCAAAAATGTCTCTTTAGCCCGCAGTATCTATACATATCTCATAAGTACTTATAGTATACACACATAAGTATTATAAAAATGTGTCACCGTGTGGCCATCGTGTGAAAATCTATGACTTCGGGTTGAAACAAGTTGATTGAAAGATTTAAACGTCGGTGTTAGGAATGCAATCGGACATATTGTTCAACAACATAATATTTTGATTTTTAACGCGCGCTGAAGTAAATATCACTCATTATGACGATGAAGAAGCGATAAAACGATGAAAAATATTGCACAATTCGAGAAAAACAAAATTTCATTAAACGTGCGTTCTGATATTTTCAGACTTTAGAGAATTTTAAATCGGCCGCTGCAATATTTATAAACATACGTGGCTGTTATTTTGACGAGTAAGAAGAGGAAAAGAACTTTTCTAATACGTACATTTGTTTTCCAATCGAACCTGTCGATCCTGCGCTCTCTTAGTTCTACGAGGTATCGAGAAAGCTTTCAGTTCATACGTAGCTAACGACAAATGATAAAAAGGCGAGAAGGATCGAATTCTTCAACCGAAATATACCTTTTTTGTCTCGTCCAAATTCTCATTTTCGCGCTTCTCTCTTGCAAATACATACAAATCTTAAAATAACTTTGACGAACCACTTCTACTTTCTTATAACTCAGAATCCAACATATCGCTTATACGTTTCACCGTCGCGGGCTTTCATTAGGTTGCCCACAAAGTTATTCAGTTTTTTAATATTTTTTCAGTACTTTTGTTTTTAGAAAAGAAACGCACCAATTAATAAATTTTTGCACGTTGCAATATTATTAGTGAGAGTTTTTTGTTAGAAAAAAACGGATTACTTTCGGCTAATGTAATATGTATATCATAGGAATGCAACTACTTTTTATTTAATTATATATCCTTGTGCTCGTACACACAGGTATGTTTATCGAGCGTCATTGGCTCGAGAATCTGACGAGTGTCTCGACACATGTATCCATTAACGTTTGGAGTTTATCACCCACCTATTTGGCTCATTGCCTGTTAAACTTGGATTCGGTTCGAAACATTCATGCATTAGTTTATATTCGTGCCATCTACATTGTATTCACCGCCGGAATCGCTAGATTGTAGCCACCTATTCCGACGGTTTCTGGCGAGAAGTGTTTATTATACAGGATGAATTTCATAAGATGTCTCAAACTTTATTTTAAGGTAGATGGGATCGTTACAAACAAAAGTTGCAAATGTACATTAGAGATATTTTTAATAGTTTACGAGACATAAATGTTCATAGGTGATCCAATCAGAGCGCGCCGAGATGCGTTGGAGCCGCCCCCTCCCGCCTTTGCCGTGTAGATAGCACAGTGTAGGGCGTTACAGTTGGGGCTGCAAAATTCAGAACAGTCAATTTTGTTTATTATATTATTACGCAGTCATTTTTATTGCTTGAGCACTGGCTGCTAGGGCGGGACGTGGACGGTGCCAACGCCTCTCGGTGCGCTCTGATTGGACCAACTTTAAAAATTTATATCTCGTAAACTATTAAAAATATCCCTAATGTATATTTGCAACTTTTGTTTGTAATGATCCCATCTACTTTACAATAAAGCCTGTGACACCGTATGAAATTCACCCTGTATATGAGAGATTTCACAGAAAATCGTCTAAACCTTTATCGCGTCACCAACGCGAATTTGAAAACAATATTACCAATTATTAAAAGCATTTTGAAATAATCCACTGTTGGTTTAATTGAAACAGAGAAATTAAGAATTTTAACGGATATCATTGCTCAGCGAATAGCAATTTCAATAAATTATTAAAGATGCGTTAGGTGTAACATTATATGTAGTAATTTATTCATTGTTCGTGGCAGAATTTTGCTTATGCGTAGTTCATCGATTCCTTCACGAGAAACGCATTGAATTTATGTTGTAAACGGGTTTGAAAATGCTGTATGCGGAATTACATCATCTTGTATTAGGTATAATTTTTAGGTATAATTTAGGGCCGAGAGAATTCCAATACATCATTTTCCGGTATACCTAAAGGGTTGGAAACGATGAAATTGAAAAAAGGGATGATTGATTCATGTACCGCGATTCCTTACCTTGAAAATCACGTGTGACTCATCCCCGTAGCACAACCGGTTTGGTCGCAATATCTCATTGGAGGCTGGCATGTCAATTGCCCCCATCGTTGAGGTCAATTGCAACAGTCGATAGGATCAATTGCAACATCTGGAAAAATCACGTATAAACCGCTTACAAGCTATCTAACCATTGCAGTTTTGTCTCTGAGTAATGAACTACGACGAAAGTAGGCTTTCACTTCCAATTTGAATGGAAAAGTTGTTAGTGCTTGTCGAACATCATCGTGAAAACTAAAGTTTTCTCAAAAGACGGGTCCGTTATTTAGATTCATTAAATTATACCAAACAAAACATTTAATACACGGAAAGAATTGTTAAATAATGTTTACTGTGAAATCAGAGTAACTGAGTGACAAATGTGCAATTCTTCAGGTTTTTAGGAAATAAATTATACATTTTAATGGAAATAGGACAAATTTACTGTTGCGTGACAGAAATTTAAAATATTTTCAAGGATTTTTACTGAAATTAACAGTAAATTTTTGTGAAACGTAAACATTACTACAATAAGTTGAAAAAAGGGCTGATACAAACGAAAGTGTACGGCGCACATTGAGAGATTTGCGTGTTTGTCTTGAAAATTGAAAAAAGGAAGCCGAAATTTTCCGTGCGTTCACCAGAATTTTTACGTTCTTCATAGTAAAATCAGTTAGGGCTAGGTCGCCTGGCCGTAATCCGTGAGCTCTGTGTAGCGCGCGTAAAAATTATGCTACGTGCTAAAATGTTGACATGCCTGAAAGTAAAATATTTGAAACTAGTGTCAATTTTTAACTGTTTGCACATTTATCATCGGGTTCAAGTTTTTAATGTAATTTTTACCTAGATTTCACCGTAAAAATTTATAAGAAATTCTCTCAGTGTATAAATGTACCAAATAAATAATTTTAAGTGTAAATTGGGCGAGTAACTTTAGAATTTCGGTCTAAAGTTCGAAATAACGAAGTTGCAATAAATATTGAAAAATACACATACTAGGGTACCTATTTAATATCCTATAGGTATATGAAGTATTTCGCATCGAGTCATCCACCCTAAAAAGTGACAGTCTTTCAATCGTCTTGAAACTTTTATGATCGATAGCGAATCCTCGGTTGAAATTTGAAGATTCTAGCTCAAGTCGTTGCCTAGCAATAGGGCTTCAAACTTCTACCACGTTGGTTGCCTAACTAGTTACATTCCCAGGTATTTATCTTCCTGAGAAATACACCGATTTAAAAAAAGCCAAGAGTAATGTTGAAAGCATTTTCTACGTACTATAAGAATACGTTATTTATTATGAAAAAAATTAATAATTTCATTAAAAAATGTTAAGGTTAATATTAAAAACGACTTTTTCTCAAAAATCGAGCCCTTCGAGTTTTATAAAAAAAAATTGTAAAATAATAGGATTCTTTCTGAACAAAAAAAATAGAATGACCAAGATAAACGAGGTCTTAGTTTTCAAGATAGGTATTGTACGATTTATCAGCGATTGTTGCAATAAATATTGATATAAAACTTAATAAATATTTATTTTTAACAAAATCAACAAGTTCTAAAACGACTTTTTGCCAAAGATAGATTTTCTCGATCAATTGTATCACGAGTGAAACTACATTTAACAACAAAATGAGAATGCGCAAATATTTATGTTGCAAATTTCTAAATGTATCGTTAATAAACAAAGTAAGGATGACATTATTGTTGGAAATTTTTAGCAATTTCCATCGACAAGCAGTTAAGAGAATGCCCTAAAACTATAATTCCACAATGTAAACGAATTACTCAGCAAGCAAATAGTTACCAAATCTGCCGGTACGTTTTATAACACGTGCTAATATGTAAAAACATTGTGGCTACAATTTCAGGAACTAAAGCGATGAAATATTATAATCATTTTCTGAAATCATCCATACGTTTAATCCGTATCATCCGGGTTTCAATATACGGCACTAGTACTTTCCCTGCTGAATACCACTAAAATTTGCGCATCAAAGATTAAGCTTTCTGATTGCTCTTCCATCTGCCAACTGCCAACAAATAAGCTTATCGTTGCATTTCCAAAAATACGAAAACTTGATGTATCATTTAACGATTTTTCAGTTAAAATATAAATAGTACGTTGAAAAAAGTAAAATTAACTATACGTAGAGTCGGTGAAGCCTGAACCTGGTGTGTGCTCGATTCGTCAAAGCAAATCATGGCATCGCTATACGTGATTTACGAATGAGTTATTTTTCTTGTAATTTATGTTTTATATTAGCTTTATTAGCCACGAGTTTGACATAAATTTGATTTTCGGTGAGGGTCTAACGTTCGTGTATTTAGGGATCGTCCACATGTGCCTAGCCTACCTGCGAGACCTCGAACAATTTAATGCTTTCTGCCATTTTTTGATCAATCGCCTCGATATATAGATATACACAAAAGTGAAAAATAAATGGTTTTACAATGAGAAACGAGTGATCGGCGTAGTCTCGAGTCTTCTGTAACGCTGACCCCTCTCGACCAGTGGTCAATAGGGGGGCGCCCTATTGTACTCGAGAAATTTCGACCGTTCGCAGTGTGAAACCGGAACGACAAGAGCGAGGCTACCTACACTCACGAAGCCAAGCACACTTCGCAACGAGACGCAACGTTTCAATTCGACACGAGTCTATTATATACAGTGTCGAGTATATTCAAGAAAGAGAGAGAGAGAGAGAAAGAACTTTTGTCCCATTATTGTTAGCGAGTGACAATGCATAAGTGGAAGCTCGCCATCGAACTTTTGCCTATAGGTAGTCCAAGTATAAAAGTAAAAGGAAAAACGAAAGGTGACGATTTATACGTGACGATAATTAAACAGAGTCTCGAGTGTCTAGACGGTTAAATGCTGGCGTCAATGTAAATCGAAACCGAGTCCGGTATCGTCGAGTGCACCGAAGCTCGACTCGTTCGCGTTTAAATTACACACTTTGTTTTATACACGCACACACGTACGAGGACATCCGTATACATTGTATATCGAGCCGTCAAAAAGTCATTGCGTTTTATTTTCTAATAAACGTATCTATATATGTTACGAACGCAATTATTTTTAGGCCCAAACTATTGAATATTTATACGGATGTGTCGATGATAAAATTGCGGATGACTCGATTCATCCGTCAATAAATCGACGCACCGTTACATTAATTAAAAACATTCTGTATACAATAAGCGGATGAAACTTCTCCCATTATTATTTTTTATTTTTCTTCTCGTGTCGTATTGAATTATAAAGACATCGTAGTAGAATGTTTAAAAAAACGTCTTTTTGTCGAAGGAGGATTTTTGAAAGAAGCTTATAAGCTCTTCGAAGGAAGCGACGGATCACGTTTTTTTTTGCCCCGTGCCCTTCTCCTCTTTTCAATTCGCTCTATACGTGTCTGGAAGCAAAAAGGGATCTGGAGCATAGCGGAATAAAGGAAAAGCGATATCCGCGTATGCTCGGGGATAAACCCGAGCAGCAGGAGAAAAATCCAAGGAGAGAGAGAGAGGGAATATGCGGACGGAATAACAACAGACTGCCTTGCGGAGCTCTCGAGAATATCTGGACGATACCCGGGGCATAATACACGCAAGATCTTTTCGATAGAAGAAAAATCGTCTGTAGCGTCGCACGCCACAGACGCGTACAATCGTTCGAGGCACGCTGCTGCTGCTGTTGCCGCTGTTTCGGGGCACGTGCCACGCGTCGTACAAAGAGAATCTCTCGTGGTGGTAAGAGATACGAAAGAGAAAGAGAAAAAGGAAAAAGATCGGCTGCTTTGCCGCGAGGGAGTTCCTTTCTGTCCGTACAGACGTCACGACCATCTGTTGCTTCCTGACATTTTCATTTCAGGACTTCTTGGGCCGATTCCCCGGTTTGTGGCGTGCTTATATGCATACGCACACGCAGTACGTGGCGTACCGGAAGGAGAGCCCGATATTTCTCTTTTTTCTTTTTTTCCTTTTTTTTCTCCCTTCACGGAGCAATCAATCGCATCCGAATATGATACGATTCTTTTCCATAGTCTTCGAGGAGACGGTGTGTACGTGGGTCTTTTGTCTTTTTCATTTTAGCGCAAGGATTTGTCTTCGACTGTGAATGCATTCGGGCGAAGGAATCTTGCGGTTTGTTTTCATCGTACGTACGTCACGCATGCGGGCTTTGCAGTATCGACCGAGTCGCATTAGGTGGCGTTCCCATTGCTTTGGCGTTATTTTTGAAAAGTATCGTCATTGTTTTGACTCCGTAGGACGGTGGCTTTGAGACTCTTGTTTGAGCCGTCTCACTGAACGAGAATTGAGAATTATGTTTTAGTTCTGATATTTCTTTTTAGATTTAGAAATTTTTAAAACTATACGGAGAGAATTTCTTATGAATTTTTACGGCGAAATCTCGGTAAAAATTACATTAAAAACTTGAACCCGGTGATTAAGGTAGTTCTATCGTGACAGTAAAATCGAAAATATATTTTTTAGTTTTTTTTCACATACAAAATGGTTTGCGGGCTCAAGTTGATGAAGAAAAATTGTTGCAAATTGACTAAAGAACAACATACTCCAAATTCAAGGTCATTCAAGGTAATATGTACTTGCTGTATAATTACACAAATTGCGAAATATCTTTTCTTCAGATTTTTTTGAAAAACTAAATAAAGCTTGTTTGATAATGCATAAAAATGTGTGCAAAGTTTTAGAGGGCTTCACCGAGTAGAAGCCAAGATATTTATGGATAAAAATGCAATTTTTAACACGCGCTCTTATGAGAGACTACCGAAAATTTTGATTTTCACCAATAAATATCTCAACTTCCGCGTGGTAAAATCTTCCAAAAATTATTACGCACGTACATACCAGGTGGGCTGAAAAGTTCGTAGGCTGACACATAGGTGGCGCTTCTAGTATTAAATCCACATGATTTTTAGTTAGCCCCAACCTTTAAAAGATACGTGTATAAATTTGACAGCTATCGTACTATTAGTTTGTGAGTTGTAACAGTTTGAGTAAAGCAACTTTTGTCAGTTTGAAAAAATGGATAAAAAAGAGTTTCGTGTGTTAATAAAGCATTGCTTTTTGGCGAAAAAAAATACTATTGAAGCCAAGGCTTGGCTTGATAAACATTATTCGGACTTTGCACCAGGAAAATCAACAGTTGAAAAGTGGTTTGCTAAGTTTAAACGAGGCGAAATGAGCACCGAGGACGATGCACGCAGTGGACGCCCCAAAGAGGCTGTTACCGACGAAAACATCAAAAAAGTCCACAAAATAATTTTGGATAACCGTAAAGTGAAGTTGATTGAGATAGCTGAGACCCTAAAGATATCAAAGGAACGTGTTGGACATATCCTGAATGAATATTTGGATATGCGGAGCTCTGTTCAAAGTGGGTGCCGCGCGAGCTCACAATCGACCAAAAACAACAACGAATTGATGATTCTAGGCAGTGTTTGGAGCTGTTCAATCGTAATAAACCCGAATTTTTGCGTCGATATGTGACAATGGGTGAAACATGGCTCCATCATTTCACACCGGAGTCCAATCGACAGTCAGCCGAATGGACTGCATCGTGATGAACGGACTCCAAAGCGTGGAAAGACGCAAAAGTCGGCTGGCAAGGTTATGGCATCAATATTTTGGGATTCCCATGGTATAATATGCATCGACTATCTTAAAAAAGGAAAAACCATCGACAGCGACTACTACGTAGCGTTATTGGAGCGTTTGAAGGACAAAATCGCGGAAAAACGACCCCATTTGAAGAAGAAGAAAGTGCTGTTTCATCAAGATAATGCACAAATCAATGAAAACGATGGCAAAATTGCATGACTTGGGCTTCGAATTGCTTCCACATCCATCGCATTCTCCAGATCTGGCCCCCAGCGACTTTTTCTTGTTCTCAGACCTGAAGAGGATGCTCGCTGGACAGAAATTTCGCGCCGATGAAGAGGTAATCGCCGAAACTGAAGTCTTTTTTGAGGCTAAAGACAAATCGTACTATAAAAATGGCATCGAAAAATTGTATGACCGCTATAATCGTTGCGTCGCCCTCGAAGGCAACTATGTTGAATAATAAAATCAAATTCTATCAAAAAAAAATGTTTTCTGTGCTAGCCTACGAACTTTTTATCGAAAACGATAAAACGATAGAACTACCTTGATGTGCAAACAGTTACAAATTAACACTAGTTTCAAATATTTTACTTTCAGGCATGTACAAATTTTAGCACTTAGCTAAATTTTTGCGCGCGTTACACAGAGCTCGCGGATTACGGCCAGGTGATCTAGCTAGCCCTAACTGATTTTACTGTGAAGAACGTAAAAATTTTGGTTAACGCACGGAAAATTTCGGCTTTCTTTTTTCAATTTTCAAGACAAACACGCAAATTTCTCAATGTGCACCGTACACTTTCATTTGTATCAGCCCCTTTTCAACTTATTGCAGTAATGTTTACGTTTCACGAAAATTTACTGTTAATTTTAGTAAAAATTCTTGAAAACATTTTAAATTTCTGTCATGCAACAGTAAATTTGTACTCATTTACATTAAAATATATAATTTATTTCTTAAAAACCTGAAGAATTGCACATTTGTCACTCAGTCACTGTGATTTCACAGTAAAAATTACTTAAGCTTTAGATTCGTTATAATCGAGGCTCGAAATTTCTATTAATTCGTGACACCCTAGCTGAAATAAGTATAGTTTAAACGAGATCACCATCGAGCCCAGTGATTGACTTTCGAAACAGGACGTCGAAAACGTAATTTGGAAACCTTTCGATTGGACACAATAAAATGAGATAAAATATTGATCAACCACCGTGGAGCTAATTGTAAGTTTAATTACCGCGAATGGTTTTTTTTGCCGCAGATGGGTATTTTTTACTCAAATGGCAACTATCAGCCCTTATAACTCTCCGAAGCGAAATGGTGTATACCAAATTGTTATATAAATCGAGCCAACTCTCAATCTTTCAAGACAAAGACAAAGGTCAAATTGAAGCTCGAGTATAAGTCGACAGCCTCCATTTGTACGTTAGATCGAGAGTTCATCCGAAACGTAGGTCTCGCCTTAATATCCACACCTAATTCTACAAGAACATTAATAGAGCTGGCTCGTTGTACAAAATCTATTACATAACGTGAATATTCAAAGGCTCCCACATAGTGCGAATCGTTCCCCAAAAATCCTGTAACTCAGTCAAGGGTTTTCAATCGAACGTGAGATACGATACGTGTACACGAAAAGCAACGAAGGGTGCACGAGAGCCGAGCAGGTGACGACGTCCTCGCTTTATTGCTCATCTCCCGTAATAAAATTGCCAGCGTTTCATGGATCAATTGTTTTCTTCTCCGGTCTCGAGACAGGAATTTGTCTCGGACTTAACGACAACACATGTTGTCAGGTTCGAAGAAAAATAAATGTTCTCAAATTTATCTCGCAAGAAAATACGGGTAAGGCGTATGTCGATGAAATTCCGCAAGGCCGTATGTGTAATGGTACGGCTTGATATTCAAATTTTGTACGTATAGGTACTCTAAAAGGCACGCGACGAAGCCAATGTCATCTGGCGGCAATTTTTTTTCTTTTTTTTTAATATCGCGTTTCTTATATTTTTTGTAGTTATAACATCTCGCATATACGCGGTATATATTCGTACATAAGAACACGATGACTACGAAAATAATAGTAATTACCTCTATGGAAATGTGATTCGCACATTGCTTCCCATTTTTCCAAATCAATTCGTGGAGTTTTCACGGAATTCCAAGGGAGAATTGATATCGACAATGTAAGGAAAAGGTGAAAAAACAAAATTTATTGTAGTCCGTAATTATTTATTGTTTCGACTATTACTCAGTCTTTTAGTCAATAACCTTTTGTATCAACGAAACTTAATAACAATCGTTTAAGTTAGTGAAAAGTTAAATTTTCATCACTGTAAACTTAACGAGTTGAATAATTTTTTAAGTCAATCTTAGGTCAACGAACGCATAAATAACCCAAATAAAGTTTTAACCGATAAATATTCTTTGCTTTTTGTATTGTCTCGTATCTTCTTTTTTTCATTAAGAACATTTTTCATGTGAATACCGATCACGATTTCTGAATATTGTTTAGTTTTGGTGTTCTTGTTTGAACTCGAAATACAACTAAGTAAGAAACTATAGATACTTACTCCGATTAAGAGAAAAAAAAAATATTTTTTTTTATGTTAAGGGAGGACGTAAAGTACGTTTATGCCATTTTACTTATTTCGAAACACAGCGAGCTTTTCTTTCGTAAAGACTTTTATCGCAATAGCTCCCATTACCCGCGCTCTCCTAAAATATGCAATACTTTTCAACATTAACGTCGATGCTCCTTTTTTTTTTAAACCGTAAAGACGTAAAAAATATTTTATGAACCGGAAATATTCCGTTTCAAAAATACGAATATACGCAGTAACGAGCAAAGAAAAGTGCAAGAAAGGAAGGATTTTCTAATTGTAAAAAAAAAACGTTTTTTTTTAAACAATTCTTACGAACGAATGAATTTAAGGATGGAAGTACTAAACGAATGAGGAAAGAGGGAAATGAAGCACGCGAGTGCTCGATGATGAGAAACCGAGTGAAAGGGGAGGAGGGTAAAGCGCGTGGCAAGGCGGTGAGAGGAGACCTCATCATGAACGCGTGAACGAAAAGTTTCACCCGACACTCGACGATCGTATAATTCGTTCAACGAACCGAGCGAAAAGTTTTTTTGCTACTGGACTGCTCTCGTGCCGGCGTCTACACACACACACGCACACACACACACACACGCACACACACACACACACACCTGCGTGTAAACTCGGAAGTACGACGTACGTAATGTCGTATACTAACCAACGTATACACGATAGAGAGTTGCGATGAATGAGCTGAATTTTTATCACAAGCTGATGGAACAGAAATCATGTTTACACGAGTTCGAAAACAGTATGGCCGAAAATAGTTCGAGAGTGTGTGCGAAAATTCATTAATGTTTCTTATTCACAAGTGCCAACATTACAGTTTCGAAAGTATTTTTGTAAACTAAATTTGGAAAATAAACAAAATGAAAATATAAATTTGAATGAATTCGATTCGATTTTTGGAATAACAAAACAGGATCCACTCGTCGCCTTCCATTAGCGATCGAGAGAAATTCAAATTTATGTATTGCTTCCCCAAAATGTTTATGACGAATAAATTTAACCTTTCCCTATGATTCTATTAAAGAAAAAGAATTACTCGTATTCGCAATAAGAAAAATGCAAAATCGCAAGAATGAAATTGTTCAAGTACCTCGTAAGATCGAATAAATACTAATAAACAATTTAAAAAAAAGAAATTTCAAATTTATTTAACGATCGAAACAAGAAAAATTGTTCTATTAACAATCTTCCACTTGCAACCGATACAAGCGGAAATGTTTATGCGTTTTCGCGTTCTCGCAAACCGATGGCCCGTGCCGAATGAAGAATATTTGAAGACGCTTGTGAAAAGTGAGGGGGGACTTTCTAATTCTCGAAGGGAACGCTCGAGTAGAGGAAAGGAAAATCATGCCGAAGACGAGAAAAAAGAAGTCGATGGACAGGAAGATCGAGAAGGGGCAGATGGCTCGGCACGCATACAAGCGACGCTATAGGCTGCTTCTCGCAGCCAAGTGGCATCGGGCACGCGCCAACCGAGTTGTTCGAAACATCTGCCGCTATTTCCCATACTCCATCGCTATATACGTATATACTCGCCCATATATATATATACAGTTTCATAGTATTTGACGTAGTAGAAGAAAACCACCGACTCTCGGCCAGTTTCTTATTTCGTATCTTTTTCATCCCTCTCGCCCTTCCTACCCCATAACATCGAGTTTCGCTTTCTTCCTCCCTGCGCTGGCTCTCTTGCACGTCACGTCGAGAGACCCAACACCCTCGTTTTTTCTTCTTCCTCTTACTTTGAATAGCGTTTTTCTTATCCTTTCTCTCTTATGTATATGCACCTATATAAGCGCGCAAGTGGGTGTGTGTGTGTGTGTGTGTGCGTGAATATATGGGCCACGAGAATGCGTTCTCTTCTGGGACGACCGGTGGTTGAAAAACCACCAGCATATAGTGGACCAAACAGGCAGCGGATCAGTCGACCGAATTTTCACAGATGTCGCGTGCCCGTTCCCCCACTCGAGAAACTACATTTTTTTTTATGTATTTCCTTTTTATTTTCTTCGCTTCTCGGCTGGTCTTGACACATTTTTCATCTACGTGTAAGGCTCGAGAGGTATTTTTAGATTTATGTAAATTCACAATATTCTTGTTGTTGAATTTTTACGCGCGGCAACATTTGTTTAAAATATTTTTTTACATTACATGTTAGGAATGTTTATTAATAGATCGGTGGCGCGGAAATAGGACCTTTTTTCTTATCCTTGTTGATATAAGCAAGTTAACGAATATAAACGAGCACGAGCTGATTACTAAAAATTAAGAATGCAATTATGCATTCTTAAATTTTATTTAGCAATTATTTTTATGAACGTTCGTATTGGCAACATTTAGTAGGTATCCGCGAATCTAAAAATTAGTCCATCGGTATCTTTGGCGTCTCGTCAGCCCCTATCCATAAATACATCGAGGTTTCTTCAAATTTGTAATTGTTTATCCGATGATTGAAAAATCATAGTACGATGAGTGCACGGAGAGAATTTCTTATTAATTTTTACGGTTAAATCTCGGTAAAAAGTACATTAAAAATTGAACCCGGTGATAAATGTGCAAACAGTTAAAAATTGACACTAGTTTCAAATATTTTACTTTCAGGCATGTCAAAATTTTAGCACGTGGCATAATTTTTACGCACGATACACAGAGCTCACGGATTACGACCAGGCGTCCTAGCCCTGACGATTTTACTGTGAAGAACGTCAAAATTTCGGTGAACGCATGGAAAATTTCGACTTCCTTTTTTAAATTTTTAAGATAAACACGCAAATTTCTCAAGGTGCACCGTAAACTTTTATTTGTATTAGCTCTTTTTTCAACTTATTGTAGTAATGTTTACGTTTCACGAAAATTTACTGCTAATTTCAGTAAAAATTCTTGAAAATATTTTTAATTTCTGTCACGTAACAGTAAATTGTTACTCATTTCCATTAAAATGTATAATTTCTTTAATAAAAACCTGAAGAATTGCACATTTGTCACTCAGTTACTGTGATTTCTCAATAAAAATTACTTAAAAAATCTTTGCGTGTAGTCGTATTAGGCCGTATTTTTTTTATGTCACGTGCCTGCATATTCACTCGATCATTCTTTTCTTAAACGTTGTATTTTCAATCTTTATCGTCTTATTTTTATACGTCCCTAAATCTCCATTCGACTCCCCATTCTTACGATCTTCGCGATGCAACGACCCGACTCTACTCAAATAAAAATGACCGGGTCATTGTGTCACACCGTGACCCAAGAAGGAAGTAATTATTCCGTTGCGTTCTATGCGTATAATAAAGTATGCTCATAATTATTTCAGTATTCGAAACAAAAATATCAGCCGACGAGCGAAGGGACGTCAGAGACCAAGTGGTTGAAACTTCACCCTCCAGCGAGAAGAAAGATCCCCAGAGGTTCTGCGTGGGCTGCGCGGTGGTTGAAACCCCCTCCCCATTTTTCCGGCTGGCTCGGAGATGAAATCTTCCCGGACGTTGCATTGAGGGAGCTTTTATTTCCTGCACATGTTTTCTGGTTCTCTCTTTTTTTCTTTATTCTGATTCTCCTCATTAGTAACTCTCATTATTATTATTATTATTGCAATGCATTTGTATTTCGATAGATCGATACGAAATGAAATAGATTTAATAGATATGGACTTGCATATGAATTTGTTTGGTCCGGCTCATCAGGTATTAGAGAAAAATAAAGAAATTCTTCAAAAACGATTTTGAAGGGGAGGAAGAATCTCGCGAATCACGGACTATAAGGCCGAATCCGTACGAGGATGACGCCGAAGGTCTTCTTCCCCGTGTCCTATACGTGTATATATAGGTATACATACATACGTATACAACACTTTATGCACTCCTTGCAAGCAAGTAGCAGATGCAGCTGGGGCCCAGAGTCGAACCTCGCACGCGCGTTAATGCTTCCTCTCTCTTTTTTGTGCTCTCCGCCATGAGGAATCGTATTTCATATGGAAGTTACTTCCAGGGAAGAAGACCTCGCGAAGCTAATATACGTCTACGACTACTTCCCTCGTAACTTTACTTTCATGTGCTGTGACACAAAAATATTTTAAACGATAGACGTTCAATTTTTCTTCGAATAAAAACCTGGCCCTTATCGAGGAATAAAAATCTTCCAATCATTCCCTCGAGGAAGAAACTTAATTTTAATGGAAGTAGATTATTTTTAAACTGCCCAAGTTTCTTCCTTTTTTCTTCTTCTTTTTCGTTGAATGAAAAAATATATCCCAAAAAATCCCGTTATTCGCATGACAATCCGCACGTGTCATTGAAAATTCACCGGACCGACCGTATACCGATGCACAGTGGGAGAGTCGCGTCTCGAGGGCAGGTGTCAATGACACGAAGAGGACCGTGCGTATTTCCTTCGTAGGTAAAAAAGGGTTGTACCTTAGCAATAGGAAGGGTTCGTCAGGTTAATCTCTCTCTCTTTCTCTCTCTCGCTCGGTGCATGTATATACGCACAGTGACAGCACGAGAATAATCCATTGGCACAGCTTTCACTAACCGTGCATATGTACCTTCCCTACGACGAGCTGAAAGTGTACATGGACGTTGGGAGAAAGAGAGAGAATCCATTCAGTACAATAGAAATCGGTACGACAAAGAGGCGAGAACCGAATCTCTTAGGGGCATCTGGCAACCACCGACAGACCAAACATACTCTTTTGTCCCTCCTTCGTATTTTCCCTTTTAGGACTGGAGAACTATTCTCTCTTTTTTACGTATTCGTTCGGTGAAAATGAAAAATAAACAAAATGTAATAACAATTCGTAATTACGAAAATATTCCCTTTGGGACGAATAAAATTGATCGCAGGATCGGCGCTAGGTCTTGAGTAGGAGACTACAATAGCAGCGTGAGAACCAATGATTTGTTACTAGAAAGACAAAATTTTTGACATTTTATTGCCACGTTCGAACTAAAGTACAAATTGAAGTATTAAGGTAGTTCTATCGTGACATTAAAATCGAAAAATTGTTTTTCAGTTTTTCTCACATACAAATTCGTTTGCGGGCTCGAGTAAATAAAAAAAAATTGTTGCAGATTGACAATATACTCCAAATTCAAGGTCATCCAAGGTAATACATACTTGCTGTATAATTTTAAAAATTGCGAAAATTCTTTTCTTTAGATTTTTGTGAAAAACTAAATAAAGCTTCTTTGATGTTGCATAAAAATGTATGCAAATTTTTAGAAGGCTTTACCGAGTAGAAGCCAAGATACCGAAAATTCTGATTGTCACCAATAAATATCTCAACTTCCGCGTGGTAAAACCTTCCAAAAATTATTACACACGTATATATGACATCAAAGAAGATATATCCAAATTTTCAACAAAATCTTAAGAAAACGATAAAACGTAGAACTACCTTAAGTAACAAGATTGTTCACAGTTTTTTCTCAACAATTTTTATTTTTATATAAAAAAAATATTGTTATTATATGCCATGAGAAAAATTATACAAATAGTTCGATACTTTAAGATAATAGCTAAAAAATAAATTAAACAAATTACAACAAATACGGTCCGATGCATTGGATTAAAAGACGTTGTAATTCCGAGATTATAAATAAATGCAGGTACGACGGACGAGAAAAACTTCTCATTTCGTATTCGATCCACAAATATATGCATATATGTATATGAAAACGATTCGTTAGAACGTTCTCGCATTAACGAGGACGATGAGACCGGCAGGTGGATCACTCGAGTCCAGAACAGCCTGGCGGTTTTCTTCCTTTTGCTTATTTGGCAAATGCCCTCACTCTCAGTCTCCCGTTCTCACGGCCTCCTTCTTTTTTTTATCCCATCATACTCTCCAGACTCATCTCTCGGGGCTCGAATTTCTACCATTCCTTACCATTTTATTATCATTTCGCTGGGTAAAGGGCGATACGTTCGTATCGTTTTTTCACTTAACTATAAAAATATCTTTCCACGTCATATTTATATTTTTTTGTGACCAACGACTATTTTTATTTTTTGGTACAAATTTCTTTTGGGTAACGTACGATCACTCACCCCATTTGTTGACTCCGAAAGCTGACCCCATGGGAGATGGAGGGAGTTATTTTTTATGCATTCAAAATTCCCGCTCATTTACCGTTTGGCTGCCTGCAGGGGGATCGAGAATATAGATTCGGCAGCTTACGGTCCCCTTTACGAAGCTTTAGCTACGTGGGGCCCCCAAGGCAATTTATAACCCGATTTATAACCCCCGGTATGACAATCGAGGCTTCCTTCTCTTGCCTCACTCCTACAGAAATTCTAATGACTACTTTTCTCATTTCATACTTTTCTTCCGCGATTTCGATTATGGCATACCATGCGCGTAACAGTCATTCGCCACCAGGGTCGCCATGATCGCAACATTAGTATAATAATAGCAGCAACAGTGACGTTGCTAGTCGTGTTATTAGTGATCGCGACATCCCATTTAGACAATTTTTAGGATCCAACTACCTTCACCCTGGATTTCGTTGCTCTTCATTTAGCCGGCTCCAAATTTTCACCTCGCGTAGTACAATTACTTTATTATATTTTGCTCGATCGTCCGTCATCTGGGTAATGATTACGCTCGTTTTTTACGCTTTTTTCTGCAGCCACTACCTTGGTTCGAACGCGTTCGAGGGAAAAGCGTTCCGCATGATTTTTCGTCGACATCTGCTTCCCGCCCTTCGCGTTCTCGGCGACGAGAAACGAGAACAAGAAGAGTGGCTAGACGATGCGGAGGAAATCCTCTTGGTTTCGTCGTGGTATAAAAAAAAGAGTACAGCAGGGACGACGGAAAAAAGCGGATACGGAACCGCGGAAAGGGGTTGGGGAAAACCTTTTCTACCCCAGTCGTGATTTCCGCCTCTGTGTTCTATACGTTTTTTTTAATGCGTCCGCTTAGTCTGAAAGCAGGAACTTTGGGTCGTTCGGATGTATCGAGAGGGGCTCGATCGGGGATTGTGGAAAAAAGCGATACACCATTTCTCTTTGCTCGTGCGTAAATGATCCTTAAATCTTATCTGGGGCCGATCATATTTACGGTGTAATATCGCATATAAAATACTATGAAATATATTTACATTCACTTTTATTTAGTCACGATTCTTTAGATGGAAAGCGTAAATGGTCGACGCAAAGACAGGAAAAAAGGCGAATCGTACTGCAGATCGACGATCAAATCCGTATTTGGTTTTATCTCGCATATAGGTACAATATTTATATATACACATATGTACATGCCCGTGAAATAAGAATAGATCTTCTCTTTACCGACCTGTAATACAATTGTTTTTTTCTATTCATTTCTTGGCAGGCGCTGAAAGAAAGCATAGGGGAGAGCGGGTTAATGGGAGCGCGTGGGTAATGGGAGCCCTTGTAAAAAAGGTAACTTAGAAACACTGTACGTGTTTCGAAACAACCCAAATGTCTTCCTTAAACTTCGTTCGTGTCATACAACTGCCGATGGCGGCTTCGGTCCCATAAATATAGCGGCGATGACCAAAAATCTATTTTGCGTCCTTTCGTTGTAAGAAAAATATTTTTCTCATAATGAAAATAAATATCTAAAGTTTTCTTATTTAATTGTTTTTCGAGGTCATTTGGTAGCTTAGTTCATGTACTTTGGTTTGGACGTAAAAAAAATAGGTTACAACTTAATTTGTTTACGTTATTATTTTTAATTCAAAAGGCTACCGGTCGGGGTAATGGGAGCCAGAGGGGCTTTGGCCCCTCTCGAATTCGACCTCCTTTGACCCCAATTCGAATGTCAACGCTTATTTTTATTAAAAAAATTTACTATACCGTGGGAGGCATGCTTACATAGGGGATAGCTAGGAGGGTTGACACAGAGATAAGTTGAAACAATGTCAACGTATCGGAAAAAATCGAAAAGAAACCTTATTAAGTTTCGGCGTGTTCATTTATCTTACAATTACGCTTTGAAGATGCAATATGTGTTCAATGTTCGTGTTTATTATCAATAAAATTTACTTAAAAAATTATTGAATTTGTCAAGCTTAGGGCGACATCGCCGGTTTCACATATGGTTAGTGCATAGCTCCCATTACCCGCCATGTCGGGTAATGCAAGCCGAAGATACATTTCTGAAAATTTAATTTTTCACTACCTTAAACAATTATTAGTAAGTTTCTTTTTTATAACAATGCAAGTTTACTATCCAGAGGAGTAATCAACAGTGAAAAACATCAATAATACCTTTCATAAATTACTTTTCTTTCAACTTTTCCTTAGAATGGCTCCAATTCCCCCATTCGCCCCTACTAGGCCAAGCAAATAAGGATTTTTTTTACAAAAATAGCACCCGATAACGGCGAGTGCCATCAGACGCGGAACAGCCTGCCGATCATAACTGACCATTTTTCGACTCCTGATTCCCATTTTATTTTTTGTTATTGACAAATTAGTGAAAAGAAGCACGTTTTGTTTTTGTTTTTTGCTTATAAAAAAAAATAATGAAGCAATCTGTTTGGTCCCAATGGGCGAATTGTATGTAATTAAAATACGCATAAAATGAGCGCTGAAAGAAGCCGATCAGTCCATAATTAAGGGAGATACCCTGAAAAAACCGAGAAAAAAAGCGGTTTTTTTCAAAATGTACCACTCCGCCATTTTTAAAGTTGTAGGCCAGGCTCTTCGCGAGATAGTAGGTATTGATACATACTTTTTGTGTGCGAAACTTGCGCGCTGTCGAATAATTAGTTTTTGCGTTATTGCAATGAACATTTTATTGTACCATATTTTGCGGAGAGGCTCGATGGAGGTCGTCCGATTTAAGTTTAACAAGCGGCTTTTGAAACTCGAACTGTTAACTTATAAATCGTCACTTTTAGATTTTCGTTTAATTGCGTTTAAGTAGGTGAAAATCGCGCCTAAACGTGACCAAAAACACCCAAGTGCGCGAAAGTGGTCGAGTAGTGGGGGGAGACCGGCAGACGCGGGGAAGCCGCATATATAGTAATAGAAGCGCGCTCGGCCCAAGTTTCGTATCTATTTATTTGATTATTTCAAGAACCAATGGGACTATTTTAACATATTTTTTTTTAATTTGGGGTAACTCGATCACTGGAATCTGATTCTTTACTCACCTTCCATGTAAAATGAACGAACAACTTTTTCCAAATGTTTTAACCTACACGTCCTCACATTAATATAATATAAAGCAATTATCATTTTTTAATATTCAATGTTGCACTTCGTACATTGAACGATTAAGAATATTATTGAACATTATTCTAATATTATTCAAATATTTGAATATTATTCGAATATTGTTCAACAATATTCTCGCGCGTTTTTGGTCATGTTTAGACGCGATTTTCACCTACTTAAACGCAATTAAACGAAAATATAAAATTGACGATTTATAAGTCAACAGTTCTAGTTTCAAAAACCGCTTGTTAAACTTAAATCGGGCGACCTCCAAAGCGTCGAGCCTCTCCGCAAAATATGGTACAATAAAATGTTCATTGCAATAACGCAAAAACTAATTATCCGACAGCGCCCAGATTTCGCACACAAAAACTACGTATCAATACCTACCTACTACTATCTCGCGAAGAGCCTGGCCTACAACTTTAAAAATGGCGGAGTTATATATTTAAAAAAAAAACGCTTTTTTTCTGTTTTTGCAGTGTATCTCCCTTAATTATGGACTGATTGGCTTCTTTCAGTGCTCATATTATACGTATTTTAATTACTTACAATTCGTCTATTGGAACCAAATAAATTCCTTCATTATTTTTTGTTTCATAAGCAAAACATGAAAAAAAAACGTGCTTTTCTTATTAATTAGTTAATAACAAAAAATAAAATGGGAATCAGGAGTCAAAAAGTGGTCAGTTATGATCAGGAGGCTGTTCCACGTCTGATGGCACTCGCCGTTATCGGATGCTATTTTTGTCAAAATCTGATGATTTCAGAGCTCCATTGCTTGGGCTATACTACTTGTATTCGCAAAAAAGGAAAAGACGCCCTTGCTTGAGAAACAGAGGCAATACGAACGAAAGGAAAAACCTTTGAGTCAAGATTTATATCAGAAATTTGCGAGTATACATATTCGGTCGATTCTTCGCTCCACGAACGGTGATAACGAATCCTTGGGAAAAACATGTTTTCAGCCTCGATTGCTGACGTAGCATTTTTTTCGAAAGACGAGACGTTCTTGTTGCTTCGTGATCGAGATGTAATAAAACTGTCTGTAAAGAGGAAAAAGAATAAAATTAATTCGATTCAATAGATAATTGATCGTATTTGATATTTAATCCTGTTCATATTTGCGTGTCAACGATTTAAGGGACGCGCGTTACAGGTGCAGGTGTTATCGTTTAATATTCTATCAGTTGGCGACTACACAAGAACGATGATATAATTTGTGTTTAGCGACCGACATGAGTCACGCGTGTCAGCTGCATTATTGACGATCGTTCGATCGTTCCAGTTAATTTGGTCATCGTACGCTGATTGTGAAGTCGTGTGAAGTGATCCATGAGAGGAATAATACCAACACGCTGGCTAGTATTTCTTTTAAAAAGTCAAGGCGTTAGTACCCTCGCGACTCCTTATAGTAACATTCGGATAAAGATGGGGGCGATCGCAAATTTTGTTTAACTAATGGAATTATTATATTTGCATCCGCGATATTATTTAAAAAAATAATCAACAAAGAAAATAAACACGTCCCGTCCCAAATTCTCCTTTTCCTACTACTACTCAATTAATAAAAATGACGAACCGGAGGGATGAACACTTTTTACACCGTCCCTCCCCAAAGATTATTCTCCTGAAAATGACGTCACATCGGGAGAAGATGAAAAATGAGAGTGGGTTGATTTTTCATACTACTTTTTTTCCTTTTGGTCTCATCGCAACACCCTATATTTTTGTTCCTTCAACTCTCCGAGGGCACATATACGTTGGTCGAAGATCATCTCCACGATGATGGGAAGGTATTGTAGGTACAAGCACGGGGGAATAATAACAACGACATAGCTAGTTGGGAGCTTTCACGGACTCGTTCGTTGCGCCCTCGTTGTTCCTTGCGCGTACCTACTAACCGATCATGGCACGACCTATTCCATTATGGCTGCTGTTCGCATAATATTCGACCGTTGCGCGTACACGAGCATATACACGTTTGTTCTTACGACAAGAGACTCGAGGGACGATGCCCTGGGGAACGTGTCATCGGGGAGCGGAAGGTGGAGACGGAGGAGGACGAAGAGGACGAGAAGCATGAGGAGGGGGAGGAGGAGGAGGCGGAGGGGGGGGGGGCGGTAGACCGAGCGACAGACACAAGGGGGAAAGGCTGAGATAGAGAAACCTGGCCATGATTCAAAAGATTCTCTCCACAGGGCGTTTTGGGGTGTCTTGCAGCTGTTCTATCTTAGGGTCTCTCGTCCTTTCGTCCTTGTATACGAAGGATTCTTCTTCTTCTTCTGCTTCTTCTTCTTCTCCTCCACCTCTCTCACTCTGGCGATTATTTCACTCGATGCTTCCGACTCCCTTTGTTGTATAATTTTTTAGACTCAACGAAAATATATACTTTTTGCTTCAATGTTTCAAAATGAAAAAGAAAAAAAAGATTCTTGCAAGCGTGATTTTAGATTAAAAAAAAAGTATCGAAAACTTCGTTATGCTTAGGTGGGATCCAATTATGAATTCGGAAGTGAGGATTATTATCCTCACTTCCGAATCGAAAGGTGCGCTTCCGAACCTCCATATAAATCAATTAGCCCTGCACCATGTGTCTCGTGCGTGTATGCTTTTTTTTCTTATTTTTTAAATTAAAACGAAGCATTTTTTGAGGAAGCGGAAGAAAAGCGTTTCTCGAAAACACATGTTGCGCGTTCGCTAACAGCAGAAGCCGAACTAGATTTTTTTCATAAATTTGTACCTCCTTCTAAAAATAAAAAAAATAAATAAAATAACCGGAAGGTATACGAGACGAGGGTAGAGAAGCCAAAATTTCCCCGAGGGCTTCGTACGGGATTTTGCCGGAGGCACGCCGAGGGGTTCAGGAAACGAGGACAGATGCATTCGCGTATAATCGCGACGCGATAATTCTTCGAGGACACTGTAAATAACAAGTACTTTCTTCAAGGTGCTGTAAAAAAAGAAAAGAAAGAGGGAGAGACTACTTGGATATACTCGTTTCCCGAGTTTCTTTGACTCATCCTCGCGTGTATTATGTTCAACAAAAGGTCTGGACAAACGCGTTTCACCATTATTCCGCATCGACCGTCTAAGATTTCACAAACGTTATGACTCCGATCATAGTGACGAACTCGTTTCTGTCTTTTCCAGTTTCTCGTTAGGCCCCTTTTTTCTTACGATACGTTTTTCTCCCTTACAATTTTGCAAATCGCACAGTGAAAAAATCAATTCATTCGATCGTGCTATTTATTTGTATTCTTTTTTTTCTCTACCGTTTTTTTTTTCAATTCAAAATATGCACGCCATATCGTCGTTAACAGATTTCGTTAAAAATCAGCAACCCGATTGAACCCTCGATTCTCATAAATAAAACTTCGTTCGTGTTCTATGTATAATATTATAGCTCGTACGAATTCGAAACGTTCGTTCGGGATTTGGAGGGTGGGCTCGCCAGACTTTTTACGAGTACCATAAGGTCCCACTCTCGGAGACCTGTATAGCTATTGGAGGGGGTAGGGAAGTTGAAAAAAGATTTGGCGAAAAGTGAGAAGGAGAGAGAAGTTGAGGGGGCTTACACAACGTGCACCGAGAATCTGAGCGAGGGTTGCCGAGATACAAACGCGTTCTCTGTCCATGGTAGAATCTTTAAGGGCCCCGAAGAGAGCACCCACCATAGTCGCCCTCGACGAGGGCTAGAGGGAGCGACAGATTGCTTGCAGCCGGTCTTATACGCTTCGCGACTGACTCTCCGCACCTTCTTCTTTACCTTCTTACATGTCCTATATATATATATATAGGATAAGGAAGGATGTTGGTATACACATATGTCTATATATATACGTATCTTACATTCTCCTCATAGTAGATTCTTTCCTCTTTCGTTGATGGTGTGCACCAGAAGGCGCGGTCGTCTCGCGACCCTTCTTGCCCTCCTTGGGAACATTTTTTTTGCTCTTGTCAAAAAAGCAGAGCCATGGAACAGAACGAAGAAGGGGGAGAGCGAGAGAGAGAGAGAGAGAGAGACCGAGAGAAAACAGTTTATTATGATGACAACGCGCCCCACTCTACGGAAAGATAAATCGATGGAATTATTAAATTTCCTTCCATGTCAATTTAGTTTGATATTAATCGTTTGAGATTACACGAGATAGCAATATCTGAGTTCAGGTGCGATGCAATGAAATATTCTGTTGTTTTCAAAAATATCTTTGTCTTGGAATGAAATAAATGTAATTTTAGTTGATTATGGTTCGATTTCAAATAAAACGATGGATACATTTGTTTACAGCCAATCAGCGATACTTTTAGGGATTTGGATATTTCACCGACTACTTTCTGAATCGTTTTATCGTTTTCTTAAGATTTCATTGAAAATTTGGATATATCTTCTTTGATGTCATATGTACGTGTGTAATAATTTTTGGAATATTTTACCACGCGGAAGTTGAGATATTTATTGGTGAAAATCAGAATTTTCGGTAGTCTCTCATAAGAGCGCGTGTTAAAAGTTGCATTTTCATCCATAAATATCTTAGCTTCTACTCGGTGAAGACTTCTAAAACTTTGCATAAATTTGTATGCAAAATCAAAGAAGCTTTGTTTAGTTTTTCAAAAAAATCTAAACAAAAGAATTTTCGCAATTTTTGTAATTATACAGCAAGTACATATTACCTTGGATGACCTTGAATTTGAAGTAACTTGTTCTTTAGTCAATTTGCAACAATTTTTCTTTATTAACTTGAGCCCGCAAACCATTTTGTATGTGATAAAAACTGAAAAATATTTTTTCGATTTTAACACTAGGTTTACGGGACCCGTCAATTTGACGGATTTCAAACTTTGAAATGAAACTCGCAAAAAACCATAGCATTAATCTTAACTATTTTGCATCGTAAATTTATAATCTCATTAAAAGGGTTTATACACACAATTATTATTTTCTTAAGCTTTATAAATTTTGAAATTTGTATGTTGTATACCTATTTCTACGGAACCCGTCAAATTGACGGGTTAGGTGATTACGTAAACAAACCTTCTCTATTTACTTCGTTTGTAAAATTATACCTCCAATAGCAAATATAAGACTGACAGAAAAGTCTAAGACGCCCCCAACTCATTATATCAATAGCGCCTCGATAAGTGACATAAAGCGAATTGTGTGGCCCGGGTGTCATGTTGCAGCAGAAGCGTGCAGCAGACTAAATGTCGTATCGAAAAGACATTCAGTTCATCTGTTAGTGCAAACATAAACAACACACACAAGCAATTTTCACAGCCGGCGATAGCCGACGTTAGGCTGCGATATGCTTTGAGTTTCGTATACCACGACTATCAGTTTGTAACAATCTCCGAAAATATCTCTAAGGCACGAGCCGGTCATCAATATAGTTGCTGCAGTGACAGTGGTAAGAACGTTTTTCGAAGACAGTGTACAAAAGTTTTGGTTATTGTAGTCTCCGCTTATTGTAAGTATTTACAATAGGGTAATTGAATTTGGGCACAGAATTTTTTACTTTCACCGATCACCCTTTTCTAGCAATCATGAGTAGAAACACGAGATATAATAAGAAATTGACCAAAATTACCAATATCAATGAGGATTGTTCTGAGATGTCCTCCGAAGAAGATCAATATGAATTAGGTGAAAGTGATGATTACAGTCAAGATTCTGAATCCACTGAAACTGGAGAAATGGAAGGATCTTCGGATAGTGAAGAAATTCAAAAAGAAATTCAATACGTATGTAAAAAATGTCCTCGATAAATATGATTATGTAGCGTTTATATTATTGTTATCATTTCCGTAATAACTTAAAAAAAATGTTGACTAATTAATATTTTATTTTTACGTGAAGCCTTACATTGTTAAACTTAGATTTAGTTTGAATAAATTGATTTTTTTAAAGTAAATACGTATTTTCATCCACCCGTCAATTTGACGGATGCTCGTAGAGATAGGTATGTAAGAAACGCCCGTAAACCTAGTGTTAATATCACGATAGAACGACCTTAAATAAAATACCTCAATAAACGGGGGACAAAAGGACATTTTCGAAATCGCGAAACTGCATTTGGTATTTGGTATCGAGCTATTTATTACTGGTTGAAAAGGAAGGCACTCGACTTATTTTCGTCGTACGAGTTCGATGACATGTGTCACGGAAGTACAACCGTGTGTCAAGGGCCTCCAACAACCCTTTAGCTTCGATGTTATATATGCGAATTATAATACACTCGGAAAGCAGTACTCTGGAAGAAAAAAAAGAAACCCGGAAGGACCAAACGCCTTTCCGCGCGATGCCCGTCTGTTGCGCACTTTCTATTTTTACATATTCGTTCATTGGGCGTTCGTCCGCGGGGTGTGTTGCGTGTCGCAATGAGCCTCGTTGTCGGTATTTTATGTCTCGAGAAAGAGAGGCTTCCGAACATTGAATTTTGTTCATCCCAAGTGCGCGTGTGGATCGTTCTCTCATGGCACGCGCTAAAAATAGATGCAGAATGTGTGGATAGAACATTTCCTGTTCTTCTTTTTTATTTTCATTTTTTTCCGACCGTTATGAAGAGACTGACAGGGTGAAAAATCTTCGGGAAGCTCCAGGCGATAAGAAGAATCAAAATTACGTCGGAAGAAGAATTAATGATTTCTTTTTTTATTTTTCACCATGGCGTAAGAATTGATAATTTTTCAAGAAATTATCATCGCACGAGTTTACTTCTTGACTAATTAATTTAATTCTCTTCGATCTGAGCCACTAAATTAAGGATTAGTCCAATTTATAGGCCATCCCTACAACTTACCGTCCCGAGTAATTTTCGCGATTTTTAATTGACGATACGAGTTTATTCGTCAAGAGTCAGTATTACAGGCGACCAGCGATTCGACATTGCGATCCGTATTTCCTTCGCCAACTAAAGAATTATGGCAAAAAGCTGCTGCGATCATTCTGTAAACACCCTGAAAACTTGATCGGTGTTGGAGTAAGTACGAATGGATGGCGTTTACGAATCGCACATCGCCTGCAACGATATATTCAAAATTTTAGAAAAAAACGACTGTCATTCACATTGTGCCATAATTCTCTATGTACCCTCAAAATTTGAACGCGATCGGTTGTTCGGTGCCGGAGGAAATACCGATCGCGTTTTCGAATCGCTCGACGCCTGCAACACCGACTCGTAAAGCATAACTATTGACCTATCATCGAGCACACGAGTACGTACAGACGTGACCGACAAGTATCCTATCTTTCATCGAGAATCTCGCGCGCGTTATCTCAAAATAGCACAGTCGAGCAAAGGGAATAACGAAGAAAAGCGAAGAAGAAAAAGTGGAAGGTAGAGAGGAAGGAGGATTCGGGAGAGTTGGTGGCATCTGTTGCATCGTGGCCACCACCAATACGACCAGGTGCTAACCACCTTCCGTATCTGGTCCTCCCTTTCGTGCATACACATTTTTCCAAGTCTTACATCCCTCTCTCCCGCTCCGATTTTATGTTACGCTTTCAAGCCAATATTATTTTCATAAGGACGTATCCAACGTTAGTAAATTCGAAAGGAGATGGAACATACGCCCTTTGCATCCTTAATGATTCACGTGCACGGCATAACGAGAAAGAGCGAGAAAGAGCGAGAAGGAGCGAGAAGGAGCGAGGGATGAGAGAGTAAAAAAAGGAAACCTTCCCCAGTGTATCCTTGTGTTACCCCCTCCTCTCGAGTCTACCCTCCATCCTCCGTATACTCACTTGCTTTAGTCCCGAGATTTCTGCCATCTGCAGCGTGCACCACCACCATAGTCCCGCCGCTTCTATTCTCTCGGTGCTGCCCCTCGATTCTTCCTCGCTTTCTCTTTCTTCCCTTCGCCACTCCTCGGGCACAACTTGTACGCACTCGCTCTCTTTCTCTCTCCCTCTCAGTGCACCTCGCACACACCACCCCGAAACAAAACACCAACAAAGAAAATTTATATTCTTTTTCCTATGAAATAATACGAAATAATACATTTTTTTTCAACGTCCATCAATATTACTATTATTGTTGTTATCGTTGTTATCAAGACAATGCAATTAAAATTACGTATAATAAGCGGGAATAAAGCGTTATAGATAGAGTACGACAAAGTCCGGAACATTTCGTGTTTATACCTACAGATTTTTTATTCGGTAGAAAACCCTTAGAAACATTTTTTATGTATATGAAAATTTCATCAAAGACCAATTTGTTTTTCGACATTTTTGAGAAAAGTTATCTTTCTCTTTTAGTTTAAAATTTGTTGAATTTATCTGCGCGACGTCATAAACAAATCTCTTTCAGTCAAAAAAAAAAAAAAAACAAGCAGGCCTAACGTTATTAACAAATTAGTTAATATTTTTCAATTTGTTATTTGTCATTTGAATATTTGTTTATTGTTCTTTGGGGCCTGATAATAAAACGGCACCGGTCGAATCACCAGACGAGCAGCACATGGTGCATATGTTTGAGTTTTGTGTGCCCCGACTCTTTGCCTCTATAATAATCGTTCCTTCGACCATAAACGTCTGTACAGGCGCATATACGCGCATATACTGGTGCGGTTGTACAGGCATTGGATTCTCATTGTCACTACAATTCCTGGTTCTATTTTAAAATGAAATATGTATGCAGATCGTCCGAGCACATCGGTATAGTACCTAAGTACATACAAAGGCTGTACTACCCTGGCTCATCGCAAGGTATACAAATTTGTATTTCGACTCTCGGCGTTTGGGGACCATCCTGTCATCACATGGCCAACATTTGAGAAACTTGCCAAATTGCATACAATAAACATTTGTTTACCGGTCCATGCAAACTCACTGTCCAGCCTGTAAATCGTATCCACCCGTTTTTCAGATTCCTCGCACGTGGGATTCGTTGCAATAGTGAAACAGCATAAAAAATTCTCAGAGTAGGAAAAATGTTATCCGTGTTCAGTCTGTATTTTTACTGGAACGTAGATTCATTCCCTCGACCTTTCTCCGGCAAATTTCTTTTCTTTTTTACACGACTGTTGGGGTTGTCGTAACTACGAATGCAATTGAGAAATTATAACGTTTATCAAGGGGGTTTCATTTACTTTTCATTGTGTGCGCCATCCCCTTTGTCGTTCCCCCATTTCTCAGCATTATCATGATTATTTTTTACGATTGTAATTGTTTTTCTCGTATTTCGTCGTCGTCGTTGTCGTCGACGGTCGTCATCATCGTCGACGCAATATATAATTATCTCCAGCTTTGACCTCGTACCACGTAATTGTCCAGACCCTTTCACTACTACCGCGAGTGGTGGTTACAAGAGTGAAACGGAAAGAAAAAATTAGCGGTGGAGGACCAGGATTAGCGACTGGGGTAGGGCTGATACCTGTCGCGCTGCCAGCGATATTTACGCCACCGCTTGTCGAGTTGCTGATTGCCCGCATTAGCACCCTTTTAATTCGAATATAGAGGACGCGTCTTCGTCACTATGCATATATTTCGCACAACCCATAGTGCGAAATATGCCATTCGATATAACTAAATTGTATCTATTATTAGTATCTGTTATTAACCCTTTGAGCTCTAAGGACGCATATATGCGTCAGCCTATGCGTCTGCGGACCACATAAGCTTGAAAGTACTCAGTTCTCAAAGGGTTAAGGGGATGATTACTGTTTTCAGTTCATAACAACTTGGATGAAAGAACTTTGAGTCTTTGATGAAAAATGCTTGATTGTTACAACCCTTTTGGAAAATTCAAAATTCATTGAAAAGAAAAAAGAAAAAATTCATTTTGGATACTCAAACCTAGTAGGTAAAAGCATCCTCTAAAAGGCATGTAGGTTCACAGGTCTAGGTACTATGTCAATTCAGTGTAACTGCGGCATTACGTATCAAGTCATCCATCCTGAAAACTGAAAGTGTTTCAATCGTCTTGTAATTTTTATGATCGATAGTGAAGCCTCGGTAAAAATTTGAAGATCAAGTGGTTGCCTAGCAATAGGGCTTCAAATTTCTACTATGTTGGATGTCACGACTACATTCCCAGGTTTTTATCTTCCCGAGAAATACACCGATTTACAAAAGTCAGGAGTGATTTTGAAAGCATGTTCTACGTACTTTAAGAATATGGTATTTGTTTTTAACAAAATTAATAAGTGTATAAAAAATTGTTAAGGTTAATGTTAAAAACGACTTTTTCTCAAAGATCGAGACCTTCGGGTTTTATAATAAAAATGTATAAAAAAATACAAATAAAAATGTATAAAATAGGAGGATTCTTTTTAAAGAAGGAAGTATAGAACGACCAAGATGGGCCGGACCTTAGCTTTCGAGATACGGTACGATTTATATGCGAGCGGAAGCTCGCTGATAAGCTTTTATAGTTTAGTTTTATAGTTTATATACTTTTATAGTTTAAAGTTTACGCATCGCCAAGCGGAAGCTATGGTGGTATCTAAAGTAAAAAAAAATATATACGCATTCTCATTTTGTTGTTAAATGTAATTTTACTCGTGATACAATTGATCGCGAAAATCTATCTTTGACAAAAAGTCGTTTTTGAACTTATTGATTTTGTTAAAAATAAATATTTGTTAAGTTTTATATAAATATTTATTGCAACAATCGCTGATAAATCGTACAATACCTATCTTGAAAACTAAGGCCCCGCCCATCTCGCTCGTCCTATACTTTTTTCGTCAGAAAGAATCCTGCTTTTTTTATACATTTTTTAAATAAAAATCTAAATTTAATCTATTTAAATCTAAATCTTTAAATTAAAAATCGATCTTTGAGAAAAAGTCATTTTGAACATTGACCTTAACATCTTTTTATGAAAGTATTCATTTTTTTAAAATAAATAACACATTATTAAAATACGTAGAAAAAGCTTTCAAAATCACTGCTGATTTTTTTAAATCGGTGTATTTCTCGAGAAGATAAATACTTGGGAATGTAGTCACGACGGCCAACATGATACACGGAGAGAATTTCTTATTAATTTTTACGGGGAAATCTCGGTAAAAATTACATAAAAAACTTGAACCCGGGATAAATGTGCAAACAGTTAAAAATTCACACTAGATTCAAATATTTTACTTTCAGGCCGGCCAGGCGACCTAGTCCTAACTAATTTTACTGTGAAGAACGTAAAAATTCTGGTGAACGCACGGAAAATTTCGGCTTTCTTTTTCAAATTTTCAAAACAAACACGCAAATTTCTCACTGTGCACCGTAGACTTTCATTTGTATCAGCCCTTTTTTCAACTTATTGCAGTAATGTAAACGTTTCACGAAAATTTACTATTAATTTGAGTAAAAATTCTTGAAAACATTTTTAATTTCTGTCACACAACAGTAAATTTTTACTCATTTCTATTAAAATGTATAATTTATTTCCTAAAAACTTGAAGAATTGCACATTTTTCACTCAGCTACTGTGATTTCACAGTAAAAATGACTTACAAATTCTTTCCGTACAGAAATTTCAAGCTCTATTGTTGTCCAACCACTTGATCTAGAAGTCTTCAAATTTTGACTGAGGCTTCATTATTAGTAAGATCATCCATAAAAATTTCAAAACGATGGAAAGACTTTCACTGTTCAGGGTGGATGACTTCGTGCGAAATGCCTCATATAGGCGGTATGTATATAAAACATCACAGAGGCGTGGAGTAATTTTTCAAAAAAAGTATCTACTCATTACGAAATTCTTTATAAAAATTTCAAATATTCGACAGTGTCGATTTTCCATCCGATATTCATAAATTTGAACGCTTCCACACGTATATGCGAAAATGAGATCGGCTTCGTGTGATCACGAAGCGAGAAAATTGAGTTGGCGGAACGAGTCGGGCGAACGACCGTTCCCGATTTCGCCTCATTAAGTCTTCTCTCTCCCCTCTCTCGCCCCTTTCTATGCTCAAAGACAAGACTCTGGTTCACCACTTAACTGCCACAGCAAATACTTTGCATTTCAAAAACAAAATAAATTCATAACCTATATAGCTTACGTGCGATGATGTACGGTGGTTTGAACGGCGCCTCTACCAGCAGCGACTACTCATACGGGGTTCCTAATTAAAAGCGTTCCGCACTCGCTTCTCCTCGCTCCTATATCCTCGCAGTAATATCTATAGATATTCCCGTTATAAATAGCGAGAAATCGATTTCTTTTGGTAAACAAGAGCCGTGCGATGGAAGTTTTACCGAGAGACTATAATAGATCGGGCGAGCGATCGAGGGCGGATGTGCTAATGTAGAATCGGTATGTTCTTTTTCGCTGCGCGATATCGTGCCAAGCGTGCATTTCATTTTAGTTTCGTCACTCGATCTTTATCTCCGTTAGATCGAATGGACGAGAAATTTTAGGAGAATTTTTAATCACAGTAATGGTCGTAATAACGATCGCTTCATTATCGTTATTATTATTATTATTATTATTATTATTACAGTTATTATTATTATTATTATTATTATTATTGTCAATAAGATTGTTGTCAGTAAGATACCTATATTAATGGTTAATAATGAAAATATTGGTGAAAGTGAGACGGAGAGAAGTTGATCGGTCGTTTGGCAGGATCGGATCGTCGCGTATGTATATATGTAGGTAAGGTACCTACATTGTAAATCCCACGCTCGATTCTTTCGGGGTTCGAGCTAACCAAGGATGTTAAGAGGAATAGTTTTATCCCGATGGTAAGAAAAAGTCGGGGGCGTGAGAGAGTAGAGCCACGAATATATGGCAGAAGGAAAAAAAATACGAAGAGGGTGGGAGCAAGGAAAAGAAGATAGAGATCAAGTTTTTTTCGAGGATATAGGTACGAAGATCGGAGGGGAGAAAGAGAAAAGAGGGTACCGCAGAAGGATATAGTAGAAATTGTTCTTCCGAAGGATCAACCGGCTAATACGAAGGGCAGCTGTGATCTTTTGGGCCAGCCCTGCTTGCGGCGTGTCGGTCGCAACCCCTTCTTCCTCGTCCTCTTCTGTTTCTTCCGACAGGAAGAAGGAAGAAATCATGTCCTCTTTCTGTTGTTTTTTTTTCTCGTGTACTACCATTCGCCGCTTCCTCTCTTGGCTGCGTGTCTTCTTGTATTTTTGTGCCTCCCCCTCTTCTTTCGTAACCTTGCAGCATCGGTATAAAGGATTTGCGGAACGATCGGAGGGGAAAGAGACCGGGTAGAGAGGGTGAAAAAGGGGTGGGCTCGAAAGAACAGCAGTAGTTCGATCGTGGATGCATCGGGACCCGATGCACCAGCCTCTATATCTTTGTTTCGCGAGAGAGAAAGGAAGGGAGAGAGAAAGATAGATCGAGCGAACGATCGATCCAGAAAGATCGGCCGATCGTGAAACACCCGTAGGCGCAGGTGGGTGGAAAAAATCATACTTGGGCTTAGATAGCCATTCGACAACTGCGAAATATCGAAGAAAAAACACACGATTCGACAGATTTTTATAAAACTTTCGACATAATGAGCGTGTATTAATAATAATAATAATAATCCAGATATTCATTTTTTACGATACTTACCTTCAATTTTCAGTTTAATCGTGTCTAATATGTCTTCGTTCAGAAATTGCAGGTTAGGCTTTTTCCATATCTCATCCTCGCGAAATATAAAGCAAAAGAAGATTTAGTGAGTAATCTCGAATGAATTTTATGTCAATGAAGGTTCATTAATTTTCTCGCGATAATTACTACATATAGGCACGTATAATCTGAGAAAAATAAATGAGTACGCTTTGAAAAATAATATTATAATAATATATTGAGAGGAATAATAATGTAAATATATAATTTCTTACGAATCGGGTCTAATATTGCCAATTTAATCTAAAATATTAATAAGCTCCCTGACAATCTGCGATGTCTCTGTTCGAAAATTGCTTACCAGCGGATTCGAATATCACGCGAATTTTTTCCTGCCTCGTTCTCGAAGCAGGTGCGTGTATTCCAGAACGAGTTCGACAGACCAGGAAATTCTGAACTTCCTGTTCTTCTCACTCTCCCTCCTCGATCTCTCTCTCTCTCTCTCTCTCTCTCTCTCAAAATTGAACCTTGGCGAGAGTAAACTTCTTTCCCTCGTGATCGTGCAGATAGCAGAAAAATTTCAGAAGAAACGTCGCATGAAAATCCAAAAGAGAAAAATATACGAATGAAAACTACATGCAAAATAAATTTATACAAGTCGAAAGAAAGTTCGGATGGAGATTTACACGATACTTTCGCGTTATTTTCGATTATTTACAATAATGTTATTAATATTTGAAATATGCAAAATTTTTGACATTTAAAAAACAAGGAATGAGTTAATTATTTTTTGCAAAATGTACGTTACAGCGCATACTGATACTCACTCTTTTCATAGAGTATTTTCTTCGTGTCAAATTAACCCAAATTAAACCGGATAATTTCAAGTTCATTCTTAATTCGATTACTATAGAAAATATATTTTTAAATAGCTTCGAGAAATGAAACATAAAGCCTCGTACGAAAAAAGACTGTTGTTTAGAAAATTTAGATTCGTTAACGTAAAAACTATCCTTGAATTCTAGCTTTATAATTAGTTCAGGATCATTAAAGAACGTAACGAAATTAGTTCATTCAATTATGAATAAAATTAGTCGAATGGTAGTTTCTGACTACTAGTAGAGAAAATTCGTATAATTTAATGTTCACAATTATTGTTTTATTAGCCAAAGTGAAATGTGAGAATGGTGGCTAAAGCAAATAGCACGTTGCGCCGGATGTTCAAGTATGAATTGGTGGAATGAGCGATACAGGTATGCCTAGATTACTATACAAATATGTTTGCCCCGGATACGCATATACATACGTAGTATTTCGTCCTCGTCCTTGCACAGGAATAATATATATATATGCAATGTACGTATGTATACATATATCGTCACGAAGATGTATAGACGGGAGGAAGAGGAGTATGAGGACAACGTCGAGTCAGGTAGTAAGGTGGGTCTCGTTTGGTTGGGTTAGGTGCATACAGCGTCAATATAGCGCTGGTATAGCAGCGTGGGAAGGTCCGGCAGCTGAGAGCCTCGGGGGCTGCTGCTCTAACATCGTCGGAGCGAGAGAGAAAAGCTCCCGAAAAAGCAGGCGGCCGCTGTTGTCCCCCGCCTTCGACCAATATTCCTGTTTCTGTTCCGGCGCGTCTCTTCTGCTTCCTCGTGTTCCGTGGAATCTCCCGTCAGGATCACGATATAGAACGAGAAGTTCACCCAGTGGAGCAAGTTGAAATTGCGTTCGAATAAACGAGCCGGAGATGCGACTTGATTTTTTATTATGTCGAATATTTTCCTATTAATGGAAATTAAGTGTGCATTTTTACACGGAAAGAATTTTTAAGTAAATTTTATTGTGAAATCACAGTAACTGAGTGACAAATGCAAAATTCTTCAGGTTTTTAGGACATGAATTGTACATTTTAATGGAAATGAGTAAAAATTGACTGTTGCGTGACAGAAATTTTAAATATTTTCAAGAATTTTTATTGAAATTAACAATAAATTTTCGCGAAACGTAAACATTACTACAATAAGTTGAAAAAAGGGCTGATACGAATGAAAGTGTACGGTGCACATTGAGAAATTTGCGTGTTTGTCTTGAAAATTGAAAAAAGGAAGCCGAAATTTTTACGTTCTTTACAGTAAAATCTGTTATTGCTAGATCGCCTGGCTGTAATCCATGAACTCTATGTATCGCGTGTAAAAATTATGCTACGTGCTAAAATTTTTACATGCTTGAAAGTAAAATATTTGAAACTATTGTCAATTTTTACTGTTTGCACATCGATCACCGGGTTTAAGTTTTTATGTAATTTTTACCGAGATTTCACCGTAAAAATTAATAAAAATATTCTCTCCGTGCATCAGTTGCATTATGTACGATATGCAATTATTTCCTGAAATGCAAGACGCATTTGTTCCCAGATAGATCGTCCCTGAAAGCGAATGAATTTAGTGCTGATATGTTTTTACATTATAAGGCATTTCAAATGTTTAACGGTGGAATTAGATTCGTTTCGACTTTCATGAAGTAATTACCGATGCAATTTTCGAAGCCATCTATCTTTTAAGGAGTGAGGTCTAGTTGGAAAGGCAAAAGTTCTTCCGTATAAAAGATATATATTTAGTATAAACATTATAATTTTTTGAAAGAAATATATTTAGAAATAAGCCGTTATATATCAACGGCCGAAGACGCTGCAAAAAAAACAGATTTTGCGGTGATCACTCCCGCGCTGCAACGGATTATCTGAAACCAACAAAACAGGAGAGAATCTTTAGTTAATGACATAATGTTCCGGTTGAACGAAGGGTTTTGAAAAATTTCCATTTTTTACAAAATGGCGGACGTTGAAAGTAAAAAATGTTGTTGTGACCAAAATTTCACTTACATTTTTTACTATAAAAAAAATAATTGTTAAAAATAAATCCTTCGTTCATCCGGAGGACAACTATATATAGAAGAAGTGATATAAATTTTAACCCGATCGGTAAAGCCGTTCTCGAGTTACAGTGATCACCGACTTCGAAAACATGGTTTCGAGAAAAACGAGTGTAAATTTTTACCTACTTACTTTGTATGGCTCTAACACGGCTTCCTTCAAAGTTATGGATTTCGGCGAATAATGGTCCGATTTAAATGCAATCAGTCGGAAAATACTCGTAAGATATTGCACTTTTAAAAAATGAAAAACAATCGATTTTCTGAAAATTTCAACTAGACCTCCCCCGTTAAGTTATAATAATAAAAATAAAATTGATAACCGCTCTTCAAATCTTTATCCTGCATGATTTAACTCTACAATGATTAAAGGAAAAACGGTTATTATTCGATGGTCTCTCAATTACACAGGAGAACATCCAATACTCCATCTGAAAAAACCGTTACAGATCCAGTCGCGCAGATCTCGTGTTTCCCACTTGGAGATAACCGACGGGGAAAAGGTGCAAAAATGCTTACCTACTCTTTATTTGACCAAATATTGACTCGTACTAATGTTTATTTTTTCGCGGGAATCCCAATACTTCCAAAGTCACGCTGAATCGAATGAATCGGTCACACGATTGAAAGCAGCAAGCTGCGCAAGAATTTCTTTGCGAGTGAAACTTATAGAATACACGAGGGGTCCTCGAGTCAGCTTGATCCTACATATTTACCTTGAAGCTTAGGCTGCTTCAAGATATTCATGCAATGAACAGTTCTGGGGTGTTGAGACGATTGATTCGTCGCGGGAAGAGCAAGCTTTTTTTCTTCTCGATTCTTCTCCGACCTCGTGGGATAAGATACAACGATCGAAGAAGGAAAAGTGTATTTTTCATGAAATTCAATGGTTTGTACCCCTCTCCTTTGTTTGATTACACATTAGACAATTCAATAAAATGATAAGGTAAATATAATATTTATACACACCTGTGTTAAATCGTAAAATGTTCGAGGAGAAAATTACAAATCAGGTCGATAGAAACGAATGCATTGAATTATAAGAAAAAATTGAATCGCGTTAATTGTTATCAACTAAATTTGGTAAAACATAGTTTTGAATACGATGTGATCCACGGGATGCAGGACGCTATGGCGACATCCTGTTGGACCCTCCGAAATATTTCAATGGCCAGCGTGAGAAGGGCGGTGAATTAATTGTTCGAGTTCCTGTTCAAACAGTGGGGTTCAAATAGTTCGGAAGGTGGATGAGAAACGACAAAGAGAGAGGAGAGAGGGAGAGTTTGAAGAATGCGCATAAAGAAAAAGGAGACTAATCCTTTACTCGCACGCTCAAGCAAACGTCTTTTTCTTATTGTGCCTTTCTCGCACCTAACTCGTGGTGGAGATTTTTTTGAGGTCAACGGGACGTAGACGCGAACGAAAAAAACATGAATCGAGCTTATTTTATTTTTCTTAACGTTGCTACTCGATAAACCTGCTCAATATGTAATTGAAATAAAATAAATTAAATGCCCTGACAAATTGCTCGATTTTACACCCGATAATAAGTTTGAATTTCTAATTACTAATTAATGAAACCGGTGTGAAAAAGGGGTGAAGAGAGGGTAAGAAAAAGAGGGTAGAGGGTGAGGAAACAGGAAACTCGCCCTTCATTCTTCTCTCTGTGCCGTCTTCCTTCATTTCTCGATAAACGCATGCCCCCCTCCCGAGTCGTTTTGGCTCGCTCGCTGACGGGCCGCTTTTCCTCCATATCGAGGGGGGCGAGCACCATCGCAAGGGCCCGGCGAAAAGGCGCGTAAAAAAATAATAATAATAAGTGCTTCCTTCCTTTGGGCATTCGTACACATATTTAAACACACCTACGTATGCATATACGCATGTATTTATATATATTTGTATTTAAGGTGGATCCTGCATCTGGCCCGGATCCAATCGCTGCGACGTTTGAGGCCCCCGGGAATCGAACCTGGCGCTCTCCTCGATCCTACCATGCTCTCGTCGTCTCATCTTTTCGTTGGCACACACATGCACGTGGAAGCGGAAACATCCGGAATACGTTTTATACATCCCATTGGCAGTGTGTGATATGCTGCATGGCGCCACTGTCGCGTGAAACGCGCTCGTGAGCTCACGACCCAATGAACAAAAAGAGGATAGTGGCCACGAGTGAAGCTGTGTGTGAAATGAGAAACATAAAAAGGACTCTACCTATACGTATATATGTAGGTACATGTAAGCGCGAGACGGAAGTGGCCCGTAAAGCGGGACGTCCCGACCACCTTCGCTTCCGGTGTATTGAGACCGAAACACGACCACCTTCTCTTCTTCTCATCTCTCGTGACCCCTTCAACATATTCCCTTTGCCCGGCATATCGTGCTCTCTTGCATTTTCCCCTTCTCGCCTTTCCCAACCATCGGGGCACACGCGTCTTGCCTTCTCGCCTGTTGTACTTCCTCGTAGGTATGTACGTACTCGTAGATCGACGTATCTACGATCTATGGACAAACGATAACTTCTTCTATTGTTTACAAATTTTTTATCCAACAATAAATAACATTTGGAAGAGAGGAGTTTTTTAACTTTGTAACATTATTATAAGATTTTAACGAACGAGTTACTCTTGTGGCTCTTAAATTTTGCTTTTTTTTATTTTCATAAGAAAAATGAGTTCTTATCGATTAAATTAATCAGGGATTGATATCACACGATTTTCCTTCGGTTCACATTTGCAACAGTTTTTAAATTCCGACTCTTCCCACTACGAGACGCTTGATTAATCATTAAAAACGGTGAGATAAGTGTGTAATTCCTTGACCTTCGTAATGGTGAGTGTTTCAGCTCCGTAGAGCTCAAGCTTTAATCGCAACCCCTTGCTCCGGTTAAGGCAGTCCTATCGTTACAGCGTTTCCGTTAGATTTCACTGAAAATTTGCAGAAACGTTCTTTGATGTCATATGTATATGTGTGTAAAATTTCAGGGGCCTTTATCGACTCAAAAATCAAGATATTTATTCTTGAAAATCGTCACTTTTCGCAATCTCCCATAAGAGCCCGTGTTAAATATCGCAACATTATACAACGAATATCTCGATCTTTTGGTCGATGAAGCCTGTTGAAATTTTGCACACATTTTAATATGACATCAAAGAAGCTTCGATTAGTTTTTATAACAAATCTTATCGAAAACAAATTCATGATTTTGTTTATTATATAACAAATAAACTTTCCGTAGGATCTATTTGAATTTTGAGTATGTTGTTCTTTAGTTGATTTGCAACAACTTTTCTTAATGCACTTTAACGCTTGGTCCACTTCCAATGTGAGAAAAAACGGGAATAAAATTAAGGGATACGACTCCTTTCGATATCGAACTATTTTGATCTCATTATTGTTTAAGGTTGTTGACCGAATGTTTAAAATAACGATGTTATTTTAAACAAAGTTGCAAAGATGATTAAATAAAAGATTTATTTGAAATAATTCTGTAATTTTAGACAGTGTTTTATTTATTATTCCATCGAATGCGTCGCGATCGCGTTTCTTGTCAACATTTAATTTTACTAATTGTAAGTATCGGTTTAAAGAAGATTTAATAAAATTTACTATCACAAGGTCGGATCTTTAAGGGCATTCTAACGATTACATAAGGACTTACTCGAATTTAACCGACGGGGCTCCAAAAGTGAAATGCTATCGGAAACCAGGACTAGAGCGTTTGGAGCATAGAAATTGATAGTGTTATATTGCCGTGACTGCATTTTGTGCGAAAAAGTGTCGATTGATGATAAGCGAACGGGCATGATATAGAAATGATTTCATCTTGTTTTTTATTCAAAAATACAACAAGTTTGTCCATTTCTGTTGGCCTATATACAGGGTGAATTTCATAAGGTGTAACAGGCTTTATTCTAAGGTAGATGAGATCAATACAAACAAAAGTTGCAAATATACATTAGGGATATTTTTAATAATTTACGAGATATAAATTTTTAAAGTTGGTCCAATCAGAGCGCGCCGAGAAGCGTTGGAGCCGCCCACCCCCGCCCTAGCCGTAAAGATAGCACAGTGAAGGACGTTACATTTCGGGTTGCAAAATTCAGAGCAGTCAATTTTATTGATTATATTATTACACAGTCATTTTTATTTTTCGGACGTTGGTTGCTAGGGCGGAGAGTGGGCGGCTCCAACGCTTCTCGGCGCGCTCGGCAAAATTCAGAGCAGTCAATGCCCGAGAAACAAAAATGACTGCGTAATAATATAATAAATAAAATTAATTGCTCTGAATTTTGCAACCTCAAATATAATGCCCTACACTCTGCTATCTCTACGGCTAGAGCGGGAGTGGGCGGCTCCAACGGTTCTCGGTGCGCTCTGATTGAACCAACTTTAAAAATTTATATTTCGCAAACTATTAAAAATACTCCTAATGTATATTTGTAACTTTTGTTTGTAATGATCTCATCTACCTCAAAATAATGTTTGAGACAGCTTATGAAACTCACCCTGTAGGTACTACCCTTGCGGTACGCTTATGCCTGTTCTCCAGAATTTGTTCATTTCCTGCCCTTGTCTCTTTCTTCTTCGTGCGTATTTCATTCTTTACGTGCTGCAATTCGAACATTTTTCAAAATCCTTTGCCCACCTTGTGTCGTTACGATGGCGTGCTTGTGGCTACGTAAAGAAGATTCAGGAGAGGAAAAATAATTATAAAAAATAAAAAAATAAACGAAATGTGTAAGAAAACATAACATGTCGAGAAACAGAAGGAAGAGAACCGATGAATAACATATTTATATATATCAGAGATTCCCTTTGTAGTTGCTCTGCCACGCGGTCTCAGAAGCCACGGAGTAGAATTTGCTGTCGACGAAGAGGAAGACCGAGAGCAATACAGGGTCGGTGTTTAATATACGTATAAAAGGATAGAGAGAGAAAGAGAGGACGCGCGCTACAACGAACAGGAGAACGCGGTCGAGCGGTACGCGACACCTGCTGCGGGCTCGGATTTATCTGTGGCAAACCAAAGGGGGGAGAATCGAGTTAATTAGGTATTGCGTTCAAAAACCGACAACAAACTAACAGCAGCGTCCAGCTAGCGGTAGAACGAAGCGATATATTGACCATCTTTTCCCTCTTTTCCACTCGTCTATTTTCCTACATATCTCATTCCCTTCTCCCTCATCTTCACTTCACCATGTATTTTCCAAGTTTCTTTAAGCGGTTACCATTAATAACATATTGGACTTGGTTATCCGGAATCGTAATTGAATTATTGAGGAATAAATTTTTGATACGATCGTTCGACATAGAAAAATTGCTCATAGATACGATATACTGTTAAACTCGTAATACGAATTATATTTAAATAAGGACATCGTTGAAGCCCTTCAAAACGTTCGCCATATATCTTGCTTGCAAGTAAAATTGAATTTAACCTTTTTGTTTTTTCTAAACAATCGATTTCTCTACAAAATTGCTCACAAAAGAATCGATTCGTCGCAATTCCGTTTTAGTGAAAAAAATGTTTGTCCTTTGAATGGCTACTTCAACGATCTCGTCGTTTTTATCCTTCAAAAGTGAATAAAACTTCTTTTCGATAAACGCGACAAGTGTCTTGTACTCACGATCGGGTTGTATGCGTGTGGGCTCTCTCATTGTGCGGTAACTTTCCCTTCTTTTCCATTTTCCCCCGTTATTTTTGTTTATGACAAAAAAAAAGAAGAATTTGTCGGACAACCCCGTGGACTTCCGGTCGCGTGGCACGAAAAATCCGCAGTTTCCGTGTGCGTGCTTCGTTGGCGGGCTTGTTTCGTTTTATAAAAAAAAATATTTCGAGTTTGGATTACGATAAAGCCAGCCGCACCGGCCTGTCTCACTTTCATTGTACAATCCTGAGAATCTTTCTATGCATTTTTACCATAACAATAAGACAGGTATCGTTATACGGACGGGACAGAGACGCACGCCGAGCGTATTGTCCGAAAAACGCCGCTTTCCCACAAACCATACGACGACTACGTGTCGTACGTGACGCGAATTAATCTCGCTAATGAATTTCAACCCGAGAGTATTCGAGTTTGATGCACTCATGATTTACCTCGAGAAGAACATTAACGTAAGGCCAACAATCGTCGCGAATGTTTTTACTAAAGTTGCTTTGGAAGTTGAAAACTTGCGAGCGATTAAAAATCTGGAAAACAATTTAAGCGACTACACGTGGCTGCTCTCCTTCCTCAAGCGGGTTCTCTACTCGTTCGAGGTGGACGGAAACGCACGTGCTGAACAATTTGATAAAAGGTACACGGAGAAAATTTGTTATTAATTTTTACGGTGAAATCTCGGTAAAAATTACATTTAAAAATTGAACCCGGTGATAAACGTACAAACAGTTAAAAATTGACGCTAGTTTCAAATATTTTACTTTTAGGCATGTAAAAATTTTAGCACGTAGCATAATTTTTACGCACGCTACACAGAGCTCACGGATTACGGCCAGGCGATCCAGCCCTAACTGATTTTACTGTGAAGAACGTCAAAATTCTGATTAACGCACAGAAAATTTCGGCTTCCTTTTTTCAATTTTCAAAACAAACACGCAAATTTCTCAATGTACACCATACACTTTTATTCGTATCAGCACTTTTTTCAACTTATTGTAGTAATGTTTACGTTTCACGAAAATTTACTGTTAATTTCAGTAAAAATTCTTAAAAAAATATTTTAAATTTCTGTCACGCAACTGTAAATTTTGCCTCATTTCCATTAAAATGTATAATTTATTTCGTAAAAACCTGAAGTATTGCACATTTGTCACTCAGTTACTGTGATTTCACAGTAAAAATTACTTAAAAATTCTTTCCCTGTAAAAAATGCGCAGTGCCTGTCCGACAAGCGAGATAACCCTTTCGAAGATGGCGATATGATTTTATGGAAAACCGGAAGTTTATCAGTGACTCGGATAGTAGTTGTAGGAAAGATACGTTTATATTTATATATTTGTTTACGTTAACCGGATGCCGGATGGATATCGTCTGGTATCGATCGAAAGAACACATTTTTCAAATTAATCGTCAAGTAAGAGATGACAATTTATTTAATAAGATGATAATAACTTTAAACAATAATATATATACCTATATGTCTTGTTGTTATAGAAAATCCGGCAAAAGAATATTGATAAACATTTGCCTGGCCCCCACGTGGATGTCAAAGATTCTCTTGATCATCAAGAGCAAGCCCATCTTTGCATTTTTTAACCCGTTGACGAAATATGTTAGTAAGGAACCGAAGGATTGGGAGAGAAGGATCACAGACGAAAGGAGGGTACAGGCTATTAATTTTCAATGATTCAAGGAGCAGCAACAGCAGCAGCAGCAGCAGCAGCAGCAGCAGCAGCAGCCCAGAACGGCAGAAGGCCGGCTGTGCGGCGATCGGCCAAGAAAATCCTCAAAAGTCAGGCTGCTGTTACTTATGCTGGCCTCCTTCGTCCCTTTCTTTCGTCCATCATTTTTTTCTCTCTCTCCCTCTCTCCCTCTCACTTAGACGCTCATCAGAGAACTTTTCGAGCGTCTTCTTCTTGTTCGTCGTTGCCGCTGCTCCTGCTGTACTCCCTGATGCCCCGAAGAGCAGCAGCAGCAACAACAGCAGCAGCAGCAGCAGCAGGCTTCTCCTTGCGCCTCGCCTCTCCAGAGGTTATATGGATTACTATACGTCTATATATATTCTTACACTCGTCTCGCTCTCTTTCGTAACCTTATCTCTTTCTCTCCTTCTTGTTTCTCCATGTGCGAGAGGAGAAAACCCGGAGAACAGATGCTGCTTCTTTCGGACGATCTGCAGCAGGTAATCCGGACCTCATCCCCTCCCTGTCCATCGTTTCTCGTATTTCTGTTATTTATTTTGCTTCGCCCAGATGCAAATCAATCGTTCCAATACAGATTTTACAAAAATTCGATGAAAAAAGTTACTATCGATGAAAGTTCTTTTCCTTCAAGATACAACAATGAAGATCACAATTCCGTAAGACCCTAACTCATTCATCCATTCTGGTCAATCGCAATACAGTAAACTTCTGTTTATCCGAATCGCGTTTATCCGAAATCCGCTTTATCCAAACAATTTAGACGATTTTTTGTTCATTGTTCACAACTTTAAAAATATTGCCGCAACAAAAGTTTCTCAAGCCAAAAAACAAAAAAAAAAACATTACAGACTTTTTTACCAAAAAATAAATTCTAATGAAGCGCCCTAGAACTTCACCGTCCATAAGTTAAAAGTTTTTTGTTTTTTTACTTTAAATTTCCTTTGAGTAATCTCTAGGTTTGTTTCCATAATTTTGTAGTTAATTTTCTCATTCAAAAAAGTAGGTAATAAAATTCAAACTCCTGTTTTTTTCCCGCTGCCAAATAAGGCGGATTTTTTCTGTAAGAACGCAAAATAAACGAGCTTTGTTATCCCGCATTTAAAAACTTTGAGTTTTCAATCATACTTTAGCGCCTTTTTAGCACATCAACACAAATTTTTCAGTCAAAAACATGCAGGCTTATTCACAACCATATCAATAGCATTCTACGTACGCACGTTTTACGATCATATTTCGCGGTATTGACGCAATTCGGGGTGTTTCACGCGGGAAAGCAGGGAACTTCGGCTTATCCGAAATTTTCGTTATCCGAACCGGCCACCGCCCGATCGTTTCGGATAAACGGGAATTTACTGTATATTGAAAACCCCCACCTCTTAAACTATTTGTGTGCCTATGTAAAAAGTTTCGATTCATTAGTGAGAATTTGTGGAAGAATTGAGACGACTAGAAATATTATTTGAAAAATTAAAAACCCGATAAAATCGTGAATTCTTTAGCAGCTGTCTGATTTATTTGATTCGTTTGCTCATTAAATTGTGTTGCTTGTAAATCTGTGAATAATTACTCAAGGTTTTCTTGTTGTATCGCAGTCTACTTAATAATTCGAAAGATACTAGTTAAGGGTTGGAACCTTAATGAAACTTTAAGGTAAGAACGTAATATAGTTTATTAAGACTTTAACGAGATAACAGAAGCACAGATTTCTTGGGTCCTTCTATAAATTTATAGGTAAGTAGAGCAGCTTAGCCAACATTGTTTTGGTGTTTTGCCCTCCAAATCTGGTTAACATTATTTCCCAAACTTGTAGATTATTTTTTGAAAGTAAGTAACTTTAATTCGCAAAATTTGGCTGACAGGTTGTAACGCGTTACAAGGTGCCCCACATATTTGTAACACGTTGCAATTTTCCCCATATATTTAGGATATGCGGTATAAATGATTTTAAGTATCTCACAACTTCACTTTTTTCTATTGCGGAATGAGAAAATACAAAAGAAAGTCTGATCGCCAATAATAGGCATTGTCATTTTATTTGTGACAAGTTTTAGTTCACTTGTCACACCATATATAGTGATCAGGGATGGTGACATGCGCCGGTTTCTGTTTTTTTTTCTAACATAAGTGAATATTCAATGTTGTTGAAAAGTAACGCTTAATTAAAGGTTTGGACGAACTTTCGGTTCGTATTTTCGCGCCGTGGTGTTGTGGCGCACTCTATGCGCTCTAGGTTTCTGAGTTCTTTTTTTCTTTTCGTTTTTTCACTGCGATGAGACGCTTGATTTTCCCTCGTTTTTTGTATCAAGCGTCTTTTATATTCCAGATATATTGTTCCGACAAATATATATTGTTTTTCGTAAGATACCGAGTTTTTTACTTAGCCGAAATACCTAAATCCAACAAATGTTTATTCCCAAATGGGTTATCCTTATTTTATAATTAAGCGCTGATTAGTAAGGAGTTCTTCGCCTCCACTCGATTCAGTCATTTGGTTAGGCTTATAGTCCCCAGTTGATAAAAAGCATTTATCAAATTTTTCACTACACCAACAAAAAGCGTAGCCATAGAATTTAACAAGTTTCGAGTGATTAGCATTGTAATGATTCATCTATTTACGGTAATTTGTCGTGGTAGAATTACTATGAGCACGTCAATAGAACTAGTATCTTTCCGTCTTAGTGAAGCAACGGTAAGGTTCTTTTAGTTTCAAAATTTACGTAAGTGTGCGACGTTTTTTTGAGAGATTTGTAATTTTTGGTTCGAAAAAAAGCAATAATGGGAGCCGAAATCCCTCTCTATTCGAGGCGATATGCAACTTTTGGCATTACTTTCGGATGACTGCGACTCCCGAGTCGAAGTTTTTACTGCTCCTTTTAAGAGACAGTGTAACTAGCGACGAGCTAGTTGCACTTCGAAAACTGGATCCGTAAATTGTCCGACACTGAGCAACCTATCGCCTTAAAATTTAGAGGGTACATAGAGAATCGTGGCATAAAGTGCATGACAGTTTTATTTTTCCAAGGCTTTGGAAAATTTTTTGCAGGTTCAGTTACCACCGGAAAATTTTTTCCAAAATTTTGGAAAAATAAGACTGTCATGCACTTTATGTCATAATTCTCTATGTACTCTCCAAATTTCAAGGCTATCGGTTGCTCAGTGTCGAACAATTTACAATTCCCGTTTACGGATCCCGTTTTCGAAGCGCAAGTAGCTCGTCGCCAATTACACTGCCTCTTAACCTCCTAGACTCTATTTCCTTTGTAGCGCTCGAGCCACCACCCTGCCCTCAATGCAAATGCGCCCTCCAGCTCGAATCTGGCCTCATCGTGGACCCTTCACACCCTACGTTGAATCCCAAGCTCGAACAATCGGACTCTCCGGACCCTCCTCACAATCCCAACTGTGCGGGACGACCGTCCGCGATCGAAATGTTAGGCACCCTCCGTACACCCTTCGATCCCTATGTTGTCTCAAGCCTATTTCTAACCGCTCTTTCAACCTCCGCATCAGGTATTTAGAGACTTGAAGAGAATAAGTAATCAGCATTTTGTCATTAAAACAATTATAGTTAAATTTGTCGATCACCTTTGTTTAAAACCCATTCCTCATAAAATATATAATTTTCATGCATCTTTATACGCATACGTACAAACTTTTTTTCAAAAGAAAATAGCTATTTGATTTTATATATCAATATCAACTGTTAAGGTATAAAATGCAGGGAGTTGTAACAATAATAAAAATTACGGATAATTACTTTTTTTTGTATATACAAGTAAGTTTCAGTTTATAGTTATTATATTTATTTATACATAGTCGGCTTATTGCAAAAGATCACTCACTGACATAAACCAAACTTTGACAAAAGCCGTTCACTACTTTTACCCGAATATTCGGCTTTATCGATAAATCGTATGTATGACTTACATAAAGTCGATAATTACGGTTTAAATGTTCTGACAATACCTAGTATTAACTGCTTTTCTTACAGGTTGGTTTATGCCACTTGGTAATATATTGTACTAAGCTGACGATATATATGTCTGTGCATAATATATGTATTATATCTTGCTCGTCCATCTACCTCATCTCATTTATTAAAATAAATTTATATTTTTAATAAATATATGAAGTTATTAATGCGCATTAATTCCTGTTTCCCCCTCCATAGACCCCCCATACGGAAAGTGGGGAGGGTCTTTAGTAGGTTAAAAGAAGGGGTCTGGAGGGTTTGGGCGAGCGCGCGGAGGAGGGTCTCTGGTTGGTTATAGAGGGTCCACGAGACCCTCCGCAACTCCTTCGTTGACTCAAAATGTAAACTTTCTGCCATTTTCGAGGGTCAACGGAGGGTCCACATATACCGTGCAGCATACGTGCGAACCCCGCCTGGACCGTCGCCACTCCGGTCGGTTCGAGTTATTCTCGAAGCACCCGAAAATTTCGACTCGGGCTGTGTTCTTGAACTTTCAAATTGGGCAACTTGTGCAAGTATCTATTATACAAAAGTATTTGAATAATTGGGCATGAACGTGAACTAACTATCGTGCTTCGAGTACTCGCTCAATATCGAGTAGCTTAAACAGGTATCTACTGCCCAGCTGTAATTTATAACGTACATTAAAATGCAGACTTTGCATTCCATTTACTTGGTTGTCTTAGAATAATTATGTTTCGGATTAATAAAATAGAAATTTGTTTCTGATTTTTAAACAATTTATTTAGTAATTAATGAGTGTGTATAAAATTTTATCTGGCTTTTTCTGATGGACCGATCAAATTCAAATTTAAGTCAGATGAAACAAGAATATTATAATCTTTATTTAAAACAATTTCACTATATCGATAAATGAATTAATTATTATTTAATTCGGGTCAATATAGATTGGATACAAATTTGTACAAATACAAATACACCTGGAATGACTGAAATGAATTTGCGACGACTTTAAGGCAATATAATAAAATCCTGCTGTAAAACGCGCGAATGAATGCAATTAACTTTGTTGGAGATGTACCGAGTGTTCCTCGAATCGCCTTGTTATCGAGCAAGGAATCTTTCGCTATTAGGTTTTGATCGATCATGACACAGGACCGTTGAGCAATGGTCTGATATCACGGAAATTTTATTACAAGCTACGTAATTTGGGGGATTTAGGAACCTGGCCAGCGCCGCTCGAAACTCTATTCATACATACCTATAAAATATTCTTTATAGTAGAATCACACAGCTTACTTCTACCTATATATTCGACTCGTCGAATGGAAACCGTCGATGTAGAAGAAGCGTTTGAAATGTTACGAACAGCCCGGGGAATAAATATTATGTACGAAAGAACGATTGGTTTCCACTTTCCACCAATACACGAGCGATCCACTCGAATCATGAAAATTGGAAAAAACAAATTACCGAGGCTCGATATTTGTTATGTTTCGAGAATATTGCGAGAACGATGAATTTGTGACAGTATGAATTTAGACATGAAGACAAAATATCTTAATGGTTACTCGCTTCGTCCAACAGTGGAAAATGTAATGTGAAATATTCGCGTCGAAGTCAAGAAGATTAGCTTGAATTCTCTCGCCGGAAATACCTAATACCGATATAATCCAGAGCGGGAGGCATGTAACATTTTTTCTAAAAATTTGTGTCAAAACGAAAATACGCAATATTTATTTATTGTAAAAACATGACTTGCAAAATTGATTATCCGACTAGCTTCTTATAAGTTAATATTTGAAGATTCGTTGATAATGTTTAACTTGGGGGGGGGGGGGGGGGGGTAAAAACTTGTCACGTATTACAACTCAACCCGCATTCGGTGTAGTTGTAACAGCCTTGGGGCATGTAGTAAGTAACAATAAAATACACCAAAGTACACGCTCAAGTTATTTATGTTTATACAAACCTCTTTAAAAAGTATTAAAATTTATAAAAATATAAAAAGAATGTGGGTCTTGGATCTCTCTTCATAAAGCATTTAAACCAATGAGGCCCTGCCATATTATTTTTGTGCCATAAGGCAGGTATATTGTTTGCATCAATTTTAACAGCACATTGATATACCAACTTCCTGGCATCCGTTGGTAGTAGTCCAAAATAAGTATTTGCACACGTCAATAAGCACAAAGATATTTCTTCTTCTTTTTCTTCTTCTTCTGTAAATAATAATCTAAGTTGTACATAGTCAACAAATGGCGATTCATTGTTTTTTCTGTTCTTTATGTACACTACCGGCGGAAAGTTTCCGGACAAAAGTTGAAAACAGGGCCGCAACGTTTTTTTAAGCCATTTCGCCGGTAGTTGACCTAGGCCAATTTAACCGACGCCATTTTAAAGAGCAGGGACTTCCCTTTATTTTGGCTTAAAAGAAAATTTTGTTGGCAATTGACACCCAGTTTTGAAAACGACAATTTTTGGTCGTTTTTTTGTTCTTTTGCAAGTAAACCCCCTTTGCAGTAAAAATTTGTTTAACGAATTTCTTTCACCATACTCATAAAGGGGGAAGTCTAAGCTTCAAGTTCATTTTTTAGAAACATGTCTACGATTTTTTTTTTCAAAGATATGTCGTTTTTTGAGAAAAAATAAACAATTTGAAAATTGCTCCATAGGACGAAAACAATGAGGTTTACAACAAAACCTTAAGATAGCAAAAAGTTGTATTACTTCTTGCTGAGTTCAGGAGAATTTTTTCGGATTTTTCTTTTCGAATTTTTGTTTTCACCTATTTCCGGTCAGCTCGATTGATCTGAATAGAGTCATGTGGGGTAAGTGTGCGCAGCGGGTAAGTGTGCGCATATGAAATATCTCAGAAACGATTTATAACTAAAGCGCCGCACCTCCCATATTCAGTGCCCCGTGCGATGTCCTGCGAAGAGGTAGATTTTTAGTAGCCCCTAATCCGCCGTTTTGTTTTAGCAGGTAAGTGAATTTTTTTGCTCAAATTGTTACGATATTTTATTATTTTTGGCGTCCAATCTTTTGTAGACTTGTGCCCATTTTGGACGTTTCATATTTATCATCGAGTACTACGTAGTATTCAGTTTGACAAGTAACAATTTTTCAATTTTTGAGATGACGCAATCCCGAACTATTTTGATGAAATCCCGTTTCGATGGGTTGGGGTAAGTGTGCGCACATGCTTGTTGTGTAAGTGTGTGCATGCGCACACTTATCCCGTTTTAGAAACTTCGTATTAATACTGCAATATTTAGTTTCAGGATCGAAAGGTACAATATCAATGCCGTCAATGTTCGTTACAATTCATCTTTTTGAAGTTTATTCTTGTTTTCAAATTGTTTTTTATTAGTACCGTTAAAACATCTAATAATAATAAATAAAAATTTGCCATGTTCCTATGTCTGGTTATACTTATTTAATAGGTAAAAATCTCGTCATTTTATGTTGCGCACTCTTACCTACACTGCTGCGCACACTTACCCCTATATTGGGGTAAGTGTACGCATTTCGGACTATGTTAGTTTTGGTCAATTTTTGAGAATTCGTGCCGTTGGCGAATATTATTTCTATCGTCAAGTTATTGCTTAATAACCACTCTAACCAATTAACGTCGTTTTATTGCATTAAACTTGGAATTTTCGATTCTATGGCATTTCAAAGCTTAAGTGCGCACACTTGCCCAACATGACTCTACATCGAAGAAACTTCGTCGTCGAACAAACTTCCGAAGAGACCAAAGTTTGATAATGAAGCATGGCACACATTGAACACTTTGGCTGTTTTTTTAACAATAGTGTTTTTTTCTATAACTTCAATAGTAGCCAACTCGTGAATTTTTTTTATTTTGAGTTGCCCGATCACACTTTTTGTAACTTTCTTATATTGCAAAAGAAAAAAAACGGAATTGCTAAAAAATATGTAAAAGGGCAGTGGGCTCGCTTCGATAACGTTAAAAATATTCGAAATATACTAGTTCTGATTACTCGAATATGCATTCGTTACTAATGTGCTTCTTATCCCCGCAAAGTCGCGAGGTCCGTGTATTTTAATTTCGAGATTATTATCGTTGAAAATAAAACGTGCGTTTGGGCAAACCGGGTTAGGATGAGCAAATACGATGTGGCCCAGCATACTCGTAGCCTTATCGCTATTTTGAGAGACTCTTATTACCGCGATGTTTCTCGGGAAAATTTTAAACACTTTATTGATAATTAGTTTATTATTGTGGAAATTGATAAACGTTTAAATAAGACTATACTTTTGCGCAAGGGATAGATTTTTGTTTTAATTAAGTTGGTCATCGATCTCATTATTTAGCCTTTACACGTTTTGCTCAAGTGCATTGCTCGTTTTAGTCGCAGCCCCCAACTCCATACAAGCAATGCGCCATTTGAAGAATTTTCTTTTTTTTTATCTTTTTATTATTATTGGATAAAATTAATAAATTCCTTTATGATTTTCGAAAGTTTATTGGTTGAACATTGTCATGAACAAAAATGGAAGTCTCTAAGTCTAAATTGCATTTCATTTCTAAGTTGTAACATATTACAACTTGGCCCACAGTACATTTTCTGACAGAAACTTAAATTTATAAAAAAACATAATTTAGGTAAAAGAAAATCAACTCTATCTATACGAGCTTCAATAAATTATCTATCGATTTGCATTAGGTAATAAAGCAGTTGAAATTCTTTCAGAAAGGTAGGAAAAAGTAAAAAATCACATATAAGATTTTTTTTAATACCCACCTGGCAGAAATGGAGCTCAAGCACGCAATCGCCCAATGCATCGTCCACAAGACACTGTCGGGGCTCGTGTATACAGCGTTTAATACTCGTATAGTAGGTATTACTTAGCGCGAAAATTTTGATAAGAAATGATGGTATTTTAGGAAAAAATTGAACCTTACTATTTACCCCGGTTAGAACAAGCTCCCTGCTCCCCCAAATGTTGAAAATTTCCTTTTGTTAAATAGAAAACATAATGGTCGATATAATAAAACGCGACTAGATACGCTAACGGTATAAACATGTACAGGGAGAGAATTTCTTATTAATTTTTATGGTGAAATCTCGGCAAAAATTACATTAAAAACTTGAACCCGGCGATAAATGTGCAAACAGTTAAAAATTGACACTAGTTTCAAATATTTTACTTTCAAGCATGTCAGAATTTTCGCACGTAACATGATTTTTTCGCGCACTTTTAAGATGATATCATAATTTTAAGGGTGTTTTTTGCATGATGAGTAAAAAAAAAAATGGTGAAATTTGAAGTAATTTTTTCCAATACCTGCAATATTTTTAATTTTCATTATTTTCACCTGCATCGAGGTTCGTATTCTTAGAAAATAAGTTGTTAGTGTAAAATAAAAACCTTTTTAATTTCAGATAAAAATTGGAATAGCTACACGTCCCCCAATTGGAGACCTCTAGTGACAACCTTCAGCAAACATCAGTGCGTACCTTTGTTATTTATGGCTGAAATTATTTGAGAAGATTCAGAAATATTGTTGGAAATATGAATAAAATGATGTCAAAATTTGATTGAATTCTAATTAATTCTTCCCACATAAAAAAAAATCCAAAAAATCAGTGAAAATGAGCCTCCTAACGCGATTTACTCCCTTAAGAGTCGCAAAATTACGACAATACGCGGACGATAATGATATTCTTGTAAGAAAATATTGAAACAAAAATAGAAGAAATAGAGCCTCGATGCGTACGTAGTTCGACTGAAACAACAGCTGCAGCACCCAATATGTATCAACGTCTTCTCGCGGTCGATGCCTAACTCGGGTCACGAAAGATTATTATCGTTATAGCTCTGTGTATCGATGAGAGAGAATTCTTTGGGTCCTTTTTAACCGGTATTTGGCTCTTTTGGGTCGCGTGGCGCTCGCGCGTCCTTTACCCCACTCCCAGCGCCACGCTTCTTTTTTCGACCGCTGGGCCTCACCAGCGGGCAAGCTCGTAAAGTTTCTTCTCTCTCCTGTTTCCCCCACTTAGTTTCCGTTGACCAACCAAATATCAAAAGACCTTCCGAAAGCCACGACTCTTTTTTTATCTTTCTCACCCACACGTCTTAGGGTCCCGATCAAGTCGAGATCTCGTCAAATAATTGCTTCAATTAATTCGGATAATCGTCCTGCGGATATTCTGTCAAAAATCTTTTTCCGATTGAATTAATTCCCCACGAATCTCAATACCTACTCCTGTATACTCTCGGCCTCCTCTCTTCACCCACTAATCATAATCCCGATGGATTACTTCGGGATTACTCGTTCGAATATTGCTTCATGAATAACAATTGGATACATTATATACATACGTTTAAGAAAAAATATGACTAGCGTAAAAATGCTTACGAGTGAATCTACCTCTGGCTGCGATTTTGATGATTATTCCCTTTTACCCCCGTAAACTCACATTCGTATTCTCAATCACGTCTAGTCCTGATACCGAAACCAAAGTTTCTCCACGCCTGACGCCCAACGCAACGCTTCTAGCCACGATATAACAGAAGAAAAAAAGTTATTCACCGTTTCTTCGCGATTCCCAAGCGACAAACAAGCTCAAGCATATATATACATATATACAGGGTGAATTTTATAAGGTGTAACAGACTTTATTCTAAGGAAGATGGGATTATTACAAACAAAAGTTGCAAATATACATTAGGGATATTTTGAATAGTTTGCGAGATATAAACTTTTAAAGTTGGTCCAATCAGAGCGCGCCGAGAAGTGGTGGAGCCGACCACTCCCGCCCTAACCGTAGAGATAGCACAGTGTAGGGCGTTTCATTTAAGCTTGCAAAATTCAGAGCAGTCAATTTTATTTATTACATTATTACGCAGTCATTTGTATTTCTCGGGCGCTGACTGCTCTGAATTTTGCCGAGCGCGCCGAGAAGCGTTGGAGCCGCCCACTCCGCCCCTCCCCCCCTGTAACAGCTAATGCCCGAGAAATAAAAATGACTGCGTAATAATATAATAAATAAAATTGAGTGCTCTGAATTTAGCAAACCCAAATGTAACGTCCTACACCGTGCTAGGGCTAGTGGGCGGCTCCAATGGGTCTCGGCGCGTGATTGGACCAACTTTAAACATTTATATCTCATAAACTATTGAAAATATCCCTAATGTATATTTGCAAGTTTTGTTCGTAAGGATCCCATCTACCTTAGAAGAAAGCCTGTTACACCTTATAAAATTCACCCTGTATATGTATATAAGTACGTGTATTTTTATTCGCGCGTGCCCATAGGTTCTATACAACATACACAATATTCTTTTAAGTCAACGAACGTATTGACGATCACGAATCGTTCGCGCGAGACCCGACCCGCCCAGTTTTATGCGACGAAAGGTTGGCGGGATAAAACGAGAAAAAACATTCGAAAAAACTTTCCACTATATAACATTCGTTATATAGTGGAAAGGACGAAGTACTGATTGGCTTGAAAATTATTCAACTAAAATTACTATTGTATCCCCGGGCAGGCCGACGGTTAAGTCAAGAAAAACATATATCGTATATATATGTATGTAAATATTTAAAAATCATCTTATAAAAAAATAACGATTATCTGGTTAAAAAATGTTTTGTTTTTATTGTCATAACAATCAAAGTCGATAACGATTGTTGGCTGGAAAAGCGTATCGCAAAAATAGTTTTATCTTTGTTTTATTCCGTGCATTACCTAGGTACATATATCCGATATCCTCGGGGATCCCAACCGAGAGAATCGTCATTGTCAGACTTTTTGGTACCTACCCCTAGCACTACTTGCCGAGTAACGAAAGTGGCGTCTCCGTTAGTTTTCCCCGTCTCGTCTTTCCCACATTCTTGATCTCTACATTAATCCTGGCAAACTGGCTCGGAGTTAATCCTTTCTCGGATTCTTGTATTTACTTTCCCAGAGCTCTGGCGCTTTCCGGTGTCTCGTCCCTCGAGACCTTTTTCTCGCAGCATTAACAAAAGGAAAGAAACAGCACGTGGCTTTTATCGTACGTAACGAGAAATCTGATTGTACATCTTTCTTAATTACGATCGATTCTGGATTCAGCCGCTGGTCTCGAAGAAATTAAATAAGAAACAAATAAAAGAATAGTAAAGATGACGAGAAACAGAGGAAAAGAGGTACGTAGTTACTCTTTCATAGCGTCGGTACCAACGACCGAGTCATCGAAACGAATGACTTTATTTTCTTTCAAATTTTCGTACATCGCCGGATCCATCGTCTCGATAAAAGATTTGTCACGAATAGCGTCGAGTCTCGCTTTTGAAAAAACTTTTGTTCGCCTGGTCCGATCTCTCGAAAGACATACGCGCGATGCATATAAAATAACGTCGGACGAAGAGAGCGAGACTGCCGATGAGAGTGATACGCGATGCCAAATTTGAATGTGAATGCATTCGGCTTTACACAATATGTAGCTACCTATTTATGTATAGCTCTTGTAACTCACAATCTCCTCTACCGGTGTGTCACCGGTGTCTTTTGGCTCCCGTTGTGACAACGTCCCGTAGGTAGACAAATCACCGGGTAATTGTTCCCACTAGTTAATCGGTACGTAAGTTATCGTTGCACGTAGGGTACCTTGCGCGTATTCATGCCAGGCTCGGAGTAACGAAGGAAAACGTGAGAATGAACAACGACGATTGTTGTCGCGACTGGCTACTCATTTATCGCGATGAATCGGTTCAAAGTTGGAAAAATTCTCACGTGCCTATAAATATGAATCCGTGCGATTGTTCGATTATCGAAATACGTCGATTGCGTGGTATAGAAACTTGCGCCACAAGGCAAGAACAACCCTCCAATGCGTGCTTCGGGGGTGGAGGAGGGGGAACCAGTAGAGGAGATGCGTACTTGGTACGGAAAAACCGAGGTGCGCAATGGCTTCTTAAGATAGTCCTATCGTTACAGCATTTCCGTTAGATTTCACTGAAAATCTGTAGAAACGTTCTTTGATGTCATATGTATATGTGTGTAAAATTTCAAAGGCCTTTATCGCCTCAAAAATCACGATATTTATTCTTGAAAATCGTCATTTTTCGCAATATCCCATAAGAGCCCGTGTTAAATATCGCAACATTATACAACGAGTATCTCGATCATTTGGTCGATGAAGCCTGTTGAAATTTTGCACACATTTTTATATGACATCAAAAAAGCTTCGATTAGTTTTTATAACAAATCTTATGGAAAAAAATTCATGATTTTGTTTATTATATAACAAATAAACTTTACGTAGGATCAATTTGAATTTTGAGTATGTTGTCCTTTAGTCGATTTGCAACAACTTTTCTTAATGACCTTTAACGCTTGGTCCACTTCCAATGTGAGAAAAAACGGGAATAAAATTTTAATCCCCCACCCAACGATAGGATTACCTTAAGGTAGTTCTGTTGTTTTATCGTTTTCTTAAGATTTTATTGAAAATTTGGATATATCTTCTTTGATGTCATATGTACGTGTGTAATAATTTTTGGAAGGTTTTACCACGCGGGAGTTGAGATATTTATTGGTGAAAATCCGAATTTTCGATAGTCTCTCATAAGAGCGCGTGTTAAAAGTTGCATTTTCATCCATAAATATCTTGACTTCTACTCGATGAAGTCTTCTAAAACTTTGCATACATTTTTATGCAACATCAAAGAAGCTTTATTTAGTTTTTCAAAAAAATCTAAAGAAAAGCAAGTACGTATTACCTTGGATGACCTTGAATTTGGAGTATGTTGTTCTTTAGTCAATGTGCAATCATTTTTCTTTATTAACTTGAGCTCGCAAATCATTTTGTATGTGAGAAAAACTGAAAAGTAATTTTTGGATTTTTATGTCACGATAGAACTACCTTAAGCCCGTTCACGTGAGAATAGTTTCGGAGACTTATTTTGCGCGGCCCTTTCCGCGTGAAAGTTTTTTCCGCGAGTTTCACTCCGGAACTTCATCCGAATAATTGCGATTAAATTAGAAAAATTAATGGCATTAGTTGATCCGACTATTGTGAGAAAAGACACACGTAGGTAATCCTCCTTCGTAACGTCCCACGGGACAATTTTTTTTTCCATATTCTCGACTGCCAACAGCTCTGACAGCACACCTCAAAATACGAACCGGGTTCGAAATTCCGCGAGTAACACACCGGGAATGCGTTTCATCCTATTAACACGAGACTACTATCGTGCGAGTGCGAAGTCACTGTCCACGAGTTACTAACAGCACTCTTATCTGTCCACTGGCGAGAACTTCTATCGAGATCAAGCGTCGAGAGTTTTACTCTCATGTGGAGCGGCGCCTTAACTGTGTACGCGTGGATGCAACGTCGTGCCAACTCGCTATTCCTCGTCTATGAAGTGGGCTGAGACGCGGCTGTTAGGTAGGTACCTACCTACACCTATTTGCTCCTAAAACTCGCCACGCCAGACTCGCCAATAAATGGAGAAAAGTCCATTTATTAATTTGACGCTGGTAAAACTGGAAGATGCAATTGACGCGGTTCAATTTTATCCGCGAGTTCTATCACCACCCGCAAAGCTAAATCGGTTTGTTAATTTCGAGTGATTTGGCAATTGAATTTATTGTCGAAAGGCGAAAGTGTAATATGGAGAAACAAAACGCAGAGAGTAAGAAAAATAAGAGTTCCTTTGATTTGGACTAGAAAATTGAAGAATTTCTCATTTAAATAATCAGATAGGCTCGGTACGAAAATCAAACGCTATTTATAATCTATAAGAACCAATAGCAGAGCGAAGAAAATTGAAAAAAAAAACAGGAAAACACTATTCGTGTACCAAAATTTCAGTTTTCTCGTGAACGACAAACGTGATTTGCGTAGTATGGACACTTAATTTATACGTGCCAAGACCAGCTTTCGCGGGACGAATAAGTGTATTAACTTATAACTGTGCGATGAAAAAAAATGCAATTGAAAGACGAGGTTCGTTTAATTTCACTTGAATTACCACGACAATCGATGACGGGTAGAGTAATTTACGTCAATTCAAATTTATAAGCTTGCCTGTGACGATTCATAGGTACGCGCGCTTTGACATTCGCGAAGCGGATAATTCCTCGCACCGAGCAGTTTGACTTGAATAATGTAATTTTATGGATCTCGAACTAAATAAGTGAATCTTGATCTAAATAAGAGGAGGCATTTTGCACAAAGTCATTCACCCTGAACAGTGAAAGTCTTTCAATCGTTTTGAAATTTTTATGAACGACAATCTTACTAATAATGAAGCCTCAGTCAAAATTTGAAGACTTCTAGATCAAGTGTGGTTGCATAACAATAGAGCTTGAAATTTCTGTACGGAAAGAATTTGTAAGTAATTTTTACTGTGAAATCACAGTAATTGAGTGACAAATGTGCAATTCTTCAGGTTTTTACGAAATAAAGTATACATTTTAATAGAAATGAGTACAAATTTACTGTTGCATGACAGAAATTAAAAATATTTTCAAGAATTTTAACTGAAATTAACAGTAAATTTTCGTCAAACGTTAACATCACTGCAATAAGTTGAAAAAAGGACTGATACAAATGAGAGTGTACGGTGCACATTGAGAAATTTGAGTGTTTGTCTTGAAAATTTGAAAAAGGACGGCGAAATTTTCCGTGCGTTCACCAGAACGTAAAAATTTACGTTCTTACGTAATACGTGATTTTACGTTCCCACAGTAAAATCAGTTAGGACTAGGTCACCTGGCCGGCCTGAAAGTAAACTATTTGAAACCAGTGTCAATTTTTAACTGTCTGTACATTTATCACCGGGTTCAAGATTTGATGAAATTTTTACCGAGATTTCATCTTAAAAAATAATAAGAAATTCTCTCCCTGTACCATGTTGGCCGTCGTGACTACATTCCCAGTATTAATCTTCCCGAGAAATACACCGATTTAAAACAGTCAGCAGTGATTTTGAAAGAATTTTCTACGTACTTTAATAATGTGTTATTTATTTCTAAAAAAAATTATTACGTTCATAAAAAGATATTAAGGTTAATGTTGAAAACAACTTTTTCTCAAAGATCGACTCCTTACAATTTAATAAAAAAAAATGTATGAAATAGTAGGATCCTTCCTGAACAAAAAAGTACAGTACGACCAAGATGAGCCGGGCCATAGTTTAATACTTTAGAGTTTAGTTTATCAGCGAGCTTCCTACTTGTAAGAATCCTACTATTTTATAATATTTTTTTAATAAAAATGCAAGAGCGAAAGGATCTTTGAGATTGGAATTTTGTTAAAAATAAATAACATATTCTTAAAGTATCCAGAAAATGCTTTCAAAATCATTCCTGACTGGGAATGTAGTCACGACAATCAACATGGTAAAAATTTGAAGCCCCATCGCTAGGCAACCACTTCAACTAGAATCTTCAATATTTTTACCGAGACTTCACTATCGATAGCACCATCGATCATCAAAATTTCAACACCATTAAAAGACTTTCATAAAAAAAAATACTATTCTACGTGCAAAAACTCCACATACCTTATATTAGCTCGTATATATATAATTATGTAGGTATATATACGTTACGTCTTTATACACACAGGCGCACGGCTATACACGTATGTATATGTGCAAAAAGCCGCAATTCTTTGAAGCGTGAAATGGTGCGGGTATAGTCGCGTGGCTCGATGTGCGTACGCAAACGCGTGCATAAAACCGAGAAAGGGAAAACAGAGGGGTGAAGAAAGAAGAGAGAGAGGGCGAGATATGTATGGCACGGAGTCGCGCGCGGCAAGCCAGGCCGGAAGTGCCTCCATCTGGCTCCCCTGGTCGGTCTGACCTGTTGAACCACCTCGTGACCGGAAGTATACCATACACCGATCGTCCGTGCTCGCGCACATAACAAATTTCATATACGTATATCGAAGCAACGAGGACGGAATGAGCTTCTTGTTTTTGTTTGTCAGTGAGTTGGAGAAATTATTTCACGAATGCCCCAGACGCGATTGTTGCATCAAAGATATTTGTCGTCATGAGTAATATTAACGCGATAATTTTCGGCAAAGTGAGAGCGTGCGTCCAAATATTTTTCGCGTTGTCTAGTAAAAGTTGGATTCGTTATTATTGTTTTATTCCAGTGCACGCACCAAGATTATTTTCATTCGCGTGAAATCGAACAACGCGATCCAAGTATCGCATTTCATTTCACTTTATCATTGTTTTCAGGGTGAGATAATGGGAGCATCGAATTTCCGTGGTTATGATTGATTCTGTGGAAACGGAGTAAGTATAATCGAAATACAGATCGATACGCATCGAATTTAGCTCGATGGAACGTGCGACACAATTACGGTATCGGATGAATTTTGCGAACAACAGTATGCATCTCGAATTAATTAAATGACGTCTTAATAAATAAATCTAATAAATTTCACAATTTTATTAAATTTATCCATTTATTGTCTCGCCATAAAATGAGATTATTTATTAGTCTGGAACGTTGAAATTTGCCCCCATCGAGTCCAGGGAGGGTTACAGGGGGTCGTGCACTATTCCGTGCCTAAAGATAGGAAGGGAATAACGAAAGAGAGGGGGGGGGGGGAGAAAATTGCGATTCGCGAAGGAGAACAATGGGAGGTCGATGCGTGCGAGCGACAGGTCCAAAGGTATTATATATGCAGTCGTTCGCGAGCTCCGCTTCGAGCACGGAGCACAACAATGCGGCGTAATAATCTGTCACCCCGTGGCATAGAGACTGCCGTTAACACATCATTGCATCTATAACGCACGCGCACACATTCACCGTACCTACCCCACTAGTTTCGTCCTTTTTTTTCTCTTTCTCCTCTATCTGTCCCTTTCCCAACATGTATGTACGAAACGCATTAAAGTGACGTCGAACGTCGCCCAAGGGAGACTTGAAAACGGACCGAATGGCAAACCTCTCGATCATCCTCGAGACTGGCGTCTCGTAAATCCGTGACACATGCACACCCCATGAAAACCGCCCATCGATGGATAGGAGTTTTCGATAAATAGATATCTCGTTGGTAATTTTTAAGGAAATACATTCGAGAGGTGGTCGCAATTGCGAATGATGCCATTTTTTGAAGACATTTACGGAGAAAATTTCTTATTAATTTTTACAGGGAAATCTCGGTAAAAATTACATTAAAAAATTGAACCCGGTGATAAATGTGCAAACAGTTGAAAATTGACACTAGTTTCAAATATTTTACTTTTAGACATGTCAAAATTTTAGCACGTAGCATAATTTTTACGCGCGATACACAGAGCTCACGGATTATGGTCAGGCGACCTAGCCCTAACTGATTTTACTGTGAAGAACGTAAAAATTCTGGTGAACGCACGGAAAATTTCGACTTACTGTTTCAATTTTCAAGACAAACGCGCAAATTTCTCAATGTGCACCGTACACTTTCATACGTATCAGCCCTTTTTCAACTTATTGTAGTAATGTTTACGTTTCACGAAAATTTACTGTTAATTTCAGTAAAAATTCTTAAAAATATTTTTAATTTCTGTCACGTAACAGTCAATTTTTACTCATGTCCACTTAAATGTATAATTTATTTCCTAAACATCTGAAGAATTGCACATTTGCCACACAGTTTCTGTGACCTCGTAGTAAAAAGTATAATACTTAAGGTAGTCCTATCGTTTTATCGTTTGCTTAAGATTTTATTGAAAATTTGGATATATGGAAGGTTTTACCACGTGGAAGTTGAGATATTTATTGGTGAAAATCAGAGTTTTCGGTAGTCTCTCGTAAGAGCGCGTGTTAAAAGTTGCATTTTCAACCATAAATATCTTGGCTTCTACTCGGTGAGGGCTTCTAAAACTTTGCATTCATTCTTTGTGCAACAACAAAGAAGCTTTATTTAGTTTTTCAAAAAAATCTAAAGAAAAAATTTTTCGCAATTTTTGTAATTATACAGCAAGTACGTATTACCCTTGGATGACCTTGAATTTGGAGTATGTTGTTCTTTAGTCAATGTGCAACAATTTTTCTTTTTTAACTTGAGCCCGCAAACCATTTTGTATGTGAGAAAAACTGAACAATATTTTTTCGATTTTAATGTCACGATAGAACTACCATAAAAATTCTTTCCGTGTACGATTACAATATTTCTTACGAATGTTTTATTTCGAAAAACAAATAAATATTTCCAGTCGAATACCTTTGATCGATTCAATTACCCTTATACCTAATTTACTTCACGGTATTTCACGAAGTTTATTTTTCATTGTTTTATTTAACGTTGATCAATAATAAAAAAACGATGTAAGGATGAGAAAAACGGATGCTGCAATTACTTTCGAAGCGTGCGAGTTTTAAAAACGTATATTTTCTTGTTTCCTTTCCGGCTAACAATTTTATTTTTATTATATTCTATTGGAAATGGAAGTTCGGTGAAAAATATCAAAATATAAGAAAAAATCCATTAATTTTAATGTTGCCCGCCCGTAAATGCATTATAAAACTTAGGTACCTACGTGAGTTGGCTCGAGATACGACCATGGCGATTTTTCGTAAGGGTTGAAACAGCATAGGGGTTCGAAAGGTTACAGGGATTTTATTCCTCGCTGCTTCGTCCACTTTGTCCGAACACGTGTGCATTTCGCGTGTAGGTACAATGTATAACACATTATTGTTCGGACATTTCAGCCCCTCGCATCGTATCGTATCGTCCTGTGCCAGATACAAATTATTAAACAGCCGCTTGTCTCGTTTAACGAGCCCGGGCAATAGCGACTCGAGCGATAAAATTCCAGGGTCGATTTTTCGCAAAGGGTCAAATAAAAGGGATTGCGGGGGAACGAGCGAGGCTTGCTACACCGCCGGAAAGGGGTTGAAACCCTCCCGCTGGACTTGACCGGACTCGGTCGCGCGTATAGTTCAACTTGTAATACGTTCTTCGTGCGACAAACTCGACGAGCGACCCTTTCTCATCGGAATGAGACAGTAGATTTTTAAAGCGTTGAAATACACTATTCATACGCAACCACAAATAAATACAAAAATTTCATTTTTATCGCTTCGACGTTTAAAAATTTGCTTCTTCGATCCGTTATTAAATTCCTGAGGATTATGACAATTTCTCAGGTTACTGTAATGTTTGTCACTGTTCCGTGAATTGGCATAAAGTTACAATAAAAATTAGATAAGGTTCGGTAATCGAAATAGGAAATTATAAGCAACTACGAAATTTATGAATAACATTTCTTATAACAAAATAAATTTATCAAAGAAAATTGCGCATTAACTCTTGTAACAATTTTATGTGAATACGATATTTTATGTTTGTAATTTATACCGTACAATTGTGCGTTAACGATATTGATTCCGCTATATTTGATTCGGCAATAGTTGTATTACCCCGTGGACGCTCTAATGTTGAGAGAGGGAGAGAAAAGTGATGTAGAACAAGTTCGGCGCGTCCTTACGCGCGATTGAGTGTGCAAGGGTCCACAGCGGTCCACCGCTTATGCGATTTTGCCCGATATGGTGATGGCCGATCGGTAGAGAGCCTTAAATCGTATGTGATTATTTCGCTTTATGAGTTCGGGACTTTGCGGCTAAGTAACTCTGATCTTCCTGGTGTCCACCCTTCGATCGATCGTTTCTGGGCTTCTTCATCCCCTGCTCTCCCCTCTTGTTCCGCTTCGGACTTATCGTTAGCTTCTCGAATGGATTCGGTATGAATCGAGAATGTGAATAAAGTTAAAGATAAACACCGGTTTGCCCATTGCCTCAAATAAAAAGCATTACCTTACTGTCGATTTATGCATTAAAAAGCATTACCTTACTGCATAGAATAATAAAATGTTGCGCAATAACGAATTATGCATCGGTCTATTAATTACGAACTCCTTGGAAAAGTGGCGCTCGATGTCAATCATATTTGAGACCAAAGACATAGTATTAGGGGAGAGCGGGTGAATAGGAGTCCTTGTAAGAAAGGTAGTTATGTTAGAAACGCTCGACGTGTTTCAAAACAACCCTAATGCCTTCCTTAAACTTCGTTCATGTCATACAACTGTCGGTGGTGGCTTCGGTGCCACAAATGTAGCGGCGACAACCAAAAACCGGACAACCAAAGATTTTGCGTCTTTTCGTTATAAGAAAAATATTTTTCTCATAACGAAAATAAATATCTAAAGTTTTCTTATATAATTGTTTTTCGAGGTCATTTGGTAGCTTAGTTCATGTACTTTGGTTTGGACGTAGAAAAAATAGGTTACAACTTAATTTGTTTATTTTATTATGTTTAATACAAAAGGCTACCGGTCGGGGTAATGGGAGCCAGAGGGGCTTTGACTCTCATTACCCCAATTCGAATGTCAACGCTTATGTTTATTTTCAAGTTTTACTATACCGTGCGAGGCATGCTTACATAGGAGATAGCTAGGAGGGTTGACACAGAGATAAGTTGAAACAATGTCAACGTCTCGAAAAAAATAAAAAAGAAACCTTATTAAGTTTCGACATGTTAATTTATCTTCCAATTACGCTTTAATGATGCAATATCTGTTCAATGTTCATGTTCATTATCAATAAAATTTACTTAAAAAATTTAATTTGTCAAGTTTAAGGCGATTTCACATATGGTTAGTGCATAACTCCCATTACCCGCCATGTCGTGTAATGAGAGTCAAAGACACATTTTTGAAAATTTAATTTTTCACTACCTTAAACAATTATTAGTAAGTTTCTATCTCATAACAATGAAAGTTTACTAACCAAAGGAGTGATCAACAGTGAAAAACATCAACAATACCTTTCTTAAATTAGTGCATAGCTCCCATTACCCGCCATGTCGGGTAATCAGAGCCAAAAACAGATTTTTAAAAAATTCAATTTTTCTCTATCTTAAACAATTATTAGTAGGTTTCTATTTCATAACAATGAAAGTTTACTAACCAAAGGAGTGATCAACAGTGAAAAACATCAACAATACCTTTCCTAAATTAGTGCATAGCTCCCATTACCCGCCATGTCGTGTAATGAGAGTCAAAGACACATTTTTGAAAATTTAATTTTTCACTACCTTAAACAATTATCAGTAAGTTTCTATCTCATAACAATAAAAGTTTACTAACCAAAGGAGTGATCAACAGTGAAAAACATCAACAATACCTTTCATAAATTAGTGCATAGCTCCCATTACCCGCCATGTCGGGTAATGAGAGCCACAGACACATTTTTGAAAATTCAATTTTTCACTACTTTAAACAATTATTAGTAAGTTTCTATTTCATAACAATGAAAGTTTACTAACCAAAGGAATGATCAACAGAGAAAAACTTCAATAATACCTTTCATAAATTACGTTTTTTTTTCAACTTTTCCTTAGCTGCCTCCAATTCCCCCGTTCTCCCCTACGCGCATGCAATTATAGACAGCTGAAAGCGCGTTAACTCTTAGCTCGTAAGAAATACTGTTGCCTGTGATAACAATTACAATCGGTTGTTAAATAAAAACTTGACGCAAACACAAATTGCACGTTTTCAGAAATTAAACGATAATCGTCCGAATAAAGAGATAGGGCGACTGGAAAATTTGGAAATGATGGTCGCACCTTGCGAAATTGGAGCGATCGGCACTAACCCGTTATTTACTACATAGGTACGTCGTATATATGCGCGAGAATACGCAACTACGCGTATACGTGGCCGGCGGACTGCCGGTAGGAGGAGAGATGAGAAGAAGAGGAGGGCCACTAAACGCTGCTCGTTGTCGAGCGTGTGACGTCACGAGGAAGGTGGGACACGCGGCGCGCGTGCCACGCCGGGGCAACTGTTCGAGATGGGGGTCGAGAGCTATCGTCACGAGGACGACCAAGACGCGACCAACATGCCCGAAAAACGACGAAGACGGATTCATCGTGGTAGCGTAATCCTCCAAACGATCCAAATCCCAATTAAAACGAGACGAAACAACTCGCGATTCGCTAATTACGATTACCAATCGTTGATTATCGAATATAAACTCGTTGGGCGGTTCTATTATTAAAAACAAGAAGAAGAAGAAAAAAACAAAAAAAAAAGAAAGAAACTGTTGGTATAAGGACACCGCGCGTACTATGTAATGCACGCCTGCTCGCGTCGATCGGTTTCGGTGGTGGGGGTGTTGGACGCGTGCAGCCGGCCTGCAGCTGCCTTCGTCGCTCCCCACCACCCTCCTGGAGAGCACCGGCCGTTCGCCCGGCGTGCCGCCAGCACCCTTCGCGCTCGAGCAGCAGCAGCAGCAGCGACAGCGGCAGCAACAGCAGTACCAACAGCAACTACACTACTACGCTCACCGTACGTACGAGCCACGCCGGCGTTACTACGAACTCTCGTGTGGCCTCCCCTCTATACCCCGCCAAGGGAACCGGCCAATAGCGCGTTATTATAAGTAGGGGTGCCTGCCACTCGCAACGCTCCAGTCGAGGGTTGCACTTTGAGAAGTACGCACGTGCTTCGTCCACGCGAGACGATCATTAACGAAAATTAAACGAAATACAAAATACCAAAGAGACGATTTTTGCATCGATTCGATCGTAACGCGAGTGTAACAAACAAATCGGGAAAAAACTCGTTGATTTAATTCAACGAAAAGATCGCACGTGGATTTATTACTAACTGAAGAATAACTCGTGGGTGCAGCGTTTACCGTTTGTGTGCCAGTGTTTGTGCGCTTTTTTATTGAAAATGATATTTTCATCATTATTTTCACGATACGAACGATAGAAGAGGAAAACCGCAGCGTTAATACGAAAATCAAACAATATTCGAAGAGAAGAAAAGAAGGGGAATAAAAAGCCCGCGAAATTTCTTCACCGTTGGTCGATAGTGTCACGAACGTACGAGACATATAGTCGCATACGTGGGAGCGTCGTAAGTGTACGTTGGAAAGGATATTGGGTTTATCGCGAAAGGCCGTCTTACCTACGAGTCAGTGGTGGTCAACGTAGTTGACGCGCAAGTCGATGTGTGGCGCCAGCTGCTTCGTCCAACGAAACAAAAATATACCGTAGCACAGTTCGGAGAGCAACGAAGCTAGCCCGGTCAACGACAGATACAGCTTTTCGTTTTACGACGCTAAGACTGTGAGAGCCGACGAGACAAAATTTGCGAAATTTTCGTATACCTGAGCTCTTGATCCGTCGCTGCAAAGCGCACGCGTGCCTACGTGCCTAATTGTGCATGTGCGTGTGTGTGTGTGTGCGTGCGTTCTGCTTCGCTGCTATTTCGTTAGCCCCACGTCGGTCGTTCATTCAGTGCGCCGCCACACGGGGGCACTGAATGCCACGGTAGAAGGGATGAGTCTGTCGAAGTAGGAACGAGCAAAAGAGAGTTTACCGGCGGCACGAAGAGAGGGGTGTGTATGTGTGTGTGTGTTGTGCGCGCCTCTATCTATGCACACATATATATATATACATACAGATACGCCAGTGAATATTTCGCCTCCGAGAAGGAGAGACACATAATAGCGGTGAGAGCGCCCTCTACCCGATCCGTGCCGCTAGCAAGAGTTTTCACGTTAGCAGTGTTCTCGCTCAGTGCGCGCGCGACTTGGTCGTTGTGACGACGGTCCGTGAGAGTGAGAGACAGAAAAGGAGGTAGAGATCGGTGTTTCGCACGTCTCTTCTTTCAAACGCAATTACCGTTTATTAATAATAATATTGATAATAATAATAATAAAGATAAATCGGTGTTTCCGGTACATTGCGACGGATCGATTTGTTGACGAAGAACGAATAATGCCGATCGCCGCGATACTTACGACTCGTGAATTTTCGTGCTGTGCTAACGAATAAATTGTTTGGAAATGCGGTATCGGTTTAAGCTATAAATAAAGAAGAGATTTAAAGAAATAGTGTTTCTTTTTGTCTCGTTCGTTTGTTATTTGGAAAAATAATATGAAAAGAAGGTGATGTTGCGAGGGATTTTCGTCGCAATTCAACGCCGGATTAATGGAATATAAAGTGTTTACTATATTTTGTACGTTTGCGCGAGAGTGTTTGAGTGCGGTTCGCGAGACACACAGTGTGATTTTGCGTGTTGGAGGGTAAATAAAGAGAGAGAGAGAGAGAGAAAATAGTTAGAAAAGGCGGGAGATCTTACATTAGTGGGGTGAAAATAAAATAATAAAAATCGAAGCTCGATTATATTAAAGGTAAATTAGAAAACAAAAAAAAAAGGGAGAGGCGCCGCCGCCGTCGCAACAAGATTGTTCGAGCCAAACTTATGGCTGTGGAACGAGGCGAATACACGTCGAGGAGGTAAGACCGCGCACTCCCGCGGCTACCCCCGAGACAACAAAAGTGCGAGACACATAGCCCAACGATAGAAAGAACAAGAGGAACAACGACCAATGTGCGTATGCTCTCGTACGTGAGCGGCGTGTGTGTAAACATCGCAAAAGTCTCTCGCGAGACGGCCCTAAGCCCGGAGGCCATCTCCCCTCCCTCCTCCCAAAAATATCAACGACAAACTCCCCAACCTCTCCTCCAAGTGTTAACAACATGTGGACCACGATGCTAGTGTGGACGGCAGCGGTTCTGCTCTTACCGTCTCCCTGCGCAGTAAGTTTTCATCTCGTTATTAACATTATTGTTAAATTATTCCTATCGTTTAAGAACAGCTGGTTCATTTTTATTCTCGTTCCTAGTTAAAACCTCTTTTGCTCTTTCCTTACCCAGAATTATATTCCCTTTTCAATGTTACCTCTTACAACTCTGTAGTAAACAAAAACGCAATCACAATTCTAGCCTTTGGTCTTTGTTCCCGCTGCTATGGACTTATACCCGCCTGCGACTATAATCCCTTAGTTGAGATTGCGAGTACACGCATCTCAACTTACATATCTACTATCTATTTCATTATCGTTAATTTCGATTCATCCATTGGAGATTGAAGCATCACACCTCGTTCCTAGTTAAAACCTCTTTCGCTCTTTCCTTACCCAGAATTATAGTCCCTTTTCAATATTACCTCTTACAACTCTGTAGTAAACAAAGAGAGTACACGCATCCCAACTTACATTCCTACTACCTATTTCATTATCGTTAATTTCGATTCATCCATTGGAGATTGAAGCATCACACCTCATTCCTAGTTAAAACCTCTTTCGCTCTTTCCTTACCCAGAATTATAGTCCCTTTTCAATGTTACCTCTTACAACTCTGTAGTAAACAAAAACGCAATCACAATTCTAGCCTTTGGTCTTTGTTCCCGCTGCTATGGACTTATACCCGCCTGCGATTATAATCCCTTAGTCGAGATTGCGAGTACACGCATCTCAACTTACATATCTACTATCTATTTCATTATCGTTAATTTTGATTCATCCATTGGAGATTGAAGCATTACACCTGGAATTGTCTTCTCGCGTTTGTTCATTCTCTCATCTTTCTTCAATTCGACATTAGACGTAACGGGACGAGCGTAGACGATCTACAGACACTTTCAAAATATCTTAATGAAACAAAACATTCGCCATTTTGTTCTACTCGAACGTAATGATAAATTACCGATGGACTCGAAAGGTTGTACTATTTTAACGTTCGTCAATTCTAGCCAGCGATGACGCTAACCATACATAATTCCCGACCTTCGACTCACCGTTTCCGAATGAATGATATTATTCCACGAAAGAGAGACGGAGAGAAAGAGCGTCGAGTCCGGAATCAAAGTCGTTCAGTCAGTCAGTCAGTCAGTCAGTCAGGCGTAAGCGCATTACACGCATATCTCTGTCTCACTTCGATCCTGGCAACTTGAGTTGCCTACGGTCGAGTCAGCCTACAGCTACTGTTCATCTTTCGCATACAAACACAAATATATATATTTAAATAGATGATGAGCGTAAAAGTTATAAGTAGTAAGCACTGTCACGTTCGAGGTAGGATCAACATGGCACGGGGGAAATGTGCTCGTGTGTTTTATGGGAAGTGGTGTAGTCGATAGGAAAGAGAAGAGGGTGAGAGCTACACGCTAGATTGTATTTTTTTTTCATATACTTTTTGTGCTTATCGCTTGGACGATTCAATTGGAAATTATTGTAATGTATATTTTGAGGATTAAATCTTCCCGGGAGCCGATTCTCATCTCTCTTTCTCCCACTGTTTCGCATCAGGACCGTTACTGTCTTTCTTTCTTTCTTTCTTCTTCTTCTTCGTTTCTCCATTCCCCAACGAGGAACCCTCCTTTAGACGAAAGGCCCTCGGGCTTGAGATTACTTGCGCTCTCACGAGGAACGCGACGGAGAGAAGACGACGGGATTCACACAACACACAACTCTAAATCCGGCGTCACTCTTTTAGAATCGTCTAGCGGACTTTCTCTCTTTCTCTCGCTCGCAACTCGTTTCGTCTCTTTGTATCTCTTTTGTCTCGACGCTGGGCTAGTAATATCATTATTATTGTCACACGTTTTATGGAGAGTTCTTTAATACGCCTTTTTTTTGCCAAAAGCTCTCTGTCCTTGAGTCCCGAAAAGTGTTTACTTTTATTTATGTATTTTGAGAATTATGAAGAATACGAGTTGGAAATTACACGTAGACGCGACTCTATTGTAAAAGTAAATAAATAAATAAATAAATAAAGGAAAAGATAAAAGCGAGGGTGGCGCACAAGGGTGAGACACACGGTCACAGAAAAAACATTGGAGAAACGCGCCATCGCGTTGAAGCGTCAGGCGTGTCTCGAAAATCGCTTATGACGAAATAGAGCCGACGGTCCATAAATAAGCGGGAGGCCATTGGATGTCCAGGAATAGAACGCCCCGCGCCAAAACTGTGAATTCTCCATCGAATTTACTATATCGAAACAAAGTTTCGAATTTATTTTTCCTTTTCTTTACTCTTTTTTCTCGTTCTATATTGTTTTTCTCTCGTCTCGCTCGCCCTTCGTTCGTTCTCGAGAAAAACAAAACAAAACAAAAGAAAAAATCGCTTCGCTTCTTTATTTCTTTCTCCCGGTAATGCGTTTTCTTCGTCGAGCTTTTCTCTCGTATTCTTGCTGACTGTTGCCTCTCTTCGTGGAGATTTTTACGAGGAGGAGTGTGCGTGTACACCAGCAGCTCTCGGGCAAAGAACACCCAACTGGCGTCTTTCGTCGATAAACGCCGACGCCTCTCTCGCCGAAAGACGCGAAAAAGAGCTTACTCGACTTTCTTTAGTCTTTTTTTTTTTCATCTTTTTGCATTCAAATCTCATCGAAGAGAAAACAAGCTTCGCGCCTGCGATGGGAGATTATACTTTGCCCAAAATTGCAGCGACGACAAAAATCTCCAAAACGCTTTATTCCTCTCGATGGAAAAGTCTCGTCAGAAATTGGCAAAGAATTTTTATTTCAACAATTCCTCGGGGAAGAAAAATACAAAAATATGTAAATATTCGATAAGAGATTAAAAAAAAACAAAGTGTGGAAAAGTCGGGAGAAAAAAGGCCTGATTATCGCGGGTGTTAATTGGTACGAGCCAAAACTGGAGGAGCCAGGCCAAGTGTTAGAAGCGAATAGACGATTGTAATAACGGGTACTTGCCATTCGTGCGAAAGAAACGTTTTACCACGGTTACGTTAACAATCGTGTCTGTATTACGCGTAGTCTAGGCGCCTTCGTTTTCTTACTGCTATAAAAATGCTTTCTCTCCATCTCGCTCGGCCATTGTACGTGCTCGATCTAACCCGCTTTCGCGCCCTTCCTCTTTACTTTTTCTTTTATTATCATTATCATTATTATTAGTAATCGATAAGAACGAGATAAATGGCAAGTTTGTCCAAGATGGAAGAACCAATCGGGGAATAATTAAGAAATGAGAATGATCGAGCAAATTGATGGAAGGAGGAACTCGACGCGAAACGTTTCGCGTTGCTTGTCTGCTTTTGAGGAGAATGGTCGACCACCCCGCAGAGCTCGGTGCTCTGGCGCACGTGTGCAAACGACGCATCCCCGACTGGCCTCGATATAATAACGCTATATCGGCTTGAGGAGCACCACGTGCTGCCAACTCCCGGCTCGTTGACAACGAGACTACGAGGACCGCGGCGACTCCCGTCGTGGAATCGTATCGCGTTATTACTGTACAGAGGAGAATGTCCTACGGGGGGTGAGCGCCAATCTGGCGCGTCTGCCGCTCTCGGATGCTTCTACTTTATTTTTTCAACACCCTCCCTCCTCCGCATCCTCGGACTTGCTCGCGGAGATACTAGCGAATTTGCGCGAACGTTCTTCCCGCACATCTGTCGTTTATTCGCCACTGCTTACCTCTCTATACCTATAGCTATTACTATAGAGTCCTCTTATACAGAAGTGAAAGGGTGCCGATGGCACGATGACGAAATAGCTGCGACACATTATTCTTGAAGAACGGGAGATCTTGCCTGTTGGTTGAGACGATATTTTTGTTTTTTTTTTTCTTTCTTTCAAATTTATCAAATAATTATCGTCCAATTGCCTGTAATTTGTGTAATTTTTTTGTTCCTTTCTCTATCTAATTACAGGTTCACGCATCGGGCGTGTTCGAGCTGAGGCTAAAGTCGTTCGTCAACGAATACGGAAAGGACAGCCTTGGCAAATGTTGCTCGGGCAGTACATCGCGAAATGGCGAATGTTCCGGGGTCTGTAAGACTCGTTTCAGGGTATGCCTCAAACAGTATCAGGTCAAGATCGACACTACGACACCGTGTACCTATGGTGACGTCGTCACGCCTGTTCTTGGCGAGAACATCGTCAATCTTAGTCCCAACGTTGCTCTTCCGAGCTTCACCAACCCCATCAGATTCCCGTTCGACTTTACGTGGCCGGTAAGAATAACATTCAATTTATTATAAATCCTTCTTCGTTAACAAACTTGTGTTCCATTCCTACTGATTTCTTTATTAGGACAATTCGATTAATATCGAGGATAAACGCGTCCATCAACGAGTGCAAAGGGATACGAGCTTAGCTCATTTCCCATTTCTACGTTGCGTCGATTATTGTGCTCGCTTCTGGCGCTGCTGCGGGTCTCGCGTACGCCAGAGGCAGGCACGCATGCGGCGCATCTCTCTGGCGTCAGTCAGAGACCTCTATCGCTTTTTTTTCTGACCGTCCGCGTGCGTCGCATAGATATACGTATATCTGTATATATAGAAAGAGAGAGTGTGTTTTACGCGAAGTCTCTTTGGCGCAGATGGCTATATAACCTTTTGTGCATCGCGATAGCGAGAGCGAGAATACTCGATGAGTTTATTTTTAAATTGAAAAGATTCATTAATTTTTTTACGGTTCTAAAAACAAAAAATTTTAATCTTTGTTCTCTAAACGGTTTTAAATTCAATATAGTTTCGCGCTAAAATTATTGCCGGAACTGGTATATAGGCCAATTCTTCTCTCAATCTCGGATTTTCAGTTTCTTTTTTTTCGAATTGTTTCATCGCTAATGTTACACAGGACGGAGAGACAAGAGCAAAATTCGCGATTCTTATACCGAGAAACCCATACATCTCCAGTCGTCTTGAGACTCGAAAGAAGTAAAAGGAGGAAAAAAAACGATGAGCCCTTCTTCTCCTCTTTGACTTCTCGGAAGCGAGAGATGAGATGAGACCGCTGTAGCAGCCGCTGATGCTAACGCTGGCGCTCGTGACTAGACCACCACATGGTCTTCTCTTTCAGACCGTAGAAAAAGGCAGAGACGACAAGTCGAAAAATACATACTTGTAACTCGCGTATACTTGGAAAAAAAATCTCTAGAAAGGGAAAGAGAGAAAGCGAGAAAAAGATGAATATACGCATGCGCGTATCCATTTAGCTCAATATATACGTGAGATTATACCTATTCGCTAAGTGCAAGGAGCGCCACTTGCGCCCGGTTTTGGTACTAGGGATACCGCGCCAATGTAAGCAGGGACGAGCGAGCTTTTTCGTCTCTATGAAATAACGAAGAACAATCGTAATGAAAAGTAATCTAAAAAAAAGAAACTTTTATACATAACGCTTATAATAAAATTAACTTGGACTGTGACATTGGGGCATGCGCGGGGCGTATATACAGGGTGTATTTCATAAGGTGTAACAGAGTTCGTTTTAAGGTAGATGGGATCATTACAAACAAAAGTTGCAAATATACATTAGGGATATTTTTAATAGTTTACGAGATATAAGTGTTTAAAGTTTTGCCGAGCGCGCCCAGAAGCGTTAGAACCGCCCACTCCCCGCCCTAGCAGCCAATGCCCGAGAAATAAAAAAGACTGCGTAATAATGTAATAAATAAAATTGACTGCTCTGAATTTTGCAATCCCAAATGTAACGTCCTACACCGTGCTAGGGCTAGTGGGCGGCTCCAATGCTTCCTAGTGCGCTCTGATTGGACCAACTTGAAAAGTTGATATCTCCTAAACTATTAAAAATATCCCCAATTTGTATTTGCAATTTTTACTTGTAATAATGTCATATACCCTAGAATAAAGTCTGCGACACCTCATAAAATTCACCCTGTATATATGTTTCTCAGCGCTCGTTACATTCGCGCGTCTGTCGTTACGTTAATGAAGAGAGCGAAAAGAGTCACTCGACAAAGAGGTTTATACATACATGTATATTGTTGGCTGTGTACGTTATGAAATTATATGTATACAGAGCCGTATCTCGATGTGTAAACTTAGTCGCAAATCCGTACGACGATTCCTCGCTTTAATTGGTTTATATTATTATACGGAGTTTGTACAAGTCGCTTCAATAACCTCTTCTCACCCTCGGAGCATTCGTCTGATTATCTCGCCCTTTTCTTTGCTTCGCATCAGACGCGTAACGTCAAGACGGGACGGATTCGATACTTTGAAGATAATACTTTTGCATTTTGTTAAAAAATAAACAAGGAAAATAAACTCGAATGATTAGTTGGACGATGATAATTACGAGAAAAACACGAATCGTATATTCTTGGAAAGAGCGTGCGCCCTGTTAGAACAATTCCAACAACGCGGCCAAAGTCGAACGACTCGAAGCCGAAATCGTTTCTAATGTTCCAGTTGACCGGAACTCGCGTCGAGTCCGCCGGCTAAAATCCTTTGGACACCCGTTCGCGTCTGGCCCGGTGAAACGCGAATACACAAAGTTAGTGCGCCGAAGAAGAAACGAGAAAGAGAGAAACGTGTGCAACCTGGCATGTGTATGTATGTGTATATAGATATATACAGTATATACATACGTACACAAAGGAGCGTTTGACCGGGCGCAGGTGAGACAGGCGGAGTGCGCAGGAGGTGCCCCAAGACACGAAGTCGGGGTCTCTCGGGTCCCACGGCCAAAAAGCCTCCGTGATTCGCGTCCCAGACGAGACGAACAAAAAGACCAACGAGAGAAAGAAAGAGCAAACGCACGAGGCGAAGGTGGGGACGCGGCCAGCTTCGATTCTCTCTCTCTCCCTCTCTCTCTCTCTCTCTCTCTCTCTCTCTTTCTCTCTCTATATATATACATATATATGATTGGCTGTATAGTACGAGCTAGGCCGAAGAGGACGCGAACGGATGAATGGCTGCCGAGCGATGCGCAACTCTTGGCGAAACGTTTAGCATAAATTACAGCAGCTGAGAAGTTGGGCGATAGGGTGGTAGAGGGGGAGGGAGGGGGGCGGGGGGTGTTGAAACGATGGGAAGAAATTCGATTCTTTTCGATCGTTGCCTAATTTCTTTGTTTTTTCTCTTTATATTTAAAGAAAATTGTATTTATTTGAAGAGAGACAAAGGGATAGAGAGAAAAGTTCACAATAGCGGAGGAAGAAAGCGAGAGGATCGGTGGAATCTTCCGTGTGCTCGACACGATAAAAGAGCAGGTGGGGAGAGAAACCCAGCGCGCTTCTGACTTAACCTCCGCGCACTCGAAGCTGCTGCTCCCGTCTTCTTTAGCCTCTAGCCAATACCCAAGATTAACTATAATCGCGCTATCGTCGTTTAGCTATACGTTAACGTTTTATGAAATTTGAAGAAGGTAATGGCACGCTACGTTTGTTTCGACGCACGAAACATAAAACAACAACAACAACAAAAAAAGAAAAAAGAGAGGAGAGAAGAAAAGATGTTAGCGGTGAAATTGTTCAATCTCTCGGTAAATTAAATGCGTTGCGCATTGTAGCGAGCAATGGGAACGCGCTCGTACTATAGGAAGCGGAAATAGTGAATATAACGGCTGTGACGAAGAGGGAGAGCGCAAAAGCGCCAACGTAAAGTGGAGGTGCGGAAATATAATCGAGGGAGGGAGAGTGCTCGATCGGCAGATCCGCGGGCAGAGCGCGCAGCAGCTCCTCCGGCCGGTTTTACTCCACTCCTTTTCGCTACCTGTATACCTTCCTTCCTTCCTTCCTTCCTTCCTTCCTCCTTTCTTTCTTTCTTTCTCCTTTATCCCTTCTTCTCTATTCTCTCGATACACTCTCGGAAACAGCTTCTTCTCTCCGCAGAGATCGCAGCGCGATTATCAGCGCGTGTAAAAAGAAAAGAAAACCTCTTACCGGTACGGGAAAGTTGGGTGGAATATTACTTCGATCGAACGAATTCAACTTAATTAACCGGAAATACGCGTAACGATCTTTTTTGAAATTAGACATATACGATCTCAAAAACGACTCGAACGTTACACGGAAAGAATTTTTAAGCAATTTTTACTGTCAAATCATAGTAATTGAGTGACAAATGTGCAATTCTTCAGGTTTTTTGGGAAATAAATTATGCATTTTAGTGGAAACGAGGAAAAATTTACTGTCGCGTGACAGAAATAAAAAATATTTTCAAGAATTTTTACTTAAATTAATAGTAAATTTTCGCGAAACGTAAACATTCCTACAATAAGTTGAAAAAAAGGCTGATACGAATAAAAGTGTACGGTGTACATTGAAAAATTTGCGTGTTTGTCTTGAAAATTGAAAAAAGGAAGTCGAAATTTTCCGTGCGTTAACCAGAATTTTTGCGTTCTTCGCAGTAAAATCAGTCAGGACTAAGTCGCCTGGGCCTAATCCGTGAGCGCTGCGTATCGCGCGTAAAAATTATGCTCCGTGCTAAAATTTGTACACGCCTAAAAATAAAATATTTGAAACTATCGTCAATTTTTAATAGTTTGCACATTTATCACCGGTTTCAATTTTATAACATAATCTTTACAAAGATTTCACCGTAAAAATTAATAACAAATTCTCTCCGTGTATTATCCGTCGCGGTTGATTGTCCTTAAACGCCCTCTTATTTCTCTATTCGCAAGGACTTCCGAGTCGGAGGAGGAGGAGGAGGGAAAAAAAGAAATTATTATCTTCAACGAGGAATAAATTTGAATCGACGAATAAGAAAACGAAAGAAAAATTTCCCATACGCTACACGTGCTTGCTGAGCGAATAAGGCAGACGGGGAGGTAGACGAGACGCGAGTGTAGAGTGAACCAAAGAAGAAGAAGAGGAAGAAGAAGAAGAAGAAGAAGAAGAGACGGAGAGAGGTGGAGGTATGCTTCTCGCAGCCGTGGGAACCGACTCTCAACCAGACCCCCTACTCCCTCTCTCTCACACACACGCGCGCACACCAGGCCCACACCTACGTTTATATTCGTTCTTTCCTTTTTCTTCCTTTCATCCATAATACGCACACACACACACACCAAAGAGATCAAATACGTTATATACGTGTATATATACATGTACCTTTATTTCTCTTTTGCCGATCGCTTCGTTGAGCCAGGTAGAGAGAGAGAGAGAAAGGTACGCGCATACTCTCCGTCTTGTTCGTACATACATAGGTATATATAACCCGAAACACACCCAACATTGTTCCCAGTTGCGAATACCGCCACTTTTTCAAGTTATATATATATATGTATAATATAAATACGGTAGAACGGTGTAGAAGGGCGAAGAGCGGCTCAATTCCAATCCACCGTAATAAATTAGCGGACGATCACGGTGGCATTTGTCTCCTCGGCAATTTATCTATCTCCACTTGGTCTCTTTAACTCTTTCCGATTGTTCGTCTTTGTCCGACGCGCGTATTGGTCGACATGTTGGATAGGTAGAGAAAGGCGTCCTTGTCGCGAAAAAAGGGCGTTCTATCGCTTCTGGCAACCGAGTTTGTGGCTCCGGGCTGCTTTTTCTTTTTTAGATATAAAAGCATCGCTCGGGCATCTTCCGATTGGCGAGGACGCTCTATCAGTCTCACCTCCACTCGTTCGATCTACACCTCGCCATTCTCTTTGCCTCTCGCTCTTTCTCTCGTTCGCTTTGTCCGGCAACGATTTTTCTCAGCCTCCGGGGAGAAGATCCGCAGGAGCGTGGAATCCGTGCGAGAGATCTTCTCTTTGGCCTGTGCTGATGGCCGCTGGCTTTACACTCGCCATCGCCTCTCGCTCCTTCGTGCCTCGAGGCCAAAGGTTTCTTTTACTCTCTTTTTATTTTCTTTCTTTCCTTTTTTTCTTTTTATCTCCACGAGAGGCGTCCTCGACGCGCTTCCTCTCCGTCTCTATTTCTTATTCCCGCTGCGAGCAGTTTTGCACGCGATAAATGTTTGGCAAATTTCGTACCAGCTGGGCAACAAAAATATTTTCTTCTCATTTCGTTCAATTCTTTACTCACGAGTCTTTGGAAAAAAAACAACGTTAATGTTTATTAACTTACACCCGGAAAAACTCGTATTGCGCGTTGGATGTAAACGCTCGGCGAAACACGTGGATGTATTAAAATTTCAATGGCAGATCGATATCGCGAGTGGGATCGAAATATATCAAGCGGTGCCGGTGAGAAAGAGAGAGAGAGAGAGAGAGAGAGAGATTAAAAAGGAAACGAGGGGTGAACGATCAGATACGACTCGACTCGCAGGTAAATTCTTGAGCCAAGACGTCACGACGAAACCGAAACCTGCTCCTCCTCTCCCGACGTATCATCGATAAACGATTACGAAAAAAAAAACCAAAGATTTTCGTTGGCTAAAAAAAAAGACATTTTTTTTACTCAACTCCTCTCCCATACAATTTTTTGCCCCGTTTCACGGAGCTGCGGGTCGTTATAAGAGTATGCAAAAGGCCTCTTTCGGAGACAGCTGCTCCATCGAAGTTGCCCCATTAATGGTACGCACGCGCGTGTACACGCGTTACGCAATTAATTATGAATTAAAGTGTCGGGGTACACGCGCAACGCGCGAGCAACAAAGACAGACACCCAGCTAAAAAAGATTATTCGAGATTGGACGAGAGCACCTGGCGAATTTGGCGCATGCGAGTTGGATAGAACCGCGAGAAACAGAAAAAAAAAACGGGGCAAAAAAACGGTTCGGCGCGCGAAACAAAATTTGGGTTTTCGACAAAATCACCGAGGGATTCGTAATCGTTACGCGGAATTTTCGAATCACGACGTCTCCGAAAAACCCCAAAATTTCAAATCCAAATTTCCTAACCTTAAGAGCCAACAAAAAAATTGAAGCTCTTACTCGTTTGACTCTTTGCAAATATCCAAATTAGGATATCTCGTAAAAAGAACGTGTATCGTTGGACACGTGCTCTCGTGTCCGTCCTTCTTTCGTGTCGACGGAATTGAACATATATATATAATTATAGGTGTACGTTATACATGTATGAATAGTTAACCTCTTGCGAGAGCGTGCGTGCATCGGGACACGGAGGCTTCCGCCAAAGGTTTGCTCTCTCGTCCGCGAGAGGGTAAAGGAAAGCGGCGTTACAGACGAAGATAAACAAATTTACTAGGAACACAAAATTTCATTATATATAAATATACAAAGTGTTGAAATTTTTAATTTCACGAGTGATAATCGCGTCGGTAACACGCGTTACGATCAACGACTCGAGCGCTACTCTATATTTTTCTTCGTATTATCACTGTCGATCGAACGATTGCGTTTTAAAAAATAAAAAAAGGAGGTATGCATATGAAAAAAAAAAATTGCAGTCTCACGGATTTTCGCGTGATTCCAGGACAGGTTTAATCGATTATCGTTATCAAAGATTACTAGTGGGTCGTACACGCGCGTCTCACCGATGGATAGCAGCCTCGGTTATTAGCGAGTGTACACACGCGTATATATATACGCGTCTGCGCATATCCGGTAGAATACAAACTAGCCGCGTGTTCGTGTATTTTATAATTTGTTTTATTAATGCGATACGTGCACGATCCTGGTGTACAAACGGAACCGTTACAACTCGAGTCGAACGATAAATATTAACACGCCTACTCTCGTCTATATTAACCCTTTGAGACCTGAGTACTTTCAAGCTTATGTGGTCCGCAGACGCATAGACTGACGCATATATGCGTCCTTACAGCTCAAAGGGTTAAAGGTACGATTTTCATAATCGGCTCGAGGTTATCCTAAAAATGTGATTTTTCTTTCGGGCAATTAACAAAATGAACATCGAGAGAATTTTTTTTATGAATTTTTACGGTAACATTTCGATAAAAATTATATTAAAGCTTGAACCTGGTGATAAATGTGTAAACGGTTAAAGATTGACGCTAGTTTCAAATATTTTACTTTTAGGCATGTAAAAATTGTAGCACGTAGCGTAATTTTTACACGCGATACACAGAGCTCACGGAAAATTTGGGCTTCCTTTTTTCAATTTTCAAGACAAACACGCAAATTTATCAATGTCCACCGTACACTTTCATTCGTATCAGCCCTTTTTTCAACTCATTGTAGTAATGTTTACGTTTCACGAAAATTTACTGTTAATTTCAATTCTTAAAAATATTTTAAATTTTTGTCACGCAGCAATAAATTTTTACTCATTTCCATTAAAATGTATAATTTATTTCCTAAAAACTTGAATAATTACACATTTGTAACTCAGTTGTTGCGTATTCCACAGTAAAAATGACTTAAAAATTCTTTCCGCGAATGAAAAAAGTCCCCTCTCCCCGTATTATTTGTCCTCCCACTTTACACGTAACGATTTATTATTAAATTTACGTAAGTTTATCTCGTACTAATGAAATATTAATTGATTGGGTATCTTTGCAGGGTACATTCTCGTTGATCGTGGAAGCGTATCACGAGGCGGAGAACACGACGCATCAAGCGGCCGGTAAGATACAAATTTTCACTATCTCGGCCCGTCTGGCTGACGAAATAGATCGCGATAAGTCGATATATTCCGGGTATCCGTATATATAGATGTATAGCTTACCTACGTACTTACCTATACACGCGAGAGGTTCGCGGACGAGGGCATGTGCTAGCCAGCTGGGTGTTTGCGAGGTACGTGCTGCCGATGCCCTCCGGGATCCGATCTTTCTCCGTAGAAACCGCCACGAAGCCACTTCCGGCCTATGCCTGGATCGTGTCTCTCATTTTTTTCTCTCTATCTCTCTTCTCTTGGCACTCGTCGACCGTCCCATCCGCAACATTCACCCGATACTCTCCCTCCACCGTCTTCCTCTTCGTCGTCTCTTCCGCTATACGCGTATCTATATACACTCCCCACACCTCGTCCTTTCTTTCATTCACCACCGCCAGCCTTTTTTTTTCGTAATACGATGCGGACTAAATATTCCCCTCTTCTTCTTCTTCTTCTTCTTCTTCTTCGCGTCGTTCGTCACCCCGAGATTGTCTCGATTGCTTGCGCAGTCTTTTCCTACAGACATCACGGACAAATGGGCCGAGTATTTTTTTTTAACGAACAATCGTCTTTATTATAACGATAGAGAAAATGAACGCTCGTGCGTAACGAGCGCGGAATGGCGCAAGGGCTTTCGCAATGCGACCGGGCGCAAAACGGAAGCGTCGAAACGGGACGAGGAGCGAGAGAGCAGTGGCCACTAGTGTTTCCTTCCTGTGTAACCGTATAGCGTATCTACCTTTTCCACACACCGCACGAACCCGGGGGTAACGCGACACCCTCTCTCCGCCTCTTTCTCTTCTTCCACTTTTTCCTGTTTTGCTCTTTGACGATATTCTACGCGAACCAAGTAAGGCCGACGTTGCGCATTGTACGTAATACGCATCTTCTATTTTTTACCCCCAACGAGCCCGTTGCTCGATGAAAATCCCGAGATCCGGACAAATTGGACAATTTAATACTCGACTTTGTCGCAACGTTGACATTAACCGTGAAAACCTTCGTATCGACGAGGGGAGACTGACAATTTTCTATTTCTTCTTCATTCTTCCGTTCGTAGCGTCTGAAAAGATGTTTGTAGTTGGTCTGCACGTATCTATCCGAATCGCGAAGAAAGGTTTTATTTCGCTTCCCACGTCGGAAAGATACGTAGCGTTCGGCCAACTCCTCCTTTCCGAGGCTTCGTGCCAACTCTCGTTCTTCCCATCTCGTCGTTCCTTCCTTCCTTCTTCTTATACGTACCTCTTTTTTCTTCTTTCTTTGGCTTCCACTCCCGTTTTTATCCTGGCGCTGCAATTCGAGTACCGGGAGCTTTTTTTTCTTCTCTCGCGAGCGTTTTGCTTCCGCGTCCGGGGAAAGCTCTTCGCTTCCCTCACTTGCCGAGAGCACCGTTGTTCCCTCGAACGCGCGCGCGCACACACACACACACTCACACACACACACACACATTACATGTATAGAGACACATTGTACTATACTCTACTATACGTAATAAACGTTACAACGTTCGTAATGTACGCGAACGCGTTTCCGGCGAGAGTCCGTTGCGCTCCTCCGTGGTCCGCGAGTAATTAATTTATCGTGGAATTCACCAAGTTGCAAAACGTATACCTATGTTCACCGTACATTGGCAAATACTGGGCGAACGCCAGCAAGATATTGTACTACGAGGAAAGAGCGAACGAAAGATCATTTCGTACGAAAAGCGGTAACGGGCGCGAGTACCTGTATCTCCACATTGATAAAATACAGAAACCCCCGCGTAGCTATGTACATACGTATCCTCGTTGCGGTTCGACGATTTTAATTAATCCGTAATTCGATATTTCGATGTTGCAGTATTTTCGGGTTTTGCGATGATTCGAAGCTTTCCTTTAGAGAAGGCTAAAAAATGTACCGAAAAAGTAGCCGAGTAGGGAAGAGCGGGGTAATGAGAGTCCTTGTAAAATCCAACCAAACAACCCAACATGTCTTCCTTATACTACGTCCACGTCATACAACTGTCGATTTTGCGTCCTTTTGTTATAAGAAAAATATTTTTCTCATAATGAAAATAAATATCTAAAGTTTTCTTATTTAATTGTTTTTTCGAGGTCATTTGATAGCTTAGTTCGTGTACTTTGGTTTGGACGTAGAAAAAATAGGTTACAACTTAATTTGTTTATATTATTATGTTTAATTCAAAAGGCTACCGGTCGGGGTAATGGGAGTCAGAGGGACTTTGGCTCTCATTACCCCAATTCAAAAATCAATGCTTATTTTTATTTTCAAATTTTACCATACCATGCGAGGCATGATTACATAGGGGATAGCTAGGACGGTTGACACAGAGATAAGTTGAAACAATGTCAACGTCTTGGAAAAAATCGAAAAGAAACCTTATTAAATTTCAACGTGTTAATTTATCTTCCAATTACGCTTTAACGATGCAATATGTGTTCAATGTTCATGTTTATTAACAATGAAATTTACTTAAAAAATTATTGAATTTGTCAAGTTTAAGGCGACATCGCCGATTTCACGTATGGTTAGTGCATAACTCCCATTACCCGCCATGTTGGGTAATGAGAGTCAAAGACACATTTTTGAGAATTCAATTTTTCACTACCTTAAACAATTATTAGTAAGTTTCTATTTCATAACAATGAAAGTTTACTAACCAAAGGAGTGATCAACAGTTAAAAACATCAATAATAACTTTCATAAATAACTTTGTTTCAACTTTTCGTTAACTGGCTCCAATTCCCCCGTTCTCCCCTAATATTACCTAACTCACGATGACGCCTACGGATGTTTCCCCCGAGGCCCGGAGAGAGTCTTTTGCTCTTGCGTCTTCTCGGATGCTGTTGATTTTGTAACTTCCGTTCTCAGGCCCGCACCCCCATTTTCCGGTTGCCGTTACTACCACCATCGCCACTGCCACCACTATTAATAATACTACTTCCACCCTCCGATTCCTCGGGGCCATATTTTTGGGCCCTCGCTCTCGACCAAACTCTCGCGGGCTACGCGAAATCATTTTTATTTCATTTATTTTTTTCTTTGTATTTTTTTTTCGTACCATAACCCGCCGTAGTATACCTGTTCTCCGCTCAGTCTCTCGAGACTCTCGTGGTGTACACCTGCGCGCCGACCCTCTTTCTCTCTCTTACACACGCGCGCACAGACAGGCCGTTTCTGTTTGGCCCACTCGCCCAGGTTTTCTTTCTCACTTTGGGCCAGCATTTTTTTTCTTCTTCCTTTCTTCTCTTCGCTCTTATTCTTTGCTCTCTTTTTGGTCGAAAGATCGAGACTCGTTCCTCCTCGCGATTGGAAATTACCGGGTGGGCGCTTGCTTCGTGCACGAGCGAGTCTCTCGATGTGCTACGTTCCTCGGAGTCTAAAAATGAGCCGAACGGTGTTTGCTTTTTTCATTTTTCTCTCTCCGCGATATAACACCGAACGCAAAAGGAATCGGTTAACCTAATTAAATGCACGCGACAAGAACGTTGCAAAGTATATCCTCGAGATTCGCCGCGGACGAGAGAGACACAGAGAGAGAGAGAGAGAGACGAAGAAAAGGGTCGCGAAAGGTTACAAAATTATGTAATGTAACGTGGAAATTTCGAGGAGAAAAATGAACCTCGTACACTGTCTTTTAGACGACGGAACGAAAAAACGAAAGGAGCGCACCTGCCGGCACGTCCACGTATTACACCGCGAATGATCGCTCTTTTGACTTCTCGTGTTTCAAACCCCCTTGTCGTTATCCAAGTTCGTTTCACCAACAAATAACAACGACAAAAATCAAATACAACAAACGCATGTCTTCGGTAAACACGATCCGAACAGCTTCCCCAAGCAGCTCGAATAATTCTCGCGTGTCGCGTTTTTTTTAAAACTCTCGGTCGAAATTTTGATAATCCTGGATCGTTAATTCGAGACTCGTGGCTAATTTTCATTTTTGTTTTTCTTCATTGGGCTCGATGGCCCGATTGGAGCACTCTCGAGTTTACGAACCACTGGATAGTTAAGAACCTCCCTTTCAGACGTTATTCTCGGATGTTCTCGAAGCTCGAGGGGCTTAACGAGAGCATCGCGAGTACGTACGCTCTATGTATATACTGCCCGAGCGTATAACCAGCCGGGTTGAGAATCTCGAGGGTTAGGGTCTGCGCTTCTCGCCTCTGTCGCCATACGGAGTACGAAGACGCCCAACGAAAAATAAAAATCGAAGGAAACGGAAAGAACGACGAGGCCAAGTACCAGAAGCATCTCTCTCTCGAGTCTCGTTTCGTTAGGAAAGGCGCGTCTTGGTTCACTCGCATCGTCGTCCTTCTCACTCTCGTCGTGTAGGATGTTTCGTCCGCCGAAGACTGGCAGAAACCAGGCGGAGCACCATCGGGTTCCGGAGCTTCTGGAGTGGTCCCGCGTGTGCTATACTTTCCTTCTGGGAACACGCTCGCTCCTCTGCGTTTTTCTTTTCCTTTTTTAATTATCCCTGTGCACGCTATCGATTCTTTCCTCTTATTCTTCATTTCTCGTTTTCTTTCGCTGGCTCATTAAATCGTCGTTAAACCAAAGACTTTTATACGCTCGTTGCGTTATTACGAAGAAAACGATAATTATTTAAGCGTAGCTACTCCTAATTTCTCAAATTTAACTTTTTTCCATCGAGCCTAAAATATGATTTTCACTCATGCACTCCGTTTAGTTTAGTCGTAACGACGGAAGGTATAACCTCCCTGTACACGATAAATGGCAAGAAGAAGAAGAAGCTGTGTGTATATATATATATATACGAGAGCCGAGCTTTTACGCGCGTGGTACGAGCTAGCGCGTGACGTACCTTTAGTCGTTATGGAAGTATCGGCGGCGCGGATTAAACCAGGAGGAGTATAGTTACTCTTCTTTCAGCCGGATGCGCTCCGCGTTCGGCGCAAAATCCAGAGAGCGAGAGAGAGACGGATAGAATATAGCAATAGCGGACGAACGTCCGGTCCGAGCCCTACGGGGCCGATGCACTTGGATCATTGGGTGCAGCGTGAAACGCGATGCAATTCTCGGCGCCTCGTTCTTTCGTTGCACTTTCAGCATCCATTCTTTTTCTCTCTCTCTCTCTCTCTCTCTCCATGTCGTTTTTTTCCTTTTTACTTTATTTCAACCTTCTTTCCCGCGCAATCATTACGTGACGGAGCTTTTATTCCGCTAATCGAGCGTTTTTTATTCCACGCAATTAAGTTGTCCAGACGGCGCGATTGAAATTGTTATGTAGCAATTTGTTTCAGAGATATGTATATATATATATATATCGTGTATTGTACTATTTATATTTTTGTTTTCCAGACAAAGTCTTGATAACGAGACTCGCGACTCAGCGTTGGCTCGACGTAGGACCGGAGTGGACCAAGGACGAGCACAGAAGCTCGGACTCCAAGATGATTTACGAGTACAGGGCAACCTGCAGCTCGCATTACTACGGCAAGGGATGCGAAAATCTATGCAGGCCCCGTGACGATAATTTCGGTCACTACAGCTGTAGCCCGTCCGGTGAACGGGTCTGTCTCTCCGGATGGAAGGGCGACTACTGCGCTACTCGTGAGTGTTTCTTTGTTTTCTTCCTTCAGTTCATCGACCCTTTTAACGATTTCGTTCGACACAATCGATCGATGGTTGTTCATTACTTTTTCTATTTCAAAATACAATTCCCTTGCCACGAAAATGATGGATTTTCTTTTAACGAAAATAAACTTACGTACGTTTTATTTTTCCAATTATCATCTCGTAGAAAAAATGTTCTTCTCGTTCTCGTCCGTAAAAATTGTATTCGCTTTATCGTTCGCCGTATATCTATATAGGATTATAAAATCGCAAAGGGGGGAGGGGGGGTCTCTCTCGACACGACGTCATATCACCACTGGCTCACTCGTCGGGTGCTTCCCACGCTTCGTGATGCACCAACGTCTCTCGTCTCGACTATACACTACGTCCTATAGATATACGTATCTCCTTACCTCTCGGGTATACCTTGCGCGTTTCGCGGACGCGCCCCTCGACTGCATACTATTCTTCCCTTCTCTCTCTCTCTCTCTCTCTCTCTCTCTCTCTCTTTCTCTCTCTCTCTCTCTCTCTCTTATCCACTCTTCGCCCGGTCGAGGATTTTTTTTGTCTCGTGTCACTCCCTTTCCCGCTAACTATATACCATGTACTTGTAGAAACGACTTTGGTAGTACGTGCATACTCGAAACGTATCTCTGGAGAACCGACGAGCCGACTCGAGCCTCGAACGGTATTGCTCGTCTATACACACATATATATATGTGCGTGCGCGCGTGTGCGTATATATAATTTGTCAATTTCTTCGAGTATCCTATGTACTCTTGTATATGCGCGCATATAAATGCCTACGTATATATTGATATTCGTTCGAACGTAAATCTCATCTCGCCAAGTCGTTGCCACACCGAGGACTGCGAAGCTCGACTCGAGCCTGATACGCGTCTCGCATAATACCTGTATTGTAGGTGTATGTGTGTCCGCGCGGGAGTCATACACATACGCGCGAGAAAACGTTCCGATGCGACGCGTATTCTCAGATTCGATGCTTTCCTGGAAGATGGGAGGGGTGCTTTGTGCCAAAGAGTTCCGTACTATCGACTCTCTTGATAAATTCGTAATACACCTTAATAATTATCATTGTTTTGTATCGAGAAATTCCGAAATCGAAACGAAATAATTGCAAACGACGTGATTAATCGATTAATTATAGGTGAAAGAGTAAATTGAATTACGTCGTTCTCTCGGCCTTTCGATGTTCCTTTCTATATGTACCCGCATGGAGAGAATTTGTTATCAATTTTTACGATGAAATCTCGGTAAAAGTTACATTAACCCTTAAAGACCTGAGTACGTACTTTCAAGCTTATGTGGTCCGCAGACGCATAGGCTTACGCATATATTCGTCCTTAGAGCTCAAAGGGTTAAAAAATTGAAGACGGTGATAAATGTGCGAATTGTTAAAAATTGACACTAGTTTCAAATATTTTACTTTCAAGTGTGTAAAAATTTTAGCACGTTGCATAATTTTTACGCGCGATACACAGAGCTCACGGATTACGGCCAGGCGACCTAGCCCTAACTGGTTTTACTGTGAAGAACGTAAAAATTCTGGCGAACGGACGGAAAATTTCGGCTTCCTTTTTTCAATTTTCAAGACAAACGCGCAAATTTCTCAATGTGCACCGTACACTTTCATTCGTATCAGTCCTTTTTTTAACTTATTGTAGTAATGTTTACGTATCACGAAAATTTATTGTTAATTACAGTAAAAATTCTTGAAAATATTTTAAATTTCTGTCACGCAACAGTAAATTTTTACTCATTTCCACTAAAACCTATAATTTATTTCCTAAAAACCTGAAGAATTGCACATTCGTCACTCAGTTACTGCGATTTCACAGTAAAAATTACTTAAAAATTCTTTCCGTGTGGTGGAATACGGGGGTGCGTCTCGGGGTTTAGGGGTTGCATTTTGTCGATTCGGGAGAATGCACCGTGGAAGAAGAAGAAGAAGAAGAAGACGAGGACGAAGAAAAAAAACGAGGTATACGTACGTTCGGGTACGAATACGACGAGGCAGCTGCAACGCGCCTCGCGGGACCGCCGGGGCCCTCGGCCCCCGGGAACAGCTGCCGTCGTCGAGTGCTTTAACCAACAGCTGCTCTTGGCCGAACTCGACTCTCCACTTTCACGGATATACACGAGGTGTATATGGGCTACTCTCGTCTCTTCTCCTTCTCGCACTCGTATTCTTCGATATTTTGCCCCCCCCCCCTTCCCCCTCTCTCTTTTACTAATTTCATAGCGTCGACTTTCGAGACGTACCTGCTCAATGTCCCATCTTTGAGGCTTTGGAAGAAAATCGGTAAAGGGATATTTCTCAATGTTTGCAAATCGTCGAGTCGAAAAATTTCAAACATTCTCGATCTAGAATGCGCGTGCGATTGCACTCGAACGACGCGGCCCAACCTCGGTTGTTTCCCAAATGAAAAATAACAAATAAAGACACGCGTGACTCGTGCAAATTTTGCAAATCGTCGAGTCGAAAAGTTTCAAACATTCTCGATCTAAAATGCGCGTGCGATTGCACTCGAACGACGCGACCCAACCTCGGTTCTTTCCTAAATGAAAAATAACAAATAAAGACACGCGTGACTCGTGCAAAGCACCGATGCGACGCAAAAATCGATAAGTCCGTTGAAGAAAACTACCCTGGCCCAGAATTAACGACAGAAGTTTCGAGACCGGTTTAAAGGGCCCCCGGGCAGTTTTAACCCGAGGTCAGGTATTTAAAGAAACAAATGTTTTCCCCTCTTCTTTGATTTCTCTCCCATCTGTACAATTCCGAGTAGAATTGAAATCGTAGAAACTCGACGATTTCGAGTAGAGAGTCGTTCGAAAAAAAAAAAAAAGAAAAGAAAACGTTCGAGCCAACGAGTCTTTTTTCACACTGCTTTCAGTCTCGTACGAAAGATTTGCTCGCATCCAAGGTAAATACCGAGAAACCAAGAATAGGACGAAAATCATGAAAGAAGAGAATCGACGAGGGTGGGGGATGGCTCGTTAAAAATGAAGAAGAATGTAAGAAAATAAAACGCAAGCTCAAAGAAAAGCAGTATTTTATCTCGAGGTTTCGTGTGTCCCGGAGGTACCAGGACGAAAAAGGCAAGTCAAAGAATGAAGAAACGTACCCTCGAGGTCTCTCGGTTCGTTTCTTCGATTTGTCCGCTCGTTCTTTCATTCCTTCATTTAGGTACCTACCTACCTATGTATGCATATATACACATATTTCTTTTCTCTCTATCTCTTGCCTCGTCCTTCTTGCTGCAACATCAATTTCTGCCATCTCTACCTTTGCGCGTTCTTTCGTCCCACCTGCGGGGGCGGCGGCGGAAGCAGGTTGGGGGAGGGGGGTTTCGAGCATCGTCGGTGTCGCAGTCAACTCGTAAGCGCGTATCGGGGGATGCGTGTGGAATCTCGGCAATTCGGCGCGTTCCTTTCGGATCTTAGCGAAATGATCGAGCTCGAGAGGGGGATGTATATATGTGTGTGTGCGTGTGTGTGTGTGTTTGCAGATAAATGGGTGGATAGAGAGCAGGATATACGAGTAGCTATATATATATATATATATACGTACACAAGGATACAGTGAGAACGAAAGATTCGAGTCTCTGTGTGTCTTGCCGACTAACTATAAATACTTTCGAGAATCTATATACCGTATGTAAGTACCGTCCGAGCGGTGAGAGACTATCCGCTCGCGTCGAGAAAGAGTGTACGAACGGCTAAAGCGAACGGTGTACCGGAATTAATTGTTGGATATTTTTTAAAAAGTTAATAAGTAAATGGTGAAAAAAAGGGAAGAGGGAGGCAAAATTCCAAAGTTGGCGTTTGCATTCGCGTCTGTTAATTTGGCGATGTCAAGGTCACGCGTGGTCCACCGACGTTTTCTCGTTTCTTATTTCCATCGGGAAACCGTCGTGTCGAGCCTCGAGTTGGAGGTCCCTCCGTGGCCAAGCCTGAGAGATGGACAACTCATCCGTATGTGAAACGTCGATTCGCGACAACTACGCCATCTATGTAGAGGAAAATAAAATATTATTGCAGTTTATTCTTCTTTTCTTTTGGAAGCGATATGTTATAAACGATACGGTGTAAAATTGAGGAACGCATATACACGCGAATACCGCTGTACGTGTACCTACCTATATACCTAGCGAGGGAAGGAATTCCTCTCGGCTCTTTCCAAGTTCCAGTCGCGAGTTCTCCGTGCACAACTCTCAACTCTCGGGGTTCTCTCCTTCGCCGGTCCTCCTCTTGCCCTCTCGCCCTCTCGCCATCGGTATTATACTTTTGCGCACACGATACGCGAATACATTCGGTTACACACGCGTTACATATATATATATATATATATATATATATATATATATATATATATGTAATAATAAGAAGATTTCCCCGGCGTGTACAGGAATCAAGACAGGAAGTATACCGGGTGTCCCGATTGTTAAACGTTGAAATGATATAGCGGGTGTACAATTTCAAAGTCGAAGGATGAAGGATATTTCGAGCGTATGGAAAATGCATCGCCTCTTACGTATATATGTAAGACATTCTTGGGAGAACGAGAGAGACGGAGCGTATGTAACAAAATACAGCAGGCGTCGACACTTTTCTCGCGTACGCCTGGGCTTGGAGCCGCCAGATCGTCGGAGCAGGCGATCCGAGGCGTGCGGTTTGGATATTTGCGGACTGGACAAGCGCGCCGCAGCCTTTTAGTTTCTCTCTTAACCTATCGTTCTTTGATTTCTTTTTTTTGCCCCGTACAAAGCCGATGAGAAATATGGGACATTTTGTCCACGATGATCTTTTGGAAGAATAAAACGTTTTGTATTTTTACTATTGTACGGAATGAATTAACTCTGTACGGATAAATCTCGATTGAAAAATTGTAGAAACGTACGTCTACCTGCGTGTGTGTCGAGTGGTTAAGTTTAAATTTACGTGATCGACCTCTCCTGGAGAGTTGCCTTAACCTTTGGATGTTTTTTCTTTCACGTTTCAGCTCGCTGCCTGCCCGGATGCGACGAGCAGCACGGACACTGCAATCAGCCCAACGAATGCCTGTGAGTATAGCCCACATTCGTATACACGTATGTCTGTTCGTTGGTACGCGTGTACGTAACTGGCATAAGCCATTTTCTTCCGAGCCCGCGTATATGTTCGTTATACTATCCCCTACCTCAAATATCCGGTTCTTCTCTTTGCCTCTCGTTCATCGCCGCCACTAAAGTTTCAATCTTTTTTTCGACTCGCGGAAATTAAACCGCCTAAATTGTTCGTCTTTTATTCTACTATGTACCCAACCCGTGTTTTTTTTCTCTCCATTGCTTTTGTATAAAACGAAATATTTTCAATTATCGAACGACGTGTAAAAGATATCGCGATGCAACTATTACGTACAGGGAAAGAATGTTTAAGTAATTTTTACTGTGAAAGCACAGTAATTGAGTGACAAATGTGCAATTCTTCAGGTTTTTGAGAAATAAATTATACATTTAATGGAAATGAGTAAAAATTGACTGTTGCGTGACAGAAATTAAAAATATTTTTAACAATTTTTACTGAAATTAACAATAAATTTTCGTGAAACGTAAACATTTCTACAATAAGTTGAAAAAAGGGCTGATACCAATGAAAGTGTACGATGAACATTGAGAAATTTGCGCGTTTATCTTGAAAATTTAAAAAAAGAAGCCGAAATTTTCCGTGCGTTCACCAGAATTTTTACGATCTTCACAGTAAAATTAATTAGGGCTAGGTCGCCTGGCCGTAATCCGTGAGCTCTGTGCATCGCGCGTAAAAATTATGCTACGTGCTGAAATGTGTACATGCCTAAAAGTAAAATATTTTTCGATGGAATTTTTACCGAGATTTTACCGTAAAAATTAATAAGAAATTCTCTCCGTGTACGTACCTAAACGCCACTTGTGTGCACCGAATGCGCCGCGAATTTCTTGCAGCGCGGTCTCGCGAGGAGAAAGGAAAGATACGAGCTAAGAGCGCCAATGTTGTACGTTGGATGAGCGATTTACCAACTTCGCAATCGACAAACGATAAAACCAAAAAAAAACGTTGAGCTATCGTGACATATCGACGGATCTTACGGATTACAAATTTCGGCCAGTTTACGTCCAACTCTCTTTACATCCATATCCACTTATTAAGAGAAAAATCGTCGTTATTATAATTATCACAATGGCGGAAGGACGTTGTCTCGCAACGGTTCGCAAGGGCAATCTCTATTGTTGTCGACCGACCGTGGATGAGAGAACGAATCTCGTTGTGCACGCACAAACGCGCGTGGCCATCCGATAGGTATAGGTCTGTATGTATATATAAACCCAGGGGTCTCCCCGCGACTGTTGCGTCCCCCACGGCCCCTTTACGGGCGACTTTTTAAACCAACGCCGAGCTTTTGAGAGTTAACTCGATCATCCGATTATTCTTTCACTCTCTTATTTCGTAACGAAGAGGGCTTCTGGGGGTTAATTGTCCCGTTATTGCGCTTGCCTATACGCACCAATGCTTATATATCGTTTGTGTAGTACGAGACAAACGATCGTACAAACACCAACTATCTTATCGACCGTTCGAGTACACGTGATTTAATCTTACTTTCCCAATTCTTGTAGAATCATTGCGATCAGAGCGTGCTCAGGACAAAATATGATCACCTTTTATCGTCAAGCTCGTGCTTAATTCATTCCCTGATTATCCCACTAATTTGCCTAATTGATAAAACAACTTTTCGAAATAATTAAAAGAAAATCTTTCGTTTGCGAAAAAACTTTCGTTTGACCCGAAAGCGGTGATAGGTACACTGTCTCGTAGTTACGCGTAAGGTCCTCCGAGACTCGACGACGTTTCTCAGGATTACAGTATTGCACGCATTGTTAACGTCGAGGATAGTGGAACAAGAGGAAAAGATAGACAAAAGAAAGAATGGTAGGGGGAAAAGGCGGTGGCCGATATGACGATGAGGCGGTAAAGAGGAGTAGGAGGAGGAGGAGGACGGAGAAAGAGAGGAAGCGCGCGAATGCCGCTGGAGCAGCCGTGGGATCGGCCCCCATTCGAATTACGTGAAAGAATCGCGGACGAAAGCGTGTCCGATTGAAATTTCGGAGTCTCTACATATCGCGCGCCCTTTTACGGCTCTCCATCTTTTCTCCGTCACGTACGTACATGCACAAACGCGTACGCTCGCGGAGATAGGTACGTGTAAGCGTCGCGTACACTCTTTTAAAAGCCCCATCGTCCTCTCGCTTGTGCGACTCTTCTCTCCCCTCGTACATACACGTGGGAGAGCTGAATACCGATGAACGGAACGATGCACCGTGCTCGCGGCTCTCCTCCTCCCAATGGCGTAGACACTTGGAAATATCCTCGTTGGGACAAAACGTAAATTCAATCGAGTTACTTCAAATTTATTCATCCTTTTCGTAACGTACAAACTCCAATAATTCTTCTTAATCTCAATTCTTCCAAAAGTCTTCTCAATAATACGCACATATTTCGGTTAAAAGTCTTACACTATGTAAATCATCTTTTGGATCGTAATTTGCATCGATAAAGAAAATATTGTCAAATCTTAACTTTAATTATTAATAAATAAGTACGGATCAACAAACTCGATATTGAACCTTCCATACGTACATGTACTTCTTACGTATGTGCCTATTTGCATACACTATATGTAGCTTGAGTTTGCCCTCCCTCTCACCCTTTCTCTTTCTATCTCGCTCCTCCCGAGCTCTGTTAGGTATAAGAGATTTAATGTGTAGTCATGCACACGGTGCACAGCAGCATATCAGCCAGCAGCCGTGACAGCACCAGGCCAGAACGGTCTGCACACCCTCTCTCTCTCTCGTTCGCTCGTTCGCTGTTTCTCGCAACTTGTGTGTGTGTGTGTGTGTGTGTGTGCGTGCGTGTGTGTATGTGTGTGTGTGAGTGAGCTAAGGCACGAGGCTCTTCACTCGCAAGCAAACACACACGCATACGCACGTACGCATGCATACGCGCGCGCAGTCACACACACACGCACACACACACACATCCAAAACAGGCACAGAGAGAGAAGAAAATATACACAAGCACAGAAGAGAACACACACACATAGCTGGCGTAACCTTTCCTTGACCCGCATACTGAACGGCTGTGCCGTGTGGCTCGAACCGTGGGAACACTGCCTCGACGACTCATCCCCCACCTCCGCTCCCTCAGTCCGTCTCTCTTTCTCTCCCTCTCTCTCTCTCTCTCTCTCTCTCCATCGTTTCTTCTCGTGCGCTCACCGTCCGGGACTGTACAGCATACGGCTGCGCGCACCGGCTCGAACGGCATCCCTGGTGCGCCATCCCGCTCACCTAACTCCATCTCACTTTCACGCTAAGCTATATAAACTCACCATACTTCTATGAGGCATCCATCTTCCTTTTACCTCTTTCTTCCCTTTTTTTATCACACACACACACACACACACACACACACACACACACACACACACACACACACACACATACACACATACACATCTCTGTCTCTCTTTCCCCCTTCCCGCTGTTTGGAACGATGTGTTTCCTCGTTCGCTGTTCACTACCTCCTTCTCTCTTGATCTTGGCTAGTTCACCCAAGCAGCGCGGACGCGAGAGAGAGTCTCTTTATGCTCGTCATCGCTTTACCAACTATACCCGATTCACTTGCACGCTCGACTCTACCACCTTCGTCGAATCCAACTATACGTAGGTGCGTTTGTGTATATACGTCTCTACCTATACCGTTAGAGGCCCATTCTCCCTCCCCTTGGACTTCGGCCTACCAACCCCCTTGATTCATCTTGCTCTTTCTCTCGGGCTCGGGTTCGCCGATGCGAATCCTTCTGAACAACAACGCGCGTATAATGGCCGACGAGAAGACATTCCGCCTAGCACCCACGAGCCTTTGCATACCCCGGGTCTCATCTACTCGCGCAACGATCGCTCTTCCCGTCTCTCCGGTATCTCGATTTTCCTTTGTGCGTTGTTTCGTCGTTATATCCGATCGATACGATGCAAAGATTTTTTTATTAATTCGATATGTGGCGAATACTTGTTTGTAACGATAATTTGAGATCGACGAGGAATTAACGTATCATCGTTGTTTGTATATTTGCAGTTGTCACCATGGCTGGGAGGGTGCATTCTGCGATCAGTGCGTCAGGTATCCGGGCTGCCTTCACGGTAGTTGCCAAACGCCCTGGGAGTGCCTGTGCAACGAGGGCTGGGGCGGTCTATTCTGCAATCAGGATCTCAACTATTGCACGAATCACAAGCCCTGCACGAACGGCGGCACCTGCTTCAACACCGGTCACGGATCGTACACCTGCTCTTGCGCTCCTGGCTTTACCGGCATCGACTGCGAGACACCGCTGCTCGATTGTCAATCGGAGCCTTGTCTCAACGGCGGCTCCTGCAGCATGGACGACAGAAGTAATACGTCTAGTGGCGGAGGTGGCGGCGTTGGAAACAACGGCGGCAGCAGTGGTTCCGGCATAATTGGTGCCACGAGTTATTCCAATGACAGCAATTCATCCCCGGCCAATACCGATCTTGCAAAGCGTAACTATCGTTGCACTTGCCCACCAGGCTGGCGCGGCCGTCATTGCGAAATTAGTTCGCGCTCTTGCCGCGACTCGCCGTGTCTTCACGGCGCTACCTGCGACGACGACTCGCTAAAGGGATACGCGTGTCATTGTCCGCCCGGTTACACGGGCACCGACTGCGAGACTCAAGTAAACGAGTGCTCGCCGAATCCCTGCAACAATGGCGCCACCTGTACCGACATGATAAACGGTTTTCGTTGCTCCTGTCCACTCGGCTTTACCGGCGAACATTGCGAAATAAACGTCGATGATTGCCAGGGGGATCCGTGTTTAAACGGTGGTACCTGTGTCGATCACGTCAATCGTTTTCGTTGTCAGTGCGTGCCCGGTTACGTGGGCCGTTTGTGCCAGGACAAAGTAGATTATTGCCTCGCGAAGCCGTGCGCCAATGGAGGCATGTGCATAGCCGGTACGAACGATTATCGATGCTCGTGCAAGCCCGGTTTTACCGGCAAAGATTGTAGTATCGACGTTGACGAGTGTCAGAGCGCCCCCTGCAGAAACGGTGGCACCTGCCGCAATCGCGTTAATGGATTTTTGTGCGAGTGTACGGAAGGCTGGCGGGGCGAGAGCTGCAACGAGGAGGGTACGACGGGGCTCGCGGTGAGGCCATCCGGTAGTAGTAATAATCCGGCGGCATCCCCGCCATCGGGAGCCAGCTCCTGGTCGGGCAACGTAGCGAGACCATCCGCCGAGGCGAGAGACGCCGGTCTTACGACCGAACACGTCGTCGTTATAGCGACCCTCTCGACCGCCGTGCCCGCCTTCGTACTGGTCGCCGCTGTCGCGGTAATGTGTATGAAACGCCGCCAGAAGAGGGAACAAGCCCGCGCTGACGAGGAAGCGAGGTTGCAGAACGAGCGCAACGCCGTCCACAGTAGCATGAGTAAACGCGGTGGTGGCAACGGCGGTTGCAACGGCGTCAATGGAACGCCCAACGGCATTCACGGCCACGGTGGCAATGGCAACGGCATCGGCAGTGGCTTGCTCGGCATACCCGGCGCGACCGTCAATGCGAACGTCGGCAACGGCGGCGCCGCCATCGTCGGTGGCTCCGGTGGTCTCAACGTCAACGCAGTTGGAGGTGGCGTTTGCTCACTCGGTAATGGTGATTCGCACATGATCAAGAACACTTGGACGGCGAATAAAAATATCAATAATACCAATACGCGCGACGATCTCGATTCAACCTTCGGGACCGACGGTGGTCTCGATATATCTTGCAACGGCTACAAACCCGAACCAGTCATGCAAGACTGTCGACAACAGCAGAGAACCGTCAAACAGTTAAATACGGAGGCTGCGGCACATCGTGCGTCGCATCATTTTCACAAGGACAAAGACATTCACGTAGGTGGTGGTGGTGGTGGTGGTATCAGTGTGCACGATGGCAAAAGGACATCGGTGTTCGGTGGTAACGGATCGGAGACGTGTTGCTCCGAGGCGGCCCTTATGAAGAGGCCAACGACGTTAAGTGACTCCAGTGGTGGAGGTGGCGGTAACGTTTCCGAGGGTGGCTGCGGAGTTTACGTTATAGACGATCACTATAGGCACGACGTGGCACTGGCTGCCACGCTCGCGACCGAGGTTTAGTCCGGTCTTTTGTCTTAAATTAACCTTTCTTTTCCTTCTTCCCCTACTATTTTTTTTTTCTCGTTTTTGTTTTTTTTTTTCTTTGTTCTTCCAACCCATCAATCCCGCCGACGCCGCGCGCGCGCGCGCGCGCGCTAAATCCCCTCTCCCTTCTCCAATGTGTGAAGGAGCCTTGTAGCAAACGAAAAGCGAACGCTCTTTTCATTTCTTCTTTCCTATATAGCTCGTTATACGCATACACACGCCCACGGACGCACACGAAGATATATATATACATACGCATACATGCATGTGTATCACGTATATGTAGAGTTACAAAAAATTGTCGAGTGAAAAACAAAGAAAACGAAGGAAAAAGAAGTCTTGTGACGACGACGACGACGACGACACGACGACGACGACGACGACGACGACGACGACGACGACGACAATGGCAATGACGGTGACGGTGTTTCGTACAAAATCCACGCAAACTTTTTTGTATCGCAATGAGAGAATCAGAGCGTGTAAGTGTGCATTTCTTTTGGTAAGGTGAGGAAGCCGCTTTGAAAATTATTCAAAGGGGCAGCTTCATCGATAATGCATATACACATTTTTTTATATGTATATATATAGAAGAAAAATAAGACGTCTATATATATACATCATATATGTGTATGTACGTATTCCAGTGAGAACCCGTATACCACTCTGTCTCCGTCCAATCATCGTTGAGATTTTGTTTCGCTATACAGCCGTACGAACGACCGACTTATATCGCTTGGACGCTGACAGAGTCGATGGTACGATATAGGAAGAAAAACAAAGCACAACAATGAATAAGACGCAATAAATATTCTCTCCGGCGAATTTTGGCAAAAAAATTAAGAACATAAGATGCTGTGTCGGCGGCATCGCGCATTGCCAATTCCCCGCTTCCTCTAATTTTTTTTTTCGATCTTATATATACATAAACAAATGAAAAGCTCTTCTTAAGAATATAAATAATATAAAAACTCGCTACGCTCCTTTGCCCGTAAAAAATGAAAATAGAAAATAAAACGTCTAGGTATTTAATATTATCATGCTCGAAGCAACTTTGTACAGAACTAATTTATTATTATTGTTATTTACTATTATTAAGATTGCTATTATTATTATTATTATTAATATCTTTAATTATTATATTATATCGCATTATCATTGTTCCACTAGTTTACGAGGTACGTGCGCCCCTTGTCCGGATGTTGCGTATGAGCGAATGTATTTTGTGTTAATTTGCATGAGTGCCTGTGAGTGAGCGTCAACGAAGAGCGAGAGAAGTCAATTCGATCTCTTTTGTTTGTTTTCGAGTAACGAAATGCGATTGCAGGATGAACGTTAAAGCGATTGGCCACCGTCAGTGAGAACGAAATAATGATCTGCTCGTTTCTCGATTTCCGCGATATTTCATTTTCTTTAATTTCTTCTTTTTTTTTTCTTTTTTTTTTTTTTTTCTCGGAAGACAACGTGTTACACGTAAAAATCATTGAAATTGCATCTTGTATCTTTGAGCGTGAAACATTATATGCATTGCTGCTTGGGTCTTTGGGAGCTTGATGAAATTCAAGTTCGAAAAGTGAAACAACAAAAAAAAAAAGAAAAAGAAGAAATACAATTTAAGAGTCAATGTTCGTTCTCCCGCTTCAAAGTTCAATCGTAGTCGCGATAAAAAAAAATAAAAAAAAAACTATTTTTGGGAGAGAAAGAGAGAAAGAAATGTGACAATTGTGTATTGTTATCGCGCGATTTAAACTATGATTTATTATTTATTTGTGATGATGAGTGAGAATAATTGCGGGCGGTGATAAAGCCGATTATGATTGCGATTATTATGATAATGATGATAATCATGATGGCATCATATACATGTGCGCGCGCACGCGACTGTCTGTGTGTCTGTGTATGGGTGTGTGCGTGCGTGCGTGTGTGCGTGTGCACATATATAGATATACATATAGGTGTATATACAAATACGACGATTATGATAATGATGAACAAAGATTCGATAATGTTCCTGTTAATTAATAATATTAATAAAGATGAAGAGACCCACAAAAACACCATCCAACTAAGTCAGGCTTCGGGTGAATATACTATATAAAATACATACCATGTTTATAAAAAAAGATATAACAATGCGTCGATTGTTTCGTCCCCATAATCGCAAAAACAAAATAAAAACTCACAATTATTCCCCCGACCCCTAGTTCTATTACAACATCGACGATCCGTACGTAGCTAAATTTTCAACGATAGGACGAAAATCGTCACTTCCGTTATAGAGTAAAAAAAAAAAAGGTTTCGATGAAAAACACGACACGTTCCATCTTCCATAGATCTCCGGACAGCTCCATTGGAACGTTTCACTACGATTACAATCGTCATTTTGGAATACGTGACGCGTACTCCCCCCCCCCCCCCCCTTCCCCTCCCCTCCCCGTCCATCCAGAGATTTCCACCGGTCACTTCCATGAATATAAGTTCATCACCTCGACTTTCGCCATTGACTATCATTCGCCCATCTGTCCTACCAAGTGCACACCATCTGAAAGAACAAGTCCCACTCACATATTTCATAATAGAGCTTAGACGCGAAAAAAGCAAACGTTGCAACGACGTCTCATGATAACAAACACACGCATGCGTATTTCTTTCTTCTTCTTAAAAAAAAAAAATTAAAAACAACAACGACAACCAACCGACGCGAATAACGGTTTAAAGAAGATTAAAAAAGAAACGCGCAAGACCTGTATATTTGTAGTAGAATTGTACCATTTAATAATGATAATATCGATGATTATATTATTATTATTATCAATTTAACACTTAAGATTTATTATTAAGATTATATTAATATTATTATTGTATCGTGTAAATAGATGAATTGTCGATATAACGTGATGTCGCCAGAGAAAGGACAGTAAACGATTAATAACGATATAACTGAAATCACGCCGTGGCTTCTTTGTCTTTGAATTTATTATGACCGATTCCCATTAATTTTTTTTTTTTATTTTCAATATTACAACCAACCTACAGAAAATTACTGAAACAACAACGATAGAGAGGGAAAAAAGAATGACGCGTCGAGAGAACGTGATTTTCGATCAGATGCAACTATTAATACGGTAACGTAGATACACACAAGGTATAGCGATTTAGCCGCGTCTAGTTGGCGGTTCGAGGTTGGCGTGAAATTTTTGCGAATATAACGTACGCTCGTACGCGATCTCTGGCGTGCTGGCATGCTTCCCGTTTCGAAGAGCCTTCCCCGTACATCTCGCATATTTTCTACCGATTCCACTACTTCATTGCGCTCCCTCTCATCTTGCTTACATACTTAGGTATATGTAAGCAGCAACAACGTGTGTACGTATTGGCTTATCCATGGGACGCGTTGGTTGCACTACCACGCGATGCGTGCTTATTATACCTTCGGAAACGCTATTATATACCGCTTGCCATTCCATCGAGCAACATGCAGACTTTATTGTCGAGGTATATACCTTCATATACAAACTATCTATATAGCATAGCTGAAGAAATATTATCCTTTCGAATCCGGGAAGGCGAAACGAAGTTTCAAAGGCTGTCCCCGTCTAGCGAACTCACTGTCGGTACTTAACATTGTTTTTACACTCTGAATACTTTTTGCTTTTTTGCTTTGGATGAAACAGTTTGTTTTTATCATTTTGGAAAAAAATTGTTGTTTTCAAAAATTCGCGCCAGAGTTCTCGAAAGCATTCGAATAATTTGAAAATCGGATTTGATACAAAGTATTCATTTCCATGTAGGCGATGTTGTGCTTTTGGCAATTTTTCGATGCCAAGAGTCGTATTTAAAAAATATCTCGAATGACGGCGATCGAGTTTGACACCGCGAAATGACATTTTCCATGGAAATTCTCTCACGCGATAGATAGATTCGCTCGTAGCAAATATTCTCGTGGCATTCTGGGATGGAGCAAAGAATAAATTCGCGCGAATCAGTGATTTGTTAATTTAGCGAGGGAAGATTGCCAGAGTCAACGTTAGTCGAAAAGGGAAATTAAATTTTTGGAAAATTACACTTTGCTCATTAATAAGCTCTGTCTCTTCATGAAAATTATATAAAAATAGACTCCGTCGCGATTAGTTTGTATTTTATTTATTCCCAAAAGTGGATGTGAATACAAGAAGTTACCGAACTGCAGTAGCATCGCGCATCACCCACCTAACTTCGATCAAAATTATGTCGCTACACCAAGCGCAATGCTTGATTCTTTCGCAAAATAAAAGAACCCTCACGTCGTCAGATAAAATATTATTTTCGAATCTTATAGTTACCCCGGGTACAACGTGAGCGACACTAAAAGACTAGAATTAACCTCGTCCCCAGGGCGTTGCCTCCTGCAAGACTCGAAAAAATGTAATCATACGTGAGGTCAGTTAAGTATTGTCCAATTTAGAATTGCCGCACGATGTGATCTGGAACGCGTGTCTTTGCGTGTGAATATCGAATGAGAATACGATTTGATGTATTTCACGCTGTTAAATTAGAGTGTTACCTTATAAGTCGATCAGCGGCCGCATAAAAAAGCTGAAAATTTGTGAATGGCTGAAATTTTCGAAAAATCTAGACTTCATTGTGACGATGAAGAAAAGCAATGGTTATCTAATTAGAACCTGGAACGAAGAGGAAGGATGTCTCGCACCGTGAGTGCACTTTCGATTTTACTCACGTTATAAATTGAAAGGATGAAATCAACGCTAAAATGAAGGACTTGAAAAGGCAAAACAATTTTTCGCTACAATCATTTTCATGCCCAGTAGACTCTCGTGGGTGCGTTGGTTGTTTTGTGACAGAAGACGATGCACTCGCTAAAACTTAGGAAATAAAGTTACGATCTATTTTTTGGAAAAATGTCGGTTTTTTAACTGACATGAAATTAATTGATATTATAGATCGATTTGTTAATTGAATTTTGATACAATTTCCAGTAGCCGTTTACCTATTTATGAATTAAAGGAATGGTTATGTCAAAATTACTCGTTACTCGTGCGGCTGTTCACTCTCGTTGCCTCGTTTTGATTGGTATAAACGTTGAGAAGGGAACCGGAATGGTTTTTTATGCTATTTCCCCGGTAGTTGGCCTAGACCAATTAAACTAAGGACATTTTAAAGAGGAGCAATTTATTTTCATTTTGACTTTTTTAGACAAGTTTACGATTTTTTTAAATAATTGGCACCTAATTTTGAAAACGACCATTTTTTGTCCTCTTTTTATTTGTTTTTGAGCGGACCCCTTTTTTAGTGATAAATTTGTCAATACTTTTCTTTGATGACAATCATAAAGGGGGAAGTCTAAGCTTCAATATCGTTTTTTAGAAATTTATCTACGACTTTTTTTTCCAAAGATATTTCGTTTTTTTGAGATAAAAATAGGTAATTTGAAATTTGCTCCGGAGGACGAAAACAATGAGGTTTACCACAAAACCTCAAGATTGTAAAAAGTTGTTCTACTTCTTGTTGAGTTCACGAGAATTTTTTTAGATTTTTTTTTTTTCAAAATTTATTTACCATCTATTTCCGGTCAAAATTCAATCAGTCTGTATACGATAAAAATGATATAATCAAATTTTTTACTTGCATATTAAACTTTGGTTTCGTCGAAGAACCATCCTCTCGCCGATAGCACGCTTTTCACCACCCACGGCATCCTCTCCACAAGTTTTTGAAATATTTTTCGGGCTGTTCCAACAACTTGTGTATATATGGGGCATTCCATGGCAAAAGAGACGGTTTCAAAAACTTTTTTTTTTATTTTCTCAATTTTTTTATATCTTTTTAGTGCCCATCGAAAAATCCGTCGTAGTAAAATTTGAGATTTTTTTGGCTTCCCGTTCAAAAGATATTCGAACTTAAAAAAAAATCGCGCCTTTTTTTGCTGTTTGCTCATAAGTTTATTAATAATGGTCCAAATTAAACCTTTTTTTTAATTTCCGTTTTTGAATATGTTTTCTAAAAGAAATATAGAAACATTATTTGAGGGGTTTTTGTACGTAATTTTTAACTTTTAAACGTTAAATCTTTTTTTTTTAAGTAAGTGCATATATTGATTTTTTTGGAAATTTGTTATTTTAAATTTCTATCAATTTAACAATTTTTAAATCTGGGTAAATCGCGGGCTTCCCATAATTACTATATATTTTATTTTTTGAAATTTGGAATTTTTTTTTGTTAATAACTATTAAAACCATTTTTACAACTACATAATCGTTTTTCAATTATTATGAATTAATTTTCACACTTTCTTGCTGTTAATATCCGTTTATAATTGATAATAAGTCGTTACGAGCGTGTTTATAAATAATAGTAACAAAAGTTTTTATTTATTTGGGTATTTTTTAAAAAAGTTTACATATATGATTATTATTTGAACTAGAATAGCCTTTAGCTCGTATGTTTTCGGTATCCATCAGAATAACTGATTGTAAGTAAAATTTTTTTTGTGATTGACTTATCGTGAGTCAATCAATAGGGACACAAAAACTTCACTCAGCTAAAACATACGCCCTAAAAGGTATTCTATTTCAAATAATGATCCTACATGTAACATTTTTAAAACAATACCCAACTAAACAAAAACTTTTCTTAATATTTATAAACGTACTTATTATTAATTTTAGACGCCGTTTCACGACAAAAAAGTATAAACATTTATTCATAATAATTGAAAAAAGATTAGATAGTTATAAAAAAAAAAATTTTAATAGTTATAAAAAAATTTTTTTTTTTATTTTCAAAAATCGAAAAAACATGGTAATTATGGGAAGCCTACGATCTACCCAGGTTTAAAAATTGTTAAATTGATAAAAGTTTAAAATAACAAATGTTCAAAAAAATCAAAAGATGCACTGTAAAAAAAAGATTTAAAGTTTAAAACTTAAAAATCCATTCAAAAACACCTCAAATAATTTTTCTATGTATTTTTTTTAAAGTACATTTATAAACGAAATTTTGCAAAAGAAACGCTTCAATTTAGCCTATTATTAAAAAAGTTATGAGCAAACATGCCGAAATAAGAGCGATTTTTTGAAGATGCGATCCCTTTTGAACGGTTAATAAAAAAAAATTCACAATTTACCACAAAGATTTTTTTATAGGCGCTAAAAAATATCAAAAAAATAAAAACAAAAGTTTTCAAACTTCCATTTGTCGTGGAATGCCCCATAGATAAGTTATATATATATATATATATATATATATATTACGTGTACAAATATTTAAATAATTCAATTTGTCATGTACTATTATACCTTAAAGGTTCTTTTTAAAAGAAAGTAAATTAAATTGTTCAAAGGCTCGAAAAAATATTACGCCTTTTGACACGATAAAGTCGTCAAGCTATTTTCGGATCTCATCCACTGATTGGAAATGCATATCGAACAAGGCGTGTTGCATCGACCGGAACAAGTGGTAATCCGATGGAGTAAAATGTCTGGTGAATATGCCGAGTGATGCAAGACGCCCCAGCCAAGAATCATTATCGTGTCTTCTGTATTAAAAGCAATGCGTGGCCTGACCTTGTCATGCAACAATTACACTGGATGTTCTCCAGTGTAATTGTTGCTAGTATACGGGCGTTTTCGTTCCAATTCTTGACTCGAGCGAATTAATGGGAGTTGGTAGCAGTCCCCAGTAACTGTCTCACCCCGTTCCAACAAATTATAATAAAGCACACTCTCGATATCTCACCAAATGCAGAGGAAAGAACCTTTTTTCCGAAGCAATTGGGTTTTGCGACCGATTTTAACGATTCAACGAGATTTATGCATGATCTTCTGCGTTTCGGATTGTGATAGAGTATCCATTTCTCATCACCCGTAACGATTTCCCCTAAGAAAGACTTTCGCTGCTGCTTATTGAGAAGAGAAAGACGCGCTACCACTCGTTGATTTTTATTTATTTCAGTGAGTTCATGCGGAAGCCATTTTCCTTTTTTCTGGATCTTTACCACCTCATGTGGGCGTTTGGAAATCGTTTGCTACGTTATTCTTAAGGGAGCTTTCCAGTGTGAAATTTTCAAAAAATTTTTTTTTTTTTTGCTTTATCGAATAGTATACAGTCTTTTCGAAGAAGCAGAAGGGATATTGTATGGGCCTGGCATCGCTGATGACCGTAAGTAAACGATTTACCTAAAATTTCCTCACTTGAAACTTTGAACGCGTTTTTCTCGAAACAGCATTTTTCAAAACGGTGTCCAACTTGGAGGGCAGAGTTTTAAAGCTATCGAGTTGAATTTTTTACACAATATTCTTAACGTCATTGTTTATCGTGCTATGGAAGCTTTTTTTTTGACATCTTCCTATTTTTTTTGTAAAAAAAACTGCCAAAAAAAATGCTAAAATCGATACTTTTTGTTCAAACCGGCGCCATTTTTGCAAAAAAAAAAAAAGCCTCCATAGCACGAAAGCCAATTATATACCGATCAATGATCTTTTTGTGTCTTTTGTTTCAGATCAAAATTGTGACCCCCAACGTGGACACCACATCCAAGTGCATTTTCTGCAACAATTGTTTCATCATTTTTATAGATATTAATTAATAACTAAATCGATCTTTAAAATATTGTTTTGTATTCTTCAATACCCAATTAATATACAAAAAAAACCAGACCGATCAGATTATTTTTTTTTTAAAAAAAAATCGCGAAAAACAGCGATTTTTCGGGCTGTCACACTGGAAAGCTCCCTTAACTGTTCTGCAAGCTCTTTCTACGTTTATGCCGAATTTTCAGCGAGGATCCTCTCCAAATCATCGTTGTCGCACTTTTGAGGGCCTTCAGGACGTTGTTCGTCTGTCATACAGAAATCGCCGACAAAGGAACAAATTGATTTGCACGCAATTATTGCGGCATTTTTCCCTTGTTGAAATTCGTAAAGAGCGCACACGGAGAGAATTTCTTATTAATTTTTACGGCGAAAGCTCGGTAAAAATTACATTAAAAACTTGAACCTGGTGATAAATGTGCAAACAGTTAAAAATTGACACTAGTTTCAAATATTTTACTTTCAGGCATGTCAAAATTTTGGCACGTAGCATTATTTTTACGCGCGATACACAGAGCTCACGGATTACGGCCAGGCGAGCTAGCCCTAACTGATTTTACTGTGAAGAACGTCAAAATTCTGGTGAACGCACGGAAAATTTTGGCTTCCTTTTTTCAATTTTCAAGACAAACGCGCAAATTTCTCAATGTGCACCGTACACTTTCATTTGTATCAGCCCTTTTTTCAACTTATTGTAGTAATGTTTACATTTCACAAAAATTTACTGTTAATTTCAGTAAAAATTCTTGAAAATATTTAAAATTTCTGTCACGCAACAATAAATATTTACTCATTTCCATTAAAATGTATAATTTATTTTCTAAAAACCTGAATAATTGCACATTTGTCACTCAGTTACTGTGATTTCACAGTAAAAATTTCTTAAAAATTCTTTCCGTGCAATCTCGAATATGCATCTTATCCGTTGCCATTTTCGTCTGTACCAAAATGAATAGCTTTGAAAATTGTATCAGGCGTTCCGGCATTCCAACTGTAATTTTACATAACTATATGTCAACGCTATAACCGCAAAAGAGCGGGAAAATTAATTTGTTTGAAAGCAAAAATCTTCATTTCTTAAAATAATTCGGATTATTCATTCATACACCTCTATCAATATATATTCATATTATTGTTGTAATTAAATTGATAAATTACATTCTCATTTTTTTGAACCCACTGATTATTAATCAAACTATCTACCATCTTCCAAGCACTATTTACAAAAAAAGAAAAATACTCACATTTTTATTACGTAATGAAAACTCGAATTCATCCTTATAAATTCTTTTCAGTACTATTCATTTCGTCCAGCACACTCAATAATATCGACTGCCGCACATGCGCCGGGAGAATTAAATACTACCATATTTAAAATCTGTTCTTTCTCGAAAGTTGTCCATACGACAATATTACTTATCGAATGTCCCATCAGTGAAACGTATCAATTTACGGGCATGCCCCACACAGAAAATGCAGCTTGGTGTTGAAAAGTATTTATAAGAATGTTACCCCAAAAAAATAAACACTACGAGTATTTGCAAACTTATTTTCCATCGATCGTTCCGATTGAAGTGTCTTCGCAGTGCAGCCGTCCCATTCGTTTAAAACCGAAGATCTCTTTGTAATAGCCGACCAAATTGTGCTTGAAAGTTGCAACAGGATGTGCTCGAAATCGGTTGGCAACTGTCGCTATCGACCTACGATGTGCCAACCTGTTTTCTCAAAACATAACAACAATCGCACCATGGTTGCTAAAAGTTATTACCGTTTTTTAGAAAACCCTGTGCATATATCGTTTCACCTTTCGAAGCACTTGATTTTGGCGTTGGTTTCGTCCTTTCGGCTTATGACGCAAGTGAGGTCGAGAATAATGCACTCACTTTGCGTGGCGTCCGCACCTCTATTCCACGTTACAGGTTCTGATTATGCAACCATGGCGTTTCTTCGTCGTCACGATGAAGCCTAGCTTTTCTGAAAATTTCAGCCTTTCAGCGTTTGCTCCGTTTACCACGAACGCCACACACCCCAGTCTACCGGACGCTCGCATTCATTGTCAGGCCGTACCTCAATGATGTAGAGCGATATACACGCATAGACACCGCACCGGACCGCATACGTATTACATTGTCTTTGTCGCGGTGCGTCGTTCCGGCTCTCGCTTACCACACACATTTTATCCGCGATATTCATAATATGATTATCCATCTTTAACCCTTTGCGGTCGTATGTCTACTCTCAGCCACCAAAGCCTTTTTACCATTCCGGTCATGTGCCTGCTCTCAGCCGCCACATTAATAAACCATACGAATCTTGTACTGTATTCATCCATGTATCAGTTTACAATTGGTTTGCACAAATATAAATATTTTATGGACCTATTCACGAACTCATGCGGTCCTCTTATCAATTGGAGAACGAAATCCGATGGGAACAAAAGCTCGCCGAGGCGAGCCAGTCGCTTCTTGTGCGTAAAGAAATCGACACGGTTCGAAGGTACTTTGTAAAATTCCAAATAATATTTCACAAGTTGTATTTAACTGTAATTAGGCATTCCCGCTTCTTAAAATATTTCAAAATAATATTCCACTATTGCCAAAAGAAAGTTACCGACAGAAGTTTACTATGAAACTGCATATTGGAGACTGTTTTGAAAAATTCCACACAATGGAGAATTATAAAATATAATTTTTACATGAAAAGATGATATTAAAACGTATTATTGTATACAATAGACTGTGTCATTTTCGGGCAACTTCTTTTTTTCGTCCTGCAAACAGGCGTTAAACTTATAAAAAGGTAAAAAAAGACGCCTGTATAAATTTTAGCTCAAAATATTAATATTTAGAGGTCGCTTAAACACATCTCTATTTTTCATTTAAATAGCACGGGGAAAAAAAATTCTGTTGGAATTTTATAACACGGTCATGGCATATTCTACAAACAAGCTGCCGGCAGATTCTTATGCAGAATTGAATGCTCTACAAAAAAAGCCCTCTTATACTTTTTTGATAAACTTAGCCATTCAAGGGATATTCAAGTTCAAAGTTAAAGTGTATGAAAATTCATCGTGTTTTGTTAATATTACAGCAAATCTATCGACTCTATTGAAAAACATCAAATGACTTTTGTGTAGATTATTAAATTTACTATCCAAATTCTTTAATTTATAGTTAATAAATATTGATAGATGGCTTTTTGAGACTTTAGACACTTATTTTTTGCCAGAAAACCTGTCCTCTGTAATAAATTATGAAATATTTATAATTTTTAATGAATAAATTTGTTTTAAAAAATTTGAGAAAATATCATTTTTCTCTGTTATTGGGAACAAAGAATGATATTTTAGTCGTGAGTATTTTGTCCAATTTTTATAGATATATTGCAACAAGTACTAGCTCATCAGAACCAGTTTTCTGGCAAAAAATAAGTGTCTAAAGTCTTAAAAAGCCATCTATCAATATTTATTAACTATAAATTAAAGAATTTTGATAGTAAACTTAATAATCTACACAAAAGTCATTTGATGTTTTTCAATAGTCGATAGATTTGCTGTAATATTAACAAAACACGATGAATTTTCATACACTTTGAACTTTGAACTCGAATATCCCTTGAATGGCTAAGTTTATCAAAAAAGTATAAGAGGGCTTTTTTGTAGAGCATTCAATTCTGCATAAGAATCTGCCAGCAGCTTGTTTATGGAATATGCCATGACCGTGTTATAAAATTCCGACAGAAATTTTTGTTTTCCCTGTGTTATTTAAATGGGAAATAGAGATGTGTTTAAGCGACCTCTAAATATTAATATTTTGAGCTAAAATTTATACAGGCTTCTTTTTTTACCTTTTTATAAGTTTAAAGCCTGTTTGCAGGATGAAAAAGAAAGTTGCCCAAAAATGACACAGTCTAGTATACAATATAACTAAAGTTGTCAAAAGGATTAATAAATCTTGTTTATTTTCCATAATCTTGCATGTTACGTATTACTGCTCTTTCAACGGAAATTAATTCCGACTAGCACGACATCCATGACTAAATTTAATACGTCCGAAAAGGGTTAATGAGAGAAGTACCATGGTGGAAAGTTGCCTGGATGCTCTTGCAACGTTGAGCCTTCTTTGAAAGACAATCATTCGAAACGTCCAACATTTAAATAATAAAGCAGCCAAGCAATTCGCGAGAAATCTGAGAAGATTATTTTTCATTTGAGATATTTTTTCTTGTAAAAGTATTTACACTATAGTAGAACTATAACAAAACTATTGAAATTACCGATTCTCGTCATTTTCGACAATATATATTGTTTATCAATACGTGTCTCAGTCACGCGGAATTATACCGGGGTCTCTCGTTGACAGAAGTCGTTGAGTCGTTGAGCCCTCTTCGAAAGACAATCATTCGGAACGTCCAACATTTAAATAATAAAGCAGCCAAGCAATTCGCGAGAAACCTGAAAAGATTATTTGTTATTTGAGGTATTTTTTCTTGTAAAAGTATTTACACTATAGTAGAACTATAACAAAACTATTGAAATTACCGATTCTCGTCATTTTCGACAATATATATTGTTTATCAATACGTGCCTCAGTCACGCGGAATTATACCGGGGTCTCTCGTTGACAGAAGTCTCGTTGACAGAAGACGCGAACGTAGTATTTACACGAGTTCAAGAAAGCTGACAGAAATGATCTCCCAGGCACATTTACGAATCGAGACCGTGCAATGCTCCTAATCGATTTGTAATGTTCAGCCTCCTATTGGTATAAGACGACGTAGTGAGAGCGATCGAGTTCACGAGGCGTTTTTTTTCTTTAACGCGGCCAAGACTCTTGTTTTTAAATCGAGCCGTGTACGATTATCCGTTTAAGATCGCGTGTCACGTTTGCTAATTAATTGCCGGTTATCGCGAACTCGAGAGGCATGCGGGAACTTTTCTTTCGAGGTGGCAATTATCATCCTTGAGGGGAATAAAACTCAATATCGAGGAAAAAGAATGTTATATCCGTATCGTAAATCGTACAGCCACCCTTAGCACTAACAGAAACATCCCTCACTATGAAATATATTTCACAAGAATTTACGCAATCGAATCGTCGTTAGTCCTTTAAGAGATCATTTTTGTTTGCCTCACCGGTGCATTCATTAGGATTTAGGAACTTTGGCTGAAATTTCAATTTGAGTTACCGGAAGAGATACGGGGGATGCAGCGTTAGTTCGTTACATGCATACATCCAATGTATTATGTAGAAAAGAAGAAATATATATTATAACTGCGGAGCGCATATACCCATCTACCCATATAGTAGGTAAGTATACTTATGTATAATCCGGGAATCGTTATACGGTACATTCACCAATGACCGAGTGGCACGGATCCTCCTCTCGTTCGCGTTCCGTGCCGTGACTCTCCTACCTATACCTATATTAGTTATAGTATAATACATAGTAAATGTATATCCTCTTCGCCAGTTTGTCTCCTCCGCCGTATTGCCTCTTACAAGCCTGGCCATCGCATCCAAAAACGATATTGCGGAGGTTGGCTTAGAATAGTTTAAAAAAGGGTTAAATTTTTGCGATAACTCGGCTCTTCTTCGTGATACAAAAATTGTGCCGATACGATGAGTAGATTTCGAGAAAAGGTAGGTACATTGAAAATAGATATTTTTCGAACAAATGTTTTTCGACTTTCAATTGGTCTCAAAATTTGTCTATTTCGAATATCCTCTAAAACCATACGTAGAATTATAAATAAAGTCTTTCTGAACAAAATTTAAAAAAATATCGGCGGAGAATGTTGAATAGTTTTGAAGCAAAAATAAATTTTGGGACCAGTTAGAGACTTCCGAATATGTCGAACCTGCTTACTCGAATTTTTCTAATTGTAAGATACGTGCTGTGGGCGTAGTGTGTATGGTTTTAGAGAAATTTGCCTGTTAATAATTACTTCTTGTAGTTGTGGCCCCGGTCTCCCCTAATCAATGAATAGAAGCTTAAAGCAATTTCAAAAAATAACTGAAAATTGAAGTTTTAGTCAAATTTAACAATCTTTGAAATTTAAACGTGGTTGGGTAAGCATTACGTCTTAGGGACGTACCTCGGCATTCTTGGTGAACTCTCGTAGTTTAAAACGTAGGCTTTAAACGTGGCTCTCTAATTGGTGGGCCATATTAACTGCAGAAGCGTTTTTGACAAATAAGATCTAAACTAAAAACCAGTGAATATTTTCTATACAAAATTGCGATCGCAGTATAAATTAAGATTTTACCTGTAAACCAGTGAAGGAATAATATCAAAATATTTACAATCCGAGCAACGGTTTAAACTTTTCAATAAAATTACGTCAAAGTAGGAAATTTTCGATCGCTGCCTGTAAAAGACACGCGCAATCTCATCACGCCGCACAAATTCACTATGTTGGTTAGGGGTAGTTTTGCATAAATATGGCAGATCTGGTTTAGGCTAATGTTTGTTAATTTCGGTAAAATAGCAGTGGGCGATATTAGGTCAACTAGGCTATAATAGCAAAACTTACCTATCTTACATAGGATATAATATGACTGAACTATCTCGTGTCGCCAAATTTTTCGTACCTGAACAAATTTCGACGCATAGTCGACCACTTGTGTAGGTGAGAACGGGGTAATGGGAGCCCGCGGGTGATGGGAGCCCTTGTAACAAAGGTACTTAGAAACGCTCGACGTGTTACGAAACAACCCAAATGCCTTCCTTAAACTTCGTTCGTGTCATACAATTGCTGATGGCCGCTTCAAGGCCACAAATATAGCGGCGACGACCAAAAACCTATTTTGCGTCCTTCCGTTATAAGAGAAATATTATTCTCATAATGAAAATAAATATCTAAAGTTTTATAATTTAATTGTTTTTCGGGGTCGTTTGGTAGCTTAGTTCATGTACTTTGGTTTGGACGTAGAAAAAATATGTTACAACTTAATTTGTTTATGTTATTATTTTTAATTCAAAAGGCTACCGGTCGGGGTAATGGGAGTCAGAGGGGATTTGGCTCTCATTACCCCAAATCGAATGTTAACGCTTATTTTTATTTTCAAGGATTACCATAGCGTGCGAGGCATACTTACATAGGGGATAGCTAGGAGGGTTGACACAGAGATAAGTTGAAACAATGTCAACGTCTTGAAAAAAATCGAAAAGAAACCTTATTCAGTTTCGACATGTTAATTTATCTTCCAATTACGCTTTAACAATGCAATATGTGTTGAATATTCATGTTTATTATGAATAAAAATTACTTAAAAAATTATTGATTTTGTTAAGTTTAAGGCGATATCGCCGATTTCACATATGGTTAGTGCATAGCTCCCATTACCCGCCATGTCGGGTAATGCGAGCCAAAGACACATTTTTGAAAATTCAATTTTTCATTACCTTAAACAATCATTAGTAAGTTTCTATTTCATAAGAATGAAAGTTTACTAACCAAAGGAGTGATCAACAGTGAAAAACATCAATAATACCTTTCATAAATTACTTTTTTTTCAACTTTTCCTTAGATGGCTACAATTCCCCCGTTTTCCCCTATACTATATGTATATGTCAGATAAGATAGAAAAAACATGAAACGGGTCTGATTAAAAAATCAGTTATTCTTTACTGTATGTCGCAGTGACACGACTTACACGCTTTATTGATGATTCGATATAATTTTTAAAACATTTACCTCAAATAAATCAACCGACTGAAAATGAGCAGCTATAGATCTGCCTTCTTTAAAGGTTCAAGAAGAATTTGGTAGCCAAGGGATGTTTTCCCATAGACTTATAAGATAGACTGAGCGCTCCCATGAGAGGCACTGATCCAGCATATAAAGGACAGAGATATATCGGGAGTACTCTTCTCTCTGTCTCAGGATATTTGTGGTGGGGATGAGGCAGCAGAGAAGAGTGAGGAGAAATCACTCGTTTGCGTTATGAATGTGTTCCACTTCCGCTGCTCCGTTCACTCCTACCACTACACCGATTGAAATGAGAGAAGAATACTCCCGATGCATCTCTGTCCTTTATATACTGATTCAGTGCCTCTCATGGGAGCGCTCAGTCTATCTTATAAGTCTATGGTTTTTCCTCCTCTTCTCCTTTTCTTCAACTTTTTCTTCTTTTTGTTTTATTCGCTTGTTCTCATTTTGTTTAATAAAAAGATTTTATGTCACATACATTGCCTGAGCAACGATGAATTAATTTTAATCGACTGAACCTCCCTGCGATGCGACATATATAAGTACATACATATGTTCCACAAATAAGTTTAAAAAAAACGTGGTATATAGTACTATATGAACTTAGAGTGAAATCGACCGGGAGATAATACCTCTCGAGTAAAAAACGATGGCGTTATGCAAATTGTTCTGAAAAATGTACCTGTGAGCAAACGAACATTGTCTTCGTTAACCGATACCCACCCCTATAAATTACAACAGAGTCATTATTTATTTTTCTTTTCGTACGATAACGTTACACGAAAAGAATTTTTAAGTAATGTTTACTGTGAAATCACAGTAACTGAGTGACAAATGTGCAATCCTTCAGGTTTTTGGAAAATAAATTATACATTTTCTGTTGCGTGACAGAAACTAAAAATATTTTCAAGAATTTTTACTGAAATTAATAGTAAATTTTCGTGAAACGTAAACATTACGACAATAAGTTGAAAAAACGGCTGATACAAATGAAAGTGTACGGTACACATTGACAAATTTGCGTGTGTGTCTTGAAAATTGAAAAAAGGAAGTCGAAATTTTTCGTGCGTTCACCAGAATTTTTACGTTCTTCACAGTAAAATCAGTTAGGACTAAGTCGCCTGGCCGTAATCCGTGAGCGCGTAAAAATTATGCTACGTGCTAAAATTTGCACATATGTACCTAAAAGTAAAACATTTGAAACTAGTGTCAATTTTTAACTATTTGCACATTTATCACCCGGTTCAAGTTTTAATGCAATTCTTACCAAGATTTCACCGTAAAAATTAATAAAAAATTCGCTCCGTGTATGAATTAGTTAGATCTTTCCACTACTGCATACGATTTTTCGATCCAGCCACTTATCTCATTGAATCACAACGACAATGAAAACTATAACGCAATGTATATTATTATTTTTGAGCTAATTCAACAATTTGACGCAATCTCTAGCTGCTTTCATGCTCGTACGATCCTCGTACCGATAGCCGCGGTAGATACCTACTTACCTAGCGTAAAACTCCCCCGCTCCGATCTAAGTCTCGTTCAGGGTCGTTCGTAGCGTAGCTATGCGTAATGCTGACTCGTTCGTTGGTAAATTAATTTACACTGCATTTATTCCGCCTTCGGTAAATAACTTTCGACGCATCGTGCATCGTTTTCTCACGGATTGTCTCCGTTTGATATATAGGTAAGTACTACTTATACGTTATTCAGCGCTTGGATATCTCGACATTGGCGAGTCGTGTTATTTCTCCGATTATTATCGATTCCATGACAACAATATACAAATATACATTTTTCTCGAACATCCGGGATGCGAGATATCGCGAGAGTACTTATGCGCCGTATACGAAGTGGAAGAACTTAATTAAAAATCATCTTTTCTTTACTAAACTGTTCGATCGCGTATTTAACTATAGTATTTAATTTCAAATATATTTTCTCATTGGGAACTTGAATGCGATGAACAATAATTTTCAACATACGTGTTTTAGAGGACTTAGCCTTTGCCAATGTATGTGAGTGAACAATTATCATGTTTTTCCATGATGTCTATTGTGGTCGTGTTCGTGAAACCTGATGATCCTCAGACGCTTCCCGTGTCCTTGGCAGCCTTACTTCATTAATTTTTTTATTTTCCTTTCAAAGTCAGTATTCATCGGCTTTGTTATGAGTCATTTTTCTATGCCCAGGAAATATAAGAAGTATACCTAGGCATGTCAAAAATACGTTAGTATAAGATTCAAGGAACAACAACATTCGTTAGGGTTTGCTCTGAGAAAATGTCTTAAAACGCGTCGCTCGAAGAAAATACGCGCATGTTTTTCGATCCGGTTTTCCATTCATTTTACAAAAATCGATTAAATTAAATTTCATTGTCTTCATTGTTCTAGAATATTTCGAAGGATATATCGTGTAAAATACGTTTTTCGGTATCCACCCTGAAGAACCAAAGCAGGTACCTGTAAATACACTTGTCTTTTATTTACCTAATTTTATTAAAAACGATCACTCATCGGGATTCTCGCCGCCTTTTCACCCAAGTCGCAAACATTTATACGATAACGCGAGCAAAAAGATAGGCGTTTTCCCTCTGAGTTAGTAAACTACGCGTAACGTATTATTTTGCTTCTCATAGAGGAAGCCTTATTTTTTAAACGTTTTTTTTTTCATCCCAAACTCAAACCATCAGTTTTTTCCTTTCAATTCGAAATTTTGCTACATCCCTACTTTTTCTAAGTAATACCATTTTCTAATAACTATTATACTGGTATTAATTTTTATTCTAAATTGGATTGGTAAAGGGACGCCGTATAGTTGTTTACACTCGTTGAGAAGACTCGGCTACTTTTTACATAACGCTCGTCCATTTCATTCGTGTCACAAAAAAATTCGACAGGACGTCGAACGGTGAAATTTCAAGGAATTTCGAGATGTGCTTGAGAGAAAGTCCTGTAATTTAAAAAATCGTCATCGATCAATCATTCAAGTCAAAAGTTGACCTAGCGAATAGGCAATTCCAGCTATTCCTACTCTCGGCTTATGACGCCGATGTTATTTAGATAAGAATGGCTCCTATCTCATATCCTAGTTAATTAATTAAAACGAACCAAAAAATAAAATGAAACAATAAAATTGTCGCTCATAAATTCCTAACTCATAAATAAATGAATAAAATAAGTGATTGGAATAAATACCTTTCGACGAACAATGAAACAGCTCATCGTTCAAATTTTAGATCGACGAGGATGAATACAAGTTAGAGGTGCGCTTCACGATTTAAGTTGAATGTTCTAAAACTTACGGCAATATTTTGAAATAGGTAAAAGTACCTATTGTACTTATTCACGTTGGTCCTAATAGAACGAGAGGAAAAAGGTTCTCCTCCAATTCTCTGTAACTTATTCGGTAAAAGAAAAATATTTTTAACAACTGCGAGCATTATGAACAAGTTTAATTCCATATAAGAGCTAGCTCGGAGTTCTTTTTAAGTTTTCGTAAGTATGCAGGTTACAGTGGGCTAATGTCAAAGATAGGAGGTATGAAAAAACTAAACGTTTATAGAATTTACGAAATGAAGGAAGACGAACGCGCGATATAGGTACGAAAGAATGCCAATTGTTTACAACTATTCCATCCTAGTTGATCCCATTTGAAGGAGAATATACATAAGTATCGGCTATTAAACATTCTCTATGAATACTGTAATCAATTATACATACATACCTACAATTATACAAATTACACATTTTTCGGAACTTCAGACAATCCGGTTATATCTAAGCGTTATCACGTGTATATATAAATAGTTTTGGAAGTCCTTCCAATTGTCTGTCAATATAATATCAAACATTATGCGACGAGTGTACTTATTACGAATTTGCTAGGAACTTTAGTATTAGCAGTGCCACCAGAAAATTAAGGGCTAAAATACAACTTGACAGTGAAAGCTTATAAGTAATAGGGGTGAGCGAGGAAATTGGAGCCGTTTAAGGGAAAGTTGGAAAAAAAGTAATTTATGAAAGATATTATTCATGTTTTTCACTGTTGATCACTCCTTTGGTTAGTAAACTTTCCTTTTTATGAAATAGAAACTTGCTAATAATTGTTTAAGGTAGTGAAAAATTGAATTTTCAAAAATGTGTCTTTGGCTCGCATTACCCGACATGGCGAGTAATGGGAGCTATGCACTAACCATATGTGAAATCGGCGATATCGCCTTAAACTTGACAAATTCAATAATATTTTAAGTAAATTTTATTGATAATAAACATGAACATTGAAAACATATTGTATTGTTAAAGCGTAATTGGAAGATAAATTAGCATGTCGAAACTTAATAAGGTTATTTTTCGATTTTTCCGGGATGTTGACATTGTTTCAACTTATCTCTGTGTCAACCCTCCTAGCTATCCCCTATGTAAGCATGCCTCGCACGGTATGGTAAAATTTGAAAATAAAAATAAGCGTTGACGTTGCAATTGGGGTAACGAGAGCCAAAGCCCCTCTGGCTCCCATTACCCCGACCTGTAGCTTTTTGAATTAAACATAATAAAATAAACAAATTAAGTTGTAACCTATTTTTTCTACGCTCAAATCAAAGTACATGAACTAAGCTACCAAATGACCTCGAAAAACAACTAAATAAGAAAACTTTAGATATTTATTTTCATTATGAGAAAACTATTTTTCTTATAACGAAAGGACGCAAAATAGGTTTTTGGTGGTCGCCGCTATATTTGTGGCACTGAAGCCGTCATCGGCAGTTATGTGACATGAACGAAGTTTAAAGAAGGTATTTCAGTTGTTTTGAAAAACATCGAGAGTTTTTAAGTATTTTTCGTACAAGGGCTCCCATTATTACCCTGCTCTCCCCTACGCACGCCCGGGAGAAAAGCCGATCACGGGAAAAACAGAGATTTGAGAATGACTCATTACAAAAAGATACGCGAGTTCGCGACTCGTTTGATTGTTTGGAGTAAGACGAAAAATCGTAATACCGCGCTTCTTTTCCAAATTTATTATGACCAACGTGAAAAAAAGGCTATTAATAATCTATTAATCGAGTGTTAACGCAATTAATATCGATCTATCTTATGCAAACTTACCATTTATAATTATTCAAGTATTTGGTCAAAAAAAAATTAAAAAAAAAACTTTTATCGCAAACGTCTCGAGTCCTTTGCTCGAATGCAAGAAGATTAGAGATTCGTGATTAGCTCTGCGCCAGGGTTCTCTCATCGGTACGGTATAATGTTAGGTGCTATTTTTTTCCTGCACAAATGGTTCCACGATTCTCGAAGTGAGGAGGTGAACAACTTTCACGCCAGGATGACGAATGGACACACCGTGCGGCTTCTTTGTATCGGAATGCTTGTTCTCGTAGCATGTATGCATCGAAAGAGCTGCTGCAATGTTGCTGCTGCTGAAGTGGAAGCCGGAGCTGTTGCTCCTGCACGAGCACCATCACCATCGGCAGCGGCAAAAGCCGGCGAGCTCGAGCGAGCAGGAGCGATACAGACACAGAGAAAAGTTTTGCAGTGGCGGAGATGCCGAGGGGCACATATTGCTTTATCCAATGGAACGAGTCCCGGCCGGGATTTGTTTTTCGCCTCGGGCCCGATAGAACTACATCATGCGACCTCCGCGAACTGAGAAATTACACATTCGGGCCACTGCAGACCGGCGCGCATTCGTTTCGACCGGCCGCCGCGTTCGATTACCCGACTATGGAGAAAGAAGGATACCTAACGCGATCGGCGAGAGGCTACCAGACTCCCAAACACTCGAAAATATCATGACGGGTAAACCACATGTGGCTTCTGAATCTCCGGTGTTGTTGGCATCGTCGGAAAGAGAGAGAGAGAGAGCGAGCGACCGAGCGCCAAGTATAAGCAGGTACCTACTACGCGCATGGGTTATAATTAAGGTAGCAGAGAACGGCTCGATCCTTTACTATTCATATATGTACTCTCACACGTGTGTATACATATAATCAGCTGACTACGAACTCACACGCACACGCACACCGACACATTTTGCGTTATGGCCACACGTATTTTTTGGCCGCCACGCTATGTCTTTCGGGCCAGCTGTTTTAGACCGTGGATACCGAACGTATGTTATTAGACAGATTGGCTTTCTTCACCTAGAATCTTGTCTATGGGACAGGATTGAAAAATAAAACTGAAATACGTATGGAAGACAATACTACGAATGCTTTCGCACCACACGAACGTATAACACAGATTTGTACAGACATTGGCCTCGAGGCTCGGAAAGATTTCTAATTATCGCGGTATCGATAGAAAAAAATGATGGGCTTGTCCAGGGTGTTGGATTCAACGTCCGGTTGTCGAGGGAGACGCGCTGTTTCTCTCTGAGCTTGCCCTTCTTCTACAACTTTGTATCATCGTCCAACGATTGGCACACATACGATATCGCGATCCAAATTCTCTTTACGAACCGCAGCTTTACTCGAAACATTCCGATGTGGAATTCTTTGACGCGCGTCCAAAAGTCTGTCGAATGTTTCGGAATATGGAACGTTAATGAAAGATTTTAGATCAACACGCAAATACGTAGGTATTTATCCAAAGGATAAATATTTCGAGTTTCGAGAAGAAGCGTGCTCAAAATTTCGAGTAGGTACAGTAAAAAAGAGATATGATGAATTTTTTTGTCGTTCAAATGGACTAATAGCGAACAATGAAGCTGGTCGAGTATTTTTTCTCGCTAATTGTGCGCCAATTTGTGTTTTACCGGAAGTGTCGGATACGAAAATATTATCAATAATAATACGACCACTGCGGCCAATTCGTAAATGACAGATATTACCGAACTGTATTTTCGAAGCCCGCGGCTGACTCGATAATCTCTCAAACGTGCGTCACAGTGCAATTTTCGAGAGTAAAGAATTTTTTCGTTGCCCTTTCCTCTATCTGTTCGTTTTCTAAGTATTTCTATCGATCGCCGAGGAAGGCACTCGAGGAGAGGGCTTAATAGGCTAATAATTATCCTAATGGGAAGAAATGGGTAGAAGTGCCGGAGGATTTTGCTTCGTGGCTCTCTAGCGTACCTATATAGTTCGATGCCTTTTGTCAGCAGCTCGCTTTCTAGGTGCGCAAGGTCAAGGAGTCGGGTGGCTCTTCTCTCGTGATCTATGTAGATCTACTTACTCGTATAGTACTGCTCCAATGCCTGCTACGCATCGTACGAGCTTTTGACTATTTCGAATGTCAAGGCTTATTTTTTTTCAAATTTTACCCTACCGTGCGAGGCATGCTTACATAGGGGATAGTTAGGAGGGTTCACACAGAGATAAGTTGAAACAATGTCAACGTCTCGGAAAATATCGAAAAAAAACTTATTAAGGTTAGACATGTTAATTTGTCTTCCAATTACGCTTTAACGATGCTATATGTGTTCAATGTTTATGTTTAGGGTAGAGCGGGGATAGTTGAGCAAGTGTGTAAGTTGGGCAATCGTAATATCTCGAAAACTAAGCATCGCACGCTGGTGCATCAAATGGACGAAAGAGAGGTATGGGGGCGGGGAATACAACAAATCATTGCCGGTAGCCACGCGGCGCACGAGACGATGACACGGGCGTTTTATTATTATTGCACACAAAAGTAAAAAAATAAGTGATTGAGTATTTTTCTTCTAGCATTGTGTGAAAAACAAGGGCAGCAATTAGACGAGTATTAGTATGTAGTACATTTAAGTGGCTATCAATCTGTAATAATTATTTTAACGCACGTGGTACGGATTTCATTATAAACTAACATTTGTTAAAAAATCTGAGAAGGGGCTAGTTGAGCAGTTTTCGATGGGGCTAGTTGAACGATGCTCAACTGTCCTCATCGGCTGGCACGCACCATATGACGGAGGTAAATACATCACGCTATCGCCGGTAGCCGCGCGACTTCTTGTTTATTTAAGAAAAAACATTTCACAGTTTGTTACAGTTAATGTTCATGATTTAAAATATAGCTAATTAATCCGTAGCTATGGTTTATTACTGCTTTGTATCAAATGGTCTTGCATGCGTCTGATTTGTTGATGGAATTCTTACCTTGCTCAACTTACCTCATAACCTTGTTCAACTTACCCCACCTATGGGGCACGTTGAGCAACTCTACACTCTCTCATAATTATGATAATATCTCCTAAACCAGAGCTGAAATGGATAATGTTTCTGAAGACATTTCGAGCTGGAGAATTTGCGGATCTAACGGTGCAAGAATCAAGGAAATTGGATGCATTTTTTAAGAGTTATGATCGATTAAGCCAAAAACTGCTCAACTATCCGCGCTCTACCATATTATCAATAAAATTTACTTAAAAACTCATTTAATTTGTCAAGTTTAGGGCGATATCGCCGATTTCACATATGGTTAGTGCATAGCTCCCATTATCCGCCATGTCGGATAATGAGAGCCAAAGACACATTTTTGAAAATTCAATTTTTCACTACCTTAAACAATTATTAGTAAGTTTCTATTTCATAACAATGAAAGTTTACTAACCAAAGGAGTGATCAACAGTGAAAAACGTCAATAATATATTTCATAAATAACTTTTTTTTTTAACTTTTCCTTAGATGGCTCTAATTCCCCCGTTCGTTCTTACTCGAATATCATTCGCGACATTTTTCTACTCTAGCTATTACAGTTACATACAATTTCATGCCACAATTTCAGATATCCGACTATTATCGCTCGAGCTTATTATTGCTCTACATCAGTTCGAAAAACGTGGTTTCAAGACAAATTTGTAGCACTTTGTGGTCTAGATAATTGTTTTTCTATTTTCATTTTATTTAATTGTTTTCCACTAAAAATTTATTCGAATGTACTTTAATGCATGTGGGATAACGTATCTTTAATTGAAAGCCAAAAAATCATTGAGTGAATTAAAAAAATTCAGAATGAAAGCTTATTTTTCTGACTGCCGGCAGTGTACCGTCCTGCGTTACCTTCGCGCAAATACGTGGTTTCGTCACCGGCTCGCGTTTTTCCACTACTTGACTCTCTAGATCCTTACCAGTTTCTTTTCTATGATTTATACAGATCGAAATCGTTCGTGCGCGAAGCAATGCGCGATAAGAAGTCTCGGCTAAATTGCAAAATTATAAAATTAAACAAATGAGAACATGATAAGTTCGTATAATTATCGAGTTGAATATTGATTGCAATATCGTTTAGAAATAAATATTTGTATTAATTATCGATCAATTCGCAGCCAGCTTCCGACGAGCCAATTTGCAATTCGGTAAAACACCAATCGAAGAGGAGAAAGTTTTATTCGTTGGTTGGAATCGCAGGATGGAATCTTCGCGGTGCTACGCGACTGGAAAGTTTGCCATGAACCCGGGAGCAAAGAAACCTTGGCTCCTGCGGAAACGACTACGACGCCTATCTACTAATACTTGGAATGACGAGAAACTACTAACGCGAGAAAGACCTATGGAAATGTATTTGAGTTGGCAGATATAAGGTCGTTTAAACTCGTGGTCGCGAAGCAGGTCGCGGGGGCACTGATAATCTATATGCTATACCGAAGAGGAGCTTGGCAAAATAGTGCCATTATAGGAGAGGGCCGATGCGAGAGAAATTACGGAAAACGAATAAAAATACCAGGTAAGAAATAAGAATAAGAATACAAAAATGAAAAACAATTTCGAAAGACGGAACAAACTTTTATTTTTTATGCATGTCAGACCGTGGCATGGTGAAGCGCTTATCTGTATGTAGGTACTCGTATAGATATGGCACGTTGGAGCAAGGAAAACGGTACGGACAGTACCGTTTCTTCGCGCAGCGTGAATCCTCCTTGTACGCATATCCTTTGAACCGCTGCAATAGGATGGAAGTAGGTAATAGATATACAGGGTAAATTTCATAAGGTGTCACAGGCTTCATTCTAAGCTAAATGGGATCATCACAAACAAAAGTTGCGAATATATATTAGGGATATTTTTAATAGTTTACGAGATATAAATTTTTAAAGTTGGTCCAATTAGAGCGCACCGAGAAGCGTTGGAGCCGCCCACTCCTGCTCTAGCGGTAGAGATAGCAGAGTGTAGGGCGTTACATTTGGGATATGCAAAATTCAGAGCAGTCAATTTTATTTATTAGTTTATTGCGCAGTCATTTTCATTTCTCCGGAATTGACTGCTCTGAATTTTGCCGAGCGCGCCGAGAAGCGTTGGAGCCACCTCCTCCCCGCCCTAGCAGCCAATGCCCGAGAAATAAAAATGACTGCGTAATAGTACAATAAATAAAATTGACTGCTCTGAATTTTGCAACCACAAATGTAACACCCAACACTGTGCTATCGCTATGGCTAGGGGGGGACTGGACGCCTCCAACGCTTCTTGGCGCGCTCTGATTGGATCAACTTTAACAATTTAAATCTCGTAAACTATTAGAAATATCCCTAATGTATATTTGCAACTTTTGTTTGTAATGATCCCATCTACCTTAGAGTGAAGCCTGTGACATCTTATGAAATTCACCCTGTATATATATACAGGGTATCTATATATAATATACATGTAAAGCAATACTATAGTATTGCGACCATTATATACATATATCCCTCTATATAATGTGATGATTTCGTCGCCGCCACCTTCTCATTACTCTATACCAAATTCGAAAAAGGGGCGTACCTATACATCGGGTGTCCAATTCGAAAAGAACGAATAGCGTACCGAGTGTCCAGTACACGTTGTACTAAAGAGTGGAAGGATATAACGGTTGTGTCGGCTAAAAGGGATGACGAAAATATCGACTCAGGAACAGGTGATGATCGTAAAATGAATGACGTGGCGTGAACCACCGGTAGGTCCCCGGTTATGTGTACGAATGTGCGCCGGTTGTGGCTTATTAATTCAGTTTAATAATGTCAAAACAGATACAAGACGAAGAAGTGTTTAAGAGAGGTTGTACTTTTCCTTTTAGTTCTAATGAAAACCTGTAACGTTAGAATTAGCTGAGAAAAAGAATCTGTTCATACGCATGGAAACTAAGAAACATTTTAGGAGAGTCGAAAAAACTCGCCGTTTTCACTTTTTTAACGGAGCGATACCATAAGGTTCAGAGTACCTATGACGAAATAATTAGCAGGCACAAGACGCTTAAAAAATACAGAGCTGAACGGCTGATTTGTTTATAAGGCTCTCGTAGAAAAAGTAATTATCCGATACACGAAAAGACTTTTTAAGTAATTTTTACTGTGAAATCACAGTAACTGAGTGACAAATGTGCAATTCTTCAGGTTTTTAGGAAATAAAATATACATTTTAATGAAAATGCGGAAAAATTTGCTGTTGCGTGACGGAGATTAAAAATATTTTCAAGAATTTTACTGAAATTAACAGTAAATTTTTGTGAAACGTAGACATTACTACTATAAGTTAAAAAAAAGAGCTAATACAAATGAAAGTGTACGGTGCACCTTGAGAAATTGGCGTGTTTGTCTTAAAAATTTAAAAAAGGACGTCGAAATTTTCCATGCGTTCACCGGAATTTTGCCGTTCTTCACAGTAAAATCGTCAGGGCTAGGACGCCTGGTCGTAATCCGTGAACTCTGTGTAGCGCGCGTAAAAATTACTATGTGCTAAAATTTTGACATACCTGAAAGTAAAATATTTGAAACTAGTGTTAATTTTTACCGAGATTTCACCATAAAAATTAATAAGAAATTCTCTCCGTGTAGAAAGTGGCTTCCGAGGCGAAAAATTAGATCATAATTGCCTAACTATCCCGAGATTCTCCAACTCGCAAGATCATCGTTTAAATATTTATTTCACACAAAGATTAAATAAGATTCAAACAATTAATTGCAAGTATAATGACGTAATTTCATGTAATTTTTTAAGAATGTTTGTCGCGTACATTTGCTAGTTTAAATACCGAGATAAGTACATTGAGATTTTGATCACATAAAAGTTTAAGAATAGAACGTAATAATTAGCGAATATAACACAAAATATTCAATATATTTGATTAAAATATTGTCTGTATATCTTCATTATAATTTCACCAAGTTCCATTTTTTATTGCCACTTTCGACAAATTTCGTTTGCCTCAAAGACAAGTTTCAAGAAGTTTGGATTGTGATATTGTAGAATTTAAAAGTAGGCATAAAAGTAGATAATGCAAATGCCAAATTTATTACTTTTCAGCATTTTGAAAGCATCACTCGAACCAGGGTTAAAAAATCAATATCTTTGACGCACTCTTGCCTTTATTCGATTTATTCCAAAGGAGTGATAGCGAAATCTATCTGTTATTTACTTTAATTGACATTAGTTATGTCGTACCTACTATCAGGTTATTCCACTTTCAAAAATCAAATTCGGGATTTTCGCCTATTATTCGCGCCAATACGCATTCATAAATGGTGCATAAAAATCAGGGAACTCGTAGTTTTTTATAGATTCCAATATACAATGTGTATTCCGATTTCTGCGATTAAATCGCCGATTACCTCCGCAACTGATCAATCAATTTGCGACATTCGCATCGGCAATAACAATTAATTCGGCCAAGTATTCTGATTTTTATTTTATGTCAATGTAGCGAATTTCTGTCATAAACGACGCCATATTTACGAACAAAAAGTATTCCTCGAAATTGTGGGACATTCCACTGGTTGGTTATCCAAAATGACACGATAGTTGTTACGACGACTCATTGTTTCGTCTCATTAACCCTTTTTCAACAAAGAGCATCAGAGGACATGCAAGAAACGTTGTATTGTATATTAACGTTGTACCTAATAAAACATTCGCTCGTTAAAGAAGAACCAACGGTCTCGCCGTATTTTTTGCTTTGCTTTTTGAACGTAATATTCTAGAAATTGATAAAGAGCCGAGAGCCTGCGGTTTTTGAAAAATTGTGAGAGCGACTAATTGCGTGTACAGAATATGTAAAAAAATATTTTTCGCCTATAATAGTTACACGTTCCTTAATTCCTACTTTGCCAGCTTCTTGGTTTTTCTTTACAATTCAGGTGCTGAATTGCTATCGATCGTCCGTTTAATCACAGATCGTTTAATTCGATAATCCAATAGGTATACACCAATATAACATTTAGGAATGGACTATCAGTTTTGCGATGTAGTACAAAGAGAGCCGTTACCGGTACATCGTGCTAGCAAAGTAACTTGGAAAGGTGACTGTATAAGCGCACATTAGTACATATAGGTATATATGTAAACGAAAGAGGTCGCGAGGGCACACACTCGGTTGCCCCGACACGGAAACCTTTCTCCCGGTTATCTTTGAAGCGAACCTCTCTCGTCTCGTATACTTACTTGCATATAGATGAACGCATACAAGTGTGTGCGTTCGGATTCGGGGGCGTCTGTGTGTGATGCGCATGTGTGTACACCACTCAGTACAAGCGTACCTTTTTATCAATATATACGTACGTATATCCGGTCTGTAACAATTAAAGGAACACGTGAATTTGGAAAATCAAGACCGTCGTTATGGCTAATATTTTCATTATACATATAATAGAAAGACTCCTGTCATTATTGTGTTTGGTTAGGAATACTCGAAAATCCAGGACTGAAGATAGACTAACGCACAAGAGGCCCTTTATATAGAAAAATGTAAGAAGATTTGTCTCGAACGGATTCTCAAACTACGTTCAACCGATTGCGATGAAAATTTAATGAGTTGTCGCGCGCATGCCCGCCTAAGTTTGTCAATTAATACGATAGTTTTGTACAAAAACAAATACGGATATACGGGATCAAAACGAACATAATATTTATGTGTATATACAGGGTAAGTTTCATAATGTGTCTCAAACTTTTATTTTAAGGTAGATGGGATCATTACGAACAAAAGTTGCGAATATACATTAGGGATATTTTTAATAGTTTACGAGATATACATTTTTTAAGTTGGTCCAATCAGAGCGCGCCGAGAAGCGTTGGTGCCGCCCACTCCCCTCTCTAGCCGTAGAGATAGCACAGTGTAGGGCGTTACATTTCGGGTTACAAAATTCAGAGCAGTCAATGCCCGAGAAATAATAATGACTGCCTAATAATATAATAAATAAAATTGACTGCTCTATCAAAAATCTTTCCATTAAATACAAAACCAGGGAAACGGGAAGGGCCCGCCTGTCCAACACAGACAGACAGCTGGGTATCACAGATATCAATTCGTCCGTTTCAAACAGAGGGCACCGTTTCGATCAATTCCGACGAATAGAGACAAGAATCGATCGAGGACAAAAGAATCGTCAAAGAAATAAGAAAGGCAAAAAAATAGCAGGAAGACTGAGTGTTTTTATTGAAGAATGGCAAAATATTACCAACGATCGCTTTATATAATGAATTGCGTGCAAGGATGTAAAAATCCATTTGAAGAAACTCCAACACAATTTCGACCTCCTGAATAGCGAAAATGGAAACCTGGAGAACTAGAGTTATTAAAAATTGAAATTAAAAAATTGCTAGAGAAAAATGCGATTGAGAAATGTGAGGAATGCGTCGGACAGTTTGTATCCCCGATTTTCTTACAATTTCTTGTTAGTACCAAAATCTGATGGCTCGAATCGTTTCATACTAAATCAAAAAAATTTGAACAATTTTATCAGAGCTCATAATTTTTAAATGGCGGATGTTCGATCAGTATAAAATTGAATCACACCAAATGCAATAATGATATCACTTGACCTTAAAGACGCATACGCTAGTGCCGGAGGACAAAGAAGATCGAAAATATCTACGATTTATTTTTAACGAAAAAACGTAAGGTGGTGTTAGGTAAGTTCGTAAATGGCCTGCATTTATTCTAATATAAATTCTATTGTATTAACTGGTAAGTAGAAATATATTATACATTCGGTTGTTGTGAAATGATTGCCATAGATATCTCTCATTCACGACGGATTTCTTTTGTTTATTTCAATCAGAATAACATGGAACCTAGAGGGAAGGAGATCAAACGGCATAGGAGAATCATGATAAATGTGGACCCTGAAATCGACGAAAAAGATATATGTTGGTTGTAGTTCGAAATTCAGCCACGAGCGCGCTTGTGTTGTCAGTATAGGACATGAAGTATGGCATTGGTGATGCCATGGACGTAACAATATAACCGCACTATCTGCAATACGCTCCTCTCTCTCTTTTCTCAGTCCTTCTCTGTCATCCTATACTAACGACAGCTGCGCCACCATAACCTATAATATTTTTCGTCGTTTTTAGGGTCCACATCCAAAGTACAGCGTGTGAGCTCCTTTACTCTAGGCTCCATGCAGAGTAAAGTGCAAACACATGCCAAGACATAACCAAGTTCGCGGCATCCACCGTCTTTTTAATTATTTTCACAGTCATTTTGGTCGAAGTGCGCTGATTCTTTATACATTTGAAGAACATTTATGTAAGTTTACGTTAAACAAATAAAATTGATTAGTTTTGTTATATGTATTGATGAAAACACTACTCCATTCTTATACCGGAAATATCTGTGCACGGGGTAAGTTCGGAGGACGCATCGGGGTAAGATCGGAGTAGTGCGCTCTTGCTCCCCATTGTCACTTCAATTAAATTTTGTCTACATTTTTGTCCTACAATCAGTACTTAACTTCGAATATCTATGTAGTTAATGATTTTGTAGGATCAACATGGTTCGAAATTTTGTTTAGAAGAGAACACCAACGTACAAAAACCAAACGTTGAACAAAGCTTTACAGGAGATTAGATTAGCTGAAATAAATGCATATAGAGCCAGCAAAAAATATAAAATTCCATTAAATACAATCGTGGATCATTTACGAGCCGGAAGTGGAGGTTGAAAGACCTTAAAATACACCTTCATTAGAAGGTGAAAGATGTCTTGCTATAAAACTATTAACCATGGAGAAATATGGATTTGGATTGTCCAGGAAAGAAATGCTGTTGCTAGTTGGACAATTTGTCAATACAAACAATTTAAAAACTCCATTTAAAGACTGTCTTCCGGGAGAAGATTGGTTCCTAGGCTTTAAAAAAAGGCGCTGTTTATCATTAAAAAAAGTCGCAAGGCGTAGAGGTTGCACGAAGAGGAGGATGCGATGCATTTACAATCCAAGATTATCTCACTGTATTGACAAATACCATTAATGAACTTGGATTGGAAAATAATCCTTCAAGAATTTGGAACCTGGACGAATCAAGTTTTTGCACCGATCCTTCCAAAACTAAAGTAGTTGGTGGCAAGAACTTGCCATGCACTAGAACGATACTTTCTCCTGGAAGGGAAAACATCACCGTTTTAATGGCAGCTTCTGCTTCAGGCAAAAAAGTGCCTCCACTCATAATATTTAAAGGGAAAAATATTTGGGATCAGTGGTACACTCAAGAAAATACGGGTTTTCCTGACACCACATATGATGCTACTTCAAACAGTTGGATGGAGATAACCGTGTTTGAAAATTACTTCGAAAGAAGCTTTTTGAAATCAATCGGATCTGACCGCCCAGTCTTATTCATATATGATGGACATTCCACTCATTTGAGCATTAAATTAATAGAAAGAGCTATCGAATCGGATGTAACCATTTTAAGGGGTTACCCCCACTTGCGATTTTGAAAAAATCGATTTTTTTTATTGCATTTTTTTGAAGCGGCATCGTCGGCGGAAGAACTTCTGCATGGATCCGGAATAGATGACTCTATGTAAGTTTACAAAAAAAAATATTTTCTTCGTGTAAACTGAAATTGAAACTTTAAACGCGTTTTTCTCAAAATGGCATTTCTGAAGTCGGTGACCAAGATTACTCGAACACTAATGAACCGATCTTCTTGAAATTTTGCAGGCTTATTTAATACATAAAAAATGTAGTCTTTAATCGTTCGATTTTTTTCATTAAAATCGAACTATTAACTTTGACTGTCCGCCATTTTGTGAAAAATGAATATTTTTTTTAATCCTTCGATTGAAGACTAGTTTATACTTATATTTGACTAAATCCATCCGCATTTTTGTTTCAGATGATCCACTTCGCCGCAATGTTGGTCACCGCAAACCGTATATATAAAAACATTATTTTATTGACGACCGTTTGCCACTAAACAATGTAATATTTTTCAATAAAAAAATTACTGAAAGTTCTTCAAGATGTGTTCTTTAAGAGACTATATTGATTGATTAGAAAAGTTTTGTACTTTTCTTTAAAAAAATTCATGAAAAAGGCCTTTTTTGCGCTACAAGTGGGGGTAACCCCTTAAAGCCACCTCCACATACCAGTCATCTATTACAACCCTTAGACCTCAGCGTCTTCAAATCATTGAAAACTTCCTGGAATCAGAAGTTGGTAACATGGCAAAGGAAACATATTGGAGTGAAGTTTTCCAAAAATGAGTTGTCAAAAATGATTGGTGGAGTTTGGCAGGATTTAAATACCGAAATAATCGTAAATGGAAAAGGGGGTATTTATCCATTTTCCAGGAAGTTACTCCGACTCTATGTCGCTGCTAATTTAAAACAATGACAAGAGGCAAAATCAAAAGATAAAGAGAAACCTGAGACGAATCAGACACCTCGGGAAATTATGGACGGAGCTCTTTTGCATCCACCTATAATTTTTTATTTCTGTCCCGAAAACACGCTTAATCCTGCTGATGGTAATTCTACGTTCATTGAAGAAAACTCTACTGCAGTATCACCACAGTTTTCAATAAGCAGTTCAGTTGAACATGGGAATAACGAAGTGACTTTTGACAATCTTCTAGAGTCAGTAAAAACAAATTTTGCACGTAATGCTCAGAAGAAAAAAAGAGTTGCGAAAGGTGCCGAAGTGATTACCTCAGAAGAAGTGAAGTTGGGATTCATTGCAGAAAGACAGCTTAAGGAACACTTCGCATCTTCATCAAGCACACCAAGCACTTCTTCTAAAGAAAATAATGATTTATGCACAATTTGTCAGTACGATCTTCGCTACTATATTGACAAAAAAGAATGGATTCAATGCATAAGTTGCATGAAGTGGGTTTGCGGAATTTGTAATAAAGGCTCAATGAAGAGGAAGACGTATGAATGCGAGGAATGCATGGATGACAATTAGAAGACTGGGAATTATTCAAATGTTTTATTGTTTTATTAATTGTTCATTAATTAAAGAAAAATTCTTTTATATTTAAAAGAATATAACTTTTAACCAAAAAATATATATTTTAATGCTAAAAGTCAACTAGTCCGAACTTGCCCCAGGACTCGGACAAATTCGGATTATATTTTGTAAACTTATACTTTAAATCCATCTATTTTCTGTCTGTTCCATCGAAACTTAACAAAGCTGCTATTAGAACATAGCGCAGTTATTATTATTTAAGTTGTGTTATTTTGGATGATAAATGTTCTATGTAACTTGTCATTATTAGGATAAATTTAACAAAAGTCAACTAATCCGAACTCGCCCCAGGACTGGGGCAAGTTCGCCTCAGTCCTGGGGCAAGTTCGAATGAGTTTTGTCAAAATACAATGCAGTATAGATATAAGTTAGAAAATCAAGAAAGAAATACCTCGCGCAGTGCTCGCTGAATTCTCATTCTTTGTCCAACGTATTCGTATTTTGTTTTAAGCTGAGAAATCAGCAATTCCACAACTTTGGTACTCGCCAAGTTGAACTTGAAGAGAATAATAGCGCGATGGTGTATAACCGAGTCTTGTGTGAATCTCGACTCAGAAGAAGAAGAGACGCCAGGAAGACGCTCGCTCGAGCGTAATAACGTTCGTGGAACGGGGGTAACGTACGTTACGTACACGTAACTAACCGTCACGCACCGCGACGATAAAACCAGCGAGGTATCTCAAGGATAACGTTACTCTCCCCGTACCGTGGCTTTTGGTGGATGTGCACAAGCATCGTGTCTAGTAGCAGCTTCTATTAACGGGGAGCTCGCTCGCGCTCATCGCGTTGCATTCAACGACAAAAAAAAACGTCCCCTCGAGTGACTTTATTCATCGTGCGAATCGCATTCTACTTGCATCGTTGGCACCGCCACCGTCGTTAGCTTTCTTTTCATTATGACGATACTTTTACATTGTTTGTCGCTTTAATACGATTGTACCAGTCTTTCATAAAATCTAGAATGCGTTCGTACCTACATAGGCACCTACGACCGACTTACAATCTTTTGTACCCCTTGAATCTCCTTGAGTTTTCTAAATATCCCTCACGCAATCTCGTCCTAACAGAAATACGAAGAAAAGAGAATGAATGAAAATGTTCTCTTTTAGCTACAAATTGTCGGTTCGTTATAATTTGGATACGTAAGAGCCAGTGTTACATGCGACTTGCGCTTCGAAATTTCGATCAGTACTCCAGCAAGCACCGAACCACCGATTTGGTTAAAAATTAGCAGATACGCGGAGAATTATGACAAAAAGTGGCTTTTAGTATTTTTTCCACAATTTTGGAAATTGTATTGCAGGCGACGAGTGATTCAAAAACACCATTCGTACTTTTTCCGACACTGAGCGTTCAAGTTTTGAGAGTATTTAGAGAATTATGGCAAAAATTTTGGAAAACAAATGTCAAGATCCACTTTTTGACATAATGCTCTGTATACCTGCCAATTTTTAACCCGATCGGTCCTTTAGTGCTCGTACTATTACTGATCAAATTTTTGATGCGTACATCGCATGTAACTCTTAACATTGTGAAACAAATGATTGAAAACGAGTATTTAAGTATCATTATTTTAAAAAATTGAGGTAAACGATAAACCACTCCGTGATGACTGGGCGACAAGACTGTTCGCCACCGTGTAGGTAATTACTATGACAGGAGAGGAGACGCTATATCGAATGCCCAACGTCGAGGTGATAAAACATTTTCCCGGGTGACCAATGGGACAACGGATGAAACTTCACCCGGTATCACATTGAAAAGTGTCATATTTACAACGGACAAAGCATACCGGGTCTCTGTTTTGGCAGAGATGAAGAATATACTTAATGGTTAAATTATTTTGAGACATCTTCGGGTGACGGCTGGTTTTTTGGGGATTTTTTTTGGCGAACAATCGAAATAGAGAGGTTTTAACTTTTTACTACATAAGTATTTATTGACATTTTAAAAATTTTACTATATAGCGTGTTGCACACTCCAAAGTTGTATTGAAAATTAATTTTCAAATGTCATGATCTTTTTCGATTATTTCATCACGAAAAACAAACGGACCGGCATTCTTGCATTATTCCAGTTTAATCAATGACTATAGATGTATCGAATCAACGGGTAAAATTTCAAAATAATCGGTCAATCCGTTTTTGAGATCTTGCGAAGGAGAGTTAAAAAAAACAAAGTTTTGAGAAAAGAGGCCTGAGTTCATAGAGAATTCTTCCTCTTCCTTCTTCCTCTTGGGAGTCTCTCAAAGCTGCTTGCTACATGTATAAACAGTCTCTCTCGATACGTGTATATATGAGTGTTTTTTGTTTTTTTTTTTATCAAATTCGTTTGTTTTGCATAAAAAAATCCAAAGAATGAAATAGGACACGTAATACATAAGATTCGTTAAATAGACCGAAAACCATGACATTTACTTAATAACTAGTGGCTCATGGTTAAAAAAAGTGTCTGTTGTGTGTGCTGTGTGTGTCGGTTTTTGTGTGCGTATGACCCGAAGCCTGTGTGTGGTGTGTGTTTTGAGATAAGTTCTAGCAGAGGTCCACCAGGTAAAGGCCGATGATTTTTTCATGAAAAAAATATCGCTAAATATCTTTAATCCACATAATCAATATTGACGAATCAATTCCAAATGAATTAAAATCAACTAAACAAACGTGATAAATGTTTGTTCACAACGAAATAATAATAATAATATCACAATAATGAAATCGTTGAAATTCGCAATAAAGATATCGATAAGAAAAAAAAATTTCTCACTGCAGCTTTGTGCGAATATACACGATCGAACTTTGTCATATATTCTCGACAATCGATGGCCTAATAGGCCTTCTTCTAACAATAATGAAATACCCTGATAATACCTTCCTAATTAATCGAATATCGATAAATGGAGAGAAACGGACGGAACTTCGCTATGCCCTTATCAGCTTCCTGGCCAGGCCGTTTAGACATATTATAGTCGAGGTTCCTTCGACCCAAAGTACCTACAATAATTGGAACGAATTGGAGCTCCAGAGATCACAGATCCAACTCTCTATCTGATAATTAGCGCGAGCTTCAGACTTTGAAGTTAAATTCACAAGTTGGATTCGCACGTACGAATTCCAATATAGTAGTTTAGACATTTAGATTCATACTCGACTTAATCAAGACTCCTGTAAGTTTAAATTCAAAAGTAGCTTCGTGCGGATGGACAGATAAACCGGAGAACTTAGGTGATTGGAAAATCGAGATGATTTTGAATTCGCGAGTCTGAAAAACGAACTCGTGTCATTTATTTATGAAAAGATAACAAATCTTCTCCATCTTCGATACGTTGGTGGGTTATCACAATCTTATCGAAAAGAAGATCGTCTCATCTTCTCACCGAATTACGCGATGCCTCCCATCTTTTTCAGAGACAAACGCACATATCGCGCGTGAAATTTTTCACGGATTCGAACAATTTTAGGGTTCCTTGCAATTCTACAGCAATGCATCGTATAGGTAACAATTAAATCGATAAGAGATGCGAGCTTGATTCGTATCCATAAATATATACATATATATTGCAGAATTACACAAGCTGCCGAATTATTCATTTCCGGCTGTACATCCGGTCACTTCCGGTCAGCACACGGGACGCATATCAAATGCAAAGCTCGCCACGCGATTATTAATTTAAACCGATATGAAACGATCGGCCGACGCTCGCTAGTAAAACATGTCGCTCCTCAAGCATATTGGCTTAATTGGACACAGCACGATACGCGTCAATGTTTTCCGAATATAAAAAAGATCAGATCGCTTTGTAATTATACGATATATTCCTATATGAGCGAACATGTCTGCGCGCGGAACTAATTATAAAGTGGACCGCCCGACTTCCATGTGCATAACATTAAATGTTCTCTAATAATATATCTACCTCTATAATTTTTAATTTTTAATACACGCAGACTATTCGACGCGTGCATTTCGAGAGAAAAGAAAAAAAAGGAAAGCGACGATGCGAGGGATAGAGAGAATCAAGATGAAGGAACCATATTTTTCAGCGTGAGAAGACGAGAGTATGCAAACATTACGTATATACACGGAGAGAATTTCTTATTAATTTTTATGGTGAAATTTCGATAGAAATTACATTTAAAACTTGAACCCGGTGATAAATGTGCAAACAGTTAAAAATTGACACTAGTTTCAAATATTTTACTTTTAGGTATGTCAAAATTTTAGCACGTGGCATAATTTTTAAGCGCGGTACACAGAGCTCGCGGATTACGCCCAGGCGACCTAGCCCTAACTGATTTTACTGTGAAGAACGTAAAAATTCTGGTGAACTTCCTTTTTTCAATTTTCAAGACAAACGCGCAAATTTCTCAATGTACACTGTACACTTTCATTTGTATCAGCCCTTTTTTCCACTTATTGTAATAATGTTTACGTTTCACGAAAATTAACTGTTAATTTCAGTAAAAATTCTTGAAATTATTTTAAATTTCTGTCACGCAACAGTAAATTTTTACTCGTTTACATTAAAATGTATAATTTATTTCCTAAAAACCTGAAGCATTGCATATTTGTCACTCAGTTACTGTAATTTCACAGTAAAAATTACTTAAATATTCTTTCCGTGTAGGTATTCATGAATCGTATAAATACCGTATCGTTTTATACGTGAGTGTGAACGTACCCGTGAATCGAAGGGAAAGGTATTTGAAAAATAATAAATTACAACCAATAACTGGCTCATCGATGCATAAGTATTTGTACGTATATGTAGGTACAGGTAACCTCCCATATTACACGGTACTCGTGCAACAAGGTTTTGCTCTAAGGCCGGTGGCACATTATGCATTTTCGCACGGGCAATTATGGTCGTTTATGACAGATGCGATATCATCCGGTTTGAAACATTGTATAGGGTTTAAAAGGGGCTTTGACGTATTGGGAAGCCCCTATCTGATCTTCTTTGCTTCAAATTAAGATTTCTTCAAAACTATACAATATTTTTCAACGTATTTTTTTTAATTTTTGTTCAGAAAGACTTTATTGATAATTCTATATAGGGTTTTGGAAAATATTCGAAATAGACAAATTTTGGAAACAATTGCAAATAGAACCTTCTCATCTACAAGTTTTCTTTATAAACGTGATAACAAATCAATGCCAATAACAACGACAGAGGCTGAAACTATTCAACATTTTTCGAGGTATTTTTTTTAATTTTTGGTTCACAAAGACTTTATTGATAATTCTACGTAGGGTTTTAGAGGATATTCGAAATAGACAAATTTTGGAAATAATTGCAGATAGAACCTTCTCATCTACAAGTTTTCTTTATAAACGTGATAAAAAATCAATGCCAATAACAACGACAGAGGCTGGAGTAATTCCAACGTTGATACTTGTACCTTGTCATAAGTGTGCCTGTGTACGCGCATGTGTGACGAACCTATTTCTTAACATTTTTCCATTAAGATAAAAATAGTAGTGAACATACGAAGTATTACGTTAAATATGAATTTTAATTGTTCCAAACTCAAACCCAAACCGCAAGCTTGGAAGAAAGGTGTACAAGATGATACCCCTAATGGCAAATGCTCTTAATTTAAAGAGTTTTTAATTTAATCCAGATGTAAAAGCACTTACCGATGGCAAACTAAGCAACCTTGCTATTGCCATACTCGTAATATTGAATTTTTTTTAATTTCATTATTTTGTTACTTTTTGTAGACCTTACCAAAGCTTCAACTTGTCCGAATTTGAGGAATTTCAGGATATTTTGTGCTATGATTGAGAGCAATACCTTGTTAGTGTTTGCTATGTCTTTATTTATGTAATATTACAAGGAACATCACTTTGGTGCCACCCTCCGATTTTGTTAAAACTTTGGTACGTGGTATACTATCGAAAACTAAACGACACGTATTTTTTTATCAACGGAAAAACGATTTTAAGGGGTGAAAAACCCTAAAAAATTGGGGATTTTTTCATTTTTCGACGATAACGTTTTAACGATACGAGATATAAAAAAATTCAAACTGCAACAACCTTTATTTTTTCACATATTATACATTGGAGATGAGAACGATTCAGATAACAATAAATTTCATCTTGTTTGTTGCAAAAATCGAATTTTTTCATACGTATCTCCGAGAATTGTTAATCGATTGAGATGTAAATTTGCATACACGTGGAGGATGGAAAACTAGCGGATACATGTTTTTTCCCCGATATCTTGCAATTAAGGGGTTGTAACTGCCGTTCGATTTTTTAGGCAAGAGTATCGTATAGTCAGCTAGCATTATGGAATTCCGAGCTAAATTCACGTCAATATTCACGTTCGTGTGTATGTTTGTAACTACCCCCCGTACGAACAAAAAATTAAGGGGCGAACCACGCCCGTATGTATCTTTTCCCTACCCTCTATGAGAACGGGGTGGATCTAATTGAAGGAAACCTGTGCTATTTTAATGGAAACACTAAAACCTAGTTGACGTATGTTCGCATTTTTTCCAGATAGCAACCTTAAGGGGATAAACTACCCTCTACCCGAACTTCCTTACCGCAGTCATCTTTTCCCATTTAACATGTCTTTGCTGATTCAAAATATTTCTAACAACTCCGAATCGACGTTTCCTCGTGTTACAAACTCAATATGAGACCCTAATTGTGGGAGGGTAATCCAACCCCTCTCTACTTTCCTTTTCATTGGCGAATTAAAAAGTTGCCACGCTATTTTGATGAATATGGTTTTGGATACCTGTGGACATTTCGCATTCGTTTCTAATGCATTAATCTTTATTAATACATGCAACAGTTGTGCAAAGCTAGATGTATTGTCGAACGGTTTTTTGGCGTTTTTAAATCTTTTTGGAGATGTATGTCACACCAGCATGTATTGATATACGAGTCAGCATTTGCAGCGTAAATTGTAAATACATGTGCAGTACTGTACAACATCAGACTTCAACTATAATTGAATAAGGAAGGTGACGAACGACTAGCACCGAACCGCTGCTGATCACGAGCAGAACAATGTTGATCAGATAACTCCAAATGAAGAATTACACCACCCAAGACCAGATGGTTTGAGTCAGGGAGTATAGCAACAAACTATGAGAAAAAAGTTTCCCAACATCCGTGATGCAGAAGATGAACAAAATTAAGAGTATGGTAAATTGATTTGTATAAAATTTACAACGCCCCTATAAAAAAACACCACAAATCTCTGAACATCAAGTGTTACACAAGTGAATGTGTATTGAGGTTTGTATTGAGGTTTAAATGTAATTGTAAATAGGCGTATCTAGTGTACGTTACTGATTTTTAAAAATGATGAAAAATGAAAAATAGATATAATGTTTACGAATGATTAAAGGAAAATAAATGTTCAGTTGTGTTTATAAAATAATATTTGCATCTTTGATTTTTACGAAATATAGGAACGTAAGAATTAACAAATAGAAGACTTCTTCAAATAAGATATAGGAACATTAACAATTTTGGCTATAAACTATAATACGTAAATTTTTCAAATAGTCTACACAAATTTCAATTGCTGCTGTTAAGTTTTCTGAAACTGTGTCTCGGGCTTTTCGATCCTCAACGAACGTACGAACAAGCTCGCTCTTCGACATATACTTCTCTGTCATGTTCTTCATAGATGTTACAAACATTTGCGTAAAGAAAATTCTTTTTATTTATTTTCGACAGAAAGTTCATTGCAAAAAGTGTAATGCGTACGATGATAAAGATTGTAAGGAAATTTCGACAATAAATACCTCCATGCATGTAATTAGTCGCTCAGCCAGAACTGTAGAATTATTGTGCGTATTTTGGAGTCGTGTACCATTTACCATTTCGACGTGAAAGATTGAACCAATATTTCATACATGTTTTGGAGTCGTGTACCATTTACCATTTCGACGTGAAAGATTGAACCAATATTTCATACATGTTTTTGTATTTTGTAACAAACAAACGAGTAACAATTTGCTCATATTTGTTGGGCTTTTTGACTCTTGGGGCGTTTCCAGGGGCTCTCCGGGGCGTAGCACTCGGGACACCTTCTGATGAAGTAGTTACCAACGAACGAAAACATGAGGACTCCAGGTGGTTCTCGAGGATCAGTCGAGAGCTTTCCTCCAATGGCTCTATAGTATAGGATAGTTAGACTTAAAAATGACAAAATGGATAATAATTGATAATAATTATTACATTATGAAATTGATTGTATCTCAAATTTCGACTTCCAAACTCACATACAAAAGCATGCGTGCTTGGCGTGTAATAAACGAACAAACAAAATATCGGTGGTCCCGAAATTAGCGTATATTCTTTATTTATCGTAAGTACTTTTGTTTTACGAAAGTGTTTGTCCGTTTTTCAATTGTCGTTTACTTGAGCTGTGCAACGAGTGAAATTTCATCAGAGATTGTTCGAAATGCTGTTCTATAGTAATGTGTACAACAAAGAAAATATTTAGACCCGGCGAATAAAAAACTTTCAGTAACTAACATATTTTTGTTACTTTTATAAAATTTCGTTTCCAATAATCTGTTGGAATTTTAAACTGAATTTTGGGAGCAATTTATTTCCTGTCCAGAATATACACAGTGCGATACTCTTGAATTTTTCAAATCACTTCAAAATTTTAATATTTCCTTAATTTGGGGCAACGACAAGGACATATCGTCTACTTAATAGACGAGCAATGCTTGAATTCACTCGTTGAATCGTCACGTTCAATTCAAATCAAAATGACAATCGAACTCGTTTAATTCATTCGGTTGGATTCGGTTTTGTTTTTTTCTAAACTATTATTATAATCGAAATACAATTTTTTAAAAATGACTTATGTTGAGGAACAAAAAAGTTATCTTTTTATATTGCCATTTACTTCATGAATAAATTGCGAAAAAAAATTGTGTCGCTCGCGGTCTCGATCCCTCGCCCTGCTGCACATGAATCCAACATGCTAAATAATTTCAACAAACGCATAGCAACATTACTCATAAATACAATAAACCGCGTTAATCAGAGAAAATGTACGACAAATCACGGATTAACCATTCAAAATCACCGCGCTTGACGATTCCGCGCAGAAGTGGCGCCGCCAGGCGGTGCAATTATCAGATCGTTCCTCGCTTTTCCGACAATTTTTCTAACATTGCGTTCGGGCTCCTGCACTCTAGTCTCCAAGTCTCCATGCTCACAACGATTTGCAGAATTGCGCTACAGAAGACGGCTCTATAAATTTAGCCGACGATTATTAAAATATCAAATTTTGTTCTATGCCAATCGATTGTTAGTTCGATAAAATCTAGCGTTTGTTAGACTTTATTTATTGACTAATACGAAAAACAAATTTCATGTAAAAATTAGCCGCGCGAAAATGATGTTTAATGATTTCGAACATTTCTTCGTAACTAATCGTTTGTTAGTCATTTATTAGTGTTTGTTAGTCGATTTTTATCGTTTGTCGGAGCTTTATTTTCATTTAATCATTAAAAAACTTTTCTGGCCTACAGCACGCTGCAAGCCAATGCAGCTAACTTCACGTAGCTTGCATCGTGCTGTAAGCTCGAAAAGTTTTTCAACCTTTAAATGAAAATGAAACTCTAATAAACCATGAAAAATGACTAACAATCACTAACAATGCACGAAGAATCGAGTAGGATGAGAAAAATCAGTATTTTCGAGAAATTCAGGAGTTACATAGGCAAAGCGGTGCTCGGCCGTCGTGGCAATGCAGCTAACTTCACGTGGCTTACAGTGCGCTGTAAGCCCGAAAAGTTTGTTAATGATTAAATGAAAATAAAGGTCTAACAAATGATAAAAATCGACTAACAAACACTAACAAACGATTGCTTACGAAGAAAAGTTCAAAATCATTAAAAATCATTTTCGCGCGGTCGACTTTGACATGAAATCTGTTTTCCGTATTAGTCAATAAATAAAGTCTAACAAACGCTAGATTTTATCTAACAAACACTAACAAACGACTAACAATCGATTGGCATACAAAAAAGTTCGATATTTTAATAGTCGCCAGCTAAGTTTATAGAGCTAACCTGACGCACTCTTGTAGCGACACCAGCGACGCGAGTAACTGGATGATAGAACTACACTGAACGACAGATTTCTCGCTTCGATCGAACGTATGAGCATATACCTTCTATAGTCGGCTGAATTCGTTGCTAAAGTCGACGCATAGGCATAGTCATTTTGTAGTCGTCTGAGTTCGTTGTCTACATCGTTTCGATTAATTAGAATCCTGTCATATAAGATATACTCCATGAGTATTGAGTGTCACCCCCCTGATCACATGAGACAGTGAGGGAAAAAAAGAAATAAGACGCAACGTAGACAAAACAAAACACGAGGGACCTATGTAGATGATAGCGCCGATTGTTGCAAATACGATAATCTTACATCTAATACTTGAGATTGTTTCGATGCGTCTCTCCGTCCAGTGAACTTCGCTGCAACGTGTGGACAACATTTCAGTGAAAATATTCGATGGTTCGGAGCGAGTGGATGATTAGTGGCACAAATTAAAACGTTGTAAGAACTGTCTCTATCACTTTTAATGTTCGGTTCAGTTTATTGCGGAATTATCGTCGACCAATGTTCGAAGGTTTGTATTTAATTTCAATGCAATTCGCCGTTAGATTCATAAGATAACGGAGGATACAATCATATGATCTGACGCTGGTTTTATGATTTTGTTTTGGCTGTCAAGGTGTAAGCAACGTGCGTGCGAAGATCCAATGGTTTGAAGGAATATAATATCATGGGCGAACGATCTTCTGAAGAAGTATGGGTTTGAACATGGAATTATTTATTGTCTAATTTTTCAAAATATCATGGATAAAACAGAACCTTAAGCATGTGTCCCTCCTAAGCTGCATAACCTCCCGACGCCTCCACTACTGTCCCTTTGGTCCAGTGATAATACTTTATCCACTTACCTTGCTCATTTTTCCTCATCTGTTTTCCCGTTCGAGCACATCTACATCTAACCTAAGTCGTCCCACCTACGTCGGATTTATTTTGTACTCTTGCCAATGAAATAAGAGCAAACTCCTAGATTTATTCATTTCTTCTTCATTTTTTCAGAAAGTTCCGAGAGATGGAAGAAATTTTATTTCATCTTTAATCTAGATCTTTATCTCTCCTCATATCTATCGTGTTATCTCGTATGCTGTAGAAGCAAAACAACTGCTATATACAAATTCATAGTCGAAACAAAGTATGATAAAGGAGTTGAATTTTCTTTTTTTAATACGAAAAATAAATGGAACTGAAGACAAATAAATTTGTTTAAATCGAAGGAGGCTGAGAGCTATTTGTCCTTGGCTCTTCAGCTTGTCAGTTGCCACATTGTATTATGGAGATTTATGCAACAAATCGTTTTGAGACCAAGATCGAAACATTCGATCCTTGCGCAATTGAACCAATAGACCGACAAACAGAGATGTCCGAGACAATGGGTCAGTCTCAGGCAGAAGCTAGTACGGATGATGTCAAGATACAAGAAGTCAGAACAATCCAGCAGCAAGTTACGCAACAATCGGAGCAGGTAGCAGGACTCCAGTCAAATATGACACTAACTCCTGTTCGTCTGCCAGCCCTGCTGGATGGTGAATTTTTCAGTGTCATTAGGGTCGATGACAGCAATGTAACTGTTCGTTGCCTGCAGTGTGACAAAAATCTCAATGGTAATCTCAAGTCAACAGGCAATTTTCTTAGTCACATAAAGGTATGAATATGACAAAGTATATTCAAAAAATGAAATACGATAGATTGTTGTTATTTAGTATATTCAACCGGTTCATTCAATTCTTTTTTGCAGAGGGTACATCCTTTCATGATTGAGAAAATTAAGTGCAAATCTAATCAAAGGAAACCAGCGATAGCTTATGTTGACATGTCAGTAGATAATGAAACGACGAAAATCGTCAAGAGCAGACGGGGCTACAGAAAATGTTATAAAACGGTAAATTTTTTATCAATTTTAAGAGCTGTTTAAACATTTTATTAGTCCCATGGAAACACAAGTAAGAGCATGACTACTTTATGAAATTGTTTCAACACACATTTTTTTTTTGCTAAGCAATTTTGATAGCATGTCTGAACGGATTTTTTCTAATAATATTTAAGAATTAAATATATACATTAAAGGCGATTGAGACGCTTATTAAAAGTTTAACTATCAAATCCCACGACAATCTGCTATTTTTGCATTTTATTACTCCACTTACAGAACAAAATGGGAGCCAAATATTATAAAAACTTGAACAGTTTCAGATATCGTTCGGACATATTTTGTTAAACTTCCATCTCGTGATAGTAGTTATAACCAATCTATTAAAAATGCTAAATGATGAACAGGTTTTTACCTTATGATACCTTTCTGCCTAAATTTAGAATGTTTCGATAGAGTTTCAATGGCACATGATGTTTGAGCTTGACAAGTAAAATTCTTATGCCTAGGTATACTTCGCAACAAATAAGGTCATAAGAATATTACGTTTCCGTACTTTAATTACCACATATTTGTTCAGGCCTCTAATGTTATTCAATCGAGTTGTCGTTTCACCATTTCCACCAGAATTACAAATTAAACATTCAAAAGCGTCGCTCTGCCGAAACACGTAAAGAATTGGTCGAGAAAGTGTCAGTTTTAAGCTGTAAAGTTATTTAATGCCTTATTAAATGATTATCCTTCGATTAAGTACAACTGGTTTTAAAATTCGCCAGCCTAAAAGTTGTGTTTTCAGTGAATCTGGCCAATTTAATTTCCATGATGGTTATGCAACTTTTTAAACGCGAATTCAGATCTGAAACACTTAAGTTTAGAAAAAATATTTGCAACGAACCATTTCTATTAAAAAATAAGTCTATCGGGAGTAAGGATCATGTCTACGATAAAAATACCACTATTTGAAACACGTTTGCAAAAGACTTAAACAATTGTTCTGGTATTTATCGTAATATAACTTCGTATCGTATTTAACTTCCCAGTTCTGAACTTCAATGACTATTATACTACTTGCCTATGGAAAAAAAGTTAACATTTCGCAACTTGGCAGCTGCAACTGGGCAGCAGAGGGTGAAGCTGTTGTTTTGACTATTTATGAAAACAGTTCAATTTCCAATTTCTAGAAAAGCCCTTGTGGTTACAGGTCTTAAACTCCAAATTATATATCTCTATAATACAAAATATAATGGCAAAAAAACAAAACGATTGAATATCCCTGATTGACGAAGTCGATAATTATTGATAAAACCTTCGACATCTAAATATACATTTATACGCATCTTCCAGGAGGAGGGTCAAATCAGTAGCGAAGATGTCGCTGACCAACCATCAAGCTGGTCCGATTCATCGGTGATACGTCGTCGCAAATACGACGAGAAGGGACAATTACGAAGAGCCACAATCTCGACTTCTCCGCGTTTCAGTACGGAAAGTCGGACTCCGAACGGAGGGGATGATTTCACGGAAATCCAGACTGACGAACCTCCGGAGTCACCGAAAGTTGGCAAATTGGCGCAACAAAATAATTCTTACGTCGTCGAGGATGAGTTTGATGCTATAGGTAGAAATGTAGCTGCAAAATTGCGCAACATGCGTCTCGATCAGAGGATAGTAGCGGAAAAACTTGTAAACGACGTTCTTTTCGAGGCTCAACTTGGCACCCTTCACAGAGATTCGAGTCTCCACGTTTAAGACGTAAAGAACGATTGAGAATAGTGAGGAAAGGAAATGGAAACATACCACTTTTTCAAAAGTCGAGAGAACGAAACAAAAAAGACTTGAGTCATATTCTCAAATTATTCCATAATTCGTAACAACAGAGGCGGGACCTTACGGTAAAAAAATTGCACAATAAAATAACTACTGACGAATGTACAGAGTATCGCGATATTATGTAAATATGATTAATTGTTACGGCGTACCAGCTGAAATGAAAAATAAAACTATTCGATTCATATGATCGTGCAATGCTGCCAGGTATTGCATATTATATTACCTATATTGTACAAGAGGTTTTTATAAGCAGATAATTTTTTATCATTCGATATATTTATATGGTACTACAATTAGGTTATCGACTACGTATCGAATCGGCTGTCGAATAAATATGTTTACACGTAAAAAAACTATTGCGACAATCATGATCGCATTGTAGTACATTTCTCATACGTTCACCGTACATCCTTATTTATCATTATAAAAAGGAAGGAAAAAAAAGTCAAGTTCAGTCGCGGATTCATTGTCGATGATCCGAATAGTCAAGAAGGCAATTTACAAGCAAGTTTTACGAAGTAGATCGTTACGCAACGTCCCATTGGATCAACTCGCATAAACTCGTCGTTTCTTTGGTTTGAGTAGAACATTGTAAACGCCGGCTGACATGATGCACAGTGCCATACTCACGAATATAACAAAAAATATGTAAGTATACCAAAAACCCGTCCATTCGGCGTAAACGAACCACGTTACAGTCATTAGAGCATTTTGAACAATTACAAACGTATAATAAGTCACTAGCCATATATCGACGTATTTGAATTTGACTCTATACTCTATGATGCTGAATACGTAAACCATACCGAGCCACAATGTGACGAAAATATTCGTCATGTCATAGTACTTGGCGTGATAGAATAAATAAATCAGCATTAGAACGTAATGAGAAGCTACAATGCCGAGTAACCATATTGGATAGAATTCGTAGAATAGTGTTATGGCGAATACGCGCGCCATTATAAAAAAAAACCACCAGACGAATGCGACGAATTTGCCTACAGGATCGTCCTCGTCCAATCCCTTTAAACAATATTTTCTCCTTGGTAATCTAAGATTTCGCCATCTCTTTGCCATTTCATTGCCCGATGATTCGACAACAGCGAGGTCATTCGTTGTATCTTGTCCTTCCGGGAGTTCCGTACTCATCGAATCTTTGACTATTGAGTCGGGTCTCGGTGGTGCAGGCATTTCTGGCACCGGTAAAGGAACGACCGATGTTATACCGCGTAACGGAGTCGGTGGTGGTTTGGCGTGAGCATTTTTTGGTGGCAACGGAGGAGTCGTTGATATCTGACGGTCCAAATTTATCCGTGGCTGGGTCGCTGCAATATTATGGCAATTTTCCCTTTCAGGGACAGGTAGCTCGTTTGAGTCGATGATAGGCGCGACTGGGCTACGTATCGGCAAATCTATTTTATCCTGAAGGCACTCTTTTTCGTCGTGGTTACCAAGCTCATCGCGGTATTTCTTCAGCCACATTGCCCATGGCAATTTTCTTCCGTTTATGCGCTGACTCTCGAATCGCTGGAAGGAAGCGGTCTCCACTGCGAGGACGACCATCGACATCAGAATGCAGAGCACGTGAACGACAACTGCAGAAAAAACATAGAAATTATTGAAATAACAGATTTGGAATAACAGCGAAGTATACAAATTGTATACCTGACTTATAAGTGTATCAAACTGTGCTAGACAGTGAGGCAGTGAGAGATTTTTGTTTAATGCATTTCAACTCTCAGTATCCCACAAATATAACAATTCGTATATCCATAGTTGGTAAACTTCACAATCCTGGTTGCTAAAGAGTTGCCGCAAAAAATTATAAAAATCAAATTAATGATGGGACTAGTACCGTTGCAAGGTACCAATAACCGTTTTCAAGTTTTTATTGTGGGGTTAAAAACATTATTTGCGCCCTTTACAACCCAAATACAGTTATTTTCACTATGGAACGAAATTTTCGAGAAAGTCGATAATGAGTACATAATGAGTGGAAGTTCAACTTTTGAATTCTTTTTCCAGGGACTGCATAGCCGATGCTAAAGTGTAAAGCTAATCTCATCTAATAAGATAGATGCCCCTATTATTCTTCGTTCCTTCTATTAAGCCGTTCTCCTCCTTTTTGAGATTGTACAATATAGACATTCAGAATGTATGATTTGATGACAAATATGTGTCTGTATGTAAATATACCAGCAAAGTCACTTCTACCTAAAGACAGTAATATGCAAAACATACACATTTTCATGTCTGCAATTCGGGGAAGGTTCCTATTTTATTCCCCTGATAATGAGAACTTTCCTACGTTCAATTATTTTTAACGAGATAATACCAAGTATAGACTATATATTTTGTTCACCTGTTTGATGAGTTCGTTCCTGTGTGTATTCTCGAAATAAGAGATGCGTCTGAAAAACGGTCTGCGGAGCTGCTTGGAACCAAGCCTGAAGGAAGAAGTACAATTCGATGGCAGCTGGTGAAGCAGCAGCATTCAGAGTCTTCGTTCTCTGGTTGCCATCTAGTATTATGGCATCGACAGCAAGAACTATGAGAGTTGCATATCTGTATAAGCTGAAAAATGGAAAAGCGATGAGCTGCAACAATTGAAGTGCGAACCATGTTGCTACACCCTCGGAGATCTTTTCATCCTCAGTCATCCACCAGTCGGGACGTGAGACGGTAAGTGCGAAATAAACGATGGCCGGGGCATACATAAGTGCTATCGTGCAACCTGCCCATACTGGATTTCCCTCACGAAAATGTTGTATCGCTATTACGAGATCAGCAGCAAAATTGATCACATAGATGGTGCAATTGATGATGATCGGTATCAGAAATACAAGGTAAATCTGTTCGGTTGATCGCAGCGGTATCTTGAGACAATGAGTCGCTTTCCTCTTGCATATTGGTTGAATTGATTTTGCCATTTTTTGAGGTATTTCGCTTTCGATTCTTCGTCAACAGGTATTAATCAATTATCCAGCATTTGGAAATTCACACTTTGTCGATGAAACACATCTGTTTTCGTTATCACTCGTATCTCTTATTTGGTTTATCACATTCCAATTTCGAGATTACACAATGTGTGCGTTAAATATTGGGAATCAGTCGTAAAGACTTATTTTAACCCTATTCTCTACCGAAGAAGACAAATATCGTCGTAACATTGCCTCCTTTCAAATTTCGAACTCATCGCATTTTCACGAAGTCGCAGTATTACCTGGCAACAGTAAATTATTGTTAACATAACAAATTCTGGCGTAATAGCATTTGACTCTTTTATTTAAAAAAAAATATACTTACAGCGAGATGAATTGACTTCAAGTCTCTCAATTATAAATGGAGCACGAGTCGAGCAGTACCAAATTTCATATCGAATACAAAAAAATAATAATAATGATTTTGACGAGGCACACGCGTCTGTCTAGTCTACGTGATTTTATCACTTTTCGTAATCGTGACTCAGCCCCCCCCCCTCCCCCATGTACGCAATTATCAACGTTTTGATAACGCTCTAAATCGTTCGAACATAGTTCCTTTTTCGTACAGTTTACGAAATGTCATGATTTGATCACGAATTTTTCGAATTCAAGCTTCGTTCTGACGCACATTGAGACACACTGCTGCACACACCTTACACGCAAACAACTTGTTCAGAATTATAATGGCTTTATAATTAGATCATACACAAAGTGAATAATACAAGGGAGCAATCATTTTTATCAGGCTTGAGATCCATCACGTCAAGCGAAGTTTCGTAAGCGTTTATAGGGTCTATAATCATTCAGCTTCTACCGGCCAGGTAACGTGCTCGTGCCCGTGTCTGAGAGGGGAGGGGGGGGGGGCATGCGCGTGACCGCGGGAGCGCGCGCACGTTCGTCTCTACTCGTTATTCTTTTTATTATTTAGCCGTCTGCTTCTGGGTCACGCTCATTGAACAAAGAACATTTGGATGAAATATTCTTGGACTCGGTGATTATTTTACGACAGGCTGGGTGGCATGATCATTGGCAATTCTACTGCTTTAGGTTTCAATAAGTTTCAACGCTAAACGGAACATCTCGATACTAAGGCGTGAATATTGAAACTGTGTTAAATGGGACAGCGTTAAAAAAGCTGTTCTTACTGTATAACTGTAATGATTTGATCGCTGCTGCTGCCATCGTGTTCAACAAATCAGTGGATATGAACCAGGTGCCTAATTTGAAAAATGATAAATAATATATGGCGTGTATAACTTGTGAGGTATGAAGAATATACCAGGGTGTATTATTTTAAGCAGATAAATAATAGACTCGATGTCCTATTTGAAAAGGATAACGAACATATCGATCGATCAATAAATGGCGATCCTGTTGGCGGGAAAAGCCGAGTTGTTTGAACTTGAAATGGCTGCGGTTAACCTTGATTGCCACATTGATTGTCATCTCAAACCAAATCGGATTAGGATTATAAAATGTTTAATTAAGGATACTAACGACTAATCATTCCCTAGTAATTCTTTAAAGGCAACAACATAAAAAAATTAAATAGTTGTAGTATTCGTATGACTTATGTAGGTCACAACAGCGTATGACAAGGGTGGGATAACTCCGAATTTCTGTATTACCTTTATTCCGTAGTATCGACGGAAATGCCAATTACATTAAGGAATATTATAAGCAAAAAATCTAACTTCATTCGATATGACAAATGATCGCTTATAAACAATTTTATTACAGTTATTTTAACTTCCTAATATTCTTTTTCTTACAATGAATGAAAGTAAAATGTTTATTATAATTGAATTTACAGTTCCTATGAGACAGGTTGTGTCATGCAACGTTTAAAGGGAGAATTCACGAATCCAAATATGAATTGAAATAGTACTGGTAAATATTTAATTTCAAGAAGAAATATACACGACTCAGTGATCCGAATTTTGATGTCGTCAATAACTGCTTAGCTCCGCATCAAGACTGTTTGGTGGAATGAAATTTGTACTATCTCCATTATCGACGGATACCATTCGGTGGAATAAAATTCATTATGAATTATGAACGGATTATGAACATTAATGATTATGAATTATGAACATTATCTCCATTATGAACGGATACCATTCATTCTTGCATTTGCGCAATGTGGTAGATGGGATTTCCTGCGATTTTCAGCGATTTCCTGCGATTTTCAGCGATTTCCAGCAAGTTTTAGTGATTCCTAGTCTGATTTCAGATGAAAAGGTTCACTGATTTCTCGAGTGACCAACCACTGGGTATTTCATAATTTATGACTTATGGAATTTGTATAGGCACGAATTATTCGACCGTCTTTGGTAAGCCTCCAGGAAACTCATTGATACCCATGAAAGCAGTCAAAAGACGAATAAGTTCAGCAAACCACCAAAAAATATATGTACCAAGGTCAAGATTCAACTGTACAATACAAGCAAGATACAGCAACGTGACATCGAAAATATGAATATAGAAGTTGTGAAGAACTGGTCTGTAACTCAAGATTAGCCAGAATGTGTTTATATGGGAGAAGCGAGCGGATTTGAACCACAGTGGATACCATTGCTAACGGAGATGAAATTATGATGAGATCGCCCATTTTGGATCATCATTGAAAAGAAGATACTATACATAACCATTAGCAATGATATCCACTATGGTTCAAATACACTCGCTTCTTCCAACTGTAACTATACATAATGGTTAGCTATATTGACAATTTGTATTTTTTCAATATCTGCCTGCACTTTTATCATGCCTGCCTGTGCTTTCTTTTGTACTCTACCGCGATGGAAATAATTTCTCACACACTACAGTTAAATTTTCAAAAATTTGATAAAACTGTCTCGCATAATAAATTTCCTATTGTATACTCTACAAGGTATTCATACTTGTCATCTCATTTTTGTTACTTTGAACAGAGACATAAGGGAGAGGTATTCGATAACAATGCACCTCAGCATGCCTCAGTGATCTCAGCCGACTTTAAAGCTAGAAGTATGCTCTGAGGCTAGGAGAGGATAAATATTTTTCCCACCATTTTCTATAATACGCGATTAACACTTTGTCTGTGAAGTGATTGGTTGTTTAGATGAATGAAGCTAATGACGAACTAAAATTAATGATACCAAAACTCATAACTCTCATTTTTTTTTCCAATCTGTCACTCGGCATATATTGTGCATGTAGGCACGTCATGCCAATAGAATGAAGTACGAAAATTTCATAACGTTTCCCTTCGATACTCCTCCTATTGTGAACGATTGAGATACAATGAACTAGCTGGTACCGCGAAAGCGAAGTTTTTACAGTCTGTGAATTTATACATACAGTATAAAGGGACACGAATTAGATCGGCTACGCGAATATTTTATTGTGTCCGTGTAAATACAAATTCGTGCAGTAGATACAGATTCGAGCAATAAGTCACTCCGAAACTAAAATAACACTGATTATTTCTTGTTATCACTCAATCTGCTCATTCAACATATAAACACATGAAATATATTATAAATATTGTATCCAACACAATCTCCACCAGCTAAGGTGAAACCGGTGCAACAGGGTGATCAGGGGGATGACACTGATTGTGAGTCACTAAATGCCCTGAATGCTAAACGGACCCACGTTATTTGTCTCGACACTGATTGGTTGAGGGCACGAATGTTAGATTCTCTATGCCAACGTTAAAGCTTGAAACTATGAAAGGGATTTTATTCTGTACAGTTGGCGTCCTGAAATAATTGAAGTTGGGCTGGAGAGGTTTTATGGATCTCCGTGAAGGTAGCTGACCAAAATAGAATTATTTATTTTTTTTAATGCCAATCGATTGTCGGTTCTTGTCGGTTTCAAATAAAGTTTTGCCGGAAAGTATTTCGATGAGAACATAAACAAATAAGAATCAGTGTCAAGATAGCAGAACTGACACGTATGTTGTCGAAGCCTATTTGTCCGTTCTAAAAATCATAAACTCGGGCCTACAGCACGCTGCAAGCCACGTGAAGCTAGCTGTATTACCACGACGGATGGACAGCTGTGCAAACTTGGCCCACCGATTTTGACTTTTGGCATTTTTTTTTTTTTTAAACGTTTGTTGGTCGTTTGTAGTTGTTTGTTAGATTAATAAAAACGTTTGTTAGATTAGCCCTTTTGCAAAAAACGAAAAACAAAATTTGATGTTAACTTGGCCCAATTTTTTTCATTTTAATCCGAATCAAGTCCGCTAGGGGCTCATTCGATGCGTAATCGTTTGTAGGTGCCGAATAATTTAATTAGAACGTTTGTTAGATGATTGTTTCTTTTAAAAAACCATAAAAACCATTTTCGGTCATCTAGGCGGTGCGGTCATATGACCGTGAATAGTTGAGCACAAAATATTTAATTCGTTAAACATTTTCGTCTAAAAAGTGGATTAATTGATTCGGAATCGTTTGTAGGTCACGAATAATTAAGTTGCAACGTTTATTGGTTCTTCGTTTACTTACTTTACTTAATTATTCGTGACCTACAAACGATTCCGAATCAATTAATCCACTTTTTAGACGAAAATGTTTAACGAATTAAATATTTTGTGCTCAACTATTCACGGTCATATGACCGCACCGCCTAGATGACCGAAAATGGTTTTTATGGTTTTTTAAAAGAAACAATCATCTAACAAACGTTCTAATTAAATTATTCGGCACCTACAAACGATTACGCATCGAATGAGCCCCTAGCGGACTTGATTCGGATTAAAATGAAAAAAATTGGGCCAAGTTAACACCAAATTTTGTTTTTCGTTTTTTGCAAAAGGGCTAATCTAACAAACGTTGTTATTAATCTAACAAACAACTACAAACGACTAACAAACGTTAAAAAAAAAAAAAAATGCGAACACTCAAAATCGGTGGGCCAAGTTTGCACAGCTCGGCTGGACACCGCTTTGCCTTAAAAATCATAAATTCTGGAGTAATTCAATGCCCAACTCTAGAGTTTATGATTTTGCGGATGATGAAGCGGCGCCCACCCCCATGAAGTTGGCCGGTCAACTTGCACTTAATTAATTGAGTTTTTTTTATATCATTAGGTGGTCGTTAGGTAGCGTTAGGTAGTCTAATTAAAACGTTAGGTAGTCAATAGTTTTTTTTTTTAAATAATTAAAAATGTATGTGACGTTGGCCGAAATTTTTTTTTCCTTTATTTAACTTTTCAAGAGGCTCAAATGATGCGTAATCGTTAGGTGGTCACGAATATACTAATTAAAACGTTAGGTAGTCAACCATATCCTTGCAAATCCAAAAAACAATTTTGCGAATTATGCATGCGCGACGCATGCGTAATTGCTTGATGCCCGACTTGTCAGATGCAAACAAGAATCAAAAAGGCTCCCGCATTCTCATGCGCGTCAATTATGAACCAACTTTCCGTTGTATTGTGAATGTTTGTGACATTAATTGGGATAAAACTCTTCACCCATATTTCCCGAATACGACTTAATGGAATGAAAAAGGAAAATGGAATGAAATCTCTAACGACGATTCAGGACCGTGCACTGCCATATAACGTATGAAATTTCCCTTATGCACTGGCACTCGGGCCACCGATGTGTCTTCTTCTGTGGAGGAGGTACTGAATAGGTTTGATTGCGATAGAGATTGCAATGCCTTTTCGACAATTGTTTCTGTCTCGACGACTGATAACAGTGATCACACTGATGACTCTTGATCCGTGTGTATGAATGTGTGCCAAAGATCGCAATTGTCAGTCGACTGGCTAAGTTCACACAGGTGCGCATTAGCCATTGCGCATGCATAATTCGCAAAATTGTTTTTTTGCATCTGCAAGGACATGGTTGACTACCTAACGTTTTAATTAGTATATTCATGACCACCTAACGATTACGCATCATTTGAGCCTCTTGAAAAGTTAAATAATGAAAAAAAAAAAATTTTCGGCCCATTTTACATACATTTTTAATTTTTCTTTTTTTTTTTTAAACTATTGACTACCTAAAGTTTTAATTAGACTACCTAACGCTACCTAACGACCATCTAACGATATAAAAAAACTCAATTAATTAAGTGCAAGTTGGTCGGCCAACTTCACGGGGGTGCGGCGCCCGGCCGTCGTGGCAATGCAGCTAGCTTCACGTGGCTTGCAGCGTGCTGTAGGCTCGAAAAGTTTTTTAATGATTAAATGAAAATAAAGACAACCTTGGCCGGCGCGGGTATCCTGTGACCAGATTGGGTGGTGGAGAGGGTCCAATCAAATTGATAGAAGAAGAAGAAGAAGAAAATAAAGGCCTCACAAACGATAAAAATCGACTAACAAACACTAACAAACGATTGGTTACGAAGAAAAGTTCGAAATCATTAAAAATCATTTCTGCGCGGCTAACTTTGACACGAAATCTGTTTTTCGTATTAGTCAATAAATAAAGTCTACCAAACGCTAGATTTTGTCTAACAAACACTAACAATCGATTGACATAGACAAAAATTCGATATTTCAATCGTCACCGTTAAGTTTATAGAAGCTAAGATGCTCAACATGAGATGCACTCAACTCCTGAAAGCGAGGCTTTGTAAAGTTAACAAAACCTTGTAAACTTGATCAAGTAATCCCGTGTCACAACATGAATTGTAGGTTATATTGTTACATGCATGCGAACACATATGAAGTCTCGTCAAGCTAGAATCTAGTGTAAAAGCTACAACGATTCAATATTTCATTTATTCATTTTTTGAAAAAAACAACGATCAAACAAACGTCCGAATAGCGTTTGAAAAAATGAAATTACTCAAAATTTCACAAATTTGCGGCTAACTTAACGCTCTTTTTTGTTTAGCTTGTTTGTTAAAAAATTTGATCAAACAAATGTTTTAATTAATCAAACAATCACAAACAATCATTACAAAGTAAAAAAAGATGCATAAGTCAAAATCGAGCGGCTATTTTTAAATAGCTCCATAGGCCACATAGGCATACCTCTAAGCCTCAATATAGAAATTCCTTAGAGAGCATTGTCCGGCCCCCTCCGAAGTGGACTGCTACACGTGCCTCGCGAAATACCGACGCCGGCGCGTTTTTTTAGAAAAATGTAAATCCTCATACTTCAGTTATTTGTTCATGAAATGATACGAAATAAAGCCCAAAATGTGCGTGTTTCCAGTGAACATAAAATGTTGCCATCAACACGATGAGAACTATCATGCGACTATGACAACTTTATCGTTTTTCTTCAGTAACCGAATAACATTTTTCGAAATTAAAAAAAAGGTCCTACCATCTTTTTACCATAATTCTCTATGTACCCTCAAATTTTCAAACCGATTGAGTCGCTCAGTTAGATAAAATTATAATATTTCAACATTATCCAACACGTCAATATATGACCAATGTCGGACACGTCAATTGTTTTCGGAGTCAAATTCATGAATCATATGTTCTAACTCTCTCGTCGGAAGGGTCGGAAGAAGATGCCTATAGCTCATGGGCCAAGGCATATATTTTCGGTGTCAAATATATATATATACGCGCGTCTCATTAGCCCAAATATATACATATATATATATACGCGCGTCGCAATAGATCTCGGTGCAGGGTAGAGGCCAACGTACACACGCGGCGTATTTATGCCTTCGACCCTCGCCCCTCCGCCGGCCGCTGCGCGAGCCGGGGGACTTACCCGCACTAGACCCGCTTCCCACAAAAACGTTAATCCTTATAATTCACTCATTTTTTGATCGATTGATACGAAACAAAGCTCACAATGTGCGTTTCTCTATTGCGCACGAGATTCTGTCTTCGGCACGGCGAAAAATATCGCACGATGATGCCAAATTTTACGTTTTCTTTTTTAAATGACGAAAAAAACATTAATTTTTCAAAATTTCGGAAAAAAGGGAGTTTTGTTCAGTAAACCCAATAGTCATTGAAAAACTTCTAAACGATTCTCCTAAATGTATTGAAATTTGATAAGCATTTTTTTTTTTATAAAGATGTAGTTGTTTGCCAAATTTCATTAAAATCTCTCTATTTCGATGTAACGAGTAAACTCCCTTAAGGTAGTTCTGTCGTTTTATCATTTTCTTAAGATATTGTTGAAAATTTGGATATATCTTCTTTGATGTCATATATATATATGTGTAATAAATTTTGGAAGGTTTTACCACGCGGAAGTTGAGATATTTATTGGTGACAATCAGAATTTTCGGTAGTCTCTCATAAGAGCGCGTGTTAAAGATTGCATTTTCATCCATAAATATCTTGGCTTCTACTCGGTGAGGGCTTCTAAAACTTTGCATACATTTTTATGCAACATCAAAGAAGCTGTATTTAGTTTTTCAAAAAAATGAAAGGAAAAAAATTTTCGCAATTTTTGTAATTATACAGCAAGTACGTATTACCTTGGATGATCTTGAATTTGGAGTATGTTGTTCTTTAGTCAATGTGCAACAATTTTTCTTTATTAACTTGAGCCCGCAAACCATTTTATATGTAAGAAAAACGGAAAAATAATTTTCCGATTCTAATGTCACGATAGAACTACCTTAAGAAGATGCATTTATGAATTGCGCTTGGAGATCATCAACACTATTTTGCAAATGTGTGCCTGACGTATATCATTCGAAAATTTGCGACTTATCAAGCCACGCGCAGACACGGTGTTCCAAATAAAAATTATGTTAGTGTACTTATTTCTTAAATCTTGTTCTTACCCCTTTTGTATACATCTCCATAATTCTAAACGCAAAAATGTCCGCAATTTTAAAACTCTTTAATTCTCAAAAAAATACTACTTAGAGAAAAAAATTAATTAACCGAGAATAGAATCCTGGCTCAGCAACGTATAGTAGTAGACCGCCGCTTACCATTAGTGCTACCGTCGGAATTGTCTTTATCGAATTTATCATGTGGACACATTCATCGTTAAAACTGTTAACATTTCATCGCAATTACGGAATATCATCCCTTAGGATTATAGTGGAGGGATTTCATATGAGGCGAGACCTGTATGTTCACCCATTGAAATTGTAACCCCACCATGTTGGGCTTTCATTTTTGGCTACAGACAGCGTATTTTTACCGTCATCGTTATATAATGAACATCTTACGTACATCGTTTTACCTCCGCAAAATTATGGACGTCATATAAACTTTTATTATTATATTCTATTAGCACCTACCACAGCCATATCGTCCGCCTACGAAGCAACTGGGAAACCACGTGACCCACGCCATCTTCCTCTACGCCACGTATTTTCACCGCTGTCATCCGCCCGGTCGCACCTCGAGGATCAGAATAACTTTGTGCTCGCTAGTTAGTTTCATTTCCCATTTGTACTCGATCGAACCCAGTCAACTTTTTGTCACGAGTACGTCGCATAACTTTTGAAATTTCGAGAGGTTTAAATTTGTGAAAATACGTGGATTATCAAAAGGACGTAATGGAGATTGCAAAAGGTAAATATTTCGTGTTTTGTAGGTGTATTGTTAAAATGATTCTATCGAACGTATTAAATTTGCCACTTTGTAAGCTTTGGTGTTCGTAGCTATCTATTTCCGCAACTGTAGTTTAACTTGAGCTATACGCTATATGCAATATTATTAGTTCAGCGATGTCATATCATAAAGGTATTGCAAATGGGTATTTTAGTGTTTTACACAAACAAAATAAGTGTAATAAGCTTGAGGCACAAGTAATTTTACAGCACATCGATATCAGGAATTGCGTTGCAATATTGAATAATGCTGAGTTGGTAAGCACAGGTTGTAGGTTTCTGTTTAGCGGGTAAGGATTGACATTTTATAATATACTTCACCAAATAGACGGTAAGATGAACATTAAAAATATGCTGGGTCTTCCCTTAATATGACTCGCTTAAAATGATTGAGTAATATTAACATATCCTACTTGCATGAATAGAATGCAAATATATGAGATGGAAGGAATAGAAAAATGAGTGACAGAAAGAGATTCGTCTTTCAACTTTAATTGACATGTCGAATGAATTGTTGTATTACTGACTATAAAATTTTAATTATCGTATCAAATATTTAAACCATTTTGATATCATGCTATTTGAAATTTTCCATTGTCGACAGTTGCAGAAGCACATTTTTTTTATTTTTGTTTAAAAACGATTTGCAATATAAAAAGTTTACACGTTTTTTAGACCATCTAAAAAACATCACTTCAACTTTCCCTATTCATCATGGAAGATGATTCCCTTTCATTGAATATTTCTTACAAACATTTTGCCTAAACAACTATAATTATTTTGTTCAGGGATAACATTCCTTTCCTTCTGACGTGCACTAGATTAAGTATAAAGGGTTATAAAAGAAACGAGATATATCCAGCCGAACTATTTCACTGGCAATGATTTGATATCTTTAATTGGAAAAAAGCTGGTCTACTGCATCCATCACTTGACCGAAGATCTTCCACACCACTCTATGATAATAGTGCCATATTAAGATTAACATTGAAATTAAAATAATTATTCGATGCACTGTATGCTAATAGCAAATCTCCAATCATAATACATGCATTATATTATTATCGACTTCCATAAGATTCACTATGATTAGTATATCGAGAGATACATTAAAAATTTTGTTGCAACACAGTTTAGTAACCATCATGCGATTTTATATGGAAAAGTCTTATTCTGAAATGGAATAGAAGAACGATTATTATTAAACTGGCTTTTATACAAAATCTAGATCACACCACTTCCGTTATGACTATCAAGCATGCATTAAAATTCCTCGAATTCACCGAGATTTCAAAAGCAATTCCATCCAGCCAAAAATTCGATTCAAGGTTAAGCTGTCTTACAATTAGTTATTTATTGTTAGAGGCGCGCCCACTATTTTAGGTTGAACACGACGTTCATATAATTGAAGAACCGAGCCTTTAATACATTCTCATTTAAATTTATTTGTCACATATAGAATTAGTAAAAAGCTTTGACATATTTACAATGTCACGCCGATTTTAGATTGATATTGATTATAACAAGTGTACCGTCTCCACATTACATTTATTGCCACGCATCATTATTACACCATTCACATATACGCCCTTATCACCCTGAGTCAGCGTTCCACGATTAACGCGAGACATTTCACACGACACGTGCAGTCGTGCACTTGACCACTTCGCCCAGGGGGCTTATTACGGTTCTCGAGCGAGATTACTCACTTCTCGCATTTTCATCTCACGTGAGTTTACTCACCCTATTACGGATCTCTCGAATGAAAATGTGAAATAACTAGGTACTTCCGGTATAGGGATCTCACATTTTCACGAAAGTTGGCGCCATATTTACAAAGTACATTTAACCGTTGTGTGACGCGTGATACAAATTTTGTAAAATGAATGTTACTGAAGAGCAAAAAAAGATATTATTAAAATATATGAAAGAACATGAAGATTTTGGACGGGGATGGTTAAGGCACAATAGTGGAAATAAAAAAAATTGGTCAGCACTATATTCACACATTACATTTAATATTAATATACATCAAAGTTATTGAATATTAGTTTAATTTGTATATACCATTTTATTTGTTTTCTATTCTAAACGTAAACTATTGATAAATATAATCTCCTATAGGCATAAAGGTATTAACCTGTAAAATCGACGAAATTCGTTCTCCGTTATGTCAAATGGGTCAGACGCATCGCGTAATGTTCGCCGTATTCTTAGCATTCGTTTTTCACGATTTCCCATAAACATCACAATTACTAAATTCTCCATTCTAGAAGATGACGGGTATCGCTAACTTTTATTCTTCGACCAACAAAAATAGAATGATGTTTGTTTTTCGGGTTTTTCGATGGAACCGATGGGACTTCCACGCAAATGCAGGCAAATCACGCTCACGAGCATGCGCACGGCGGTTCTCGACACAAAAGTTCGTGTCGAGTAAACTCACGCGGATAATCTCGTCTTTTCACCTAGTGAGATTCACCGTAATAGGGTGAGCCGCTCACTTTCGTAATTTTCACTCGTTTCGAGAACCGTAATAGCCCCCCTGGTGTAAGAAGTGGGATTGAAAAAAGATACGGATCCACGGAAAAATTACAACACAATGAAAGAAAAGTGAACGAGTCCAAACAAAAAGAACAGAACAGTGAACAACGTTGAAAAACAAAAATAAAAGAAACAAAAACAGTGCGTAAAATTGTGTTTCTCTCGCATCTCTTCTCTATCTCTATACTATTCACCATACCCTCGTCGTTACGCGACTCGCACAACACGACACGTGCGCGGAAACACACACATGCATAAGGACCGAGACGCCGACGACACGAGGAACAGCGAACGACGGAAAAATTTAAGACAAAAATAAATAGAAGGATGAAAAGAACCACTAAATACAATAAAGGGATATACAAGGAAATAACAAAATTCAATGAAATACACATTCCATACTGTTGTGGCAATGTGAGTACTAATTATTTAAAAGAAAATATTAATATTATTTCAAAACAAATAAGTCGAAGGCTAAAGAAAGCAACTTATTTATAAACCTTCGCCGCTTCATAAAAGTAATTGTTCTACCCTTCTTCTCAAAATGACCCAAAAAACCGATAAACCAACTTATAAATATTTCACAAATAATAGATAGTAACAAAGAGACAATTTATAAATTAGATAAACAGTACAGTCACACAAAATTAGCTACCACCCATTCACAATATATTGAATCTGCATTCCATTTCCTTTTACATATTAATAATTTTAGACATCCGCATACAAGAGACATAATTTTTATTTTCATTTTATAATTCTCAGACAATAACATAAACTAATAAACATAGAATTACAACATACATTTTACAAAAAATCCAATTTTCCTCACTGAACACAAGGAAATAATAAAGTCACCAATCTATCATATACGAACTTTCAGTTACCTCTGGTGCAACTTTTACCATGGGAATGTGTTATATCAATATAAAAACCGTAAAAGCCGAATTTCATGTAGTCAGAGACTCATTTCCGATAAAACAAGACGCCGTCCTAGGAAACGCGTTTTTCAAAAATACACCAGCCGACATTTTGTGTACGGAATCATGTATCACGTTTGCAAACATTCGGATACTGTTTGAAACAGATGAAAAATGGCAATACCAGCCAGATCAAAGAGCACAATTTTAGTACGTATTAAAAATACAGACTTAAAAGAAGGATACATCCCAAAACTCAACGCAGGTGAAGGGCTCTTCATCGGAAACGCAATAGTCTCAAACAACAATGGAATAGCCTACATGATTGCAGCAAACACAAATGAATTCAACATCAACCTCAAAGTACCAATAGTTGAACTCGAACCAATAGATGATTCCTCAATAACACCAATGGACAATGAAGATGACAATTCTGGTGATATTCGTAATGAGAAGCACGCAGCAATCTTAACAACATCAGTCAGCGATAATACACACAGATTCGAAAGACTGAAACCACTTTTGCACCTAAATGGTCTAGATGAACAGGAGAGAAATCATGTACTTCGACTGGCTTCCGAATTTTCGCACCGCTTCAATCTACCGGGACAACCATTAGGACACACCCACATCGCAAGACACGGAATACCGACAATGGATGACAAGTCAATCAACACTAAACAATTCCGCTTGCTACAGATACACAAAGACGAAATGCACAGACAATTTAACGACCTTCTCGAAAAGAAAATTATACAGCCATCTCAGCCATCATACGACTCACCAGCCTGAAGCGTACCTAAAAAACCGGACCACACAGGGAGAAAACGTTAGCACATGGTCATCGATTTCAGAAAACTTAATGAAAAAACAATACCTGGCGGATATTCGTTACCCAATATTATTGATATCCTTGATCAGCTGGGTAAGGCACAATATTTTACCGTATTGGATTTTGCATCAAGTTTCCATCAGATCGAAATGCACCCTGAAGACAAACCGAAAACAGAGTTCTCCACTACGAGCGAACATTACGAATTCAATGGAACGCGGTTTGGGTTAAAAAATGCTCCAGCAACCTTCCAAAGGTTAATGGATATCACCCTAACGGGTGTTCAAGGAGTTGATCTTTTCATCTATCTCGACGATATTGTGATGCACGCAGGCGATTTAAACGAGAACGAAGGAAAATTGCGCAGACAAGCCAAACGCCTGTCAGGCGTGGGTCTTATCCTGCGGACTGATGAATGACAATTTTTAAGCCGATCTGTTATATACTTAGGGCATGAAATTAGTGAAGAAGGATGCCGACCGAAACCAACAAGTGATACAAACGACCAAATTGGTAACACCGCTGTGGAACCGACCTTCCGATCACCAACTCCTCCAATGAAACGTAGATTTGGCAGACCACGTAAAAGTGTCTCCACGAAATTGACGCAAACAGTACCAAAAAGGAGACCTGGCAGACCACGGACAAATCCAACACTGACAACGACCAAACGCAGACCTGGACGACCACGCAAAGAATCATGCCAAACATCTGCACTATTTCCACTGGCTACACCTTTTTCGACACTTCGCTGTCCCCCCTCGTATGAGGACCGATGATTCCCCGGCCTTGCGGTGATCAAATAAGCATGGCTGAGCGCCAGGTATCATGAGTACCACCGGCCGAGGTCGGCTTATTTTATTATAATTTTTCATCCCGGGTGTCCCGTGTCTTCTCGATAAAAGGGTAAGAAGGGTTTCGGTTTCTTCACCGAGGTACCTCCGCCCGTTAGTTGGACGATGAGGTAGAGGTGCATGGACGGTAGTAAAAAGGGAAGCGAATGGAATGACTGGATTCGAGAGGTTTGGTGACAATGATTAGAACATTATTTAAGTGTCAATTTTTTTACAGTGGATTTTGCCGGGATGCTTATTTTAAGACACGGACCTTAATTGCGTCGCAACTACCTCTTAAGACTACACAAAATGTCCGAAACGCCATAGGTAACTGGTGGTGCAAGGACCGCGGGTAGGTAGCCACGACAGGTAGCCAAGGTACGAAGTCGGCCTGTTACGTCAAACTAATCACGATTCCACTGTACTACCAAGAAATTCGCGAACAAATACTTCGCTTCTCAATAACCTATCGCGGGTTGGTAGCCGCGAAAGTTAGCCACAATGACGAAATATACGGTCCCTTCAAATTACCGGAAATTCTCCTTAAGGTAGCGTGAGCTGGACGAAATATCATAGTCTAGGTCTATGGAAGACAGTTTCCGTTTAACTATCTTAAAAATAGAAACCAATTCGTATAATAATCGTTGCGATCTCATTCATTTTTACCTAGCAGCAATAAATGCGGAAGAATATTTTATGAAGCTAAAATATTTAAAAGTAACGACTGTTTTTTTCGTATCGGTTCCAGTGGATGATATGGCCTCCGGGTTAGTCCAACAATCCTCGACCAACATTTCATCGGCCATGACCTCTGTTAAGTCATCCAAATCCGTGGCATCATCGCATACGAAATCGGTAATGGAATCATCGAAATCTGTGAAATCGGTTACGTCTTCAGTGACGCGATCTCAGAAATCTGTCGAGGTAGAGGAAGAGATTGAATACGTCGAATAAAACCAACCTCCAACGATTAAAGCATGCAGCACATATGATGCCCAATAAAAATTGTTTGCAACCCCATTCTTTACATCGCTCGCTTCGACGTCCTCGCTCAGCTTAATCGGTGGCATACACGAATCCCTTAACTATAATAATTACTCTACCTGGTTAAATACATCATTGTTAAGTTTACTATCATTATTAAGTTTCAAAGTGAGCCACGTATATATATTTACGTCCAGTGTCATGTAATGTAACACCTTCTTCAAAGACACTAAGTTATGATAGAGATTGTATTGTTCCATTGTTCTCGTATTTTGTATTCTCCTACATATATGTAACATGACACATTGAATAAGAGAAGACGGATTCGTAAATGACTTTCTTTGGTGCTGATAAGGCGCCATGTTCAAAGAACTACCATATACCATCATAACAACATAGGCATTGTTAAAAGCTTTGTGATCTTACCGAAGTCATTTAATATCCTTTTGGCGATCTTTGTACGAAAAGAGGAACAAGAAATTGGTTAAGTTAATTTTTATTTTTTCCCTTCATCGTCCATAGCATACACAATTTTTAGCGCAACACTTTGGTCTACCAGCGTAAATTCCAATAATTTAAAACACCGCACTAATGGAAAATATAAAAACACGCAATAAACGGAAAGAACTGATAAAATATGACGCAATATGAGAATTGTATCTTTAACGTGTAATGAAATAATACTACGATGGAAACGACATTTTGAGGTGGATATAAAACAAATCGAATGAATCGTTGCTATTTATTATTGAGCATTCCTCCCACTATGCATGATTCTAAATATACCTAATCCGTTGTCATTAAAGCAAAGCAGTGGTGGAAGAAAGAGGAAACAGGTGAGCGACAAGTTAATATAACAAATTAACGTTCGTAGTGGATGAACTCGCCATCACGAGAGATCATCATGTCGAGATCAATTGACTCTCAATATGCTAACTCTCGAGCATTCGATAATGCCCCACGTCATTCGAGGATGCCCGAATGAGCTTCACGACAATGTTCGCGCATGTTATCAATGTCGGTCAGTATAGTCGCCCAAGGTAAGTAGACACGTCATATAATGATGGAAGCATGGGACCTAAACAAGAGGAGATCACACTCCATTGACAAAATGCTGAACATGTGGGACAGAAACGGCGGAGAGTAGAACTTTTGTTTTCAGCTGGGAGTGGCGTTGAATATAGTAATATTTATCGCGATAATAATATCACTCTCCCTAAATTTCGGCAAAGTCGTATTCTTGTGATGGATATTGTTATGTTCATCGCTGCTTCTGGCTAAAAACGAAAGTTTTACTCTCCACGAATTTTGTACCATTTCTGTAACCAACAGTATGGTCCCCTCCTTTCTACCCTCCATGGATGGAAGTAACCGGTTTTTAGTAGAGAGAGCAGGCAATAAAACATTTGACAAAGATATAAGGATTTTCTTAAAAATATACAAAGAACACTCTGCTAACAAAGCATAAAGGCATCCCTCCAAAAACGATCCGCACGAATAACAAAAAAAAACAAGCCACTGTACTCTGGCGGGAGATTCCTGAAACAAGAATCAGTGGAAATAGCAGAATTCCCCTATCGCATTTATCCAACACTCCCCCTATAGGTTAACTCTGCGGATTTCATGTGGTCCATCAACAACTTGTCCCGGTAGTGCTGAAACTTCATCCTGTTTGGAGGTTTTGTGAAAATATTTGCTAGCTCGTGCTTTGTTGCTTTACGTAATTTATGGTTTTTATCAGCGTGATCGCACTTTGATTATCTACGTGCAGCACGGGCCTGTCTAGTTTGTCCCTACTTAGCCCTTTCAACAGTATTCCAAGCCATATCAGTTCCTTTAATCTCACTTGCTGTCACATACCCTGCTTCAGTCGTCGAAATGGCCACATAATGCTGTTTCTGACACTCCCATACCACAGGGATCCCTCCTATCATCGCTACATAGCCTGTTGTTGACTTTCGTTGGCCTTTGTGACCGGCATGATCCGCATCACTATAAAACTTAAAGTCCTTAAAATTCTGGGCCTTGTAGAGAAATTTGTTGTTGGTAGCTTTTAACAGCATTCCAATGAATCGTGTTGGATGATTGCGTGTACTGACTCACGGCGTTCACGCCATAAGAAATGTCTGGTCTGAATACTGTTGCCGGGAATAACAACATCCCTACAGCTTCCTTGAAAAGCGTGTTTATCTGAAACGTTCTCGCTTTTCCATGGTAGAGGGTCCAGGACTGGAGTTCTGGTTGTGATCGGCCGAAGGGAGACAGTATGTGCATTTTTCATGTTAAATCGAGCGAGAATCTTTGCTGCATACTACCTTTGATGATTGAAAATTGATCCATCTGTGAGATGATCTCCATCCCAAAGCAGAGAATCAACGGACTAGACGTGTCCTCAAACTGTTTTTTCGTATGATTCAGCAAACCTCCAATCATCTTCACGTTGCTGGATGCCTCTGATCCATCATCAATGTAGGGTGCTGCAATTAATAAACCGTCTGCCGATTCACCTACAAAAACACAGGAGTAAGCTGGGTTCTGCTGTAAGCCATAGGTCTCAAGGCATATTTAAAAATGTCCATGCCACTGTCGTGCAGCTTTCTTCAAACCACATAGAGCCTTCATAAGTTTACACACTCGTTCTGCACCGTCGTTGTAACCTTGCGGTTATTCCATAAAAAATTCTCCCTCCAGATTCCCATTTATGAATGCAGTAGTGATATCAAACTGTACCATCGAAATTTGTTTAATGATTGCTCATGACATACGAGTAATGGTACGGATCGATAGATATTTCGTCATCTGGACTAAAAGTTTCGTGGTGATCGAGATCTGATTTCTGAGTGCAACCCTTAAGGTAGTCCTATCGTTACAACGTTTCCGTTAAAATTCACTGAAAATTTGCAGCAACGTTCTTTGATGTCATATTTATATGTGTGTAAAATTTCAGGGGCCTTTATTGACTCAAAAATCACGATATTTATTCTTGAAAATCGTCACTTTTCGCAATCTCCCATAAGAGCCCGTGTTAAATATCACAGCATTATACAATGAGTATCTCGATCATTTGGTCGATGAAGCCTGTTGAAATTTTACACACATTTTTATGACATCAAAGAAGCTTCGATTAATTTTTATAACAAATCGTATGGAAAAAAAATCATGATTTTGTTTATTATATAACAAATAAACTTTCCGTATGATCAATTTGAATTTTGAGTATGTTGTTCTTTAGTCGATTTGCAACAACTTTTCTTAGTGAACTTTAACGCTTGGTCCACTTACAATGTGAGAAAAAAAACGGGAATAAAATTTTAATCCCCCACCCAACGATAGGACTACCTTAACCACTAGTTTTACCTTATGTCCGGTGACTTCCACGCTTGCTTCTCGTTTCAGTTTATACAGAGTGTCCTTTTTATCTCTGCCATCTGAAATAACTTGGTAGTTGTCGACGTGACACCAAATATTCGAAACAAAAGTTGTACGGTGTGGAGGGGGCCATTAAATGCGACTATATTTTTTTCTTTCGGTAGAGGCGTTTACGCTCAGCTGACGTCACCTTCACTTTTTTAACGGGAGAGGTCTAGTTGAAATTTTCAAAAAATCGATTGGTTTTTCATTTTCTAAAAGTATAATATCTTACGAGTATTTTTCGACTAATTGCATTGAGATCGGACCATTATTCGCCGAAATACATAACTTTGAAGGAAGCCGTGTTAGAGCTATACAAAGTAAGTAGGTAAAACTTTAAACTCGTTTTTCTCGAAACCATGTTTTCGAAGTCGGTGATCACTGTAACTCGAGAACGGCTTTACCGATAGGGTAGAAATTTATATCACTTCTTCTATATATAGTTGTCCTCCGGATGAACGAAGATTTTTTTTTCGGACAATTGTTTTTTTTTATAGTAAAAAACAGAAGTGAAATTCTTGTCAAAACAACGTTTTAGACTTTCAACATCCGCCATTTTGTGAAAAATGGAAATCTTTCAAAACCCTTCGTTCAACCGGAGCATTATATCATTAACTAAAGATCCCCCCCCCTGTTTTGTTGGTTTCAAACAATCCGTTGCCGCACGGGAGTGATCACCGCAAAATCTGTTTTTTTTTTGCAGTATCTTAGGCCGTTGATATATAAACGGCTTATTTTTAAATATATTTCTTTCAAAAAATTATAATGTTTACACTAAATATATATCTTTTATACGGAAGAACTTTTGTTATCAATTATTTTAGCGTTTGACCAAAAAAAAATCGGAAAAAAGGCCTTTTTTACCTTTCCAACTAGACCTCACTCCTTAAATGGAATGGTACATTTATTCCAACCATCTCGAAAAACACCTCAATACGCATAAAAACATTAGGAGGTCAAAGTCGTTCCATTCAACCCACCGAAATAAAAAAATGGTCGCATTTGATGGCCCCCTCCACACCGTACAACTTGTAATTGAAACATTTGTTTGTGGCGTTGATAATTACCGAGTTATTTCGGGTGGCACAGATGAAAGAGTCACTCTGTATACCCACCGATTTTTGAGAACTTTGCGTTGCTCAGGGGCTTCGACCAAAGTTCATGTTCGCTGCCCCATCACAACTTCATCTCGTCGTCCATAGCTTCTCTCCACAGCGCCGCTTCATTGCCTTCTATTGCACGCTCAAAGATCTCGGACTTTGGTAGTTTAGCCATGAAGATCGCATCTAAAGCAGTAAATAGTCCCTTCGATGAGCTGGTGGGCGATGCTCATCGCGTTTTCGAAACCCCTGTCTTTCTGGGATTCTCGCTATAGGTTCATCAGCCGGCTGCTTATTTTCCGCTGGAGGTTGGAAATTCCCGATCTCTGAATCACCCCAATTCCTAGTTGCCGTTTTTTTCTCATCATTGGCTTCTCGAAGGTGTGCCAATCTCTTCGTTTGCAAAAATCACATTCCGTAGAACCTCGTCACGTTTTTCCTTAACCCTTTGAGCTCTAAGGACGCATATATGCGTCAGCCTATGCGTCTGCGGACCACATAAGCTTGAAAGTACTCAGGTCTCTGAAAGTTAAATCATACACCATAACTCTTCGTGCAGTTGTCATAGCCTACGAAAATCCCAAGGACTGACTTAAGGTCCCATTTGTTCCTTATTTGTTTTGGAACATGTGTATATGCCTGGCATCCAAACACTTTAGAAGCCAAGCTTCCCAGACTTTTCTGAAAATAGACCTCGGCCGGAGTTTGTCTAGGGATACTGCTTGGACCGGTGTAGTTTAAAATGTACACTGCCGTATTAACGGCTTCGGCCCACAAATTGAGTATCAGGTCTTTGGCATAAAGCATGGAGTGGGCAGATTCCGCAATGGTCCAGGTATCTCTACAGCATCATTCTACTCGGGCATATATGCGATTGAACATTCGTGTTGATATCATATTCATAGCATAACTTTCTCACTTGGACATTTGTAAATTGAGTGCAATTGTCTGTACACAATGTGTTGATTTCTCGACCTAGCTCATTGCAGTCTCTTCTCAGGTACACTCCAAAATAGGCCGCAACTTCTGCTTTTCTTTTTAAGAAAAATTTAATCTTTTAAAAAAAGCAACTACTTGGAGACATCGATCACCCAAGCCAGGGAAAAACGAAAGGTCGGCAAAAGTTTGGTGATGAGCCCTTATGAGGGAAACCGGATTGTCGATATGGCGGAGCCTGTTAAAAATTTAGTATGCTCAGCTGCAATATTGTCCTTCATATAAAAGACATCGTAAGCGAAAGACGAATCATTCTGGATACAGTTTGGAATGTTCACTGCGAATCTTGTTAAATCGTAAGTGAAGTTTCGCCCGGAAAAATTCAGAATGCTCAGTGCAGCTACAAGTCTCTGACAGATACAAACACCAAAGCCGCATTTGGTAAGTTTTTTCATAAACATTACAAGTTATTTGATATTGAGTGGCACTATGAAATTTTTTAATTACAGTGATATATCGAATGAATTAATTTTAGGAGCTATTCAATCAGGAATTGGCTTCAGCGCGCTAAATAAAGTATTAGCATATCTTAACATATCGGGAATGGACTCTAATTTATATAAACGGTATGAACGAGAAGTTGGACCTGCGATTGAAGCTGAGGCAAAAGACTTGCAAACGTGCTGCTCAACAAGAACGGCGACTCGTTTTGGAAAACATCGACAAGTTGTGCCAAGAGCTGTAAGATTATTTAATTGAATTATGCATTATAATACGAGTACGAAATTTATTTTATGGGTATTGAAATCACACAAGATCAGGGAACATTTTGCAGTCGAGTATTGCATACTGCTGTTCAAAAATGCCTGGACTGAATACGATATATTTCATTCGGTTCAGGCACTTCTGAACAACATGTACAAAATGTTATTTTACAAGGAATGACATAGGGATTTTACGAAAGTGAAAGCGAAATAGAATAAATTGTAAACTATACAGTATTATATAAAAGTATTCAATAATACACTATATATTAGTAATACACTTTAATTTCAATTAATAATTTATTTGATATAAAATAAATATAATAATACTTTAATACGCAATGAAGTTTATATATACCAAATCAATTACCAATATACCATTAGATTGCGAATAATAAAATGAGAAAACAATGAATAATGATTTTGTTTGAATACCTACCCAATCCTCTTAAATTTGCATTTCTTAAGGTAGTCCTATCGTTGGGTGGGGGATTAAAATTTTATTCCCGTTTTTTCTCACATTGGAAGTGGACCAAGCGTTAAAGTTCATTAAGAAAAGTTGTTGCAAATCGACTTAAGAACAACATACTCAAAATTCAAATTGATCCTACGGAAAGTTTATTTGTTATATAATAAACAAAATCATGAATTTTGTTTCCATAAGATTTGTTATAAAAACTAATCGAAGCTTCTTTGATGTCATATAAAAATGTGTGCGAAATTTCAACAGGCTTCATCGACCAAATGATCGAGATACTCGTTGTATAATGTTGCGATATTTAACACGGGCTCTTATGGGAGATTGCGAAAAATGACGATTTTCAAGAATAAATATCGTGATTTTTGAGTCGATAAAGGCACCTGAAATTTTACACACATATACACATGATATCAAAGAACGTTTCTGCAAATTTTCAGTGAAACCTAACGGAAACGCTGTAACGATAGGACTACCTTAAGCCCAAAGAAATTACAAATGACATTCATTCTAGTCTGTCAACTGCTCAATCAATGAAGGAAACCTCATCGGAAGACAACAATACTACTACGGACTTTGACCATGCATTAGGCAATATCATTAATATTGTTGTTTCGTACGATATGGGCTGGAGCAAGGGAGGATGCGGAAGGAATTACGACAGCCTGAATGGGTATGGAGCGATAATCGGGTTTCAGTTGAGAAAATCCTCAGAAACGTCTGAAGGCGTCCAGTATCAATCGAATTGTGGTTTAGAGATTGATAGACGTAACGACGTCGACTTCAATGAGAACCGTCATAATAAACCAATTTTTGATGACGTCGAATTATACAGCATGGTATTTTTCGATTTAGAAACCTGCGGCTTTAGTACATCATCGGACATTTTACAAACCGCAGCGAAATGTGACACGCAGACTTTTTCTGCTTACATCAATCCTTCGAGACCAATTGATCCACGTGCCTCAGAAACTACGGGAATGAAAAATATAAATGGAGAACTATTTGTACACGGTGCACGTGTTCCTTCTGTTCCATTATAAACTGCCGTAAGTAATTTTTATGATTTTCTGCGAGCGTCGAAAAAATTACCATTACGCGTTTCTTGTTTCGCGCAATTAAAAAATTTGATGTTAGCAATAACTTTCGAGTATAGATTGCTGATTTTGCCGATTCACTGCCGCTTTTGAAAAAAAAAATTCCTGATCGAAAAGGCGCAGGGAAATTCGAATTGAGCATTTGGGTACTTGATATACTGGAAAAGAATGTTGTCATTAAACATCATGAGATGTTTTGGGGAAGCTGGTAAATAAATTTCTCTCAAAATCCGATTTGTTACAGAGCAGTAAATCGTTTCATAGCGTATGCAACACGGATATGCAATCAATAAGGATAATAACATTTGAGCAATCTCTCGTATGTTTGAATGGTATTATAACGAAAAACATGATAAAAAAAATTGCAAAAGCTGGGATTGATTGTGCCAGACTTAAAACAAAATACAGAGAAGAGGGTCGAACTGGAGTGACAATCTACCCATAGTCACAAACCGTGTAAAAGTTATTGATTCTATTATTTCATTCTTGATAAATAAGACTACATAATCAAAATTATTGCCATATAAAATCAAAGATCACTCAATGGCAATAGATTAAAACATTTCATAAAATAAAAACCAGCTTCGAATCAATCAAAAGAAGAAAAGCGATTTTAGAAATTCCAAAAGATAGCATTAATTTTACCAGACTTCAAAAAGAGAAGTCTATACTGAAACTGAAACTGCAGATAGGTTGATGAGAAAACGGTTAAATAAAAATTTGCAATAAGTTGTTGAGACTGAAAAATCGTCACAATCACAATTCGTTCTATTGTATTGTATTATATTGTAATTCTTTATTTGATTGCCTTTCGCGTTACAAAGGCTCCCGTTTCTCTCTTTACACACTTTTCTATTTACATTGCTTATCCTACGCTCTTATTCTACCTTATCCACTACTTATTATTCTACCTTATTCTATTTACATATATTTTATACTACGTCTTATTTCTAACCCCGCTTTTCCTTTCCTCCTCGCCTTTCTCTCGCACGCTGGCTCGCTACTCCACTCGCCATTCGCTCGCTGGCTTCCCCCTGCTCTCTCTCGCTCGCTCGCCTTTATATTTTCCTCGCCACCTTTCTTTCTCTCCTTCTCACCTCTCTTTTTCCTATTCTCTACTTGTCTATCTTCCTTCTCTCCTCTCTTTCCCTCTTTCTCCCGACTTCCGTTTCCTCTCCATTCATTTCATTCCTTTTTTCACTCGCTTCTTTCCTCTTCCCCCTCCCCGTTTCTCTGTTCCTCCTTTTTCTTGTGTTCTCTTGCTCCGTCCATTTCCTTCATCCACTCCTCTCCTTCCCCCTCCTCACTCAATATTTCTCTTATCCTCTCTCCTATCCCCTTACTCTCTTCTCTTTCCCCCTTGCACCTATCCAACACGTGTTCCCACGTCTCTTCTTCTCTCCTGCACATTCTGCATATCCTTTCCTCCTCTTCCTCCCAGTATTTCCCTTCCCTCATTTCGTTCCCTAACCTATACCTCGCTATTCTCCTATACCTTTCCTCTGCCCAGCCTGCACTTAGATATTTTGGTATCCCCCCGTCCTTACCTCCCTGTACCACCTATTGTACGTTGACTCCCTAATCCTCTCCTCTCGTTCTTCCTCCTGTTCCCTCCTGTCCTCCTTCTCTACTTTCTCGTATCCTACCGCCTCCGTCCCATTTTTCTCTCTCCTTTTTCTTCTCTTTCATCTCTTTTCTCTCCTTCTCCCATTTCGATAATCTCTCTTCCCCCTCCCTTTCCCTTTTTTCTATTTCCTCTAAGCATTCTCTTTTCAGCTTTTCTTCATATCTCCACGCCCTCCTTTCTGCTCTTGTTCTTATTTTCCACCTTTTTGCTTCTTCCCTGACCAAATATCCTGGCGTTGTCCAATCCAGCTCTAACGTCCATCTTATATATCGCTCCTGCATGCTCTCTATTCCCTTCCTTTCCTCCCATCCCCAAATTTCCATCCCGTATCCCATCACCGTCCACATCAATGAGTTAAACAGCCACATTCTTCTTTTCCAATCTCTCTCGAATTTCCTTTTTCCTATACCCCACACCTGTTTCATTACCGCCCCTCCGGTCTCCCGTTTTTTTGAACACATATCCTAAATATTTGAATTCCTTTACTTCCTCTATCCTCTTTCCCCTCCACTTCCATTCTATTTCCTTACTCCCCCTCCCCCCTAAATCTCATTACTTTCATTTTCCCTACATTTACCTCCAATCTCTTTCTCTCAAAATACACTTTCAGTCTCCTTATCATACTCTCCATTTCTTCCTCTCTCTCCGCCAACACCACCACATCATCTGCATATGCTAACGAGCATATCCTCCTTCCTCCTACTCTCGGGATGAACTTCGATGATGCGCCCGACGATCCATGCATGCGGGGGCAGGTTGTCTTCTCGAATTATTACCAGTTGCCCAACCTTGAGTGGGTCGCCTTCGTCACGCTTCCATTTTGTGCGTTGTTGAAAGTGATGGAGATAATCGGAAGACCAACGCTTCCAGAAATGTTGTCGCACTTGCTCGATTCGTTGCCAACGCGATCGACGGTTTATGCGCAGTGCAAGAGCCCCGGTTCTGGATTTGCGATTAGCGAGTCTCCAATGAGGAAATGGCCAGGAGTTAAGAACGATTGGTCGGCTGGGTCGATAGAAATAGGAGTGAGGGGTCGCGAATTTAAAATTGCTTCGATCTGAATCAACAATGTACTAACCTCCTCGAACGTCAATGATACGTCTGCAGCGACGCGATAAAAATGATGCTTCATGGATCGCACAGCTGCTTCCCATAGGCCGCCATGATGGGGAGCTCTCGGAGGAGAGAAATGCCATGTGATGTTGTCAAATAACGTTTCGTTGACTATTTTGCGTCTGACCTCATCTCGGTTGAACAAATCGCGCAATTCCTTAAGTTCACGATTTGCTCCCACGAAGTTTGTTCCATTGTCGGAAAAAATATAGGAAGGTTTGCCTCTGCGCCCGATAAATCTTTTTAGCGCGCCTAAGAATCCAGCGGCGGATAGATCGGAAACCGGCTCGATGTGTACCGCCTTAGTGGCAAAGCAGACAAATATGGAGATCCACGCCTTTGATTTTTTAGAATTCCTCCGGTTTCCTTCTCACACGAAAATGGGACCACAATAGTCAACTCCGACATGGCTGAATGGTCTCGAAAGTCTCACCCTTGGAGAAGGGAGGTTTCCCATGATCTGCTGGGATGTTCGAGGTCGAGCCTTAAAACACGTGAGGCATTTGCTGATGAGCTTACGAATAACATTTCTTGCGCCGATAGGCCAATAATTGACACGTATGGCGGCAAGCGTGCCTAGAGATCCTTGATGAAGACTCTTCTCGTGGTCATATCTGATTATTATCGCAGTCATTTGATGATCGCCTGGTAATACTACCGGGTGCTTGGCGTCGTATGGAATTTTGGAGTTCAAAAGTCTTCCGCCCACTCTTAAAAGCCCTTCATCATCGAGAAAAGGATTGAGAGCGAGAAGCCGGCTATTTTTTGCGATTCCTTCGCCCTTTTTGAGCGCTCGGAGCTCTTTAGGAAATGCGCTCCCTTGAACATTTTTTATTAGGACCCTGCGCGCCATTTCTATCTCGCTTGCAGAGACGAAACCGAACGTTTTCGGAATGCCGAGTTTTGCGGCCCTAACGTTGTGAACAAAGCGAAGAGATAATGCGATTGCTCTGACAAGCCGAATATATGAAGAGAAGTGATTAAAAATATCCCATTCTTGCTCCAAGGCGATCGCTGTGCTCGCGATTCGGCGTTGTTCCAGCAATCCCGGCGGGTCATTGGACCGTTCGAGGGTTCTGGACCATGTGGATTCATCCTCGGCAAGCCATGGCGGGCCCCTCCACCAAGCTTGCTGCTCCATAAATACCTCAGGTGTCGTGCCACGCAATAACAAGTCGGCTGGATTTTCTTTTGTATCAACGTGATGCCAGCTGTGGATACTTGTGAGCTTCTGAATTTCGCCGATTCGATTCGCGACGAACGTATGAAATTTTCTGCTTGGTGCTTGAATCCAATCAATGACGATTTTTGAATCAGTCCAATAATGGATGCTGTTGATTTTCATATCGATTATGGCAGCAATTTTGCTCACGAGCTGTGCCAATAACTGAGCCTCACACAGTTCTAGCCTCGGTATGGAGATTGTTTTTAAGGGAGCGACTCTTGATTTGGCGCACAGCAATGCCGTAAAATGCTTTCCTTCATTGTCTGCTGAGCGCCCATAAACGCACGCTCCGTACGCTTCTTGACTCGCGTCGCAGAAACCGTGAAGCTCGACTGGCGCAACTTCATTAGCCTGAATGGCTTGGCGAGGTATCTGCAGCTCGTTGAGCCGTTTCAATTCTGAAGCAAATATCGTCCACTTAGTGTGAAGCTCCAATGGAAGAGACTCGTCCCAGCCTAAGTTCAGTATCCAAAGTCGTTGCATGATAATTTTTGCTGTTACGATTACTGGTCCCAATAGCCCCAGGGGATCGAATATTTGAGAAATTGATGATAAAATCGACCGCTTTGTGACGGGCTTTGACTGATCCCAATCAGCCCTGATTTTGTATTGAAAAACGTCGCTTGATGGCTTCCATTAAATGCCCAGTGTCTTAAAACTACCTTCTTTATCTAATGAAAGAATTGCGTTCGTTGTTGCCATAGTCGGTATACCTTGAAGCAGATGCGATTCGTTGGCGGCCCATTGGCGCAATTCGAAACCACCCTTGGCAAGTAGCATGATCGTTTCGTTTCTTATTAATATCGCTTCGTCAATGGAATTTGCGCCAGTCACGAGGTCGTCTACATAGAAGTCCCGTTGCACGATGCGCGATCCGATAGGAAACTGGGTTGCCTCAATATCAGCCAAGGTCCTGAGAGATTTGATGGCGAGAAACAACGCCGGTCCTGTGCCATAAGTAACGGTCGAGAGCTCGTACTCGCTAAGATTTTCGTGTTGATGGTCACGCCATATGATTCTTTGCAATGCCGTTTCGGATTCATTGACGAGAATCTGGCGATATATTTTTGTTACGTCAGCTACAAGAACGTATTTAAACGTTCTAAATCTTGTCATGATCGAAAATAGATCCTGTTGAAGAGTAGGTCCAACCATTAACGCATCATTCAGTGAGACGCCTGTGGCCGACTTGCATGAAGCGTCGAATACCACGCGCAGCTTCATAGTGCTGCTGCCTTCTTTAAAAACGTAATGATGTGGGAGATAATAATGAGGCCATTTATCCGTTGCTCTGGCTTCCACCCTTTTCAAATGCCCTAGCGGCTCATACTCGTGTATGAATTTAGAATATTCACGCTTCAGGCTGGGCTCCCGGGCAAAACGTCTTTCTAGCGTTTTGAATCTGCGTGTCGCCGTTTGTTTAGATTCTCCGAGTTTTGCGATTCTTTCGGCCTTGACTGGCAAATTGACGACGAATCGTCCCTCTGAATTTCTACGAACCGTGGACTCGAAATGTCGCTCGCACTGCCGCTCCTTCGGCGATCGTTCGTTCTTCTGCGCGCCATGCTCAATATTCCAAAATCGCTCAAGCGTTGCGTTGAGATCATCTACCGTAGCCAGATTGCAAACTGTAGGCGGAGGGGGCGATACAGACGCCGTGAAACCTCCTGCAGCTATCCAGCCCAATTGAGTTTTTTGCCAGTAAGGCTGATTTTCCGTTGATTTGATTTGTCCGACGCAAATTATACTCCAAAAGGCATTAACGCCAAGAAGAATTTCAATTTTTGCTGACTTCAGAAAGCCTGGAACCGCGAGTGCTATCCCGCGTGGTATACGAACTTCTGAATTATCGAGGGACACGATTGGAATCTGGGCCGTAATACCCTTTAAAACCAAGCACTCAAGTTGCAACTGATAAGCATTAACCCTTGAACGAATTGTGAGATTCACGGAAGAGTGCGTTTCAATAGACGATTCTCCTACCCCGCATATTGGTATGCGCGTGGGCCTATGCTTGAGGCCTAATTGCCTTGCCATTTCGATAGTTATGAAATTTGACTGCGAACCGCTGTCGAGGAGAGCGCGACACGCATGAATACCTCCCTTAGCGTCAGCAATGTTAACGATCGCGGTTGATAAGAGCGAATGTTGCGTTTGAACAGCGAACGAATGACCGGCTCCTGCGAGAGACGATATGCTAGGAGTATCCGAGTTTTCCGAGACCGGTTTACACGACGAACTGTCCGACGCTTTGTTCGTGTCAAAGTGTAACAAAGTATTGTGTCTTTTGCCACATTTTTTGCACGCTCCTGCGCGGCAGTCCTTTGCACGATGTGCAGTACTCTTCAAGCAATTTGCGCAAAGTTTAAAATTTCGGACTTCTTGTAGCCGACGTTCAGCCGAAAATTCAAGATGTGAGCTGTAACGAAAAAGTGGATCATCACCCTTGCAGCACGGACATGCCTGACTTACAGTTGTTACGCTCGCGATGGTCGCCTTTCTTAAGGCCGACCTTTCTGATTTGTCTTGATGTCCTGACGATAATGGATTTCTGTGAATCGCTTCGAGAGCCCGACATCGATGAGCCAGAAAATCCGCCAACTATTTAAGCGTTGGTATATTTGCATCCTTAAGGCTTGTTTCCCATTCCTTGTTTGTTATTGAAGGATGCGTACGTAGAGCGGCAGATTCAAAATCCGCTCAGTAGCCTGAACATCCATATCCGCCGTCGGTATGTTAAACAAAATCGGACTCATTGGACATCCCTGTCTAACCCCCCTTCCCGTCCAAAAACCCTCCCCTATCTCCCCCTCCGCTTTCACCCCGCTCATCGTTTCTCTATAAACCTCCTCTACTCTCTCTCTCTCTCTCAACCCTGCTCTTACCCCTCTCCTTTCCATTGCCTCCATCAAAGTTCTTCTATTCACCGTGTCAAACGCCGCCTTTAAGTCCACGAACAACCCTATCACCTTCCCTTTCTCTTCCGCTAGTCTTCTATTTACTATATAGTTTAATACGTAAATATTATCTACCGTTCCCACCCCCCTTCTGAAACCCGTTTGGTTCGGTGGTATCATTTTTTTCCCTCCACTTCCTTCTCCAATCTCTTTGCCAACACCGTCGTGTATATTTTGTATATCGTCGGCATTAGCGTCACCCCTCTATAATCATCCACTTTCCTTCCTTCTCCCTTTTTTACCATCGGCGCAATTATTCCCGTTTTCCATTCCTGCGGCCATCCTTCCCCCCTCCACACCCTCCTCCATATCTCACATGCCATCTCCACCGCTTTTTCTCCCCCCCCCCGCCATTCCACGCTTCATTCGGCACCTCGTCCCACCCCATCGCCTTTTCTTCTTTCAATTTCCTTATCACTTTCCTTATCTCCTCCTTGCTTATTTCTTCCTCTTCTTCTATTCTTTCCTTCCACTCCTCTTTCCATATTCCTTCCACTCCTCTTTCCCTATTCCTTCCGATATCCTTTTCTTACTTTTCCTTCCTCTATTCACGATCCTCCACACACTCTCTTCTGTCTTTGCCTCCTCTATTTCCTTTATCATTCTCTCCCTTTCCTCTTCTTTTTTCTTTTCACATAATTCCTTATACTCTCTCTTTTTCTCTCTGTATTTTTCTTTCGTTCCCCCCTTCTTCCTCCCTCTCCTCAACTCCTTTCTCGTCTCTGCCTTTTTCTCTCTGCACTCTTCATCCCACCACCGCTCCCTCCTTTTCATCTTTTCCCTTTCTGTTCCCTTTTCCTCACTTTCCCTTACCTCTCTCTTTATTTTCTCTATTGCCTCTTTTATTGCTTTCTGTGCCTCCTCTCCTTCCATGCTGATTTCCTGTAATCCTTCCATATATTTTTCTTTTCTTTCCTCTGACCACCTTCCCCTTCTCTGTCCCCCTTCTTTCCTGTCCTCTTTTTTCTTCCTCTCTCCCTTTCCTTTTTTCACTGTTACTATTAACGGCTGATGGTCCGATTCTACCCTTTCCCCTATCACCGACTCTCCTCTCGCTCCTATATACGTATACTCTCCCTCTTCATCCCCTTCTATATTCCCATTCATAATCTCCCACCCCACTTCCTCCAACCTGCTTACCATCTTCCTCCCTTCCCCGTTTACCTTTCCATCCTTTGATTTCCTTCCTTCTTCCTTTTCCTCCTCCTCTGCTCCCGCTCTACCCCCTTTCGTTCCTGTCTTCGCATTAAAATCCCCTCCTATTGTCACTTTTTCCTTCTCATTTTGTCCTTCCATCCACACCTTTATTTTCTCTAAATTCCTTCCCATATCCCCGTTTACATACACCGCCACTACTATCCATACCTCTTCCCCCGCTCTCACCCTTCTCCACATCATCCCTTCTTCTTCCTCCTGTTCCTCCTCTTCTTTTTCCATCGCCATCTCTTCTCTCACTCCTATCAGCATTCCTCCCCTCGCCCTCCTCTTCGTATTTCTCTTCTTCACTCCTTGTCTCGTCCATTTATATCCCTTCGGTAGCTTGCGCTCTATCTTCTCCCAATTTTTCTCCTCTATCCACGTTTCTATTGCCACTATTACTTCCCATTCCTCTAGCTCTTTCCAGAAATCCTCATCCTTGTTCCCTAGCCCTGCCACATTTCCAAACCCTATTTTCCATTCTCCTCTTCCTCCCTTCCGTTCTTTCCCCCCTCTCCTCCGTTTTTTGCCCCTTCCTCCCCCTCACCTGATCGCCCCCCTTCTGTTATCCTGTCTTCTTTCTCCCCCTTTCTCTTCCTCTTCCGTCCTTCATACCTTCCCGCTCCTCATCACAAAACCACCATTCCCCATCCACCCACAATTTTCCGTATCTCGTCTTTACTACCTTCCCCTTCCTTTTTTCCCTTTCTCCTATTTCTTTTATGCTCCATTGCATTCTTCTCTCCTGCCATGTCATGTCTTCCTCTATTATCTCTCTCCTTCCTCTTAACTTCCCTTTCTTCCTCATCACCTCCCTTTTCCCCTCCTGGTCCTCCATTCGCACCTCTATCACCGTCTCTCTCCTTCCTCCTCTTCCCTTTCCTATCCCTTTCGCTTCCACTATTTTCGCCTGTACTCCTATTCCTTCCAGTAATCTCCTCGCCGTTTCCTCCACCGACCCCCAAACTTCCACACTTTTTATCATTATTTTCCTTCTTCTTTCTTGTCTCTCTTTCTTCACCACTTTCCTCTCCATTTCCTTTACTCTCTCTTCCAGTTCCCTATTCCTTTCTTCTCCTATCCTCCCCCCGTCTCCCCCCTTTCCTTCTTTTCCCCCTCTATTTCCATCTTTCTTAATCTCCTTTCTATTTCTTTCATTTTTTCTCTCCCTTGCTCCGTTTCTTCAACCTTCCTCTCTAACTGCCCTAGTCTCTTCTCCATTCCTTCTTTTTCCCTTTTCCATCTTTCTTCCCCTTTTTGTATTTCCTCCTTTATCTTTCCCATTTCCTCTTTTATTTCTCTCATTTCTCCGATCTGCCCCTTTATTCCCTGTTTGACTTCCTGCATCTTTTTCCTCATCTCTTCCCTCATTTCTCTTATCATTACCAAATCGCCCGTACTCGCACTTCTTTCCATTCCCAGCTTCTCCGCATTCGTTTTTCTCCCCCGTTTCTTCTCCCTTTTTTCTTCTGATCCCATTTCCTATTTTATTTCACTTCTATTTCTATCCCTTTTTATTTTTCGCTTCCCACTTTCTTTTCCTCGTCGATCCCTTCCTTACCTACCGACTCTCTACCTTCCCTCGCTCAGTCGCTTCCTACGCCTCTCGCCGTTGGCGCTGCGCCATCGCTCTTACCCACCACCTCGCTCGCGCCTCTACCTACTTTCCTCTCCCGTGCCTGCGTGTCTTTATTCCCCCTAATGCCTCCTAACCTCTTTCCTTTTTTCACGTTTCTCTCTTCCGTTTATTTCCTACCTTTCTTTCCTATTTTCCCCTGTTTTTCACCCCCTGTCTTCTTCTCCACCACCTCCTGTCTTCCCTTTTTTCTCTACTTGCCTCACTTTTCACTGCTTTTCTCTCACTTACTCGTTATACACGTCCTTCCACGCACGCACCGGAAACGGAAGTCTCACAATTCGTTCTAAAGATATTGAATTTATTGTTTTCGTTTAAAAAATAACCATTAAAATTGTTATAAGAAAACGCGTGTATTAGTTTTTGAATGAATAAAAAAATTACACTAATATAATTTTATTTTCTATATTATAATTTTATTGCGAGAGGATACTTGCGTGTCGTCTATAACCTGTACGTATATGTGTATGTTGAGCTGCAGTCCAAGTCGTCTGTATACATGTCACCGCGAAGCGACGTTGCCTCAGTCAAGTCAGATACTATCAGATATTTCATGGCCAATTTTGTTTAAACTGTAATGTAATATATCTTTATTCCTAGTAAGACAATCGTCATGAAAATTTGACCAGACCTTCATTGTATACTCTAGTATGGTTGGGTAGTTTTTAATAAACATTGTAAATGGCATTCACTCGCTATATGGAAATTAATACAATTTTTGCCCCCAGTCCCTATACCGCTGTGTATTTTTCTTCATATTTAAATACGCTTAACTTGATAACTAAGAAGACGAACACTTTTAAGGGAGCTTTCCAGTGTGAAATTTTCAAAAAATCGATTTTTTTTGCTTTATCGTATACACTCTTCCGAATATTCCCTGAAATTTTCATGCCGAAATTCAGATTATTTCGGTTACTATACAGCATTTCTTGGAAGAAGGCAACGGAGCGCTACAGCTGCCGCGTCGGCCGTCTGCCCGTGCGACCGTTATTTCTATTGTCTCGTTCCTACCTGCTCGTGTACCTTCCAACGTGAGTCCGGTTCGTCTTTCAGTTCGGTTTCGACATTCAAAATGGATAGATCTACGAAAGAGAAATGTGCGTGGCAGGATAGAAAAGGCTCGAGAAGCGGACATCCGCGAAATGAACGAAAAAGATCCGCGGGTTTCAAGGGAACAAATCGACACGATATCGAAACGGATCTAACGTTTGCGAGCACTTCGGCAGCAAAAATCTTGAAAAAGAGTCCAGAGTTTGAAGTCTGAATCGATCAAACGTTTAGCTATGTGATTTTGGAATTCTTTTTGGTTTTCGGCGCTCTTCAGGAACTGTTGAAGTGCAAAAAGTGTAATAGCGACGTAAAGTTTTTTAAAAAATCGATTCGCGGATTGGGCTTTAAAATTTGTATTCAGTGTTCGTGTCCAGATCCGGCCGAGATAAATTCTTGTCCTTTGATAAAAAATGCTTATGAAATCAATCGTCGTTTCTGCTTTGCCATGCGATTGGTCGGCATCGGCATAAATGGCATTAGAAATTTTATCGCCTTGATGGATTTAACTGCAAACTTCAATAATAACACCTATTATGGAATCGTGAAAATCCTGCAGATTGCAGCGAAATCAATATACGAGGCCGTCGTGAAAAAAGCAGGTACCGAAGAGAAGGAAAAAACTTTGGAAGCAGAAAATCGGGGCGATATTCTGACGGTGTCCGGTGATGGATCGTGGTCGAAACGCGGTTTCACGTCGCGCATGGGTATCGTGTCCGTGATTGGAAAATATACCAACAAAGTTTTGGATGTTGCTGTCAAATCAAGCTTCTGCAAGGCTTGTGCATTCTGGAAGGGACAAGAGGGAACACCCGAGTACGAGGCGTGGTTTGAGACGCATGAATCTGAATGCAACGTCAATCACAAAGGCAGCGCGGGAAAAATGGAAGTCGACGGTATAATCGAAATATTCAAGAGATCAGAAGAATTGCACAACGCGAAATACGGTTTCTATATAGGAGACGGCGATACAAAAACATTCAAGATGTTATTAGAAGCCAAGCCGTACGGTGACGATTTGACGGTAAAAAAAAGGAATGCGTTTTGCACGTGAAAAACGAGAGCTTCAATCACTGTGTGTGGCAACTAGCCCCAAAGCACGTATTCTGCGGCAAGCAGATAGTAGAAATCGCTACGCAGTGTGCTGTGTGCACCTTCAATGAAGGTTACGACCCAATTAAAAAAATTTTGGAGACGATGGGATGCACGATAGGGCCGAGCGCCGCAGATTTCGCCGCTAAGTACAAGAATGCGCGCATCACCCAAGCAAACCGCCGGGCGTCCCTGGATATCAAAGAGGCGAGGACAGCTCGTCGGACTGAACAATCCATTGAGCACGATCTTTTCGAAGAAGCAGAAGGGATATTGTATGGACCTGGCATCGCTGATTGACCGTAAGTAAACGATTTACCTAAAATTTCCTCACTTGAAACTTTGAACGCGTTTTTCTCGAAACAGCATTTTTCAAAACGGTGTCCAACTTGGAGGGCAGAGTTTTAAAGCTATCGAGTTGAATTTTTTACACAATATTCTTAACGTCATTGTTTATCGTGCTATGGAAGCTTTTTTTATTTTTTTGACATCTTCCTATTTTTTTCTAAAAAAAAACTGCCAAAAAAATGCTAAAATCGATACTTTTTGTTCAAACCGGCGCCATTTCTGCAAAAAAAAAAAAAAAAGCCTCCATAGCACGAAAGCCAATTATATACCGATCAATAATCTTTTTGTGTTTTTTGTTTCAGATCAAAATTGTGACCCCCAACGTGAACACCACATCCAAGTGCATTTTCTGCAACAATTGTTTCATCATTTTTATAGATATTGATTAATAAATAAATCGATCTTTAAAAAATTGTTTTGTATTCTTCAATACCCAATTAATATACAAAAAAACCAGACCGATTAGATTATTTTTTCTTTAAAAAAAAAATCGCGAAAAACAGCGATTTTTCGGGCTGTCACACTGGAAAGCTCCCTTATGTTTACATGAATTACGTTATTTTAGAGGCGCATTTATTTTCAATCACGCGTTCACGTTATTGATAAATCCACGACATATAAAGCACTTAAATTAATTTTAAAAAAGTTGAAAAAGTACAAAAATACGGAAATTAGAATTGGGTTGTTGAAAAAAAATTTTTTTTCCGGAAATGGAAAGATCATACCTAAGTTTTATAATAAAACTATTATCATTTTTTTTCGTTATAATTAACAAGTTATGTCAAATTGAAAATAAATTTTTTATCCTAGTACCGATGACGCGCCGACAGCTCCCGAAAAAACCCGAGAGTGTGTGACGTCACTATGTTAATTTTTCCTGAATTACACCGTGCCGTGATAGAAATTTTTAACTTTTGATCAGTTTATTCTTATTATTGTCGTCAATGTTTGATAAAATTATAGACAATGGCAAACCTTAAAAGTTATCGTGGGTGTTTTATACCATTCTGGAATAATACTACAAAACCCGGACAAAATGTTTTTAAATGTGCCTCAAGAGGTTAAACGTAGACGTCAGTAGTTTGAAGCATGTTTTCTGTTGCGAGGATCATTTCGATGTAAGAACAGTTGTGAAAACATTTTAACATAGTGACGTCACAAATACGGCCGCCCATTATGGCGCGTTCGTGGTCGCTTGACTTCTTTTACGAATTTTATCACTCTTGAATCATTTATAATTAATTGTAAACAGTCTTTTCAAAGTTTTTCACATCGATTACCAATATTACTTATAATAATGTTTTAAAATACAACAAAAAAATCGATTTTTTTTCAACAACCCAATTGTCCAAAGTTTAGTGGTACACGGTTAGAAGCCAACTTCAGGTCGGCCTGTTGGACGTTGCATGTCGTTTTTCTACGGAATTACTAACGATCAAACGAATATTCCTGACGATCAAATGACATCGAACGATGATCAAACAATGGCAAAAGGAAAAAGTTGAAAAACTTCAAAAATACGGAAATTATAACTGTCCAAAGTTAAGTGGTAAAAAGTTACTAGCCAACTTCAAGCGATACGGGCAGAACATAAATTACAGTTTTCCAAGAAACTATGAACGATCAAACAATGAAACTTGGCATACATTAATATCAAATGACGATCAAAGTAGAGCAAAAGGAAAATGTTCAAAAAGTCAAAAAATATATCAGGTGCAACTGTCCACCAACCTTCATCAGTAAAAAGTTACTAGACAAGACTCGGGGATAGTAATTTCGATTTTGTGAAGAAACTATTAACGATCAAACGATTTTAATTAACGATCAAAGAGTCCGAAACGACAACCGAAATATTGGCAAAAAAAATCTTCAAAAAGTCAAAGTTGGCGGGCCAACTTTACGGAGCTCCAACAAGAACCAACAAACGACCGACAATCGATTGGCATTAAAAAAAAAAAGAATTCCATTTTAATCGGCTAACTTAATGGAGGTGTCTACCATCCCTGTGCTGTAATTCAGAGCGTACTTTGAGTAGATACTTTCCATTGGTGGTGAGTGGGACATATATTGCTCACGCACGCGTATCATACGTGCATACGTGCGCGTGCGCACACGCACACACATACTCATTTTATGCGGCGTACACATAAACTATACAGCAGTAATATACAGTAACAAATCCAAGTAACGCGTACTCTGATCGTAGCTCTAAATAGTAGTTGGATGTATTTGCCCCATACCGGATATATATCGCGAATAAATCTGCAATTAATTGTATACAGTAGTACGCTAGCTATCTTTTGATAAGAGTGCATCGAATTGTGATACACACGACAGTGTATATATTATTTTGACGCACCCTCGCCGATGTGGCCTTTTTCATTCGTACCCTCTAGTGAATGACAATGTTTACGAACATGGATTGTTATCTGCATTAGCGGACCTTAAAGCAAAAAATATTTTTCGTGCTATATCGTCAATTAATCGCAAACGTATCGCATAATCCTGTGCTCATTACACTTTGTACCCACGTACATATTATATATATGCTTCGATATTATTATTAGGTGCGCTCGATTGTGCTGCATAACTACATAACACCCAAACACACGCGCGCGCGCACGACACACCACACACGCAACACAAGCGCGCACGCACACACACCACACCATACCCGCCCGTACACACGTACGCTCTTTTATATATATACATATATATATATCTGCGTGTGTGTGTATATGTATGTACTATTCTACAGCTTTTGTCACGAACTTGTCGTTCTTATTTTTTGAGGCCACTCGCAGGGATTGAAGAAGAAGAGCGTTGCGGACACATACAACGTAGAAGACGGACGCAGTTGAGTGGGCGCGGACAGCTGAGTGACAATATAAGTCAAGTGTTTAGTTTGATTTTTTTTCCTTCACGAGCTTCATTTTGTGTCGGTGATAAACGGTACAGTCGCGGGGGATATATCGCTTCGTAAATACTGGGAAGTGTCGCCAATTAGAAGTATTGCGATTTGCAAAGAAACAAGGAAAAATTCGTGAAACTTGAACTATTTACTTTTTCGATAAAACTTTTATCAGTTATTTTGTGTGATGTACCCGAAGTATAGGTCAGAGGAAAACTCCGTAACCGCAACGATTAACTTCGTACACTCAAAAAGGAAAGGAATCTTCATAAACATAAGAAAAATGTTCAGAGACTCAATAAGTCTTAGAAATCGTATAAGTTTCTTAAATTACCGCTGTTATTGAACAATCGAATGTTACAAATCCTTATTAAGCATTTGTTGAGGAAAAACTTCAGACTTCGAAAAGAAAGTCCATCCGGCACAGCATAGTGATATGCAGACTCATCGTTGACAGCTTCAAAAAGTCTGCTCCATGCCACTTTGAGACACTGGCCGCATCGCAGACAACAGCTACGTTGAAACTGCTGCATCGAAATCGTCGATCCCAGGTTTTCTCTGATTTCCATTAACCAACTGAGAACGAGAAATAAGCGATCATGAAGCTTTTGGAAAGTACTCGTTTCGAAGCTGTAAACAGCGCATTGTCAATCAAAACCGGCGATAGCAAAATAATAGGACGGTAATGAGGCATTACTTCTTTTGGATTGTCAATGTTTGTATTGCTCCTTGATTGTTTTTTTTTAAGTCAATCATGTTTGTTTGGTTCAACAGAATCGAGAGTTACTCGTGCAAAATGGCAGGAAATGACAAGCAATTGTACAAGAGATTTAATGCCGAACAAGGTGTTAATCCACATGATCTTCAGGCTTTGTCACCACCTCAAACCTCGTTGGGCACTTCACCTGCACAGAGCTATTTTAGGTAAATGCTTGGTTATTTTTATACACAGGACCAAACTCCTCGATGAACGAATGAAAAGGTTAAATTTTCTCTCTTATTTTCTTGGAATCATGTACTTTGGTAATATGTGCTACTGACAATTTATTTCTGAGCTATGCTACGATTTTGGCAAACCTTTGTCGAAAAGATATTCAATGTACGACTTACAAAAGATGGAACAATGGATTAGTTTGAGTCAATAGGCCAAGAGAGTATATTTTGCAAACAATATTCTTGAGGTGATTTCGGGAAATTTTTATAACCGCTTATTCGCAGTATCCTTCCCTTTATAATGGATCACAATTAATTTCATTTTTGTAAAGAATCTCTATGAATCTGTCGTTGACATTTCTAATGATATTTATTATTTGCAGATAGCAACCATATAATAAATTGATACACGAATTTGTGTAGTTTATGTAGTTTATCATATGTATGAAACAAAAAGCAAAGTAAACTTCAACTGAAAGCTCGTAAAACTGTTTTACCCATGGAATTGATAAAGCATAATTTACCAAACAACCTAAAATGGAACAACTTTTTACCGAAAGTAAACAAAGTAACAAAACAATCTGAGACTTTCCTCATTAAGATGTAGCTTCCTACTAAACGTAAAATTTTAAAGTAAACTTTACCCATTATGCAAATAATGACAGTGTTGACGTTGTCTTTCCCATAAATGCCATTTTGAATGTCAACTAAATCTCGTCACGTAACAATCTAAAATCAAGAGATCGAACACATTCTTAATCCATGTAAATGTCATTAGTTCGGTGTTGTTGAATTAGATTTTCACGATAAAATTAAAAAAATACTGCTTATTTTTAAGCAAACGTACGATTTTTAACCTATTTTGCAACCATTATTATTATTTGTGTTTTAACATTCTCATAAAGAAATAATTCCAGATGTTGAGAGGAATGTGTAGAAGATGTTTGTCCAACTTTCCATTGATCGACCAAACGGTTAATTTTTTTTATGTGTCCGTGTTAAGAAAAACATTTTACAGTTTCAGATGTGAATTTTTATTGGTAAAATGCATATTTTCCATATGGCTATTCGGAGATACTAATGTAAGCTTATATAAGATAGCTTCAAGAACTAAAAAAAGAATGTTTTCAACATTTTATGGCTAAACGTCATCTTAACAAATAAATGCTACGCATCATTGTTCTCAATAGCTATTTCTGTTGTGACAGTTTACTCTCATTGATAACATTTAATTCGGATTATTTGAACTAATCGTTTATCAACTATTATCACTCGATCAAGTTCACGATCTAAAATATTTGTAACAAAACAAAAATATGAATGCATTTGGTTTTCGGATGTCGGTCGATTATAATTTGGTAGTAAAAGGCAACAGATAAATGAACAAATTTATGATGCATGACCAAGTAAATGAGAAATTCGTATTTGTAATCATGAGTATTATTATTATTGTTGTTGTTGTTGTTGCTGTTATTATTAGTTACGAAACAAGTTATTCGTCAGTATTTGAACGATTATACATGCTTAATGAATACCTAAAGTACGAACTAAGCTCTACGCACCATTCAAAGACATACACTATGAGATGGATGAGTTAAAAGTGGTTGGCAGAACCGTTAACCTTTGTGGTTAAAAGTATTACTCTCTCAGGTAATATTGTTAAAAACCATCTAGTTTGTTGGCTTTCCATAACTGGCGTCTATTCTAAATCCGTGGTAAAATCTTTCCATATGTTACATATGGGTTATTCTTTTACAAACCACACACCAATCTGAGCTTAACGTTTCAGTACCGGATACAAATTTGTTCACAGCTTAAATTTATAAAATTACTTTACACGTATTTCAGGATTTTGCTGAAAATCATTTTATTTGGAAAATATTCATACATGAATTTTTGACAATTTGCTGGATTTACGCCAATCATTACATACATGATATGGATGATTTATTATCTCCAGTTGATCGGAATAATCGGATCCATGTGGTCTTTTACAGTTTTACACTCTATTTCGTAAACTTTCAAAGAGTATTTTGAAATACATTCCAATTGTCAATAAATAAAAAATGATAACAATTTGATTACTTAAATAATTGGAACACGCTCTTCCCCCACCTTAAAGCGATTTTAAAACTTACCATTGCGTTATTTATTCTCTTATCTACAAAATCCTGTTTACGAAAACGTAGGGTCCCTGTTGGATTGGTAGATGTTAAATATTGTTGAGCGCTACTCATGCAGCTTGCTCGGTATGCGTCAGAGATCTCGGATAATCGCACCTATTTTCCAATTTTTAAAATGATTATCATGTTGCATCGCACGTTAAACATATTTGTTGATTTAGTTTAAAGAATTGAAATCAATGCACATCATCCAGAAAACTGATTTCGCGTACAAAAGTAAATGTTCAAATGCCAACTTCACAACAAACTTCAAAAGAAAAGCCTACAATATTTTCTTAAAGTAAGGAATTCTTATGAACGGTTATATTAAAATGTATCCAAATAAATTTGAATTCTTTAATTCATTAAATCATAGTTATGCACGTGAGATATTGTTTTCGTCGATATATTACAAAGTGTTGATATAATTTCATAACTATAATTACAATAGAATATTGCAAATCTTCTTGCAAAAAAAGTGCTTCGCACACGATTTGTTTTTCGGGGTAGATATAAGCAATGAAATTTCAGCATCCCTTTCACGTAGCCTTTTTCAATCTTGCATTTGATTTTTGTTCTTCCTCAACATATTGTGTGTTCATTAGATATTTTTCGTCAAAAGGGACCCAGAAATTTCAGTGCTTTATACCTATGCCAAAAAAGAAAGTGTGAGCAACCTCAAACACTTTTTTGGCACGAAGTAATTACAATAGAGACATGTAATTATACGAACACTTTGTAATATATCTACAAAAACAATATCTCATGTGCTTAAGTATGATTTAATAAATTAAAGACTTCAAATTTATTTCTATACATTTTAATATACCATTCATAAGAATTTCTTATTTTTCTAAAATATTATATGCTTTTGTTTTGAAGTTCTTTTGTTAAGTTGTAAAATTAAATTGTTATTTGAACAATTACTTTTGTACCCAAAATCACTTCTTTGGATGTGCGCATTGTTTTGAATTCTCTAACCCAGATTCAACAAATATTTTTAAACTACTCGACAATATTTAATATCTACCAATCTAACCCCATGTTTTTGTAAACAAGATTTTGTAGGTAAGAGAATAAAGAACCAAATGATATTTTTAAAATCTATTTAAGGTGGGGGAAGAGCATGTTAAAATTATTTATATGATGATCAAAGTGCTACTATTTTTTATTTATTGACAATTAAAGGTTAGTTGAAAATACTTTTTGAAAGTTTACAACATAGAATTTAAAAGTGTAAAAGACCACATCGATCTGACAACTGGAAATAATAAATATCATGTATACGATGATTGGAGTAAATCCAGCAAATTGTTCAAAATTTATACATGGATATTTTCGACGTAAAATTTTATTCAACAAAATCCTGAAATATATTTTAACTAGTTTTATTAAATCTTCACATGAAAAATTGATTTTTGGAATTGAGTATGTCAAATTATCTTTTTCATAAAATGTGTGCGATATGTAAAATGACCCATACATAAATATTCTCCAATACTCGATTGGAAATGCAACAAATTCCGAGAGTGTTGCCACAAGTGCTGCTAGGCAATTAAAATTTCAAGGACAGAATAAAGCACAACGTTGGCTTTTCTTGCTTCTGTTCCGAGAAAACTATATTGCAGTATTTGTTACAGACTTCAAATATACGTTCAGAATTCCAATAACTAAAATAGTTGTTGTATCCAACTCTACGGCGACGATGTTTTATATTATGGGTAACACTCCCCGGATTTTCTTAAAAATGACCTTCCCTTTATTTTCAGATTTATCCAGCGCAAGTTATTGGAAAATTCGTGCATCTTCAAAAATCAATAATTCCACGTTACATAATTTGTTTACCAGCTAAATCATTTTTTACAAATCGAGTTACTTTTTTTTTAAATAAATGTGCATTCACTGACCATACGAAATGTGTTAAGGTAATGCAAAATCATATTTTACGTATTAAAATGTGTTTTCACGGACCCAACGAAATTGTAAAGGTCAATCCCAAATCTAGTTTTTCGGTATTTATCTGAACTTCTCATCCACTTAAAAGCAGTAATTGTCCTTTTATTATTGAAAAAGTGGGGATTCGTCGTAGATGAATGTCATTTTGTTGCAATGGTGGAATATAATGTCTGGGAATACAGCCAAAAACTTAAAATGTAAAAGGGGTTTGTGATTATTTTCTATAAAGTGTTGCCTCAAGTCCATCCAATGGATGGTAATTTAGCGAAATCGTTTGCCATATTTGGTGTAACAAATTTATCAATAATTATCTCTTTTCTATTCTAGCCGGAGCATTTCCGGGGATGAAGATGGTCCGCTCTGTGATACGATTAGCCGCAAGACACTATTCTATCTGATAGCAACCCTGAATTCAGCTTTCCACCCGGACTATGATTTCTCAGATGCCAAGAGTCATGAGTTCAGCAAAGAACCGAGTCTACAGTGGGTCATGAACGCAGTGGATAGTAATCTTAGCGCTACTGCGGGCGATCATTATCGCACATTGAGATCAGCCCTATGGGCAGCCGTTGAGGATGAAATATCGATGAGCGAGTGCGATATTTACAGGTAAAATGAGAGAAGAAGAGCAAAGGCAAATCCAACCAGCTCGAGCAATCAATTTTCGCTGAATATCGTCATTAAATGTATAATGTTATATTTTTCTTTACTAGCTACAATCCTGATCTAGCATCAGATCCATTCGGTGAAGATGGATGCTTGTGGTCTTTCAATTACTTTTTCTACAATAAGAAGCTGAAGCGAATTGTTTTCTTCACCTGCAGAGCAATAAAGTTAGTATCGGATGAAAGCTACCGAAATTACCCACGACATATAGTGATTTTCTTACGATTTTTCCTTGCCTTTTGTTTTTTTTTTTGCTTTTCGTTTGTTACAGTCCTCTTTACGTCCTAGATTCCGGCGTCGGTAGCGACTTCGCCATGGACGAAGATGACGAAGACCGATATTAGTTTGATACAAGCACATGCGACACTAATATTTTTTGTTATCCTTGCTCCAATAGTAATGAACAAGTTCGCGCAATTCGTGTGCACAAATGACATTAATATCCGGTCAATTTTCAAGGTTTTCTTTTTCAGCAGCGAACCTTTGATTAAACTAGCAATAAAAACCGCTGCTCATGAGCAACAATATTTGAGTTTTCTGTTTCGCGTGCAGTACACAATTTCAATATACACAATACTTTGGAAGAATGGAATGAATTCTTTTGCGGAGTATTTTAACTACCTGTGATTTTTTTTCACTTTTTTGGTGTGTTATGAACGGTTATTCATAATTACTCTTTATATAGATGTTCATAATAAGTTACTCAGATTTTCGGGTGAATTAATGTATAATTTCATGTATTCTAATATAATTCTTCGAGTTACATTGACCGAATCGTCGTTCAGACAAAATTATCGTACGTTCGCGGCTCACCCGCAATGAATCTGGGTTCGATTCCCACCGGCACCAATGGAATTTTCTATGTGCTTTTTCTGTGCTCCTGGTGGTTTGGAACCCACCTAATTATAAGAAATACTGTAGGCCCACCGGAGTGGTTGCTGGAGATGTGTATGAGGAGAGGAGAAAAATGTAAAAAGGCGAGGTACGAAGTACATTCGAATTTGTGCATAAAACCACCCGGTCCGATATATCTATCTATCTAAGATCCTAGTTTTTATGCAAGTTCATATGTCATTGAACGAATGCATAGTTTAAATGACAAGTCATCAATGTAGATATCGAAGTGTCCAATGATTTCTACAAATTGGCACTTAAGATTTTGAATGCAGATTGGATAATGAGAATGGAAAAAATGACTATAAGCGACCAGTTTGGAAACAGTATCGACTTTTTACCCCTTGGGACGATGCGAAATAAGATGTTTTCGATAACCGGGTGCGTTAGAAACGTATCGGGCGGCTTCAAAGGTAATTACAGCATATCACTAGTTTGTGCCAATTTTTTCAAACTCTTTTTATTTTGAATAAGTTTTATCGGTCGATCGCCGTACTAAAATATATATTTGAAGCAAAGAAAAACAATATTGAATTATTTCTCTATCAACAAACGTCGCTAATGATTTCATAGCGATGATTGTCAGGAATGTATCAAATGCCTTCCAAAGAATGAATCGAGAACGATATATATTAAAAATTGGCCAAGTGATATGAAATATCCTTAAAACAAAATAAACAAGTCAAATTTCCGAGCTCTCTCGAAATTGGTGCAAGTTGTAGAGCTCGAAAGCATAACAAATTTGCTAATGTATTATTTATGTTGAGAACCCATATGATCTTTGCCTCAGCTACTATTGGTTGATATAGAGAACGCTTGCAGATAAATTATTCTAAGACATACAACAGACATTTTGCTTGGTATGGCTGGTCTGTGGCTTTGTAGCCAAGTTTGCCCATTTCTTTTTAAACGTTGCTAAAATTGTCTGGGTCCTCATTGTCAGTTTTTTTTCGAAAATAAAAAGAATTATTGCTTAGTGACCTAAAGTGTTGCTCTGTGATCCTCTTGACCATTGTAAGAATTCATTACTTTTTGTTACGTTCCAGTCAAAGTCATTAAAGCCAGATGTCGATTAGCAAAGATAAATGTGCAAGACTTATGCATCTCATTCCTTTACGCTACCTAAGTAACCAGAACAAATATTCAAGCCCATATCACGAACACTTACCGTGATTTGATTTACCCCAATATTTTTAACCTATGGAAATGGAAAATTCACATTGTCACTAAGCTAATATTCACGGGCATATTAGTTGCACCCAGCTGATTTGTGCTTGTCCAGTTTTTCCAAGTATTCGATACTGAAAATACAATTGGCACTAAGAAAAAAAGCGATCATAACGTAAGAGTATAATACATATTCAAGGTAACTTTTTTCCCAAATACAGAAAAACTTGGTTTCCCTAAGTGGCGAAATCCGACAGATAACGTATTAATAACGTTTTGCGGTTGACATACATGTTTTGTAAATAAATCAACAAACTTTTGTCTCCGTCAGATAGAATATATCGATTTCACTCGTGTGGAATTGTGATTGTACACCTAAGTAAACCCATGTTAATTAATACGTTGCGATTGAAACGTGATAAGCATTATTTGTATACATACAGAAAAAAAACCCGTGCATCGTCTTTTGTTATTTACATTACGGTGAATGGGAGTCCAAAGTGATCAGTTCTTTTCTGCTCAGAGATAGAAGGATGACTACGAATTTTGAAGATCTTTTTTGTATGCAGTATCGCATAACGAATGATTTTTACATTAATCATTTAAGGTGAAATGACACATAAACCGAACCGCAGATTCGTCCGCTCAGTTGTTGAAAATAGCGTTGTCCCATTTTCTTGTACATAGTTCACATTTCAGTCAAATGAAATCAGTCTATTCCCGACTTTTCGCACCATCGGCTTTTAACGAAGCACAATATGGCACCTTTCGGTTGTCTTTAAATTATAATTGTTGCGAAAATGGATCAAGGAAACCGCAGCTGTTTTTCTCCACCCATTGGCGATGCACAGTTCGTGTACGTGTATCACGTCTTTTCGATGCGATATGAAACGCGCCAACTACACATTTTCTCAAGATGAAGACTCACGACGTTTGTGAATCCTTCAAGGTTAACACGACCGTTTTGATTGGTTTCAACTGCCCGGATACAAATTAACGAGTTACAAAGCTGATTTCTCTTTCATCGGGCCGATGACGGCAGAAGTGATGGAGTATTTGTAATTCACAACGTTAATCTATAGATTCTTATGTACGGAATGAAAATCGATTGCGTTCGCGAGAAAATTATAGTTACCAAATGAATTTCCGAACAACTCTGTAATCAGTTGAATGTGTACGTTAAAAATGGCTAGTAAACGTTGTGTTTCCCTTCATACTGCGACTATATCATTTCATCTTGCTTTCCATCATAGGCCTGTTGCCTGTTATCGGCTTAAGCATCGCCCGCCATGCACATTCATACAGACGGTGTTTCATATCTGCATCGCGATAAAAGAAATTTCATCGAACAATATGATTGTGTACCCTAGTCCTCGCTTGCCCAGGAAGGACGAATATGACGGATCATTTGTACATCATAATATCCGGCGACTGATACATGCACATGTATGCGTCGCATAGAAGTCTCTTCGCATGTTCCGGTAATTGACGATCGTCGGTCAACTCTGTCAAAGAATTTGCCCCTTCATCACTCAACCAATAAGGGAAATCGGGACACGGCACCATCTCGGGTATATTGTAGCCGTTCTGTTCACCTGAAATGAGAAAAATTACCATTAATAACTCGCCATTATACGTACTCAAATCTTCACCAAAACGGATTTACTTCAAGATCGACCTTCAAGGCAGAAATTAAAGAGAGTTAATAAACTTTGTTGTAAATAATCGCGGTCTTATTACAATAGGTATCCCGTGAATTCTCGGCTCGGTAAATTCAAATATCAGAATAGCGAACTTTGAAACAACGGGTCGAAATTCGAAAAAATTCTTGCATCTGTATACATAGGAGTATCTCCAGATTTCTGACATAACTGAGTCCTAATTTGATACCAGAATTTGAAAACTTCGGACGCTAGATTAAAATTCGTATTTAAAAAAAACAGTGTTGTAGTCGTGTTAAATTCGGCGTCATAAGACTTCTTCTGAAATAGCTAAATTTAAATGCCCAAATACTAATATACGTCGACTTTAAAATCTCACCCGCTAGTTGGCCCGCCCCAGTCATATTTGGGCCTCACTATCTCAACAATGTTGGTGTAGATATTTTTGTAATAATTCATTTATACGATAACACCACTTTTGAAAATTGGTGCCAGCTATTTTTAATAATAAATTAGCACGCCACGACTGTCTCACGGGAATGTCTTACCGCAGAATTTTTAAGAATCGTCAGATAATAATTCATACTTTGTATTTTCAAAGTACGATTTCTGGCGAAAGGTGTTTTTTTCGAGAAAGAACAGAGGTTGTAAATGAAATTGCCTATCGATCGATCTTAAATTTGATAAACATTTTCTGCACGTGCCTATCAATATACGGAATTCGAATTATTTGTTCATAGGCATTCGTTAGATACGAAAGTGGAAGGCCTGAATTAATGTTACGAACGAGAAATTAAACACCTCCGAAATAAATACAATTACACGTTTTCAGATAACAGAAACAGGTCATATCGAGAAATTATTCAGACCTTTTCTGTCCGCCATGGAATCAAAGAAGCACCATGGCGCTTCGGATCCGGAGCCGCATTTGACAAATGACACGTAATGAGACGTCTCGATACACACGACTGCGGCGAGCTCCAAGTATAGTCGTGGAACAGGACAATGCTCTTGTAAAATGAGGAACTCCGTTGGAATATCAAGTTTCTTTGATTTGTGATTCGTTCTTCGTTCGTGACGATGTACCTGCGCAAGAATAGGATTACATGCCGCAATAATGACAGGATATTAACTTTTATAATCTTGACAGTTACCGTTTCGAGACAGTGCATACAAAAGAATATACTCTCGAGGCCAATGCCGCATTGCCCGTAACATTCTTTGCATTCGAATTCAGCCAACTTTCCGCAAACGGTACATTGTTGAGGAGCTGCAACAAATATGACAAAATTATTAATTTATTCGTGCACTGCATACGTACACGTATCAGCATTCGAATTCTGCCAGTAGATCTGGTATGTTCTCAACGATAGTTTGTAATGAAAATGCTTTTAATGCCATCTCTGAAATGGACAGTAAATTTGATTTGATTACACAGTGTGATTAAAACAAATTTCAATAATCACTGGAAAATAGTCAAGTCGAAGGGCATTCCTCGCGATGCGATATACGATGAGAATCATTTTTCTTTGTAGGTGGGAAACATTTATGACTCGAAGATTACGATATTCCCATTTTCGAGAAAATCGAAAAATATAAGCTTCCAAGAGATGTATGGTATATCTGTTTCAAAGATATATGTTAGGTTTTTAAATGGGACTCTCGAAAACATTACGGTTACACGAACCAGGCACTTTTTCTGGGTGAAAAGTTTTAGACCGTATCTAATTGTAAATGGAATGTGGAGTAGAGAACTGTGAAATCATTTTTTAAAAAGAAACAAGAGAGAAATAACACTCAACAATTTTCGATGATATCCGTGACGTCCAGTAACAAGGTTGGCTGTATTTTTTGATACATTTTGAAGGACTTCCCAAAACGCGGCATTTGGATTATGAGGCACGAAGGAACCTCTTTCAGTCTGATGTTGCTCGTTAGAAAGCTCTGTTCGAGTAGTTGCTGTACTGTTGGAAAGCTGAGGTGATCATCCTTTTCTACGAAGAGCTGGTAATGGTAAGCATCCTGCCCGGAGCTCAATTTCAAGAATGGTTCGGCGTTTAATATTTGTGCCACCAGGGACGTTAAGAACTCCTCGGGATCTATTTTACAAACATATAATAACCATTTAAAAACCACATAATCCAATAGTTTTTAATTTAGTATTTAAAATAGGCGAGGTTGGAAGATTGGCGTTTCACGAATAAGAACTATTAATCTTTTGTTTGCTTCTATTTATCATTTAAATAAAATTTACGAGACGCTGTATCATTATTGCTTGCCCATATGTGGAGAACCGCCGTTCATTACGCGAATCATTCGATATTGTATTGTGTGTCTACGATTTGTTAATATATTTTATTCGTTATACGTTATATATCGTCGAATGTGCGAAAGTAAATTTCGTTAAATTGGACCAAATTTACCTATGAATACAATACCCTTCGGATATATAAAGAAATATACATAGTGCACTGGCCAATTTCCGTTTATAATTTGGTGCAGAGTACAAATTTGCCATGCACATTTATATTTTCTACACAACCCTCATAGGTAATGTATAATCGTACATTTATGAGATATCGATTTATATTGTTGTCTAAGCGCGTACGCTCGTTCAATTGTGAATCATTGCTCGAGCGATACGATGCGTTAATTCCACGAATTAGTAGGTTCTGTCAAAAGTTGTACTGAGTTATAACGGGGATGTCACCAGCTACCGTGACAACGTCGTCACTTTTTCATCTTTGCGGCACTGGGGCCATAAAAGCGAATAAACAAATATGATGGTCGATGGAAAATTTACGACAGAGCCTTTACTATACCTAGAGCACAGACATTTACTATTCGCCTATACTATTACGTACCTTTCTCTTCGCTCGTAAGGCCCGATACGGACGAAAGCTTTTCCAGCAACATTCGCAATTTCATAACTCTGCTCGCTTTAACGAACATATTCTTTCGTAGCGGATTGACAATTTCTTCGCGCAACACCCTCTGCACTTCTTCATATTGCGGACAATCTTTCTCGTTTGGCGGTCTGAAAAGGAACAGTGTTTAACACACAGATTTTCGATCGTTTAGTGATTTTGGCTATAGTTCAATACCTGAAGAGTAAATTGTCGAAGACACTCGTGAAAGCAAACATACTAAATAACGTTGCGTCCAAATAGCACGAGTTATGATGTCCTTGTATTCCTCGATATTTGCCACATATACTTTCCAAATCGCCCTTGACGCAAATCGGTCTTACAATTCCCGTTACTACAGAATTTGCCGCAGCTCCAAGTGCAGCCTCATCGATTTTGTACGGGTGTTCATCGGCCTGTTCGAAAATCATGTTTTTGTTTAATTCTCAAGTTAAAGATAAGAGAGGCTTGGAATAGAAGAATAGATTTATAACTAACGACGATTAACTATACTAACGAGAGTCATACTGAACTGTCGACAATTTTTGAGATCCGTCAGTATGGCTCGATGAGGTCCGCAATGAAAATATCTGACGTCATTGAAGGTTCCATCGGTGCCAAGCGAATGTTGGCCATCTTCCTGCAAATTTGAAAGTATGTTCAGCCAGCATATAAGAAATATTGCCTGGTAGTTTTCTTCCTGGGACAAGCAAACGCATTAACTCTTCGTACCAATTCGATAGCTGCCATTGTTTCTCCCGGTGGAACTCCTGGCGGAGTGCCAATCCATTGTATAACACCGTACCGTGTTTCGTTATTTAGACGAACTTCCACTGCGCTACCAACGCTCACATTTTCAATGTGGTCTTCGCTGTTCAACATTCCATTGCTGCTGTTGCCATGATTCCCGAGTGGACGATCTGAGATTCACAAACATTTGTGGTGATTACAAGAAAAAAAAGAGGCGAGTCGGATCATTTTTTAACATGACGATTGAACAAACAAACAAATATGATTTCATGCCGATCTTGGGGTTTGATGGCTGCGCTATCATTAATTAGCTTACTATTCGTGGTCGGGCTTGCACGATCGCGGCACCTCTCCAAATCACTATACACCTTTGATTCAACGTTGCTAGTCCATATGTGATCGAGTATGAAAGTCGGAATATTTTGCAAAGTCGCAGCCATATTACCTTTAACTATTTGACTTATAAAAACGCGATCTTGACTGTCTTTGCGAACGAAACTTGAATGACGAACGAAACCGTGGCGAGACTGGCACGTTGTACAAAAGTTCTTCGGGGCCCTCGACCCGCTAGCTCGAACGCCGGCTATTTTTAAGCTTTCTAGTTATTATTGAATGCTTTCACACAGCAGGAAGCAACTCCGCTCCCGTAATAATTATGGACCGTAGCATCTCGGCCATTCGTTGAAACGGCACTTTCCGTTACTAAACGGTCGAATCATTCGCAATAATCGTTTCGTACATAAGTATAGTCGAGTGTACGAGTAGACGCATTCGCCCTATGTTCCATTCGAACTTGTAATAATTCTTTGCTTACGATTCGGAAAGATACTGTGGCAACGACTATTTTGTAACAAAATGTGAATAAAAAATGTTTTGTTTACACTTCAATACATGGTTGATCAAGTGTCTAAAAAGAATTCTGATCCCTTTTGTTCATACTTCCAAAATTAACCCTCTTTACTTCCTTTTCCACTCTCTTCTTTTTCAGAATGTGGTGTATTCACAGTACCATCTAGAGAAGTATGAAGCTCGCAATGAGACTGTGGCTCTGAAAATTTTTGAAGATGTTGCCAAGTCTATGAGGGCCCGCGAATAGTTGTAGTTACTGTAATAACAACAACTTGCTGCGACTGACGATCTGTAAAAATATGCCCTTCCTCTTAGGTTATCCTAGAAATTCTAAGGATTCAATCCAACTGGCATTCTTTACGATTTTTATTACCACCTGAGTCTGCTTCAACAAAGCATCCCCCCTGCTTATACTATATTTACTCGGATGATTCGTATCTGGGCTTTTCAAAGATGAGTTTTTTCCCTTGTTCTTTAAGTAATAGAACGTAAGATAAAAGTTTCCTCTTTTCTACCAAATATCATTCGTCTCCGAGTAATAGAACGAAATCAACAAAGAGAAAATACTGTAAAATAACAATCTTTTTTTCTCTCAACTGTGACGTGGCACATCTACTAGTTTCGCTTTAAATAATTATTCTACTCTTGCACTTTCAAAGTATAATTTCTTTTTTTCATATTATTACAGACATCCGAATGAGTATAGTATCGGCGATTCCCTGGGTGTAAGCATGATATGCAGTTTACTCATTAAAATGCATACCTGAAACTATAAAAACTTCTTTTATCAATCGTTTTTTTAAAGAACTCTGGTTTTCCTGTAGACCCAGGAACCCGGACAATTTAAATTAGTTCTTCATCGATCCATTGAAAATTTCAATATCGCGCCTCATACATATATTCCAAGTTCTCGCATTGAACATATATCGTTTTTTGGTAAGGTGTAGTACCTTCTACTTCTATTACTACTACTACTACTATTACTACTATAACTACTATTACTACTACTACTACTTCCACTACTACGACTACTGTTTGTCTCACATCCAATTCCTCATAAACAATCACGTCCCTGTGGGCATACTATACATGAGACGTTACCATATTTTTCTGATTATTACCACTAAAATTGAAGCTGTCATGATTTGTTGAGATCAATGTAGAGGCGTCGTTCGTAATTATCTTCGATTTGGCTGATTTGTGACCGACCTTCGAAACCAGTGCCTTACTCAAATGCGGCAACGTGATGCTGTTATTGTTCGTATCATCGAATATGTTAATTCGTTCATCAAATATGGAAGCAACGTTCAGCGGAATCCTTTTGTCGTTTGTCGTGTGGTTGTTTGATGTTCTATTCGAAGTATCGTCAAAATAATAATCGTTGGACAATATCACGTTCTCAGCACCTGATGATTTAGCTGGAAATGTGTGCCATAAACAGCTAATAACTCATTACCTCCTACTATAATTAACAATAAGAGGCGACTCAGAATAACAGTCGCGATTTACGATAGACTTCAGTTATATAGGCGAGCTGTAGTCGAAAAGCGACAAATCTCCCCTTCTCTTGTTTATAAGAACAACTTGCTATCATCGAATAGACCTTTTCTTTCTCGACAACAAATTTCTACTATATAAATAAATAAGTCTGTAAGTGGGAAGTCCATAAAGAAAAATTTTGATTTATTGAATGAAACTTGATAATTAGGTACGTTACACTTTTCATTTTATTTATTCGTGATATTATAAATCATGACATGAGGTGCATATGTATGAAAGTACAAGTCAGATTTCTGGCCAGTTACTATAAATAAATAAATCTCAAGTCGAGAGGTCATTAGTATGATTGTGTTTTGAAAACCAAGTTCTGATCTCACTTTTATTCAGTGTTAGACGTCCGCGATTAGATGCGTGCAAAGATAAAATGATAAAAATATTCCAGTGAATCCGTGGGCCAAAACGGTATCGACAAAAATGGAAATATGTACCGACTGTGTCAATGAAAACTTTACAATAAATTCGAATGATTAGTTTTTAACCACAGGATTCTATTCATATGAATATGGGAACGTTACGAGTTCATGGCCATAGATGTACTAGCTGTGATAAATAGTTATGACAGAGAGCCCACGAATATGCGAAAGTTAATGAAATTATTGCAACGAACTTGTCATCTGTAAATATGTCTCATAAATCATATTTACATAGACAACTTTCCTTCCTGTCAGGCAATATGAGGCAACATTCATTGTTCCGTATTATTATACGTTATTCGTTATGAATTGCATCGAGTAATCTCGTATACGTTTACTGATCGCTCAATATTTGAACATTTCCAGAATACAATTCTGACAAGTTGACTATCAGCATTCTACCTTGACCATTGTCCAATTAAGTAATACTAAATATACTTTGAAAAATAAAAATTTGATCTTGGTTGAAAATAATCTTTTACCTAAACAATTTTTTCAAAATAAACAAAAATTAATAAAACTTACTATTCGTATTATTATAAAATAGCAAAAAGTTGTTACGTACGTAGCTCAATATTTTTAAGTTCGCCAGGGCCATCAAGGTCCAAGGGACGAATCTCACTGAGTGTTGCTAATGTACAATTTCCAGATACTCCAAGAATGTACTTTTTGGCTAAAGTCGATGTTCGCGTAGACTCGTGGTTCTCCTGAAAGATAAATAGATACTATTAATTCACGAATATGATTCAAATTTCAATTGAATGAAAATCTGGTGAGTTGCAGTGAGCATGTCCACAAAGATTACTGAATTGGTGAAAAAGAAAACAAAATTAACACCGTCCTTCTCATCAAATACAAAAGATCTTTGAGAAAAATACAAAGACTACATAAGTGAAGATATCCTACATCGTTTACATATAGCGAATGAAATCATGAAATTCATTTCGCAATAAACATTTCTAATGAAGCATTGATTTAGTATTTAGGACATATGTTTGGCAATCAATAACACAGAATTGGTACAATCGAGAATGGCTTTGCCGGGTCGATCTCGAAATGAAATTTTGAATAGTGATTTGTAATGAGAAACACAATTTGAAGTATAGGAATTGTGTACATTTCTTAACAATTATATTATTAAATTGGCTAATGACCAACTTATAGTGTATGACACAACTATGGATGCAATTACAAGACAAAGAGGGCGATTTATTTTTTAGATGCACCAGGAGGAACAGAAAAACATTTCTTATCTTGCTTATTTTAGCAACAATATGATCAAGAAAAAATATTGCACTGACTATTGCATCATCTGGAATTATGGAAACTTTTTTAGATGGTGGAAGCACAGCGCAGTCAGCACTAAAATTCCAGTCGAATATGAAAATCACTGAGACAGCAACATGCAATATAACAACAAATCAGGTATGGGACAAGTATTAAAATCATGTAAACCCATTATATGGGACGAGTATACTATAGCCCACAAATAAGCATTAAAAGGGGTTCATCATATACTAAAATATTTAAGAGGAAATGAGCCCATCTTTGGTGGAGCTCTCATTTTATTGTCTAGTGATTTTAGACAAACTCTCCCAGTTATACCACGTTCAATGTCAACTGATGAAATTACTACATGTCTTAAATTATTATTTTTATGGAGATATGTTCATAAATGTACATTGAAGGAAAACATGCATACTTATATCAAATACAAAATGATTCAACTGATGAACGTTTCGAAAAACAATTGTTGGACATTGGAAATGGGGTAATGATAATACATAAATCAACACAATGTATCACATTGGCAAAAAACTTCTCGGTTTCGTGGTTTAGTGAACGTGCTGTATTAGCCGCAACAGACATCAATGTCAATAATATAACTTTCACAATTCGAAACAAAATACCAGGAGAAACTGAAACGAACATGTTGATTGATACTTTAATGAATCAAAACGTTTTTAATTATACAACTGAATTTTTGAATTCACTTGATTTGACAGATACACCATCAAACGTTTTATCATTGAAAATTGGGGTGTCTATTATTCGTCTACGCAATATCAATCCGCCTCGACTTTGCAATGATACTAGGCTTTCAGTGAAAAGTATAATGAAGAATATCATTGAAGCTGCAATTTTAAATGGAAAATTTAACAGAGATGTACTACGGCCACTATTTGACCACCAATATTGAAAAGAAACACGCTCAATATGTTGCAGTTACAAGCTGATGACAGAGGTCCGATAAGTGGGGAAAATCCTCATTATTTACAAGTTTCATACAACGAGGCAAATGGAATGAACACATTTGTTGACATAACATAAAAATGCCCCAAACATAAAAAAAAGTTTTTGAAAGAACGACCAGCCTGCAATTGTGAATAAAAAAGTCTAACATTTGTTTTCATATACGTTATACAAGGAAAATATACTCGTGCATCATGCTTTGGTTACAAAAAATAAAATAAATGTATATCTTTCAAATGTGCCACAAGGAATGTAGATAGACCATAGGATTCAAATTTCTTAGAGATTCTAATACTAATATGAGAGATTTTTCTTGGAATAATAAAGTAATCATAAAAAGTCATCGACTCATACCAGTAACTCGAGACCAAAATGAAATCCTTGACCAAGCTCCTCAACTAGCCCAATGAATTTTATTATAGCCAAGGATCTTTCGGCGTTGGGGTGTTCTCGGTACCAAACTCTGTCGCCTAGTTTAAACTTGTTCGCTTTTTGGCACAAACGCTGATCATTTGCAAGACTCACTCTTTCCTCTGGTACACGTATAGCAGCAAGACAAAACCAAACGATATTAGGTACAGGTATAAGATCCACTCTACGACATTGCCATTCGGTTTTATGCCAAACATCTGCTCCGTTGGTATCATTCACCCATATTTTGAGTCTACCATCGGCAAGTTCTTCATTCACCTGGACAAGCATGCCGAGACGCAACGTACATACGTTAACGGCGCACGTGCCTGAGACACGATTCAAAATAGCATTAATCTTCGCAATATAATACAAGGGCGGTCTGCAGGGGTCACCATCAATCTTCTTTGGCCACTTTTCCATGTTAAACGTTTTTTCTTGTTAATTGCGGAACAGTGATATTAATGAATGCAAAAGATTTTTTTGAGACTCTCAAAATTTGTCGTCTTCTGACAATAACAGAGAACTGTTAAAGCGTTGGACACACAGCAAACTTTCATGGTAAATAAATAACTCGCGACACTTCATCGAGCCCTTGTTATTGGAATGGTCCATTCAAGGTTCCTTTTGAGCAGCCGAAATTCTTGTATGCCCATCTCTAATTAATTACATAGATGACGGCTCACTTTGACGTATTTACGTTATTTTTTGTCCACAATGGCGATTATGAAGACTCGATAGAAGACCTAACGTAAGGTTGGGAATGTGGCACATTGAACGTACATAACATGTGCCTGCAATCATAATTTCTCGGTGCATCGCCGTTTTGGCAGAAAAATTACCGTCATATGACCGTCATTATTGAATAAATCGATTCTATCCAGTTATCTAAAATTTGCCACGCAAGTTTAGATTTCGAACAATTGTACTCAAATTATTCATTTAATTACGCTCGTCGGGAAAACAAAAAACATTTTGGGGTTCGTGTAAAGATTGGCAAATTTATGTATTTATTACTTAGAAATTACTTGGGGCACACGTTCAAATACGCGCGCGCGAGAGCTAAATAGCGTGGTAGAGATGGGACTAGAGTAAAGGAGCCCGTACGCATATGACGGCATCCGAAAAAGCGTGAAACGATTTTAGTTCGTATTGAGCCACAGTGAGCGCTCTCGTCGCTCTGAGCTGTGAAGTTTGGCGTTGGTGATGAAATGAAGTAAGCGGTATGTAGACCCCAGCGTAATATGTCATCTGTCATTCGATCTGACGCGTAAACAATTTTTGGAAGCCGACGAAAAAACCAAATAAAGTGCACTCAATCACGAAGATCGAAAAGTCGCTCTTCCCGATTTCATCGAACACTGTGACAGGGCTGAAGGTTACACTGGGTGCCACATTAGAGCTCCTCGAGCATTTGAGAAGTGACAACTACGATTACATTATGACTATTCGGCTCAACCAGGATCGATGCACTGGAGGTTAAAACGAATCTGAATCTTCGATAGAATACTCGCTGTTTTGTATCTACCGTAAGATTCGTACCTACGTTCGTGTTTGTTTTTGTTTATGTACTGTGTGGGTGATACCATGTTTGGTTTCATTCAATATACAAAATAGAAAAATGAAAGATATTTTGGCAATGACATTTTTTGCTTGCTTGCAGTACTTTTTCGGCATGATGCGCAACGCTTGCAGCAACAACTACCATCCAGATCCAACCTTGTTTGTCCAAGTGCTCCACCTCTTGTGCACGTACTCCCTGGTCAAGCTACCGAAGGTTGGTAATGTATGTGGCACCAAGTTGCAGGAGATTCTGTTGGGAACTAAAGAGTCCATGGCAGAGAAAGTGAGTCCGAGGAGAAAATTTCTGGAGAAGTTTGATTCTCTGAATGACATCGGAGAAGATAACGAACCGCCTGAAACCTCTCTCGCAACGCTATCTCAGCAGGATCACCAGTACTTGGAAACCGGGTCCCAATCTAGCCACGGTCATCTCTCGACAAACGTCTACGATGTAGTCACAACAAGCGACGAAGTACAAGCGTACATTGCGGGCTACATCGCATGAAAATTCATTCGGGTGACCAAACGTCACGCTTGTATTGATCGTTTGAAGAGTGACGACAAATGTGATTGCGATAAGATTGTGGACCTCATGGATCGGATACGGTCGACTTGTGTGCCTGAGTGAAGAACTGTTCCAACTTACGAAACGCCTGGAAGAAGCTATTCTCAACGTCTTGGCACATTGGTGATTATAGAAGATACTCTGTTCCAAATCATCCAAAGAGTTCAGGAGACGCACAACCTGAACCTGATCGGATGTTTGGAACATGAGAAAGAAATGACGAAATGCATTATCAATTTCTATCTTCTAATGAGAGCAAATTTTCTGGCGGCCTCATTGAATAGAAATTACGACGTGAAAAAAGTCAGCACTAAAACTTTGCGACAAAACGTAAAGCTGTAATCTCGAGTATTTCAGGCCGTATTCAATCATCTTGTCGAGAAATATCGCAGATTTGCGTGTTCTGTCGTTTAATCAAAACAGCACATTAAAGATTTTTAATACTTTGAACTTGTATGGGTTTATCGAACGGCAGGAGTTTTCCGACCACTATAAAGAACTCTGTACATAGACTTCCTGAAGAAGATCGAGGCGGCACCAGCAAAATACAAATTCCAAATCTCGAAGATCCCGCCTGGGATCCGAACGAAAGTTGAAGTCACCGATACCGACGTGAGTTGAAAATACTCTTGTTGACTCTGTAGCGAACTTTATTCACTGTTTTATTCACTTCCAATTTTTTTCTTCTCGCAGACACACCTTCTCGCCTATCTCACCTCCGAAGTTGACACTAATTATGAGCGCACCCTTGAGGAAGGAACATTGTTTGGAACGATCCTATCCGTGGCCAGTGATAATCTACCGACAGCGACACAATCGATGAGCTATGTCGAATAGGTATATGAAGGTTGAAATTTTTGCTATTCATTGAATAATCAGCATACTTATTCTAATGAATCTGATGGGGCGTAGCTACTGAAGACGAATCAATTACCAATGATACAAGCTAAAGAGGACAAATGCACAAGCGCAGTTACAGTGCAGCTGAAACTTTTGCAAACTTAGCCGTCATCACCATCTCCGAAGAAGAACGAAGTTATAAAGGGTTTTCGAGCAACGTTCATGGTTACACTTGGGGTAAGTTAAATTTATCAATTTACCAGCGTCAAGATACAATAATATAAATAAAGAAACAAATTGTTTATTTTGTAATTTTTTCATTCAATTGTATTCGTAGCTCTTGGACACTGGGGTTCTTGGGAAAAAAATGCCTTCGGCGCAACTCCACGAACTGTACATCAGATGATGACGCTGTTTGCCGCGAACAAATTGAAGCCTCTGGTCCATCCCGATGCCTGTGCGAGGATTATAAACAACATATGGTTATTAAAATAATCGATCGCTCGAATCACACGACTATAATATTGCAAATGGAGAATAAAATTCCGGTTTTGCTCCGTGCTCATAGATTCAATATTTCCTAACATCTCCTATTATTAATTATCCTTCAAGCATACTACGTGGCTGCCTTGAGTCGAATAGAACATCAAAATATGAGGAGCTGGTTATGAAATATTTCTCGAAAAGTTCAGACTATTTCAAGCTGGGCTCGCGGTCTCGATCCCTCGCTCTGCTGCACATGAGTCCAGCATGCTAAATAATTTGAACAAAAGCATAGCAATATTACTCACCAATATTATAAGCTGCGTTAATCAGACAAAATGTACGACAAATCGCGGATCAACCATTCAAAATCATCGCGCTTGACGATTTCGCGCAGAAGTGGCGCCGCCAGGCGGTGCAATTATCAGATCGTTCCTCGCTTTTTCCGACCATTTTTTTAACATCTCGTTTAGACTCCTGTACTCTAGTCTCCCTGATCAAAGCACCTGTTTGCTCAAGAGTGGCAGTCTTACTTTCCGAAGCCGATATCGACATTTTTTTCTGGCGAATTTTATGTCTTTGTTTAAACTGTTTGGCCCACGAGTTCGAGGCTTTGAATTTCAAGTTTGGAAATTTACTGGCAGCAGCAAGCGCCCATTTTCTCAAGTCTTTTGTGTTGACCAGTTGATTACAAGTCCGAGCTTTTACAAAGCGATTGTATGTCTCGGTATCAATCGTGTTGTATTTATCCATCCGGGATCCACCCTCTTTAATGTGTTCTTCCCAAAGTTTCAAATCAGACATACGCTTCAAACGAGATACTCCTTTTGTACGTAGGCTCTTCAAATTCCACTTGGGGTGTGTTTTTGCAAGATTAACAGCCCTTATCTTGTAATTGAGTGGAATGAACGATTGATCTTCTTTCTCTTCATTTTCATCCGGTTCATAGTCTTCGTCTGATTGTGAAATTGTACCCACCACTTCTTCATATTCATCTGCTTCGTCAACTTCTTCAGACCAAATCAACTCATCTTTGCATTCAAACATCGAATCGTCGATGTCGAGGCTATCATCGAATGGCTCTGGCTCTTGTTTTATAAATGCTTCAGGCATATCAATATTTTCACTTTTTATTTGTAACATTTTTGGTTGATGCGATATTTTTCGGATGAACCAAGAGCTAGTAAGCGAATGAATGAACTACCAAGCTAGTGGCGTCCTTAATACAGTGACTGGTAGTCGGACGTATATACCGTATTTTCTGCCTGCACCAATAACGTATTATTTGTGTACATTTGGCAAAGGTTGTTCGAACATCAAAATAAAGTGAACGAAATACAAAGTATACTGTTTAATTAGAATTCTTTCTTGGAAATTTATCCGCTATCCCAAATTTTACATGATCATACGTCTGTTGAAATAATGACGCTTTATGCCTTTTCTGAAAATATAAATAAATACAATACATCATGCAGTATTTCGATTCACGTGTGGGGTAAATATTATAAAAAGGTATGTATTGACCGATGCGCGCCAAAAATTTTATTTCCTAAATGCTCACTCATCTGGAGCCCCTACTTTCTTCATTTTCATTTCCAGTCATACTCTAAATATATTGTGAATACGAGTGATATCGGTAAAGAATGAAAATGAGATGGATGAGTACGTACGTAATAAATTATAGCAGATGATTGAAAAAGCGCAAATACACCAAATAGAATTTTTGAGGTTATGGTAATAAACTAATTTACACTATATTTTTAGAAGCATATGTAGTCGATAATATAATGTTTGTACATTGACCTGTAACAAATACTTTTTTTTATAGTCCTCACGTTTCAAATGATTAGAACATAACCTTGAATGTTTTGTGATTGTGAAGTGCATGGAGACTAGAGTACAGGAGTGCGAACGCAATGTTAGAAAAATGGTCGGAAAAAGCATAGTATAACTAGTATGGGCACTCCGAGCATTTTCGAGGTTCGCGTCGATCCGTTCTGCGCATCCATCCGCCATGTTTTTGGGCGCCACCAATCAGAAAATTGTTTCATAAGTGGTGATGTGAAGCCTGTGACAGTCAGTTGAGAGGTTAAAATTTTTTAAAACAACGTCGGAAAATAATACATTATAATAAAAAAAATGCATAAAATCAAAGGGTACAAAAAGTGCAGCGTTAAAAATTGCAGAAATACGATTGCAAATTCAGAGTGTTCTTTTTTTCGCTTTCCTAAAGATAATGAAAGGTAGACTGAGAGGAAGAATTTTTTCGATGAATGTTATACTAAAAAATAATTTGTAATAATTTTAGGGCAAGGAAGTGGATAATATTTTACAATCACCCCGATTTAATGTTGAAAAGAGCAGAAAATTTATACGCAACAGACAGAGTTTGCAGTCATCATTTTGAAGATCGAATGTATGCAATTGGAATAATTGGCTGTATATTTCTATGATATGTATGGCTTTATTCACTAATTGTATGATTAATGTAATTTTGTAATAGATGTTTGTATGTCATTATGTAATTAATAAATGATTGATGTCATCATATATTTTTACCTTACTTATGATTACCGCACTCCTATATTTATGTAATGATTTATAATAATAATGATAGACATAAATAACAATTAGTTTTCAAATAATAAAATATGCAAACCATTTCACTTTTTTATTTTCTTATTTATGTATACAATCGGTTCTAATCTGTATAAATTAGTTTATATATATTTTCATCTTTTTATCAATTTTATCTAATATATTTTATCTCTAATAAATCTATCTCTAATAATTTTAATTTATTGACCAAAAAAGCTTTTATTTGTTTTATTTTTTAGATAATTTTTAAATTAAAAAATTTCTTTTCCAATTTATAAAATTTATATACGTCCCTGGTGAGATAGTAATATACCGCGGGTTCCTAGAACAAATGATCCGTCACTGGAGGTTAGACCAAAAACATGGCGGAAAATTGACGACAAAAAGATCAAAGTGCCGACAAAGAGTGCCCATACTAGTTATACTATGGAAAAAGCGAGGAACGATCTGATAATTGCACCGCCTGGCGGCGCCACTTCTGCGCGGAACTGTCAAGCGCGGTGATTTTGAATGGTTGATCTGCGATTTGTCGTACATTTTGTTCGATTAACGTAGCTTATACTATTGATGAGTAATATTGCTATGCTTTTGTTCAAATTATTTAGCATGCTGGATTCATGTACAGCAGGACGGGGTTCGAGATCGCGAGCGAGACAATTTTTTTTCGCAATATTACGCATGAACTAAGTGCCAATATAAAAAGATCACTTTTTTGCTCCTCAATGTAAGTAATTTTTAAGAAACTGGATTTCGATTATAATAATGATTTAGAAAAAACAAAACTGAATCTTACTGAATGAATTAAACGAATTCAATCGTCGTTTTGATTCGAATTGAACGTGACGATTCGACGAGTGAATTCAGGCATTGCTCGTCTATTAAGTAGACGATATAAATGTCCTTGTCATTGCCTTAAATTAAGGAGATATTAAAATTTCGAAGAGATTTGGAAAATGCAAGAGTCTCGCACTGTGTATATTCTGTACAAGAAACAAACTGCTCTCAAAATTCAGTGTTAAAAATCAAACAGAGTATTGGAAACGCTTCAACGATATATACAAATATTCAGATTTTTATTTGATAAATTGTAGACAAATTTTATAAAAGTAAAAAAATATGTTCGTTACAGAAAGTTTTTAATGGACCGGGTCTGAATATTTTCTTTTTTGTATACATTACTATAGAATAGCATTTCGAACAATCTCTGGCGAAATTTCACTCGTTGCCCAGCTCAAGTAAACGACAATTGAAAAACGGACAAACACTCTTGTAAAACAATAGTACTTACAATAAATAAAAAATATTCGCTAATTTCAGGACCACCGATATATTGTTCATTCGTTTACTAAAAACCCAGAACGCATGCTTTTGTATGTGAGCTTGTTTGTTTGTTTTTTCGTCCTTGATTTAGTGGCTACACATTTCATTTGTTTTAAATAAGGGAATACAAACAGAGAATACGATTAAAAGAACTATATAATTTCAAAAGCGACATTGTCATTTCTTATTTCGTTTTGTTTCTTCAAATCTCCTGTTTCTCTATCCCTTTCCGCGTCAGATGGAATAACAGAGGACATTTCGCCGGGGTCCATATCCCGCTCACTTCATTTCGTCACCAACGCCACACTTCACAGTTAGCTCAGAGCGACGATAGCGCTCACCGTGGCTCAATTCGAACTAACATGGTTCCCCGCTTTTTTGGTTAGCTCTATAAACTTAGCCGGCGACTATTGAAATATCGAATTTATTTCTATGCCAATCGGTGGTTAGTCATTTGTTAGTGTTGGTTAGATAAACCTAGCGTTTGTTGGACTTTATTTATTGACTAATACGAAAAGAAAATTTAATGTCATAATTAGCCGCGCGAAAATGATTTTTAATGACTTTGAACTTTTCTTCGTAACCAATGGTGTGTTAGTGTTTGTTAGTCGATTTTTATCGTTTATTAAAGCTTTATTTTCATTTAATCTTTAAAAAGCTTTTCGGGCCGACAACACGCTGCAACCCACGTAAAGGTAACTGCATTGCCACGACGGCCGGGCAACGCTTTGCTCATGTAACTCCTCCATTTTGGGAAAATACTGATACTTCTCATCCTACTCGATTCTTGGTCCTTTGTTAGTGATTGTTAATCAATTTTCTTTGTTTGTTAGAGCTTCATTTTAATTTAAACGTTCACAAACTTTTCGGCCTTACAGCACGATTCCAATGCTCTAGGACCGAAAAGTTTTTCATCGATTGGATAAAAATGAAGTTCTAATAAATGATAAAAATTGACTAAAAGTCACTAACAATGGATTAGCAATCGAGTAGGATCAGAAGAATCAGGCTTTTGTTGAAATTGACGAGTTATATGTGCAAAGCCGTGCATAGCTCTCGTGGCAATGCAGCCAACTTCACGTGGCTTGTAACGCGCTCTAGGACCGAAAAGTTTTTAATGATTAAATGAAAATAAAGCTCTGACAAATGATAAAAATCAACTAACAAATACTAACAAACGACTAACAAACGATTGGTTACAAAGAAAAGTTCCAAATCATTAAAAATCATTTCCTCGCAGCTAACTTTGACACGAAATTTGTTTTTCGTATTAGTCAATAAATAAAGTCTAACAAACGCTAGATTTTGTCTAACAAACACTAACAAACGACTAACAATCGATCGGCATAGAAAAAAAATTGACATTTCGATAGTCGCCGGCTAAGTTTATAGAGCTCCTCGAGCCGAGTACGTTGCGGGTAATGGGCCTCTTTGTCGCATCATCACTGATGCCCAATACTTCTCTTTCTCTCACTGTCGCATCTATGAGCTGCGCCGTGCGATACTGCACAGAACACCAAGGTGTCGAGTATGTCAGTGACCGTCGCACACTCAGCCAGCGGAGGCCCCACATGCGCTGTGAGTAAGACAGAGAGGTCTTTCTATTGGGATCTGACATGGAGGCGTGGTCAAATTCAATATGGCGCAGACCGGGGTGCATGCGCCTGTCAAAACCGCGCAATAGTAGACTTACCGTGAAAACCAATATGGCGTAAGAGAGGTTGCAGCCAACTAGTCTTAACATAGCGTAATGGCTTTAATTTTAATAAAATGCTAGTCCTTTCCATTAGTGATATTTGTAAATGGTCTGATTCCAATCCCGGCAATCGAAATTTCCGAGAAGGCGAAAAATTGTAGCGGCAAAATATTTAGTCAGCTGTGGAGTGCTTAGAAATTACTGATATTAATGATTACGTTGTAAATTGAGCAATGCACCCCGGTTTTAGTTTCAACGTGTACCACCAGATGTCTCACGAATTTCGTCAGATCCCAATACAGCGGCGCGGGCTTAAAAATTGTGCTTTTTGCGCCGCGTCTTAAATAATTAATAACGCGTAAACGATGATAGTGACGAGAAACTTTCAAGGAATTTTATTCTTCATTGTAAAGTAGGGATTTGAAATATTTAGACTGAAAATTTTTTCGTTCGTGGCAACACGCAAAAAAAGCGATTTTAAATATTGAAACTGCAATAAAATGGGTATAAATAATCATAACATTTTTTGTTCTGTAAAATTTAAAAACAAACCATTCTACAAATAACTACAGTATTAAAAATATAATTTTTAAGATAGTTGATTTGTTATAGATTTTTTAATGTGACGTGGCGTGTCGAAAAATACGCGCGTCGCAACAAAAACTTTCAACAATTTTCATCACGTCCCTTTTACAGATAGACTAGGACTACCGTGGACTTTTTTCTGCGAAATTAAATTATCTAACATCGGGCAGTGGAATTTTTCGAAAAATCGAAAAATTACAGCCGTGGGAGGTGAAAAACCCGCCCGACGTCCCGTTTTTTTAGTTTTTAATTTTCTCTCGTAAACGCACCATTTTCTCGCAAATTACCAAGATGAAAAGGTTGTTTAAAATTCAAAATTACATATACACTATTTTTCTCTAGGACTTACCAGCCCGATCGAGGTTGGTTGACTCCAATCGCTGGTTTGACTGGCCTTGTACGCCATTAGGCAACTAAAACTACACCGCGTCCTCCCTTGCCGCTCGGAAACCATTCGCTATTGAGATGCCATGGTTAGTGGTCCATGACTCTTGAGGTACCTTACAGAAATCCGTGCGAAAGGGAAAACAGATGACGATTCTGCAGCGGAGTTGAAGGGCGTAAATCCGACCCGATTCCTGACAAAATATATTCGAGTGGCGGTCAAGCGGAGGAAACTCGTCACAAAGTATACAAGTAAAATACACTGCATAAACATAAAAACATAAAAAGTAACATAGTATTACTACAATAATCTAATTACACTAAAATAACTACAAAATGTAATTCGATATGGCTCCTTTTCTAATAAATTTTTTTGTTGCCAACGCGGAATAATTCCGATGGATGGAAATGAACCTATAAAATAAGAGGTATATACACGTTACAGAAAAATATCTATCCTACCAACTATCATTAATGTAACATCAATATGTTAGACAATATCTTACAACAATAACTCGACTCACACAGTAGAGCGAATTTTGAAGGTTTCCAATTGGAAATTTCCACGGCATCAATCCATTTTCTCCTTAAATCAGGATTTTGTGCAACTTTCACGCAGCAATATTCGGCTCTATTTGAATTTGTGTATGTTGGTACACTACACGTGGAATTCATCTTATAATTTGTTCAAATCATGTTCAGATATCTGAAATGTAAAGATGCGTAATTTTAGTTCATGTATACGTGTACAATAAAGGGGGAGGCATATATTTCCAGCATATTTCATCACATACAAAAAGTTTACGATCTTTACGCATAAGCGTACCATATATTAGACTAAACAGGCATGAATTTCTTTTTTAATTTACGTTTTTTCAACACTAATTATATTTTTTTATGTATTAAAACAATTCAAAGGCAATATAATGTGAAAATACGTTACATTTTACTAGTTTATCTATATGGATGCCCACATATTTCACAGTATTTTTTGTAGGAATTGTGATGGGTTCTGTGTTGTCTGGATTGTGTGTCGTAATGTGAAAGTTATGTTTTAATGTGTGGTTTGCGGAGGGTAAGTATAGGACTTAACGCGACGAAATAAAACGGCTTCGCATTTATGTGGATTAATTCTTAGATTCCAGGTGGAGTAATACTTGTCGATTTTGTTGATGAGTAGGTTCAAAGTGTTCTGTATGTTTCGGATGTACTTTCAGGCGACGTATATGATGAGGTCATCTGCATGGGCTATGGAATGTGTGTTGTTGTTGTTATTGTTGCTGCTGTTGTCGTTGTTGTTTGTTGTTGCTGTCGTTGTTGTTGTTGTTGTTGTTGTTGTTGTTGTGGTTGCTGTTGTTGCTGTTGTTGTTGTCGTTGTTGCTGTTGTTGCTGTTGCTGTTGTTGTTGTTGCTGTTGCCGTTGCTGTTGCTTTTGCTTTTGCTGTTGCTATTGCTGTTGTTGTTATAGTTGTTGTTGTTGTTGTTGTTGTTATTCTGCGTAGACCGGTCTTGTTGTTGAGATGTCTGAGAGAGTTTATGGTTTCGTAATGTGCGCCTATGGTATTTAGTATGTCAGTGGGTGCTGTGAGGATAAATTTGTTGTCAATGGTTGGTGTGTAGTTGGTATCGATGTCTGCACGATGCATTAGAGGGTTTGCGGTATTGATATGAATTGCTTGTAAGTGGTTTGTGGTTTTTGGACGCAATATGTTATTGATTTTGGGGACAATTTTTTTCTGAATTTTTGTGGTCAATGCGGTTATATATTTTTTCCAATACTGGTCGATGGCCATTTTGAATTGTTGTCATAGAAGTTGTCTGGCATTGGATAGAAGGCTGTGTAATGTTATAGATAGTGGGGAATTGAGTGTTGCATCAATGCGTCGTCTGTTATTTAAGGCTGTGAGTAATTTAGATTTTTGTTTTTGTAATTTGTGGATTGTACGTGTTACATTTGTTGCTCTATATAATATGGCGAGTTTAGAAATCCAGTCATATAGGTATCTTCCTCTTATAATTAGGCTGCTTATTCTATCTCCATATGCAGTATGTCTTGCATTGAAATCTCCAGCTATTGTATATTTCTTTTTAGGGTTTTGTAGATTTTATTGTTCGAATATTAGGCTTAGTTCTCTAATAAATATATGTTTGTATGTTCATGCTGTTAATTGCGTATATGCTGATGACATATAAATTTTAATGAGTGGAGGATCTGTTGGTGTTGTTGATGAGTTTAATAATCGTATATTCCATAATATGGTTGTTTTTGGAGGTTGGGTAACTAGTAATTGTGTATTTTATATTTTTTTACATAGTATTGCAGTACCTCCTTCTCTATTGTGTGGGGGTCTGATAATGTTATAATCTGGGAAGGTAATTTTGTGTGTTGGTTCAAGGTATGTTTCTGAGCTCAGAGCTATATTTTTATTGTTGGTTGTGAGAAATGTATGTAAGTTGTAGCGTTTCGGAGGTGTATTATTGCAGTGGGTATATTTGTTTGCAGAGAATTGTCACTAGCCATTAAATTGATTGGATTACTGGACCTACGTGTTTGAGTATTATGTCTATTCTTTGGCCATTGTTATTGATTTGTGTGCTTATTTGTATTATGTTTTCAGTGAAAGTGTTGATAATATCGTTTTTTAATGCTGAGACCCAGGATGGAGGAGGGTCTGATTGTGGCTGTTGTGTGGGTGGTCGTTGTGAGTTGGAAGTATTTCTAGCTGTTATTTGTGCGAAGGATATACCGGGCATGTTTTTTTGGCTTATTGCTTCATGATTTTTTCTGTATGTGGGCAGTGGAGTTATTTTACGCCCTTTCGTTATAAGAAAAATATTTTTCTCATAATGAAAATAAATATCTAAAGTTTTCTTATTTAATTGTTTTTCGAGGTCATTCGGTAGTTTAGTTCATATACTTTGGTTTGGGCGTAGAAAAAATAGGTTACAACTTAATTTGTTTATATTATTATGTTTAATACAAAAGGCTACCGGTCGGGGTAATGGGAGCCAGAGGGGCTTTGGCTCTCATTACCCCAATGCGAATGTCAACGCTTATTTTTATTTTCAAATTTTACCATACTGTGCGAGGTATGCATACACAGGGGATAGCTAGGAGGGTTGACACAGAGATAAGTTGAAACAATGTCAACGTCTCGGAAAAAATCGAAAAAAAACCTTATTAAGTTTCGACGTGTTAATTTATCTTCCAATTACGCTTTAACAATGCACTATGTGTTCAATGTTCGTGTTTATTATGAATAAAATTTACTTAAAAAATTTATAGATTTGTCAAGTTTAAAGCGACATCGTCGATTTCACATATGGTTAGTGCACAGCTCCCATTTTCCGCCATGTCGGATAATGAGAGCCAAAGACACATTTTTGAAAATTCAATTTTTCACTACCTTAAACAATTATTAGTAAGTTTCTATTTCATAACAATGAAAGTTTACTAAGCAAAGAAGTGATCAACAGTGAAAAACATCAATAATACCTTTCATAAATTACGTTTTTTTTTTCAATTTTTCCTTAGACGGTTCCAATTCCCCCGTTCTCCCCTGCGCTGAGACAGGAAAATAGCGCCCTCGACTCGTCAGCTCAAAAAAAAAACATTTGTCAACGATATTTGAACATCGTACGTTACTACTTAGGCACTTTACTTGTCATCGAACGAGGCGAACGAGAGAGAGAGAGAGAGAGACTATCCCACTCGGATCCTCACCCCACTCTAATAATTTCGAGATGGCAAGAAACCGAAATTTTATCGACAGTTTACGACCAACGTTTGACCTGACCAAAATTACTTCTATCGATCTGTCGAATGTACTCTATATAATCATTATCAAATAAATATGTATCGTCTGTGTGAGTGTGAATCTCTGTGTAAGAAAACTTTGTGAAAACAGATCCAGCTACCCCAGAGCCTACTCTGTAACAAAATCATCGGGACGACAGAATAAAATTTCTTTCCATAACCAGCCCAACCGTAAGTTCACCGCTACACTTTTATTTTTGGGGGAATGATTCCAGTCCCTTTGACTCCGGTGAACCTTGATCCAGCCAACAGAATCCACCTCTCGTGCTGTCACTAGTCGTCGTATTTTGTTAGTATTCGTACCAACTGGCGCCCAATAAATCATAAAATTTGTTAAGGCAGTCCTATCGTTAAAGCGTTTCCGTTAGATTTCACTGAAAATTTGCAGAAACGTTCTTTGATGTCATATGTATATGTGTATAAAATTTCAGGGACCTTTATCGACTCAAAAATCACGATATTTATTCTTGAAAATCGTCACGTTTTCGCAATCTCCCATAAGAGCCCGTGTTAAATATCGCAACATTATACAACGAGTATCTCGATCATTTGGTCGATGAAGCCTGTTGAAATTTTGCACACATTTTTATATGACATCAAAGAAGCTTCGATTAGTTTTTATAACAAATCTTATGGAAACAAAATTCATGATTTTGTTTATTATATAACAAATAAACTTTCCGTAGGATCAATTTTAATTTTGAGTATGTTGTTCTTTAGTCGATTTGCAACAACTTTTCTTAATGAACTTTAACGCTTGGTCCACTTTCAATGTGAGAAAAAACGGGAATAAAATTTTAACACCCCACCCAATGATAAGATTACCTTAAATTGAATAGAATCCTACCATCAGCCTGTTGGACCACGGTCGCGGTAGGTGGCGGTATAAGTAAGAAACGATGTACCGATCTTATCGCCTTACTACTTGCGCATTATGTTGTCCTAATGGACGACTAAAAGTGTACAAGGTTTGGAGAAAATCCGTGATCCGTCTTGATATCTCGTCTATTTCTCAACGCAATACTTACATCTTGCTCGAGATTATCATTTCTTGACGACGCTTTGCACTTTGGGCCCTGCGCTTCCATCTAGCGGCGTTGCGTAGCGCGCAAGTTCACACCACCTTAACATAGTTTCTGGGCCTTTACAAAATTAATTTCGTTCTGATGAATTTTACAAGGATGAAAGAAAAATAAACAGGAATAATGGAAAGAACGGATTTTCAATCAAGACGAACATTTCTGTCCCATTACGTGGGACAACTTTACTCTTTAATTACACAATTGTCTCGTTTCTTGGTTCGGTAATTTTTATATACTGTTGTTTTTTTTTGTATTTTGATTTTTTTTTTAATTTTTTGTTTAGAAATGACAGAGCTCTACGAATAATACGCATCGTTTGTAACGCTTAAAGTTTACAATGTTTCTTTATTTACTGGTGATACAATCTTACTTCTTTTCCCTCGTTTTTTAAGTGTGTGTTTCAAAATTGTATTTATTTTATTATACACTCATATCTATATATCACCTAATGTGGATTTTTGTTTTCTGTTCCTCCAGATTTGACAACGATCAAACATAGCTAATCGATCGATGCGATTGTCCCGTGTTGCCAAAAATCGAAGAGCTTTTTTGTTTGGGTGAAAATCGTTATAAATAAATACAATCGTAGATGGAATTTTTGTTGTTGTTGTTTTTATTACGCGTATCCATATAATATCGTTATAATTTATACTTAAGTTATTTTACTTCGGCATGTGTGCTACGTTGTTTTTTGTTTTTCGTCCGTTTATTTTTTCTTTGTTTTGCCTCATCCCTTTTACTCGCCTTAGCATAATCCGGAATTGTTTTGCATACCGTGTGTAACGGTTATTACTTACGAAGGTCGTTAACTTACTTATCAGTTGCACGATACTCGATCGTTAGTTAAATTCAATTATTTTCATTTCTCATCCTTTCAATAATGACTAGCAATTAGAGTTAGGTGTTCCCGTGTTTTTTGTTTTTCTTTTTATTTTCCTTGTCTCATCTCTCGCACGTCTTGAGACGTTAATCTTTGTTTTTTTATCACCGATCGATCGTCCATCATGAAACATGAAATTAATACCACCATACAATGGAATTAATAAGGATTCATGATAGGTATGCATATGGCATAGGTATGGGGCGTTCCAGGTCAGAAATTGACGGGGCCATGGTTACATTAATAATTTTTTTGTTTGAATATATTATAAAGCAATAAAGAAACGTAAATAAGTAAAGAAATGTCTAGCTACTGAAGTAAATATTAATAATACTTTTTACGAGAATAAAAATGCCTAATATCGTCGGAATAAATCAATTAAGGAGAGAATCTGGTTCAGCCGATTCAATAAATCGAATTTTTTTCGGACTTGCGGTTTTGCTTTAAACGCGTTTTTCTAAAAACCACGTTTTTCAAGTTGGCGGACATCGTAGCTCATCGAAGTTTCATCCGAGTTACTTAGTTCATAATTTAAATTAAAGAAAATTAATTTTATATGTGGATAAATTTGGACTTATGAAATATTATTATTATTGTTGTTGTTGTTGGTTGTTGTTGTTGTTATTATTAGTCCGCCATTTTTGCAATCAATAATTTTTGCTCACAAACCATCGTTTATACGCACTCTACATCTAACTACAAAGATACTTGATTAATTTTCCGTTTTGGATAATTTCCGGGGCATTGGGATCCCCGCCGATTTGGTCAGACCCTCCGATCGCGGCGGCCACATCTACAGATATACATATATATGTTCAAATGTAGGTACTTTTACATGAAGGAAAAAAATGTATCCTTAACCCTTTGAGACCTGAGTACTTTCAAGCTTATGTGGTCCGCAGACGCATAGAGCGGCGCATATATGCGTCCTTAGAGCTCAAAGGGTTAAAAAAACGCATTAAAAAAATATTTCGACTAGACCAGACTCTCCCTTAAATTGAAATAATGAACGAGTATACGCATTTTGAACAATCATCTTTTTAACAATTTTCTAGAATTAAATTTATATTGATGTTATAAAATACTGTTTATTCTTGAGAAAATTTCTTTAAAATTCCGCAAAATAACAATGAATTGAACAAAAACGTATTCCTTCGTGTTATTAGCCGACAATATGAAGATATAAATTTGAAAAGAATAGTAGCTTTGTCGAGCCGAACTAGAACACCCCATATATACATTAGTCTGATTCGTCCCATTTAATTATTATTACCTATACGAAACTTTCGTGAATCTCTCTGAGAGAATATGGATTCTCGGAAAGTTCTTGAGTAGATTCCGCCTACGTATGTGATGTGCCGATAATTCGTTTTGTTGTTTTGTAGTGTGTTAAATATTTCTATTTGTTTATATTCCCTTCGTCAGTTCTCGACTATGCCGATCTGTCAATTGATTTATAATACATATGCACTATATTAACTAACATGTATATACATATGGGGCATTCCACGACAAACGGACAAGTTTCAAAAGCTTTTTTTTATTTTCCCAATTTTTTTATATTTTCAAGTGCTCATCGAAAAACTCTTCGTAGTATATTTTGTGATTTTTTTCATTACTCGTTCAAAAGATATCGAATTTTCAAAAAATCGCTCCTTTTCGACTTTTTTTGCTGACAACTTTTAATAGTAGGCCAACTTAAATCTTTTTTTTGACAGTTTTCGTTTTTGAATGAACTTAAAAAAAATATACGAACATTATTTGACGTGTTTTTGAATGTCATTTTAAAGTCTTAAAGTTTTAATCTTTTTTTTTTAAAGTGGGTACATATTTTGATTTTTTTGATAATTTGTCATTTTAAACTTCTATTAATTTAACATTTTTTAAGCCTGGGTGGAGCGTGGGCTGCCCATAATTACTATTTTTTTTCGATTTTTGAAAATGGGGAAAAAAAATTTTCTGTTAATAACTATTAAAGCTATTTTTTATAATTATATAATCTTTTTTCAAGTATTGTGAATAAATTTATATTTTTTTTTGTTGTTAACAGTCATCTAAAATTAATAATAAGTCATTATAAGTAGGTTTATAAATAACAGTAAGAAAAGTTTTTTTTATTTGGGTATTCTTTTAAAAAGGTTACGTATACGGTCATTATTTCAATTGTTGTTGTTGTTAAATTGATAGAAGTTTAAAATAACAAATTTTCAAAAAAATCAAAATATGCACTCACGTTTAAAAACAAAATTTCAAGTTTAAAACTTAAAAATTCTTCTTGATTTTTTTACAGTTCATAGAAAAGCGAAAAACTAAAAAAAAACATTCAATTTGGCCTGCTATTAAATAAGTTATAAGCAAAAAAGCCGAATAAAGAGCGATTTTTTGTAAATTCGTTATGTTTTGAACGTATAATCAAAAACATTTCAAAATTGACTACGAAAAGTTTGTCGATGGGCACTAAAAAATATTAACAAAATTGATAAAATAAAAAACAAAGTTTTTGAACCTTGTCCATTTTTCGTGGAATGCCCCATATATATATGTATATATATGTGGGTGTGTGCGCGCGCGCGTGGGGAGGGGGGTGGGGGGCGTGTGCGCGTGCGTGTGCGCGTGTCTTTGTGTGTATGTGTGTGTGTATGTGTATAAATCGATGCAATATTCATAATTTTTCGAAATTTAGTGATTCGAGTTATTCTGTTTTGCTTCAATAGTTTTTGTTTTTCATCACATTATCAAATAAATTATGAATATTCGTAATCGATCGTTCATTCCTACTGTACACACGTCACCTATTTAAGTCGATTGTATCAATTCCTGCAGCGTACGCACCGTTAGCTTCTTCAATTTATTTTTCTCTAATTTTATTTATTATTTATCAAATGATTAATCATCAAGAGATGGTCTGCTACCGTCCCTCGTCTGTTTTAACGACCGATTACATGGGACGGCATTAGTCTTATCTGATTTCTCTCTCTCTCTCTCGCTCTCTCTCTCTCCCTCTCTCACTCTCTCTCTCTCTTTCTGTCTCTCCCTCTCTCTCACTCTCTCTATCTCTCTCTCTCCCTCTCTCTCTCTTCCCCTCTTGCCGTGACCCCTCGTTCTTCAAAAATAAAACATATTTTTGTATTCCAGTTGAGAATTTGAACACAGTCAATTGACCTAAAATTCATCATTTTTTTTTCTCTTTAAACTAAATAACTTTGTTCTTTAATAAATGCCTAGAGCAAACGTAGACAAGAAAAATAAATCATAATCGATCATTCGATACGACTTGTCTAATCGAATCAAATAATAATGATATTACTTTTGACCGTGACCTTCGATGAGGACGAATTCTTTCGTACCCCATGTGTATATGTTCTCACGCAATGCAGTTTTTTGTTTGTTTATATTGATATTTAAAATAAAAATAAAAAAATCGTTATCTATTAAAATTAACGTTATCATACGATCCGAGTGTCATTGAAAGCCGATGACTGAAAGCTCTTTTTATACTTCGACGCATTGTTGATTCTTTTAATAATAATAATAATAATAATAATAATAATAATAAGAGTAATAAATAATAGTAACGAGTATTACGCGTGAGCTTTTTCTTTAACGGAGTATGGGAGCTTATCCATTAGACGTTATGTTTGCATTTTTGTTTACTTTTTGTTTTTGTATGTTTGTTTGTTGTTGTCGTTTTTTTTGTTCTTTTTGTTTTTTTTTTCATAATTTCATTAGTTCTTTACGCTATTCTCACTGGAAAAGTGTGTAGGCGCTTTTGATGGCCCACTTACCCGTATACCACCTATATCATCGATATAGCGTACGCAATTAGGTATATTATTTATTACAGTATTATAAATAATTATGTATACACGTATACACGCAATTTGTCGTAATAAGCGCATGTACACTTATACGTACACGTGCAAACATAGAAAAATGAATTTATATATTGTATACATACAGATTCTTATCGTTTATCGTAAATAAACAAATAAATAAATAAGTAAATAAATAAATTCGTCAAATAAATAATATATATTTTTTATTTATTTATTTACTTATTTATTTATTTATCAAGTTATTTTGAAACATTATTCATTTGTAAAGGTATATATATATATTTTAATTAATCGATTTTCTTTCTGTTTTGTTTTGTTTATTTTGTTGTTGTTCTTATTTGCATCCATTTTGTTAATGTTAAATTCGAATGCCCGGTCGTCGAGCATTGTCTCACGCGACTAAAGTTAATTAGCGGTTCCCTACGTCATTCGTATTATTATTATTATTATTATTATTATTATTATTATTGTTTTACATTACAATCCGCGAGAGTGCTTTTTTCGATGGGTAATGATGAAAAACATCGTCGACGACGATATTTCGCGATTAATGAACGTGAAAATTGCTGTGTAAGTATGGGCTAGTCTAATTATCGAGTTCTCGTCGTATCAGAACGTTTCTGAGGCGATATAAAGAATTTATTATCAGCCTTATGATTTTTCGAACGAGAATCAATGGCGTATTTGGAAAGTTTCATTGGTCGCGATGCGTTGGCGCGCGTTAGTTGTCTCTTTTTATTTAACTATTTATCCGACACGCTTCGACATTATCATTATTATAGAATTTATTTTCTTTCGCTTGTGCAAATTTTTGCGATTTTCTGTTTCTTTTTCTTTTTCGACGCGGGTGGACGGCCGAGGGTTCGACGACCTCGAAGTATTATTATTAACACGGTCATTATGTATGCACGTACCTACATACTCAAACACGCGTGCGTACACTCGCGCGTATATACTTTTATATGTATAGGGCATTCTAGCCCGAATCGATCGATCTTTTCGATCCGGCATAAAGTTAAAAATTTCAATTCGAACGACGACCCTCGCTTCTATTTGTTGCGGATCTTTTGATACTGGTCGAAGAAATCGTACGGCGAATGATTTACGCGAGAGAAAAGATTTCGAAACGTCGCGACAAATCGCCTTTTTTTCTATTTTTTTTTTCAATCATGCCCAATTCTCCATTTTATTAAATTCCCCATTTTATTAAATGGGGAATTTATTAACTTTTTCATTTTTGTCACAAAATTGTTCTCAATTCTTTCATACGTTTTTAAAACGTCGTTTGCTTCTCGTGTAAGTAAATCTTGTTTTAAAACGAAATCGTTTGAATATCGGTTGGAAAAGAATGACGAAAAGAACTGCATACTATTTTCGATCCGCAACAATTGGTTGCATCAAAAATTCGGGACGAACTTTCAGTGGGCAAAGGTCAACACGCCCTTTCCATTTGGACTGAAATTCTCCATATATTTATTTATATACACGTATAACCGTTGGCTCTTATTGCAGATGCGCATATGACACTTTCGCTCGCATTTTTCTCTCCTGACGCCCGCGTTTCTTCAAAACTCCTCATTATCGTATTTTCTTCGCCCGACTTTCTCTCTATTCAAGGTTCGCAAACAAACAAAAAAAAGCATGTCTTTTTTTCTCGAAACGTCGAATAAATCTGCGTACAATTCAGATATACGATTTTTTCGTCTAAATTTCGTTAATTAACAAAAAAACAAAAAACGCAAATTATCAACAAATACAGAAATACGAAGCTCGCAATTCCGAAAAGTCGAGAGCCCTTGTTATTATTATTATTATTATTATTATTATTATTAAATTCTTTTCATTATATAATGCAAATTAAACGAGGCAGAAAAATAAATAAGAAATCAAAGTGGATAGATACTTACCTTACAAGTAACGAGAGTATACAGACATTTATAGATTTAATCCCGACACTTTCTAAAAGTACATTCTTGGACTTTGAAGAGAAAAAAAAGATCCTCGATCGTATCGATCGAAACGAAAAAAATGAGCGATCGTTGAATAATATCGATTTAATCGAGATAAATCCAAGTTTCTTTTTCAGAGTAACGAGGAAAAATATAACAACGAAGGGATTGGAATTACACGAGGAATTTTATCGTCAAACTACGGGAAAATAGTTTTTTGAGGTAATTTTTCGTGAGAAGTATTTCGCCAAAGACGATTGATATTTTTTCTATTCTTGTGGTTATGTCGAGTGCAAAATTGATTTCATGCAATAATCGAGGGACTAAATATGAAGGTTCTTTCTTTTTGCGCTGGTTAGACAAGACACGTATTACGAATATAAGGTCAATAAATAATCAAAGAAGCGTCGGGATCGAAGGTTGAGAAAAATTGTGCGTTTATTCAACGAGGACGTAGGACTAGTTTCTTATTTTTGTTTCCTTGCTGGTGTTAATTATTATTTTTTTCGTCTTTACGTTGTGGCAAATAACTTGTTGAAAAATTTCACGAAAAAATTTAATCGTGGCTCTCGACTTGACGTTATTTGGCTCGTGCGCATAATTTTCCCTTCTCTCTCATATACACACACACGCACGCACGCACACACGCAATACATATTCACGACGAGAGTCAATGTGGAAATAAAAATTAGTGTCAACGACTCGTGCAAGTTTTCTTTGTTTATGCCGGACATTTATTATTTTCTTACTCGTGCGTTTTCATTACCGTTCAATATCGTTCCACTATGATACACGTTTTCTTTTTTGTTTAAATCCCACTTACAACAAAGTAGCTTCAGCTTCATTTTTGACCAACGTCATATTCGTCGCGGCATGTTTCAGCAATTTTGTTTTTGTTTTCTTTGAAATAATTGTCGATAATTTTCATTCGTCCTATATTGTTGTTTCGGTGGTCGCGTTTTAATGTTGTTCGTTAATGTTCATGTCGTATCCCTGTCGCCCTCGACCGCATGTTTTTTTTTTGACTAATTTTCCGTTTTTCCGGGCGAAAAATCGCGAAAATATTTCGAGTTCTAACGTCAATTTTGTAACGTTTTGTTTGTTTGTTTGTTTGTTTCCTCGTCCCCTCTCTTTTGCATTTCGTTTGCTTCACTTTCAAATGGTGCGTCGTGTCGCGTTTACATTATTCATATCACAGATGGACAATCGAGCAACGAAATCAGACGAAACGAAATAAATTATAGACTATGAGATCGCACTAAATTTAGCACGTGAATGCAAAAAAAAAGCTTCTTCTACACTTTTTTTTCATTTTTTCGCATTCACGTGTTTTTTCTCGTTCCTCTCTTTTTTTTGTTTTAAATCTTCATTATCCGGATGGGACAGTGCACTAAAATGAAATAAAAATTCAAAACATAAAAATTGTTCTTATTGAGAATTGAGAATAATTTTAGCAATAGTTTGTTAAAAAATTGTTTTCCGATACGTTATAGAAAGAAATTAGAATTGTAGGCAACGTCATCTCGCTCGTTCAATGTTTTTCTATATTTTTGTGAAACGAGCTGTGTTTTGTTTACGTTTGTCTTTTTACATAAAAAAGAAAAATATGCGGAAATATCGCGAGTTTCAGCCGCAACTTTCCAGTTAAAGAGTCGCAATAAATAGTGGCGCATATTCCGTCGGAAAAATCAAGAAATACGAACATTAAGTGATCGGACAACACGACTCGCTTGCGAAAAATTACGTTTTGAACTCTTCGAATTCAAAAATTTGTTCACAATTTGATAAAAATGTTTTATTTCTCGATTCATAATTCTTCCATGATCTTGAATAAAATAGGTCGAATAGGGAAATTTGATTAAGATTTTTCGTATCGTCGCAAAAGACAAAAATTAAAAAAAACTCAAAATCCTATCGAATCGAAGAAAAATTTGGTTTTGTGCATGAAAATCCTGGTGGCTCTCGTTCATTCTCGATCGGCCAAACTATACGTAATATAAGATCCACGTTTCTCTCTTTTATCCATCGGGGATACAAAAATCTCGACATTTTTCGTTTATTTTTGTATCAATGAACCGCGTACGTTATTATTAAGTCTATCTATATCTACAGTGGCAATAGTCAAACATGTTGACCGACTGTCACGAGTTGTCTTTGGCGTATGTTGCGTTTTTCTTCTCAATCCCTCTCTCCGTACAATTCTCGCATTCTCTTTTTCTTTTTTCATCTTTTGTTTTCGTTTATGCATCCCGATTCCCCAATTCTCAGTTTCGAGTTCGTCCCTCGTTTATTATTACGATCCAATAAAACCTCAAAAATAGGCGGTCGAGTTCGCGCCCGCCAATTTCACAGCGTTCTCGGTCAAATTCTTCGTCGAGACTCTTAGGCCTTATTTAAATTCTTTTTATATTTTTCTTCGTTTTTTTTCTTCATTATTTCTCGTAGCACGTGGCGTTCAATGGCATCGAATTCCTCGAACGTCTATCGGTTATACAAATTGCGATTGCACAAAATTGCACGCGAGCGTTAGGAATACTTTTCTCTTTTTTTCTAATTTGATTTCATGATTTTTATTTCCTTGTTTTCATTTTCGAAATTCCTATTGAACGAAACATTCACCGGTATTATTTTATTATACATCCAGTAACCAACGAAGTAAAAGCAACCGGTACAAAAAATCCGTCTCGAATGCAATGAACCGTGAAGAATATCAAAAAATAAATAACTAACTTTTAGATTCTCGAGACACTTGCTTCGATCGTGTCTTCCGCTCTCGTTAACTCCCCCCTCCCCCTCTCACTCTCTCTCTCTTTCTATCTCTCTTTCGGTGAATTTGCAATAACGCCAGAATACACACGATTGGCCAGGATCGTCGATGCACGTTCGTTTCCAAAACAAATACGACGCTGTCTGGAAAAAAGAGCGTTCGAACGTATAATCGTTTGTTCTCGTTAAAAGCTTCGCGACGACGATATTTTTTTCGTTTTTTTTTTTCTTTTTTTTTTGCGTCGTTCTTGTCCCATGCACAGACGCGATCGTGAACAAAAAATCGGCTTCGAGGAACGAAAGAAAAAAACAATTTCAAAAACTCGTGTCTTCGCGCAACGATCGATCCACTTTTGTATCGGGTAAATTCGTCGAAACGATTCGCGATCGTCGTGCTACCTACGTAGATACATCGTACGATTACATTTCAACTCGTACGTACGACCTCCATTTTGTGCAACGCGATTTGTTCGTTTTGCAGCCAAACGACAGTCCCATGTGCAACGAAGCTTTCATCGGGGATGTCTCGTAACCTTACGGTTTATTCGTATTTAAGTTTGTTCTTTTTTTCTTTCTAGCTTTTTCTCTTCCTTGAGATAATTCGTTCTGTCGCGTATTACCGATTAAACGAGTCTACATAGATAATACAATACCTATGGGCATATTTTGCCGATCGTTGGCGCGCCACGTTAACGATCGTGCCAGCTCCATCTCGGGCCCAATAATAATTACGCCATTTTATCGATTCGCATTCATTCTCATATAGTTTCGTTTCGACGCTTTGGAAAACGCGTGATTCGTGTATGCGTGTGTTTTTGTTCCGTTTTTTTTCTGGCCCCTTACGGCTTCCGTCGCTTGTTCGGTCGCCGAGCGACGTTGCGTCTTAAGTTAGGTAGGTACATTATTTATTCATCGGGACAATTTAACGCAACCTCGAGATTAGTTAGCCCCTTCCCTTCCCCTTCAGAATTATTCGCAATTCGGCCATTCGGTCTTAATCGTCATCGCCATATTTGTACTCCGCCTTGCAAGATCCTGCACGAGTGGCGGAGTATTACTATCGATTCTCGAACGGCGCGCGACATTGGAATCGCGAGCCTCGGTAGGTTCCTCGTGAGCGCCATCGTCCACCATTTTGTGTCGTACTCCCGATCAGCGACATTTTGTCATCGTTCCGAAAGATCGAGATTCAACGCTCGTGTTTCGAAACGAAAAATAAACGAATAAGTAACGAAAATTCATTTGTTTTTTCAATACCTAGAATCTTTCTCGTACACGATCACGCATTACGTGGTCGATCTCTTGGATTTAGTTTTTCCCGCTGAGCTCGCGTGCTTCGACTGTTCCACTTGTTGTTGTTGTTGTTGTTGTTGTTGTTGTTGTTGTTGTTGTTGTTGTTGTAGCTGTTGCTGCTGTTCACCGTTCGTCGGGCTCGGTGGATCGCTGCTCAATCTCGCGACCTTACGATATAGCTCACTATTAACGAAACGTGGATACGAATCTCGATGCATCAGCGTGTAGATCTGCAATTGCGCCTCGTCGAACGTATGGGGCGTTGGCTCGACCATGTTTCTGTTGACGATTTCGCGTACCCGCGAATCCAGCGACACCTGGTGGAGAAAGAAATATACTTGTAAGGTAATCGAGGACATTTGGGCTTTTTCTTTTACTTCGCTAATCCCTCTTTTTTCTCGCCGAATGAAGAAGCTCGCTACCCGTTGCAGCGCCCATTTACCAACTGAAATACGTTTACATTTTCTTGAGGTTATGTTCGTTCGCCCTGTCGCGTACGACACGCTTTCCTCGCTCGTCGGTCCAAAAATATCTTTCGTTTTTTTTCCATTTTCTCATCGATCCTAGCCTCAACAGTTTATTGTATCCAAGCTTATTATTTAATTGAAATATAGTTTAGTGTTGCAAGGGAGGGTTTAGGTGGAGTGCTGAGCAGGTAAACAAGTAAGAGGCGATTTTTTTTAAATCGAATAAAATATTATTGACCACGTTATCGTTATAAAACGGTTCTTTTCCTATTTTTGATTTTCAAACTAACGTTTCATAAAATAGCTAACATTGACATTCGTTGCAATGTCAGTACGAAGCCTAGTCCGATTGAATAAAAATGCAAAAGGAAATTTGTGCATGGTGAATATGAATTTAATTGATTCGTTTTGAAAAATTGTTTGTAAGTCAAAATAAATTTTGGGTCCAATAAACTTAGGTCTTTACGAAGATCTTACCGGTAATAATTTGTTCAAACGCTATATAAGAGGACAATGCGCGAGATAACAACGAGCATTTGCGTAACACAATTTTCAAAATTTATCTCAAGTAAATAAATAATGGTAAAAACTTTGTCGAATTTGCCGCTCGCGCCTTCGCCTAAGTTCTCACAATAGCATTGGTCAAAATAATGCAAGCTATGGAGATCTCCACTGGCGTATCGGTGGGCGCCATCGGAGAACGAGAGCAGGCGATTGGTTCGATTGAAATGTACGAAGAATATGATGACCGAGTTCTAAACAAATACCCAAGAGCAAGGCCAATTTTTTTGTAGATTCTTTGGACCTTTGGGAACATGCCCTTCAGATATCAAAAAATTTAGATACGTTTTTAGCAATCAGAGATTGTTGAAAAAAACATTACGGTTTATTTAATTTTAATTTTTTTTTTGGTTATGGGGTTTATCGAAAAATGCTTCCCATGAAAGTTGTACGCCCTGTGAGTTTCTCTACAAAAAGAGCCTTCCTATTCCAAAATCACGTGGAAATAATTGTTAAGTAATTTTTACTGTGAAATCACAATAACTGATTGTGAAACAACAAATTCTTCAGGTTTTTACAAAATAAATTATACATTTTAATGGAAATTGGTACAAATTTACTGTTGCGTGACAGAAATTAAAAATATTTTCAAGAATTTTTACTGAAATTAACAGTAAATTTTCGTGAAACGTAAATATTACTGCAGTAAGTTGAAAAAAGGGCTGATACGAATGAAAGTGTACGGTGCATATTGAGAAATTTGCGGGTTTGTCTTGAAAATTGAAAAAAGAAAGCCGATATTTTCCGTGCGTTCACCAAAATTTTGACGTTCTTCACAGTAAAATCAGTTAGGGCTAGGTCGCCTGGCCGTAATCCGTGAGCTCTGTGTATCGCGCGAAAAAATTATGCTACGCGCTACAATTTTGACATGCCTGAAAGTAAAATATTCGAAACTAGTGTGAATTTTTAACTGTTTGCACATTTATCACCAAGTTCAAGTTTTAATATAATTTTCACCGAGATTTCACCGTAAAAATTAATAAGAAATTTTCTCCATGCACGCGCCACGGTAAATTGCGATTGAAAAATAATTCATTTGTTTTGTGTAAAACATCTGCTATCGGTTATTTATCATCTAGGAAAAACTATCCCCAACCAACGCACGAAAAATTGATCGATCTAAGTTATAGGTATAGTTTAGCAACAATCTCCGATCTGCGAAACAAAATTCAGGAGGTGTTTTTCAACATGTACATTCAGGATTGAATTTAAAAAAACAATTTTGTGAAAAAAATTCCATTTTTCGTGGATATAAATTTGTATCTTATAAACAAATAGAAATGCCGCCTTAAATTACGAAGCTAATTGAAATATACTTTGAAATTATGATGCAATCAACGGTGCAAGACACATTGTATGAAAAAAAAGAAGGTCTCAATATTTTCGTTACAAGTTACAAGCCGAAACATCAATATTGATACTGACATTTCGGATTTATTATTATTGTAATGATAATTTTGGCAAAATTGAAGTTGCAAAAATCTTCTCAACATTTTTAGGTAATTATCTAATTCGATCGCCCGCTTGCGGGTTGACCGAGCAGCGTTGACCGCATGGCCGAGCGGCATGGTTAACAATTTCTACAACTCCCTCCCAAATTGTCGGATAGAGAGGTTTTTGCTTTTTGTTTATTAATTCCGCGCATTTTTTTCTCACGAACTTGCAAATGTTGTTGAAAATCAATTTTTTCTGGTTTCTGGCCCCAATTCCGAATGTTTTTTTTTTCTGAATTAAAAAATGATTGTGCCTGTAAATGAATTCACGATAAACGAGTAAGGGTATAATAAATAAATTTTATATTCCTAAAATTCTATGTAATAATTACGGTTTTTTAGTTTTGTTTTTCTCGACAGGCTCATGACCTTCATTACCACTTGCATCATTCGGAACTCCGGTTTGCAATATTAACTTGCAATATCAGTTGCATTATTCTTACCTTCGTCGGAAAATCTTAAAAAAATTTCGTCGATTTCTTCGTCGCGTGAAACTATTTTGGGTTCAAGAATATTTGTACAGTTTCATCGCACGAACAAGATATAATTTCTAATAAATTGGTCAGAATTGGGTCTTCGAGCTTGAAAAGTTCATTTAATTTGTTGTAGGAATGTTGTCCCCAACTGCTGAGGCACGTAACGAACATTCGCTTCGCACGTTTTAACAAGTTTGTGAGTTATGGCTGACTTCTAGAATCCGCTATTCGATGCAAGAAATACCCAATTCCGCCCAATTTATTAAAAATTAGATATACCTTATTCGTGAGATAAAAGTCGTTGCACATCTTATTGCGCGTGTCGGAAATAAAGGTTAAAATAAACAATATCGCGAAACAAATACATTCCCGAACCCAAAATAGTTTCGAGCGATGAAGAAATCGACGGTGAATTTTTAAGATTTTCCAATCAAGTTGAAAATATGCAACTGACATTACGTTTTCACAAACCCGAGTCCCGAATGATGCAAGTGACGATGATCACGTCCATGATCCTGTCGAAAAAAAACTAAAAAATCGTCATTATTACTAGAATTGTAGGAATAATGTATGTAATATAATTATTGTAATAAACAAAATTTCTGACAAGATCAAATTTATTTATATTGTCTACCCTTATTCATTTACCTAATGTCAATTTATTTACAGGCACAACCACATTTAAATTCAGAGAAAACAATAGTTATTTGAGCAACGACCAAATAAAAATTGCAGAATAATAATAACAACAACAGTAACAACTCTCTGCGACAATTTAGAAAGGAGTTATCGAGATTGTTGATGCCGCTTGGCCACGCGCTCGACCCTACTCACTGACTCGCGAGCGGGTGATCGAATTAGATAATTACCTACTTATCCGCAATGAGATGAACACTCCGAAAGTTTTGTATCATATTTAATCGTATACCCAAAAAAGTTGAGAAGACTCTGCAACTTGAATTTTGGGAAAATTTTCATTACAACAATAATAAATCGAAAATAACGATATCAATATCGATATCTCGGCTTGTTGTGATGACGTAATAAAGCACGGAGAGAATTTTTTATTAATTTTTACGGTGAAATCTCGGTGAAAATTAAATTAAAACCTTAATCTGGTGATAAATGTGCAAACAGTTAAAAATTGACACTAGTTTCAAATATTTTACTTTCAGGCATGTCAAAATTTTAGCATGTTGCTTAATTTTCACGCGCGCTACACAGAGCTCACGGATTACGGCTAGGCGAGCTAGCCCTAACTGATTTTACTGCGAAGAACGTAAAAATTCTGGTGAATGGACGGAAAATTTCGGCTTCCTTTTTTCAATTTTTGAGACAAACACGCAAATTTCTCAATGTGCACCGTACACTTTTATTTGTATCAGACGTTTTTTTAATTTACTGCAGTAATGTTTACGTTTCACGAAAATTTACTGTTAATTTCAGTAAAAATTCTTGAAAATATTTTAAATTTCTGCCACGCAACAGTAAATTTTTACTCATTTCTATTAAAATGTATAATTTATTTCCTAAACATCTGAAGAATTGCACATTTGTCAGTCAATTATTGTGATTTCACGGTAAAAATTACTTAAAAATTCTTTCCGTGAGATATTGAAACATTCTTTTTTTCATATTATGTCTTGCACAAACGCATCAAAATCCGAAAGAATTTAAGGCGGTACGGAAAAATGGAGTTTTTTCACAAAATTAAGTTTTTAAGTTAAATCCTGAATATACATGTTGAAAAACACCTGCTGAATTTTGCTTTCTCACGCAAACCTTATGTATCAGCTGGAATTTTAAAACTCCGAATTTTCGCAGATTAGATAGGGTAGAGCGGGGATAGTTGAGCAGTTTCTGGCTTAATCGATCATATCTCTTAAAAAATACATCCGATTTTCTTGATTCTTGCACCGTTAGATCCGCAAATTCTCTAGCTCAAAACGCCTTCAGAAACATTATCCAATTCAAGTCTGATTTAGAAGATATTATCGTAAATGTGAGAGAGTGTAGAGCTGCTCAACGTGCCCCATAGGTGGGGTAAGTTGAGCAAGGGTATGAGGTCAGTTGAGCAAGGTAAGAATTCCATCAACAAATCAGACACATGCAAGACCATTTGATGCAATGCAGTAACAAACCGATAGCTACATTAATTAGCTACATTTTGAACCATGAACATTAACTGCAACAAACTGTGAAATGTTTTTTCTTAAATAAACAAGGAGGACCGGCGATAGCGTGATGTATTCGCCTCCGCCATGTTATGCGTGCCAGCCGATGAGGACAGTTGCGCATCGTTTAACTAGCCCCATCGAAAACTGCTCAACTAGCCCCTTCTCAGATTTTTTAACAAATGTTAATTTATAATGAAATCCGTACCACGTGCGTTAAAATAATTATTGCAGATTGATAGCCACTTAAATGTACTACATAATAGTACTCGTCTCGTTGCTGCCCTGGTTTTTCACACAATGCTAGAAGAAAAATACTTAATCACGTATTTTTTACTTTTGTGCGCAATAATAATAAAACGTCCCGTGTCATCGTCTCGTGCGCCGCGTGGCTACCGGCAATGATTTGTTGTATTCCCCTCTCACATACCTCTCTTTCGTCCATTTGATGCACCAGCGTGCGATGCTTAGTTTTCGAGATATTACGATTGCTCAACTTACCCACTTGCTCAACTATCCCCGCTCTACCCTATTATTGCTGAACTATATAACATAGGTCGATTAACTTTGTCGCGTATCTCTTAGAGATAGTTTTTCCTAGATGATATACGAGTATTAGAACGGGGTGTTGATAAATATAATCGATAGCAGATGATGTTCTAAACAAAATGAATGAATCATTTTTCGAGAAAACCCATAACAAAAAAAAATACAAATTAAAAAAATCTTTCTTTTTTCAACAACCTCTAGTTGCTAAAAAAACGTATGCAAATTTTCCAAAATTTTAAGTCCATGTTCCTGGAGGCCCAAAGAATGTACAAACAAAATTTTCCTTGCACTTATGTATTTATTTAGAACTCGTGTCTATTCAGACTGGACTAGATGCAGTTGGACCGAAGAAGCACGCAGTGTCGAGTGCGATCAAGGAAGCGCCAACTAATTTAAAAGCAACCTCGTCTGGCAAAAGTAATTAACGGAAGCTACCATCCAAAGAGGCTTGATTATGCGATGTAAGAGTTAATTTAAAAATCTTAAAGTTTTTTGCTCGAACCCAAACCCAAACCTCCATATTCAATATTCGACGTTTTCCTTTTTAGAGCAATTCCCTCCCCACCCCCCACCCCTTCTCGTATAAGGGATATTTTTGAAAATAGTAAAAATATATACGATATGCTGATTGTCCAAGAAAAATAATCATAAAAACAAATTTTGCAAATTATTCTTTTACCAGAGCCTTCTTCGTCAAGTCCATTAATACTTTTAACGTTCGAGTAATTGTTTTATACAACTTACATTTATTATATTTTAAAATAAAAAAAAACGCAACTGGTATCCAGAATGTGTCATCTGAAATATTTCTTTTTTTTTGTTATTGCGAATATCGATAACGAATTAATTTTTAAAAAACTCGAAAAAATCCTAATATCGAAATGTCAACTAGTTGTCACTCCCTAAAAAAGCTTCCCCTATTTTAAATATGGTTCACGATTATTCCAACCTATCTCAAATTCAAAAAGATGCGATCATATTTTTTTTCGCCAATACCTACGTGTCAATATTTATTCCCAAAAAACGAGCGACGAAACTTTGAAAAGTCCAACTATCATCGTTAATCCCACCTGACATGTATTAAATTAATTGTACACGATTTCAACTTATTCCGAGTAAATTTTCGGATCATCGCCGTTTACAAATGCAACGAGCATTATCCAGAATTGCAAAACAGAGGTGAAGAAAGAAAATGAGAGAAAGAGACAGAGAAAGAGAGAGAGAGAGAGAAAGTAGTAAAAGGAGGCACTACAGTTGCCACGGTGTGCAATGAAAGCGTGAATACCAAATGTGGAATGAAAAGAGAAGGAGAGAAAGATGGCGGAAGGACAGCCGGGAACGAGACAACTTGAAATAGATACATAAATACAGACAGTATATACGTATATCGCGAGATCGGACATCGAGGTATTGGAATATCGACGGACGGGGTTGTACGCGAGGGTGGTGAGAAAAAAAAAACTTTGCTCTTTCCGTCCGTGCGCGCGCCCTACTTCGGGAAAGAGATTGGTCGACGAGTGCCTCGAAGCTACGTATCTCGCTCGGTGTTTCTCCGTGGCTTTTCCCCACTGTTCCTACCAATATACGGACTTACATACACACACATACACATCTATACAAATATATATATATATTTGTATGTAGTAAAGTATATCGACGACAAGGGACGCGGTCGCGAGATCACCTATACATTTATAAAGCTACCTACCTACCGGCTGAGGGTATGTAGCGAGAGGGTTCTTTCCAGGCCACCGGACGATTTTTACTCGCGCGTCCTCGATTACATCCACTATTTTCTCTCTTGGCATACCTTTCGTTAATGCACTTAGTTGACTTTCGTCGTTCCTCTTTTTTCTTTTTTTTTGTTTGTTGTTTTTCTTTTCATCGATCATTTCATAATTATCCGCGCACGATTCAAGGAAATTAGAGATACCGGAGGAAAGCCTGAACAAACTTCATATTTGTACGAGTTATCAACTTGTCGATCGAACGTGATGAGCGACGCATATTTGTTTGTTTGTTTTTTATTTTTAACCAAGGACGACTGACAAATTCGTCGATGTCATTGGTTCAGTCGGTTTCTGCGATCTAATATTTTTTGGAAGGAAAATTGCGGAATTATGGTAATTACTCGCTAGTTGAAAAAAAATAGTTTAAAACAAAAATTGGCTCGATTTTATTACGAGATGTTGAAATATTGTTCTCATTCTCGACGAGTAATATTTCCTAAATGAATTCTAACCAAGTACTTTCGCCTTAGTAACTTCATTAATTACAATTTTTTCGCTTTAAACAAATCGAGGAGTATTTATTGTGTTAATTTTTCAATGTTCGCACCCGAATACTAATTAACTATAAAAAGAGGTTAAGTGTGATAAAGATAGCCAGTGCTTAATCTCACTTAAAATTCTCATTTTCATCGGTGCATTGCTCCTCGATTGCTAAATGATCGATTACGAAGATGAAGCGAATGAAGAAGAAGATATTTGAATCGCTGGATCTCTTTTGTACTCACTTCTTTCGGGGAGAGTATCGATATGTAGTTCTCGTAGATGTAACGCGCCTTTTCCTCGATCCTCTCAGGATCATTTTCCCTCTTGAGCTGCTCGCAGGCCAACCAAAATGCGATGTTCTCAGCGCTCCATTCGCGCACGAGAAATTCACGAAAGAGCTTTCTACCGGCTGGCGATCTCATAAGTTGATCGAATGACGCGCCCCAGGCCCTGACCTCCTCGAGGCTGCAGCACTCTATAGCACCGTCGAGACCATCCAGACCGTCGAGGCCATTACCCGCATTACTGGCCAACCGGTCACTGGCTAGACCTCCCCCGGCACCGAGGTCGCCACCTCTTCGACTTCCCTGGTCGCTTCCTCCGCCCGTTCCAGTCCCGTTTCCGGTCCCGACCGCTGCCAAACTGTGAAAACGAACGAGCCCCCTTTCAATCGAGAACGAACCGTCGATTTTACTTAGCTACCTCCTCCTTACTTCTCCTCTTTTCGTATCATTATAATTAAGAAATTAAGATTCTTTGATACTATGCGAAATATTAATCGATACGAAAATAATAAAAATTTTCGGCTTATTATCGATTTATTAAATAGGTAATAATTGTTCGTACGTGATTACTTGATTATTTCAATTATTCAATTCAAAACAATTATTATTATTAGCCGGTGCGATCTTTGAGCATTAATTTGCATGTGTAAATTTAATTCACCCATAAGGAGATACAATCTTGCATTCGAGTCGGTTATCTCGTACGCCATCGAGGAGCGTAGGAAGGGAGAGTGAATTCTTTGGTGTCTTTTACAGTTCGGGTTTCTCAACGATACCGTCCATAGCATAGGTGAAGTGCTAAAGGCAGATGGATAGTAAGAAAGCGAGTGCTAATACACGTATATATGTACAGGGTGAATTTGGTAAGGTGTACCAGGCTTTATTCTAAGGTAGATGGGATAATTACAAACAAAAGTTGCAAATATACATTAGGGATATTTGTAATAGTTTACGAAATATAAATGTTTAAAATTGATCCAATCAGAGCGCGTGGAGAAGCGTTGGAGCCGCCCACTCCCCGCCCTAGCAGCCAATGTCCGAGAAATAAAAGTAACTGCGTGATAATATAATAAATAAAATTGTCTACTCTAAAGTTTGCAAGCCCAAATATAACGTCCTATACTGTGCTATCTCTACGGCTAGGGCGGGGGTAGGCGGGTCCAACGCTTTTCGGCGCGCTCTGATTGGACCAACTTTAAAAATTGATATCTAGTAAACTATGAAAAATATCCCCAATGTATACTTGCAACTTTTGATTGTAATGATTTCATCTATCTTAGAATAAAGCCTGTTACACCTTATGAAATTCGCCCTGTATATATTATATATAACAATTCGGAAATAAAAGAGAAATGTGTGGGCGTTGAAAAGAGTGCCAAGAGGGTGCAAAACAATTAAGGGTAAAAGGATAATAATGGAACAATATTTTGAGAGTGCTGTCAGGGCGAGGTCGCCACATCCGTTGTTTACCACCAAGTTTTTTTTTGCGCGTCGTCACTTTCTCTCGGTTTTCTTTTTTTCGATAATAAATTTTCGAAAGAAAAAATGACGAGAACAGTCGAAACGCGAGTTTATGTGCGTAACCCTATTCTCGTGAAGGCATACCTACACGCCAATGGAAACGAATTGGATTGTTTATAGAGCGGGGAAAGAACGGGAGTGAGAGAGAGAGAGGCGTCCGAGATAATAAACAAGCATGCGAGTATTCCTAGTCGGTGGTATAAAGCTCTCATGCGCGCGAGAGAATGAGAGAGAGAAACAGAGAGGAAAAGAAGAAAAAAAATCTCTCTGCAGCGTTGGTGCCGCTTGCTCACCATTTATTCCTGCTTTTGCGGCGTGAAACAAGGAAAAGAGAATAACGTTTGAACATATGCGTATAACATTTTCATATATGGATATTATATTGTGTGTACGTTCTATAGCGATAATATACATATAGGACATCACAATTTCGTTCTTATATTCTTCGATACGTCGCAGTTTTTATATCGTCCTACCGGTACCATGTACCGAAATTATGGTATACACGCACGTAGCTGTACAATATACCGGGTGTCCTACCGTTTCAATTTATTAGTTGACATTGGGGGGGGGGGGATAATACAAGGTCGTATGAAGAATTCTTTGTCGCAAAATGGTTTTTCCTAGTTTCGAGAGGTTGATACGACGAGAGAGTTAAATATATAGGATACATAATTGTGAATTAAGGGGAGGGGGTTCTACTTTAGACTCCCTTGAGCAGAACCACAATTGGAACAAGGCAAAGCCATTTTTATGCAGAAACTGAAGGGTTGCAACAGGGAGTAGGAATGGCTGATAGCTATGATGAAAAGTTTATACTTTTTTTTTCTCAAATTTTCGTTTTTACGACTTTGTTTAATTCGTGGGAAAGATTGCAAGAAAAGTATACCTACGCTCGATTGAAACGAATGAAAATGTTTTATATTCGGAATCTAATTTCTCTTCTAGTGAGGTGATTTTTGTACGTCAAATTTGCTAAAAATATTACATTTTGCAATTTTTTTGGATTTCTACAGGTTTATACAGGCTAAAAGGAAAATATATGAAAATAAACATTACGAGCTATGCGGTTTTGGCCGAGGCTCGTTGCAAGGCTTTGATGCAAATACGCATATTAATATTTTTCGCCCTATGCTATTCTTCCTATTATCAAAAAATCAGCGAGAAACAGCGTTATTTAGGTCTTGCAAAGCAGAAACGAGCTTGCCCTTAAAAATTGTACGGGTTAACGAGCGTAGGTCTCGGCAAGAAATCAAATTCCGATCGACAATTTGTATTTAAACAGAAAACGTGTATAATAAAAATGTTGTCACGATGACCAAACCACGATTATCGAAATTCTCTTTGAGTTTATCGGAGTACCGAGGAAAAATACGTGCTATCCATTATTTTCTACTCGGTTCTATTATTATTATTACCATTATTATCATTATTGATATTATTATCGTTGTAATTTTTATTTTTTTAAGCGCTCAAACAAAAGACAAAGAATCAATTTGCAGAATATCATCCGCACGAAAACTCGGGATTCGTTAGGAATAACAGAAATTTTTCTTCGTGGTAAATGTTGCGTGGAAAATTATGGGGAAAATAGCTACCTACACGGAAAGAATTTTTTAATAATTTTCACTGGGAAATCACAGTAAGTGAGTGACAAATGTGCAATTCTTGACGTTTTTAGGAAATTAATTATGCATTTTAATGGAAATGAATAAAAATTTACTGTTGCATGACAAAAATTTAAAATATTTTCAAGAATTTTTACTGAAATTAACAGTAAATTTTCGTAAATATTACTACAATAAGTTGAAAAAAGGGCTGATACGAATGAAAATGTACGGTGCACATTGAGAAATTTGCGCGTTTGTCTTGAACATTGAAAAAAGAAAGCCTAAAGTTTCCGTGCGTTCACCAGAATTTTTACGTTCTTCACAGTAAAATCAATTAGGGCTAGGTCGCCTAGCCGTAATCCGTGAGCTCTGTGTAGCGCACGTTAAAATTATGCTACGTGCTAAAATTTTGACACGCCTAAAAGTAAAATATTTGAAACTAGTGTGAATTTTTAACTGTTTGCACATTTATCACCGGGTTCAATTTTTAATGTAATTTTTACCAAGATTTCACCGTAAAATAAGAAATTCTCTCCGGATACCTAGACAACTTATGTAATATATGTAATATGTGAATAGTGAATTTTAGGGCCCATGCACCCGTCCATCTTCTCGCTGCTAAATGGTTTACGTTGGCTTTGCTTGTCGTAACCCCTCTACGATTAAACGCATCGTATTACGTACGTCCCTTTAAAAATATTCCACGATTACCTCGTGTCGAAATAGTACCTTGCAATATTCATTTCGAGGGTAGTACACTCTGTAAACGAGCGGCGATAAGAGTCGCCCTGGCCTAGTCCCCTACAAAAATCCTATCGTCTGAATTAATCGAACGATACCTACAATTTTATCTGACGTAATCTTCGTACCTTGTTTCGTAGCGATTTGAAACTTTTCGTACGTATGTATGCGAGCTTTTTAAATTTATTTCGTCCGTTTAATAACCCTCGATCTAGAAGGTATAGCTACACGGAAAGAATTTTTAAGTAATTTTTACTGTGAAATCAATATGCAATTTTTCAGGCTTTTAGGAAATAAATTATACGTTTCAATGGAAATGAGTACAAATTTACTGTTGCGTGACAGAAATTTTAAATATTTTCAAGAATTTTTACTCAAATTAACAGTAAATTTTCGTGAAATGTAAACATTACTACAATAAATTAAAAAAACGTCTGATACAAATGAAAGTGTACGGTGCACATTGAGAAATTTGCGTGTTTGTCTTGAAAATTTAAAAAAGGAAGGCAAAATTTTCCTTTCGTTCACCATAATTTTTACGTTCTTCACAGTAAAATCAGTTAGGGCTAGGTCACCTGGCCATAACCCGTGAGCTCTGTGTAGTGTGCGTAAAAATGATGCTAGATACTTAAATTTGGACATGCCTAAAAGTGAAATATTTGAAACTATAGTGTAAATTTTTAACTGTTCGCACATTTGTCACCGGGTTAAAATTTTAATGTAATTTTTACCAAAATTTCACCGTAAAAATTAATAAGAAATTCTCTCCGTATACATTTCTGCAATCAAAATCGGCAATGGAAAGATTTTTAATTTTTCTACTTTGTCTTATATTATTATTCGTATGTTTTTGGATTCGACGAGATCCCAACGAAAACTATGAATACAAATGAATCCATGTAACCTCGGAGGGTGTAAAGATCCATTCGTTTTTAATAAATAGGTAGGTGTACCTATATAACGGATATTCATGAAAAAGGTGATTCGCCAACTACCCATTCTTCCATGACCTCATTTTCTCGAGTTATTTCCATTGATAAATAAAAATGGAACACCCGGTATACGTAGGTACTATAACGAGGGATGAACTTTGAAGCTACGAGTCTCGAGTATTTTGTGGTCGTAGAAGAGAGGGAATGACTTTAGTCGCATGTTATATATGTCGTCGTTGGCTTTTGGTCGTCACCGTTAAGAGGACGACGAAAGTACAAGTGCGTGCGTCTCTATGCTCTGTCGTCCGAAGAGCCATAGCTTCGGGAGCGAATTTGCCCTAGGCGTATCAACGTGCCTCGCCACCTTTTCTTCTCTCTCGAGCTCTTTCGGGTACGCTTCAATTTTCCTCGTCTATTTTACCATTGAGTGCCATTAAAAAAGAAAAAAAGGAAAACAATCGCGACAATCAGCAATGTTACATTTTTCAAATACACGATAATATTTGCTCAGTCGATATTTTCCAGTTGATGTAAAAGTTGATAATATGCAAGAATTTTCATCTTATTTTCGGTTTCAAATTTGTCCATCCTAGAAATGTAAAAGAGCAAAGTGGGCTTGAAACACGAATAACGAGTTACCGGTAAGTATAAATTACGAGGCAATAGCTTAAAATTATTAATCGATAATTGATATTTCAGGCGCAAGATGGATTCCGCGGAAACATTTATCGCCTCCGATACGCCTGTCGAAGCTAACGACATCTTGCGAATGATCTACCGCGTATCGTGCTCGTCTTATTGTTAGCGCTAAAATCTTATTTTGTGACCACGTGTGAATAATGTGGATCTAAACAACAACCTCAATGGTAATTTTTATTAATTTTTATGGTGAAATCTCGGTAAAAATTACATTAAAAACTTGAACCCGGTGATAAATGTGCAAACTGTTAAAAATTCACACTAGTTTCAAATATTTTACTTTCGGGCATGTCAAAATTTTAGCAAGTAGCATAATTTTTACGCGCGCTAAACAGAGCTCACGGATTATGGCCAGGCGACCTAGCCCTAACTGATTTTACTGTGAAGAACGCAAAAATTCTGGTGAACGCATGAAAAATTTCGGCTTCCTTTTTTCAATATTTGAGACAAACACGCAAATTTCTCAATGTGCACCGTACACTTTCATTTGTATCAGCCCTTTTTTCAACTTATTGTAGTAATGTTTACGTTTCACGAAAATTTACTCTTAATTTCAGTAAAAATTCTTGAAAACATTTAAAATTTCTGTCACGCAACAGTAAATTTTACTCATTTCCATTAAAATGTATAATTTATTTCCTAAAAACCTGAAGAATTGCACATTTGTCATTCAGTTACTGTGATTTAACAGTAAAAATTACTTAAAAATTCTTTCCGCGTATCAGTTATCGAAATGAAGAATAGGAAAATTATAGTTTTAAATAAAACGCCAATACCACGAGCAACTGCAGCAACAGCACCAGCAGAGGCAACAGTTGTCCTTCTTGGAACGACCGGCAAGACCCATCCCTTGTCTCTGTTGTAGCTGCTGTTCCTGTTGTAACGAAGGCTGCAACTGCTGCGAGGTTTGTTGTTGCGACGATTGTTGTTGCGTATTGCCGCTGTTATGTTGCTGCTGCTGCTGCTGCTGCTGCTGCTGCTGGGACGTTCCCGATGCCTGTGTCGTGCTTTGCCTCAAACGACAACCACCACCTTCGGTACTTTCGATCCCGTGACTAACGCCGATCCCCATTGCAGTTGCGCCGATTCCGGTCGACATCTGAAAAATCGTTTTCGCTTTTCTTCTTTTTCTCTTCGATCGACATCGCTCTGATTTTTTTTTATATCGATATTTTCATTATTTTTTATCCCGTTATATTTACATTAACGTATCGACGACGTCGTAAACGCGAATATGTTCTCTCGAGGTTGAGCGAAATTTCCTGACGAATTATCAGATATTTCCTCGCTCGAGGCAAAGTAGCTTCGATTCGAAAACACGACCCGCATTTTTTTCGACATTGAGACACCCATGGAGTTAAAATCTGACGAGAACATCGACAGAATTATCGCAACAATTTTTCGCATGGTTCTCTAGATAATCCCTCAGCGCCGATGAAAATACGGATCGCGTGTTCGAATCCCTCGTCACACGTAACACTTTGTCTTAAATAATCATCCTTGGATCCAAACCGAGCGTTGCTTTCTCCCTTGTTAAACGAGTTTTTGCCAGCTAACGAAATTGAGCGATTCGATTACATTCGATTTCTCGACAAAACAAATAACATAAATAACGCGCGAGTCAAATGATTTATCGAAACCCAATTATAATGCCGCGAGGTTACTCGCGAATCTTATCGCAAGGATTACGAGAGCGAGGTTCGGAAAGCCCAAAGCCATAAATAATTGCTCCTATTCCAACCAAGAGCGGCCGGTAACGCGATCAAGTCCATATCTCCTATGTAGGAGAAAAACTATACACCCTACCGACATTTGCCATTAGGATTGTTGGTTTTACGAACGTTACTCGACGTTGAGACGTTCAATTGTTCTCATTTTTATTGGGACATGCGTGCATCGATTCGATTAAGTAACGAGCTAAAAAAAACGATGGAAAACCCGAGACGCGATGACAGAAATAAATAACGAACGTCCAGGCAATTGGACCAAATAAATCCCTCGTATGAAAAAAAACCGATGCGAATCACTCGTAAACAAACAAAATAGGTTCCTGCTTCCGTTGTCCACTATAATCCTGTACCTAACCGTTGTGTCCGTTTCGTCAAAGGCAAAAGCTCGAAAGTTTTCCAGGAGGGAGAGGATAATCAAAGAGGATGGCTTTTCTCACCTCTATCATGATCCATGCGATTGAAAGCGAGTCTTAGCTCGCTTTACGCTTCGTCGTAAAGAAAATACGGGGGGTGTGGAGGTACGGGTCAGGGGGTGATAGACGACGACGACGACGGCGAAGAATTTGCAGGTGGTGCAGGTGGGAAATGGTGAGAGACCGATCGCGTTCCTTAGCCTGGTCCTCCGGGGCCATCTCGCCGGGCCTCGCCCGAACCCCTCATGCTCTCTGCACCCCCTCAGGTTACTCACACGTTGTACAACGCACGACCACCACCGAGCGCCGCGACCAAGCAGCACGAGACTACCCCTGCGTACCTCTGGTACACGACCACCGCGAACCTCTCGCGCACCAACACTCCCACCCGCTCTACACTTTGCCACGTAGATCGTTCCACGTACACGTATACGTATTCAACCGCCCTCTCTCTCTCTCTCTCTGTCTCTCTCTCGGGCTTGCGAGAGGGTGCTACTCTTTCTTCGGTTTTCGCTCCCTCCGCACTACTACTACTACTATTACTACTACTACTACTACTACTACTACAACCCTCGAGTATCCGTTAAACGTCCGGACTTGCGCATGCTTCTTTCATTTCCCGCCTTGCTCCGTGCTGCTTGTATCCCATTTTTATACACCTTGCGACCCCCACATACATACACACACGAACGCGTAAGGTCGCCTCCTTTCTTCCACCTACGATGATGAGAGGCCCTCTATCACCCAAACGGGGATTAAACGCAGATCCCGTACAACACGAACGTGCAAAATGCACAGCCACTGACGCGAACCGCACTAACACGCGACCCGCACACTCTGTCACTCATAGGTCGAAACAGGTCCCCTTCCCGGATATGGAACGAGGACACCTCGTATCTCGGCCGCCCGAATCTCGCGGTCCCTTCGAAAGGAAAACTTTCGTCGAAAGTTAAATGCACGGGCCACGTGAGCTCCTATTGGATCCGGGATAGTTCCCTATCCTACTCAGCGATTATCCAGCTTTCGGTTCCTTTCGATCGTTGACACAAAAACAAAAACAGCCCAGGTCGTCGCGTTCTACCCTGACGCTCCTATCCGCTCCTTAGGCGTAAGATCCAATACGTCGATCGGATTTGGCGTCCCCGAGATCTTTTCCACGCACCACGTTCCCTCGCGGCCCAACGATCCTGCCCATCTCGAATGTTCCGTAAACCGAGAACAAGGGTGTTTTCGCCATCAGGATCCCTGTTCGATCGGGACTATCCGGTGTTGTATCGCACCTTCTTGTTTCTACGCGACGTGTCATCAACGATGAAAACAACTTTTTCAGCACTTTACAATCCTCCTCACTCGTCCGAAAGCTCTCCATCTGCCGAACCGGGCTGCCCTGCTATCCCATTTTCCTTTTAAAACTCAAGACTCGCATTTCTCCCGTTACTCCTATATCCCTCTTATCACGGTCTCGATGATAAAACTCCGTGTCCTGACTGTCGCGAGACACCTCGCGCCAGTGTAAAAAGCGTCGTCTTTCGCGTATTTGCTTCTGTTAGTGGTGACTCCCTGTCGGACTTTTGCCCGTCATCGTTCTCGTCGTCGTCGTCGTCGTCGTCGTTGTCGTCGTCGTCGTCGTCGTCGTCGTTGTCGTCGTCGTTGTCGTCGTCGTTGACGCAACGAACACGTTTGACTCTTCTCAGCCCCACTGGTTGTAACAGCAGCAGCAGCAGCAGCAGCAGCAGCAGCAGCAGGCAGGCAGTAGTAACAGCAGCAGCAACAGTAGTAACAGCAACAGAAGAGAACAGCGTTAAGGGGGAAGTAAAAATAGAGTTTCGGTTGGGTGTTTGAAAGTGTATTCCTCGGTTGAAGGAAAACGACCGATGGAACATACACACGGAATCTACACACGCGCGGGCGCACACACACAGACACACGCACACACAAAAGAGACGAAAAGCGACGCTGGTGCTGCCTGGCTGGCTGCCTCGCCGCCGTTGATGGGCTTTCGAATGAGGGGGCGCGGTGATTCTCTCTATCTATCTATGTGTATACATATACATATATATATATATATACATATATATATACATATATACATATATATGTATATATTTATGTATATATGTATATATATATATTTCTCTCGCTCCCTCTGTTGATAGCGGTGGTGGCGATAGTGGAGGTGGTGGGAAAGCTTGCCGGAGTATACGGAGCTTTCGAGGCAAAACGAGTGTCGGGCCGTGCCGTATTGATTGGCGGGCGGCCGACCTCGCAAGCTGAAAGACGACGACTCTCCGTCGTTCGTTTTCAACGCCGAATCCGAAGGAAAACTTTCTCTAGATTATTATTATCATTGTGGCGTTGTTTTCTTTACAAAAATTATCGCGTTATCTTTTCGAGGGTTTCTTTTTTTTCGTTTGTTGATTTTTGTCACTATGACCGCGGTCTCTCGTACAAGGTTATCGCTTTTCTCTTTTAGACTCCTCTCAATAAATTCTCATCAGCGTTCGAACGATTTCCACGCTGGAGAACGATAGTTTTCCGTTGGATTATTCACCGTAACGCTCATATTTCGAGTTCGATCCGTCCTCTTTTGAATTCACTTTCGAGTATAATTTTAAGTGTGAATAGTGAAAAACGTGGTAAAAAGCATCGGAGGAGGGTCGTTCGAAACTCCGGTGTTATAGAACTGTGCACGAGGTCACGAACCCGAGATGAGAGCCTTAAGGGTTCGACCACCCTCGGCGCACTGGCAACCACCGAATCACTTGACTCCCTCTCCGACGCTGATGCTCCTCCTGCCGATGCGTGTTATCGACGCTTTTGGAACTACGTGTGTCTTTGGCTCCCTCTCTTTTCAGCCCCTTTAGGTTTAACAAATTTCATTTAACGATAAGAAAATATCGATCGTACTTTCTCGATCCTTGAATGCGAACGATCCTTCACAATCGAAAAAATCGATTCGCGCCAAACGCGATCTTTAATTCTAATAATGAATTTCGAGGAGAATGAATCGAGATTGAGATTTACAAGGAATGCTTTGGATTTATAAATAGATTGGAACGAAGCGCGAGCTGGTGCTACGGTTTGGATCTTCGTCCACTTGCGTAACTTGGTTCATTTTTTCTTCATCGTCGTTGAATGCACTTGATAATAGAAAATGTTGGGAGGGGCAATGAGGCGAATGAAGCGCTTTTTGAAATTAAAATCGAGCGAAAATTATTTCAAGAACTATGGCGACGATCGTACAATAAATCTTTTCAAGATTTTCATATCGTTCCTTCTTCTTCTTCGTCTTCTTTAGATCCGCTGGTACTTGGACAAGCGGTTATTTTTTGCCCCTTGGTCGTACGAACGAAGACATTTCGTTCTCGATACACTGGGACCTACGACGTTTCATAAGATGGAATAACGTCCTGCACTAAAATCTACGATAAAACATAAATTTATCCCGGCAAGGATTCGAATCCTGTATATAGGTACCTATCGCTTTTCGCCAGCCAAAATGCCAACGGTGACGACACACTGCTGGCATCTGACCCAAATCGATCGGTACCACGTTACGAAGAGGCAGCTTTCATCTCGCGATCCTGAAAGATTCTACTGTACTATCGGTTGCCCGAGGTCTCGAGATTTCCAGACTCTCGAAGGTTCTCTCGTACCCGAGAGCGTCGGTAAGGTAGAGATTTCTGAAAGCGATCATGGCTCGATTTAATCCCCGACCTACCTGCGTTCGGTCCATCATCCCTTAGGCATCGTGTCCCTGTACACGGGTGCTCAATACGATCGATTAGTGAACAACAATTGTCGATTAACTTTGAAACTAGAACAATTGGTGGAAATTTATACGATCGATAGTCTTCGTTTACAGGGTTATTCTAGATTTATATATATCGTTTTTAATGAAAGCGTCGATACGAGAGTTAGGGCTGAAAAGGTTCGTTTGGATATTACGCTGGTGGCGATGAAAAGGAAAAGGAAAATCGATTCAACAACCCGGCGTCTTACTCATCCCCCATCGACTCGTCATAACCTCTAATTTCCATGTAGTACAGGATAGTTAGACTTATAAATGACAAAATGGATGGGCAAGCCCAAATCCACCGGAATCCAACAAAACTTCCTTGTGCTTTCATCGACATTTTGAAAAACAGATAATCGCCGATATCTCGGCATCTACCTACCAGTTGGATTGTCATTTATTTTTTTGTGTTGTTTTGTAGGGAAAAATATTTCCTACCACTTTTGTTTGAAGAATTTGTTGATATCTGTGTAAGAAAAGAAGTTACGATAAAAGAAGTGCGGCTAATTAATGTTTACAATTGTTTATTGTCAATTATAGCGAGGCCTTTCGACCTTATTCAAATTTTTTAAATAAAAATTGTAGAGCATTTCCAATAATTATTGTATAACTGTTTTTGCGATAACTTGGATATTACCCGAGATAGAAAGCTCCAAAGTTGTCTTTGTGTAATTGCAAGCAATCCTAACGCAATTGGCATTCAACAATGCAAAATAAACTATAGATATAATAATTTTATTATTATTATTATTATTATTATTGTTAATATTAACAAAAATTATAATAACACATCAAACGTATGATGCTTTAATATATTTTGTTTAATAATAATAATAATAATAAATTCTTAATTAATTGATAATTAATTATCGTTATTAATTTTTTATTAACCATTTAATTATATATATTATACTAATAATAATAATAATAAATAATAATAATAAAATGATAATATTTTTAGGTTATCCTGCATTGTTGGATGCCAATTGCATTTCGATTTCTTGCAATTATAATGAACAAAGATAACTTTGGCACTTTCTATCTCGGGTAATATCCGAGTTATCACGAAATCAATTAGGTGTACAAAAATTGTTAGAAATTAAGTCGTCTACGAGTTTTATTTAAGAAAAACTTTGATAAAATCGAAATTGTGCGCTATAATCGATAATAAACAATTGTAAACATTAACTAGTCGCACTTCTTTTATCGTAACTTTTTTTCTTACGCAGATATCGAAAAATTCTTTAAACACAAGTTATAGAAAATATTATTTCCTATAAAACTAAAAAAACAAAACGAAAATACAATCATTAGATCTTTCTCCGTCATTTTTTCAAGATGACGGAGAAAGTACAGGGAATTTTTTTTGGATTCCAGTGGATTTAGGCATCTCTAATGACCTACTTGTCCTAAAAAATTTCGCTTTTCCAACCGTTTTGTAGATATTTTCCGCTGTTTGATCTAACTATCCTGTACTAATGAGGATCGGGAAAAACCACCTAACCCCCCCCCACACATTTTCGGAAAAACAACACCTTGACGAATATCCTGGGCCAGTTGAAACTCCAGGTCTTGCTAGATTTCCTTTGGCTATCGAAAACTTGAAAGCATTGTGTGAAAAACTCGATTTGCGGATAATTATCGAGTGGAACGTGGATTTTTTTTCATTACTTACACACGCCCGCCATTGGATTAATATCCCAATTTTTATGTACTTATAGTTCGTTATTAAGATGAATAACAAATAACGGGAAAAAGGACATCGTGTTCAAAATCTAAAATTGATTAATTGTTTTAATTACGTAACGCAATATTTTGGGACAAAAGGACCTTTGCAATATTGTTTCCAAAATATTGATGTGAAACGTTGTTATCCGATATTAAAAAAGTAGTGATAATTTGATGAATAAATTTGTTTATCAGATTTTTGGACATGCCCCTTGGGCCTGAAAGTCTCGTTCTTGTGCGAGGACGGTCTCGAGGGCCCTTTTAGCTCATTTCCACAGATCCTTCCATTTCTATCACGCTCCCTTGTTCTCCCACCTTTCTCATAATGTTGCAGTCGAAATGTCGATATAAGAATATGATCGACTTCTAAACAAAGACACAAGCGTAGCTTCAATATTTTTGTAGATTTTTTAGATCTCCAGGAACATACAGGAAGACTGGTTCCATGTGGTTTCGGCCACTTTCAGACCTGACCATTTTAAATTTTGCTGAAAATTTTATATATTGTATTACCTCACTAAAAACAATTTTCTGAATTAATTCCAATTTTTTTACCCAACCCAAAAAAGGTTATGAATTTTATGTTATGAATATTTTAATATGAAACAAAAACGTCTTTCTCTTTTTCAACCATTTTCAAACGCTCATAAGTTTTTCAAAAATTTGTTAATTGAGACTTTTTTCAAATATTTCATTTTTCCGCGCGTTATTCAGAAAAAGATACAAAAAAAAATATTCAAGTCATCGTCTATTGAATTTTTCGTGTTTTTACAGAAAAAACTCTATTTCTCAAAAACCCCATTTTTGATTTTTGATTTTCAATTTTTTGTTTTAAGCTTTGATTTATTCGGAGTTTAATGTCGCAAGATTCATAGTGGGCAGATTTTCTTTTCGATTGAAGAAAAGAAAATGGAAAAAGATATCTCGGCTTGTAATGAAGATATTGAGACCTTTTTTTTCATATAATGTGTCTTGCAACGTTGCTTGCATCATAATCTCAGAGAATATTTTAATTAGCTTCGTAATTTAAGGCGGTAATTCTATTCGTTTATAAGCTAAAATTTTACTATATATCTTCCAAAAATGTAGTATAATTTTCAGAAAATTTGTGGAAAATAATTCATTCATTTGATTTGTTTAACAAAATTATTTTATTTATTATTTTATATTATTTTTCAATTAAAATTTACCGCTAAACTAACAGTGTCACGTGATTTTGGCATAGGACGCTTTATGTAGAGAAACTCACAACTTTTGTAGGAAGAATTTTTTGATGTATCTACAAGAAAAAAAATACAAATTGAATAATCGGTTATTTTTCAACAATCTCCGATTGCTAACGAACATATCCAAATTTTCCTAAATTCTAAGGATATGTTCCTAGAGGATCAAAGAACCTATAAAAAAGTTGGCACTGCGCTTGTATCTTTGTTTAGAACTCATTTCCAGTCCGACTGGACTATAAGGAGGATCTAGGAAACGCACGCATTTCGCTGACGCTGACGAGTTAACCCTTTCAGTCGGTCAGGGCGGGCCTGCTACAGATACCCAGGGATTTCGAGGGTCACTGATTCCGAGTATAAGGTCAGATTTTGGAAATTTATAATGGCGGATTCCCTATAATTGACACATGGATATTTCTACAAAAGAATGTTTCCTTAAACGCCAAATCGACCGAAACATTCTACGAAACTCGTCACGCTCTGGTGTTTACGGTATTTCGATAACTAATGTGTTCTTAAGATTAATAATGTGCGAAATTTTCAATTTCTAACTTCCTTTTGACACGAAACCCCTCTTTGAGGGTGTATCAAGCCTTGAGTGGGGTGAAAACGGAGTGTACCGACCAAAACGTTGCCCGCGACTCTCGAGGATCCAATTTCGTTGACAAACGCGATATTATAAGTACGAGTTCTTAGAGGTTACCCATCAGGGGTAGTGCATATTATGAACCCCTTAGGCTCCGTGTCATCCATCCCCCTGCCCCGAAAGGGACGCCAGAAGATAGAAAAGGTTGAAAAATCAAAGATTATTGAAATTCAATTTTGTCCATTTTTGATCCAGAATCGTGGGGTTTTCTGATGTTGCTGAATTCGAAATTGATGTCAGAAGCAATTTTTTAAAGTTGACCGCTGCCTAAAGCAATGTCAACTCGCCTTATTTTGGGAAGGTTTGTAAGAGTATTTTTTACGAAGTTTTTTGTCACTGATTCTGAATTTGGTGTCAAAAGTAGTTTTTGCCTGTTAACAGGTGTCAATAGCACTGTAAACTCTCTGTATTTTAGGGAGCCGGCTAATGAAAATACTCGTTATAGGGTTTGGGTTTGGGTCACCGATTACGAATCCAGCGTCAGAAGTAATATTCGACAATTGACAGCCGCCAATAACATTAGCAACTGCCCTTACGTACCAAAATAGAATTATCAAAACATGTGCGGGAAAGTTATTTTAGTCGCTTGTGTTCAATCCAATATCATTAAGTAATATGTGACAGATGACAGCTGCCAACAGTTCTGTTCAGTTGGTTTATTTCTCGCGATATAATTATCAGGATACATAAGAAGAGTTTTCCGAGTCTCTGGTTTCAAATAATTTGCTCGAAAATGCGTTCAACAGTTTACTGCTTCGGATCGACGATGTTGTTTGCGCTCATTGTAGCACTAATGAAAACGAGCAAAGATCGCTTTGGACATGTGAAATATGTCAAGTATCGTTATGCTAGAATAATTCAAGAAATTGTTTTGCTGATTATCATAAATAACGATATTCAATGATTATTTCTTCTAATAAGCATCCACAAAAATATGAAGAATAAGGTAAGATAGAGACACTGAATACCAAGAAGTAGAAAAAAAATGGCAACGCAAATAAAAACAACAAATAAGAAAAAAGAACAAGAAATTTTTAAAAATTCACAATGATAATAATAAAAAAAGGAGTAACCCGGAGCTCTTCTATTGATGTGATATATATCATTGGTGTTTTTCACTGTTGATCACTCCTTTGGTTAGTAAACTTTCATTGTTATGAAATAGAAACTTACTAATAATTGTTTAAGGTAGTGAAAAAATGAATTTTCAAAAATGTGTCTTTGACTCTCATTACCCGACATGGAGGGTAATGGGAGCTATGCACTAACCATATGTGAAATCGGCGATGTCGCCCTAAACTTGACAAATTCAATAATTTTTTAAGTAAATTTTATTCATAATAAACCTGAACATTGAACACATATTGCATTGTTAAAGCGTAATTGGAAGATAAATTAACATGTCGAAACTTAATAAGGTTGTTTTCGATTGTTTCCAAGACGTTGACATTGTTTCAACTTATCTCTGTGTCAACCCACATAGCTATCTCCTATGTAAGCATGCCTCGTACGGTGTGGTAAAATTTGAAAATAAAAATAAGCTTTGACATTCTAATTGGGGTAATGAGAGTCAAAGCTCCTCTGACTCCCATTACCCCGACCGGTAGCCTTTTGAATTAAACATAATAATATAAACAAACTAAGTTGTAACCTATTTTTTCTACGTCCAAACCAAAATACATAAACTAAGCTACCAAATGACCTCGAAAAACAATTAAATAAGAAAACTGTAGATATTTATTTCCATTATGAGAAAAATATTTTTCTTATAACGAAAGGACGCAAAATAGGTTTTTGGTCGTCGCCGCTATATTTGTGGCACTGCAACGGCCATCGGCAGTTGTATGGCATGAACGAAGTTTAAGAAAGGCATTTCGGCTGTTTCGAAACACGTCCAGCGTTTCTAAGTACCTTTCTTACAATAACTCCCATTACCCCGCTCTCCCCTACAACCATGAGTTACAAACTATCGAATTCGGATGGTTTTCGATACTTTTCATCCGCCGTTTAAATCTGACGCAAGATTTGCGTTCAGCGACCTTAAAAACCCTTATACCTTGTAGCAGGGTTTCATCATGATTCGGTGGAACAACAAATGTGTGATTCAAAGGCTTAAGCATTGCGTGCTCTACCTGCTTACAAGAACGATGAAATTTTAGTAACCTATCGTTGGGCAAACGATGCAGGATGTCTCGAACGGGAAAAGGGCTGAGAATATATAAGAGGGCTCGTTTTAAACTCTTTTCGATATCGTTTGCTTATTAAAATGATTTAATTAACTTTAATTATCTTGGAAATAAAAAATTATCGAATTATTCGACAATATGATTTAATGCAAATTCCTTTTCGCCACTACGTTATTCCTGATCTAGTTGCATCTGCAATATAAATCTTCAGGGGCTGTGTATTATATATGTAGATACATAAATTAAGGAAAAAGAGGATGCTTAGGATAAAACAATAATTCAATTTCACCAGCCCTTTATTTAAAAACAACTTTTGCATTGCGCTCAATGATTTTTCTCGTTCGTCTTCATACAAGATGATAAATTTTGAAAAATCACCAACACGTTTCGACACATTTACGATAATAGTATTTTTCAAAAATTTAATTTTTCTCCAAGAGCCTAATTAATATTAATATTGGTGCAATTTTTTTCAGAGTCCCAATGCTTTATCGTGGCCTAAAGTCCATTAATCGATCGATGGAGACGAATCTCTCGTTCTGCGTCGTCATGAAACGCAACGACGACTGTTGTCTTCCGAATTTTCGGATACGCCAATCACTGTTAGGTATACCATCGGTCCGACCTCGACGAGAGACGCTCCGTATGCGTCGACACAAGGGCCATAGGGACAAGATGGAACGAGGCGCACGGTCGAAACGCACCGAGGAGCAGCACCGGCGGTTCGTCGCAGAGCCCTCGCACACACCCACACACACACGCACGCACACAAACATATAGGTATACAAGAACATCGATGTAAAACCCTCCTCAGTTCACACAAACCCATCGGAGAAGCCGGCATAGAAACCCTCGCGTATATACATGGAAGAACGAACGATGAAGAGAGGGAGAGAGAAGCAAAGCCAAGGCGAGTAAGTGAGAAAAATTGAAAAAGGGACGAAGCGCTCTATCGGCGAGGAGGAGAACTCACGGTGGTGTGTGCGCTGCCGAGTAAACGTTCGCTCGTCTCTCCCCTAATGCCCGGAGGATTGAAATGGGCAAACGGGGGTGGTATTGGGGGAGAGTGAGCGAGCGAGCGAGCGATCGAGAGTGAGTGAGAGATCCTCTCTCACCCCACTCTCACCCACGCTGGTAACCACCCACCCACCCACAGTTCCACCCCGCCTGCCCACCCACTCGCCACCCGACTGCCGTCGAGGAAACAACCTGCAACCCGTACGAACCAGCCTGCGTAGCGACGGAAAACCTTTTTTTGCCACGAAAAACCGAAAGAAAGAATCGTGTAAAAGCCCAACGAACGCGATATTATCGTTTGACTGATTTTTTTTTCTTCTTATTGGCATACGCGGCGTGCGTGTTTTTCATTGTGCTTGCCCGCGCGCGCGCACGTGTGTGCGTGCCTGCGTGTGTGTGTGTGTGTGTGTGTGTGTTTCTCTTCGTTGACAACCCCCCTGCCTTGTCACCGCAATACCGACACCTGTCCCCTGCCGCGAATACGCGTGTGCGTGGCTTTTACGCGTTGAGCGAGAACGCGAATAATTCGCGCGTGTCCGCCTGATTCGCGTTTAATTATTATCGTTGAACGAAGATCTTACGACTCTGACCTATGGAGATGTAAGAGGAAGAAAAGAAAAACGGATATTTATCAAATTGTGGAAACGAGAAATTGGCCAAGAAGCGATCAAACTTTGGAGCGAGGACAATTTTGGGGGTGAGTAACGCACCAGTAATCTATCTTGTCATAAGTGCATTGTCGTTTCGAACGTTTCGTTTAACAACGTCCAAGAAATTACGCGGCGATTTATTTTTATCATTGCTTTTTTTTATTCTCTCGATATACATATATTTTTTATTAACACGTTAAGCTCGAAATAATACGACGGATGAGTTGGAATTTTTTTTCTTCCGCTGTACGATCATTCGCCGGTTTTCACTCCATTATCATTCTCTCAGTTTCATTCGCACTTTCACTCCGTATTGGCGTCGGCGTTTTAACCGCTGATTTCCTTATCGCGAGATGATAATTCATGTTTTTTTTTTCTTCGCCCATTTTCGTGTGGAAATGTTCGTATCTCTTTTACAAAAATCATTATCGAAACGCGTGATGCTTTATGTTTATTCAAATACAATGTATATTCCTCCCGATTGTTCCGCATTGTTGAGTCTATTCGATGCTACATCGTCTCGTCGAATACGCAGCACAGTGTGGTGGATGGAAACGCGGCTTCGTTCTCCGGACAGTTTCGGGTTGCGCGCGGCCCGGCGAACGACGCTGCCTGGCAGATCGAACGGTCGTTTTCTGTGTGTGTGTGTGTGTGTGTGTTAAGAGAGAGAGAGCGCGCGGGCGCGCGTGTGTGTGTGTAGGTGGGTGGGTGTAGCGCCCATCTGTGCGCGTGCGTCTGAGAGTGTATGCGCGCGCATGGTGTGCGTGTTCCCCCGTATGGCCACCCGGGTGTGTACGTACGCGCATGCACGCGCATGCGCGTATGTGTGTGTATAGGTGGGTGGGGGACGCGCCCGTCTGTGCGCGCGCGCTGAGAGTGTATGCGCGCGCATGGTGTGCGTGTCCCCCATACAGCCACCCGGGTGTGTACGTATGCGCATGCACGCGCGCCTTTAGCTCGGCGCGTTTGGTTCCTGTGTAAGTCGTATGCTCCGCATCCTCATTCTCCTTGCGTCTACTTTTCGTGGCATTGTGGGGACACCACTAGCGACGCGCGAGAGAGAGAGAAACGGAATACCCCCTCTCTCTTTCACGCATCTAGTGTGTACGGGCTTTCTCGTCCCTTGTATACGTTCACGCACAACGGACACGATGTGTAGTCGTATTACAGTCGTTGGCCACTCGAACCATTCGAGACTTTCGGACGAAACTCAAATCTACGAAACGAATTCCTGTAAAGAGCCTCGGAACATGGAGATTTATGGCAGATTGTTGGAGGACGGCGAATAAAAAAAAATCATTTTCTTTTCTATAATGAAAATATAACGACAAAACTCGGGCTATACGGGCAGTTGACGGGGTACGATTTACAATACGATAGTTGACGGGGTACGATTGTCAATTTTGTAACAAATTTCAAATAACTGCGCTATAACTCGGATCTTGCCGTCCAAATAATTTACCCACCCTCCAAATATACCCTCCCCTAGTAATTGCTCCAACCAATCGCATTTTGATTGTTTTTTTAATCATAACAAATCAGATCAATAGTACAAATTTTATTTTGTGCCCACAAAACTCGACGGTTTTTTAATACAAAAAATTCCAAAGGATAGTCACCGAGTCGCTCAACAGCTTAAATACTGTATTAAAAAAAAAGAAACGACGCTCTTTTAGTTTTCTTACCATCAGTCGGTAAATAAATCATGTATCTGTAATTGCTATCGTATCGCTTTATTATAGACTCGTTTGTTTCACTCGGACTTTCGACACATTTGCGATCGTCGTTCGAGACTAATCGTAGAAATTATAAGGAGTCTGTGACGTCAATATGCCCTTCGGCGCGCGTATAATTGTATAAACCGTAGACGATTCGAAACGAATATCGTATATCAAGAAGTACGCATGTGTCCAACGACCAGGGCCTAGTTAGTCAATCACTGTACTCCCGTCTGCTCACTTCCTGGCTGCGTGCGTATATTCGGGCCTACGCGCGTGCGCTGGTGCGTCTGCTCGCACTGCCAAGCGGTACAGTCGCTACACAACTTGTATTACTATATACACAACGTCATTCTTCTCGCTAGTAATGCATTCTTCATCTTCGTCTCTCGCATGGACACCAAATATCGTTTGCCTTTTTCGAAGGAGAGGGGCGGGGAGATACAGAGAGAGGGGAAGAGAGAGAGAGAGAGAGAGAGAGAGAGAGATAGTGTTGTTCATCCTTCTTTCTTTCTTTCTTTCCTCCTACATCTGTCTTCCACCCTTTCGCCCTTCGCTCCTCTAGAACCGAGTCGTGGCGACGTTTTAGCAGACGAAAGGCGAGCGAGACAAAGAGAGATAGAGGGACAGACAGAGCGAGGGAAAAAGAAAGAGCGAAGGAGAGACGAATGGAAGAAGAATGGAGATGACGAAAATAAGGCCAAGAATAAAAAAAAACGAACGGAGAAACAGAAGAGCAATGGCGTTTGCAAGCTGCGTGTATTAGAAGAAGACCTGGAAACGGCAAGAGATGTGTCGAGCACGCTATAGTGACGGCAAGAGTGGGCTGGGCAGGGTAACCGCCGGGCGGGGGGAGGGGGGCGGAAGAGTTTCGTTCAGTTCTTTGGAACAGCTATAACAGAGACCGAAGATACCTGCGGGGGCCACCGTTGTCCTTGAGCCTCCCCCCTCCCCCCATCGCCCTTCCCTTAACATAATTTTCTGACGAATTTGAATAGCGCCAAGTGGTCCAGAGGTTCTCAATGAAATTCTTTGTCGACTTCAAGGAATATGACGAAATGATACGTCTCCTAGATTTCCGGACGCAAAATTCCGTTAAAACGAAATGACCCTGGTGTTTAATGCTCTTTTTTCGTCGATCGTTAATTATGCTATGCTAGCCGAGATTTAGAAAATATACTATTCAGAGTCCGTGTTACAGATGACGAGCGCTTCGAAAACGCGAACCCCATTTTCTCTGACACTGAGCAACCGATCCGGTTACAATTTTGAGGATATCTAGAGAATCATGGCAAAAAGTAACTGAGACTTTTATTTTTCCAAAATTGTTGCTATAATTCCCCCAAAATTTCAACCCGCGCGGTTGCTCAGTCCCGGAGAAAGTACGGATCGCGTTTTCAAAGCGCTCGTCGCCAGCAACACTGTTTTCAAAATTTTCGAAAAACAAAAACTCTTAGCCACTTTTTGCCATAATTCTCTAGATACCCTGAAAATTTCAACGCGATCGGTTGCTCGATGCCAGAGAAAATGCGGATCGCGTTTTCGAAGCGGTCGCCGTTTGTAACAGTGACTCTTAAGCTCAGCTGAAAAAGAGCGCGATTCGGCGACTTTTTCCGAAACGTTACGACCAATCGCCAGGGAAAGGTTGCTACGCCTCCGCTTAATACGATTCTGCGTTCGACGTTCAAGTATTTAAGAAACGCGTTTTCGAGGTGGGGAAAAACGTGTGTCGTACCGTCTCTCAAGAACCCCTGATCGAACATCTGTCTTGGAAATACTTCAAGGGTTGGAGAAAAAGCTTTGTGGCAGCGGGTGGCGGAGTAGGAACGAAGGGAACGAACTCGACTCGTCGTTCGCCATGATGGGAAGGGAAAATATTGATTTATCCACCGACTTGTCTCGCTCGTCTCTTCACCCCGCTGCTACGCATAGTAAATGACGAAAGTGGGAAAGCCGGCGAGGAAGAAGGGTAGTGCTGTGGGACACGGGGAGGGGGGGGGGGGGGGGGGGGGGGGAGCTATTGCCCCTCTGTTGCCTTCGTCCGGAATATTTCTACATTATCTACCGAGTTAATACTATAACGTTGCGAGTTCCTCTTGTTTTGCCGCGTTACCAATTCTACAGTTTCGATTATTCGTCAGTATTTTGAGACGCTCGAACATAAATCTCATTTCTCGAAACGTATCTCGTTGGATCAGTCTATCGCGCAGGTCTGATTGTTGCGCGCGCAATTAGGGGCAAAGAGCTCGCAGTATATTCTCTCGCATGCTTTCTCGTTGTAGCTATACGGATCGATACACCGATGCCTCGACACGTTTTCTCGTGGTTTTTCAATTGCCCCCCCCCCTCCCCATTACCCTATTCGCAGAAACGTGTGCAACAGCTTCGTCGAACTTTCGGAATTTATGGGAGGTGTGGGAGAAGACGGTCGACGATAACGGTTTGTTAATTTTGTTATATCGTCTGAAATACATTGCATAGATTTTACATAGATAATACAATGTGAGATTTTCTTAAATTTCATCGAGTCGAACGTATACGTCCCGATTTTGATGTAAGTTAGTCCAACGGATTTAGAACGTTAAGATTTTATTATACGTTTTCTCCGAGTATAATTAATTGATTTGTGCATAACTGTAGGTACAACTACGTTGTTTGTGCTCGCGCATGTCCGCCCGTATATGCACGTATGCGCATCCCTTCCCGCGCAGGCGCACATAGTCGCGCATGCGCACATGGCCGGACGCGGAACAAAGGAGAGAGGGAGAAAGGCGGTCTCGCGATCACCCTGACACGCACCGCACCCTCGCTCGCACCACGCACATTCGGACATTTTCTCGAAATTGTCATTTTTCGTCTTTCTCGAAGAAAAACAAATTTGACCCCGCGATAAGAAAATTGGAATGCGGTTCTTTTACGAGAACGAAATCTCTCCTCGATCGTTCTTCGTACATGGATGAAAATAATTGAAAAAAAAATTCTTAAAGTATGTGAAACGAAAGAAAGTAGGTATATGAAGAAAGGGAAATGAAAATTTTCCACATTTATTTCCATATTTCATTTGCCTCGTTGGTCCGTAGTTTTATTTTACGAGGGTCCAACATCAGTCGAAAAAAGTATCGTGGCCATTCGCGTCCTGGTACACAGTTTTCTTTGCTACGAGGGCCAGAGGGGGCAGGCCTATGTTTCCGGGCGAGGGAGGATACCCTTGGGGTGATTCACGAACTGTTATATCGGGTATGCGGCTTGCTCGTAGTTGTCGTAGCTAGTCGTAAACGAGAGAACATAAAGAATCTGTATCTCGTTGAAACGTACGACCTCTAAACCATATTTTTACGATACCTTCTGTCTTCTTCCATCTCGAACGAAAAACAAAAAAAAAAAAGAAATTTTTAATAAAAAGATTTTGTCGCGAAAGGGCGGTATACGTATTTGATACGACCAAGATCGATCAAAATATTGAACAAATCATTATTAAATTGAAACAATGGATTTTTTCGTGAATTTTCATTCGTCGTTACTGTTATTAAAATCAAATTTAGCTTTTAATCGCTAAATCTTGATGGCACGTATTTAAAGATGGCAACAAGACGATAATTTTGTCCCTTAGGTATATTCTAATCGCGTTCACGCGTTTTATATTCGTAATAAATCAAGGGGGTGGGGTGGGAGGGGTTTAAGATTTTTTCGTTTCGTTTCGTTAATCCCAAAAAATCGGTATTCATTTGTCATGCTCGATCCTACGTGTCGGCAATAATCGATGACTACGCGATCGATTTTTGGGAGAAAATTCAACAAATTTGGAATTGAAAACTCGTAATAGCGTGTTTTTTTTGTCCGAATAAATTTTTTTTTATACTAAAAATAAAATTTTCAATAGCGCACGAATTAGACTAATTATAACAAGAAAACTAAGAGACGATTCCACAATTATTTTCTTCATTGAAATAATTCCTCATTGTTTCCAATTTTCAAAACTTATGCACCAAGTTTTCATATGGTTGCACTCAGGTAGAGAAACTCAAGAAGGGACTGGGGAAGAATTTATACGAGGATTTCCAAAATTACGGGCCCTCCCGTCGAGGCTAGGAGGGTGTTGTTCCCCCCGAGCAGGTGAATAAAACTCACCTTTCACCAAGCATGGAGGGAAGCGGTGCCGGAATCGGCAGGCTCGACTGCTACGAGGACATGTTCAAGGAAATAACGCGAAAATTGTATGGCGACGATCCTGATCATCGAAGTAAGACTACTTTATATAAGACACGTTATTATTATTATTATTAGTTCCTACATTATTTATTTATTATCATCATCACAATAGAAGCCGCTCGGTGAACGCAGTAAAAAAGTAAAATTTTAACAAATTTTGTAGCGTCGAGCGTGCAGAACGAGTTCGAGACTTCGGTATCGTACAAGAACGATGAGGACGATACGGATCACGGGACCGACGGTAGCGACGATGGTAATTGGACGTGCGAGGACGAGCCCCTAAAAGGTACGGACGGTAGCAGAATAGCGGCTTATCACGCTGGAAAAACCACCTGGAGATGTTACGAGTGTGGTAAGTTTGGAGTTATAGTATTGTACGTGCCTATACAATAAACTCCCGTTTATCCGAATCGCGTTTATCCGAAATCCGCTTTATCCAAACAAATTTTGACGATTTTTTTTCATTGTTCACAACTTTAAAAATATTACCGCAACAAAAGTTTATCAAGCCAAAAGACAAACAAAACATTACAGACTTTTTTACCAAAAAATAAATTCTAACGAAGCGTCCTAGAACTTCAACGTCCATAAGTTAAAAGTTTTTTTTTACTTTAAAGTTTCCTTTGAGTAATCTCTAGTTTTGTTTCATAATTTTATAGTTAATTTTTTCATTCAAGAGAGTAGGTAATAAAATTTAAACTCCTGTTTTTTTCCCGCTGCCAAATAAGTCGGATCTTTTCTGTAAGAACGCAAAATAAACGAGCTTTGTTATTCAGTATTTAAAAACTTTGAGTTTTCAGTCATACTTTAGCGCTTTTTTAACGCGTCGACACAAATTTTTCAGTCACAAACATGCAGGCTTATTCACAACAATATCAATAGCATTCTACGTACGCACGTGTTCCGATCATATTTCGCGGTATTGACGCAATTCGGGGTGTTTCACACGGGAAAACAGGGAACTTCGGCTTATTCGAAATTTTCGTTATCCGAACCGGCCGTCCTTTTCGGATAAACGGGAGTTTACTGTACTTACAAAAATAATTAGGGCGTACATACATTTTAAACCTAACGAAGCAAATAAATCGAATCGATAGCTTCGTTTGATATTTTTGATTATTAATTATACAGGTGATTGCATGGGCGGAGGACCCCGCGATGTTGCCGAGCATTTCGTGGAACTTCATTCGTCGCGTATAATCGGGGATGATTCACGCACGAGGCATCATCATCATCATCATCATCATCATCACCATCATCATTCGCCTCGCAAGGATTACTTGCAGAGCGATTTAAAAATCGAGGATGTCGTATTGTATCTGGAAAGGGTTCGCGATCGTGCCGAAAGATCGGCGCCACCGTCGCGTCGTACACAAGAGACACAGACAGTCCCAGCCGCCCTGCTACCTGTGACGACAACCTTTCTCATTCAGGAACTACCGACGGTCAGCCCGTCGGGACAGCAACACTTGCATCAGGTAGAAAAATCATTTTTCGCGTCGTTATTGTTCACTCGGCTCTGGCTCTTTCTTCCCCCAAGTCGTTTCTCTCGCTGTAGGTACCTAGACTTTGCAAACACAAAACGAGAAGAGTCGTTGCCCGACTCGCGTCGGGATCGCACGTTTCAAAATCAGTCTAGTCGACGTAACACGGTTTTATATTCGCGAGTCATACTTTATATTACCTTCGTTTTCAACAGTTTAAATAAATATTCGGTTCGTTTTCTTTTTCCTGGTTACTCGATGAGATCTACGAAATATGGGATTATCCTTGTGTCAACAGAATTCGACGAATATGACGCAGACTTCGGGTGCAAGCGGACCGGGAAATGCGTCTGGTAGTGGAAAGCGTTATACGTGTCCGCATTGTCCTTACGGTACTGACAGGCGTGATCTTTATACTCGTCACGAGAACATCCATCGCGAGGAGAAGCCATTTCACTGCTACGTCTGTTACAAACCGTTCAATCGTGCCGATCACGTCAAGAAACATTTTTTACGTATGCATCGTGAACATGGTTACGAATTGGCGAAAATAAGAAGAACTGCCAACACTAGTGGCGCCAGTGCTGCCGCTGCGGCGGCTGCGGCGGCTGCTGCTGCGGCTGCCGCTACCGCAGCAGCGGCACCGCCAACCGCTGCATCCCCCTCGACGACCACAACGCCAAAAACTTTGCAACAGGAGACGGCTAATAACGGTACTACGCCCAACACCAATGGCACCAATTATCCGACCACTTTTATCAATAATAACAACAACAATAAAGGATATCAGCTACAAACGGGACAAGCTTCTAATGGTTCGAGTGCAGGTGCTGTTTATCAAACATGCACGATTCCATCCGTTGGTGGAATTGTTCAAACGACGGATATTAATTGCACGACTGGAAACAGGAGAGTTCAGAATGGTGGTTGCAACAGCAAGAGCCACGTCAAGGGTGGCACGAAGGGCAATCAAGAACGCAGGTAATCCAATCAATTTTCACTGAAATATGTATCTATATTTTTGTCGTTAAGAGATTCTTTAAAAATTTTTATAAATAAAATAACATCAAAATCAATATCTTTTTTTTCAAGAGCGTCCTTACAAAAGATCTCATAAAAGTTTCCAATCCATTCTTCTGACTTGCAAACAATATACCGAAAGGATACATTATTTTTGTGTTATTGGTCCATTTCCATACGACGTTATGGTCCGGAATTTGGAAAATTTTATACAAAAATCTCAAACCTTCTTACATATGACATAAGAAACTCTGGAACACGATCATCGACACGATATCATAATTTTTATCCACCTTTCTTCAGGTATACCTGTTGCTATTGTTCGTGGAGCGGTGTCGATAATTGGTGTTTGAAGCGTCATCTGAACACACATCTGAAACCATTTGCATGCGCACTGTGCGAGTACAAAGCTGCCCGTGCCGAGAGACTCGCCACCCACGTTCTCAAAGTTCATAACAAGAGACAGTGCTCGAGATGCTCTTTTCTCGGCGAAGATGCGGCCCAATTGCAAGTCCATCAGTTGCACGTACATCGTGTCAGCAGTGCCAGTGCACCGACTTCAACGACGGCTGGACAAACACCGACGTCGGCTAATAATCGTCATCACCATCAACAGCCGCAGCAGCAACAGCAGCAGCAACAACAGCAACAGCAGCCTGTCCAGTGAGTTCCCTTTATTTTTCTTAGTCATTGTAAATTTAGCTACAATTCGTTCTTTCTTGCAAATAACAAGTAAGACAAAGCTTGAGGTTTGTTAAATTGAATGCATAATGTTTGAATCACAGCCCAGTTGGAGGAGGTCGACCACCTCCGGGTCCTCCAGTTTTTCCAGCCTCGTCACCAGCTATCGTCCCTCCAACATCCGTCATACCTTCGACTACGATACTCGGGTAAGTATTGCTCATTGTCAAACTCGAATTAAAGAGCCAATTGCGTAGTGCGTTTAGAGTTTGTACATTTGAATGTGTCAATAATGTACATAAAACATTAGGATATTTAAAAAAACGTTTTTTAGATTGATTTGCTAATCGAAATTTGTCTGTACCTTCCCACAGAAAATAGCTAATGGAAAACCCAATGTGCCAAATTGTTTTTCCCACTGTCTCACTGTTGTTTTGGATTAAGGAAAACAAATCACTCGACAATATGGTCCGAACATTTGTTTTCTACTACAAAATAATTAACCGTACATTTTTAACAACGCTGACTATCCAATTTGTGCGAAAATCCATACGCCTCTTTGTCAATTACTTTTTCACTAAGGTACAAGGATTTCGATAGGCAAATCAAAATAAAGAAAGGGCTCTTTTTTTTAAACACACATAGATATATACGTAATATCGTATTTGCCATTTTCGTTTTCCCAATTATTGCACCCGATTCGTATACAAATTCATTTCATCAAATATTTTGCACGGTCGTATATTATTTTTATAATTTTTTTTACCTAATATAGTTGTACATTTGTACGTGTAGATGGCGCTAGCAAACGAAAAGCGTTATCCAAAACTATTATTTGCGTGTAGAAAAACATTTATGCGTCTTCGATTCATAATTGAAGAATTGCTAAACAAAACATAATTATCGATCCCACCGCATGTTTCTTTTCGTACTCGCTCGTCGTTACGTTGTTTTTTCTCGTTGTTGTTCTTATTGTGTATACAATTTTCGTTTCGTTAAACCGTTGTCAGTCGTAATTTTCTTTGTTACTCATTAATCTTGATTTTATTAAAATAAAAAGCTTATGTAGTAGCAGCAGCTTGATCGATTGCAATCTTACAGTTGCATTCTACGTCTTTCAGTCGTTAATTGCACGCCTTCGCAATTCCACTTCATAGCCTTTTGGTATGTAGTCGATTTTTGAGGGAAGACCCAGAACTTTGCTTCGTTAAGGTAGTCGTATCGTTACAGCGTTTCCATTATATTTCACTGAAAATTTCCAGAAACGTTCTTCGATATCATACGTATATGTCTGTAAAATTTTAGTGGCCTTTATCGACTCAAAAACCACGATATTTGTTCTTGAAAATCGTCAGTTTTCGCAATCTCCCATAAGAGCCCGTGTTAAATATCGCAACATTTATACAAGGAGTATGTCGATCGTTTGGTCGATGAAGCCTGTTGAAATTTTGCACACATTTTTAAATGACACCAAAGAAGTTGTTTCAATTAGTTTTTATAACAAATCTTATGAAAAAAAAATGATAATTTTGTTTATCGTATTATAAATAAACTTTACATAGGATCAATTTGAATTTTGAGTACGTTGCTCTTTAGTCGATTCGCAACAGTTTTTCTTAATGAACTTAAACGCTTGATCCACTTGGAATGGGAGAAAAAAAGGGAATCAAATTTTCATCCTCCTCTTAGCGATACGACTACCTTAAGTTTCATCGAGTTTTATTAGAATATTATTCAAATCGTCAATGGGAAATGATCGCATACAACTTTGAACCACTCAATATGATGGACTAACAAGAAACTCAAATTTTCAAAATATTGTTTTAGCTAAATATTTTATAAAAATTCACTTGGGTCTTGCCTTGATCCCGTTAATAATGATCATAAATATTTAATTTTTAATGCTATTCTTTTTTACTCTCTGATAATGTTGTGTGTAGCATATTTTAAAAAAAATTATCACATGACATAAAAAATAACGCATATGGTTATTCGTGATGATACAGTGCCGCGGTGATAGCCACCTCCAGATGGTAGAGGGCGTTAGTCCTTTATGTCTCTTTCTCTTCCTCCCCAACTCCCTCTCCCTCTCTCTCTTCTCTCCTCCTTCCTGTCCCTCTCTCTTTTTGTACCATCTCATCCATCTGAAAATGAGAACAGCAACGACAACGATTAATACGAGCCACAGCTAGTACAGTACATGGGGTGAGGAAATATTAGCATTTTTTAACTTTATAAAGAGCCATGAAGCCCGAATGATCAATTTGGAATACAGAGTATCGTCTCTCTTGACGAGAATTCAAAATAATGCAGCGCACTACATTGTTGCAATATGACGACTCGAGGATACTCGTCGCCTTCAAATTTTCTTGACAGATTATTGCTGAACGTTTTGTTACGTTTGATACTGTTTTTTTCCAACGTGTATCAAAGTGGCACACCCATGTATACAGAACGATAAGCAGGTGTAATTATGTGTGCAATTCAGAAATGAAATAAGCTTCGTGAACAATACGAATTTCATCGAGTCTAAACCACTTTGGAATTTTAACAACGTATTATAGAATGAGTTCAAGGATAATGAGCACCATAATATGTGTTTAACGATGCATTACTTATACAGGGTGAATTTCATAAGGTGTAACAAGCTTTATTCTAAGGTAGATGGGATCATTACAAACAAAAGTTACAAATATACATTGGTGATATTTTTAATAGTTTGCGAGATATAAATGTTTAAAGTTGGTCCAATCAAAGCGATGGAGCCGCCCACTCCCGCCCTATCCGGAGAGATAGTACAGTGTAGGGTGTTATATTTGAGATTGCGAAATTGAGAGCAGTCAATTTTATTTATTATATTATTACGCAGTCATTTTTATTTCTCGGGCATTGACTGCTCTGAATTTTGCGGAGTGCCCCGAGAAGCGTTAGAACCGCCCACCCCCCGCCCTAGCAGCCAATACCCGAGAAATGAAAATGACTGCGTAATAATGTAATAAATAAAATTGACTACTCTGAATTGTGCAACCCCAAATGTAACGCCCTACACTGTACTATCTCTACGGCTAGGGCGAGAGTGGGCGGCTCCAACGCTTCTCGGCCCGCCCTGCTTGCATCAACTTTAAAAATTGATATCTCGTAAACTATTAAAAATATCCCCAATGTATATTTGCAACTTTTGTTTGTAATGATCCCATCTAGCTTGGAATAAAGTCTGTGACATCTTATGAAATTCACCCTGTATATGTTCTTTTCTAATCTGTCAAGCAAAATTTTTAATTCATTGTTCGCCCACCGGCCGCCCAATGGCTCTTCATTGCGTCCGCCATAATAATTACTAATATTCAATAATAAAAATAATCATCCTACTGTGATGATAATTATTAATCAACAGTTCTGGATGACAGATAAATAATTACAAATACTCTATATAGCATAATCACCACGGTATACCAAGTGCTTGTAAGAACCATGTTTCTATATCTTTTTACATCCAGCAAATTTGGTCTCGGGGAAAGCAAAATTCCACTCCGTTACGAAGACTGGTTCGTCGGACTTTCGCAATCCTGGCTCAAAACCGAAAGTCAAGAATCGAGCAACACGAATTGCAGAAGATCAAGAAAGCAGAGCACACCAAGAAAAGTAATGGTCGAGGACTACGATGATTTCATCGAGGATGACGTAACGCGTGGACAATCAACGATCAAGTCATCGCGCTCGGTGATAACAAAAAATAATCAGAAGGAGAATGAAAAAATGCCCAAGGATTTTTTGAGATGTTATCAATGTCCGGAGAATGCCCCGGCGCGTGGATCATCCTGCAAGCCTTATCACACGAAAGCTTCGCTAGCACTTCACACACTCTGGCGCCATCGTCGCGTAAGAAAGTCAACGAGAAGTTTCATGACTGAGATTCCACCACAGGAAACCCTGGAAACGATACCGAAGAGATCCTCGATCACTCTCAAGGCTACCGTGATTACGACAAGATCGCCCCATTATCATCAAAGATAGCATATAATGACAAAAGCGCACCATTCATTATTATTATTCTTTAATTCGGCCAAAAATCATCACGACTGTATACGAAAATTCGCGGTCGGATACGCAAGTAGCAAAATTATACGTATCTAACAATAAGTTAATATTTATATACTTTTTCTTCGTTTACTCTCTTAAATCGTTTCGCGAAATCGACGTCCAAGCTTGAGGTCTGTTTGAACAAGCAATAAACGTCTAAATCTTCGTGAACGAATATTTTTGTATCGTCCAACTTGCATCGAGTCATTATTTTAATACGCATAAGTTAGTAACGAGAAATACCTCGACTCTCCTAAGTTTGTTCATACGTATCACTGCAATCGTCATCGTTTGCTTTTCGTGTATCGCATGATCGAATCGACGGGACACACGGATAAGAAGAGATACAACGAGTCCAACGAAAGGAAATTCATTCATTCGGATCTCGGAGGATAAAGATGATAATGTCGTAAACTTTGTTATAGTTCATATAACGTAAAAGAAAAAAAATAGAAACAATCTTTGGTGTATGTCCGTGATAGGAACTAAGAAAAAAAAAGAGCTCGTAAACCACGGGTCGTTGTCAACGATCAAACGTATATTGGCCACACGATGTGCAGACAAGGCATAAGATACGAAATATCGTGACTCGCGTTCCATTTTTTTGTTTGTTTTTTCTTTTTTGTTTTTCAAGCACAAGAGACTCGTAACTCATAATGTTGTAAAGCTAATTGTACGATTTAATATTATAGACTGTCGAGATATACAGAGATTTATAAGCATATGTATGTAAATTATTTTCTCAGAAAACTAAGATGATAAAAAGACCGAGGAGAGTTGTTTCGTTTTTTTTTTTTTTTTTTTTTTGATTTTTCTATATTATTCAATCCACTCACGGATCGCCAACGAGTAAGATGGCTGTTTACTGTGTTCGTACAAAATTTGAAAATGAAGGCAAATGTTGATGACATCGACAAAATCTATGACGGGTATTACTTGCACAGAGAAAAGCTATTGGATTGCAATGATTATCTTCATTAATTTTTCATTGGATAAATACCATGCCCATCGGTCGGAAAAAGGTGTGCGTGATTGTAATTAGAAAATATGCAGGAGAGGAAAAGAAGGAACATTGATGTATATGAATGTTCCAGAATATATATAAGCACGAGGGAAAACTTGATAATAATCCATAGTGTGTAACGTGTCGCGTCGCCACGATATCTAACTCGATGGAACAAGCATGATTTTGATATAATACTATTTGTATAAAAACCTATTATCTTGTTTACGTTATTACATGAAAATATATTATATCTATTATAAATCATGCAATCGTCTTTTGTGATACCGGAAGAAGTAAAAAAAAAAAATCACCAAAATATGTTTATTCACTGTATTAACCATCCTCATAGTCCTCGCTCCTCTTTGTGGTAGAGAATTCCCCAAGTATACCACACAAAAATGCGAAAAGCATACTAGGAGACGGCCCGATAGATTACTGTTTATTATTTCAAACAGGCGTTGCTTATAAAAAAAACTATATTTGTTCGCAACGATTCAAGGAAATTTTTCTCTGTTGATTTCTCTGATGAAGCGGTTGCAAAGAAAAAGTTCTATGACGTAAGTCTATTTACATTTGAATATTTGTCAATCGTTAATGCACCCTTCTGTTTTCATTACATTCTAGTTTCAATGGATGTCATAGGTTCCAATATTTGTTCTCTCACAAATTTTCCCAATGCAACTTTTTCTAGTTAAACCAATATATGGTACGATTATTTCTTCAATCGTCTTATTTAATAATCGTATTTGTGATTAACAGGAGAATTGTTAGGGTCTAAATTGAAGGCAACAATGCCAGAGAAATACGATTGCATGCGCGGTGAAATTATATGAAAACATTCATCAAACTTATTGTTAGTTCTGGCTTATTGTTAGGCTTGAAAGTGAGTTTTTGGGAAAGTCTGATATTGGGTATACCGGTATCAGGGAGATAATACATGCGGTTCAGAATTGTTCCCATAATGTCCTCGTCGCAGAGCGGTGCTGGTAGTTATCTGATCAGCCTGGTTGTTCGCTGGTAGTCATCTGATCAACTTAGTTTCATCTTTTGAGCTTATGATGTCAGCGAGCTCGAGAATGCACTCATCTTCGACGACATCTCTCCCTTCTCATTACAGGTTGTGATTAGGGCACCCTAGCGTTTCTTCATCATGATGAACCCAAACTGTTCTGAAACTTTCAGCTTTTCAGAAATTCTCAGCTTTTTGCTGCTCATATGTGGGTACCGAGGTTTCACAACTATTACCCAAGCGATGAGAGTCTCCTTGCCTATCTCCGATGGTATTAATATGATATAGGGATGAGCAATAGCAAGTCGTAATATTCTTACAACAGTGGAAAGATAATTTTATTGGGCTATAGACACTTCGTACAATAAATCGCTGAGAGTACGGAAATCGGCAGAGGCTTCACAATGTTCAAGAAGCAAAGAACTGATTTTGGTATCGCCGTAGAAAGCACCTGCCAGAGCACCGGTCATAGCCGCAATAGTATCCGTATCGCCGCCGAGACATATCTGAACAAAAATTGGTGTGAAAAATAGAACATTAAAGGAAAAAAGTTGGGTACGTTCAGCTACTTACGGCGTATTGTATCGCTCGTCTCAAAGGATTGTCCGTTTGGATTCCTTCGATCGGTTTTTGCGCTCGTAGAAAACAAAATATTGCCGTGGGAACGGAATGGATTGCCGTCACATCGTTACCCAATTTCTCAACGACTTTTAACGTGTGAGGTCCATCGCCTTCTTCCTTCAATAATTTTTTTATCACCCGCAGCTGTTTTATAAAAGGTTGCGTTTCGATAAGGTCCAAACTTTATCCATAAAAAGTAAAACCGGTTGAGATAAAAATATATTACTCTTTTTCACATATTCACTGGAAATTGAATGCAATATTCTTCGCTCACCCTTCTGCATCATCGACTTCTATGAAATTCATCTTTTCTATTAATTCTTGGACAAATTTGATTGTATCGAGGTGATTTTCCGGATTCAATAAAAGGCATTGTTGAACAGCTATAGCCTTGAAAAACAACGATAATTTTGTGTCGATTACTCGTAGTAAAAAACTATCGCCGTTTATTATCAACAGTAAAGTAACTGACTCTCCGGCTGACCCTACTGAAGAAGTATACTACCTGAAGTATCGCCCCGTCGACCCCCATTTTATGAGTGTGAGTGATTTCGGTTTCACGCCTTGCAGTTTCGATAAGCTTGTCGTATTCCCTATGACAAAAAAGAGCAATAGGGGCGATTCTCATTGCTCCGCCATTTCCCAATGAGCCTTCCCCATTGAATTGCTCCTTGGCTGGTTGGAGAATATCAGAAAAATTGCTTCTTTTCAGTTTTTGAAAAACCTAATAACCCATTATGCAAACATTGTACAATGACAGTATGTGAATGACTATGCGAATGACAGTGGGTTTGGCTTTAAATATACCATTAAATGATTATACTAACAGTTACGACTCCTGGACCATAACCACGATGGGGCTCGTGATAATAGCTCTTAACGAATTTTTTTGCCATGTCGCATAGATCCAGACACTGTTTTTCTATTAGTGACTCAGCTACCGAACGGGTCATTGCCGAATCATCTGTGAACTGCATCACTGGTGCTGCGAACAAATGAAATAATTTTGCAATACTCTTTATGGCTTTGGAATTTCGTTGTTTTTATATGTATATTATGTATATTTAATATAGTCGTTGCTATTCTCCATTTATTCTAAATTTGTGTGCGTACAAGTTTCAAACGAGACATTTTGCAGATAGGATTTCTTACAGAATGTACATTATCTTTAAATACCTTTAAAAGATTGTTCTTCGAGTTTGTCCAGAGACTTTTGGAGAACTATTCTTTCACCGCTGCTGAGAATATTTTCATTTTCATAAGGACTGCCCAAACAATCGCCAGTCAATACGCCAAGCATCGAGCCGCGAAATTTCCTCCTGAGTAACGACAGATCCATTCTCACCATTTCACTAACTTCTCCTATTACAGTTTAGTATAAAATTTGAAAAGCCATCCATTAAAAACTCAGTCCATACAAAATTTGTATCAACATAACCTCAAAACTTGTTGACAACTATATACATACAGCTATAAGTAGTAGAACGCCTATACCGGTTCGGCTTTCCCGAATCGTCCGAATATCCGGTGATAAACAACAAGAAAATTCGTACTCTCAGGTTACAATTGATCAAAGGCTGAAAATAGGCTGAAATCCGTCACGGCGATTATATATATTTTCTTTATTCGGAATTATCGGCGTTACCCCAAAGCGGGAGTCTGTTGCAGCTGACACAGGCGCCCTCGCACGGCCAATTGCTAATACTACGTGCAGGTAGGGATGTGTCGAATCTCAATAGAATTTGTTTGCATCGTTATCATGGAAACTGTTGAAATTGGATATAATGATAATTTTTGACAAGAAAAAAATACCTACAGAAAACGGAATTCGCGATTTCTGTTTAATCGAGCGATCGAGACAGTGATACTGGACGGGACCGTCGTTCATAAACTGTGTACTTCGCAGAAGAGAAACTAAACAACTATACATAGGTACGAATCTTCAGAATTTTACTACCACAATTATTTCAATGACTTGGTATTTTTTCACCGAAATCATCAGTTATATATTAATTCGGGCATCATCTTTATGTTTTATTCAATCTTCTGATATATCACGAAGCCACCCAATATTTGTGGAATGTTGACTTTAAAACAACCAATCGATCCAAAAACATATCTTCGAATCAGATATTTACACCTAATTTTTCCACATAACGTTAACAAATCTAAACGATTATAACCCTATCGCGAGGAAAGGTTTATTGATATCGCGACAATTATAAGACTCCTTTAGGAAAACATGAGCAGTTTATTTAAGAAAAAATGAAGGACCGCTCAACAATCTTTTTACACCTTTGGTTCCAATCTTGCTACTATTATTAACAATAATAACAATAATAATAATAATATCATTTGTTTCATCTATACTATGTATTTGCTCCTATATTCCTATTTATTAATTAATTACTCAAGAACAGGTGATTTTTTGTGTTTCTTTCTTCCTTCGTTATCGACGGTCGGATAAGAAGAACCCTACTAACAGCAACTTATCCATACGAACCTTACTTTAATAAGCAACTGTTTTACCATTTGCTTGGGTGCTACGAGCATACAATAAATATAGCATGTTCTCAGCTATGTGAAGTTAGCCCCTCGATTTTTACTTTTGCATTTTTTTTTAATTTATTACGATTGTTTGTCGTTTGTTGGTGATTGTTTGATTAATTAAAACGTTTGTTTGATCATATTTTTTTTATCAAACAAACAAAACAAAATAGAGCGTTAAGTTAGCCGCAATTTTTTGAAATTTTGTCTAATTTGATTTTTTCAAACGCAAATCGATTCAGAATCGTTTGTTGGAAACAAATAATATAATTCGAACGTTTGTTTGATCGTTGTTTTTCCGAAATATCAATAAATAAAATATTGGTTCGTCGTAGCTTTCACGCTAGATTCTGGCTTGACCAGACTTAATATGTGTCGCGTGCATGTAATAATATAATCTAAAATTCATGTTGCGACACTTTACAAAACCTGGTCTTCAGTAATTGAGTGGATCTTACGTTGAGCATCTTCGCAGTTGTATGGTAAGAAGAAACATTCTCAATTTTGTTTATCTTTGCATAACTCAACTCGTCTGCGAGTTTGTCGATACAGGTATACTGATTTGTTCATTATTCAATTTGAGAGTCGATCGTTACATCATTTCGGAGCAATATTTTATTTATTGACCAATATTTTATTTATTGATTTTTTGGAAAAACAACGATCAAACAAACGTTCGAATTATATTATTTGTTTCCAACAAACGATTCCGAATCGATTGGCGTTTGAAACAATCAAATTAAACAAAATTTCAAAAATTTGCGGCTAACTTAACGCTCATTTTTGTTTTGTTTGTTTGATAAAAATATGATCAAACAAACGTTTTAATTAATTAAACAATCACAAACAAATGACAAACAATCGTTATAAATTAAAAAAAAAGATGCAATAGTCAAAATCGAGGGGCTAACTTTACATAGCTCATGTTCTCAGTGCTCCTCGGTTCTCGTCCGAGTGATGCACGCGAAACTTTTTCGCATTATTCCAATCTACAATTATGCATCGGCTAGAAAACATATGCAGTTTATAATAACCTTCAATGCTCCTTTAAGTCAATACTATCGACAGACTCTTTCGTAGGACACAATCTTTTCAATTTCCAACTTGTGTTATGATTTCGTATCGTACAGATTTTTCGTTACAACAAAGTCGCTTTATATCGCAGAAGGACAACGGGCTAAACGACCTTAATCCATCCGCATTCTCGAATAATAGAAATCACAAAAAAATTTTAAACTCCGCTCGTTTTTAATAATTTTTTGAAATTGAATTTTGTGAAATTGATTGTCCGCTCTTTCCCTATGTGTACCGGTTTGGTGTTTTATTTATTTATTTATTTTCTTTCATTTATTTATAATAATAGTATTTTTTCCTCTACTTATGTTTTCCGTTAACTTGGAATTTATAGATAATGACGTAATTAAATTCGGTAGTACAACGAGTTTGCCTCCTTTCATTTGTTAAATCTTGGATCATCCGATCGTTTACTCGATTACGCCGTAATACGCGCGTGTTCTTTAATCAACTTATTGTCTAAACAATGTTCTCACTCAATTTTCTATTCGATACACAACCTCGTGTGTGACGAGCAAGTTTATGAAGTTTGATTCTAGCTATTGCGATTGATATGGCGAAAAGTGATTTTAGCTCTCAATTATAGTTACAGCTTGATCAATCGGCCGTACCTATACGAATAAATAATCGAACGACAATCGAGTACAATGAAATGTAAAATATGGAAATATGTAAACTGGAGTAGTAAAAAGAGGCAGTGTTACAGGCTTACTCGCTAGTTAGACTCAAACGCGAATCAGCGAGAACTCCAAAACGCGTTTCGGAATTTACTCGACATGGCCCAACCGATTGCCAAGAAATGAGGTTGAGTTATTCTTTGCCACGATTCTGTTTTTCTTAAGGTAGTCCTATCGTTACAGCGTTTCCGTTAGATTTCACTGAAAATTTGCAGAAACGTTCTTTGATGTCATATGTATATGTGTGTAAAATTTCAGGGGGCTTTATCGACTCAAAAATCACGATATTCATTCTTGAAAATCGTCAGTTTTTGCAGTCTCCCATAAGAGCCCGTGTTAAATATCGCAACATTATACAACGAGTATCTCGATCATTTGGTCGATGAAGCCTGTTGAAATTTTGCACATATTTTTATATGACATCAAAGAAGCTTCGATTAGTTTTTATAACAAATCTTATGGAAAAAAAATTCATGATTTTGTTTATTATTTAACAAATAAACTTTACGTAGGATCAATTTGAATTTTGAGTATGTTGTTCTTTAGTCGATTTGCAACAACTTTTCTTAGTGAACTTTAACGCTTGGTCCACTTCCAATGTGAGAAAAAACGGGAATAAAATTTTAATCCCCCACCCAACGATAGGACTACCTTAAACCAAATTTTCTTGCAGATCCAACGTCTTGATCCGGAGAATTTCCGAATTGCGTTTTGGGGAAATGAGCGGGTGCGTTTCGTACTGCCTCTCAAGAGCTGCCATTGAGCCTCGCGCGATCAACTTGCACCGCCGTAGGATTGTCCATAGGATACAACGCATCCTATCAACATAACGAACATAAATACGTAGTGCGTTTACTATTACAATTTACTCGCTAACGCGCGCCCGATATCTTCAATTTTTTTTTCCAGAGATTATTGCTCATTTTCGTTCAACACTCGGGACCCAAAATTTTCCAGAACGTGACAATAATTTGCCAACTTCTAAATTAAATGTGACCGAGCTAATATTTATTGTGGTAAATTTCGTCCACCTCGACAAAAATTCGACAATTTACTGCGTCGGGAAAAAAGAATTGTTAAACGAAATTGAAGTTTACCCCGCCGATTTTCAATGATGGAATGAATTTATGACGCATGCGCGATCCTTCGTTACTATTCTCATAGAGTAGCTATTTATATAATGATCCATCGAGAAAAATTTGTAGTTGGTTGTTTCGGAACTACACGGAGAGAATTTCTTATTAATTTTTACGGTGAAATCTCGGTAAATATTACATTAAAAACTTGAACCCGGTGATAAATGTGCAGAGTTAAAAATTGACACTAGTTTCAAATATTTTACTTTCAGACATGTAAAAATTTTAGCACGTAGCATAATTTGTACGCGCGCTACGTAGAGCTCACGGATTACGGCCAGGCGACCTAGCCCTAGTTGATTTTACTGTGAAGAACGTAAAAATTCTGGTGAACGCACGGAAAATTTCGACTTCCTTTTTTCAATTCTCGAGACAAACGCGCAAATTTCTCAATGTGCACCGTACACTTTCATTTGTATCAGTCCTTTTTTCAACTTATTGTAGTAATGTTTACGTTTCACGAAAATTTACTGTTAATTTCAATAAAAATTCTTGAAAATATTTTTAATTTCTGTCACGCAACAGTGAATTTTTACTCATTTCCATTAAAATGTATAATTTATTTCTCAAAAACCCTGAAGAATTGCACATTTGTCACTCAGTTACTGTGATTTCACAATAAAAATTACTTAAAAATTCTTTCCGTGTATGCGAAGGTCTCATTTTGGTTACATTTTCAACTACCTTCATCTTCGGCCCCGTTTTTTTTATATTCATCATTTTTAGCTTTTCCCCTTATTTTCCTTTGTTGTTTTCGACGTGACAGAGCTTTACGTTATTTCTAGTAGGTATAACTTCTCGCTGACGATGTTATCAATATTGTAGTAGATAGTATAGTAGGATATTGATAAACATTTGCGAGTCATAATGTAGGTTTAAGCCCCGTTCGGGCGCTTAAGGAGGTTCGGTGGTGACCGTGCTAGTAAACTTACTGTTACAGTTTATTTTCCGTCGTAATATACGAAGACTTTTTATCTATGTGTTTATCTCTCATTTTTTGAAAAATATTTGTTAAGAATTGAATTTCGATTTTCCTATTATTTCAATAATGTGGAACAAAACGTAATAATCTACTACTACGCCACCGTTCGATAATACTCGGTCATATCGTCGTAATTTCGATAGGTGTCGCTTGTCCCGCACGCCCAACGAATACCTCAATTTTTCGAGACTTTATTCTTGAATTAATTGCTTATTATTCCGGTTCACAAAACAATCAACGAATGCAACCATCATATTTTGTACGTCTATCTTGGCGTCAAGTGCTATAAAAAAATCGCTATAAGTATGCGAGGGCCGACACATTTTGTCTTTTACATGTGTTAAATGCGCTGCTTTTAATAATTAATATCTCGGAAATTGTGCGGTAAATCTGGTGGAAACTCTGCTTATGCATGGACGAAGGGTTTGACAAAGCTATACAAAAAAATTCGACTTTTATCTCGGAGTCGAAATCCAATCACCGAACCTCCTTAATCGCGTCCATGAGTTAAACCAAACTTCTAGAGACGCTATTATAAAACGGATCTGTTGCTAGGAGCCATACGACAAACATCCAAACGAGTGTCGAGTAGATTAACTTTCTTACGAAATTGCATACAAGAATATGTTTTGCGCCGCCATTACTTTCAGTTTACAAGATTGCAATCGGGAGCCGTCTCGAATAGGGAACGTTGCTCGATAACCATTTGGCGGCTCGAGTCAACCATCGAATTTGCACCATTCTCATTTTTATGAAGCATTCACTATAGATTCAACTACTTTTTTCCATACCTTCTACTATATTTTCAAAAGCTTTTCCGAATCTTACCGCAAGCCCAAACGGCTTAATGACAATTATTTAACCCTTTGAGCTCTAAGGACGCATATATGCGTCAGCCTATGCGTCTGCGGACCACATAAGCTTGAAAGTACTCAGGCCTCTAAGGGTTAAAAACCAGTAATTTTTCAATATTTTTCTTTCCTTATAAATCAATACATTTTGCAATACGAGTATTTGAAAAAAAAAACATATTAAATTTCTTAAAATATAGAACTCACAATAAATCACAAAAAAACAATTTCAAACTAACAAAGTTTCTCAATTTTTTAACTGGTGTATGACGAAATTTGTAAGTCGGTAGAAAATGCTTCCTGTACATACGTCTCGAGTCAAATTATATTACTTAATTCTCGACTTTGTCGACGGAGCATCAACTCGAGTCTCATTTCATCTCACTGTTGTAAGCAACCGTTATCTACGTTATGAATTAATTAATTACTTCGTCGCACGTCTTATAATAAATATTCACATGCGAATATATATACATATACATACATATATATATATATATATATATATATATATATATATATATATATATATCGTATAACGTTAACAGCAGAAATGGGACCAAATATTGGGCTCATAGCTGACTGCTTGATGGAAGATTCATGGAAATCGCTATAATAGTATCTGTATAAGCTAATATACACTTAAACTTAACGTTTTTTTCTCTAATTTGATCTATGTCTAACGAATTCATTACGATTAATCCATCATTAATTGAATTGTACATGATTAATTTTTTTTTCTTTTTCTTATCGTTTATCACTCGCGCATTGGTTAATTTCTTTCACTCCGTAATTAACATTATATATAGCACTTATTATGGCTAAGTTACGGTCAAATCAAGTGGCACATTTTTTTTTAAATCGTTTTCATTATCAACGGTTTGGAGATTTTTGTTTTGTTTTTATAAACAAAATGAAAATGTACCGAATACGTATGTTGAAGAATATTTATGTAAAGTCATCAACAATATGTAAAATGATTTAACATTGATATTTAAAAAAATGTGATAGAGTGCGATTGTTGTCTGTCAGCAGAGTTGATTTATAAATATTTGAAAATTTTTGTAAATTTTTGTAATTCAGCACAGATTTTAGCCTCGTCGTTAATGGATAATGCTTATAGGTGTATACTTTAAATTCCCGGAGTGCGAGTGGGCGCGGGACACGCGTCGGGTGGATTTTTAAAAATTATTTTCTTGTTGTTTTATTTCTTTAATCCTGTAAAACTTTCGAAAATTCAATGTTACAGCGTTGATCGTATGCTCGTTATCGCTTTAATTATTAATACAATAGGTGTTTATGAAAATGTTTACGCGTCGAGGCTGAAATAGCTCAACAGAAAGTATTCGAGAAGTATGTTTACCAAATTTTCTCCATCCAATCTCCCTATAACCCTTTTATTCCGTTAAGCTCCAAGACTGTTAGTGTGTTGAAAAAAATGCGGTGCGCTTGTTTTTCAAGGGGGGACAAAACGGTCATTATACTCATGGTCGGAAGTTGACAATTACTTTTTTCGCATTTGGAAAAATACATCGTTAAAGAACACATATACAGGGTGAATTTCATAAGTTGTAACAGACTTTATTCTAAGGTAGATGAGATCATTGCAAACAAAAATTGCAAGTATACATTAGGGATATTTTTAATAGTTTACGAGATATAAATGTTTAAAGTTGGTCCAATCAGAGCGCGTCGAGAAACTTGGAGCCGCCCACTCCCGCACTAGCCCTAGAGATAGCGCAGTGTAGGGCGTTACATTTGGTGTTGCAAAATTCAGAGCAGTCAATTTTATTTATTATATTATTACGCAGTCATTTTCATTTCTCGGGTATTGGCTGCTAGGGCGGGAGTGGGCGGTTCTAACGCTTCTCGGTGCGCGCGGTAAAATTCAGAGCAGTCAATGTTCGAGAAATAAAAATGGCTGCGTAATAATATAATAAATAAAATTGACTGCTCTGAATTTTGCAACCCCAAATATAACGCCCGACACTGTACTATCTCTACGGCTAGTGCGAGAGTGGGCGGTTCCAACGCTTCGATTGGATCAACTTAAAAAATTTATATATCGTAAACTATTAAAAATATCGCCAATGTATATTTGCAATTTTTGTTTGTAATGATCACATCTACCTTAAAATAAAGCTTGTAACACTTTATGAAATTCACCCTGTATATACTCGTGTATACAAATCTCCTTTTATTAAACTCGCCAAAGAGGATATTGGAAATTCGATTGCTTCTTTGAAAATTCCAATTTCGATAAATCCATCAGTGATTTTCTTAAATATGTTCAAAAAACCGGCGTTAGTTCATTTGTTGTTTTAATAAATTGCCAATCGAAGATACTTTACGAGATTTTTAATTATGAAATAATGAAAACATTTTGGAAACCTTCCGATCGGCAAATAAAAAATGTTTGCGGTTATATTTTATAATGCATAACATTATAATTATTACCAATTACTGTAGCCAATATTAATTAGATATTTAATTAAAATAAATTCTTAATCACATTAGCATGTTAATTAAATTAAATTCTTAATAAGATTAAAGTTTGTAATTAAATTGCAAATTAAATTAAATTTGAACGAGCGAATTTTAATAATTGTAAATAAATACAAATTTGTACAGCCTTTAAATTTTGCAAATCTTAATTTAGGGGAATTTCGAAAATTTTTATTTAGAGGTATACAAATTTTCTCAATTTCTAAAATTTTTATATTCTTCAATTTTTAAAAGAAAATAATAATTCGTCCTTCCAAGATGTGCCGTTTGGTATAAGACAGTGTACAAAAACGATTAGTCAGCTTTACAATACAGAATGTATTGCGCGGATCACACCGATTTGACCGCTCGCGCTCTTATCAATGAATTGCGTTGATTGATCCAAAATCATATTCGCGCCCTTATGAATTTTACCATATGGCTCTGTGATATCAGCAATCCTCGATCATAACGAATTTCGACTAATTTTACGACTACATTTCTGTACATTTTTGATACGATAATAATAATTATCGCGAAGAAGAGATGAACGCGCGAAACGGGTCTAACAATAAGTTTGCATTTCTCAGAAAGCCACCTTTCTCCATTCTCAATTTAGTTTCCCAACCCTTGTTTTCTTACTTTTTACTTCAACCATTTTTTCGCACAAAAGAACATTATTTTCAAATTTTCGGAAACGAAAGCTCCATGTGTAAGATTCTTCGCAACACTTTCAGGTCCAAAAGTAGAAAATCACTCGATCAATCCGTTTAATCCTTAGAAATCATTATTATGAATTATTTTTTGTCAATAAAATCTTGCACTATCTATCAATAAGTTATATGTCATCGTTTAGTAAATAATGTCATTCTTGAAATAGTTTTTCTTTTAATATTGAAGAAAGTCATTGATTCTCGCTCGTTGCATTACAAACAAAATATGAAAAACGTATCAATTGTAATAACTAACGGAGGAATATGATTAACACAAAATTAACGAGTGAATCATAATTCAGGCGGATTTATTATTTTCTTTAATTCCGAACTCCTCCAGGGCGGTGTACTTTGATTTTGTTTTATCGTCTATCCGCTACGAAAAACGTTACACCGCGATATTAAATAATTTAATAACAAGAATCATATCGCATATTGATATCGCTCCATTTCCTTTTAGCACCCGCGCGACTAATTTGCCAATTTTTTTTAAATTTTTCCTGTCCTAATCTTATTTAATTTACAATGTTTTTGATACGGACGAATATCGATTCGTGTCTCGTCACAATAACCGATGCTGTTCTTTTATCTTCTTTTGAAAAAATCCACTTCCTCCAACCTTTCACTTCCACTCCATTGCAACATTATCTCGAATATTTAGATACGCACGTAAAGTATTCCGAAATTCTTGCGATCCTCGCTTCTTCGTTTCGCATTAATATACCTCGATTTCTTACATTTCAACTATTTGCAGAACACTTTTTTTGTTTTTGTTTTTGTGTGTTTTTTTTGTATAACTAGTGTGACGTCGAAATTATTAACGGTGCCATTTTCTTACTTGTGATCAAATTCCTTTCATAAACAAATCACGCGTAAAGAACAATTAATAATGAACAAAATATTCGTGTTCGTGATTTGATCGTTAATTGCACGAGATGCAAATGCTCGATGTTCGCTATATTGTCTCAAGCTGAGTCGAAGCTTCGCTTTCGTAAAAAAGAAATCAAACGAATAATTTCTAAAATGGATGCGTTTTCACTCAAAATCAAATGAAAATACAAACAAGCTTCCTGACAAATTATTTACGACACGAGGTATAGCAAAAATATAATTTTAAATTTCATTAAATGTTTTTTGATTAGTATACGAGGCGTTTACAAAAGATCTTGTTTTTAATTCGGATTTTTTTAATAGCAATTTTTGCATTTTTTGTTAAGGTAGTCCTATCTTTACAGCGTTTCCGTTAGATTTCACTGCAAATTTGCAAAAACGTTCTTTGATGTCATATGTATATGTATGTAAAATTTCAAGGGCCTTTATCGACTCAAAAATCACGACATTTATTCTTGAAAATCGTCACCTTTCGCAATCTCCCATAAGAGCCCGTGTTAAATATCACAACATTATACAGCGAGTATCTCGATCATTTGGCCGACGAAGCCTGTTGACATTTTGCACACATTTTTATATGACATTAAAAAAGCTTCGATTAGTTTTTATAACAAATCTTATGGAAAAAAAATTCATGATTTTGTTTATTATATAACAAATAAACTTTCCGTAGGATCAATTTGAATTTTGAGTATGTTGTTCTTTAGTTGATTTGCAACAACTTTTCTTAATGAACTTTAACGCTTGGTCCACTTCCAATTTGAGAAAAAACAGGAATAGAATTTTAATCCCCCACCCAACAATAGGACTACCTTAAGTATTCCTGCGAAGGCCTTGACAAGCAATATTTGTTTAAAGAAAACAAGCGTGTGCAGAAGAATTAACGCCTTTTCAAAAATTTAATTGTCTGCCTCCTTTATTTGCCAACATAAGTTGTTAAAAATAAAAAAAATAAAATACAAAAACAAAAACGCGAGCGATTAAAGAAATGAAAACCAATGCTCGCGCCCGAGTGATACAATTTTCAATAATTCATATCTTGTAAAATTATGTAGATACAAAATTTCTGATTACACCACATGAAAGATCAGTGGAAAAACTTATAGCACAACGAACAATCCAAAAATTTATTTTTTGCCTGGTAAGTCTCTTTTCTCGGATCGAGTTACATTTGCAAAACGAATGGCGAAAGAACTTAAAAATAATTAATAACAATCTTCTCGATTTAGTAAACAGAAAATTATTTTCATTTGCTCAATCGGGGTATGAATAAAGGATATAAAGAAGCAATGGGCCGTGAAACGTTAATAAAAAGCTTTCGTCCAGTATTTTGCCTTTTTCGTAACTCGCTGCTTCTTCTTCGGAGTTAATCTTCGGAGGGTAAAAAAATTCAGTTCTCCGACTCGAAACAAATCTTTCTGTATACATTAGTGTTTTTATGGGCGGATTAAAACAGGTCCGATCTAATGTTTGACTTATCGTGTCGTTTATTTTATCGAATCAATTCGAAATACAAATACAGCAGGAAATTTGTTGTTAATTTGAGGCACACTCGGGGTATCTGTCCACGAACGAGCATTTCTCATCGTGGCAGATCCCTTGTCGTTTCTTCCGACTGGTGGAACGGAAATGGGACACGCATAAATGTGATTTGGTAAGCGGGAGGGAAAAGCAGAGCTAATACCGAAAATCAAATTGTTACTTCCGATTTTGATTTGTGGCAAAAAAAAAAACAATCATTCAATTTCACTAAAACTTGTAAATTGACTCATTCTCCTTTTGATATATCGAACAGCAATTTACACATCGTCAACTCGAAAATGCTCCTCAGGATCGAAACAATACAATTTCTCGTTAGCCCAACTCGAGCCGCGAATATTTTCAGAGAAAATAATTAAAAATCAAAATAGGACGGTGAAACGAATATCCAAAAATGGCGACGTTAGCCAATACAACTGTCCTCGTCTCGACGATTTTTCAAGTCCCTAATTTAATCTACAAATTTCGTTAACATTTTCATTTACTTCCATACTATAAACGTTTCCTATGATACACAGTACGGTCTATCGTTATTTTTCTGGCAATACTAGAAGACACTAGTCTTCCTACAGGTACATCGCTCGGGACGCCTTCAACTGTGTCAATTACTATCGATTAATGTAATTTATCAATACAAACAACAAGAAAACAATGATGAATCTCCGTTTCGTGGCTTCGCCACTTCTTTCATTCGCTTTTCTATTTTTTCTTCTTGTTCTTCTCCTTCTTTATTTCCGGTTGGATCGTCAACATGCGTAAGAATTATGCATCCGGCATCCACGAACTCAAAGTAACTAATCGGCCTAATCTAATTTTCATTTTGACTTCACTCCGACCCCCCGATCCCAACTCTTCTTATCAGCTTCGTCCGTGGCATATTACAGCTATACTCGTTTCCGGCACAGGATCTGCTTATCGATTGGTCCCACGTAGAAATCATCGCTGATGTAGGAAAGAAGATTTTACATTTCCCTTCGCAACTCGCATCTTCTCATCCCACTGTGCCACATCTTTTCTTGACTGTTTGTCGTGTCTCGCTATGGATCCATCATTTCTTCATTATCCCACTGGGTCGTATCAATTGTTCACTATCTCACTGCGCTTAAAAAATTCTTCATCGCTTCATCGTCATCTGGCATAGCGGGGCATGACTTCTTCATCAGCCCACTGCGCACCGTGATTGTTAAATAATTTCTTACTGACTCACTGCGTTGCACCATTTCATTATTATCTCACATCTCGCGCTCCATAGTTCTTCCATGATTTTTTCAACGTCTCTTCATCAGCTTCGTAGTTTCTAAACGAGATGCCCATTCTTTTTCGCACAGCGCAGCCCAGGTACTTGGGTGATACTCTTAACCGTAGGCTCTGTGACTTTCTCATCAGCGACAAATACTCTCTACGCGAGAAGTCTATATTTCTTCCGATCATCCTCGAGATCTATGACCATTCATTAAACCTACAACTAATGTACGGCAGAAACAATTGCTTTCGCGACTATTCGGATAAAACAAGCCCGATGGATCAACCGTGTCTTCCGGAAGTTATTGATTTTTATTTCCCAAATGTCGCATTCAATTTTTCTATCATCACCCACCTTTTAACTGTTAACGAATTTTTTCGGCTGGTCCCATCAACATGCCCCGAATCAACCATAACACAGGTAGCTTAGCGAAGCTCCGTACTTGTTCCTCTTATCTTCCACGTACTTAACACCAATCTCATTCTTGTCCACTTTATTTCTCGCTTCGCCTTCGGGAGTATGCTATTTTCCTTCGATATCCTTTCATTCGCCGTGTCGCGCATTCCCATTCTTCGTCACACGTTTACTTCTTTATTCTCGACCGTTTTCCTTTTCACTTGTCTTTTTTTGTTTCTTTTTTGTTGTTGTTTCTTTCACGAAAGTTTATACGCCGCTCGCTCGGAGACGACGGTATCTCGACGGATTCGCCATGGGGTTACCTGTCTCTCGTTCCAGTTTCTTCGAAATCAACGTAACGTTATGTTTGGCAGGTATTTGCATTTTTCACAAAGTTCAACAAAAAAGCGGTTCTCCCCCCGGCTGGTCCCACCAATGAGCACCGAAAAATAGATAAAGGTCCTGATCTTGGAGGGAATATCCGGGCGGCGGTTGAGCGGCTGGGGGCGGTGGCAGCGGTACAGGCGGCAGAAGAGAATAACAAGGTGGCGTTGGTGTTGAACTTGCGAGTGATTGCGAGAAGGTCGTGCCCGATTGCGGGCTCGGTGGTGTTTGCGGGGTATCCGCCATCTGTCCCATCGTACCGGCCACAACTTCCGATGACCTTGACGGACTTGGGTTCTCCGGAGATCAAAGCTCGCAGTCGAACATCGCCAATGATCGCGTGATGACTTCATCCTGTAATGGAAAATTTTACGTTGGACGCGCACGTTCGTATGGTTCAAGGTCACGATAACGTTTTCGTTGGTATACGAGCGCTCGGACGCATGCGCGTACGCCCATGTGCAAATGCGCACGCGCAATAGGATTGCGTCGAAAACATTGAAATGACTCGTCGTAACTCAAAAACGGTCTGGCGAATGTTAGGTACGAAAACTTTGACATTGGCAAATTGGATAGTGAACTAACGTCGTTCTCTCGAATTTCTGGCAAAATGTCACTCCGGGAATGTAAACTAATCGTTTTAACTAAAATCACAGAGATAAGTAAAAGAATTGATTTTAGGAATTGAAAAATGTTACCTCTGTGCAAGTTTTAGGCTCATATCGATGGAAATCCGAGGAAATTGAAGTCTATATTGAAAAATATACAGGGTAAATTTCATAAGGTGTAACAGGCTTTATTTTAAGGTAGATAAGATCATTACAAACAAAAGTTGCAAATATACATTAGGGATATTTTTAATAGTTTACGAGATATAAATGTTTAAAGTTGGTCCAATCAGAACGCGCGGAGAAGCGCTGAAGCCGCCCACTCCTGTCCTAGCCGTAGAGATAGCGCAGTGTAGGGCGTTACATTTGAGGTTGCAAAATTCAGAGCAGTCAATTTTATTTATTATATTATTACGCACTCATTTTTATTTCTCGGTCATTTCATTTTTATTTCTCGGCTGCAAGGGCGGGCAGTGGGCGGCTCCAACGTTTCTCGGCGCGCTCTGATTTTGGACCAACTTAAAAACTTGATATCTCGTAAACTATTAAAAATATCCTCAATGTATATTTGCAACTTTTGTTTGTAATGATCCCATCTACCTTAGAATAAAACCTGCTACACCTTACAAAATTCACCTTGTATAAGTAATGGCATACTCACTTTAAGGCAACTCTCAATAAACTCCTCTATCGTAATGACACCGTCGTGATTAAGATCGAGTTTCTCGAAAACTCTGTCGAGTTGTTCCCTGGCCTTTCTCTCCTCTTCCGCCGGATGTTTCCGGCCCATTAGCTCGTGAACCGCCGTTACCACCTCGCCAAGTTCTCCCCTCGTTATGCAGCCATCCCCATTAATGTCGTAAAGCTTGAAGGTCCATCTCAATTTTTCATAAATGCTACCTCTCAGCAGTGTCGAGAGGGTCACTAAAAGATCCTGTAATCATTTCCATTGTCATATAACAATCCGTTCTCCAATTTGCTTCTGTTCGACTTCCTTCCAAATAACGCCGAGACGGGAAAACGGAAGAATTCAAACAAATTATTTTCTTACGTTATGCTTTATTTCTATCATCGTCGAGTTAAATTGAAAGAAAAAATAATAATACTTAAGAATCAGCAACGATTGTCGCAGCATTAATGTATATTACCGTTGTAAATAAGTAAATTTGTTTGCAAATATCAAACCAAAGTAAATCAAATTATTATGTACCATAAGTGGCTTGTTTAAAGGGCAAACCATATTAGGAGGTTCAAAAATCCATTTTATTATTGCATTAATCGTTAGCTCAACTATCCTCAGCGGTTAAGTTTTCTTTCAATATCACTTTTTCTTACATTTCCGGAAAGTCTAACTCAAAAAGTAACGAACCGATCATTATGAAAATACGTAATACGATTGTTTATAAAATTACGAAATATACGAATCAACTTTTGAGATTTTATCGTGATCCTTAAGGCTGTCGTGAAAAAAATGGTGCAAATTTAAGTAAATTTTCCTAACACCTGCAACATTATTTTCATTTTCATTGGCAATTGGATACTGAATTATTAATAATATAAAATGAAAAAACTTTTTGATTTCATTTGTACATTGGAGACCTCTTTTTACGATTTTTGGCGTACACGAACTTTGAATAATTTTGTTATTTCTGTATGAAATTATTCAAAACAATTCGGGAAAGTTGTTATAGCAGAATACGAATATAATTCCTAGCCAAAAATGATGAGTGAAAACGAGCCTCCCCAATATGGTTTGTCCCCTTAATTTTATTGCACGAGTCGAAAGAAAGTTGTCAGCAGTTATTACCCTGAAGCTGATGGCCCCGTTGCAGTTAACGTCGAAGGCCTTGAACACGTAGTGGGCGTAGTAGCTCGAGTCTGCAATTATTTTATTATTATTATTGACGAAGAAAAAAGATTTGCGTAGATAAATTTTCAAAAAGAAAAGTGGAGAGAGAGAGAGAGTAAGAAAGTTTGATGGTATTTGACCGTGAGTATAATTAATTGTAACTCACTTCCGTGCGGAAAGAACTTGGCGTAAATATCCTTGAACGAGTCCTCGTGCACGACACCCTCGGGACATTCCTGCCAACAATTAAAACCCGATATACCCATCTATTTTTCTACGTACGATAATATTTTTTAAAAACAATTATACAATATTCACTCGAATATACGACTCTAATTATTATTTTTATATCGTATTAAAATTTCTATTCTAAATAAATATTTTTGTTAATTAGGTAAAACGATACACTCGAATTAATCACGATCGAGCGAAATCGTATTATGGATGACATTTATCAATATCAATAAATAAAATTCCACTTGCTAGTTAATTGAATTACTCAATAATAAAATAGAAATTTGTGAATGCAAATTGCAGTTTCTAAGTTTTTGCTTCTTTGATTTGCACATTGTTATCTATCTATTGAGGAAAAAAAGAAACATTTTTTTACATATCTAATTTCTAAATATCTGCTCTAGGTTTTACTGCAATTGAGGCATCGATGGATTCTAATCAACGGGAACCACTGACGCGAAGTTATTGACGATATCCACTACTAACGATTCTCGCACCAAGCAGTGAAATAATAGAAAACGAAATGAGAGTCCCTCACACCATTCCTAAAAATGTATTTGAGGCGTACAGGTAAATTTTTCATATTCCGCTTGTTCGTGCGACTGTTCTATCCGATTGAACTATCTAAATAATAGTGATAATAATAAATATAATAATTTCATCGATAAATATTCAACTACTGCGTTGTTACATAAAGTCCTTAAAAATCATTCTTACTGTGAGAATTTCGCAGACATATAGTTATACAGGGTGAATTTCATAATTTGTAACAGGTGTTTATTCCAAGGTAGATGAGATAATTACAAACAAAAATTGCAAATATACATTGGGGATATTTTTCATAGTTTACGAGATATAAAGTTTTAAAGTTGGTCCAATCAGAGCGCGCCGAGAAGCATTGGAGCCGCCCACTCCCACCCTAGCCGTAGAGATAGTAGAGTGTAGGGCGTTACATTTGGGGTTGCAAAATTCAGAGCAGTCAATTTTATTTCTTAAATTATAACACAGTCATTTTTATTTCTCGAGCATTGACTGCTAGGGTGGGGAGTGGGCGGCTCCAACGCTTCTCGGCGCGCTCGGAAAAATTCAGAGCAGTCAATGCCCAAGAAATAAAAATGACTGCGTAATAATATAATAAATAAAATTGACTGCTCTGAATTTCACAACCCAAAATGTAACGCCCCACACTGTGCTATCTCTACGGCTAGTCCAGAAGTGGGCGGCTCCAACGCTTTGATTGGACCAACTTAAAAAATTTATATCTCGTAAACTATTAAAAATATCCCTAATATATATTTGCAAATTTTGTTTGTAATGATCTCATCTACCTTAAAATAAAGTCTGTTACACTTTATGAAATTCACCCTGTATATGAAAAATAATTACTTTAGAAAATTGTCACGTGGCTATTTTCGCGCTATGTTTATCTAGAAAATTTCAATACAACTTGGGCTTAACGATTTAAGTAAGCGGATTCTCCATTAGGAATAATAAAGAAAGAGCATTCTCTCGTTGCGTATGACATTCGCATAATATAAGAATAATACGTTGTCAGATGTTCGGGAGAAACGATCCTCCTTCCTCGGGAACAAGGTCGTACGATTCGTGCGGAGAACTCGACGTGGGACCATTCGATGATTCCGGAGCTCGGACGCCTCGCGTTGAGGGTCCTCGTACAAGTATGGAAGTACAGTCCGATATTGGAAAAGCTGCCAACCTGTGTGGACACGAATGAGCTACTGGAAATTTTACCGATCGATCTTCCGTTCGATTTGATCGTCGAAAGGATTCCTCACGAGTATTATTGGAGTCGAATCGCTAAGCACAGGTTGGAGAAAATCAAACAAAATAGAACACGAACACACGCGCGTTCCAATCTTTTTTTTATTCATGAATAATGAAGAAATTTCTTAAAAATTCTTTCCGAAAATGAATAACGAATGCAATTGAGTATTCAGAATTCATTTCAATATAAGTAATCAATCCAATTAGATTCAGTATTCATTCTGTATTCGGATATCGTCAAATTGAATAATCTTGAAAAATTGACAGAGAATGTGTTTATTATATCGAAACCTGGGATACATGGGATAACGAGTATTGACCGATACAGATTTCACCCATTTCCATTATTTTCTTGTAAACCAATCCCACTGGGCAATTTTACCAAGTTTGCTATGCGTTACAGGTCTCTGTCAATTTTTCAAGATTATTCAATTTCATGACTTCCGAATACAGAATGAATATTGAATCATTAATTCGCAATTGCATTCATTATTCATTTTCAGAATTTTCATTCACTGAATCCAACTGGATTCATTATTAATTCTCACAACGAATTCTGAATCGAGGTGAATTGATTATCGAAAAAAATGAATATCCATCTAATATGTATTATTCGGTATTATGTTCCTCACTGGATCCGCATTATTTTCCATAAATAACACTTCGATCAATTTGATTTTCGATGGACAGATTCATATTGGTCAATGTCGATAACCTTCGTGCAAACTGATGACTTTTTGTTCTTTGGTCGTTCGTCGTATAAGATTCGTTATATTTAATTTCTGAATTATGAGTTCGCATACGTAATCAGGATTTTTGAAAACACTCACGTACCGAGTTTCATCCAAATCGAACCATATTTGCATTCGGATTGATCATTTTTACTTGGCCATGTTGAATTTTGGCAACCCTGATTCCATATCCGGAACCAAGGATACGAAAAAAACCCACGTCCTTTAAAGTTGTATTTTACCTACTCGGCCATCACCGGGTTATAAATAAATTATAAATAAGATCATTGTTTATTTACAGATGGGAGTACAACAATCCGGAAGATCACGATAATTCCTGGCGACAATTATATTGCGAGCGCCATTTGGCAGAATATCTGGAACACCTTGAGCCCGACCATTTTGAGTCGCAACAGCAGGAGTGTGAAGCGCTCGTTAAACTCGTTTGCCCATACGTTCGAACCGTCAAGATTCGATCTCTCATGCCTTCCGGGTACATTATATTCTCAAATTCGATCAAAACAGATCATTTTTTAAATATTGTTTGTTTTTTTAAGGTTGGCACATTGTAATGATTCCCTATCTAGAGTCAACACTACACAGAGAGAATTTCTTATTAATTTTTACGGTGAAATCTCGGTAAAAATTACATTAAAAACTTGAACCTGATGATAAATGTGCAAATGGTTGAAAATTGACACTAGTTTCAAATATTTTACTTTCAGGCATGTAAAAATTTTAGCACGCAGCATAATTTTTACGCGCGCTACATAGAGCTCACGGATTACGACCAGGCGATCTAGCCCTAACTGATTTTACTGTGAAGAACGTAAAAATTCTGGTGACCGCACGGAAAATTTCGGCTTCCTTTTTTTCAATTTTCAAGACAAACGCGCAGCCCTTTTTCAACTTATTGCAGTAATGTTTACGTTTCACGAAAATTTACTATTAATTTCTATAAAAGTTGAAAATATTTTAAATTTCTGCTACGCAACAGTAAATTTTTACTCATTTCCATTAAAACGTATCATCAAGACAAACGCGCAGCCCTTTTTCAACTTATTGCAGTAATGTTTACGTTTCACGAAAATTTACTATTAATTTCTATAAAAATTGAAAATATTTTAAATTTCTGCCACGCAACAGTAAATTTTTACTCATTTCCATTAAAACGTATAATTTATTTCCTAAAAATCTGAAGAATTGCGCATTTGTCACTCAGTTAGTGTGATTTCACAGTAAAAATTACTTAAAAATTCTTTCCGTGTAGTCGCGCGACGCATTTTAAAGTAGGTACCTCTGGTGGCTCACGTAACGTGGGATATCACGTGCGTTATACGCGGGAGGGAGAAAAGAAAAAGGAGAAAAAACAAGATGATCCGTTAAAATATTATAAATCGATCCTATCGTTTTGCGTTAAGGTTTCCATCTAATTGGTCGGCGGACGAGGAAGGATCTAAGGAGCGAGAGACCACGAGCGTGGATAAGCATGGGCATGAGTTAGATAGCGCAAAAGATTCGATTTCAGTTCATCATATACAATTCGATACGATACTATCGCAACTTTCGGAAATTCGAGAGCTTTATTTAAACTTTGGTATGATATACATGAACGACGGCTTTGAGTGGCGTGATTTCCGGTAAGTTAGCTCGTACTCTTTTGGTTTATATTCAGAGTTCGAGAGTCTCGAGATTGATCATGCTCGAAGCTGTTGAGCGGAGCGCCTAATTCGCTTTCACACTCGACAGATTTTCCGTCGAGGACTGCCTTAAGCTTGGGCGAGCTCTCAAGAATTCTCCGAGAATGGAAAAGGTCAGTGTGACCAGAAGCGACCTCGATCAACCGAGGGTTGCAGCGATACTTCAGGGAATTGTTGCCAACGATAACGTGAGAACCACTTTTCAACATGGCTGCGATCCTAATAACACTTTGAAACGCGATTCGGAATTTTTCCAGCATTTCCGGACAGATTGATGCGATATTTAGCGTTAACCACAATACAGAGTTGTGGCTAAAATTGGATAAAACATATTTTATTCCGATCCGTTGCGCCATGTTGGAGAATTTTAGAATCGCATTTTCCAACTATCTTTCACTGAACAACTATAATCTTATGACAAGAGTGCGTCTCAATGCGCAATTTACATTCACATTTGAAACGAAGAGAGGTAGTTCAATTCAGGATTGTTAGCCCTTATCCTATCGTTTGAAATAATGTCGCCGTTTCTTGTTATTAGACCTGCCTGGACCGCGCAGACTTAACCAACGTACCGTCGAAGAGGGCTACTTTGACAGGTTTTGGAAATTATTTGTATGTAACTTTTGTTTAACATCCTAAATCCCATTTTTTTTGTTCCAATACACCAGTATGTTCTTTGGCTATGAAATTTATAAGAAACTCAAGCCCTCCCACTCCCCGACTATTTTTTATATATTTTTTAAAAAGTGTCAAAACTGACCCGGTAAGGGGCTTCTTTGACAAGGCATTAAAATCCAATTTATATCGAAGATTAAAAACTTAATGATTACGTTCGACATCGTTTTGATAACAAAATTAATATTTTATGCTTTCTACATAAAATTAAATGAAAAACAACAATTTTTTACTATCGAACTGTCATCTTTATTAATGAAACATTTTACATCAAAATACGAAGTACCTAGGGGACTATTATAGACACTTAATCAGTCTTATTATTTTTATTGAGATCAGTCTTACATTATAAGTCTTATAAGTTTTATATTATCAGTCTTATATTATGTATTATCACTGAGCTCAAAATCGAGTTTAACAACATTATAGAATCAACTTTATAATAAACTGGAACATTGGAAAGAATAGAAAAATGTTAAAAAAGAATTATTGTGTATTTCCGCACACCACACATTCATAGACAGAATTGGTCGATTTCAGAATGTCATGCGGACTCGTTGCGCATACATTTAACGCAGTGTCAACGAAGCCCCAAAATCTGTCAAAGTAGCCCTCTTTGACGGTACATTTCATTTGTTCGCGACTGTAAACTTCTTGTTATTACAATCTATTTTCGCAGATCAAAGAAATTGATTTCTCGCACTGCAAACTGGGCGACGCGGGAGCCCACGCGATCGGTGAATTTCTCAAGAGTCATAAACGCGTCGACGTTCTTAGTCTGGAAAATAACGATATTGGACCCTCGGGACTGGCGGGTATAGTTCACGGACTTTGTCAGGATACGGCAACTCCCTTGAAGAATTTGAATCTTCGGCTGAATCCCTTGCGAGACGATGGTGGAGGACACATTTGTGCTCGTGAGTTTACGATAAATCTTAATTACGTTAAGCTTTAAAAGTTACATACATACAAAAATCATAAAGAATTTTGTTAAATTATTAAAATTAACTTAAAATTTGAATAAATCCCATCGAGAAAACGATTAAAAAATTGGCGTGTAATAGCTGACTTTGAGAAAATGTGATAGAGAAAATTTTTACTTGAGGAAATATTTAAATTCATTAATTTTATTAATTTCTCTCGACGTTTCTCGAATTGAAATTCTTAGATTTTTGTAACGATTAAACTTTGACTCGTTTAATTTTTTATCTTCAGTACTTCTGAGAAATTCGAGTCTCGAAAGACTCAATATAAGCGGATGTGGATTCGGCGCGGAAACGGGAGTTGGCATCGCCGAAGTTTTATCCTCGGACTCTACCAAATTTCACACTATGGACATCGATTTGACGAATAACGATCTAGGACCATTGGGTAATAAATCATTCTACGTAAATATTACAACAATAATTTAAGTATCGATCGCCGGTTAAATATTTTTCAACGATCCTATTCAAATCGTTGCTTCGCGAAACTATTTTTGTTTGCCATTAGCTGGTGAAGCTTTCCAAGTAGCAATGAAAACTTGCTCGACCGTCGTCGCTTTGGACGTGAGGATGTGCAACTTTTCAAAAGAATCCGAGAGCTCGATCGGCGAAAGTATATTTCGGTCAGTAAAATCATTATTTTCACTATGGAGTTTGTATAAGGAGACCGAACATAATACGTTGCCGCCAAAAAAGATGGTCACGCTTTTCGGTTCTCAACTGGTTTCACTTTTGACCACTGGAAGCGCTGTCGACAGAGATACGTTTTTTTTTTGAGCGTGTGTTGGTCGTGTTTACCATAGACTTATAAGATAGACTGAGCGCTCCCATGAGAGGCACTGAACCAACATACTCGTATAAAGGACAGAGATGTACCGGGAGTATTTTTCTCTCATTTCAATCGGCGTTGTGGTGGGAGTTAACGGAGAAGTGGAAGTGGAACACCCTCTTGCGCATGTCAAATCTCATTTTGCGTTTCCGTCGTAATCTTGGGCTATAATTTATAGCCAGTATTGTAGGTAAATATATGCAATAGAATGGTAGCGAACTGCTGCATTTGTAAATCGCACCTGGGGTCAAGAGGAAAATGTAATGTTTTCATAAATAAGTTAAAATACTTTTATGACAATCTTAAATAGTTTGAGTCTGTGGAGGTTATATTTTTCCCCATCTATATAATCGCATTAGTAATCCGATAATTAACCCTTAGAGGCCTGAGTACTTTCAAGCTTATGTGGTCCGCAGACGCATAGGCTGACACATATATGCGTCCTTAGAGCTCAGAGGGTTAAACATTCGTAATCAGATAATTAAACATTGTTACCCTGAAGAATGTATTGCCAAAACTGGTCATTGACGTTAAGCGGTTACTCCCAAATAGTTTGTTTCCTCTACTCGATATGTATCCTGAAGAGTCGTTAGTTGTAAACAATCACAGAAATTAGTTGGTGGAAAAAATTTTGACCAAATATTATAAGATAAGATTGCGTTACAAAAGTCGTTCGCTGCAGGAATCGGTTCAACGACTAAGAAGCCTCCACGACCGACTCATTATCTTTGCTAACCAGTGATCTAAGTTTCTTGCGATATTCCCATGTTATTTTAATTCATTTGCTAATCTTTCTTAATAATTTTAAGTTGTTATGTCTTGTTATGCATGCTTGCAATTTTGTCCATAAACACTCGTGACGTTTGGAATCTGAAGTTAGGTTAATTTACATCCGTTCATAACGCAACCGCGTGATTTCTCCTCACTCTCCTCTGCTGCCTCATCCCCACCACAAGTATCCTGAGACAGAGAAGAGTACTCCCGATATATTGTCATCCTTTATATGTTGACTGCAAACGGCCCATGAGAACGCTCAGTCTATCTTATAAGTCTATGGTGTTTACATGAACCAGAGCTCATGTACACAATGTTTGTGTGTGTTGATTTGGCTGTTGTTCGCCGGCAGCGCCGCCATTGGCGGCTATCCGAATTACCACATGGCAGAACCGTGTGACCACCATGCCATAATTTTCACATAAAAGTCTTCGTATCTCGTAAATGAATTATCGTAGGACCGTATGGTTGTGGCTCTCAAATAAACGACAAGTAGTCGCTACGTGAAATAATCTATATTTGTATAAATTTGTCCGATTTTTTTGTCAGAGTTCACAGCACGTCCCCACACGTACTTCTACACCCATAGACATACAAAGAGATAAGTAAACACCATAGCGAGCGCTCTCAAATTCTAACATTGTAGTCAAGCGCTCTCAAATTCTAACACTGACTACAATGTTAGAATTTGAGAGCGCTCGCTATGGTGTTTACTTATTTCCTTGTATGTTATGGGTGTAGAAGTACGTGTGGGGACATGCTGTGAAGTTAGTACTTGACACAAGCTGTTTGCTTTTTTGATTCCCGTATATTAAACTTTTGGCATCGACCAGTTTTTTATAAAATTGATACGACTTTGTGGGAATGTAACATGTTCAAATGCATTGCTGAGCAACCTCCCTGTATACGGTAGAGTACATACAAAGCGAAACAATTACAGTCGGATACGATAGATACAAAGTACACGCGAGACCAAAAGAGGATAGATCTGTTCTGAACTCGGTCTGGCCCCGCGCCAAGGAAGAGTGAATCGATTGTTTCCCGCACCGTCTGGTTTACACCGTACAGTCCACAACGTCTACCCATTGAGCTTATTCCACTTTGGAGTTTTTTTTAGCGTTTGGGAAATTTGTGTAGGTAAAAGAACCGCGATACACACAATATGGTGGCCAATGTGATGGAAAAATGGCGTCCAACATGGCAGGCCTAGCCTCTTTCTTTTAAAAGCTAACGACTCGTTCCTTACAACTTCAACATTCCTTTCCATGGCATTGCAAGTATTAACCCTTTATGTGTGACAATCCCAAAGAATAAGGAGAAGAGCCTTTCCCATACCTTCGGCACTATTTAGGAATTGGTAAATTTGCCACCGTTGGTAAAGAAGCGACATCCACTTGGGCTCAACGCGTGTAATTTTATTTGCTTCTTTGATCGGATAAGTTGTGAAAAAAGGACGCTCCTTGTTTCTATTCTCCCATCAGTTTTATGAGCGGGACGTGGGACTTTTATAACCGAGTATAAGTGTCTGGTACGTGAAACTTTATCACCCGTGAGTCCATTTTCCTATTTACCAACAACTTCGTGTACGAAAGTCTTCCTCGCTGTACAAGTTTTCCATTCGCAAGTGGCGTATGGCGTAGTTCAGTTTTAACTCATTCGATACTCGGCAAAATTCGGCCATTACGTCGTTGCACAACACTTTTCGCGTATATGTACTCGAACATTTTCGAAAAGGCTTATCGCGAGTATCTGTAAATAAGTGACTGAGAGTATCCGCAAGTATCTTTGTATATCCGTAAGTTGGAGCTTGAGCAATTGTGAGTTACTTTTGCTTCACCATTATATAGTTACCCTATGTACTTGAATATTGTGTAAACATCGCTCTTTCTTTTCACCAATTGCAGCAATCGGGAGAACGGAAGAAGAAAAAGGCCAACATAATTGTTCCTCCGGGACGAAGAGGATTAGTTCCACTTGTACTTGTTACAAATGGACCCAAGTGCTTGTCGCCATTTACGAAATCGGAAAGTCTTCGGAAATTTGGAAACTCGTTCGTTCCGCACACGTATAATATAAAAAATCGTTGCAATAATCCAAGAGTTTAGACGCAGAGCTTTTTTCGCAGCTAATTTCCATTTTGCGTGTAACAAAATTTATGAATAGACACGGATCGCCGCAATGGATTCGAGGTTAGGTTTGCCATTGACGAAATTTCTATAAACTCGTAAGTGTACGTTTTTTGGAAAAGATAAATAAATAAAGCAAATGAAAACCAACCAAGTAAATAAAATCGATGAAACTAAAGAAATAAAACTAAATAAATAAAAACGTGTCTGCCAATTATCGGGAAGAATCGAGTTTTAAGGTAGATCTATCATTTTATCGTTTTCTTAAGATTTTGTTAAAAATTTGGATATATCTTCTTTGATGTCATATGTACGTGTGTAATAATTTTTGGAAGGTTTTATCACGCGGAAGTTGAGACATTTATCGGTGAAAATCAGAATTTTCAGTAGTCTCTCATAGGAGCGCGTGTTAAAAATTACATTTTCATCCATAAATATCTCGGCTTCTACTCCGTGAATCCTTCTGAAACTTTGCAAAAATTTTTAAACAACATCAAAGAAGCTTTATTTAGTTTTTCAAAAAATTCTAAAGAAAAGAATTTTCGCAATTTTTGTAATTATACAGCAAGTACATATTACCTTGGATGACCTTCAATTTGAAGTATATTATTCTTTAGTCAATTTGCAACAATTTTTCTTTATTAACTCGAGCCCTCGAACCATTTTATATGTGAGAAAAAGTGAAAAATAATTTTTCGATTTTAATATCACGATAGAACTACCTTAAATCTCGAGCTTGAAGTCTCGCGAAACGAAGGAGAAATATTCGACCCATTTAGGGTTGACACAAGTCGATGTCATCAACGTGCCGGTACCCGTCGTATGGGAGAACCGGGCGCGACTTCCGTCAGGTCGAGCGCGAACGAAGGTCATCGGCTTTTCCCCACGATATATGCTTTGTTAATATATAGGTTAGATTGTTGAATGAATGCTCGTGGGGCGATCGAAGAAAGAGGAGGGAAACGAAGAGATAACGGATATCCCCTCCAGCCCCGATCCTCGATCCACTACTCCTTCCCTCGCCGTCGACACTTGCGCCCGTGTAGGAGATCGGTTTTGGTCGATGGAAGCTCGACGGGATGGTCGTTTGCGCGTGCATAACGATGAAAGCTCAACGGCGATGGGAGAACGAGGCAGGGTGAAAACGCTCTATGTGGACGCACGAGGTGGCCTATCTCGTTCGCTCCACGATTTGCAAACTCCAGGCGCGAGCGCGTCTGTTAGATGCCGCACGCTCCGACTAGCGACTGAGGCGACCGACCGCGTTTCTCGTCGAGCGACGAATCGCGGGGGGACAAACCTCTTGCACTCGTTCCACGTTGTACGTACCTACCTATCTATCTACCTACCAACCTACCTACCTATACCCACCTACCTAACGTTCACCGTCCCAACCATCGTGACGTCATACTTCGAGGAGAGGAAATCGATACAGCTCAGCGTCCCATCTCACGCTTCCCTCATCATTTCGCCTTTGTTTCGCTCACTATCGACGCTCACTATCCATCATACCCCCATTTTTCTCTCACTCCTCTATCCCCCCCTCTACCCCTCGTACACACGCGCACGCGTGTGCGTGTATTTGCTTATCAATCTCTTCGCTCCATTCTTCTTTCCTGCTGCTTCGGCGCACTTTTTCTTCATCCACGCGCTTCGATACGTTGTTGAAGAGAGCGAGGCAAGAAAGTATCCGGTAGAAAGATACACTGCGTCTTACTAAGGGTAGTTTTATAACCTGTTCAAGATCGGGGACGTCGATTATAACTGGGACAATTTACAGTTGTGCTGGGTATGAAATATCGACTGGCTCCAAGTTCTATTAACACTTGGGTTTTAAAGAGTGACTGACATTTTGGAAAAATGATTCTTTCTTGATCAGACAGTTTTGGATTTTAGCAATGAGGGATGGTAAGTTTAATACGGGAAATTTTGGTATTACAGATTGTAAAAATATGATCTATGCTGCCATTTATATACGAGTTTAAACCAGTTTTTCATTCATTCTTACATACGTCATGAAGAAACTGTGACAATCAAGCTTTCTTAGGCAAAACGACATCACTCCTCGATAGAATACAAATTGAAAAGAAAATTGAAGGAAGGTCTTTTGTTTGTAAATTATAATAACGATTAGCAATTTATTTTTCGACGGTTAAGCAAAAATTAATACATACATATACATGCACTTTATATATTGAAGCGACGTGTGGAAATAAGAATTGCGATACATTCCCAGACGATATAATAGACGTTCCGATAATGTATATCCATCGCCCATAAACCATAATGTCGTCGAATCTATTGAGATACGAGTTGAGGTCTTCTATATATGTATATAGGATCGTATATCGCGTGGTTCGCTCCTTCAATGGCCATCACTATCGATTATGTGACCTGGTAGCTAGTTTCGAAGTGAAATAATAAAATTGTATCGAGGTTTCATCAATGTGTTATAGAGATGGCAAGCGTCGCTCGTCCTCGTTGTTGTCAGAACGACTTTTATCGAGCCAAAATATAGGGAAACTTGGCATTTGGGGCACTTTTGTGTTTGACATTTTATCGATGATTCACATACATAGAAAAAATATTCATAAGGCCATAGAGAATAGGCCGTGGCACAAATAGCACGCGTAAACACGCCGAATGAAGAACGAAGGATGCGGGAATGCGTTTGTAGCCGGCGCTAGGATGCTAGGGAGCTAGGGAGTCGGGCGTATGGGAGGTACGCAATGGAGTAATAAACAGCTGGCAGCCGATAATTGGACCGGCTCGCGTAATTATTTTATCGACCAGTGGAAAGAATCCACCAGTTTTACCCTGGAGACACCCCCGCATGCTCATTTGAAAAATCCGTGCATGCACACGACGCTGATAATTAGAGGGGACCTCCCACACCTCGCTTTCTAACTATCGTTGCCCCGGAATTGTGGAATGCAACGAACAGTGCATGTACAAATTGGGCAATAATACATTATTGCAAAACGCATTAAACGGTTGAGGAACGCCCTCGGCATTTAAGGCAGTCCTATCGTTGGGTGGGGGATTACAATTTTATTCCCGTTTTTTCTCACATTGGAAGTGAACCAAGAGTTAAAGTTCATTAAGAAAAGTTGTTGCAAATCGACTAAACAACAACATACTCAAAATTCAAATTGATCCTACGGAAAGTTTATTTGTTATATAATAAACAAAATCATGATTTTTTTTCCATAAGATTTGTTATAAAAACTAATCGAAGCTTCTTTGATATCGTATAAAAATGTGTACAAAATTTCAACAGGCTTCATCAACCAAATAATTGAGATACTCATTGTATAATGTTGCCATATTGAACATGGGTTCTCATAGGAGATTGCGAAAAATGACGATTTTCGAGTATAAATATCGTGATTTTTGGGTGGGTAAAGGCCGCTGTGATTGTACGCATATGTACATATGACATCAAAGAACGTTTCTGCAAACTTTCAGTGAAATGTAACGGAAACACTGTAACGATAGGACTACCTTAATATAGACCTGCAAATTCGTTCGGGTGACGTTTTAACACGGATTTTTAAAGTAGTCGAATCCATATTTTTAAAAAATCGCGAATATCGTTAAATTCATAAATAATAAATCCATTGATTGCCGATTCGTATCAGAGTTCTATATACTCGGAGAACGACCTCTCGCTGGCGAGAACGATCGACGCCCGAGCGTCCCTCTAACGTACGCCATCGGTACTATCTTCTGGCGCGAAATTCAAGCGTAGAAAGGTCTGCTTGGGCGTGTGGTGAAGAAATTGGGATTGTCGATGGCTGTTAAAAGTAAACAAAGTACGAACAACAAAGGAGCGTGATGGCCTGGATATTTGAGATTTCACTTGTGACAAAAACGAATCCCGTGCAGAAATGTTGACAGGGATACCCAACTACTGATCATATCCTGATCAGAATATGGCAGCGATGCGCCAAAACAGGTGTCTCTACAGGAATCCAGATGGTTTCCGCATTGGAAGAAATTTACGTCGGTGACGAGATTTCGAAACGATGGCACCACTAAACTTTCGGGGCATGCGAATCATATCCTGATCAAGATATGGCAGGGATGCCCCAAAACAGATAACCAAATGTTTTCCACATCGGAAAAAATTTGCGTGGGTGAAGATATTTCGAAACCATGGTGGCGCTACTGTACTTTCGGGGTATACCGACTCAATCCTAATACGAAGCCTGTTGTGAGCGTAGATTTTATGACCAATACGAATATATATAGATATAGTAGTAGTAGTACCGGTCACGACCGACAGGTGGCGCATGGCCGTTCCGGTTCTCACAAACGAACCATGCCTCCGCTGGCATTATAAATGCGTAAACTGTGCAGAAAAGTATTAAGTTTCCTCTGGAACGTGCTGCAAAGAATTAGCTCACACTCCAATAAGTGTGCTATACAATTCTTGGATCGTACAATTACATACACTTTTTTCATATACATACTTATTATTTTCTCAACCTATCCTGCTTTTTTTAATTTGTTGCCTTGAAGTCTTGGGTAGATGCTAGTATTTAATATAATGCTTTCAACAATGTATTACTCTTACGTGATTTGATCGCTATCTCTGCACGAGTCAAGTTAGAGTCATTAACGGACTCTGATCGGGATTCCTAATGAAATCCAGCTTACGGATTTGAAATTTAGTCCTCGAATCTGATCTGATATCGGACTAGATCCCGATTAGGAGCCCGGGATACAATTCAGAATCCAGCTGTATCCCTATCAACCTTTCTGCACGGAATACAACGAGTGTATGAGAATACGAGACAAATAATAGAGAGGTGGTAAGTAATAAAATTGTAGACCGTAAGTCCATAGTCCTACTAAATCGCAGACAACAAATAATAGTAGCGTAGGTAGGTTATAGTAACATAGAAAGTAAGTATTAAATAGAAAAAGTAATGCAAGCTGCGAAACATGTGGCAAAGAATGACGCATCAGTCTTGACCTCTCGCAACGCTTCCATCTTCCTCTTAATCTTGTTTCACCAAAGATGATCTCGCTCTCCTACGGACAAGCTCTCCCAAGCTCAACTTTCTACGTAAAATCTATTTGCGGAGTTTGGTCGTAAGGAACGTTGGGTCAATGGCCTAAGAGATTCTCAGCGGTCTGGATGTTCTTGCTTGGTACTATTTGGACAGAGGAGAGATGGAAGAGAACGATGTGAACGATAATAAGAGAAAGACGAGGAGAAAATGATGGAGATACAGCGAAGAGCGCGAGACGAGGGCTGGAAAGCATCTCGTTGAAACCGGGAGTCAAGAATATCTCTCGCGGCAAGAGGTAAATAGAGCGAGTTACGTAGGGAAAAAAGAAAGAAAAGAAGAATTTTATGTACAAACCGATCGATAGCTAGACAAGATGGCGAACGATGCGTAACTTATAAACGTTAATACGTTTTTTTTTAAATTTATGAATAAAGTGTCGAGTCTCGGAGTCGAAATCGATGACGTAGAATAAATGATAATGGCTACTTCGGATAAAGCGTAATACGGACAATCTCGAGTGACACGCGCTAAGACTCGTCGAACGCAAATCGAGGCCATTATTTCGCATCGCGAGCATCGTAATAAATATATAGCGACTAGAAATAAGCAACCACCTGTTCGGATAGAGTATCTATGAAGAGAAAACAAATGGGAAGGGTAACGAAACGCGTGGGCGAACGTGTGGGTTCTGGCACGTTCCGGCCAAGAATAATATTGGGCTAAACGTTCTCTTTTTGAATAATGTACTAGGCGTGAAAAGCTGCATGATGTAAGCTTTTCACCAATACTTGTCGTAGGTACTAACATTTTTATTTAATACTAGCGATACCCGGCATGCGTTGCCACGCCGTTTTAGTGTCATAATTCATTTGACACACAATATTTTTTGTTTTTCTCTCCATGTGGGAAGCACGAACTTTCCAAATATAATCTATACTATACACATTTTTAGCGATTGTCCCCGTGCTTCGTTGATGGACATTGCAAATGTGAGTCGCACTGGAAACTGCAAACGTTTGAAATCGAATGGCATATATTTTGGTATCATTGGGATACGTGACAACAGTACATCGTCTTTTCCTTCCAATTTTCTATTTGAAATTGTGGTTTCGCTGATATTGTTCATCATATTTTTCCCTGGAAGCCCAGTACCGTTGCAAAGTCGTGGTGGATTGATGTTTCGTAAAAGTATGATAGGCACGCCCATTTTCAATGTTACAACGTGCGGCGCTATGCCTGGCAAATGAAACGAATTCAGGAATTCAGTTGGATAATTAACAATTTGTTCTTGATTAATAAAAGCAGCAATCGACTTGTACGTTTTAGCTTCTCATAATATTCTCTTTTGAATCGTGAAATTGATATAATAGACATTGGTGTTTTGCTGCTAATATAGCACATTCCCTTAACCACTTATGTTTATTTTACGAAAGTTTGTATTTCGTCGTACATACTCTAACGGTTTTCAGTCTTTCTTCTCGATGCTCGTCCGTTTCTGAAACTCGTAATGTATGTTTCCTTTTTGATTGAGGTGTAGATCTTTCAATAGCTTCCCGATTTAGAATCACGATTAATTTAACATTTGCTGTCAAATGAATTATGCAACTAATATATAATATCGAGTCGATCGAGACGTTAAAACAAATGAATGTCTTTTATTTCGCTTGTTCTTTTGGTAGCATACTTTGACATCTGTCAAATAATCTCTATATATAGATATACATAAATGTTAATTTTGTTTTGCCCCGTACGCGTTTATTTTGGCAAATAAAATGATTCTACTAACGCAGAAACCTTCTCGGCAGTGTGGACTACAATTCACCAAATTTTCATCGCAATCGGAATGGTATAGGCACCTATGCAGGACAAACAGACAGACAGACAAACAAACAAACATTCTTCCATTTTTATATATAAGATTCCAAATTTAATTTCGCAATAGCCATTAAAGTCGGGATGACAATTGATTGAATAAATCATTTAATTCGTTATGAATTTTGATTATTATTTATTTATAATAATTGTTCAGGATTATTGTATATGAAATATTTATAACAAAGGAAATTTATATGTCTATGTGATTGTTAAATAATTGAGCTACCGATTATGGGCTTCGTAATTTCGCAATGATACCAAACGGGATGTAATTTTTGCGAACGATCAAATTTCACTAATTTCACTAATTAATTAATATCACGTATCAATGTACCAACGTTATCATCATTCAAGATCGATGAAAACAATGTGTAACCATCCGCGCGACACTCGACAGGTGTAAATATTTGAATTATCACGAGAGCCATCGATATAAATTGCTCGAATAGGAGCGAGAATCGATGATAAGGTAGGAAAGGTATTACGACAGCTCGGACCAGTTACCCGCCACTCGATATCAACAGCGACACGTCCATTGGTATTGGCAACGGCGTGCATGAGCACTACGCTTTCCATCTTATCACCCATTGCCTCGTTCTGATAAGAGAAAAATGCAATGCTCGGGCCGATATGGTTCGACGAATAATTTCCATAAAGTCGATTTTAACATGAATTTTGCATCGAAGCGATAAATTTTAATAGCGTGGCTATCCCAAGCTCAGCCTCCAAATACGTTGCACCTATCGCACAATCAGATATAGTATAGCGAGGACGCTCTAGTTCACCCGTCGTCACACAGATGGACGCCGGCGCTCTCAGTTCTCACTAGTGGAAGGGCGCCAGAGTAAGGGTAAGTAGGTGAAGAAATTTTTCTTCGTAAGCATAAAAACGACTCATCACGAACAATAATACGAATGATAATCGTAATTTGTTGATTTACTTTTTTTTAAACTACTTTCAATAGAAATTTCTTATTATTTATTTAATAGATATTCGAAATTTGTTTACGGTTCCGATATAATCGTTTTTTCGCAGCGTTTTACCTCGTACGTTCCCATGCTCATACACTTTACTAAAATCAATTGAGAACATCATATATTTAAATTTGTACGGAAAGTTATAACATCCTATCACCAGTATCACGCGTTGATGAAAATATATCTTTTGACAAGCGTTTATAGATTGTGTACAGATTTAGGTTATGTTACCCCGGGCAGAAATTGTGTAGGGCACTCGTAAGGCAACCATTAGCGCTGTGATCAGGCAGCCTGATCAAGCCTGTATTAGGCGAGGCGTTACAGATTCTAACCGGGCGCTAAGGGCTGCCTACGAGCCGTAACAGGGCAGTCAGGCAGCCTGATCAAGCCTGTGTTAGGCGAGGCGTTACAGATTCTAACCGGGCGCTAAGAGCTGCCTTACGAGGGGCGTAACAGGGCAGTCAGGCAGCCTGAGAACCCCTGGAGCGGGTCCCTACTACAATTTCTACCCGGGTAGTTATACTTTGCCCACTTATGAGTACTTGAAACATTGAACAATTTCAGTAATTCTTGTGTATTCGTCGACGGACCTTCAATATACGAGTGTACTTCGACAAAAACTTGAAGTACTTGTACCTGGCCAACGTACAGTACCCGAGAGAGATTGATTACTCGCAGATTCGGTAGGATTTCCAAAAGGAATCGACTCCTTGCCATTTCCACCGGATTTCTGCTGATTCCAACGATTTCCATTGATTTCTCAATTTCACAAATCAGTGATTTCTGGACTGTCGACAGAAAAACTTTGGTAAATGTTTGTCCGCTTGGAGAGGGAATAAGCGATGCGATTCCCAGCGATTCCCGAAATCACACGATTTCTTTATCATTCCCAATACCTACATCCTATACATTTGGAGAAATCACGAGCAAACCAGGAATTCGACTAGAGCGATCTCCAGCCATTTTCAGCGATTACCAGTGACTTTTAGTGATTCTGCCCAGCCTGACTTCAAACAAACTGACGGTTCACCGATTTCTCGAGTGACTAACCCCTCGAAAGTACTCATATAAAGAATATGAAGTACCTGTATCTGGTGAACTTGAAGTTCTCTTGAAAGGCCTTGGTTTGGTACATACACCTCGTACACTGAAATCTCAAGTACTTCGGATAATTCTACTACAAAACTCAGAATGAACTTCTCAATTTATCGTTTCTTTTTTGTTTGAAGTTTTATCGTCGCCAAGTATGAATTTGGTAATTTCAATTAGCGAAACGTTTAATTTAGTTGGAATCGTCGGTACGTTGGACGATGGCGGTATAGCTAGCCAAGGAGACGCCACAAGAGCCGAGGTCCGAGCCAAAGTGGAATTACATACTAGGTACCTATATGAATGCACAATCATTCTGAGGCGAGGAACTCAATTAGCTCGGTGCCGCTGCAACCTTTATACCGGTATGTAGGTAGGTACTGTATATAGCACGAAGCAAGGTGGGGCGAACTCGTAAATTAAAGCTGCCACCGAGCTTTTCCCTCAACTAGTACCAGATAAGCCTTTTCTATATCATGGGCATACCGCAGAGAACGGAGATTTATTGCATATTCCGACGAAATAAGTCCCCGTCCCGCATGGCTCTCCATCCTCATACGATGTATCATCCCCGGAATTCTGTTATATCCGATAGGGATAGATTGCTGGGAAGCTTTTGGAAACCGCAATATTGGACGTGACCCCTTGGACGTGCCGGTGCTGAACGATACGAGCTTAATTATTCAATTTAGTGACTATGGCGTAGATGAATTTAACTATAGTCGGTTCATCGAGTAATTAACGTCATGACCTACTACTACTATGACCTCGATGCCCCTTAACGATCTACAAATATTTACTTCCTACAAGTGTAAATAATGTTTGGCAATTGTAACGAAGGGTTCGCTTTTGGTTTTGGCATTTGTACTTATATTGTATCATTGAAATTTGGTAAACCAAAATTTCAAGAAATTCGTTCGGTCAAGCATTATAGCAGCGAAAAATTGTACTTTCTCGAGTGTCGCAATTTCTCGATGAAAAAAAAACATTTTTTGACTCGCAGGGAGTGAAAACTCGAAAAATCGACTTTTGCGAGAAGGTATTTTTTCGGATATCATTCGTAAAGCTGAATTTTTACGGTCATGACGTCTGCCCGCCAAAAAATTTTCGACCGGTAAACCCCGTTGATAACTGTTATCGGTCAATGGTAACTGTAACTAACCGACTATTCGCTTAGTTCCCCAGTAACGATGGGTTAGGTACCCAACTAATTCGAGATAGATGCGATATCGATACGATCATCGTTTACTATGAAAACGAAACAGTAATTATGAATTTAATCCGGTGAGATTGTTTTATTGTTTTCGTATAGAAACAATTCTTGGGCACCAAATGGTTTTGGCACCGAAACCCAGTATTTTTCTCATAGGTACGAATTCGCGACTCGAACCAAATTAATAAAATCCTCCGAAGACGTCGCGACCGAACCAAAGCCTCCTCGAGAAAAGTGGCCCCATCGTCTTGAGGCAACGGACCTCTCAAAATCTGTGAGCGCACCTCGCCCTTGTAAAGTTACACTGGCCAAGTAAGTGCTTTGTCTTAGCTTTGCCCCCATTGCCCCCTTTGTCACGAGTATCCCACCGTTCTTTGTCTCCTCTTTGTGTCATTTTCGACGACCTCACGCTCGAGCACTCGAAGGAACAAAGTAAAAGTTCACCCTGGACTCTTCACCGGTTCCTACCGATTAATCTTTTCACGGCCCAAGTTTGGTGACAACGTAAGTAGAAAGACGTTATATTAGACCCTCTAGACAAACTAAAAAAAAAAGGTACTCGAGCCACGCTACAAATGCTAAATAGTCGATTGTATCGAAAATTGACAGTAAGCAGCTTAAAATCCAATCTGTCAGTTCCCGTAACTTGTGTACCTATTCCCATAATTCATGTACACGCTTCCGCATTCCAAACCCTTGGTGCCATAACTTTCAATTCATATTCCCCCGACCCCGTTACCGTAATTCAAGTCCGCATTCCCGCAATTCAAATTCGTATTCCCATAGATGTCACACCTGCTCATTTCCATAATACGAGTTCCCGTTCCGACAATTAAAACTTTGTCGACGCTGCCCACAATAACCGGCTACTATTGTGCGCAAAACATAGAACAAGTACCTACCTGTCTACTGAGATACGAAGAAAAAAGTACGCGTTACCTTTTGTGAATTACGTATACGTATACCTATAGCACAGCTTGATATTTCAAAGGGATAATCAAAGTTTGGCCTCCATTCGTGGAGTTGGCCTATCCTCGGAGGAGCCTCGCCTCAAGGATAAAGTATCACGAACGATCTTCCGCAAGGTATTCCCGCCTCGAACCTCCTTTCCGGGCCAAAACAAAGGGCCATCCTTCCGTGCACCCTCGCCTACACCCTCGTTCAACCTCGCCGCTTCTACTTATCTCGACGACCTTTGCGCGCTTCGCGGCAATTAGGGTCCGATTGGCCTCGGAAACTATCGTAGTATGCCGAAATCCGCGGCGTTTTACTACGACTTTGGGAACCTTCGGTCCGCATTCTCGGATCGTATATCGCAGATGCTCGATGCTTAAAAGCGTTCTTCCTTTTTTTCAAATATTCAGAACTTACGTTTGTTGCGTTGAGAAAAGTTGAACACAAAGGAAAAGCCGAGGAGTTGGTCACTCGAGAAATCAGTGTTATCTTATTGATTCGGAAATCAGGCGAATCGCAGTGAAAATCGCAAGAAATCGATTCCTTTTGGAAATCGTTGTGCCACCGAATCTGCGAGTGACCAACGCCCCTCGGGAAAAGCTTTGCTAGAAAGAACAAAATATCTTTTTTAGCAATTCGCTACATCGAAAAATGAAGGATATTTCAATGGAAGTAAAACATGCACGGGTTTCGAATGAATATAAGGTTTTTTGGTTTGTTTAGGAACTTTGTGAAATTCAAATATCATTTCTGAGAGAAAAGGCAAGGATATATAACATAGTCGAGTTCCGCAATCGACGCACCTTACGATATTCCACTATTTCTCCCTTTTTTTCAATTACCCATCCAATTACCCAGTAATTGGCTTCGGAGACACGTCCCTTCGTAGGGCCATTACCTACCAACCTTCCTACCTGAGACTCTGGAGGAATTCTGAATTGCTAGATAATGGTGGATAATTCTCACGTGGCGACAAACTTAAAAAAAAAACAAATTGTCAGTACGTTTTGTACTACCACACGTATGTATCTGCACTGTTGATGTATGTACGTGCATGTAGAATTTTGAAATGTTTTCTTTCATTGATCGGCGTTTATAAAACATCGTATATAAGAGTAGCAACGGATTGTCGTAGCTGAGTAGCGGAGTCGTAGCGGAATACTCCTGTGTAGTAATGGTTAAAAATTCTCCAAGTTTTGAAACTAGGACGTATGCAAAAATAAAATTGTTGCAATAAATATGAAATTTGTTGTTATCCGCAACATTCTCATATCCTGTGTGCAATACGTGAAAAAATAAACATCGTTGCAATTTGAATTTGTTTCATATCTCGTACAATCGAAACGTTATGGACGAAGAACGAAAAACAGTCATATTTTCGAGGATGCCTGTCGAGGATATAAACAAAAAACACAAGTCGTATATTTTTGTCCATTCTACAAACATGCCAAATTTCATGGAAATCGAAGCGGACGATCTTGCGACGATTCCTTGTAAATAGTTTTTTGTTCAATTACTATGTTGAACATAAATCGTTCTGTCATTATTAAATACAATATATGGCACAAAGTGAGATTAATAAAATGCACGTAGTATAGATACGATTTGCGTGAGAAGTAAGAAATACCGAGCGAATAATATTCAAAACTGTAATAGTACCTACATTGAATCCAAGCACGTACAGAAACGATTATGCGTTTTGCTTGGGCATAAATTTGAAGGGGCTTGTTCCTGTCGTAAATGCCAGCTGTTTCGTTACCTCAACGATTATATTTCGTTGCGATAAGCAAAAGTCCGTTGTGTGCTACTTTTGTATTCTCTACTCTATGTATCGTACATGTGTAAGGGAAAAAAAATAACGATCTACGTAGATTATGCATATATAGGTGGTACATATGTACAATGGTAAAGGGAAGAACGGGGGAATTGGAGTCATCTAAAGAAAAGTTGAAAAAATAGTTATTTATGAAAGGTATTATTGATGTTTTTCACTATTGATCACTCCTTTGGTTAGTAAACTTTCATTATTATGAAATAGAAATTTACTAATAATTGTTTAACGTAGTGAAAAATTGAATTTGCAAAAATGTGTCTTTGGCTCTCATTACCCGACATGGTGGATAATGGGAGCTATGCACTAACCTTATGTGAAATCGGCGATGTCGCCCTAAACTTGACAAATACAATAATTTTTTAAGTAAATTTTATTCATGATAAACATGAACATTGAACACATATTGCATCGTTAAAGCGGAATTGAAAGATAAGTTAACATGTCGAAAGTTAATAAGGTTTTTTTTAGATTTTTTCCGAGACGATGACATTGTTTTAACTTATCTCTGTGTCAACCCTCCTAGCTATCCCCTATGTAAGCATGCCTCGCACGGTATGGTAAAATTTGAAAATAAAAATAAGCGTTGATATTCGAATTGGGGTAATGAGAGTCAAAGCCCCTCTGGCTCCCATTACCCCGACCGGTAGCCTTTTGAATTAAACATAATAATATAAACAAATTAAGTTGTGACCTATTTTTTCTACGATCAAACCAAAGTACATGAACTAATCTACCAAATGACCTCGAAAAACAATTAAATAAGAAAACTTTAGATATTTATTTTCATTGTGAAAAAAATATTTTTCTTATAACGAAAAGACGCAAAATAGGTTTTTGTTCGTCGCCGCTATATTTGTGGCACTGAAGCCGTTATCGGCAGTTGTATGATACGAACGAAGTTTAAGGAAGGCATTTGGGTTGTTTCGAAACACGCCGAGCATTTCTAAGTACCTTTCTTACAAAGGCTCCCATTATCCGCGAGCTCCCATTACCCCGCTCTCCCCTATAGGTAGGCATCCCACACCTACGTAGCATAACGAATGTATGGACCGTTAATGCACCAAGATATTCCGGCATAGGACCGGCGAACAATGGTCGATAAAGGTAAAATGCATTTCCAGTGAGATTTTGATAAGAAAGTAAAGTGCCTGTGGTTCGGATAAGCGAGGTAAGCGAATTTTCACCGAAGTAACGACGAACGAAAAAGGGGCTAGCTTCTCATCGATTGCATCAATGAATTTGAAATACATACCAATTTGCCTCGATATACTATTTTATAAAGAAAAATCAAATAATTTTGAAGAAACCAGGCCTTTGGCTTATGGCAGACCTTTTTAGTGTTTGTGTAAAATTGGCGTTTTTACGAACGTTGCATCGCATCCTCGCTTAGATCAACAAAATTTTACTCTTTTTGAGGTGCTTGCGACTTTTCCCGAACTTCAGGCAGTTTGTTCCTTCGAGATGGATCGATATTGATCCACTCCTTTTTTATCGGATTCATCTTTATACGGTGATTGTACAATCGCAAGTTTTTCCTCTAAAATACCCTGTAGGTGTGAGAAATAAAAAAATTAACACGTTCTATCGACTTTTGTTTGGCAAATTTTTGAATTCCGATAACAAGATTATTATAGGGTAAAACACCCAGTAGTCGGCCAGGAACCAGTTATCGACCTTATATGAGTGAGAAGAGGGTGAACTGTATCTTTTGTACTCTTCCCACTCATACAAAGTATAGGCAGAGGCCGACTACTGGTTCCTGGCCGACTACTGGGTGTTTTACCCTATTCGTATTCGTACGAGACAATAAAAATTGACCCTCCGCAATGAACAAAAGTACTTACGTACTAGAAAACCGAAGAGATACACGGGATACTTGGGAAATTGGAAATTTGCTGTAGAGCACGAATACCTACAATACGCTTTTTTCCGATTTTTAGTAATTCATCCGTAAAAAGCTAAATAGTCCGAAAAGATTGACGGGTTTTGAACTTTCGAGCGATTAATTGTCTCGTCCCTTTTAGAGTGGCAGGCCTACATCGTCGTATTATAAATTACAATTGATTCGAGATTGAGATTACAATAAATAAATAAATAAATAAATAAATAACTAAATAAATAGATAAGTAAGTAAATAAATAAATAAGTAAATAAATAAGTAAATAAATAAATAAGTAAATAAATAAGTAAATAAATAAATAAATAAATAAATAAATAAATACATAAATAAATAAATAAATAAATAAATAAATACATAAATACATAAATACATAAATAAATAAATAAATAAATAAGTGAATAAATAAATAAATAAATAAATAAATAAATTAAAACATGAATACATAAATAAATAAATAAATAAATAAAATTGTCCTATTTTTATACACAAAGAAAATGCGCATCCAAGTATTGAAAATGCAAACGTTACACGCGTCATGCGGATCCATAATAGAAATCTGACATTAATCGTCACTAACTGCGAGAGAGGAATAGAGTGAGTAACGCGCCTGGATGACAGGATATTGAAAATTGCATTACTATCGAGCGACACGCAAACTTACATGCATGACCTGGAAGCCCGAACGAAACTGGCACGCCGCTCTTTATCGACTAGGTATATGAATATTAAATTTTATTAATGAAAAGTTTATATTATTTTCTAATGGTGCCATTTTTATAAAGTTTCCCGTTCTCTTATGTCGATCGAATTCAGCAAAATCCAACTTTCTCTTACAATAACCTTCGGCAAAGATCAATTGATAAAATAAGTTGGCAAAGGATAGGTAAGTATCGCACCGCCTCGAGACGAAGAAAATTAAGAAGAAAGTGTTCGCGAAACAAGAATGGGAAAAAGCGAAGAAAGCAAATGCCGGAAACCGAATATTCCAGTGGGAAACATCGAGAAAAGTTGTTGCGGAATTTTAAAAAAGTAAAAAATTAGAACCTCGCCCATAGCTCCTTCATTATTTCTCTCGCCGAGCATCCGCTTGGTACATATACGAACGTGCTCAGTTTTTCCATTCTCGTTTTCCTACATACAAAAATCTCCCGTACGAGATAAAATAATGAGGAAGGAATACGAAGCTTTTGATGATTCGCACCGCTTTTGCTCTTCTCTATTCGAACTGAATAATTCAACGCTGCCACAACTGTAAATGTTGCATAAATCTGATGAGTAGTGAGTAACTTGGAAAATACGTTCTTGAATCTTGGAAAATAATGAGCGTTTTGAAAGCTTCGATAAAATATCAAGGGTTGAGTAAATATTTGCCCTGCTTGTTAAATAGAACGACGATTGATATTTACGAGAACAACAGTTTTTTTATACGTCGATTTAAAGGTTTTTTAGCCTAAATTAACAATCCTATAAAATGCGAACCAAATCGTTTGATATTCAGAAAAATGAAGTACCTATGTACGTATATCGGAGGAAGGAAATTAGTGGTTATAGGGAAAGGTGGTCGGGACAAAATAATCCTCCCAAGGGAGTGAGGATAGATGTAAAACGAGTGTATGCAGCGTTTTTTTAAAACTTGATATATTTAAGAGGTAGCTATTGAATCGAACTACAAATTTAGTAAAAGCGAACGTCTACCCAGGGTGCATCGACTATTCAAAATTCAACCATCGAATAAAACATTCGATAATTTTTTTTTATTATTTTATTGGAGATTCGGTCCAGGCGACAAATATTTAAACGACTCTGTCGTAAATTCTTAATTCTTGTGAATCTCTACAGGTAACAGTAATTGCAGTTTTATAGTGTTATTGATATTTCTGAACAAAATTTTAACACTCTCTTTTGTAACTTGGTATAAAGAAAGACTGTTTATTAAAAGTTAACTTTGGGGCAAAATTGTCCTGGGATCCAAATGGAAACATTAACGAAAAACATCAAAACATAACCTATGGTTTTCGCAGAGTACTGTAACGAAGGGCGGTTGCCTTCCATTGGTAAGAGGAATCGAGAGCGAGCGCAGTAATTTTTAATAGGAGCACGAAATTTCAAGGGACCATTTTGTACGACCGCCTCCTACGATTGGTCGAGCCGTTCCGGAGCTCGCGAGAACATGGCGATGCGCTCGTGGATGTAATTTGTCACGTAACGTGGAAGCTAATCTTTCAAACTTTTTTATAACCAGTGACTTCATCACCGCAGTTTCCTTTGACTCTCATATTAAAATACGGCCTTTCAACGAGAGGACGAGCAGCTCCGAAAAAGAACATGTACTGTACTTTACTATATAGGTACTTGTAGCGCCAACGACTTCGTACTATACGATGCTTGTAACTATCTTACGTACTCCAAACGAACGGGAGCAAGCGTTCCGGCCGAGGAGTCTATAATGCCCCACGTTTCGTGTAGGGGAGAACGGGGGAATTGGGGCCATCTAAGGAAAAGTTGAAAAAAAAGTTATTTATGAAAAATGTTATTGATGTTTTTCCCTGTTGATGACTCCTTTGGTTAGTAAACTTTCATTGTTATGAAATAGAAACTTACTAATAATTGTTTAAGTTACTGAAAAATTGAATTTTCAAAAATGTGTCTTTGGCTCTCATTACCCAACATGGCGGGTAAAGGGAGCTATGCACTAACCATATGTGAAATCGACGATGTCGCCCTAAACTTGACAAATCCAATAATTTTTTAAGTAAATTTTATTCATAATAAACATGAACATTGAACATATATTGCATTGTTAAAGCGTAATTGGAAGATAAATTAACATGTTGAAACTTAATAAGGTTTTTTCCGATTTTTTCCGAGATGTTGACATTGTTTCAACTTATCTCTGTTTCAACCCTCCTAGCCATCTCCTATGTAAGCATGCGTCGCACGGTATGGTAAAATTTGAAAATAAAAATAAGCGTTGACATTCGAATTGGGGTAATGAGAGCCAAAGCCCCTCTGGCTCCCATTACCCCTACTGGTAGCCTTTTGAATTAAACTTAATAATATAAACAAATTAAGTTGTAACCTATTTTTTCTCCGTCCAAACCAAAGTACATGAACTAAGCTACCAAATGACCTCGAAAAACAATTAAATAAGAAAACTTTAGATATTTATTTTCATTATGAGAAAAATATTTTTCTTATAACGAAAGGACGCAAAATAGGTTTTTGGTCGAAGGAAGTTTAAGAAAGGCATTTGGGTTGTCTCGAAACACCTCGAGCGTTTCTAAGTACCTTTCTTGCAAGGGCTCCTATTACCCCGCTCTCGTCTACCTACTTATTAGATACATTTAATTTAGTTTTCATCCCTTTCGTAACGTTTAAGATTCCTGGTGATAAAAGCAAGGATAGCAAAGAGCGGCGTCTAAATGAAAACAGTTCTGAAACATTAATAATCGCCAGGAGCGAGGATAAATAAATAACTCAGCGACGAATGAACAACGTTGGAAGCCACGAGTCTCGCTTCACCAGTTTACGTTTACTTGTTTTGTTTTATTTGCAGCGATTACATTGTTTGTTTTTTCTACTTTTTCGATATATTTTACAAAAAGTAGTTTAATTCGGTAATTATCGCACTCGCGGGTCAAACTAACCAAAATGTTTCTGCGATAGAATTTTTTCTAGCCACTATCAGTTATCACAGTGAATTGATCAATGCGATGAAAGTAAATATATGAATTGTCGCATACCTACACGGAAAGAACTTTTAAGAAATTTTTACTGTGAAATTACAGTAACTGAGTAACAAATGTGCAATTCTTCAGATTATTAGAAAATAAATTATACATTTTAATAATTTACTGTTGCGTGACAGAAATTAAAAATAATTTCAATAATTTTAACTGAAATTAACAGTAAATTTTCGTGAAACGTAAACATTACTACAATAAGTTGAAAAAACGGCTGATCTAAATGAAAGTATACGGCGCGCATTGAGAAATTTGCGCATTTGTCTTAAAAATTGAAAAAAGGAGGTTCGTAATTTTCCGTGCGTTCACCAGAATTTTTACGTTCTTCACAGTAAAATCACTTAGGGCTAGGTCGCCTGGGCGTAATCCATGAGCTCTGTGTATCGCGCGTAAAAATTATGCCACGTGCTAAAATTTTGACATACCTAAAAATAAAATATTTGAAACTAGTGTGAATTTTTAACTGTTTGCACATTTATCACCAGGTTCGAGTTTTTAATGTAATTTCTACCGAGATTTCACCATAAAAATTAATAACAAAATTCTCTCCGTGTATAAAACGCGATGATAACAACAGTGGAAAAGCGTGGATAAACGTTTGACAGCAGTCTTCAGGAATGTACGTTACGAGAAAAAGAAACTCCAAGCATTCTTAAACCCCAAGCCTATTCTTCGTCACACTTGGCCTACATTCCAATCTTCCCACCACCACCACCGAAATATCTGACAGAAACATAAACCCTCCGTCCGACGGATTCACGTATAACCAATACTTGCCATTCCCTATTCCTCGATTACGCTCCCTCCCTCTCGGTCTTCCTCTCGTCGAGCCCCGCATCTGCACCCTTTCGAGCTCGCGCCAACTCTCGCTATGCGATCGTCCAGTTTTAATAACCGTTTTTTTACTCGCGTTTCTTCTCAGCGCGTCTACGACTCCATCGCGTGTCGACCATTGTTCGGACGTCGAATAATTTATGATAATAATTATTTCAACCACTTTGTTTTTTGTTGGCCGTTTTCACGACCTCCCGACTCAATCCGCAATTTGTCAAATTATTAGCATTTGCACAAATTACGATGATTTGTTTTTCAAACGTAGAGAAATGTTTTTGTAGAGCGTTAAAAAACTGGCCGGATTCACTTTTTTAACGCGTCACGCATCGACCCGATAGAATTTGGGCTCGGGCCAGAGTTGCCGACCTCTCGCCCACGATCGAGACTCGATCATTCGCGGAAGACTATCCAGGAAGAGCATTAAATAAATCGTATTTTATGTTACGTCGGATTCGAGAACATCGAGCGAGTCGCCGTTATGTTCGTGCAAAGCTGCATAGTTACGTGACGACAACTTTTCGAGATTCTCCACGATAGCGCTCTCCCTTCTCTCTCTCTCTCTCTCTCTCTCTCTCTCTCACCCTCTCGTAGCGAATGCATCGTGAATGCAAGTTACGATGTTCGGGACATTCCACGATACATGAGCCAACTAAATTTTTTCATAGTCGAAGGAAAATTATTTTCATTCGGGTATACTAGTAGTTTTCGTGAATTTCATCCAGTTTCGTGTACCTTAGGCGTTCTTCTATTTTTTTTACAAAAAAAATCAAAAAAATATCATTATTTTTACATTGAGTACATCGATAGAAGAAAAATATTGAACCGAAGAGACGCAACGAAAGAACATAAATTTTCTTTTTATTTCTTGCGCCTCTTTTTTCAGATTCAATTGTGGTTTTTTTATCACTGGAAAATCGATGATGTTTTTCTTTAAACGAAAAAGGCTATCTTGTCTTTTTTCGTTGTATGAATTTTGTTTTTTTCCAAATCGAGAATAAACGATTTTCGCTGATTTCCCAACAATTTTTCTTACACGGAGAGAATTTCTTGTTAATTTTTACGGTGAAATCTTGGTAAAAATTACATTTAAAACTTGAACCCGTTGATAAATGTGCAAACAGTTAAAAATTGACACTAGTTTCAAATATTTTACTTTCAGTCGTGTCAAAATTTTAGCACGTAGCATAATTTTTACGCGCGCTACACAGAGCTCACGGATTACGGCCAGGTGACCTAGCCCTAACTGATTTTACTGTGAAAAACGTCAAAATTCCGGTGAACGAACGGAAAATTTCGGCTTCCTTTTTTCAATTTTCAAGACAAACACGCAAATTTCTCAATGTGCACCGTATACTTTCATTTGTATCAGCCCTTTCTTCAACTTATTGTAGTAATGTTTACATTTTACGAAAATTTACTGTTAATTACAGTCAAAATTCTTGAAAACATTTGAAATTTCTGTCCCGCAACAATAAATTTTTACTCATTTCCATTAAAACGTTTAATTTATTTCCTAAAATCCTGAATAATTGCACATTTGTCACTAAATTACTGTGATTTCACAGTACAAATTACTTAAAAATTCTTTCCGTGTATGTAAACGAGTTTTACAACATTAATTGCACGATAAAAAATATTACTCGAAACGAATTAATGAAGAGAAAAAAAGAGACACGCACCTGTTTGAATCCTCGATACATGACGCGTATCTCCTGCCTCGAAAATTTCGTTTGCCGTAAAAGTTCTTCTATGGCAACTGGCCTTGTCATTTGTTGGCGCGTTCGAGTGCTTTCGAACTCGAAGAGAGCATCTTCGGGGCCGGGTGAATCCGGTGGTGTCGCCATCTCGAACTTTGTTTGTTATTCCTCTTTCTTTTCCACTTCGTCCTCACTTGACCCGGTCGATCGAGCCACGGAGCAGGATTGCCATAGCTTCGCTTTTTTTTTCTTTTTTTTTTCTGCAACTTTACGATATATTTTAACGCGCGTCGTTTCAAACGATCCAATCGACTCGGTCACGCCATTATTTTCCGTTCCCCTGCTCGCTTCATTCAATATCGCATTCGTCCGTTTTGCATTGCTTTCGCTTTCCGCCCTGAAAAATCTCGCTTCCGACCGGGTTCCGTGTTGCCGAGTTATGAGCGCCCTCTGCGGGCCAATCAGCAACTACAATCAGTGGAAAATCCCCGAATTCGTTACCACGTGCGACGTTGACGTTGAGAATTATTTAAAATTCTAACGCGACAATTAAATGTTCGTACTGTTCGATGAAAATTATGGATTATTTATTTTACCAAGAACATAGTGAGAAAAGTATAGAAGCAATCAAGAAATTTGACAATAATTGTAAACAAACAAAAATTAGTAATGCAAAATGAACAAAAAAATATTCGCTCGCTTCCTATAAAATTGTCGCCTGCTCAGAAAGATTCTTCGGCGCTAGTGAATTTAGTAGATACTTCGTGCGTTGGCAATTCTCCAACTGCAGCGTAGAACGTTTCTTCAGTTTTTTGCGAATGTTCTCTCTTTCATCCGATAAAAAATATTACAGTGTCCAAATTGGGTTCGAATTTTTTGTTTTTATTCTGTTGTGGGCAGATAAAATTTGGCAAAGAAAGTTCAAAAGGCAAATAGTTTCGTTGAATTAGTAGGTACGCATCTTCGAGTGCCGAAGAATAAGAAAATTTGTATAATAGACAAAAAACATTTGTAAAAAACTGAAACAAATTTATAATGAATAACGCATTGTATAAATCTTTTTTGCAGTTTCAATCGTTGCTTAAACTATCGACACAACAAGAATAGCATTTTCCATTGGCAAATTTTTAATCCTAAAGACAAAAATCAATCCGGATGTGATCCACAAGTACAGCTCCGCTATAAAAAAGAAATGCATGACTCTAATACCATTTGCACACCCAATCGCATGTAGCCGACTTGGTGGAGACTCATTCGCGGCGACAAAAACAATCTCAATTTCAACGTGCAGTGTCCTTCGAGAATTTTGTAGCATCGATTGTGTAATAGCTGCCAGAAAACTTTCGAGTTGTGCCAGAAAGGATAGCGATTGAAGCGAACACAATACTCCCGCATAATTTTTTCACATTCGCGTTTGTCCACGAGATTTGTGAAGGCGAATAAATTACGTGAAACTACCCAAGTGTCACTTTGAATTATCTACTAACGGTCCTTTTTTCACAGTCTGCATCCTTATCGCATGAATTTTTTGGACCATTTCAAACGTCTTTTTTTAAGCACCGATAAACATTATTATTGTTATTGTTATGGTTTATTTCAACAATAATATTTTTTTATGTAGAATGTGGCGCGGGTAGAGCTTAACCCATGGAAGACAATGACGAGGAACCAGAAGATGAAGACCAAGGTATCCAATATACAGGACCAATAAACGACAAAAGCGTTCTTGGTAATGCTAGCGACAACGATAACGAAACAAGGGAGATGTCACGGCCGAATAATCCAAGGATCCAGAGTTTGCGCGATCCTCATCAAATGGATGAACGGAAAGACGTACACGGACACGCTACGACGAATGAAAGCCGTTGAGGCTGCTATCGAAAAGGTGCAGGTCAACGGATTACGAAAAATGGGCCATGGGACAAACGGAACGTCTAACAATAAAACAACCTACGATAAGCCCTGGTAGGAGATGCACAAGTACGGGACCCGACCGCCAACGTACAGCTGGACATTCTAGACGTGGACTGCGTGACGGATGAAGAAGTGGTAGAAGAATTGAGACGGAAGGCAAACGACATCAGAAACCTCATAAAATTCATATGTACAGTCCAAACAGACGGGGACAGTACATGGATATGTGCGACCTAGAGGAAGGTATCGCAAACGCCCTGCTCAAGAAGAGCCGACTAAAGGTAGGATAGATGAATTGGCAGGTCGGACCTAGAAAGAGCAAGGACAAAACAGCTGCGACAAGTCTCTTGGGTATGGACTACAAGCACGAGCTGCAATAGAAACGACAGGGGGCAATGCTACTCCAAATTGCGGCATGTCTAACCACGTCGACAAGGACTGCAAAGAGGAAGGGACGTGCTCCCAGTGCATCAAACCGCGGCACGAGGGCAGGACGCACGCGCCGGCCTCCGGGACATGTGTCGTTTTAGGACTGCATTGAACGAGTGCGGGACACCGAACCAAAACACCACAGCCCTACAGGGCAATATGCACAGATGCGAGTAAGCCCATCTTCATCTCCCTCAAATCGTCACGGAACACGAAGCCGACGTGCCGGAAAACAATAAAGGGACATGACGTCTTCACCGTGATTCCCAAACTCCGCGGTACATGAACGATTTGGATCAGAAGCTCCCGAATGCGCGTATGCGACAGCGGAGGAGGAGACCGTTAGGTCTGATGGGAATGAGGGTGGCCGCCCTGACTTTCACCAGCGTCTATCTGACCCCAAACTGCTCCGCCATATAGTCCAAGGACAAGACGAACTTATGGCAGCTGGCTGGGGACTTAATTGAGGCAGCTGTCTAGGAGACGAACTCGGTCTATATGGACCGTATAGACCGACACCGTCTACATACAGGTTTCTGATGACAAAGATCCACTCAATCCTCCTGTATGGCGCAGAGGTCTGAGTGGATACGCTGGACATCAAAAATGCAGAAAGACGATAAAGCGCATACAAAGACAGGAAGCACTGATGACGGTAGCATGCATGCACAGGACCGTCTCGGCCGAGGCGATCTTGGTTGCAGCGGGTGGGATTCCTCCTATACACTTACTATAATTATAGAATAGAAATGAATTTTCGGACCCGACGAAAGGACCGAGAGGGCTAACGCGGCAAAGCGCGAAAGAGAGAAGACACTGACGGACTAACACACACGTTGGACAACCGAGAGAAGTGAAACATGGACAATATGATTGATAATAGATGTAGGGACTGGGAACCGAACGTATATATCAGGAGATGAATTTTTACCCGACTCAGTTCCTGACAGGACACGCATCCTTCCGGAGTTACTTACTCAACGTGAAACGAATGTGGAAGCCGAACTATAAGTAAATACTGCGAACAGATACAACACGAAGCAGAATACACGTACTTTGTTCACGACAGATGGATAGCACGGATGCAACGACGGGAACGGAGAACGGCTTACGTCACGCCCAATCATGACCCCGTGCTACGAGACGAAGGCCATTGGACAGACATCGCCACGTGTTGTCGGAGCAGTGCTGATAATGAGACGTACGAAAGAGGGTCGATGTGTGGGGAATGAATGAAGGAACGGAATAAGTAATAAACAAACGGGCCGACGCGAACCAACGCGTTGCCGCCACCCCGTGGGGCACACAGCGGGGAGAAATATTTGCGTCGGTATATCATCATTTCCACCATTATCGCCACGTGTGGCCACCGATACACAGGAGAATCCACAAAGTTCTCCTTCAGAAAAGATCAAAGAAAACGAAATAATAATAATGCAGATATTTTATCTTTGCTTATTCTCCTTTTATTGTTTTGAAATTTCGCGCCTGTACGCGATATTCTGTTCGTTTCCGGTGAGTAGCACGAGTAGAAAAGGGCACGCGAAATCGCGTCACCCCACATAAGTGTATATCTCATCCTTTGTTTGTATCCTGACATTATTTAAATAATTAATTATAGTCTGTTCTATCGAGTTTGAGTTCGCGGGAGGATTTAGGTTTTATTAAAAAAACAACTTTGTCTGCCTACAATAATAAACAATAATAATTTATTGTCATTATTATTGTAATTATTAACTATCATTGTTATTTAGTTTGTCTCGGCGCAAGGTTGGATTTTACTATGTTTACGTACTAAGGCCATGAAAATAAAAGATGTGACGTATATCGTAGTAATTACGTTAATGTTCTAGGGATGATCTTTGCATTTCATTTTCGTCAAATAACAGAAACTTTCCGACTATTATACAGGCGTTTAAAATGATAGTTTCTTGTCAAGGATTATGGAGATGTTTAGGAACGATACCAATTCTGGAAAGAACTCTGGGTACGCTGTACACGTTAACCACCTCCAAATTCTTGTAACTTCTTCCTTCGGTTCTGCATATTAACGAATTCAGACGACTACAGAAGGAATATGTTTATAAGCCGATTGAAGCAAAGTTTTTTTCCTCCCGAAACTGTCGCTTGACGTCCCAACGCTGGATGGCACGAACGTCATTGGTGAACGCCTTTGAAGCTGCGAAAAGTATACAAGAACATGTTTATGTGACCTAACACATTCTTGTAACGACGCAAGCGACGCGAGTTACTGGGTGACAGAACTAAACTGGGTGACACGTTTCTCGCTTCGTTCGAAAGCATGGGCATATTCCTTCGGTAGTCGTCTCAATTCATTGGTATTGGGGACTGCGACATCTATGAAGTAAATGGTTGTATTAAGTTTATCCTGTGTAGTGTTGTGTCTAGTCTGTTGTAGTGGATGGTCCTGTTTATAACAATGAAGCGGTCGTAATAAAGTTTATGTGAGGTGTCTGCCAATGTAGTTTGAGGCGGGTATTTGTAACAGGGAGTGTTTAGTTGATGTATGAGATTATGTTTGAGTGCTAGTTTTGGCGAATGATGTTAGCTATTTGATTATATCTATGCGGGTAATCTATCTGTGTGAGGGTCGTGTATGCTCCAGTTACATACTGGACAGTTTCGAATGGAGTATGGCCCCTATGACAACTGTCATTTGTAATGGAAAGGTCTTTAATTATGAATTTTCTGTCCTTTTTGGTATTTGTTTTCTGATCTTCGATGACTATCGTAAATCCTCCTGCCTCTTGGAATTAGTTACCTATTTTCGGGCACTTATTTAAGGCCTATTATATCTACATCCGTTTGGTCTAGGCCATGAGGATGCTATGCTCATGTAGTGTCTTCCTTTCCCAGCTTTCGATTTTTTATGTTTTTGGGTCGGAATTACTAGCGCTTATTATGTTATTATTATTATTATTATTATTATTATTATTATTATTATTGTTGTTGTTATTGTTGTTGTTGCTATTATATTTGTATACAAATATCAGCATCTAGCTAACAACTATGAGGATCTTACGGACATATGTCAAGTAGGATCCTGTTACAAATTTCTATAGATCGTGCTTGCATTAGTCTCGGCTACCTAATTGTAAGTTGCTTCGCATCCGTGTTGGCGTTGATGTCCGCAACATTCCCCGCATCGCCGGTGCTCAGGAATTTCCTCACAATGTGTTGAAAATAAAGTCCTTTTGCATCTGTTCAAACGTTTGCGTTGCAAACCCAATGGCATGCAGAAATTCACCGAGTTGTTTCAGTATGACTCAGGTTGACGATACGACGATTGGCATAATCCTGCCACTGGCCATCTTCCATAGACGTTTTATTTCCATTGCGAGTTCCGAATATGACGCGATCTTCTTACGGATGGTCATCTCCGCGTTGGGGCTGATTCGTAATAGACCGTACGGCACAGTGAAAATAGTGTATGGAGTGTTGATGGTCGAAGCCAGGCTCGAGGCTCGCACGTGCGTCAGTCGTCTCTCGGCGCTGAAACGTCGGTGTCGCCACGGTGACGGCACAACACTTCGTAACATGTATACGATTAGTGGATCGAGTTGGACACTCAGTAAAGAAATTGCCGGGAAATAAACATGGATGATGAAAAATTTATTCAAGATGAACCAAACTGCACTCGGTTGTGCCTCGGTGTAGCATGTATGCTTGTGAGCCCGATCGAAACTCAGCGGTGTTAACGACGAAACGGTGTAGCGTAAATCCGTCTTAAGATGTCCGTATCGTGGTACACTTTGTGACTGTCGTTATCTAAAACTGTGCGTGACGTTTACTTGTAGCGCAGCTGCAAGTCGGCAGTTAGCTGATGTTTACTGGTCAGTCGTTGATGAATGATGTTGGCTACCAGGCTGTGAATCCGTAGATACCCAACCGTTCCCGATAGACGAGGCGGCATCGTCATGCCATCTGCTGAATAATCTCGGGACAAAGATTACATCGCTTGGACTTATCATGCTATATTAGCGGATCCCTCGTGATGTATCTCCGAAAGTTGTTTGCGTTGATTACTTGATCTTGAGTAGCAGCAATAGCAGCAATGTTCAGACTCTGGGAAGAGGTCGCCTCTACCGAACCATTTGTTTAACGCTTCTTTGTCACCATAATTCTGGTTGATGTCATGGTAGTAGTGTCTTCCTGGGTGATAGCGTTGTGAATCAGTGAGACTCGCTGCTTCGTATAGAAGCTTCTATATATGAGTATCTTGCAACGCAATCTTAATAATCTGGGCCTACATTGCGATCATAAAACCCTCGGTTTCACAGGGAAAAGGGAGCCTATGATGTAGAGCCTACATGAGACAGTTCTAAATCATGTAAATTATATGATCCTGGGGAGGTTTATAGATGATTTCAAATCTATCAGTCCGCTAATGTGCATGGTTCTAATTTTAATCTGCAACTTGTCCGTTTCAGTGTGCATCGATTTTACTACTCCAAAGGAATAAGTCAACATGGGTATTCCGAAAGTATTAATGGCTTTAAGCATATTTTTTGAGTGGAGGTGTTTTTAGCAGATTGGGTTGAATCTTTTAATATACTATATAGTAAGATCTATTTTAATTTGAGTATGGTCGACTATATTTGACCACTGTATTCCAAGGTATTTATAGCATTTAATTCCGCGACCGCACGCTTGGCACTTGCCGCAAACTCCAAATCTCTACAAACGCTCCATCCATACGTTTAAATTTGTGACGGCTTGTTAAGGTTTTCCCAAGCGTACGGTCCCGACTTATTAATGCTTCTATGGGATCGAATGTGTTGTTCCTTATTATTGTTATGATCGAAGGATTAGTCACTCGAGAAATCAGTGAACCGTCAGTTCGTCTGAAGTCAGGCTAGGCAGAATCACTAAAAATCGCTGGTAATCGCTGAAAACGACGGGAAATCGCTCAAGTCGAATGATTATTCCTGATTTTCATAGGATGTAGGTATTGGGAATGATAAAGAAATCGTCTGATTTCGAGAATCGCTGGGAATCGCATAACTCATCCCCTCTCCAAGCGAGCAAGCCTTTATCAAAGTTTTTTATCGACAGTCCAGAAATCACTGATTTGTGAAATTTGGGAATCACTGGAAATCGTTGGAATCGGCAGAAATCACGCGAAATCGCAAGGAATTGATTCCTTTTTGGAAATCGTTGTGCCGCCGAACCTGCGAGTGACCAACCCCTCGCCCAGTGCGCCAGGGTGTGATTCACGCCGTCACCAATCCAATTTTTCTATGTGCTTTTTCTGTGCTCTCGATGGTTTGGAACCCACCTAAGAAAAAGCTGTAGGTCCACCGGAGTGGTTGATGGTGGAATTGGGACTGGAGATGTGTATAAGGAGAAGAGATATGTAAAAAGGCGAAATACGCCATACATTGGAATCGGTGCATACAATCAACTCGGTCTGAGCGCTATGCACCATGTTACTATCTATTTATCTATCCATTGTGATTACATCGGTAGGTACTATTAGACAGATGTAACGTGCTCCTCCAATGGTATTTTGCAGAAAGTTAATAATGACAGGATTGATCTTACAAAATTATAGATCTCATATTAAACCAGGAATGTTTATAATCAATATATGAAATATGTAGATTTCTTGTTTTACATGCTAACACAAAAAAAGCTACAAGCAGCTCTTTATATCCCTTGTAATTTTGTCAGCACCCTTTTTATTGGTCTAATAATAAGCGAGAGGGGTTTGCGGTGTTGTTACTTTCAGGTAACATATAAACGATGTCTTTTGTTATAAATTTAGGTAATTCGTGACCACAATTAAAGAGGTTCGGTGATTAGAGCGACTCCAAGATAAAATTCTCATTTTTTGTATAGTGCTGTCAAACCCATTGTCCACGCATAAGCAGAGTTTCCACCAGATTTACCGCACAATTTCCGAGATATTACTTATTAAAATCAGTGCATTTAACACATGTGTAGAAGACAAAATGTGCCGGTCCTCGCGTACTTGTATCGATTTTTTTATAGCACTTGGAGTCAATACACACGTAAAAAAAATGATGGTTGCATTCGTTGATTGTTTTGTGAACCGGAATAATAAGCAATTAATTCAGGCATATAGTCTCAAAAAATCAAGATATTCGCGTAGTAGTAGATTATTACATTTTTTCTATATTATAAAAATAATAGCAAATTCAAAATTCAATACTTAAAAAATATTTTTCGAAAAATGGGAAATATATATATACATAAAAAGTCTTGGTATTGCAGCGTAAAATAGTGTATAGACTCTAAAGTTACTAGCATATGGTCATCACCGAACCTCCTTAATAATTTCAGTGACATTTTTTGCTACGATGTACCGAGGCATGAAACATTTTTTGTACCAAAAATGATGTACTTTGTCCGTTTCTGCTGCTTTCCAATTCTACAGTTCTATTCTTAAATGATCTATAGAAACCTTTTTCATTTCTTGTAAACATCTTTTTTTTGTCTTTTTCACTGTAGTAAGTACAATAACGTACCTGGCCAAACGTTGTAACTTTAGTTTGAGTTTCTGCTTTGTTAGTCTCGGTCATGAACAAAATGTATTCGTTGTTTTTTGAACTTTTTTTCAAATACTACAACTACGTTTTTAGGCATAAAGTTATTCATATATTGCGTTAATCTGCGAATATCAGCTTTTAAATTCGTTTAAATGTATAGATTTCAATCCTTTTGTATCACACAGGCTTTTGAGGATTGCGAGCTCTAAATTGAACGCTTGAATTGTTTGTTGGAATTTTAAGCCCTAACTTTTCACGTATGACTTTAGTATTTATTATTATTATTATTATTATTATTATTGTTGTTGTTGTTGTTGTTGTTGTTGTTGTTACTTGCATTGAACATTTTCAATAGTTTCACTATTAGAATTAGCCCATTTTGGACTACGTCAAGAGATTGAGCTCATTATCGAGCGAGTTTGGCATCATTGCTGATTAACAAATTTTGATGTTACATGTTTTCAGGATCGCCGCCTTCTGAATTTTGGGGTGTGCTATTTCATCTAGGTATGTTGTTAAATTTTGTGTAAATGTTCTGTATAGTATTCTCGTAGCTGAGATTATAAACGGTATCATTTTTACTGAGTTTTATTTCCATATCCATGTTTTCTATGTATTATTTATGAACGTTTGTATTAGGGGAGAACGTTGGAATTGGAGCCATCTAAGGACAAGTTGAAACAAAAGTAATTTATGAAAAGTATTATTAATGTTTTTCACTGTTGATCACTCCTTTGGTCAGTAAACTTTCATTGTTATGAAATAGAAACTTACTAATAATTGTTTAAGGTCGTGAAAAATTGAATTTTCGAAAATCTGTCTTTGGCTCTCATTACCCGACATGGCGGGTAATGGGAGCTATGCACTAACCATATGTAAAATCGGCGATGTCGCCTTAAACTTAACAAATTCAATAATTTTTTAAGTAAATTTTATTCATAATAAACATGAACATTCAACACATATTGCATTGTTAAAGCGTAATTGGAAGATAAATTAACACGTCGAAACTTAATAAGGTTTTTTTTCGATTTTTTCCGAGACGTTGACATTGTTTCAACTTATCACTGTGTCAATCCTCCTAGCTATAGTATCCCCTATGTATGCATGCCTCGCACGGTATGGTAAAATTTGAAAATAAAAATAAGCGTTGACATTCGAATTGGGGTAATGAGAGGCAAAGCCCCTCTGACTCCCATTACCCCGACCGGTAGCCTTTTGAATTAAACATAATAATATAAACAAATTAAGTTGTAACCTATTTTTTCTACGTCCAAACCAAAGTACATGAACTAATCTACCAAATGACCTCGAAAAACAATTAAATAAGAAAACTTTAGATATTTATTTTCATTATGAGAAAAATATATTTCTTATAACGAAAGGACGCAAAATAGGTTTTTGGTCGTTGCCGCTATATTTGTGGCACCGAAGCCGCCATCGGCAGTTGTATGACAGGAATGAAGTTCAAAGAAGGTATTTGGGTTGTTTCGAAACACATCCCCCGAAACACATCCCCCTCTCCCCTACTGGGTGTGCGTATTTCAATTATTATTATTATTGTTGTCTGTATTGTTATTTTGCAGCTACAAACAACTAAACAAAATGCCAATTCGAACAGCCATTACACTTTACAGGTAACATTGACCCCTCGCAGTAATTGTCGTTCGACAAATAATGTTAATGAAACGTGACTTATGTTTATTATACAACAATAAGGAAATTTCGTAGAACTCTAGCCCCGAAATATGTCGAAGAAAAAAAAATATCTCTACTTATTGTATACATATATACAAACTGGAGAACGAGAGAAGGTCAAAAGTGTGCCCAAGGGAGAAAATACCCCGGGATAATTAATAGGAACCCTCGGCGCGGTAACGACTGAAATTTACGGAGGCGTCGGAGAGAAAGTTCGTAGATGGGAGAGAATAATAGAACGATCTAAAAAGCCACGGGGGAGAAAGGAGTGGAAAAGTTCGAAGGGAGGAAGGATCACGGTTCCTACGATGGTCGAAGGTGAATGGTGCAACATTCTGGACAGTTCACTCGAAATAATGAAAAACAAAAAAACAAAATTAAATAAATAAACCGAGCGAAGCGAAGCAATGAGACTGGAAAGGTATAAACAGAAGTTTGAAGATAACAGGAGGTGAAATAAAAATTGGAAGGTATAGGTATAGTGAGAAATACAAACGGTACGAAGATTGGAAAGGTCCACGAACAAAGGGGGCGAACCGCAAGAGCTAGAAAGTAACTCGTCGATCCTTGGATTATGGGAATAAGAGGATTAAAATAGAAAAAAATAGTAGCGGCCGCTGGAAGAGCAAAAAAGGCGATCTAAAAGCTAAAAAAGGAAGAGAGAATATGTAGAATAATCGAATAATGATTTATCGAATGTTTGCAAGGAGATAAGTATTCTCGTTTAATTTATAGAACAATTCTTTAAGGTTTATAAGATTTCGAGGGATTCGATCCTCAAATCACGCAATTTGAAAACAGTTACCGAGAGAAGATGAAGGGAAAGGAAGCGATAATTAATAAATTTATGAAATAACGATTTACCAGTTTGTTTAAATGAAAGAAAAATGGAATATTTCGTAGAATCATATGAAGAATAATTGTATCGAGTGTGCAGGATTTATGACGGGGGTAAGAATTATTCTATAGGAATACTAAATATAATTGTATACAGAAAGAGAAGTTTCAGGGTAGAGTCACGCCTACGATCCATATACAGTCAAACCTGGGTGAGCGAGAACTGGATAAGCGAAAAAAACTCTACAAGTGAGAGTAATTGCCCAGTTCCCGTAATTTTAGCCCTCGAAAACCTCTATAAGTGAGAAATAGAAACCTCTATATCAGAGAGTCGATTTTCATGCCTGAACCTCTATAACCGAGACTGACACGTGCCCTATACTTCTATAAGCGGGAATCGAGCATATTTACTATCTGTTACAATGTATTTTGTTTTCCACGAAATTCATGCCAATTTCGTGGAATACAAAACAAATCGGAAAGACAGCTATAAGTTCGGCATGGGTAGGCTGAGGCAAGAGGCTGTAAATGCACTGGAGACGCTCCATCGGTTTTTCGAATTTTCGGCGGTTGTTGATAAAAGAATCTTCGATAAAATTTATGAAATTGAAAAACACGTACAAAATACGGAAACAGAAATGCAACAAAAAATTAACGGCTTTCTTTAAGTATCAGTAGTATACTTATTAATAATCAGTATAACAATATATATGTAATTGTTTTATTTTTATGAAGAAGTATCTCTGCCAAATTCATATAAAAAATGTATATACTACATATCTATCACTGTTCTTTGTATTTGTGTACACCTCTGTAAGCGAGAAAACCCGCTCCTGTACCTCTATACTTGAGAAACTCGGTTAAGTGAAAAACCTCCATAAGCGAGAAAAAGATTCCGGCCCCTTGAACTCTCGCTCATCCAGATTCGACTGTATATATATATGTATGGCGGGACTGAAACTTTCAGTGATTTAATGCAGAACGCGTATAGGAAGTTGTATCTCCAAAACTATTGATCGTAGCTTCTGCCATTATAGAATCTTTCGTACACTCGACCTGTGGTATTTGGAAGAAAAAAAACGATTATCATTAAAAAAAAAACAAAGCTCCAAAATCACACAAATCACATTTCTGGATTTCGGAATAATCATAATACTTATTATTATTATTTTTTAAATATATAATGAGTATAATAATAATAATAATAATAATAATAATAATAATAATAATAATAATAATAATAATAATAATAATAATAATAATAATAATAATAATAATAATTAGGATTAGGATTAAAAAATATATGATTAATCAACGAATCGACTACAAAGAAAACTAAAATAGCCAAAATGCGATCTAGATAATAGTAAGAAAAATAACAAGATGGAAAGCTATGAACGTTTATCGCATAATAGAATGCACTTTGTCTTATCATATATTTGGATCGAGTCGAGAGTCATCGAGAGTGAGGAGTTTGTACGAAGGGTAGATAGGTAAGTGCACACCTATATAAAAAGGAGAAACTTCCAATGAAATAAAAACGTACCTGTAAGGTTGCAACGTGCAGGATTATCGATCGGAGCCCCAACACTTGACATTTCTTATCTTAAAAAATTCTTTCTCCCTATACGTACTTTGTTCATTAAAATTGATGATTTTATATCGTGTTATTGAATTCATTGATACGTTACGGTTTTTGTTTGTTTAAACTAAACGTTTAGATAAACAATAAAATAGCAACAACGAAGAAATTTGAAAGCGTGTGTGTAAAGGGTGTAAAGTGAAAATTGATGAATCGAAAGTCGATGAGTTAATTTTCCGTATGTTCGGGGAGAAGTTCTTTAGAGACGTTACGCGTTATTTTTTTTTTCAAACGAATCCAAACACGCGCCGAGCATCCGTGCCGAGTAGCGCGAGGGAGGAAAAAAGTTGGGCCGACCGTGACCTGCGCGCGCGCCTTGTCCGAAGAGGGTCGGCGCTTTCTTCCTTCCTACTCCTCTCGATATCTCCCGAGTCGATAAAGTACGAGCCGAGGCTTCGTCCGAGCGAAATATATACCGGCTTATATTTGTTGTCACGCGTGCCCCGAGAGACACTTGCCGATTGTCCTACATCCCTCCTCGATCCTTCTTCTTGTGCAACAATTTCTTTTTTTTTATTTCTCTTCATTTATTTTATTTTATTTTAGGTTGCTCTATTCCATTGGCTCGTTTTTGTATTCTCTCATATTTTCTTTATAAAATAGCCACGGGGATATTGAATTTGTTTTTTGTTTTTGCGCTGTGTTAATATATACAGGGTGAATTTTCATAAGGTGTAACAGGCTTTATTCTAAGGTAGATAAGATCATTACAAACAAAAATTGCAAATATACATTAGGGATATTTTTCATAGTTTACGAGATATAAAGTTTTAAAGTTGGTCCAATCAGAGCGCGCCGAGAAGCATTGGAGCCGCCCACTCCCACCCTAGCTATAGAGATAGTACAGTGTAGGGCATCACATGTGGGGTTACAAAATTCAGAGCAGTCAATTTTATTTATTAAATTATAACGTAGTCATTTTTATTTCTCGGGCATAGACTGCTAGGGTGGGGAGTGGGCGGCTCCAACGCTTCTCGGCGCGCTCGGCAAAATTCAGAGCAGTCAATGCCCGAGAAATAAAAATGATTACGTAATAATATAATAAATAAAATTGACTGCTCTGAATTTTGCAACCCAAAATAAAACGCCCTACACTGTGCTATATCTACGGCTAGGACGAGAGTGGGCGGCTCCAAAGTTTCTCGACGCGCTCTGATTGGCCCGAGTTAAAAAGATTATATCTCATAAACTATTAAAAATATCCCCAATGTATATTTACAACTTTTGTTTATAATGATCCCATCTACCTTAGAATAAAGTCTGTTACACCTTACGAAATTCACCCCGTATAAGTGTCTAGGTGATTTACTATCTAGGCCACAAAATGGATCCCACAAACGGTTTAATTTTGGAATATCTATATCTAAGCCGAATTTACTATTAGCAGTACGTAGGCACCTACGTAGTGAGCGCGGTCATTAGGTAGGTACGGGGCGGCCAGTCGGCCAATAATCTCCGGCGCGAAAGCTTTCTATGCATATTGCCCCCTATTCGATCGATAACGCTTTAGCCGCTTTAGTTCATTCATTATTTGTTCGATATTTATATTTTTCCGATACGTTGTTTGTTTATCGTAGTTTCTTTCTTTTTTCCCTTCAATCCGCCGAGTCTCAATTAGGCGGGAAATCATCGTTGATGAACGTGTTAACTAAACGTAGTTTAATTCAAAAGAAATAGCCATTCAGAGAGGGAAAGAGACTCTCGAATAATCGTTTCGTCGTCGCCGATTTGTTTATTTGTTTTTTTTGTTGTTGTTTTAAATTTTATTTTATTTTATCGCGTTCGTTAATTGCGGTTGAAAATCGAAAAACGATACAAACTATTATTTTTTTCATTGAAATATGACAAATATTCAATTAGAAAAAAAATTACGTATTATCGAATTATTTTTAATTCACATTTTAAAAATATTCGATTAAAGATGGAAAGAAAAAGAAAATCAAAGTATCCCGCGTTACTTTTAATTCAAACTGGCCGACGCAGATATTTTATTCGTTATGAAAGTTACAACAATACAAATGTGTTTCTGGCGTTAAGAAAGAAAAGGAAAAAAAAAGGGACAAGATAATCGATGATTTTTCCTGGAATTAAAGCAAGCTCCGATAAACGTGCGATTAAGTGAAATATGCATGGTCTCAGCTCCTTATCTATGTACCAATGATAATAGTCGACGAAAAAAGGCTTACTCACTTTTTGGTAGTCGAACACCCGAAATCCGTGTCGAAATGATTGAATTTAAATTAATTCAATTATCTAATGCAAAGTATCCTGAAAATTCTTGAGAACTCGTTCGTTTTTTTTTGTTTATTCGTTTGCAGCGATGCCTAGCATCGCTGGCAATATTCACTGTTTATTTTACGTCACGAATTACACTGCTGTCCGGACGACGATATTTTAAATTATTTACAGCACTATTGCGATAACGATATGCTTGAAAATGGCACTAAATTGCTTCATCACCGGCCTCGCCTTACGTTACAAATTCATTTATCTTTCATTTTATCGAATCGTAGTGAATTTTTTAACAAATTCCATTTGGAAAATTCTCGACGATCCATCACAATTCGCCAGTTTTATTCCAGCTCCCTTTTACTTTCGTTTTCTGCGAAAGGAACAACGACAAATTTTGAAAACCAATCGCGTTATCCGCTTTTTTCCGATTTTTCGAATAATTTAACATTTTTTTTCAATGGGATTTTATCGATGGGAATAAAGGAGAATCTCGCCCGTTCTCGAAGGACAAATTTATTTGTGAAATATAAATAAAGGAATAAAAAGAGGCGTGTATAAATGAAAATATGATCGAAACTCGATGAAATTTCGAGGAGATGGGAGGAAGAAAGCGAGTTGCTCGCTGAGAGCGCGCGAGTCTACTGACGAAGTAGCGAGTGCCGAATAGGGTCGGACACTCGTCTTCCCTCTCCGTTTATCCGTTGGAACGGCGCTGCGGGCGTTCTCGGAGCTATCGCTAAAGAGGATGGAACTGCCGTCAACGATTCTGTCCTGTGCCGTCCTCTGCTGTGCTGTACTGTGCTGCATGGCGCGACCGAAAATCCGCTTAAAGAAAAAACACAGTAAAAAACAAAAAGAAAAACGTGGAAAGAAAAAGAGCCAAGTGGAAAATGTCGGAGTGAGCAGGATACTTGATCGGAAATAAGCCATGTCCCGATTCCATCGCGAAAACTCGCCGGGTGCACAACCTCCCGCCTTTTCCACCCAACTCGCGCTAATTCGGACTGTTCGAACGCCCAACGAGTAATCCGATTGCCAACGAAATCATCGAAATTCCAATTATTTTTCCGAATTATAACCAGCATTATTTTTCATTCGAATCTTTCAAATACTTCTTATACAAATAAATATCGAATTGGCAAATTGAAAAATATTCAATTATGAAATTTGGTCAAATTTGAAAATTCCAATTTTCGTAGAAATAAAACGACCTTTCTTCGAATTGTTGTTAATTAGAAAAAACGACGAGTTGGAAATTATTTTGATAGCGTCGTATTTCGAGCTGTGACAATATTGTTACGTTACTTTCTTGTTATAATATTGGCAAGTATGATTTTATTTTTGAATTCATATTGGGTCGTGTCGTGGCGGGATAACGTGACAGCTTTTTTCGGGCTCGATTAATACATTAAAGTAGATCCAAGTTGATTGGTATGGAAAGAAAAAAGAAAAGTTAATGATACGGAGCCCCGTTTTTCCAACCGATGCTGACCCATTTTGTTTGTACACATTTTTTTTTGTAATTGTAAAATAGCTATCGTTGGCGACAACCGTTTTCTTCGAAAATTATTATTTCTCGTATAAAAATCTTTAAAGTACCAAGGATCGTTTATTTCGTTCAAACATGACCACATTTCCAAAAATAAACAAAATTAAAAACGGCTCGCTAAACGATAGCTATTGCAAGTACAACAAATTGCTTACAAGAAATTTATGTAGCCAGCTATTATTGCTCGAGTTTTCGCACTGGAGCAGTTCGAGAAGCGTCGTTTTACGAAATTATTTATAATAACTTGGACCGTTGTTTTTGTGTGAATACAAATTTACTCGTATCTACTTTTATCTATGCGAAACGACGTATATTTAAGCGAGCCGAACCCAAACCATTAACCAATGAAGATACAATATCGTGTCAAAGACATAAGTCGACCGGACCAAACATAAACAACTCGTATCAGAGACGCGATAATTTGGATCACTCGGAACTCTCGGCCAAAACCACGAATGACTCGACGTGTGAAGACGTGCAAGCATATGCATGGAGTCGCGAATTCCCACCGCCATACGTTTTCATTTACTATGTGCCCAACTAAGTTTCCGGGTTTGTTTTGATCAATAAAAAATCGAAAATTTGAAGACAAATACGAAAAATGGTTTATTCGAAGTAGCGTCCCTCGCTGTTCACACATTTTTCCCATCTCTCGGGCAATACATAAATTCCGCGACGATAAAAGGACGCGTCTTTTGACTGAAACCATTCTAACAACCAATTTTGAACTGCCTCGTAATTGGCTGATCGTAAGTGCAGCCCACCCAAGCCATGCGCCATCGACCGAAACAGGTGGTAGTGCAAAGGAGCCAGGTCTGGCGAATACGACGGGTGCAGTAGCGGATCCCATTTAAGCGTTTTGACGATCTCCTGGACCATGGAACTGCGATGACACGGAGTGTTCTTCCTGCGTCCTGCTGCAATATCACACGCTTGTGTCTCGTAACTCATTCTGGCCGTTTTTCGAGCAACGCGTGGTTTAAATTAATCAGCTATTATCGGTAGCAATACCCATTGACAGTTTCTCCAGGTTTTAGCAGCTCATGGTATACGATTCCTTTTTGGCCCCAACAAACGGGGGGCATTTTTTTCGGAAGCGATTTGGCCGGGTCGTCGATGTTGATGCTTCGCCAAGTGAAAGCCACGACTTCCTGTATTTGGGGTTCCTTAAATTTATCCATTTTTCGTCGCCAGTAATAGTGGAATGCAGGAAACTTTTTCTATTAGACCACAAAAGCAAAATTTCCAAAGTAGCTTTTCGATTTTCCATCTGTCTCTCGGTCAACGCATGCGGAACCCACTTTCCTTCCTTATGAATCTTTCCCATTGCGTGCGAATATTTAGAAATGCATTCCCAAGTCACATCTAATGTCTCGGCAAGTTGATATTCCATTTGTGTATCATCTTCGTCCAATAACGTTTGCAAATCGGCCTCCTCAAGTAAGCGAGGTGCTGTAGATTTATTTTTTTTGAAGTTGAAGCAGAAAAGCAATACTTCCCGCAAATGCTGTTTTTTCGGCACAAATTTTGGCACGGTAAAGGTTATAAAAAAGGTCTTTTCGTTACGATATGTGTTAATATTATCACTGGGCATTCTCAACAAATGTCCAAGCTACAAACACAGCCAATTTCAGACCTGTATCCCGAGTACAAGTGTCCTTTCTTCCAGTGCTATTTTCTTCAAAATTATCCATTGACGAATGTCCTCGGACAACGTAGCCGAGTATTATGAAATATTCAGTGCGAATAGCGACATTGTAAATTTGAGTCCGAATTATTCGGGCAATCGAGCCCGCGAGGCAGTTTTATCGTATTTTTATTATGGAATCGCCATTTTCCCAATGCTTCTCGCGTTAATTTTTCAAAGCCGAAGGTAGGTCGATCGAATATGAAAGTAGGTCGAACGATCGAAACACTAATGCTACTCCCATAAGAGCCCGTGCTTAACCTCGCTCGAATTTCCCACGTTTGAAGACGGATTACTCGGCAACGAAATGGTCGATCGTTTTGAAATTTTGACAGTGATGGTATAAACTATACGTTTCTATGTTATTGTTAGAGAGCCGGGCTTAAAATCAAGATTCCAAAATACATGCGCATACTTCCCTAACTTTGACATCGTATCTTCAATTAGCCTAACGACATTCCTGCTGAAACGAAATATCGACCCTACCTATTGTATTTTTGTAATGTTCCCTTATTCAATAAAATTCATTACCACTTCTAAAGTTTTATTTTATCTCATCTCGTCGATTTTTTTGTCTCTCTGCCCGTTTCTCTCGTTACAGTGTCTCCACCCTTGTTCGATAAAGTGAGCAGGTTCCGGCACTCGTGTACTCGAGTAGCGGCTCTCCGCCTATTCCACTTGAACAAAGGCCATTTTAGGAAGGGTTGAGAATTCCTCTCTAGGTAGCCGATCGTTTAATGTAGTTCTATCGTTACAGCGTTTCCATTAGATCTCACTGAAAATTTGTAGAAACGTTCTTTAATGTCATATGTATATGTGTGTAAAATTTCAGGGGACTTTATCGACTCAAAAATCACGATATTTATTCTTGAAAATCGTCACTTTTCGCAATCTCCCATAAGAGCCCGTGTTAAATATCGCAACATTATACAACGAGTATCTCGATCATTTGGTCGATGAAGCCTGTTGAAATTTTGCACACATTTTTATATGACATCAAAGAAGCTTCGATTAGTTTTTATAACAAATCTTATGGAAAAAAAATCATGATTTTGTTTATTATATAATAAATAAACTTTCCGTAGGATCAATTTGAATTTTGAGTATGTCGTTCTTTAGTCGATTTGCAACAACTTTTCTTAATGAACTTTAACGCTTGGTCCACTTCCAATGTGAGAAAAAACGGGAATAAAATTTTAATCCCCCACCCAACGATAGAACTACCTTAAGTTCAAGATAAAGGGGAAGATCGTGACCTTTTTGCTAATTTGGATGTTTTAGGTATCGTAAAGGATGATGAGAGTATCGAGGGTCGAAGCTGACCATCCCTTAATCTTCGTTCTACCATCGAGTCATTTTCCGGATATCTCGTTAACGAACAAGGGTTGGATGGCTCTCGCTTATCGCAACAATGTTGGCAATGGGCGTTCCCTTCTGACGGCGTGGCGTTATTGGAGCGATCAGTGCTTATTAAGGAGATTCGTCAGCTCTTGCGGGAAGCGTCAAGGGGTCAAAGCGAATATGGGACGAAGGCAGTGTTGCGTAACACGTGGAACAGGTGAGATTGCGTCCTTTCCAATTGCGTTGGTATATTGAAAAACCCGGTGATCCTAAACGGGGCAATGAAACAATCTGATTTTTTTTAAACGACCTTTTTTTCATCACCTCTTTATCGTAGCGAAAATATTTTTTTTCCAATATTTTCGCTAGATCTCTCCGCTATGCAAGTTTAACGACAAAGTGTAACGAAACGTATTTAACTCTATCGTACTATAATCGTTCGTAGTGTGGAAATTCTTCGAGTTCCATTTGCAACATAAATTACATATGGAATTTTTAAAAAGAGTATGTAAGGGAGAGCGGGTTAATAAAGAGCCCTTGTAAGAAGGGTTCTTAGAAACGTTTATAGAAACAACCGAAATGCCTTCCTTAAACTTCGTTCATGTCATACAACTGTCGATGACCGCTTCAGTGCCACAAATATTGCGGCGACGACCAAAAACCTATTTTGCGTACTTTCGTTATAAGAAAAATATTTTTCTCATAATGAAAATAAATATCTAAAGTTTTCTTATTTAATTGTTTTTCGAGGTTATTTGGTAGCTTAGTTCATGTACTTTGGTTTGGACGTAGAAAAAATAGGTTAGAACTTAATTTGTTTATATTATTATGTTTAATTCAAAAGGCTACCGGTCGGGGTAATGGGAGTCAGAGGGGCTTTGACTCTCATTACCCCAATTCGAATGTCAACGCTAATTTTTCGAACATTTTAAGAAACTTCGTTCGTGTCATACAATTGTCGATGACCGCTTCAGTGCCACAAATATTGCGGCGACGACCAAAAACCTATTTTACGTCCTTTCGTTATAAGAAAAATATTTTTCTCATAATGAAAATAAATATATAAAGTTTTCTTATTTAATTGTTTTTCGAGGTTATTTGGTAGCTTAGTTCATGTACTTTGGTTTGGACGTAGAAAAAATAGGTTAGAACTTAATTTGTTTATATTATTATGTTTAATTGAAAAGGCTACCGGTCGGGGTAATGAGAGCCAGAGGAGCTTTGACTCTCATTACCCCAATTCGAATGTCAACGCTAATTTTTATTTTCAAATTTTACCATACCGTGCGAGGCATGCTTACAATAGGAGATAGCTAGGAGGGTTGAAACAGAGATAAGTTGAAACAATGTCAACGTCTCGGAAAAAATCGGAACAAAACCTTATTAAGTCTCTACATGTTAATTTATCTTCTAATTACGCTTTAACAATGCAATATATGTTCAATGTTCGTGTTTATTATGAATAAAATTGACTTAAAAAATTATTGAATTTGTCAAGTTTAAGGCGACATCGCCGATTTCACATATGGTTAGTGCATAGCTCCCATCTACCCGCCATGTGGGGTAATGAGAATCAAAGACACATTTTTGAAAATCCAATTTTTCACGACCTTAAACAATTATTAGTAAGTTTCTATTTCATAACAATGAAAGTTTACTAACCAAAGAAGTGATCAACAGTGAAAAACTTCAATAATACCTTTCATAAATTACTTTTTTTTTTCAACTTTTCCTTAGCTGACTCCAATTCCCCCGTTCTTCCCTACATAGCTAGTAACCACTGCATTTTCACGAATATGCAAAAATTCGTATAAAAACATCTATTATTTACAAAATCCAGACCTTTCCAGACTAAATCCAAAAAATTCTATACACTTTTGCGCTTTCATCGATTCTCACTAAACATATTTCTCACGTAGTATATTGGTGTAAGAATTTTTCCCATCGATTATTATGAAAATTGGAATAATTTCGTGTATGTGTTTCCAGAAAAATATAAAAATTCAATATTATTTAATATTTGGGCTATTTCGAAGAAAATTAATGCAAGATAGGTACACAGGTGCTCGACTCGTGTAAGTACCAAATTTGAGCACGACTGCTCAAATGATCCTCGCGATATTGGCATTTGAATTTTGCGAGGTCAGCGCACACACGCGCGCGCCCTCGCACACACCTGCGCGCGCAACTCGCATCAATCTATACGCAAAGATATTCTTGTCTAGTCCCCCACCCCCGTTTGGAATATTTAAGCCAGTCTGGCACGATTTTTCATGAAAACGCGGCTTGCCCTAAGTGTAAACAAAAAATATTCACAAAGAAAAGAAAAAAAGAAAAAAAAATTAACGGTCCTACCCTCAGTTGTACCGTCCTCTCGAATTTAGCAGCTCCGAGTAGAAGGAAGAGGGAGGATGTAATTAAAAGCAAAGCCAGAAGAATCTTGTCTCGAATATTGCGCGATACGATGAAATTATGAAAAACAATAAATATCCAAAAAAACTTGTCCAATAAACGATGAATTACCTATATTATTTTTTTTAATTCACCAAAAGCTTTGCCCAATTTTTCCAAAGTCATCGAAATTTTTTACAAATTCTATCCATAAGTAGATTGAAATTCTTAATTTCGAAAAAAAAAAACGAAGATTTAACGAATCGTCGTAAGTTTTTAACGTTAATTTTTCAAAGCCTTAAGATTATCGAGCGATTAATTTCGGAAGAGCAAAGTTCTAAAAAAATTCAATCAAATTGTTTCAAGAAAATATCAAAGTATTCAAAAAAATGTAAAAATATATTCGCCGAGTTAAAAAGTTAGCTAGGTATATGTTCTCTTCGCCCAATCGATAAGTTTCCGGTATTACGATTATTTAGAATTTATCTTCCAAGTATTCCACTATACCAATGAGCGATCGTTTCTTTGAATTACTTTCCTATGGCGTAGTCCAATCCACGGTCGATACAATGCAACGTATACAATTTCGTTAAAATCGAATACTCGTTATTACCGACGGAGCAATATTCCAAAGGGTAGGGGTCACCGTGAAAAGCATCGACGAGTAGTAATAAACAGTGTGAAACACGAAGATGCTCGCGAGGACGTAAAAAAAAAAAAAGAAATGTTTTGGAAAGATAGACACTCGTTGCAACCTCATCGCCCGGCAGGCAACCCGGCATTGTAGTATAAGCGGCGAAGTGGTGGGGGGAATGGCCGTTGAGCGCGCGCGAGGGGTGTTAGAAATCGTCCGAATGGGTGAAAACGAGCCGTCGCGCTAGCACGAGTCTCTCTCTACCTCCCTCGAGAGCTCTATTATTATTATTATTATTACTATTTATACGTAACACGTTACTGTCTATTGACGACATAAACGACGAAACACAATACACATTAACTCGAATCAATGAAAAATCTGTACTGTGACATAAAAAACGTTCAAGGTACATTATGGAATAAAAAATATCGAGGTAAAAGACGTCTCTCGCGTTCGTATCCGGTTAGTGGCATTTCGAGTTCACAAAGCGTGGGCTTCGTTACCGAGGAATCGCCTCTTCCTTCTTTTTTTTTTTTTACCAATGCTTCGAGGATTCAAAGAAGGACCATGAGTCCAATTTTTCGGCCATTGTTACATGTTTGTTTTGAGTTTAATGTAACGTGTAAGGAAAGCATCTCCGAGAACGAGAGAGTGGAGATTTCCGACTGAGAATACAACGATTCAAAGGGTCTGTCCGCCTGTGGTGGTGGCGGCCGGTAAAACGATACATTTTACAAGTGCGCAAATGAAACAGTGCACAATAATGTTAGACGCACGATTTTTATATGAAACATTTGTTTTATTGTGACAATATTTATTTATTTTATTTGGTTTTTTTTTGTTGGTTTAATGGAGCGACGATAGAAAAGCGTGTTTACCAAACGACGAAAACCGATAACGTTGCTTTTATGCTTCGAGCGCTCCGTAGCGATCGACGGCCGGCGCTACACTGATACACACCACTCGTTACCGTTGGCAGCCGAAGGGCTTATGGCTCTGCTCTGCCCGGGTACAGCGAACTCCCCCGAGCCACTCTTCGGCCATCTTCGGCTTTTCAGCCTCCATAACCGTATTCATTTTCTATTATCAACCTTCCGAGCGTATGTACCCGCCTTTCCCCAGAGAAAAATATACTGAAAAGCTTTTTATACCTACCCACACTACGAGCATATTTTCATCGTGTTTTGGTTGCATCGAGGCACTTATTATTTATCGACAATCGTATATTCTCAAACGTTGGATATAATTTTACACAGATTTCATTATATTTAATTAACATGTGTGAAAAACAAAACGACGAAACGAAATCTCAGAAATGAGCATGCATCCTCGTTTCACATGTAAACGAGTAGTCGCCGATTAAAAGCATCGAAATAATTCCCGGCGATTATAAAAATATTTCTATAATGAATATGCCCGGCTTGGATATATCGTAATTAAAATAAAGGCGCAACTGGCATCTGCCAGAATCGATGATTATTTTTTTATTGTCACGATAAATATGTGAGAACTTTGAGAAAAATAATTAATAAAAGTTATTGGCATACGGGGATGCTAGAAATTTCATAAGAGCTTCGAGGTTATGTTACGTGAAATATTTCTATCGACGACTCGATCATTGATGGAGACTCAATTTTCATTTATCTAATGGATTAAACGTCTTCGCATAATTCACAGATTGCGATATAATCAGTTTTTATTGTCCATATGACAGATGCTAACAACCGGTGAATAAGGCAACTTTTAGGTTATATTTTCCAAATTGCTTTACACTTTTTCCATTAACTCCTTACGTATGTATTATTCATTAAATGACAAGATAAAAAATGTACGTCAAATTGTCTGCGAGTTTTGAAATGCAAACTTTTTGAATTTTTCAATAAATATAATATATCCGTTTTGAATTATTATTTTTGTTAATTCTTGAGTTAATCTATTACGTTTTTCTACACTTGGGCCACCAAAAGAATTTCACTAATTACAATGAGCTATTCATAAAAAACATTATAACAATTATTTGTTTTATAACCATACGTTATCAAATCGTTCCTCCGCTGAACAACCTTTCTGAACAATAATGAGATTTTCAATAGCTCTACTAGATCGGAGGAGCAAGGCACGCGGTACCATAGGTACTTAGGATATGCAAAAGATCCAGATGGATCGTTATCTTTTCCGATATTTAATAAATGTTTATGTACATGTAAGAGATGGCATTTTCCTTCTCGGTAGAAAGAAAACTGGCCAGCGTCCATGTTTGTTCGAATGTCTTGCCGAATTTGCAAATGATTAATAGAAACAAAGATTATAATCAATGTTGAATGTGTTGACGACAAGCTGCATACATTCGCAAGATACCCGATATCATTCCAAGGACAACGTTATTACACCAGATATATTCAAATGAAACATGTCGAAATAATCGGTAAAGAAACAATCGAAACCTTTGGAGCGCACAATCGATTTTTCAATAAAATCAATGAATATACTAGTTCGTTCCAAACTATTCTTGGCTTTCGCGTATCAAACTAATTTCGGAAGAATGTTCGTTATTCGTAGTTGAATCGGCGGTATAACGATGTAAACAACATTGTATGTACTAACGATGATAGCTGGCAGCGATATTATACACATTCTGGTAAAACATTATCTCCTATTATTGATACACAACCGCGAATCTGTATATTGGCGCATCTACACGATAAGGTTGTCGCGCGCATTCGATGATTACTGAATACAAAATAAATTCGTAAACTAGAGTGATTATAGTTTTTTTGTTTTGTTACATTAACCCTTTCGCTGCGCTAGGTGTATATATACGCCTCGCAAGTCCCTCGGTTATGTGAATTAAAATAGTTTAAGATACTCCTCAAAACAAATAAAAATGAATATTGTTAATGTATATGCAGTTGTTATCTTTAAAAAATTTTAAGAATGCCATAAAATATCAGGGTACTGTTTTGGTCACTAGTCAATGACAGCGAGAGTCGGAAGATAGCATGTTGGGTCGCTGTGACCTGTCGCAGTGACCCAATATGCTATCTGTAGTGATGGATTCGACCCAGAGCGCTCCGCAGTGAAAGGGTTAAAAACACTTCGGGGACGCGACATTCAACGATGAACTGAGGTTATTAAGGCCTTTGAGGTTACATACTACGAAACTGAAAAACATAATATGAAAAATAAAACAAAAGTTAAGTCGGCGGATCTACCGATCGTTTGATCAAGGGGAGTTTTACGTAACGAGATGGAGGAGAAGAAAGATGAATGCGCGCAATCTTCCAAGAGCGAAAGCGTACGTTCAATCGGGCAAGGGAAATAAACGCAACGAGATATTGCCCTTCGAAATGCCTAGAAAAAATATAGCCAAGCCCAACGATCCGGTACGATTATATTCCAATTACGGGCATTGGCATCCATATCGTACGTTTCATTGACTATTCCGTCCGATTTTACGTTCGAACCTTGAAGACAGTGGGAACATCATTTTCGTGGTGAACCGAGTAATCGCTCGCGTTCTTTTTCCTCCTCCGTCAAGTATATCCTCGTAATTACTATGTCGCCGGTGCTTAACGTCTGACACGCAACCTCAGCGACATTCTCACTATTATTTTGCCTACGAACGAGCAACGTTCCTTGGCACGCGCAACGACATCTCGCTAGGGAATTGTCAATATCCCCGGGAGAGCCGGTGTCCGGTGTCGGATGAGCAACCGCAGACAGAATGGCTTCCAATTTTTCAATCTTTTCTAATCCATCCATATGCCCATTGGATAAAATTTCATCTACCAACTGCATCGATTCCGTGAGTGTCGGGCCGTCTTCGCTTTTTGCAAAAATTGGATCCCCTTTGAGATAAAACCAAGATTAGAGAGCGAATCGTACGAAGATTAAAGCATTTTTGTAAATACCAACGGTATTCGGTAAACACCAACCAGATTGTGAAGTATCGGATGTGCAACTTTCCAGACTAGGATACTCCGCGTCCTCGTTTCTATCCTCTTCGTCATCGTCGTCGCTGCTATCGCCTTTATCCTGGCCCATACTTTCGAGTTTTTCAAGTTTCTTCGCGACTTTGTAATTACCCTTTAATTTTTCTTTCTCGTCTTCTGTGAGCGCTAAATAGCGCAGGAGCCTTATCTCTCGGTTGCTAAATACAATATTTTTTCCAGTCGCTTCTTCCATTCTTTTCCGCAAATCGGCCACTTCGGTTTCAACTTTTCGTTGTTTCTTTCGTGCTTTCACCTCCATTGGATTTATATGCATTTGCACTTGTTCCTCGCATAATTCTGTAAATAGTTTTTGACTTTCCGGCTTGATAAGTCTGAAACGTAAGAATGACTCTTTGTGATAATGCATTACTATCATAGTCAAGAAGTGAAATAAAATTCGTAAAATCAAACTCACCTAGCCATTGCTTTATAGATCTGTGGTACAAGTCCTAGTACATCACCACTCGCATAAATTAGCATCTCCCGCGTCATAGGTCTGCGCGCCCAATATCTCTGGTCACGCCGGTAGATATTTTTAAATTGTTCTTTAACTGGATTGCAAGGTGCACCGTACAACTCGCAGAGCGAGTTGAGGTTAACATTTTTGACTTTATAAACTGGTTTCCCTGTTTCTTGAAACTGTAGTACAGCATGGGCTGCCTAAATAACAGAGAGCAAAAAAAAGAAAAGTAAGCATGAGTTTTTCTTGAAAAATTGTTCCCTATTTTAAATACAGCAGAAAGAAAGCATTTTCAACAAGAAAACTAAAAAATTGCAGCACGATACCATTCGCTGTGCGATGGCTAGCATGACAAAAACATTGTTACCTAATTTTTTAAACCAAGTATTTGGTGGAAGAAAAATATCCAAACAATGACAAAAACGCAATATCTCTCGAATCGGACCATACACGGTTGTATTTCACATACCTGCGTATCGAAAACATTGCACAGTGTAATGCCAAATTGATTGAATAGATTGACGCCATCGTTCCTACAATCGTGTACCACCTGTAATGTCGTGTAAAAACAGAAAATATCAAAACCCAAATAGAATCGAGCGCGAACGTTCTATAAATTTGTAAATATGATTGAGGTTACCTTCACGACATTTGGGCTCTCGAGTAACTTGCCAAGCCCACCGGCTTTAACGAGATTCGGAGAAGTAAACAAATCGAAAACATAGATTTGCCCGAGCATCGTGCCAATTTGCAAAAGCGTCAATTGACCTTTAGTACCAAGATTAATTCCCTCGCAATCCATTGAAACAACTACATGGCCGCGTTCGGTCAATGAGTGCGATGAATTCATAATATCGTCAACGATTTGTATACATTCCTTTGGATTCACAATCGTTTTAGTCTGCTGAAGTACTTTGACTCTCCAAGCGTCGCCGACTTGGGAATTGTGAAGACATCGGTCCTTTTCGGTATTATCGGCCAGTGTCTTCATCACAAGAGTGTTGATGCGTTGTTTCAAAGTTTGCTGCTGTAAACTGAGCGGCGGTGGTGAACTATTGTTACTTTCTATCGGTGAGGTAAGGCCACTGGTAGGTTGTTCGATCTTGGACGTATCGTTTTGACTCGAAGGGGTTATCGTCGATGCATTTTGCGTAACCAACGATTCGGTGGAAGACGCGAGTCGCCGGCTCGTCGATGACGGTGAGACGGAATTCGTTGTATTTCGATGCTCCGTGGCATTCTTCGTAGTGCCATGTCCGCTCTCCGTTGAGGACAATGCTTTTCGAGGATTCAACGTAACGACGTTTTTCTGTACATTAAACGCATCCGGAAACATTCTCAAGAACGTCGAGAGATCTTGGGAAGTGGTGAACATCGTATTCCAGGATTTTTCAGGAAAAGCATCGGAGGCATGGGCCAGCAATTGGTCGACGAGAAGCGAATTGGCGACTTGGATTTTTTCGGTAAAGAAATCTATCAGCCTCGACGTTAATTGCTGGTCGACCGGAGTGTCTGGCTCGAGTTCGTGAAATGGCTCAGCAGCAACGCCTTCGAATCGTTTCAAGATCACGTTTTCCTCGGACACGACGAAATCATCTGGATGCTTCGCTAGAAAATCTCGGAATTCTTTGTAATGCTGACCAGAAATATGTCGAACTTCAGGCGATGCCTGAGACCGATGGCCCAATAAACTCTTTATGGGAACTTCTGTTCCAGCACCGTATTGCATTAATTTATCAGTGAAATACTCAACCGCCTCTCGAGCATAGTCACGCTTATTCGTTATTTTAACACCAGCATCTTCCTCCACCACTGGCTGAAACGTATTGACCGATACGTAATCCCCGTTGATTATGAAAAGCGATGAATATTGCGACAGAAACTTTTTCAACCCGCTCTGGGAACCTCCGGCTATCTGTCGCATTTCCTTAGTAAATCCTTTCGCTCCAAATTGACAGCTAAGGTCGTGCAATGTTCGAGGACCTCCTTTATCCATGAGCCGCTCGAAGAAGAATAAAAGCGTCATGTTCCGAACCAGTTCATATTCAGAACTATCCATTTTTCACCAAGGCGTGCAACTGAAAGTAAACATAGCAAACATAAAGAAACATTATTTATTTATTTCAGCGATGTGTCGCTTCAAAACAAATTTTGCTTAAACTTTTCTACGCTTAACATTTGTAAGTTTACTACACTCGATAATCTTCCACATTGTTGAACCAAAATTATAACAGCGCTATATGATTTGAAACAAGAAGAAAAAAATTCACTCTAAATTTCTGACAAATAGTTTGGATTTTGGTTGTTTCATTAATCAATGTCGCGTTGGCGTTACTGTTTTAGTTTTAAGTTTTTCTAAAAATGTATGTACGTAAAAAATATATGTACATCTGAAAACTCTCTGGCAAAGTTAGCTTTGTATTACTCAATATAATGGTCAAATATGTAGTTGGATAAATGTACTTTTTTAAATGCCGGACAAATGTACGACGCATGCGCGTCTGTCATATGTCCCATGAGAATACCAAAAATTTAACCTCTAGAACTTGAAAACCACAAGTGTGTCACTCCTACACATCTCGTAGAAAGTTGAAGAAGCTTGTGAATTGAACTAGTTCCAACTTTAATGGGATTTAAATATTTAAAAATATTCCCGTAGTCCAGACTTAAGAAAATTTACAACGCAGTAACTGGGTTATAGAACATTGTTGGGAATTAAATATGCAGATTAAAACGAAACTCGCTACATGGCTAAAAATGGGAATAGGCAGGCAGACTTGGCGTCGAATCAAGGACAAGAATCAGTAATGGACGTTGAGAAAATTTTTGAACTTTTTAAACTGGCGTTAATCGCTCGTCTTGAATTACTTATGAAACATTTAGAGGAGAAGAGGTGCAAATTGAAAGGGTGCATATGGACATCTTTGCAAAATGGGCAAAATGTGCAAGCTTATGAAATTAATGTCAAGTATCTTGAAGCGCATAACCATTACCTTGAGTATTGACTGTGATCGATAGGAGCAACTTTACTCATGATGTTAATGAAAAGAACAAGCAAATGGTAGCCCTTGCTGATTAGAGATACATAGAGAGAGGGCTGGTTGATATTCGCAAATCTTGATTACTAAACTTCCGGATTCGCTTGTCCCTTAATAAACAAGCATTCGACTTGAAGATCTCATTTATTCTTACCAGTATAATCAATTATGTTCTCCACAAAAGAACAGGGGACGATATAAAAAGGGCTCGTGGCAACAAAAATACAAGTATATTTACACTTTGGTCAAAGGCGCTTTCCATACAGCTACAACGATTGACATAATTTACAAATGCAACTATGCAAACCCATAATGCAATGTCGTGATAGGATATTTATTTAGCTACGTGTTTTTAGCAAGTTTCCCATGACGTCTGGTTACAAAAGAAACGAATAAAAAATGAGATGCCCAAATTTGTAATAAATGAGTTCCACTCCCACCCGACATTAACTCTTGATAGCATTGTAATAATTACAACGTTATTTATTTAATATTTCGATAAAAGTCGTAATCCTAATTACATCTCGTATATCTAAAGGTTAACGAGGGTTAGTATATTGGACTGCCTGTAAATCATACGCTTAAAAAGTGTGTACATAACCTCTAAATTAATAGCTCATCGTTTTATTCACCTTTGTCAACGTCTTCAAAAACAGAGTTCTTTAGTCTTTCGTGGAACGGATTTCAACATATGTTTGCCCACGTACAGCATGCATTCTCTTTCCAAGTTCGAGATTCAATGATTCCTACTCGAGAATGAGAATGAGAATAATTACTATCTCGTACTAGTCGTGTATCAGCAATCAGGAAACTTTTTCTGGTCAGTCTCTTTGTTTCGCGAAAAGCCGATAAAATGATCTATCAATTAAACGCTTCATTACTCGTTAATATTGTACACACCCTCGGAACACTTTTGATGACTGCTAAACTACTAAATACGTAATACTTGAAAGGCACATTTAGGAGAGTAAATAGGAGTCGACCGGATGGCGACTATTGGTAGGGAAACCGTTTAGCTAAGCTACCTACATATAACTAACTCGCAACACACATTTCTGCACGCTTGATATGTCCTACCGAGTGATTTACGTATGCGTGCATTAACTTAACAATGAGCCTGTGTTAAGTATAATGTTCCAATTAGCCTCCGTGAAAACCATCCGGTTTTTCTTTTTTCTTCGATAAATAGATATATATCCTTATGACCCGTGATATGGCTATTAATGTCGTTGCGACGAGATCCTCATTCCACTAACCATATACACATAAATATTCAATGTCTTCAAGAGGCAATCTATAATTAGTTGTAAGAAACGTAATCGTGTATGGGCATCGATCTAGCAACATTAATATAAACATTATTTATGTCATGTTTATGATTGGACTTTTATTTCCAATCTGACATCATCATGATGAAAAAAATCAGTGTGAATCCAGCTTTACTTGGCGATGCACGCAGCGCATGAGTTTTTTGTACGCAATCACTGACTGATAATTCTGTTTTCTGTCAGGCGACGGAAAGCCGTATACGTTGTTGATTCGTGGGTTATGCGTGATTTAATCCTACGATGCTGAACGCCTTTAGGATTCGTGCATATTGGGTTCATGATGTGTACGAACCTTTATTCATTTCGTGGAGTAGAAAGAGAGAGAGAGTGCGAAGGTGTCGCTTGAAAACAAGAGTTCCACCTGTTGCGCTGTTATGTCAAAAGCGTCAAAAGTTATCAAGAAAACTTTTCGACTGACCGATTGACGAGATTTGGGAATAGTTATGGTGGTGAACGAGAATACCGAGCTGCGTAAGCTTCGTCCGGCCGAACTCTACAATCTTGCCCTGATACTCAATGTTTCGGATAATTGGAAAAAACTCGTGAGTTCGGTGACGCAGGAGGGAAGTGAGAATGTTCCTAAATTTCCTGGAGAATGCATACAGTTAGTATTTCTCATACTTTATTAATTTTGTTTCATAAAACTGTATTAAAGATCGGCTGTGTAAATTTATCAAGTTCGAAAACGTCAGAGAACTGGCTTGGCGCGGAGGGTGTTCGAACGATATTATCATAACCTCAAACATATCTTAAAAAAATATTTTTTGCGTATATGGAAATTCTCAACATTGTGTATAAGCTTAAAATTTTCTCGTTAATTGATTTTTTGGACAGGATCATCGAACACGCATCTCGCCAGGATCGTAAGCCGGCAGCAGTTATATTTCTCGAAGAATGGGCTACTATGGGAAAGAAACGTCCAACCATTGGTATTCTTCTCGCTCTTCTCATGAAGTTGGAACTCTTCAGAGCTGCGGACTACATTGCTGAAGACATTTTAAAAGGTTTGTTATGTTCCATTATTTCGAATGATTTTTTTTGACCACTAAGTTTTTCTTAACAGATGCACCAACCTTTGATATTTCTACCTTTAGCCTGCATTATGAAATAAAAATATATATTTGTTCATTATCGAATGTTTGATTCATGCTGCTTATTATTGCAATTTCTGTATTATTCATCAGTATTTGCATGATAGATTTTGTTATTGCTTTCCGTAGGTCCGATGTATTGTTTCTTATGAATCTTCTATTTATGTAGTTGAAGCTCCACCACGACCAACGTCCGGTCCGGCAGTTCCAATCGATGTCGAACAAGCTCTAGCCGATGTACTTAGACGACAAAATCTAAATGCCTTGTCTGATCGCGATGTTTCAACATACGGGCGAGGTACAATGTCAGGAATTCGATTGAGCCAAGTTGATTATCCAATGAGCGTGTTGGACACTGAAACGAGCATCAGCGACAATAATTTTTCTACGAACGTCAACGACGTTGGCGTTATCGAAGTACGATACAACCAATCACGATCGAATCAAGTTCTCGATCATCCAACGCTTTTGAAAAGTCCAGAGGACGAGAGCGATGAGAATAATCTTACCAACACAACCGAGAATGATGATCATAAACTTTCGGAGAATAATATTGATCCGTGTTGGAACGATTCACAAAACTCAGATTTAATGAAATTCAGTGTGAACAAAATATCCAAAGAACTCGAAGGACGTTCACGATCAGATTTGATAAAATTCGATTCGAGCATACTTGATCTCAACAGGAACAAGGAAAATAAGATTATGGAAATTAGCGACACAGAATTACCAAATTTCAATATATTATTCCCACATTTGTCAGCGGACCAGGAGCGAACGATAAAACTCGACGAAAATCAGGACTGCAAAGATTCGCACACAAATAGAAATTACGGAGTTGTACCAATTCCAGAGTTGTCCTCAGCGGAATTACCAGCGACTCTCGTTAAATTTGGCGGTTCCGAGTATTTTCATCGGGAATTAATGACAACGGAACTTCCAGTCTGCATCAACGATCGCGACGAATTTCAATCGAGTGAATTGAATTCCGTTCGGGAAATTTCTTCCGTCCTTTCGTCACAATCTTTCGTCAGTCGATTATCGGAATCGACAACGGACTCTTCGATAAGCGAAACCACGGATAATATTGTGACGCAACAGCCTGAGGTTACCTACGAAAGTCCGCGGCTCGAAAGTACCAAAGGAAACGTTGCCCAAAATAACAGCGTATCACCAGGATATGAAAATTTGACTAATGCTTACAATTCTCAGGAACTTCCGGTTACAGTGCTAGAGTTTCACAAACGATGACGAACTCGCACTCTCACACCTTTTATAATAATAGTATCTAGTCAGTTTGAAAATATTTTACTCGTAAACCGACTCGTATTGAAAAGAACGCTAATAACGTTATTTTAAATAGTTTATAAGGAATTGTTATTATTAACATTATAAATAAATTATTTTTATATGAAGGTCTATTCGTACCGAAGTCGCTCTTGTTGCAAATCAAATAATCTCTGTTTTTCTTCATTTATGGACATCATATATATAAGATTGCCCATCGTATAGATATTCTTTTGTTTCACCTTTGAACACAACATTCTTCCTCCGGATCCTTCGATCTTTTGACAGACCTTGGGTAATATTACACGGCATTCTACGAATAGGGACGACTAGGAGAAAAATCAACGTGTGTGAAACACAATTTCACGTATATGCGTATTTCCGTGTAAACGGGCATATTTTTGATATAGTTAATGATACAAAGGAATAACAAACGTCCGAGCTAAAAGTTCGTGAATAAAGGATAGAATGACCGCTTGGTTAAATGTTGCTTGAGTTACAAATATGGTAAGAACATCGGCAACAAAGACAGAGACACTGGAATGTTCGTAGAGAGCTTTTTGTGTATAGGGATTATTTGCGCATGCACTGTACACTATTTCGAGGTGAACTAGAGCGCAGCCTTACGCATAAACTTTGTGTCCATAGTACCAGAGCGATTATCCATCAGTATTATTCTGTTTTATCACGAAATAGGCACTCTGTAGTTCTCGCAGATTATTCTCGAGGGTGGCAACCTCGTCGTACTTGCACTCGGCTCTTGCTTGCTTCAGGTACGATCGAAGATTGCTCATCTGTTGGATTATAGGGTCCAACGACGAATGGGGAAGTAAAGCTGTGGCGGTGGATGGACCCCAACCTTCCATTTTCTCCATCACTAGCTGTAAAATAAAATTTAACGGGCAATATGACATAGCGGCGGTCTAAATAAGTGCTTGCGTTCTTACCTCGTTGCTGTTTTTCATTGCGACATTGGCTTGGGAGTTTCGACTTTCTGTTTTTTGGTCTTTCCTTTTTTCTCTTTGCGACTCTTCCATCTCCAGTTGTCTCTCGAAAGCTATCCTCTCTTGAATTCTCCTCTCGCGTTTTTCGACAAGTTCTTCGTACTCGGCCTCCGATGGAAGGGAGGGGATATTTAAGATTTGTTCCTTCAAGAATATCATAGCTGTTGTTCGAATCATCTGGTACAATCTGAGAGCTTGAGGTCGAGGGTTATTCGCAGGATCTTCCATCTCGGCTGTGCCCAAAGCGACGATTCGTTTGCTCGTCAAGTCCACGTTTTCACCGATTTTCGCTATTTTTATCCTCAGAATCTGAGCGTCGCGTAAATCGTACATGGTTTCACCCTCGCTGTTTTGGGGGAAGATACAATTATAGGTTAAGAGTATTGTTATGCCTAAGGAGAAATATTTCTAAACGCTACTGCAAGCCAATCTACTAATTCGCCAAGATTGGCGAATTAGTACAATTTATCAATAGATTGGAGGGATAGAATATGACTCGGATAACGGGGCTTCATTATTTTAGCATAATAAACAAAACAAAAGTTTGCTAAATCCAACCTGAGCGATTGCCACATCTTATTGTACATGGACATGTATCGCGTTGCCTCTTCCATAGAATTGCGCATCTCGTCATAGTATCTTGTCATGGGAGGCTTCACAAATTGTCGAGCTTTGAGTCTCTCTCTCGCATCCAAAAGGTCCTTGCAATGAACGCAGAGTCGAAAGTTCTGTTCAACACCGGCTGGATCGTTCATCAAGGATAGAATACTGTTTAAACTACCGCTTGAAGGCGAGCGCGCAAGTTTCGTTAGTCCTATTCCGGCACGTACGAATCTACCGCTCAATTGAGATTCGGGCGTCGTTGGTGATATTGCTGTATCATCTTGGGATACCGGGCTCGTCATTTTTCCTAAAAAAGACGGAGTAGTAACACCTTAATACTACTTGTTTATTATACTCGATCGGTTAGACATTACCCCAGCATTATATATTGAAATAAACGCGTGTCTTGCATGTTCAATGAGATATCGACCAAATACGTTATACGGTATGTGGTAAGTCTCCGAAGAAATGGCAAATTACTCACGGGCATCGACTAGTGATAGGAACATTGTACAGTCATGGCACATGACAGCGCCACATAAACGACAATGATGTTTTCTCCTTGTGAGGTGAAAACTTCTTGCGCATGTTGGACACAGGCGGACGTCCTTATCGTCGATCCATGGAACAATCGCTTTTTCATGTACTATGTAGAATAATTAAAATAAAGAATACATGAAAACTAGTGCCTTTACTAGGGCATTATTGGTTGAAACTCCATGCATTGGTAATGCGTTTAACCACAATACTACCTTTTCTATCGACTGGATCGGCTGGTAGGTTATTCAACAATTTGTCTAATCTGATTAATAATTTATTAGTCTCTGTGGAGTATCTCTCGAGCCTGGCATTACGAATTTCTTTGAAATAAGCAGTGTGGCTCTGGATGAAACCTAAAAACGACGAATAGTCATAACAGTGGCGTAACTAGAAGATTTGAAACTATTTTGTTAAAGACAATTTTACAAAAATGACTTATCCAAATATTTCATTTATCGAAATATTTGTCGGTACGTTTTGGCGAAGAATTTGTCATTTCATTGAGTTTTTGTCGCATTAAAAGAAAGAGAAATTAAGAAACTTAAGAAAACACAGTTTGTATCAATGCGAACCTTGGAGACGACAGTAGTTTCATTAATTGTTAAGTCAATGACAAATTTACCAAGCACGGCCCATTTCGATTTTCTAAGGGAAGATTACCCTTGACCTAAATGACCATTGGGGGATATTCCATAGTAATAAAACTCCTAATAAATATGGATTGGTAATACCCATAACGATATATATTTATTCGAGTACGAGGACACGTACGACTGAAGGACAATACCTATATCTTGAGGTCCCCAGTTTATGTCCGGGCTCCGTTTACGTTCGCCAATCGGGCGATCCGCAACCGTGTAGCTTTCCAGATTATCATCTTGTTTTAGAATTTTTTGCTTCGCTTTCCCAAACAAATCTAAAATCACAAATTCCTTAATTATCAAAAAAAATTGTTATTAGATTATTGGAAAAACAATGCACGTATAACCTCACACTTTTGTTTGTCAAAGATACAGAGAACAAAGCTAACATTACATTGACAAGTTTGGAAAATTGTAAATACGATACGACACAGAACGTAACCTCAAAATACGTTACTTCAGTTACCTTTCAGGGATTTGAAGATCTCAGGATCGTCATTATGCTCATCCTCGAAATGTTTCGTTAACTGAATTGGTGTTTTGAGATCTGTCATGCAAATTGGACACAGAAAACCTTCGAGAACGTCCCCACTGCCCGCCATGTTTAACTTCTTTTGTTGTTGATCGGAGAATTAATTTTCGAGTCGCAACCAGTATGGTATATTTCAAGTACCGATATCCTGATTTATCGAGCACATTTGATTGCGCGTATCAGTTCGGGGCGTGCATGGAGGCCCGGAATGTACTTGCGTCACAATTAAATAATTTATCATACAGTTTATGAGCTCTGTGAACCTGGTCAGCTGATATTTCCTTTTACAAGTAAATTATCACTCGTTATCAGATCTCAAACGATTATCGGATTAGATAAACCTTTCGTTGAACGATTGTTCCGTTCCGGAAGAATAAACGAACAAAATTACGTACAACCATTGTGACATGGTGCAGTTTTTTATTGTTCGAGTCACGTGTTACAGTGGAAAAGAATGTCATCGAATTTCGAAGACCGAGATTTGAGATTTTGTGTATTCGTCAAATATACGAAGTAAAGGGAGAAATTGAAAAATTGAAAACGGCGTTAACAAGATGGCGGACAAAAACTGTAATTAGTATAGTTTGTAAGGAAATTTGGTATTTAAGTATTTTTTGGGTCGTTCAATATGAATCGAGGATTGAATAATAAAAATTGAAGTGGTGGTTTCGATATATGGCGGTACAACAAGTGAGTGTGAAGCGCGGGCGATTTTGCAAGTCTGTCATTTTGAATCTTGAAATAGGTTTTTCGTTATATTTAGATTGAAATCGTAGACATAATTTCATTTTCTGTAACATATTCCGTATGAAACCGCATAATATGAGAAATTCGGGGAATTATGATAATAAGCAAAATAGATGTTATTACCCGATCGATATATGTACATTCATATTCACCGAAATAGTCGATGGTTGCACTCGAGATAAGTTACACATTTACACCGCTACGGCGCTTGCGCAGTGCTGTTGCGTCTCTGAGAGCATTTCGGCTATTTTTGGAGAGGAACAAGTCGGCCACTCGAACGAGGCGACGGAGCTGAAGCCAGGCGCTAGCCAGATCCCTCCAATGTTGCGTGAACGAGTTTTTGTGTATAAGTTTGTGCGTAAACTTTTATTGAAAAAAAAAAAAAACGCATGCGCCGAATTGCGCCTATATTCTCCGATTTATGTTAACCGCAAATTTATTCCACGTTGTCTTGATGTAAGAACTCGAGTAAAACTAAAAATAAAAAGGCACACACTCACAGAGGAAGCTTTGTAAATGTTTGGGAATAACAAAAACTCATAATTAGGGGACATATATCATCAGCGGGAAATTCAAAAAGAAAAATTGATATGGATATCGTTCAACATCGTTCGTTTCAATTTCGATACAGAGATGTTTTGCGAACGTTAAAGTGACCAACTTCTCGACATTGCCATGCAGAATACAATTCGGTGTCGATATTCAGGGTGAAGAAAAGTATGCACCCTTACTGGCGCTGTCGGCGTCCGTAACGGACAAATCGTGTGGAGCGAACATTGGGAAATAAACAGACGACCGAAGTAACATAACCTAAATCTGTACACCTATCTATAAAGACTTGTCGAAAGATTTATGTTTATCAGTGCGCCATATTGGCGATACCAGGAAGACTAGAGTAAAGGAGTGCGAACGCAATGTTAGAAAAATGGTCGGAAAAACCGAGGAAACATTCGCTAATTGCCACCGCTTGGCGGCGCCACTTCTGCTGAGGACCGTCAAGCGCGGTGATTTTGAATCGTTTATCTGCCATTTGTCGTACATTTTGTCCGACTAACGCAGCTTATAGTATTGATAAGTGATATTGCGATGCTTTTGTTCAAATTTTTATTTGATAAATTGTAGATAAATTTTTATAAAAGTAAAAAAATATGTTAGTTACTGAAAGTTTTGTTACTGAAAGTCTGAATATTTTCTTTTTTTATATACATTACTATAGAATAGCATTTCGAAGAATCTCTGGTGAAATTTAAATCGTTGCACAGCTCAAGTAAACAACAATTGAAGAACGGACAAACGCTTTCGCAAAAAAAAAGAACTTACGGTAAATAAAGAATATACGCTAATTTCGGGATCACCGATATTTTGTCATCACAACTCCAATTCAATTAACATTTAATCCACGAATTATAGCAACAAACTTTCTTTTTACCTGCTTGTTATACTATCACTTTCACTGCACTTTTTTTGTTTGTTTTTTCGTCGCCTTTCAACCTTAAATTTCATAAAACACTCGACAAAAAATTGTTTATGCGCCCGATGAAATGACATATGTCATATTTCGCCGGGGTTTATATCCCACTCACTTAATTTCATCACCAACGCCACACTTCACAGTTAGCTCTCAGCGACGAGAGCGCTCATCGTGGCTCAATTCGAACTAACATCTTTCCTCGCTTTTTCGGTCATGTTTGGGACGATTTCGCCATAAGCGTTCGCACTCCTTTACTCTAGTCTCCCTGGAGCGAACATTGGGAAATAAACAGACAACCGAAGTAACATAACCTAAATCTGTACACCTGAATATCTATAAAGACTTGTCGAAAGATTTATGTTTATCAGTGCGCCATACTGGTGATACGATGCAGTTACTTTCCGTGTAAATTAAAATATGACTTCAGTAAAGTGTATCTATAGGAGTTAAAAAGATGAGAAGTAACGGTTATATTGAAACCGTAAAAAAATTTCCAATATCTTTTCGCAGATTCTCCCCATTCTGACTTGTATAATTCATCGAGCTAAACAATACAATACTGACATCTTGAATGAAACAATATTAATTTGAAAGAAAAAAAACAAGATGCCAAAAGACAATTAAAATAATTTATGCTTTTGTCATTCAGCTCCATCTTGTAAAAACACTGTTTTTATAAATGATATTAAGGAATTTAGACCTAACCTTGTGTTATTAATTTTTAATAACAACAACGCGTCTGAAACAATTAGTATAATCGGTATAAACCACACGAGTAATTTATATAGCCCAAATATCAAAATGGCGGTCAGTTGCTACCTAATGGATATTCCGCTATTGGTCAGTTACGAACGCTTGGGGCGACACGGGTGGCGAAATGTGGAACCCTTCGACGTGATACTTTTTGCGATGGTTCTTTTGCCCCATTCGTATGAGAGTTGACACTCCGTTTCTCTAGTCTCCCTTTCAATATAGCTGAAATTTTTCAACTAAAACGAAAAAATTAATTCCCCGTATCGGTATAAAAATGTAAATTCTTGACACGAGGCGTTTGCCAGTTAGTCATACATCCGTCCATAATAGTCGGACGATAACCTTTTTGTTTTTTGTTTTTAAATAGCGCGCGCGAAAGTTGCACGTAGCACGATTTCTTTGCGAAACGAGAAACTCGGCGTATACCCATCTAGCATTGCATTTTCTCGGTTGATCTTTACTCGTTTCAAGTTCACTTGGACACCGTGGAGACTCCACTTTCTTGTTTTTTGTTGATTTTAGAAACTTGGATAATCAAGAAATATAAACTTTCTTCAACGATTCTTAAACTTAATAGGAACTTAGAAATATCCGATTGCCGATTGAAAATTTGTCAATGCTGAAATTTGGAAAATTTGTTCCCATATTATTTTCGAGATTGAAACAAATTTTCTCATTTTTTTGCCTCTGACGAAATTGTGCAAATGTTGCACGTTGAACGAATTTCCAAGAAACATGAAAAGAATCGAGTATGCAGAGAAGAAATTCTTTCTCGTCGATTTCACTATTATTGTCTTCATGCAAGATTTTGAAAAATTCGACTTACTAGCTCGGATGAAAATAATCGATTTTAATCGATTCATCGACGATCCTGGAAGTATTAACCCGAAACATGGGACCGAGCGATCATGCGCAATAGGCCCGCCTCGTCGATACGATTTAAAAATGCATGACCCGTCGAGAGTTTTTCGCGATCCATTATGAATCCAAACCCATCCTCGCGGATGACGAAATTTGACATTTTAAAAAATAATCGTCCTCGAGCTATCCCTATCACCGATTGGACCTGCATATTATTTATCGTTTGCGTCAACATTTGTCTGCAATAATAATAATAATTTGTAATTCTTCATTTCAGGCAAAAAGACTTCGGAAAAATAAGAAACGAGCTATATATAATTAATCCGAAGTATTAATAAAACAAACTCAAATTTTTAAATAAAAATTTACAATATAGAAAATAATAAATATACAAGATGGCCGAAGGTTTGGACGATGCAGAAAAGCAGCAATCGGGAAAATTTTAAAGGTTAATTAAGGGAGCGTCCTTTTCCCCCTCGGTAGTCAGTTTTTTTTTCGAGTCGAGACACTAACGAATTAAACGGCGAGGCCCGATCGAGCGAGACCAACCGTAAAGAGTGGCGTAATTCAAGTCGATCGAACGCGATCAGGCGCAACTCAATTTGTAAGGCAAGAGACCGAGAAGTGCCGAGAGAGAGAGAGAGAGAAGACCGTAAGTGGGCATGCTGCGCAAGCGCCGGTTCCACTATTACTATACCAATCGTTCCTCGTAACCAAGAATTTGCTTATGACTATCAACGCCATCTTTCGTTCGATTTTGTCCGCACCGATTAACTGGGATAAATCCTCGCTCGTCTCCAACGCTTCTCTCACCCTCGATTTGAGATTTTACGATCGAATCCTCTTCGTTATCGATCAATTTTTTTTTCCTTTTTTTCTTTTCTACATGCAAACCTTAATTGTTTTAATCAAATGTCCATTTAATTTTTTTCATGTAACAATGATCAACGTTAAATTTGAAATGCAACAAAAAGTTAACAAACTCGTAAATAATATTATTCGCATTGATTGTCAAGTTTTTAAATTATTGCGATTGGCCGAAAATTATTAATTCACAAACTCTCGGACGTTCGACAAATTTTGTAAATCATACTTAACGTCAAAAATGCGATTAATTATCGTTTTCCATTAACGATTAATTTAAACAAATTAAATACATAATTTATTCGTAAATCCTACGAGTATCAAGTATAAATTAAAAAAATTCTCCAAACGTTTGATTATTTCAAAAAATTAAAAACAATATTATCCACTCGATAATTAATTAAACCAATTAAGTTTTGATTAATTTCCAACCGTATTAAATATCCAACACACACACACACACACACACACACACACATACACCTACATATATACGTATAAACGTTAAATATAAATTTCGTGGTTTTGACATAAAACATCCTGCTAGGTAAAAATAATATTTAATCAAATTAAACGAACTGTCGATACATCGTTGGCTATTTATAGCCGAGCAGGATACTCTGGCAATCTCTCGAAAGAAACTTATGGCGAGAAAGAGCGTGCGCGCGGCGTCCGGCGCGATCCAATGGAGTGGGCAATGGCGGCCGAGTAGGCCGCGAGAGTGAGAGAGAGAGAGAGAGAGAGAGGAGAGACAGGCAGGCAGGCAGGGCACGAGTAGCTACCACTCGACGAAACGGGGATAGGGAATAAAGTCGAGGAGTGGGAACGCATAATGGTCATCTCGTCGCGGAGAGGCACTGGTGGGCTCCGTCGAACGAATGTGCCCCTGGTCGCGTTCGCCCAAGTTACTTCAGAGTCGTCTCGTCCGCGTGTGCGTGCCGAGCGTTGACGTTTCTTCCATCCTCGCGCCTATTTCCCCGTGCTCGGCTCTCGCTCTTTCTTTCTTTCTCTCTCTCTCTCTCTCTCTCTCTCTGTCTGTCTCCATATATATATACATATACCGCGTCTCCCGAGGAGTTCTCGCGCAAAGCTGCGAGCCCTCGAGTCCGTCTCTCATCTAGGCACGGTGAAATTCAGATTTTTTTTCGTACGCACGCACGTTCTTAATTTTTCACGATTGCCGAGTCTCGATCTCGCAAACGGGAGTGGTGGGGAGAGGTTCGTTGTCGAAAGTGTTTCCGACTCGTCGACAGTTTCTTTCTTTCTTTCTTTCTTTCACGTTCTTCTTGTTATTCCTCTTCTTGTTTTCTCGTAGATTTTTATCCTGTTACTTCCTCGCTACGAATTATCGAGTATCCACTTTGCTCCAGAACGATATAACGATAGTTTCAACTTCATCCACCGACGCTCTAACTTCAACTCGTAAAAGGAACAAGAAAAAAGTGACAAGACGTGCGACCACATGAAATTCGTCGGGCCAGAGGGCGCTGATTTAAAATTCACGAGGTATGTGTTACTCGACTGTGTGTGTGTGTGTGTGTATGTGTGTTGTGTGTGCGTGTATATATAGGTAAAACTATCTGTCTCCTTCGAATAAATATATATACGTGCGCGTATGTGATCGTTCGTAAAGCCACAGCATACAAGAGGTTACACCGAGAGTCACGGACTTTATTAATCTCGCGAACGTTTAGGTTATGCGTTTTTGGTTGGTCGTAGGAAAAAAGAAACGAGAAAAAGGTTATAGCGAGCGGAGTAGAAGGTCGATGGACCCATTTGTCAGTCGTTGTCGTGGAGGATGATTGAAACGAACGGCCGTTTGATTTTATAGCGTTGGTTGTAAAAGACGCCAAGTGAGAAACCGAAGACCGATTCACGAGTCTATCGCTGCATAGTTGCACGATCGCGAGCCTTACCCCCTCCCGTGTACCACCGTCTCCCGCGTGTCGTACCGTACAAATACGTTCGATGTAAATTCTTCGAGTAATAATAGATCGGGTCGCGCCGGAAAACCGAGCGAAAACGTGCAAATAGGAGAGGGCGCGCGCGCTCTCTCGCCCTTGGCGCATATACCCGGAACACTTTGGAGCTTGTTTAAGTTAAAAAGGAGGGCTTTTTTTTTTTTTCTTTTTCTTTATATCTCACCGCTTTCATCATCCGATATATGAAACGTTCTTTGTGCGGTCGGTCGCGGCTTTTACGATGCGTCTGGTTAATCGTATACGCGCACACACACACGTATCTATATGTTAGGTATATCGATTCGTATTCGTATCGGATATTAAATTAATTAATCGATCGACGCAGGAAATTGCGTGGAAGGCCGAAAAACAGGTTTTTCGCGGGAAGCCAATTGAAATTAATCTGAGTAAATCTTTAGTACCATTAATTAGACGAGTCTTCATTATTATTATTATTATTATTATTTAGCCTTAAAAATATATTAGTTTTCAACTTACAATAATATAATTTTGATTAATTAAATAATATTGTTATTTAAATTAATTATATATTATTACATATATAATATATATAATATTGTATATAATATTATATATATTATTATATATATTATTATATATATAATATTATATATATCATTATATATATTATTTTTTAAATTAATTATATATTATTATATTATATATATTATTATTTGAATTAATTATATATTATTATATATATTATATATATTATATTATATATATTATTATATACATATATATATACATATATTAATATTTATCTAAATATTAAATAATATATAATTTTTATATTTATAATTTATAATTTTAATTATATATATAATATATCATTTTTATAATATATAATAATATATAATATATTATTGTATATTATAAAAATTATATATTATTTAAATTAATAAAATAATATATAATTTTTATAATAAAGTTTATAGTAAACAAAAATTATATATTATTTAATTGATTTAAATAATATATAATTTTTATAATAAAGTTTATAGCAAACAAAAATGATATATTATTTAATTAATTTAAATAACATATAATTTTTATAATAAATATATGATAGTTTGAAAATTGAAGAAAACGAAAATCTAAATACATTTTTATGATTGTTGAAAAAAAATTGAAAATTCCATGAGATGAAAAAATATTGGTTAATTCGAAGAGAAAAGGAAGGCTCTTTATCGTTTGTCCTTGGGTCGTTCGCCCTATGGATGAAAAATATTTATTACGAAATCGTAAATTCGCGTCCCTAGACGAAATATTTACGTTTCATTGGCTCGTTGATTGGTCGATACGACATATAAGAGCAGTCGGTTGTAATATTTAAGGCCGAGCACGCCTCATCTCCCGACGCTTCGATATAACTTTCTCAGAATTTTTGTTCTATCATGGCTGATTGAATTTTTGAAATTGTACGATATTTATAAAGATTGTTAAACGATTCCAAAGACATTAGAAAATTAATAATTCTTATTCGTTCAATGGCTCTTAGATCGTTGGATAAATCGTTAAAATCTTTGGGCAAAAAAATCAAAAATAAGCCACGTGGCTTTGTTCCAAGTTGGAAAAACTTATCGGAATGCGAACGGACGTACAGGGAAAGAATTTTTACTGTTAAATCGCAGTAACCGAATGACAAATGTGCAATTCTCCAGGTCTTTAGGAAATAAATTATACATTTTAATGGAAACGAGTAAAAATTTACTGTCGCGTGAAAGAAATTAAAAATATTTTCAAGAATTTTAACTGTAATTAACAGTAAATTTTCGTGAAACGTAAACATTACTACAATAAGTTGAAAAAAGGGCTGATACGAATGAAAGTGTACGTTGCACATTGAGAAATTTGCGTATTTGTCTTGAAAATTGAAAAAAGGAAGTCGAAATTTTCCATGCGTTCACTAGAATTTTTACGTTCTTCACAGTAAAATCAGTTAGGGCTAGATCGCCTGGCCGTAATCCGTGAGCTCTGTGTAGCGCGAGTAAAAATTATGCTACTTGCTAAAATTTGTACATTCCTGAAAGTAAAATATTTGAAACTAGTGTGAATTTTTAACTGTTTGCACATTTATCACGGGATTCAAGTTTTTAATGTAATTTTTATCGATATCTCACCGTAAAAATTAATAAGAAATTCTCTCCGTGTAGAACGGTTTCTAAGGCGCTCGCGTAATTCAGTCGAAATAGTCGAGTAGGGAGAGCAAACGGAATGAAAACGACGAGCCATGACACGGGGTCGTAATACGTTTTTTTTTCTTTCTTCTTTCTCGTGTAACTCGTGTAATCGTACAGATAATACGCCATTTTGTTTGTTTTATTTGTGGTCTATCCGCTTTGACCTTGACCGAGAGAAGCCGAAGGTCATTTCAACACGATACGTCCTAGATACGTTTAATCGTCGAGTTTCGCCTCGTATCGACGCGAACAACGCAACAAAATTGAACAAAAAAAAAAAAGTTGAGAAAAAAACGATGCAAAAAAATTGAAAGTACGACCTTAGAGTTTTGTATTTGATGATAAATCGTTGCTACATCTTTCCATCGTATCGCTCGTGTCTCTTGCGATAGAAATTATAGTCGTAACGTATAATTGCACGTTGCATCGATAACGAGGATGCAATTGGGGCGCTTTTTTTTCTTTTTGCTCGATCAAGTCGAGGACTCGAGTTTCGGTAATGCGATACGGGCACGGATGATTTAGATCCGTTGGTCAAATTTCACAATGATTTATCGTCAAGTCGTCGAGAAATCGGAGAAACGCGTTCGCTAATAACGTGGCAATATCTATATATATACAGGGTGAATTTCATAAGATGTAACAGACTTTATTTTAAGGTAGATGGGATCCATACAAACAAAAGTTGCAAATATATATTAGGGATATTTTTAATAGTTTGGCTGAATTTTGCCGAGCGCGCCGAGAAGCGTTGGATCCGCCCATTTCCCGCACTAGCAGCCAATGTCCGAGAAATAAAAATGACTGCGTAATAATTTAATAAATAAAATTGACTGCTCTGAATTTTACAACCCTAAATATAACGCCCTACACTGTACTATCTCTACGGCTAGGGTGTGAGTGGGCGGCTCCAACGCTTCTCCGCGCGCTCTGATTGGACCAACTTTAAACATTTACATCTCGTAAACTATTAAAAATATCCCTAATGTATATTTGCAACTTTTGTTTGTAATGATCTCATCTACCTTAGAATACAGCCTGTTATAACTTTATAAAATTCACCCTGTATATATATAAAGCGAGATTACGTACCGTACGTACTCGTCTCGATTATACGACCTACTTTCGTTCTTAATAGTAGAACCGACCGTCGCATTGAGCGTCGAAAAATTAACGCAACAATCGTGATACAATAAGGATTGGCCAAATAATATGATAAATCGGTATCTCGCCGTTTTTATTGTCTGAATAATTCAGTTTGAGATTTACAATCGCGCCAACGCGATTCGTTTCATAATGGCGGCGCACCGGCTCGGCCATGTGCGCCGCGTCGCGCCATCTGTGGCAAAATTCCTTTGAAGAATAAACTCGAAATTTTCTATATTTTCTTTTGTTTTTATCGAAAGAAACACATAAGAAATGGGCGATTAATATAAGTAGGTATAGTTAACATTAATGCGGAGGGGAATTAAAAAAGTAATAAGAAATATTCACCTCGGGGGATTTCCCCTCGAAATCGCGTGATTTATCGAATTCGTAGTCCGTGAAACGATTAATTCTCTCTGGAAAAAAAAAGCCAAGCTAGTGGCTCGACTGTGGAAATGCGAGTCAACGGTTTTTTGCCTATTCAGCGGTTTGGTGCAACATTATCTCCCACGAGGTCGGAACATGGGAAGAGAATTACGAGGCGACGGCAAATTCTCTGAAAAAAAAATCTCTCCAATCGAACGGGACCTTTGACAAAGACTGCGACGTTTTCCGAGAAATACGAAAGCCTAGAAGCGTAGATAGCGGTCTTTGTAAAACAGAAAGGGCGAATGTGATAAACGATCCTAGTTCAAATTTATACTCGGCCTCTTTACAATTTTATTTCAATTAATATTAATTTTTATTTCATAAATTGTTTTATTAGAAACAAAATGAAAATTTTTCGAATGCAAAAACGATGCCAATTTAAATTTACACTCGGCCTCTTTACAATTTTATTTCAATTAATATTAATATAATTTCATAAATCGTTTTACTAGAAAAAAATGGAGATTTTTCGAATGCAAAAACGATGTCAATTTAAATTTACACTCGGCCTCTTTACAATTTTATTTCAATTAATATTAATTTTAATTTCATAAATTGTTTTATTAGAAACAAAATGAAAATTTTTCGAATGCAAAAATGATGCCAAATTAAATTTACACTCGGCCTTTTTACAAGTTTATTTCAATTAATATTAATTTTAATTACATAAATTGTTTTACTAGAAAAAAAATGGAAATTCGGATCGTGGAAACGATGTCAATTTAAATTTACACTCGGCCTCTTTACAATTTTATTTCAATTAATATTGATTTTAATTACATAAATTGTTTTACTAGAAAAAAATGGAGATTTTTGGAATGCAAAAACGATGCCAATTTAAATTTACGCTCGGCCTTTTTACAATTTTTTTTCAATTAATATTAATTTTAATTACACAAATTGTTTTACTAGAAAAAAATTGAAATTGTTCGAATGTAAAAACGATGCCAATTTAAATTTACACTCGGCTCCTTTACAATTTCATTTAAACGCTTTTATTTAGCCGGAGGCTAATAATAGTAAAACAAAAAAGTAATATTGAAAAACCAAAAACATTTTTTCGCCGGAATAAAATTGAGATTTTTTAAATGAAGAAAAAAAAAACAAAACAAAAATGATTACAATTGAACTGTTTTGTTTGATTTTGTTGGAAAATTATTGTTCGAAGGAGGGAGTCTACGTTGATAGTTTTCAAGCGCACGTTCGTTACAATCGACACGTACGCGCTACGAGTGGTAAGTATCTACCTACTATTTTTAAGCCTCGACTGGAAAGAAAATCACGATGTCGAGGAAGCAGAAGGCGCGTCTAATGAAAATCGACTTTGAGACTAGAGTTTCGATAATAATATACGAATAGACGTTTCGCTCCCATTCCCAAAACTGCCGACCGTTTTATCGTTCGTTCGTTGGAAAATTCATTCGGAAACGCGACTATTTGAAATTCACAAATTTGAAATAAATAAATAAATAAAATTTCATGCAATCGTCTCCGTCGAGTAAACCGTTCTCCCAGTTACAAAAAAAAACACGATTTCGTCATTATCGCGTTTAAATTTATCAAAGTACTTTAGCCAAAGTATATTTTACAAAATGAAAAGAAAAATTGATCGTTCCACGAGTTATCGAAAGTTCGATCGATTCTAATTTATATTTTTATGTTTTCTCTATTCAGGCTAATCCAAAAGAGGAAATGGAGCGAGCTTAAGGTCGATGAGAGAGAATGCAAGGAAAATACATTGTTGTTGGCGTTCGAAATTCACGAGAGGATTAAGTCGAATTAAAAGTACAAATTTTTGCATTTCTTCGATCGAGGAAGCGTAAATTATTAATTAAGCAAGAATCGAGCAAGTTGTCTTTGATTTAAAAATAATTCGAATCGAAGAATAAAATTATAGCTGGGCCGTTTATTAAATCGGAAATGCGAAAATGTCGTTCGTTCCTGTGGTCGTTGATGGAATTCTTTTGAATTATCGAGAATGCACGATCGAAACGAGGTGATAAAAGATTTTTCGCGCGATACGTGGTAATTTGTCGGAGATGCCGTGTTTTTCGAATCGTCACACTTCAACGAGCGCGATTGTCGCTGTCGTACTCGTGATCGTGATGCTCGTCGTTTTTTGGACGAGCATGACCGCCTCTAATAATAAAGTCCGCGAAAACGACGAATTTGGTTCGACGAACGGGACGATCGAGAACAACGTACCTTATCGGCTGGTCGAAGGTGAAAAACAATGGATCACCGGTGGAATGACACTCCGATACAAACCGTCGGTCCAACCGACCACCGACGAATACCAAGGTAACTTACGAAATATTTTTATTAAGCCACTCGCCGATCGGTAAATCATCCAAAAATAATTTACTCTTTTCAATTTATAAAAACGTACAAGTTAATCGTTTAAATATTTTGGAAAAGTAGGGAAGAGCTGGGTAATGGGAGCTCTTGTAAGAAAGGTAGTTAGAAACGCTCGACGTGTTTCGAGACAACCCAAAGGTTAAGAGACAGTGTAACTAGCGACGAGCTACTTGCACTTCGAAAACGGGATCCGTAAATTGTCCGGCACTGAGCAACCGATCGCCTTGAAATTTGGAGGGTACATAGAGAATTATGGCATAAAGTGCATGACAGTCTTATTTTTCCAAAATTTTGGAAAAAAATTTCCGGTCGTAACTGAATCTGCAAAATTTTTTGCAAAATTTTGGAAAAATAAGACTGTCATGCACTTTATGCCACAGTTCTCTATGTCCCCTCCAAATTTTAAGGCGATCGGTTGCTCAGTGCCGGACAATTTACGGATCCCGTTTTCGAAGTGTAAGTCGCTCGTCGCTAGTTACACTGTCTCACCTAGGAGGCCAATAAAGGGTTATTTTTGAGATTTTTTTTTGTAGGAAAACTATTTAAAATTTCGGATTGTAGTTTGAACCAAATGAAAGTATACACATTCAAGAATATGTTTAATTTTTATTATTAAAAAATATCGAAAATTTTTCGAGATATCGCATGTTCTTTGAAGCTCCGTAAACAAATCTTCATACGCGGTACCCACTGGCGTTTCTTCAAAAATCATCTGGAAAAAAAAACCAAAAGATTATTAAACTAGATACTATAATCTAGTACTTGTCATAGCCGATTTTGAAAATATCGATTTATGACAAAATGGCGAACGTTTGAACATAAATAATGAATTTTGGGTAAAAAATTAGTTATTATTTTGTTTATAAAAAAAAAACTAAGGAACGAAAAAGAAAATCCTATGATACGTACTAGAAAATCGTGTATAGTATAAGCACAACAAATTTCAAAGCAATCGGTTCATTGGTTTTCGAGAAATTTTGGGTACCGATTTGAAAAACGTGGTTTCGAGAAAAACGTGTTTGAAAATTTGGGAATAAATATATGATAAAATTTGTCAACTTACGTGGAATCATCGATACCAGGCCCATGCCTTGCCGTTTTCACCAGATATTCTTAAGACCTCAAACTTAAAGAAAATGCAAAAAAAATGATTTTTTTTAAACGTCTAGGTGTATATCTCTCCTTAAGGTAGTCCTATCGTTACAGCGTTTCCGTTAGATTTCACTGAAAATTTGCAGAAACGTTCTTTGATGTCATATGTATATGTGTGTAAAATTTCAAGGACCTTTATCGACTCAAAAATCACGATGTTTATTCCTGAAAATCGTCACTTTTCGCAATCTCCCATAAGAGCCCGTGTTAAATATCGCAACATTATACAACGAGTATCTCGATCATTTGGTCGATGAAGCCTGTTGAAATTTTGCACACATTTTTATATGACATCAAAGAAGCTTCGATTAGTTTTTATAACAAATCTTATGGAAACAAAAATTCATGATTTTGTTCATTATATAACAAATAAACTTTCCATAGGATCCATTTGAATTTTGAGTATGTTGTTCTTTAGTCGATTTGCAACAACTTTTCTTAATGAACTTTAACGCTTGGTCCACTTCCAATGAGAAAAACCGGGAATAAAATTTTAATCCCCCACTCAACCATAGGACTACCTTAAACTTCGTTCGTGTCATACAACTGCCGATGGCGGCTTCAGTGCCCCAAATATAGCGGCGACGACCAAAAACCTATTTTGCGTCCTTTCGTTATAAGAAAAATATTTTTCTCATAATGAAAATAAATATCTAAAGTTTTCTTATTTAATTGTTTTTCGAGGTCATTTGATAGCTTAGTTCATGTACTCTGGTTTGGACGTAGAAAAAGTAGGTTACAACCTAATTTGTTTATATTATTATGTTTAATACAAAAGGCTACTGGTTGAGGTAATGGGAGCCAGAAGGGCTTTGGCTCTCATTATTCCAATTCGAATGTCAACGCTTATTATTATAAGGCAGTTTTATTTGCATAACTTTTTATAAAAGTTTTTTACAAACATCCGTCATCCTTCTTATCTCTAGCCGTCCCTTCCATCGCATTCTCTCTTCTACCTCTCACTCTTCTTGCATTCCTCTTCTATTTCTCTAAAGTATGTACATACGTCCTCCTTTATTCTTCCCCCTAACATATTTATTATTTCCTCTCTTATCGCCAAGCTATCAACTCCTTCCAACCACCCCTCTGCTGCCCTCCTCGCCTTTACCGAAACCCTCTCCCAGCCTTTCCTGCATGCTATTAGGTGCTCCAACGTTTCATTTTTTTCTCCACAAATTCGGTACATCCACTCCTTTTCCCTTTTCTTTCCTGCTCTTCCGATGTTTCCTTCCTTTCATCCCCTCCTCTGACCAACACCTCCACGGTGCCTCCTCGTTCCTGCAAATATGTTTGTAGTTGTTGTATGAAGGTCGATTTATCTTCTCCTCCTCCTTTCTTAATCCTTTCTGTTTCAATCTTTCGAGTCCTTCCTTTATTTTTTCCTCTATCTCTGCCCCATCTTTTCTCTCCCATATTAATTCTACTAGCGATCGCCCGCGGCTCCGCCCGCGTGGATGTCGGTTACCGCTGCAAAAAGCCTACCCAGGAAAGACACGGTCAGCAAAATGATTCCCAGGTCAATTCACAGACACCGACACTAACATCGACGACGCAGTCATTATCCGCAGGCTGCATAGATTGTCTTTATGTGGATGTTAAAGTTGTTAATGATGAAAATATTTAAATGTAATTAATACTAAGTTTTCACTTCTGCCGGCAGTCCCGGAGTGCAACCCGTTGTTTTAGGATAGATAACTGAAGCGATTATCGTAGAGCTTCTCTATAAACAACATTTGACGTTAAATTATTTTTAGGTAACAAAATATACTGATGGTCGGGAGCCCCGACCCGTGATAGGGCAACGTTTAAATGTAGTCCAAAAAAAATTCAAGATAAAAAAATGGTTGTTGTGCCTCACTCGACGTAGATAGGTATAGTGTGTCGCGGACTTTTTTGTAGATATTTATAAGATCTACAATTAATTAGAACATTTTATGGTTCTATCTTTTCTAGTTTAGGCAGCGTACGCAAAATAAGTAACTTTTCTGGTTGATTTTTTACACCTTGTGTCTGAAAAACCCAAATATCTTACGGAACCCTATTTTTTTCCAAAATAAAATTTAGCCTATGTTACTCGTGGATAATGTAGCTTTCGAATGGTGAAAGAATTTTTAAAATCGGTCCAGTAGTTTTTGAGCCTATTCATTACAAACAAACAAACATACAAACAAAGTTTTCCTCTTTATAATATTAGTGTAGATTAAACTTTCTATCCCCATCTCCTGTACCACTTTCATTAAACCCCTTCCCCAGTTTCACGGGCTCCCATTTTTAATCGCCCTAATCTCATCCCGTAGGCAGATTATTGACCACCTGGTCACCTCTATCCTGGACACTTCTTTTGCGTATTTCAAGGCACTTTCCCTTATTCTGTACTCGAAAGTTTCCACCCCAAGCTCCTTTCTCCATATATAATCCGGCGTGTTTCTGTCGACTCCCAACACTAACTTGCAGTACCTGCTCTCTGTATTCTTTCAAATGCCCCAATTTCCCCCAGTGTCAACTCGTATTTTTATTTTCAAATTTTACCACACCGTGCGAGGCATGCTTACACAGGGGATAACTAGGAGGGTTGACACAGAGATAAGTTAAATCAATGTCAACGTCTCGGAAAAAATCGAAAAAAAAAACTTTTATTAAGGTAGTTCTATCGTTTTATCGTTTTCTTAAGATTTCATTCAAAATTTGGATATATCTTCTTTGATGTCATATGTACATGTGTAATAATTTTTGGAACATTTTATCACGCGGAAGTTGAGATATTTATTGGTGACAATCAGAATTTTCGGTAGTCTCTCATAAGAGCGCGTATTAAAGATTGCATTTTCATCCATAAATATCTTGGCTTCTACTCGGTGAGGGCTTCTAAAACTTTGCATACATTTTTATGCAACATCAAAGAAGCTTTATTTAGTTTTTCAAAAAAATGTAAAGACAAAATTTTTCGCAATTTTTCTAATTATACAGCAAGTACGTATTACCTTGGATGATCTTGAATTTGGAGTATGTTGTTCTTTAGTCAATGTGCAACAATTGTTCTTTATTAACTCGAGCCCGCAAACCATTTTGTATGTGATAAAAACTGAAAAATAATTTTTCGATTTTAATATCACGATAGAACTATTTTAAGGTAGTCCTATCGTTATAATGTTTCCGTTAGATTTCATTAAAAATTTGTAGAAACGTTCTTTGATGTCATATGTATATATGTGTAAAATTTCGGGGGCCTTTATCGACTAAAACATCACGATATTTATTCTTGAAAATCGTCATTTTTCGCAATCTTCCATAAAAGCCCGTGTTACATATCACAACATTATACAACGAGTATCTCGATCATTTGTTCGATGAAGTCTGTTGAAATTTTGCACACATTTTTATATGACATCAAAGAAGCTTCGATTAGTTTTTACAACAAATTTTATGGAAAAAAATTCATGATTTTGTTTATTATATAACAAACAAACTTTACGTGCGATCAATTTGAATTTTGAGTATGTTGTTCTTTAGTAAATATGCAACAATTTTTCCTAATGAACTTAAATGCTCAGTCCATTTGAAATGTGAGAAAAAACGGGAATACAATTTTAATCCCCCATCCAACGATACGATTACCTTAAGTTTCGACGTGTTAATTTATCTTCCAATTACGCTTTAACAATGCAATATGTGTTCAATGTTCATGTTTATTATTAATAAAATTTACTTAAAAAATTATTGAATTTGTCAAGTTTACGGCGACATCGCCGATTTCACATATGGTTAGTGCATAGCTCCCATCTACCCGCCATGTGGGGTAATGAGAGTCAAAGACACATTTTTGAAAATTCAATTTTTCACGACCTTAAACAATTATTAGTAAGTTTCTATTTTATAACAATGAAAATTTACTAACCAAAGGAGTGATTAAAAGTGAAAAACATCAATAATACGTTTCATAAATTACTTTTTTTCAACTTCTCTTTAGATGACTCCAATTCCCCCGTTCTCCCCTACACAGCTAGTAACCACTGCATTTTCGCGAATATGCAAAAATTCGTAAAAAAACATCTATTATTTACAAAATCCAGACCTTTCCAGACTAAATCCAAAAAATTCTATACGCTTTCGCGCTTTCATTGATTCTCACTAAGCATATTTCTCACGTAGTATATTTGTGTAAGAAAGTAAGAAGCCAAAGACACATTTTTGAAAATTCTTTTTTACACCGCCTTAAACAATTATTAGTAAGTTTCTATTTCATAACAATGAAAGTTTACTAATCAAAGGAATGATCAACAGTAAAAAAAACACCAATAATACCTTTCATAAATTACTTTTTTTTCAACTTTTCCTTAGATGACTCCAATTCCCCCATTCTCCCCTATCTACTTATTTGTAAAAATTGCGTCTACTTATTTGACAAAAAGCCCAGCAGGGATTGACCTTTTCATAAGCCCAAACTATTCCGAAAAATCTACAAAATTTCCAGAAACAAAATCATATTTCCCATTTATGTATTTGCAAATAAAAAGAAACGAGAAAAATAAAACAACAAAATTTTCAAACAATGAAAGTCTCGAATGATCGTAAAAGTTGGAATTAGTACGAGGTTTCATTGTCCCTCGACGAGAGAGAACGAAAAATAACAAAATTAAAAGAGCGACGTCGTCGCGAGTTCGTTAAATTGAAAGGCGCGTCGATTTTAATGAGGAACGGCGGAGGGGGGAGGTCTGTGGTGACTCGGTCCTCGCTAATCGTGAGGCGTATCTGGTCGTTGGTGAGGCCAGAGATCTTCAAATTTCCGAGACAATGAGACGGGTCGAATAAATGAATAAGCAATTATTTCCTCGTCTAATCGTACTCGTACGTCCATTTCTATAGAGGAATGCTAATTTTCTTTGTTCCATCCTATCGATAACCCGCGACACTATTAGTTTCAGCTTTTTCGGACGATGTCGCAGTGAATGAAATTAAAGACACGACTGATTTCATCCACCCGAGAACCGATGGCTTCGCGAGCGATCATCGCGACGTCGAATACGTCACGCCATTGAAGATAAGCGAAAATCAATACGAAGATCCATGTGAGTCGTTACGATCTCGTTACTTTTTTTTTTTTCATTTTTTTTTACATTTTGTTTCATGCAAATTCGACGTTAGACGAGAGTTTCAATTTCTTATACAAAATTCCAAATTTTATTTCCTTCTCGAGTCTCTCAATTTCAAATTTATCCTAAAAATAAAAAAAACTACGAGCCATTTCATTTTTAGATGTTTATCTTTTTAGATAAACGCGCGTTTAGATAAACGCTCGCTTTTTTAGATAAACACTGAAATGGCTCGTTTCATTTTAGAGGTTCATCTAAAATGAAATAGCTCGGAGATTTTTTGTTTTTAGGATAAATTTGAAATTGAGAGACTCGAGAAGGAAATAAAGTTCCTTTTCGATCGATTTGCAGAAAAACAAATTTAGAGCCATTTTGGTTTTTTGATTTTTGCAAAATATAAATGACTGTTTCCATATATTTAAGCTATTTATGCTGAAAATTATATGTTATACTAACCCACCGAAAAACAATATTGTGAATTTTTTCAAAGTTGTTTATCCAATCAAAAAAAAGTTAGGAATTTTGAAAAAAAATGTCTTTCTGTTCTTCAAAAATTGCTCAAAATCGAGACACTTCTTTCAAATTTTTCATTTTCCAGCGTGCTTTTCAGAAAAGAATATTCAAGTAACACTCTATGAAATTTTTCATTTTTTTTCGACAAAAATCTTCAATTCCTCAAAACTCCATTTTTTGTTTAAGCTTTGATTTATTCCTAGTTTAATGCCGCAACATTCATAGTGAGCAGATATTTGTTCTATTTCATTTTGGAGTGAAAAAAAAATGCTTTCGGTTTCGCTTAGAAAAATATCAATTTTCCGACAAACCTTATTTTTTATTTTTTATTTAAAATTGATATTTTTCTCTCAGAAAAACTGACGCGATTTTTTCTTCGATCAAAAAACGAATAGAAAAAGATATTCACGACTCGTTACGAATCTTGCGACATTAATCTCATAATAACTCAAAGTAAACCAAACAAAATTTCAAAATCAAAAACAGACTTTTCGAGAAATTAAATTTTTTCCCGAAAAAAAAAATGAATAATTGCATAGAATTTCACGAGTTAAATATTGTTTTGTATTTTTGTTCTGAAAAGCGCGTTTAAAAACGAAAAATTTGAAAAGACAATTTTTTGGTTATTATTAAAAATTATGAGCGTATGAAAATGATTGAAAACAAAAAAACGTTTCTTTTTTTTTAAAATTCCTAACTTTTTTTTCGACCGAGTAACAAAAATTTGCAACAATTCACGAAAATGTTTTTAGTGGGGAAGTATAACGTATAAAATTTTGAGCAAAATAAAAAAAACGATCGAGTGGAAAAGTGGTCAAAATTGTAGGAAATCAGTCACATAAGTACTATAATAGGTAAATATAAGTAGGCATATAAACAATTAAGTTTATTATGAATTTTTGTTCATTTCTGATTATTCATCGATTTGGCAAAACTTCTTTAATGGAGATTTGTAATGAATCCATCTTAAGATCATGACGAACGATTTCTATTATAGCAGATGGATTATCCATGGCAAAAAGACACCATAGCGGTCACTTTCGCCTACCAACCGCAGTCGTCTGGGATCCACATCCGCAATACGAGTTTACCGCATTCGGTCGAGTATTTCGCTTACGATTGGCCCACGATTCTAGCTTTATATCTCCCGACGTTAAGGTAATAATTATTTTATGGGCAAGTACACGGAGAGAATTTCTTATTAATTTTTACGGTGAAATTAAGGTAAACATTACATTAAAACTTGAACCTGGTGATAAATGTGCAAACAGTTAAAAATTCACACTAGTTTCAAATATTTTACTTTCAGGCATGTACAAATGTTAGTACGTAGCATAATTTTTACTCGCGCTACACAGAGCTCACGGATTACGGCTAGACGACTTGGCCCTAACTGATTTTACTGTGAAGAACGTAAAAATTCTGGTGAACGCATGGAAAATTTCGACTTCCTTTTTTCAATTTTCAAGACAAACGCGCAAATTTCTCAATGTGCACCGTACACTTTCATTTGTATCAGTCCTTTTTTCAACTTATTGTAGTAATGTTTACGTTTCACGAAAATTTACTGTTAATTTCAGTAAAAATTCTTGAAAATATTTTAAATTTCTTTCACGCAACAGTAAATTTTTACTCATTTTCATTAAAGCGTATAATTCTATTTTCTAAAAACCCTGAAGAATTGCACATTTGTCACTCAGTTACTGTGATTTCACAGTCAAAATTACTTAAAAATTCTCTCCGTGTACAAACCGTGCTCTACATCAATCTATTTCCGGTTTGTTAAAATTTGTTTTCATGTAATTTTGTAGATTACACATGTTAAAAGAAATCAAACGATCAAGGATCGACCCAATCATCAATTGGGATGTTTCTATAGCGGCTACGTCGATGGAGATCCTACCTCGGTCGTATCAGTGAGCTTGTGCGACGGGATCGTAAGTAACGCATTGTTACGATGAATTAAACTTCGAACCGCCTCGTAGAATCTCTCGTCTAACCAGTTCAGGTGCATTGACGCTCGTTATTCGAATAAGAATCATTCATACAATTCTAATCCCGTTTGATTTCATATATATCTAATTTCTAATTTTCTTTATGGTTGTTTGTTTGTTTGTTCAAATTAATATTTGCATTCTTGACCATTTTTCTTGATCACTTTTTGCCATGCGACTCCTACCGGTATTCTTGAAAACCTCATCAGACGCGACCAATTTAAAATGCTGCAAAATGCGATTCGTTAATTCGTAACCGAAAAGGCGTAATTGACCGAGTTAAAATAAAGATCAATCACTTCTTGCCATAATTCTCCATCAGTTCATTGCCATAAACATTGCGCTCATACTGTGCTTTGATTTTTAGACCGGCCACGTGAGAACATCCAACAGTAGTTATATCATTCGTCCGACGAAACATTGGAGCAAAGACAGCGGGGATACACTCAAACACGTATTTTACCGCGAGCCAAAGACGCCATCCAACGTTACCAGTACTGGTGGGTCTGATTTTCTGACTGCCAGCCATGATTGTGGCGTTATTGGTAAGATATTCAAGTCACCTGATGTAACAGGAAACACCGATTGCATTCCAATATTTATCCAGGATAAATCTTGAAACGATAAAGTGTGTTGGAAACACGAGTCATCGGTAACATTGAACCATTGATAGGTTCGAATTACCGAATTCAGGCTTTATAATCCGCTCGGTAATACAGATATTAGCCGTAACAAAGCCTCTACTACGATGCGCGCACTTTTACGCCTTTGACCTAAAATGCATTCTTGTAAACGAGCTATTTACTCATCTTCCCTTTATTCCCCATTATAGATTACGACTTGGAGGAAGAAGCACCGGTAGCTATGCTCGACGACAGTTCAACGGGAGACATGTACGTTGGCGATCGACATCGAGACCGAAGGTCTTCAACAGCAAAAGTACTTTGGCGTCATTCGGATCAATTCGATTTAGAACCATCGACGCAGCCCAATAAACATCGGTCACATTCTCGAAATAATAAAACGAATCTAAGGTTCGGGTTTGTTACATCCGCTAGTCCCTATTTGTAATTAATCCACCCTTTCATTGAAACGTGTAAATAAGTTTCATTACCGACCGAGTTCCAGATTATTGAGTGTCTCTTCAGTGAGCATGAGATAGCTGCAAAACGCGATTCCTAGATTAACCTACTTTTTGCCACAATTCTACGTTCGTTGAGCCCAATATCGTCTCGATCCGTTGCACCAGATCAGACGATCTTTTATAAATTGCGTTATCAAAGTAGACATAGCGGGCAACACCACGCACTAACGTTAGGTCATACTCTCTCAGTCGATAACTACTGTCTAGTTTTCTCAGATGCGAGCCAACTTTCCAGAAAACGACAAATTCGATCTAATGCACGAGTAAAAACTGTGCATGAGCCAACGAAAACTCAACGCACAATTGAGACAAAATGAAACTTCGTCGCGTAACTTCCATATTGAGCATATTCTGATGTAACATACGACGACTTGTGACATAACAGATCCATTGAGTAATGATGGAATATGTTAAGTACGCAATCGACTGGAACGTTGCTTTTTTTTTATCGATCCCCCGTAATAGTTTGTGCCACATAAACCCAACGACTAAATATCCCATACACTATATTTCTTAACATTCTATTTATATTTTCTTCTTACATTCGTCATTCATCATCCAACGTGCTTAAAACTTTGTCTGTCTCTTATGTTTTGTGGACATAGTCAATGGGGAAAGGAGGATGACGACCGGCTAGATAAATTGACGAATCCGATAGATCCGTTCGTTGGGTGGAGATACCGAAGAGCCATACCACGAGAGTATTTTATCGAGATAATGATTGTGGCTGATGGAACGATGCTCGAATATCACCGCAATGATCTCATTACCTACATCTTGGTCCTCATGAGTACCGTAAGTATTTATAACCGAATGGAACAATTCGCACGTCTGGTGGTAGAAATAATATTCATATAAATTTAGCGATATTTTAATAACAATCGCATTTCTAGGTTTATCGAATCTACAAGGATCCTTCTATCGGCAATCCGATAAGCATTGCCGTTATGAAGATCGTCACGGTAGAACACACTTTTGGAACGATATATAGCGCGAGTGGTGGAGTTTCCGCCGGGAACGCGCTGAAGAATTTTTGCAAATGGCAAATGTTCAATAATCCTGATGAACCTTCGCCCGAACATCACGATGCAGCGCTACTCTTAACAAGGTTTATTATAACGAACGTTCTCACTGCAACGTTCACCCGTTACCGGATGATCATTGCAATATATTAGAAAATTTCCTGGAGCCAACGGCAGCAACCCTATTCATCTTAAACTTTGAAAAATTTTCAAAATCACGTTTTGCTTCTTTCAGATCCGTTTAAATTTTGTCATCGTGTAAATTCCAATTGCGTTGCATGTTTCTTACAAAATATTTTCTCTTGTCTAAACATCTTTTTTCGTCGACAAAGCGTTTCTTTTAAATCTTTCGAACAAACAAACTTTTTAAACATCTGAAAATGGCATTATGCCAATTTCGAATTTCCGGGGGTTGTTTTTGTATTTAAGTCTTAGCTGAATATTTTCAAAATAATACTACTGATTTAAACTTCACCGGGATACAACATTTTTGTTTTTCTTCCTAGAGAGAATTTATGCCAGAACGTTACAGAAAATCGCTGTGAAACGCTAGGCCTGGCCGAGCTAGGTCGAATGTGTACACCCGGGGCATCTTGCGCTATTGTTCGAGATAATGGACTGGCGACTGCATTTACAATTGCTCATGAAATTGGACACGTGTGAGTTAAATTTTGTTGATCTACGATAATAAGACAATTCTTAAATCCCTCGTCTCCTTGACAATTGCTTTTTTTTCTGCGTTTTCTTATTTGCATTTTTTGTTCCAGCGCTAAATTAATAGAAGCGATCCTTAGTATTAATTTATTTAAAGAAAAGTGATAAGGTCCCAATTTGTCTGTTTGACGTAACTCGCCTATTTGTCCACCGGCGTAGAATAATCTGTATGAGTTGACTTGGATTGAAACGTCTGATTTGTGTCTTTCTATTTATTTCAGACTCAGCATGCCACACGACAACGATCCGAAGTGCGACAAATTTCAGATCAATACCGATATTCATAACTTCATGACTCGAAGATTGGATAACAATACTTTTCGATGGGAATGGTCAAAGTGTTCGCGACATTACCTCACCGAGTATCTGGAGTAAGACGTTCGGTATATTCCTATGAGAAATAGCAAACGCGTATAAGCAATCTTATATAAGATTCTTTTATTATTTATATCAAACATTATTTCTAACGAGAGTTTACTTATCCAGTAAACTAATGATGCTCCAGATAATTTACTTAATTCTACTATCGACCATTGCCTGAAATAATCGTCAACTAATTTACAACTACTATTTTCGTTAAAAGTTTGACACTTATTTGTAAAAAGAAACACATAATCGATCGTATTCTAATCTAGTCCAAGTATACGTGCGTTGAAACAAGATGTAAACTCTTTTATTGAATGGCATAATTGTGTAATGTTTGACAATGACAGAATTGTTTAATCGATTCACTTTATTCTAGGAAAGCCAGTTGTCTGTTGGATGAGCCAAGCAATGTAACTGCCACACCGGATATCATACGCTTACCCGGGGAAGATTACTCGGTCAACAGACAGTGCGAGCTGGTTTTTGGTCCCGGATATAAAATGTGTTTCAATAAACCGGAAGATGGTAAGATATCATTCGCCTTCAAACTTTGGACGCCTGAGCTTTTGAGACAGCAACACGCGTGTGACATTACGCCGCAATATTTAAAATACCAAAAACATAAATCTGACATTACGACTTTACTAAAGTTATTAACCAATATCATAAAAAAAACAACAATTCGTGAGGGAATTGGTTTGTTAAATAAAGACGTAGACGAGGCTGAGAAGAGAATGTTTGTTAGGCTTTAAATATTTTATACACTACTAGCTGTACCTGGCCCGCATTGCAACGTCGTTTTCATGTCATCGTTTATTTTACAACAAATGTCAATGAAAGAATTTTTCTTTTTAATTATGTTTATTTGAGTACTTTTGGATACACAATATTTTTTGTTTTTCCATATGATCCGTACACGAATAAATGTGACGATTGTCCTATGCGCGAGTAGGCCACATATAGCTGCATATGTGTGAAGCATGGATTTTTTTAATTTAGTCCACACACTTGTAGCAATTGTCACACCGGACACTGCGAACGTTTGTAATCGAATGGCATATCTGTTGGTATCATTGGGATACGTGGCGATCCCACATCTTTTCCTTTAAATTTTCTATTTTTTATTGTATTTTCACTGATACTGTTCATCATACTTTTCCTCTGAAAGCTTGGTACCGTTACAAAATCATGATGGATTGGTGTTTGAACTATAGGGATGAACGGTATGCCTGGCAAATTAAGCGAATTCAAGAATTCAGTTGGATAATTAACAACTTGTTCTTCATTAATAAAAGTAGCATTCGACTTGTACGTTTTAGCTTCTCATGGTACTCTGTCTTGAATCGTGAAATTTATATATCTGACATTGGTGTTTTTTGCCTGGTGCTAACATAGCACGTTCCTTGAACCACTTGTGATTTTTGTAATTATTTGCCATATTTACAATTACTTTCTTAATCAATTGGTATTTCTGTTGTTGTTGTTATTTTACGTCAGATTATACCTCGCACGTACTCTAACAGTTTCCAGTCTTGCTTCTCGTTGCTCGTCCCTTTTCTTAAACTTGCAATGTCTTTTTCCTTTTTCGAACGAGGTGTAAATGTACTAATCGCTTACTTATTTTGACATATAAGATTAATCTACTAATGCGGAAACCTTCACGAGCGTGGGCACTACAACTCGCCAAATTTTCATCGCATATGTGAGTTTACTCGTGACAAACGAACAAACAAACATTCTTCCATTTTTATATATAAGAAGAAGAAGAAGATTTTTCATTTGACTTTTGGTTTCTTGTCCATCGTCGATACTTTGACACGTTTCGACGGGTTGTCAACATTTCTTCAAATTTAATCCTTGTCTCGTTATTTGCCAGGTAGTGTGCAAGAGACTTTGGTGTACCTCGGCGATTTCAGATCGTCAGCAATGCATCACTCAAAATATGCCATGGGCCGATGGAACTCCCTGCGGTGAGTCCGAATCATCAACGAAATGGTGCCAGAAAGGTGAATGCCATTCGGTCAGAACTCTGGAACGCGTCAACGGACAATGGGGCGAATGGGGACCTTATGGAGATTGTTCGAGGACTTGTGGCGGTGGCATACAGAAAAAGTATCGTAAATGCGACGGTCCCTCGCCTCAAAACGGAGGTGATTACTGTATCGGTGAACGCGTTAAATATCGCAGCTGCGGTACCAAAGAGTGCGCCTACGACGCCCCAGATTTCAAGTAAGAAATTCAATGAACGACTCGAGCTATTTTTTTACAGACATAGTTCGACTTTCTTCGAGTATGTTCACATTTTATATCCAACAATTTTCTTTTATTTGTCGAGTTATTTTTGTCTTTTTGAAAAATATTTTTATGGATATATTTACTTTTCAACACTCTCCTTAAAACCAACGATCGTCTGATTTGTATAATCTAATTGCGATATGTTTATGCTCAAGAGAAGAACAATGCTCCAAGTTTAACAACAACAATCTAAAAATACCTGGACTGCCAAGAAATGTCGAGTGGCACGCCAAATACACAAGACGTAAGTATTGAGGAATGTTTATCCGATGTTTTCTGTGATTTATCACTTTCAAGATCCATTGATTTTATAAAAATGCTTCTTACGTTCTGTACTTACCTATTACTTCAAATTCCACAACGATTGACTTTGCATAAACAAGAACGTTGGACGGTTTGCTACGTTAATTGCATCGAATGTACTAATAAATAAATCGGTAACGAGAAACGGAATGAGATTGCCAATAATGAATAGTCGTTGTGTTTTCAGTAATCCCAGAGGATCGATGCAAACTGTTCTGCCAGGTAGAGAGCAACCAATATTACATGTTGCGGGATAAAGTTATCGACGGTACACCCTGTGGACCGGATACGTTTCATATCTGCGTGCATGGAAATTGTAAGCCGGCTGGATGCGATCACATTCTGGAATCGACTGCGGAATTAGACACCTGTGGGATTTGTGGAGGAGATAATTCAACGTGCCATAAGATAACCGGATCTCATAATTCTAGCGTTTACGGATACACGAAGGTCATACAAATTCCAGCCGGTAGTAGTAATATCGATATCAGACAGCATGGCTGGAACGGGTCTTACAACGACAGCAATTATCTAGGTAGTTCGAATATTTTATTAACCCGGACCAATGTAATTAATATCTTGAACTTGAATTTCGTTTTTTGTTGTTCCAGCTCTACGAGTTGGAGATAGCGGCAAGTACATATTGAATGGCAAATTTATGGTCATGCATCGAAAAGTCATTATACGTCCTGGAATAACGATTGAGTACAGTGGATCGGAAACACCCGTTGAACGTTTGAACAGTTCAAGACCAATAGCCGTTGATTTAATCTTGGAGGTATTAATTTAACGCGCTTCCCATTTTTAAACTGGAACATTATTCTTGCATAACTATGGAGAAGCTTTCTTATTCTAATTCTTAAAAATTTCTATTTTATTATTTTCCAGACATTCTTCTTATTGTTTTGTGTTTCATTCGTTTCTTCTTATTCCAGATTCTTTCGGTAGGGAACGTTCATCCACCGCAAATAACGTACGAGTATACCGTGCCCAAGGATATATTGAAAAATTATAAATGGATTCTAAAAGATTGGTCTAACTGCAATTACGCATGCGACGGTGTGAAGTATCGCAGAGCTCGATGCAAAAATACGGAGAACGGAGAATTCGTATCGGACGATTATTGCCATCCTGGAGAAAAGCCTCAAGAGGAAACGAAAACCTGCAATACCTACTGCTCACTCAAGTACAATATAATCATGAAACGAGTTTCTCCTCGGAGGAATCACTTATAAATTTAAATTTGATATTTTCCCTGGAACTCAAAGATCCTTATTTAACATTTTCTGCATAGATGGCAGATAACAGTAATTTCGGAATGTTCGAATCACTGCGGGCCGGGAAATCGGGCGATTTCTAGTCAGTGCGTCCAAACTCTCAAGGCCGTTCAAGGTCAACCACCGGAACCGGTTTCGAGTCTGGCATGTTTGCACCTTCCACGACCGCCCAATTACGAGCCGTGCATCGGGCCTTGCGACGCTGCTCATTGGTCATACGGGCAATGGGAAACGTGCAGTGCCTCGTGCGGAGGTGGCATGCAATCTAGAAGCGCAACTTGCATTACATCCTCTAACGAGGTCGTGCCTGATGCCAACTGCGTCGATAAGGAAAAAATAATTCATCGTAGCTGCGCTCATGAGACGTGTCCAACGTGGAGCTATGGCGAGTGGTCTCCGGTATGAATTCTCACACATGCCCAACAAATATTTATATTTTTTCCTTATGTCACATCTTACGCTTATCCAAATAATAAAGCGTAACATTGTTTACGTTGATTTACGGTCCAACTGAATAATTCACCTTAACTTTACAGTGCTCGGTAACTTGCGGTCGAGGCAAACGAGAACGTCCTCTATGGTGTCATATAGATAATCAGATAGTTTCCGCTCATCATTGTACGAGTCCTAAGCCCGATGTTACAGGAATATGCGAAGCCGCGCCTTGTTATCGTTGGGACACCAGTGATTGGACCGCGGTATTATTTCTTTCTTTTCTACATTCTACAATTTGGGTTGGAACGAACCAGATGAATACATTGTGCGTTCTTAATAGTGCAACAGTGACTGCGGTCCGGGACGGCAGTATCGCCAGGTTCGTTGTAAAAACGCCGGACACGAAATAGTACCGGATACAAATTGTTATTCCATAAAGAAGCCGAAACAAACAAAGAAATGCTATCGGTCGGCGTGCGCGACTTCAATTCTTCACGGGGAAACTTATCACTCCAGGGATTACAGTAAACGAAGATGGCGAGTCTCGAACTGGACACCCGTAAGTTTTTTCAACATACGCTATCGCAGCATACAGCGAATCGTAACAATGATCAACATCGGGTGGTATAATAATACGATACGATTTTAGTGTTCGAAAGATTGCGGCGAAGGAATTCAACAACGTGCGGTAACCTGCCATCGTATTAATCAATTCGGCTGGGTCGATCCGTTACCCTCCGATGGTTGTACAACGAAAAATCGTCCAAACGGTGTCAAGAGTTGTAAGTTACGCGAATGCAACGATAGGTTCTACTGGTCAGCCGGAAATTGGAGAAAGGTAAAATAATAGAAAAATGAAATCGAGATAGGAAATAAAATGTTGTTGTTGTAATAATTGTATCAAATAATAACGAAATTCGTTTGTTTATATTTCTTGGGCCAGCGTGACTTTCTCATATATTAACATTAACCGTTTTCAGTGCAGCCATTCCTGTGGAAGAAAAGGAAGACAGGTGCGTCGAATATTTTGTCACGATATAACTGGCAAAAGAATACCGCGCCTCAATTGCCCTCGTAAATTTATGCCAAAGAGGGAACGAAAGTGTAATCAAAGAAGATGCGGACCCAAAACGTGTTTGGAGGCGCAAAAGAGATTAAAGTTGATGCGCGATGGGGAATATACACTTTCGATAGGGGGAAAAAGTATGAGGATTTATTGTCACAATACTGGTTCTAAGGCGCCACAGGAATATCTTACTTTGCCAGCAGGAGATCGAAAAAATTATGCAGAAATTTACGACAAGAGGTAAGATTTATCAGAAATCAATTTAGTGCTTACGAAATAACGATATGAACTTATTCTGTACATTCATTCGTAGGCTGCTTAATCCACACCAGTGCCCGTTCGACGGAAGACGAAACGAAAGCTGTGATTGTGTTGACGACGATGGAACCATGTCTGGCATAACAAATTTTAAAAGGGTTCGGATCAATCCCTCGAAATTGATGATCGTTGGTATGTTATAATTGTATCGAGAGTTCCCAAAGTTGGAACGTTCGATCGCCTTTATGCCAATCTAAAAATCCTAATAACGCCAACTTAAAATCTTCTGATGGTTTACAAAATGATGAAGCATTCTTAGATAAAGACGACTTTATTTCAATACCAAACTGTATTCTATGAATCATCTAATTCGTATCGGATAGTAATTATGAAAAATTGAACTATTTTCTTAGTAGCTAAAGTACGGGCCGATTGCTTTATATGTACAATATTGCGAGAAACTGTGAATGATATTTACATATTTTCAAGGAAATTTATCATTCCAGCCGATGATTACACTTTCTCCCGGACGAAAGGAGCCAAGCGAATCGAGTATGGACAAGCGGGAGATTGCTACAGCCGTGAAAATTGCCCTCAGGGTCGCTTTAGTATCGATTTAACGGGCACACTGTTGAAGTTATCTTCGGAAGTTACGTGGGAATCAAAAAAGTCAAAAGCTTTTATGGCCATTAACAAAGTCGTGAGTACAAAATAATAACGCTGATAATCGTTACCTAATTCATTAATTCTATCCATTCGTATTTCATGAAAATTAATTTATAATAGAATGAACAAAAAGTCACTGGAAAGTGTGGAGGATACTGCGGTTTCTGTGTGCCTAAGACTGGATTAAAATTGGACGTGATCACCGCTTGAAAAACGCAACTGGATCTGCTAGCGTATTTAAGAATTTGTTTAAAACGTTTAGTTACCTAAGGACATTAAGTAACATTATATCGATTCGTTATTATTATTATTATTATTATTATTCGTTGACCGGACCTGTATCCGCTATTTACATGACACGTAGGACTTCTTGTCAGAAGAGTTAAGCCAATCCAAATTAGACCCGTATTCATTGTAACGAACAAAAAAAAAACAAATATTTTCTGGATAAAAAACATTTCGATTTTTAGAAATATCGCGTTAAATTCGTATTGGGCATTGTTCTGCATTTTTTTGAAAATTATAATACGTATTATGAAAACATTACGTACGCATGATGAATATTTGGACAAATATTTGGACAATCGATGCAATGAAGTTGGGAAACTTTGTTTTTTTAATATTCCGAATATAAAATATCGAAACACAAATCAACAGATAAAAATCTGTTGGCGTATATAAAAAGTGAAATACAATTCACAGTAGTCAATTTACATGTTACATTTCAATAAGAGCTTTCCTTCGTCATTAATGAAAAAAAAATCATTTCGTTGTTGAACATAATATAGCTCTAACGAAAAACTAATAGTACTTTCGCCACTATCGCGGTAATAGTGTCCATCGTATGTCAAAAATGACACAACAGTAGGGAAAAACGATTGATTTTCTACGGGAAAGATGAGAGCCTGCTCTCAACAAGCTTCTTTACTGAAAACGTGGCTCTCGCTCAGTGTTGGATTTTTCATTTAAATGTTGTATTTGATAATGTTTGGATGAACTCACAGTTTTTATACACCAGCCTTCGAGCTCATCTATGAATTTTGAACATTGGTAGCTATTTCTTTTACGAGCTACTTGGTATGTGTGAGTGATCCGTCAGCAAATAGAGCCAGTTAGAAACTAACCCATGACAAAAGTAAATAAATTAATCGTCGTTGGAAACCCTCGTTACCTTGTTTTTGTTCTTACCTAATCGATCATTAACTTTTAAATACCAGGAATATTTACTCGCAACGACGTTAAATAGAAAAAAAACGTAAAAAACAGATTCCCATAGTTGAGACACGAAATCGAAACTATTTGTGAACGTTTTTACTTTCCAAGTGTGCGAAAAAATAAAATTTCATTCCTCTGTCATTGAGAATTATATTTCAAATAAGAGAAGAATTATTGTTGTTGCGCTAATGTTAATTCTGATATATACAAAAAAATATAGAAATATAGAGCTGATGAAGACCGTTGGTTCGTAAATTTGATTATTCGTTTGTCGAGCGTCGCGTAAAGGTATTAAAGATTCGGGACAGCCCAGTCGAGTCCTTTCATAGCGACTTCGAAACCGAGGAAGCATGCTGCATTCGCGGGGAATGCACGCAACATTACGGGTGTGCAGCCTTTATAAAGCGCGCGTGGACCTTCTTCTTTCATTAAACGGACGAACACATCTCGTATCCCCGTATACGTTCCTTCGGGCGCTGCAACAAAAGTTTTTGCATTCCTATAGAACTGCGTTGTGCTACATTTTAGGTGATTCAAGTACATACATCATCCATTATTTTTACACGTATTTGCAAGTACTTTTCCCGAGTCTGAGTACACAGAGTACTCTTTACTCGAAGTGCCCTTTATGCTCTGTACTCAAAGTATTCTTACCTGTTTGAAGGCGACTTTTTAATACATCAGGTGGCATCCCAACTACCCAGTTGGCAATTCCTGCACAACCACCGGCTAAAATTGTCGATACTAGGCCCAGTTTCTTCCCATCTTCCGTCATTGCACGTTGTAGCCATTCGTATGTCATGAAATACATGCCACTGGCAGGCATGTCTGCAAAAAGGCGAACTCTTGTTAAAACTCGTCAATTTAAATCAACTTTTTGTCACAGTTTACAGAACATATGTTTAACCTAAAAATATATTTTCTATTAATAATTAAGAAATGGGAAACAATTCTGCTATTTTCTCTAATGGTAAAAACAGAAAGACTGAAAATTCTATATAAAATTGATGAAATTGAGTAAGCGGTGGAAATCTTATCTCTCCTATGTTTCCGATATGCTTACCTCTGAGCAATGTCGCGAAAGTTCCTTTGTAAATACTCCTTATGCCTCCAGTTTTATATAATTGTTTGATGCAATCAACAGGGCCCTTGTATTTAACCTCGGCATCGGCGTGTTGTATCTGCAAAAGGCACTTTATCCTTTCGCCAGGAGCCATTATAATGGTCGAAAATGCTCCACTGAAGGCTCCCGCATAGAACAATTGCAGCGGTGTTAATTGGTCATTCTCATGTTTTTGTTGCAACTTTTTTCCAAGCCCGAATCCAAAGAAACTCATCGCAAAAATGGGTGCAACACCACAAAGCGGCGCTCCCATTCCTATGGAGGTGAAAAACAGACTTGGCTTAACATAAGGGGACAGAGAAGTCGTCGTTTAACATTATACCACAATTTACAAAAATTTTGATCCATCTTTGCAAGCCGAGTGCCAAATGTTAAAACTTGAGAAGGAGATTGCACGAATCACATTGCGTCATATACCTTATACATAGACCAGATGGAAACCACGATGTCTTCATTTATAATAAAATTATTTTTTTAGAATACATTAATGGAAGTCATTGATACTCACCCTTGTACAAACCCCTAAACCCTTCCTTGGCCACTGTTTTTTTGGCACAATCCCATGTGCCGCTATAAAGAGGAACCTCATTTAGTCCAGGTGTTGGAGCAGTCTGTAAACGAACCTGTTGAAAAACGTACGTATCACAACGTTATGTACGCGTTAAGAACATAATCCTAAAAAAAGTAATTGCGTACGCTCCGCATAAATAATTCACGTTTTCTTACAGACCGTTTGTCTACACCGTGAAGAAAGATCTTACTCAATTTTTACAATATACAGCGTATGAAATAAATAGATAAATGAAATAAGATCATATATACGACGTTGAATTCTAAAAATTATATATTACTGTACTATGGTCAATTGTCATATGTTCGTTTCTTTTCCTGTATTTCCGGTGATTCATCAGTCCTTGCTACTGCCAGAAGTTAACGGGCTACTATGCAAATCTAAGGTGAACTAATGTAAAATGAAAATAATGGAAGGGCTGTTATACAAGTTATGAACATGCTTACTGCGTAGACATATCCGCACCCAATCTATGTTTATGCATTCATTGTAATCTTGAGGGTTAGACATTAAATACTAATGGATTTGGCTGCGATACCAATAATTAAATCCCAACAAGCTTTCGATAGTAATATTATTAGGCTTGCTCGATAATCGCAATGAATGTGATCCAGTACAATTATATCACAATTATAGGATTGTTGCGATGTAATTATACTGCCATCTATAAGCTACAGGAGGCTATTATATAATGCAAACTAATGAGGAATTAAAGCTCGGAGGAAAGAAATATTATTCACAAAAGGAGAGAAGAAAATTAAAGCTCGAACATTGATCTACTTCGATAGGTCTAGATCATATATGAAATGCATTCTACACGAAAGAAAAGATGTGACTGAAGCAAATTCAACAAAGCTGTTCAAGGATATATCCATACCGTGGATAAGGCCTATGGTGGCCTGCTTAGTCCTGGCAATAGCATGGCCACTTATCGATGAATCACCCGATAGACTGTAAAAGAAGAAAGTTTTTTATTATTTTATATCGAATATTAATATTAACGGCGCACTTTACCCGCAAAAAAATTTCTTATCACGAATAACCTCTTCTTTAACAGACTGTCAAAAACATACTAACGCAGGCGTTTCCCACTTTTGCGTAGTCCAATTGGGCATATTGGACACTGCCTCAAACGATTAAGATTCAGTGAACGTACTAATTGGCAAATAATCACTGCCATTATGAAAATTCAATATATTTTACTTCGGATTAAAAATTTAGATTTTAATTCGAATCCAACGATTAAAAATGCATCCAAGTGTAACAGTTATAAATGCATGGATTGAGGGTAATACGCTATAAGAAAAAAGGTTATTTCTTGGTTACAAGTCGTAAAAATACAATTTTTGTATCATTTGGAGCTTTAAATCGCGAAGATAATAGCATCCTTTCAATTATAAGCTGCCACTAGAATTATCAGTACTACAGTACTTTTTGTTATTTCAATAAAGTGACACATACATGTGTCTCTCTTTAAGTTATTCACAATCACAGTCACCAAGATATTTCGAGTGGCTACAATTGAAAAACTGGGTTACTCTCAATCTCTATTCACGTTCGAGTCATCATGCTAAAGAGTATTCTAGTTCAAATAATGACCGTACATGTAACACTTATAAAAGAATATCCAACTAAATAAAAACTGTTGTTACTATTATTTATAAACATACTTATAATGCCTTATTATTAATTTTAGACGCCTGTTAGCAACAAAAAAGTGTAAAAATTTGTTCATAATAGTTGAAAAAAGATTATGTAGAGTTATAAAAAACGATTTTAATAGTTATTAATAAAAAAAAAATTATCAAATTTTCAAAAATGGAAAAACGTTAGTAATTATGAAAAGCCCATGATCTATCTGCGCTTAAAAGTTGTTAAATTGATAGAACTTTAAAATGTAAAGTTTCAAATAAATCAAAATATGCCCCCACTTAAAAAAAAACGTTCAAGTTTGAAACTTAAAAATCACATTCAAAAACACTTCAAATCATTTTTCTATATATATTTTTTAAAGTACATTCGAAAACAAAAAATTTCAAAAAAAAAATTGAATTTGGCCTACAATTAAAGAAGTTATGGGGAAACAAGCCGAAAAGGAGCAATGTTTTGAAAATTCAATATCTTTTGAACGGGTAATTAAAAAAATCGCATATATTTATCACGAAGAGTTTTTCGATGGGTACTAAAAAATATCAAAGATTGAGAAAATAAAAGAAATGTTTTTGAAACCGGCACATTTGGCATGGAATGCCCCATATATACAACACTATAGAAGAAATTTAACTTATAATACTCATTCGGTACAAAGTTCGAAAAAATTAAGGCAGCCATAGGACCTTGCAATTGCGCTATTTAAAAACACGTTGTCACGTACATTCGAGAAAATTTATTCTGCTCTTATGAAAAAAGAAAGCATTTAAAGATTGGACGCGATAAAAATGACATGCAGAGATTATAGAATTACAATAATACGCAAACAGTTATATAGAAAGATGAGTAAACACAGAAGCACTTTTAACGTAGAAAATGAATTTATAAAAAATGTGTCATCGTAGCTCATGAAGGTACTCGTTATATCAAGAAATCAAATACTCCGATCATTACCTTTATAGTGTCAAGTGGATGACCAATTATAACAGTGCAGACACCACCAAAACCACCACTCAAAAAATACTTTATCGGGCTAACGTTTTCAGACATTTTGATAATTAAAATGTACTAAATATTTAATTATAACTTATGAACTATAAATAGTGCATTACCACTAAGAGTAATACAAAATTAGGTTATGATAGTTTCAATACTGTACTACACAAAGTCCATGCGTTACGTGAGCACCCTAGTGTTCGAAATTCCAATTAAATTTGGCGCATTCTCATGAATTTTATGAGAATGGACAATACAAATTCGTATAAACTCCATAAAATGGACTAACCGGTTTTGACATTTTAAACTTTCCAATAATTGTTGGGTAACCTTTGATAACTCAATTAAAATATTCGATCGTTAATATATCGTGAAACAAGCGAAGAATACGGCTCCATAAAGTAAATTGCACTTTTCCAAGAAACTATCAACGATCAAACGATGAAATTTGGTATTCGTTAGTATTAAACCACGATCAAACGGTAGCAAAAGGAAAATGTTGAAAAGGTTCAAAATTACAGAAATTACAATTGTCCAAAGTTTCGTGGTAAACGGTTAGAAGCCAACTTCAGGGCACACTGGCAGAGAGTAAATTGCGCTTTTCCAAGAAACTATTAACGATCAAACGACAAAATTTGGTATTCGTTAGTATCAAACGAAGATCAAACGATTGCAAAAGAAAAAAGTTGAAAAAGTTGAATAACAAAAAAGCCGTCGGCTAACTTTACGCTCAATTTTGAATCTCGTTTTTCTCGAGAATTATCGACGATCAAACGATGAAACTTGCCACACATTAGTATCAAACGACGATCAAGCGGTAGCAAACAGAAAATGTTGAAAAAGTTCAAAATTACAAAAATGACAATTGTCCAAAGTTTCGTGGTAAACGGTTAGAAGCCAACTTCAAGGCAAGCTGGTAGAAAGTAAATTGCGCTTTTCCAAGAAACTATCAACGATCAAACGATAATTTTTAACGATCAAACGGTATCAAACGACGATCAAACGATTGCAAAAAAAAAAGTTAAAAAAGTTAAAGTAGGTCGGCCACCTTTATGGAGCCAACGCGTTTCAATGATACGAGGTTGGTACGAGTTGTCTCGCGATTGGAAATTTGTATTCGCATTACCAGAAAGTTCGCACATAGTATAACTAGTATGGGTACTCTTTGTCGGCACTTTGATCTTTTTGTCGTCAATTTTCCGCCATGTTTTTGGCCTAACCTCCAGTGACGGATCATTTGTTCTAGGAACCCGCGGTATATTACTATCTCACCAGGGACGTATATAAATTTTATAAATTGGAAAAGAAATTTTTTAATTTAAAAATTATCTAAAAAATAAAACAAATAAAAGCTTTTTTTGGTCAATAAATTAAAATTATTAGAGATAGATTTATTAGAGATAAAATATATTAGATAAAATTGATAAAAAGATGAAAATATATATAAACTAATTTATACAGATTAGAACCGATTGTATACATAAATAAGAAAATAAAAAAGTGAAATGGTTTGCATATTTTATTATTTGAAAACTAATTGTTATTTATGTCTATCATTATTATTATAAATCATTACATAAATATAGGAGTTCGGTAATCATAAGTAAAGTAAAAATATATGATTACATGAATCATTTATTCATTACATAATGACATACAAACATCTATTACAAAATTACATTAATTATACAATTAGTGAATAATTAAAGCCATACATATCATGGAAATATAGAGCCAATTATTCCAATTGTTTATAAATGTTTCCAAATGATCATTTTATTTGAATTATTTTGATTAGAATTAGATTTAAAGTTGCGATTTATAAATTTTAAAGTATAATATAAACGCATCCTGAAAAATAGCTTTTTTACAAATAAATGTAGAAAATCTTGACATGGATGCTGAAACATAATTGATTCAGCTTTTGTCAAAAATGTTTGAATAACATTTTTTTGTAAAATAACGGTTTCAAAATTATCATTAAAAATCGCTTCTAAAGAACATATATAAAATATAAAATTGTTATGTGGCATTTTCAGGCTACCAAAAGCAGACCTTTCACTTTGATATGCTTTAAAAAAACAGGAAATTGTTGAGTCCTCCAATTCTACATGTTCTATACTGTATTCTTCGCAAACTGCAAAGCGAAAAAAAGAACACTCTGAATTTGCAGTCGTATTTCTGCAATTTTTAACACTGCACTTTTTATATCCTTTGATTTTCTGCATTTTATTTTATGTCTTATTTTCCAACGTTGTTTTCAAAAATTGTAACCTTTCAACTGACTGTCACAGGCTTCACATAGGGGGATGACACTCAATGCTAAACGGACCCACGTTATTTGTCTCGACGCTGATTGGTCGGAAGCACGAATGTTAGATTTTCTATACCAACCTCGAAGAGCTAAACTCCGAAACGAATTTTGCTTTGCTCTGTTGGCTCCCTGCAATATTTAAATTTGGGCGGGAGAGGTTTTGCGTTGCAATGTGTTATATTACAAATATTTAATTACAAAAACAGAATATTTATTAAGAAAATAATATTTATTAACAAATGTATTATTAAAACATATAAATTATTATTTTATATAAAAGTATTTTAAAATGTTACTATTGAAGTTCTGCTGAATTCAATCCGACGAATGTTTCGGTTCAACCTCAGCCGTAGAAAATGGCACCGTGGAAATTTCCTGAAAAAGAAGACAAAAAATTACAATACAGACCAATTTTCGTTATTTTATTTTTAAGTTCGCAAAATATGACGCGACCCGAGAAAAGGGAGTTACGAGGCAAAATAGTAGTTTTTCACAGCGAGCGATTAACGAAATGAAAACAAATGCTCGCGCTCGAGTGATACAATTTTCAATAATTCATATTCTATAAAAATATTTAAATAACAAATTTCCGATTGCAGCATGTGAAAGATCGGTTTGAAAACTTATAACATAACACATAATGTAAAAATTGATTGTTTGCCACGTAGATCCCTTTTCTCGGCTCGCGTCACATATGTAGTCGTGTACTCATCTTTTTTCCGACGTCGGATCGTGCCTAAATGAAGGAAAAATCCTTCGAATTTCCGAGATGGCCGTACGATTGACTGGTTCGTCCTCGCCAGCCGGAGAAATATTGCCTGATCATCTGTAACAGAAATATAACCATTAGCAGTAGAAAAATCCAATCTGAAAGTATATTATAGTTTATGTTAAACAAACGATATCAAAAACAAAAATACAAATTTCAATGTCTTTCCCATTGACATTTCCCAAGTGCGTACATGACAAATCATCATATTTTTACAACTATATGTTTTTGGATAAATAATTGAGATATAGAAAATACAATTTACTATTAAATCCAAAATCATATAGTGTAAAAAAAAGATGACATATTAATCAAAGTAGATTGAAAAACTCACCCGATGAGCAATACCGCTTGGCAGAGGTAGACGGTTCTTGACATTCCAGTCTGTCGCTATCGACATTCGCTGAGGGCTGCGTCGCTACCTCTTGAAATATTGCTGATCATCTGTAACAGAAATATAACCATTAGCAATAGAAAAATCTAATCTGAAAGGATATTATAGTTTATGTTAAACAAACGATATGAAAAACAAAACTACAAATTTCAATGTCTTTTCCATTGACATTTCCCAAGTGCGTACATGACAAATCATGATATTTTTACAACTATATGTTTTTGGACAAATAATTGAGATATAGAAAATACAATTTACTATTAAATCCAAAATCATATAGTGTAAAAAAAAGATGACATATTAATCAAAGTAGATTGAAAAACTCACCCGATGAGCAATACCGCTTGGCAGAGGTAGACGGTTCTTGACATTCCAGTCTGTCGCTATCGACATTCGCTGAGGGCTGCGTCGCTACCTCTTGAAATATTGCTGATCATCTGTAACAGAAATATAACCATTAGCAATAGAAAAATCTAATCTGAAAGGATATTATAGTTTATGTTAAACAAACGATATGAAAAACAAAACTACAAATTTCAATGTCTTTTCCATTGACATTTCCCAAGTGCGTACATGACAAATCATGATATTTTTACAACTATATGTTTTTGGACAAATAATTGAGATATAGAAAATACAATTTACTATTAAATCCAAAATCATATAGTGTAAAAAAAAGATGACATATTAATCAAAGTAGATTGAAAAACTCACCCGATGAGCAATACCGCTTGGCAGAGGTAGACGGTTCTTGACATTCCAGTCTGTCGCTATCGACATTCGCTGAGGGCTGCGTCGCTACCTCTTGAAATATTGCTGATCATCTGTAACAGAAATATAACCATTAGCAATAGAAAAATCCAATCTGAAAGGATATTATAGTTTATGTTAAACAAACGATATGAAAAAAAAAACTACAAATTTCAATGTCTTTTCCATTGACATTTCCCAAGTGCGTACATGACAAATCATGATATTTTTACAACTATATGTTTTTGGACAAATAATTGAGATATAGAAAATACAATTTACTATTAAATCCAAAATCATATAGTGTAAAAAAATGATGACATATTAATCAAAGTAGATTGAAAAACTCACCCGATGAGCGATACTGCTTGGCAGAGGTAGACGGTTCTTGACATTCCAGTCTGTCGCTATCGACATTCGCTGAGGGCTGCGTCGCTACCTCTTGAAATATTGCCTGATCATCTGTAACAGAAATATAACCATTAGCAATAGAAAAATCCAATCTGAAAGTATATTATAGTTTATGTTAAACAAACGATATGAAAAACAAAAATACAAATTTCAATGTCTTTCCCATTGACATTTCCCAAGTGCGTACATGACAAATCATCATATTTTTACAACTATATGTTTTTGGATAAATAATTGAGATATAGAAAATACAATTTACTATTAAATCCAAAATCATATAGTGTAAAAAAATGATGACATATTAATCAAAATAAATTGAAAAACTCACCTGATAGAGGATGATTCATTTTGGACGTCGACGGTTGGTGTTCAATACTTTCCTCGCGATCTGTAACAGATGAATGATTATGAGAAAGTGCAGATATCCATTCCGAATGTCGATTACCGGATTCCTTGGTGTTATTCGAAATGTTGGTCCGGGGTGGGCAAAGCGTCTTCGGCTCATGGTCTGCAACTGAAATATAACAATGAATAATTGAAAAGGTCATTTGCATAAAGATAAAATTTACATATGGAACTGTAATGCTGAATTTTACAAACCTGGAAGGATGATGTTGTGCGACAGACCATTATCCAAATCCCTTCACCAAGGTAATTTTGTTTCCCCAATGCAATTTCAAGAACGTATTTACGTACTGTCATTGTTAAAAAACAATGATAGTCCGTAAATACGTTCTCGAATATTTGCTGTAATCGGCTACCGAATATTTAATTTGAACAGACACAAATCACAGCACAAAACTTACTTTGTTTTATGAAAATACGTCACTCATAAAACACGTACCTGTTGCTTTAAACGCGCGCGACACCATATTGGATTTTATGGCTACGCACTGTTACCACATGTCCGGCGCTGACTATCCTGAAAATTTAGTGTTCGCAAGTTGGCTGTGATTTCTAACATTCGCAAATAACAAGGAGTGGGGGAGCCGGAGTGTCAGCTTCACATCGCCACTTATGAAACAATTTTCTGATTGGTGGCACCCAAAAACATGGCGGATGGATGCGCAGAACGGATCGACGCGAACCTCGAAAATGCTCGGAGTGCCCATACTAGTTATACTATGGTTCGCATTACCAGAAAGTTCGCTGTATGAGAAACGAGCCTTGAGTTTGTAACCCAATCATAGATGAATCTAGAGCAGAAACAAATGGCCAATGAAGTCGCTATAACCTTAAAGTGATTTATTATTAGACAAATGGAACGCGAGTAATTTCCACTACATAATTGGTTATAACCCAGCTTAACCGTGGCGTGTACGCGAACGGTTGAAGCACGTTTGAAGGTTACGTTTGTTTTTTGTGGCCTCGGTACAGTGTGCAGTTGTAACTTGCGATTTTAGCCCATGAGCATATCATATAGTACGCCGCTTTAGTAAGCTATAAATACAACACGCAATTAAATGCGATGGGAACTCAAGAAAATTCGTCAATTACGTCCACCGGAAAATTCATCCCTGTAAATAATTCCAAAGGTTATGGAAAAATCGTTTTGACGCTGCAAAATTGTCTGTTGCCCGATGAGAAACTCAATTCCACACCGTCGTATTTGGATGGCTTGGACGCCGAGACGGAGACGGATTTACGAATTTTGGGTTGTGAGTTGATCCAAACCGCTGGAATTCTGCTGAAATTACCCCAAGTGGCGATGGCGACGGGTCAAGTGATCTTCCAACGATTCTACTATAGCAAGTCATTGGTTAGGCACAATATGGAGACGACGGCGATGGGTTGTATTTGCCTGGCAAGTAAAATCGAAGAAGCGCCGAGGCGCATACGAGACGTCATAAACGTATTTAATCACATAAAACAGGTATGCGGTCAAAAGTCGATACAACCTGTAATACTGGATCAGAATTACGTGAGCCTCAAGAATCAAGTTATCAAGTCGGAACGTAGAGTTCTCAAGGAATTAGGTTTTTGCGTTCATGTCAAACATCCGCACAAAATAATTGTCATGTATCTCCAAGTGCTCGGTTATGAAAAAAATCGTGCTCTCATGCAACAATGCTGGAATTATATGAACGATTCACTTCGCTCTGATGTATTTTTGCGATATCATCCAGAAACCGTCGCATGCGCTTGTATATACTTGGGTGCCCGCCAACTTCAACTTCCACTGCCTACGTTGCCAGTCTGGTATTCCCTGTTCAAAGTCAACGAAACTGCGATAAGGGACGTTTGTCGTCGTATTCTCAGATTGTACTGCCGTGCTAGGGTTAAGCCAGAGACACTCGAGAAAAAAGTCGAGGAGCTTCGTCGCCAGTACGAGGAAGCGAGATCAAAGGCCCGAGGTGGTGACATAGATGGTCACACACCTAGTCCGCCACTTCCAAAACATCACAATGCTTGGGGCGGATTCATCAGTCGAAGTGGGACGCACGCGCTACCTGAAAGAACCAAATCACCGAGACGATCCAAATCGATCAGTCTCTCTCCTACCAGAGGCGAAGGAGCCAAGCATTCCAAACGAAAGAAGCACACGAGCAGAAGTAGATCTAGAAGCCACAGTCATGGACACACCCACAAACAAAAGAAAACCCAACGACGACGATCCGGAAGTCACAAATCGTCTCGGACCCGCTACAGATCGCGCAGCCGAACACGTGACAGAGACATCGAAAAATCTAGCAAGCACCGCAACAAACATAGACGACATTGAGCCTTAATAATTAAATATTTTTTTATTAGTAGAAATGGTGATCCAACAAAACATGTCACGTTTTTTGTATTTATCTCGAGATTTTGTGTACAATGCTCGCAGAAGAATGACTTTACATAATAAAATATGATTTTTCCTATAGGGAATTTGGTAATTTTTTTCTCCCTCCAAGATACGCTTCTTATCAAGATAGTAGAATATTTATATTTCAACGTTGTAATTTTCAATGAATCTCCCATTTTTCACTTTAGAATAACCATGATGGGGGTCGATAGCTGTAACAATTCTTTTTCTTTTATTTTTTTTATCCTGGAGCTCAACATATCACCATCTATAAACATAACTACAACGAAAAGTCGTAGCAAAGCTCACGTCAAATGCCTCAACTTTCGTATGCATAGAATATTTTTACATAGTGTAATCGGTTCAATTTCACAAATACCTCTGTGCTACTCCTATTAGTTGATGTTTTATTATATCGGCATATTAACATTCGGGCCAAGTAAAATTTTGAGTAAAGACTTTAACTTCTCCCGAAAGATTATCTTACAATGTGAGATTGCAGTTTTCTTTATTAACCGTTGGTATAGAAATGAGTTTATTTTTATTTTGAATATCAGGGGGCATGTGAATTCTTCTCATTTTCCCGCCAATTTACGCCATTGGCAGCTGTCAAAACGCATTTGTATGTTCCAATCTTCACCGTCCATAATAACAATTGCACATCATTTTTTTTATACGAAGAGACAAATAACGTGTACTTATGAATTTTCCAAGCACCAGTTTCATTTTCACAACTATACGAATTGTGGTCCAGCTAAGCTACCGAAAATATAAAAATATGAGCTTTTCATCCGCAAATATTTAACCACACTTTTTTTTACGTAAGAATTTTTTTCATAAATTCCACAAATAAAACTCAACGTACCTTTAAATCATCTCACATTTGACATGAGCGTTGTTTATCGTCTGGAATTACAAAACAATGGTAAGTCACCGAGAGTGTTTGATTTGTTTACAATTTTTAAGGTTAAGCCATTGTTTGAGATTGACAGTGGCATATATTCATTCATACGGGAGCGAAAATTGGGTCTTATAAAGAGGCTTATGAGTAATTTAGTTAAATATATTTTGCAATCATTTTCATTGCGAATCCTTAGAAACGCTCATCAGCACCTAGTCAACAAGGTAAACGTCCATTACTTGGTGACATACGGAACGATCTGTCGCTTAGCCGATCATTCGTCTCGCAATCACCATGCCCAAGTCCTAAGTTAAAACGAATAAGAATCAGTAATGAACGAAGCGTCAGTATACCAGAAAAAAAAGCAGTCGTCCTAAGTGAAAATGGAGTTGGAGCAACACAGGGAGTCATTTCAGAACATGTACGTATATTACAAATAAATTTAATTATTACGTCCTTATTTTTTATACATACATTGTGCATTTGGGAAGTTCCTGAATCTATAAAAATTGTAGAATATGACTATATTTGTCTGTTTTGTAGGAAGAGAGGGTGCGCAAGCTTCTCAGCAAACCATTCAAGATTCCGATTCCAGGCTACCAACTCTCTGGACGGAGTTTAGGATCACGATTGTCAGGTCCTCGAAGACCTCTCTTTGATCCGGAAGAAGCAAATGCATTGGTCGTTTTTGCTCCGCCTGAAATGTCCGAGCACGAACGGTTGAAAGCTGATCAGTAAGTAGTTTAGGCACACAGTAAGCAAATATCTAAAATGCTGCAATAAGTCTAAAAATGAGCAAAGAAATATGGATTAAACATTTTGTTTTGGTATTACTATATGACATATTTCATGCATATTTTATACAGAACGAAGATACTGGTACATGTAGTTGTTGATCCAATGCTGTGCAATATTCTGAGACCCCATCAGCGGGAAGGAGTCAAGTTTATGTACGAATGTGTGACCGGGAAGAGAATAGAAGGCGCTTATGGTTGTATCATGGCCGATGAAATGGGTCTTGGCAAGACGCTTCAGTGTATTACTCTCCTATGGACGCTATTGAAGCAAGGTACATTTTAACATTATTGAACCAATATAGAATTTTCAGTGTTCACATGTTTTGTATCTTTGTCTCGATACGTCAAGTCTTCTCGGTCCTGAACACATCAGACTGCAGCTCCACCAGCCTTGCTCTATGCCAAGTGCATAAACTATTAAAAAATTCTTTTAACGGCCCAAAGTCTCCTTTTTTTGTTTGGTGCAATAACTTTTCTTTCCTCGTTTCGCGCGAAGGGCCAGAAGTGAAGCCACTGATCGAGAAAGCCGTGATAGTGGCACCGAGCTCGCTCGTAAAGAATTGGTATAACGAGATTGGCAAGTGGCTAGGAAATCGCGTCAATCCTCTGGCAATTGACGGAGGGAGCAAACAGGATATCGACGCCAAACTTACGGGTTTCATGAAAACTTACGGTCGTCGATGTGCCAATCCTATTCTCATCATAAGCTACGAGACGTTTCGTTTGCACGCCCACGTGCTTCACAACGACGAAGTTGGCCTTGTTCTCTGCGATGAAGGCCATCGACTCAAAAATTCTGAGAATCAGACTTATCAATCACTGATGGGACTGAAAGCGAAAAGAAGAGTTCTTCTCAGTGGCACGCCCATACAGAATGATTTGTTGGAATATTTTTCACTCGTTCATTTCGTCAACCAAGGACTCCTGGGGACTGCTCAAGTAAGAGAACGTAGGCTTCATTTTCTTTCATTGCAACAAAGTTTTCAACTTTCTAAATACTTGCCGATATTTCGCGAGTTCACAAATTATAAACGTGAAAAGAATTCTCAAGTATTTTTAAGAATTGTTATTGTTGATACCGCATTTACAAAAAATGTTGCCAGGAATTCCGAAAGAAATTCGAAAATCCTATACTGCGAGGCCAAGATGCAGCGGCTACGGATTCTGAGCGAAAGCTTGCCCAGGAAAGATTGGAGGAACTTGTGACGATCGTAAATAAATGTCTGATCAGACGCACGAGTGCTCTGCTCTCGAAATACTTGCCCATCAAGTACGAACTCGTCGTGTGCATTAAAATGTCAAAATTGCAGACGGACCTTTATAAGCATTTCATTGAAAGCGATAGCATCAGAAGATCCATGCAAGGTGATTTATTTTTGCCGATGTTTAATAACATAAAAATAGACGAAAAAGAAAACTATATTTGTCGCTATGAAATAAATTTGTTTTATTTTGTAATCAGACAACATCGGTGGTGGAGATAGAAAAGGCAGTCTCTCGGCACTCGCTGCTATAACGATGCTGAAAAAACTGTGCAATCATCCGGACTTGGTGTACGAAAAGATCCAGAATAATAGCGAAGGCTTTGAGGGTACCGCCTCGATGTTACCAGCAAACTATTCTACTAAGTATGCTACTGATTGATTTTTCAAAAAGTGCTAATCTGAAAGTTATGCACTTTCTTTAAATGTTGCCTTATTTGTGCTTACTTTATTATCTAAAAATTAAAAATACTTCCCAATAAACTATTCGTTATCGATCGGGATAAAATTTTAGCAAGATCGATCGAGTTGTTTTGAAGTAAAATTTTAGATTCATTTGCTGATTAAAAAATGTTGTTAATGTAAACATTCTCTTTCTCCTCAGAGACGTTCTGCCGGAATTATCGGGCAAGCTGATGGTGCTCGATTGTCTACTGGCATCTATAAAATCGACGACGACTGACAAGATCGTTCTAGTCTCGAATTACACACAGACCCTCGATCTCTTTGAAAGGTTGTCACGAAAGCGTACCTATCGATACGTAAGATTGGACGGTACGATGTCAATCAAAAAGCGAGCGAAAGTCGTCGATAATTTTAACGATCCAAATAGCGGTGATTTTATCTTTATGCTGAGCTCGAAGGCCGGTGGATGCGGATTGAACCTGATCGGTGCGAACCGACTGGTCATGTTCGATCCTGACTGGAACCCAGCGAACGACGATCAAGCAATGGCGCGTGTTTGGCGCGATGGGCAGAAGAAACCTTGTTTCGTTTATCGATTTCTTTGCGTAAGTTAAAATTTTGTAATTTTCATTCATGAAAAATATGTTTTAGTAATGGGAAGAATTTAATACGTTTTCAGACCGGAACGATAGAAGAAAAGATCTTCCAGCGTCAAGCGCACAAGAAAGCGTTAAGTTCGACGGTCGTTGATCAGGAAGACGACGTCTGTCGCCATTTCACCTTAACGGATCTTCGTGATCTTTTCAAATTGGAGGAAAATACGATATCGGACACCCACGCCAAGTACGTAATGCTTTATGATATAAGAATAAGTTCATTTAATTTATGCTTAATTCACAGTATATTTATTGACCGGCGTTTTAGATTAATAGAACATCTTTTTTCAATCCTCATTTCTGATTTCAAAAATTGTCAAATAGCATTGTTGTTGAATTTAATGATTACATTTTTATTTGCACAGATTCAAATGTAAAAGATGCGTGAACGGGGTCGAAGTAAAAGGTCCGCCGGAACAATCGGACTGCAATTCGGATTTATCCGACTGGAGACACGCGCACAACCCTCGTACCTTACCGGATATACCGTTGCGTCAGTGCTGGTCTAGTGGCATTTCTTTCGTGTTTCATCATCGTTCAGCCGAAGTTATGAAATAAGTTGAAGGAACATAGAAGTTTAGTTTTCTAGTAAAAACAACCGCAGTACCTCAAAAAAAGGTGTAAACGAAGAATGGATTGAAAATGCTAATTACGCAAGAACGTTTCTTCCCCAAAACCACACATCAGTATTTTCCAGTTACTCCGTTTCATATTGTCTTTGTAATATTCCGATTCTTAACGTTTTGGCATTTCAATCGCATTTTCTGAAAAAATATGAATCTCGTTTAAAAAAAAGAACTCTGCGCATAATGTTCAAAATATAACAGGCGTTCTCTTCATTGCTCCATGACAATTTCAACGATATGACGTTTGTTATACGATTAATTAGTATTTACAGTTACATCGATAATAAAAATCTTTGAGCGTTTAATAATCATTTTAGTAATTACGCAAAGGTAACGATTGTCTTTCAAAATATAGCTTTCACCATTTTGTATGTTAGTATTTTTCATTGGACCATTTTGTATGTTATTATTTTTCTTGAACATTGTACCATTCGTGTATACCTTCCTATCGTTCATTTTGAAGAGGACGTTTAAAAACTCTCTTTTTTAAAGTTATTCTCTGCGGTTATATTATTTCTTCATAATTCAAAACTAGATGTATCAAATGTGGTCTGGAAGATCATAAAAAAGAAGCCACGATACTCTTCCATTCCCACCTATAATGATTAATTGTACGAATCTGCGAGAAATTATTTCAAAATTCGTTTGGTACAAAAATTGTCAATCAAATATAAGAAGTGGTACAACCGTCATTTTTATGTCTGTAAATTATTTATTTATAATCGTAATATAAAAATGAATTATAGATCATGATTTGCAGCAAATCACATTGTACATTGCCATTGTATAGAATCGATAGGAGCATCATTGCGTGCCACCTAGTAAATCATATAAATTTTGTACAAGTTTTTTTTCAAGAAGTGTTCGTTGAGTATCATTCGTGTTAATAATTAAAGAGGAAAAAAAACGTTGAAGCTGATAATTTATTACAACAATTAAGGCGCAAAGGATACGCGACATAAAATTCTTCTTAAAAAGAAACGTTTTGCATTTTCTTATATAAAATTTCTCTCTTTAATTCACTTACATATACACTACCGGTAGAAAGTTTCCGGACAGAAGTTGAAAACAGTGCCGGAACGTTTTTTTATGCCATTTCACTGGTAGTTGGCCTAGGCCAATTTAACCAACGTCATTTTAAAGAGCAGGGATTTCCCTTCATTTTGGCTTTTTAAAAAAAATTTGACGATTTTTTTTCTGATTGGCACCCAGTTTTGAAAACGACGATTTTTGGTCGTTTTTGTTCTTTTTCAAGTGGACCGCTTTGCAGTAAAATTTTTTTTAACGAATTTCTTTCACCATACTCATAAAGGGGGAAATCTAAGCTTCAAGTTCATTTTTTAGAAAATTGTCTACGATTTTTTTTTCAAAGAAATTTTTTTGAGAAAAACTAGACAATTTGAAAATTGCTCCATAGGACAAAAACAATGAGGTTTACAACAAAACCTCAAGATGGCAAAAAGTTGTATTACTTCTTGCTGACTTCAGGAGAATTTTTTCAGATTTTTTTCCGAAATTTTTTTTCCACCTTTTTCCGATTAGTTCGATTGATCTGAATACCATGAAAATAATAGAATTAAATTTTGTACTTACATCGAAGAAACTCCATCATCGAAGAATCCTCCGAAGAGACCAGAGGTTTAATGTGTAAGTAAAAAATTTAATTTGATTATTTTCATGGTATTCAGATCAATCGAGCTGACCGGAAATAGGTGGAAAAAAAATTTCGAAAAAAACATTTAAAAAAATTCTCCTGAACTCAGCAAGAGTAATACAACTTTTTGCCATCTTGAGGTTTTATTGTAAACCTCATTGTTTTCGTCCTATGGAGCAATATTCAAATTGTCTATTTTTTCTCAAAAAACGACATATATTTGAAAAAAAAATCGTAGACATTTTTTTAAAAAATGAACTTGAAGCTTAGACTTCCCCCTTTATGAGTATGATGAAAGAAATTCGTTAAAAAAATTTTTACTGCAAAGCGGTCCACTTGCAAAAGAACAAAAAAACGATCAAAAATTGTCGTTTTCAAAACTGGGTGCCAGTTGTAAAAACAAACGTAATTTTTTTTAAAGCCAAAATGAAGGGAAATTCCGGCTCTTTAAAATGGCGTTGGTTAAATTGGCCTAGGCCAACTACCGGCGAAATGGCATAAAAAAGCGTTCCGGCACTGTTTTCAACTTTGGTCCGAAAACTTTCCGCCAGTACTGTATATTACTTCATTCTTTGTTTTTCATCTCTCAAATAAAGTGCCTTATTGTACAATGAAATGCTCGAGACATGTTCCCAATGTATATTCATAAACCAAACTTTTTTACCAGATATTGTAACTTTTCTTATTTTTTCCAATTTTTTATATTTCGGACACTAATTTTTTTCTTCTTAAAAATCGCGGATCGTGTTTCGGTCTTCTCCGCATTCATCGTCTCTGCCGCAAAATTTTGATTCTTTGAAGTCAATTGCTTGCGTTTGGAAACTCCAGTCACACTATCGTCGAATAGAAAATTTTCGAGACTTTCGACGAATGCGAGAATGTTCGAATCGTCGATGAAGTCTGTTAAATTGTCAGAAAAATAAGAAAATTCTTGGCGATTATCAAAATGATTATTTGTAGATTTCACTGTTGAAACACGAAGATATTGATTTTTGCGAATATCACGTAACGGTGAAGAAATCATTGTTGATCGTTCATAGTCTTCGTTATTCTCGTCTGAAATATCGTGCACTGCTGAATGACCAAGATCAACTATAAATCTTGAGCCCTTAGATCTCCAAGTTCTTCCTACGTTATTCTGAAACAATAATATTCTCAATAACTAAGGAAATCCGAGGGCTTGTCCTGTTGAGTTAAATGTAAAACAAGTATAATGAATAATGCGATCCAGTCACATGCTTCGTTGTAACTCATTAAAAATATCAAAAAGCATCGAATTTTACTGACGTTTGTGAATTCTTACAAACAAACAAAAACCTTCGGATATGAAAAATCTCTGTTTCTATCTGTTTAACACACACACGCCTTTTTCTAATACCGTTAACAAATTTTCATCAGCGTCACAAGAAGTTTATATTTTTAATACACGACTAACAAGGAATATCACTTAGGTGTCCCCCTCCGATTTTGTTGAAACTTTCGTATGTGGTAGAGTATCGAACACTAAGCGACACGTATTTTTTTTTATCGGCGGAAAAGCGGTTTTAGGGAGTGAAACACACCCTCAAACATGGGGATTTTTTCATTTTTCGGCGATAACTTTTTAACGGTACGAGATATCAAAAAAATTCAAATTGCAACAATCCTTATTTTTTACGTACTATACATTGGAGATGAGAGCCATACAAATAACAATAAATTTCATATTGCTTATTGCAAAATTCGAATTTTTTCATACGTATGAGAGTTATTCCTCCGAGAATTTTTAATCGATTGGGATGTAAATTTACATACACGTGGAGGATGGGAAATTAACGAATACATGTTTTTTGTTTTTTCCGATATCTCGCAATTACGGGGTTGTAACTACCCTTCGATTTTTGAGGCAAGAGCATCGTATACTCAGCTAGCATTATGGAATTCCGGGGTAAATTCACGTCATTATTGACGTTTGTGTGCATGTTTGTAAATACCCCCGCCCTCGCCGCCCCCTCCCCAACAAAAAATTAAGGGGCGAACCACCCTTGTGTTTATCGTTCCCGCACCCTCTATGAGAACGAGGTGGATCTAATTGAAGGAAACTTGTTCTATTTTGATGGGAACACAAAAATCTAGTTGGGGTGTTTTTGCATTTTTTCCAAATAGCAACCCTATGGGGGTAAACTATCCTTTACCCGAACTTTGTTACCGGGGTCGTGTTTTCCCATTTAACACGTCTTGGCCGATTCAAAATATTTCTAACAACTCCGAATCGACGTTTCCTCATGTTGCGAACTCAATATGAGACCCTGATCGTAAGAGGGTAATCGAACCCCTCTCTATTTTCCTTCTCGAACCATCGTTGTATCTTTCCCCCACCCTTTATGAGAACGACGTGGATGGAATTGAAGGAAACCTGTTCTGTTTTGATGGTAACACAAAAATCTAATTGGGATGTTTCGCATTTTTTCCAAATAGCAACCTTAAGGGGGTAAACTACCCTCTACCCGAACTTTCTTACCGAGGTCGTCTTTTCCCATTTAACACGTCTTGGCCGATTCAAAATATTTTTAACAACTCCGAATCGACGTTTCCTCATGTTGCGAACTCAATATGAGACCCTGATCGTGAGAGGATAATCAAACCCCACTCTATTTTCCTTTTCATTGGCGATTTAAAAAGTTGCCACGCTATTTTGATGAATATGGTTTTGGATACCTGTGGATATTTCGCATTAATCTCTAATGGATTAATCTTTATTAATCTGCAATGGGTATTTTGCATTAATCTCAACAGGGGCCGGGGAAGGGGGACGTCGAGATTTGCCCCTTACTCCTCACTTTTCTAATGTTTATCAGAAACATGTTTTCTGTACGTTCACGGATAAATACTTTTTCCACTTACTTTCTTTAACGAGATAATTTTTTTCATTTAAAGAAAAAAATGCACACATAGAGATGCATTCCCTGTGTTTATATTAGACGTTTGCGTCATTCTTGTGGAATTTGCGCGACTCCGATCGCTCAGCCATAACGTGATATGACTTGATATCTATGCGCCGACCTAGTTTTATAGTTTATTGAATGCGTTTTCGCAATTTATATCGTAAGGTAGAGGGTAGTTTACCCCCTTAAAGTTTTTTTAAGCTCAACCAGATTTTTCTGTTGTCATCAAAATAGAACAGGTTTCCTTTAATTAGATCCACCTCGTTCTCATAGAGGGTGGGGGAAAGGGTGGCGAGGGTGGGGGTGTTTTCAAACATGCACACAAACGTCAATAATGACGTGAATTTACCCCGGAATTCCATAATGCTAGCTGAGTATACGATGCTCTTGCCTCAAAAATCGAAGGGTAGTTACAACCCCTTAATTGCGAGATATCGGAAAAATAAAAAATATGTATTCGTTAATTTCCCATCCTCCACGTGTATGCAAATTTACATCCCAATCGATTAAAAATTCTCGGAGGAATAACTCTCATACGTAGGAAAAAATTCGAATTTTGCAATAAACAATATGAAATTTATTGTTATTTGTATGGTTCTCATCTCCAATGTATAGTACGTAAAAAAATAAGGATTGTTGCAATTTGAATTTTTTTGATATCTCATACCGTTAAAAAGTTATCGCCGAAAAATGAAAAAAAAAACATTTTTGAGGGTGTGTTTCACCCCCTAGAACCGTTTTTCCGCCAATAAAAAAGAATACGTGTTGCTTAGTTTTCGATACTCTACCACATACCAAAGTTTCAACAAAATCGGAGGGGGACACCTAAGTGATGTTCCTTGTAAGGAGTACAACCCTGATGAAAATTAAACATCTAATTACTATTGTCAGAACAATCCATAAGAATTAATTAATACACATTGCGTAAACGAAATATATGTCAAATACTTTCTGAAATAATTAGTTCTTCTTCGGTGATGGGTACCTCCTTAGTATCTTTTGCTGCGTTCATTCCTTTCTTATCGTTTTGAGAAGCCAACGGAGTTTTCAACCGATCTTTGTAATCGATTATGTTCCCTGTGTCCCGAGTCGAACGACCTAAAGAAACTGCGTCTACTTTTCTTTTTCTAACGATCTTCTTTTCTTCCTCCGCTGGAAGGTCAGGTGCAGTTTCAAATCTTGCTAGGTCTAATCTTTGGACCGATCCCTCTTTCGAAGATCCGTTCCCATCGTTAATCGAGTCACCATCATAAAGAAAAGAATTGAAAGTATCGTTGGGACCTTGTGCCAATATTCGGTTCGATTTCTCCAAAGATGATTTCTCACTAAATTTCATTTTCTTCTGTCCTAATAGCTGCACTTCCGGAGTGACAAAAGTATTGTTCGACCTTGATTGATCGTACGCCAAAGTCGTTGATTCATTCATCATAGTATTATTAACAATGTTGATGTCGAATTCTTCCTGTCCTTGGGAATTGTTTAATTTTGAAGAAGTATCAGAAATTTCGGTCACATTTATGATCCGATCCTCAAGTTGTTTTTCCGTCTCGTTTGTTCCAATCTCGATTTTGGCTGGATTCTCGATTACAGTTTCATCATATTTTCCAATAAACTTGAAAAGATTCGGAGTATCGTCCGACACTTTGGATAATTCATTTCTCGATTCAAATTTTGAAATCTCATTTGGTTTTAATCGCTCATCAGAATTACTCAAGTTCCTTGATAAATCCAACGATGAAGCAAACGTTGTCACATTCATTTTTGGCCCTTCATTCAAGGACTTGAAAAACATGGACCGGTCAATATCCGGAGGTTTTTCCCACAGATTGGGAAAACTCGAAAAGTTCGATTGCTGCAAAACTGTGGATGATGGTAGAGAAACAGAAATTGAGGACACGGTCGAGTAAGATGAATTGAAGAAATGTTCGGCTATTGGAACGAAGGTAGATTTGCCACTTTGTCTAACGACGTTAGAGAAATCGTCAAAAATCGGTGACCGAGTAAAATTCGATGTAGAAAGTCCATTATTCGTTCGCCAGGAACTCTTGCCATCCTGGCTTGGAGAAATCAGCCCGACTGGATGTTTTCCTTCGATACGTATACGACTTCTTCCACGTCCTTTCTTCCCAACATTCAACGTCCTCGAATCGTTCAAAGATTTTTTCGCTTCACGATTCTTTCCATCGTTATTACGCTCGTGATTAATTCGATTTTTCGACTTGAGGATTTCATCGACGGTGTCGTTTCTCGAGTGCCGTCTCAGCGTTGGGTAAGTCGAAGTTTCTAAGATTATTTCGACGTTGATCGGTAAGTGATGCGCCGAATCGTTATCGGATGAATTACAATTCGGATCTACGATGCTAAAATTTAGCGTCCTATTTCCTGAATATAATTCGGATTTTACGATTTTCAATAGATCTTTCGTTACTTCGTCGAAACAATTTGCGTTGGTGTTTTCCACATTTACCCTGTATTCGACATTTTGATTTTTATATTTAACACTCGGCTTTATATTTTCCATCGTGATCTCGCCGTTAAAATTTCTCGGTTGATTTTGTGTTTCTGTAGTCTTTTCTAAATCGATATTGCGATTAAATTGTTTAAATATCTTTGCAGCAATTCGTTCGTCCTGTTTTTCCAGCGCTTTGTCGCCGCTCTCAACTGACGTTCCAGAAGTATCGTTCATGGAAAGTCTAGAAGAATTTTGCGTGCTATTCGATATAAGAAATTGCCTAGACACAGTTTTGTTATTTTTAGTTGAGTCCGTATTGAAACTATCGCTGGCATTCGCAACGAAGAATATCGACGAATTTTTTCCATTTGAAAAATATCTTTCCGTAGAATTGTACGGTAAATTGTTCACGGCAATCTCTGAGATATTCTCGCCAATAATCGGCCAAGTATTCATCGCTGAAACGTTCTTTCGTCGGTTTTCGTCCCAAACTCGCGTCGATTGATTTTTATTGCTCGGCTCGACAGGAAAAAGCGGTCCGAAAACTGAAGATACCAAATTATTGAAATATTTGTTTACAAACGGAAATGCGGTTAAATTCCATGCTGTGTAATTAGATCGTTGCTCTATCTTAATTTTTGAGTCAATGGTATTAGGCGTTTTAACAGTGGACGATTTCGAGAGCTTGATTTGCTTGTTTTCCAATGAAATTTCCGATCCGAGATTTCCGTTTTTAATTCCGGTAGTCCAATTGCTGATAGTATTATTTTGTTCATTATCATTTAAACGGATAGTTTGATTTTTCATCCGGGTCGCAAGGTTTATATCGCTTTCAACTTCCAGATTCGCCGCTCTTTTCTCCAGTCTCAATACGAATTTATCACGGTTCAACCTTTTTCTCGATGGCTTGTCAGATAATTCGCCAAGTTTCGATTTAACATTTTCTCTTTCCTTGGACCTTCGGTGCATTTTTTTCTCCAATGGATGGAAAATCGACGATAATCTTCGCTCGTTGAGCTTGTTGTCTAGCATTTCAGTTATCGGGTAGTCCTCAAAAAATGGCACAAGAGTTGCATTACCTTTTTCAATTTTAGTCAATGGTTTCCTATATCGTTCAGAATTTTCATTCCAACTCGGCACATTTGCCATTGGGATTTCAATTTCATTGGATGAACACAATCCTTTGCATTTTTCGTCGTTGCTTTTGTGACTCTCTGGTAAAAATTCTTTGTTCTTTCTGTCGTAATGCGAAATATTCATTTCGACACTTTGATCATCCTTTCTTTTTGTTGATCGTCTGTAACGTGGATTAATGTTGTCGTTCTTGTTCAAACTTTTTGACAATTTTTCTTTATAGTCATAAAATACTGATAGGGAACGTGGCTGATCGTTCTTGAAGATTTTCCTACTCAATGAGCTAGTATCATTGGAAATAAAATTTCGTAACGAATTTTGATGGGAATGTAAGATCCCTGGACTATTGTTGTTTCTCATCCCTGGAACTATATTTTTCATCAACGATATTTGGCTCGTTCCTTCTTGCACAACTTTTTTAGTTTTGGGTAGAAGATTTTTTTGTATATTGATCGGCTTTTCGTCCAAACTGTCGACCTCGAGACGTACATTATTGTTGATGGCAAATTTGGCACGATGGCACATTGTTGTTCGACGAATAGGGTTTGTAGAATCTGTCGACGAATTCGTATAATGTGCATTACTTGTCGACACATCTCTCCGGATTCTTGGCCCACTCTGCAAACATAATGCAAATATTAGAAATTTGCGTTGGCTGAAATTATAGTGATAAAAATGTGTTGATTAATTTTAATCAAGGAAAATCTCTAGTAATACATTATTAATTTTTACGGTGAAATCTCGGTAAAAATTACATTAAAAACTTGAACCTGGTGATAAATGTGCAAACAGTTAAAAGTTCACACTAGTTTCAAATATTTTACTTTCAAGCATGTCAAAATTTTAGCACGTAACATAATTTTTACGCGCGCTACGTAGACCTCACGGATTATGGTCAGGCAAATTAAACCTAACTGATTTTACTGTGAAGAATGTAAAACCTCTGGTAAACGCACGGAAAATTGCGGCTTCCTTTTTTCAATTTTCAAGACAAACACACAAATTTCTCAATGTGCATCGTACACTTTCATTTGTATCAGCCCTTTTTTCAACTTATTGTAGTAATGTTTACGTTACACGAAAATATACTGTTAATTTCAGTAAAAATTCTTAAAAATATTTTAAATTTCTGTCACGCAACAGTAAATTTTTACTCATTTCCATTAAAATGTATAATTTATTTCATAAAAACCTGAAGTATTGCACATTTGTTACTCGGTTACTGTGATTTCATAGTAAAAATTACTTAAAAATTCTCTCCGTGCATGTACAAGGAATGAGCATTTTTAGTACAGTCAAGTCTGGGTGAGCGAGAACTGGATAAGCGAAAAAACTCTACAAGTGAAAGTAATTGCCAGGTCCCATCATTTTAGCCCTCGAAAACCTCTATAAGTGAGAAATAGAAACCTCTATATGAGAGAGTTGGTTTTCATGTCTGAACCTCTATAACTGAGACTGACACGTGCCCTATACCTCTATAAGCGAGAATCGAGCATATTTACTATCTGTTACAATGTGTTTTGTTTTCCACGAAATTCGTGCCAATTTCGTGGAATACAAAACAAATCGGAAAGACAGCTATGAGCTCGGCATGGGTAGGTGAATCCCCGAGAAAGACACCACCAGTTGCTAAGTATCAATCGCAAAGAAAGAGGCTGTAAATGCACTGGAGACGCTCCATCGGTTTTTTCAATTTTCGGCGGTTGTTGATAAAACAATTTTTGATAAAATTTATGAAATTGAAAAACACGTACAAAATACGAAAACAGAAATGCAACAAAAAATTAACGGATTTCTTTAAGTATCAGCAGTATACTTATTAATAATCAGTACAACAATATATATGTAATTGTTTTGTTTTTATGAAGAAGTATCTCTGCCAAATTCATATAAAAAATGTATATACTACATATCTATCACTGTTCTTTGTATTTGTGTACACCTCCGTAAGCGAGAAAACCTGCTCCTGCATCTCTATAAGTGAGAAACTCGGTTAAGTGAAAAACCTCAATAAGTGAGAAAAAGATTCCGGCCCCTTGAACTCTTGCTCATCCAGGTTCGACTGTATTAACATTTAGTATTGTTAATATTTTGTCTATCAATTGTAAACAAATCTTGCAAAATCAGAGATTCTAAACATCTTTACGTATTAATTTTTATGACAATTGGGTTGTTGAAAAAAAAAGTCGATTTTTTTGCTGTATTTTAAAACATTATTATAAGTAATATTAGTAATCGATGTGAAAAACTTTGAAAAGACTGTTTACATTTAATTATAAATGATTCAAGAGTGATTAAATTTGTAAAAGAAATCAAGCGACCACGAACGCGCCATAATGGGCGGCCGTATTTGTGACGTCACTATGTTAAAATGTTTTCACAACTGTTCTTACATCGAAATGATCCTCGCAACAGAAAATATGCTTCAAACAACTGACGTCTACGTTTAACCTCTTGAGGCACATTTAAAAACATTTTGTCCGGGTTTTGTAGTATTATTACAGAATGGTACAAAACACCCACGATAACTTTTAAGGTTTGCCATTGTCTATAATTTTATCAAACATTGACGATAATAATAAGAATAAACTGATCAAAAGTTAAAAATTTCTATCACAGCACGGTGTAATTCAGGAAAAATTAACATAGTGACGTCACACACTCTAGGGTTTTTTCGGGAGCTGTCGGCGCGTCATCGGTACTAGGATAAAAAATTTATTTTCAATTTGACATAACTTTTTAATTATAACGAAAAAAAAAATGATAATAGATTTATTATAAAACTTAGGTATGATCTTTCCATTTCCGAAAAAAAAAATTTTGTTTCAACAACCCAATTATCCAACGGTATAGTAATCTTCAACAAATCTCATCGAAGGGATTCCCCTCTCAACTGGGATTCCCCTTCGTTCATAGACCCGATTGACTAAAGATTACCTGAAAATTGATTTTTGCCCTTATGCGAAGTTCTTCGACAACGATATTCGATGGCGGATATTCGTACCCTTTCGCAATTTTGTATTCGCCTCTCATTTTCCGTTTTTTCACGGATTCTTCAGAATTTCCGATTTCTTGAATAAAAACCTTTTGCCTTGTAAGTCTGAGGCTGCTTAAGGTCGTCCTGTTTCGTCCAGCGACTTCCGATCTTCGCCGTCAATCACAAGCAAGAATTAAAATATTGCCACCAATTATAAAATCTGTAAAATGGAAAGTATAAAATTAATATACACTTACTCATTGAGCGAAGCCCCAGCGCTCACGACGAAAAAAATAATAAATATATTCGCGATACATATCGAGCAATTCAAATGAACTGCAGAAATACTTTTAGACATTGTTTTAGTTATTTATTCGTTTAACGCTCTTGGGAAACGACAAAATGTCAAAAAATCTTTTGATATCTCGACTAGCAATTCATTATTGAGCATAATGTTGTAAACTTAGGTAACGCCCCGTTTCCTCGCAATTATTCGTGAAAAGTGCCTAAGCACATTGAAAAGTTTTTCTGCAAGTTCTTAGGAGGAGAAACACGTTTATATCGAAAAATAAATGTTTACTTGAACAATTTCAAGAAATCCAATTATCAGTGATTCATTGGTCTTTAATAGCCAATTGCGCGTACGTACGTAGTTGATTGTCGCTCGATAGAAAGCCAGCGATGATTTATGTAGTATTTATTACACAATGGCTCGAGGCACTGATTTACGCACACTCGTCGAGTATAGCGCAAAATTGATCGATTTCCTTGCGGAGCATTTGGAACGCTGCACTATTATGCCACTACCCCAAACATCCGAACTGTATTTGCGCTAGAAACAGGCTTTGAAAACGTGGAGAATAACATCAACAGTTTTGATGGATACATTATGTGGTTTAGGTATATACAGGGTGAGTTTTATAAGGTGTCTCAAACTTCGTTTTAAGGTAGATGGGATCATTACAAACAAAAGTTCCAAATATACATTGGGGATATTTTTAATACTTTACGAGATAAATATTTTTAAAGTTGGTCCAATCAGAACGCGCCGAGAAGCGATGGAGACGCCCACCCCCGCCCTAGCCGTAGAGATAGCACAGTGTAGGGCGTTATATTTAGGGCTGCAAAATTCAGAGTAGTCACTTTTATTTATAATATTATTACGCAGTTATTTTTATTTATCAGGCATGGGCTGCTAGGGCGAGGAGTGGGCAGCCCCAGCGCTTCTCAACAAACGACAAATTTAATGTTTATTCATACATCATTTTAATTTCCAACTCTCAATTTAATTATAAATTATTTTTCTAGTTATTCTTTAAGGTTGATTCGCTTCACAGGGTGACGTTAGTTTCGAAAAAAACAAAACCAAATATTTATTCAACAGATACTTAATGAAAACGTATATATAGAATAGTGAAAAGCCCAAAAGTTGTTTCGTTTTTTATAAAGTATATTATACAATTGGTATTGTCTAATTGCGAACTATGGTAGAAAAATATAATGTTACCCAAAAAAGAGGCTGTACAGAGCTAGAATGAAAGCAACAATTTTCTTCTACTTCTTATAATCGTCAATAACTTTGAAGAGTTTCTGCCAAAGTTCGTCGAGATCGGGCTTTGTGAATCCACCGCGATAGAAATTTTCAAGCAAATCTTTGTTGGCGTTTACGAATTCCTCGCCTATCGATTAACCAATAAGAGGATTAAAAAAAAGAATAACTTGCAAATATGCTCATTGCTTTCTCGTGATTTATGGCCATTCATAAGCATACACACGTACACATATCATCGACATGTTGTTTTGATAATATGAGAACAGTGAAGTTTGTTTCCAGAAAGAGAAAGCTTTTTCCACGAGGAAGCAAAAAGAAACCTCAACTTGAAAGAAGAATATTACCAGCCTCCACAGGATCGATTGTAAACATGTGCTCAATGCGCCACTTTCTGTTTGCGAATTGCAAATACCAGTGAAACTTGAAAAGTACATGATCGTCCATCTCAGGCTTGTGAACATAGATCATAACACCTCCTCCATTGTCGTGACATTTTTCAAGTGACAAATATCGCAGAATTTGTTTTGCGCCTAGTACTTTCATGCGTATCACGCTCTGTTCACTATAATCAGAAACAGCTAAAAAAAATTTGATATTGATGAATTCATGATAACCGTTAAATATAATTTCTACCATTAACTCACGTCAAGGCTACTTACTGGATAATTTTGTGGTATAATGCGCAGTTGACATTGAAACATTGTAATAAAAAGGTCCAGTATTTGATTGAAATCAACTAACGGGGAATAAAAAACCCGAGTAACAATTATTTTACCTGACATGAGAGACACGAAACTTTTCTCGTGTGTGAATCTGTGCACCCAGGGTGTGATTTCGAGCATATAAGCCTTATCCACATTGACGAAGTGACAATTTATGTCTTGGGCTTCGTAGTCGTCGACATCCTGATGAATCGAAATGTTATTATTAGTTTTATCATTATTACCGGTAATTATCAATAATTTTTTATAATTTTTTTTATGATTTACCATAATTTTGACAGTGTATTCAAGAGAGAACTGAAGCGCTTTAGTCACTACGTGAGTATCAAATCGATAAATATCATCATGAAGCCAATTCTTTGTCGCATCCTTGAATTGTATGCCCAGAATCGATTGAGAAATTTTGCAGCACCTCTTGAAGCCGTTGTCGTTTCTTGACGATTGATTGTCTTTTTGTTTGGGATTGGCAAAGAAGGTTTGAAACCAGCTTTGAACAACGATTTCCTCGTTACTTCAGTAAACAATAGAATACGAAAGGTTAACAGAACAACAAACTATGCAAAACTCACTCTGGTATGCGAACAGTGCGATTTTTGGAACTACTCTTTCCACGTGTCTCAACCTCGTCCCTTAACTTGTAGACCTTCTCCACGAGCATCGCCTTGATTTGCTCCAACTCACTAATGTTTTTCTCTTCTAAAGACATTGTTGTCAGGAGAGATTTCTCGTTGGCTATTAAGAAAACGTAATGACACGGCTAAAGTAACTGATGTTTATTTGGTGGTTTGTTTACGACGACAGCCATTTTTAAATCATTTTGAATCTGGAATTGCGCCGTTGGTGAAATTGGATGTAATTGCCTACCTTACCAACGCTCGTTATTGCCACGTAACTTATTAGCGGTGAAGTACGACTATTTAGTGCACTTTTTTCCCGCTGGAGGCGTTCACACACGAATCTACTTAACACGTAATACGTGTGGTGGTTCAAGAGTGTGTTCGGAAATGGGCTGGCAGTACGGGCAGTACTGTCATTACGGTCATTACCACGGAGTAAGAGAAGTACTTCGTGGTCATTACTAAGGAGCGATGTAATATCTCCATACTGTTATAGTCAAGATAGCCGGCAGTCAGCAATTACTTAGAATCTATATGTGATGAAATGGTAGTACGTTTCAGTCGCGTCAACAGTGCTTTAAACTATTTTTGACCGGACTCTCAGTACTGACAGTACTGTCAGCCAATTTCCGACCACGACCGTAGTACTGACAATACAGTCAGTCAATTTTCGAACACACTCGAGGTAGTGCACCGCCAGTATTGCATATGGTTCGCGCATGGTTCTTTTATTCTGTTTGTTCCGTATACAATTATTCCAATTCATTAAAAAAAAGATATAGGTGTAGTATATTTAGTAAGGCTTCAAATGTATTTTTTGTCATTTGTAGTAAATAAAACAATTAAATACAATATTTGTGTGTCGTCTGAAAAATCAATATCTTCTTGGTTCACAATTTCATTAGCAATTAAATTATTTATTGCGCGACTTCTTGCATTCGTTGCTCCGACTTAAGCAGATGAGGTTATGATACACAAATATATGTGTACGAACAGTGCTGGTAACATTGGAAAACGCGTTCACCTTTAGCAGTTTCGACAACACTGTCAGTAAAACAGAGTGCTCATTTTTCAGTAAAAACAGCGCCAGTTCTGACAGTACTGTCAGCCCATTTCGGACACACCACCGATCGGCGTATTCGGCGTAGACGGACCGTAAGAATATATATATATATATATATATATGCCGTGCCACCTTGGGGTTATGGGTACAGAAGGTACAGAAGTACCCACAGTTAGAAAATTAACCCATAACCCCAAGGTGGCACGGCATATATATATATATATTCTTACGGTCCGTCTACGCCGAATACGCCGATAGGTGGTGTGTCCGAAATGGGCTGACAGTACTGTCAGAACTGGCGCTGTTTTTACTGAAAAATGAGCACTATATATATATATATATATATATATATATATATATATGTTCTTTTCGCCATATATACGACTCCGATAGCCGTGCCACCTTGGGGTTATGGGTACAGAAGGTACAGAAGTACCCACAGTTAGAAAATTGGCCGGTAAGATGTCGCCCCGCCGGACCAGCTCTCCAGGTTTCAACTATCGTCGAGCGTTGCTGATCTCTCTCCTAATATCTGTCAATATCATCAATACAATGGAGCTGTCATCTCCATAACCATTATGAAGTTAAAAACAAAGCCTCCAGCACACGAAAACATTGTCCATTGTACGATGTTGCAGCGCCACATTCTATTGGCTCGCACATTTCCACGCTACTTATGATTATTCATTGCTTTCTATTGTGAAAGTGGATAAAGTGCATATACAATTTGCAGGAACTAAAATGATACCAAGGACTTTTATGCCGTTATTTGAGTGAAACAAAATCTTCTAACAGCTATCGTAAGCATAGTATCGACACAAAATCTGAATTAATGCGAAGAATAGAAAGATCAACGAGAGTAATAAAAAAATCAAAGCAAAAGACATAACGAAAATGTCATTCCTACGAGGCTCAGCGAATTACGTATGGTGTACTACCAGCGTTCTTGGCAAAGGTGCTACTGGTGCTGTGTTCCAAGGAGTGAACAAAATCAATGGGGAACCAGTCGCAGTAAAAACGTTCAATCAGTTGAGTCAGATGCGTCCGTTGGACGTGCAAATGAGAGAATTTCAGGTATTGAAAAAGGTCAAACACGAGAATATCGTAAAATTGTTGGCTATCGAGGAGGAGCAGGATGGTCGGGGTAAGGTGATCGTCATGGAACTGTGTACCGGAGGCAGTTTGTTCAATATATTGGATGACCCAGAAAACACGTATGGCCTTGCGGAAAATGAATTTCTTCTCGTTCTGGAGCATCTATCGGCAGGCATGAAGCATCTTCGAGATAATAATCTAGTTCACCGTGATCTCAAGCCTGGTAACATAATGAAATTTGTTCAAGAGGATGGCACTACCGTATACAAATTGACAGACTTTGGAGCAGCTCGTGAATTGCACGAGGACCAACAGTTTGTCTCCCTGTACGGTACTGAAGAATATCTTCATCCTGACATGTACGAGCGTGCTGTTCTGAGAAAGCCAGTGGGCAAAAGTTTTGGTGCAACGGTTGACCTCTGGTCCATAGGGGTGACCCTTTACCATGTGGCAACGGGCAATTTGCCATTCAGACCATTCGGAGGTCGACGCAATAAAGAGACTATGTTCTACATAACTACCAAGAAAGCGTCGGGTGTAATATCAGGTACTCAAACATCCGAAAATGGGCCGATCGAGTGGAGCAGCGAATTACCTGGGAATTGTCGATTGAGTTATGGACTAAAAGTAATTGTAACGCCGCTTTTGGCTGGTCTGTTGGAGGTCGACAGACAGAAGATCTGGAGTTTCGATAGATTCTTTGGGCAAGTGACGAATACACTGGGTAGACGAGCAGTTCATATATTCAATGTTCACAGAGCAGAATCTATACAAGTCTATCTTCACCCCGATGAGAAATTTGCTGCTTTCCAGAGCTACATTCATCAACAAACAGATGTACCGGCTCATGCGCAAATAGTGTTGCTTGGTGCGGAAAGCCAACAATTGACCGATATAATTGACGAGTCTACACCAGGAAAGGGTTACCCAAGTACCAGTCTCGAAAAGCCATTGATACTATTTTCCCGTGAGAATAACAATGTTACTATTAAGACAGGGAGTGGCTCTGGCGATGGGGACGAATTTGCTGGGTTTCCTGTTTTTCCGAATCTCGTTTCGGTCGAAAACGATGCTAGCCAGGCAAAAGTTGCATGTTCCATCGGACATTCGTGCAAACGTAAGATCGATCAGATATCGCTTTCCAGCAAGTTATCGGACGATGCGGTAAAGGCCTTCACCGCTCTTATCACGAGTCAACTAAATCGCGTCTTGGAAAAATCGAACAGGGCTAAAGAGCTTACCAAAGCGATTGAGAACACAGCAACGGTAATCGAAAGAAGCGAACAGTTAGCTCAAGAAGTTGTTGACAAATATGGTGTCGACGCATCACGAATAAATTTAGACATCAACAAATCGTGGCGGCGCGAACTTGATGCCAGAAGCTCTCAACTTACCACTGAACTTGCACCGGCGATTAATCAACTTCATCAGAGGTGATATGTTTTTTTTTAAATTATTGTAGCTAACTTATTTACGTCGTATGTTCAATTCCATATCCACAGGTATGTGAAAGAAGGCAATCTGTCGGGCGAATGGGAGAGTGGTACTCGTCAATTGAGCTGTCCATGGAGAAGCAAAGCAAGCCAAAGAGCCTCGACCCTCGTTGATCGTCTTCGCGATGGTTGGCAGCATCTTTTACGTGATCGAGCAACGCGAAGTCTCACTTACAACGACGAACAATTTCATGTTCTGGAACGAATCAAGGTGGTTGAGAAGAAAACACTTGCGTTTTTTCTTAATTTCCTATTTTCATCCTTCGTGGCTACTAAAATTTGATCCAAAAATAGTAACGCATGTATTAAGTTTTGTTAACATTCGATCCCACTAATTTTTTTATTTCTTCAGTTTCACTGTAATAGTTTGAAGATTTAGCGAAGTCTTTTTAAATTTTTACTTTTCTCTCAATATATTTCATTAATGCTCACTTGTATCGCACTGGTTTTACAGTTTATTACTTGTCCTGAAATGAAACATTTTAAAAAGAAAATAGTACTATATTTTGCAAACTAATTAACGTGATGAAAATAATCTTCAAAAAATTCAAATACGAACACCCAAAAAGCTTGAAAGATACTTAACAATCTAACGGTTGATGAAAATTAAATTATTTATCAAGGGCATTATCTCAATTTTCAATAAAAGCAAAACGTTATTCAAACTATGTTTCAATGTTAAAATTGGCATCGATGAATGATGAAATTATGGAACGGGCATTGGAATTATTATAAAGATTCGCAATACTATGAGCGCTAATTTCATTAATAACGATTAGCTTAGCGCATAACTAACGCTATAATTGATAATATCGTTTGGAAATTTACAGGTGACGGAAACCGGGAATCGTATGAAAACACTTTTGGAGATGGAATGCATTCCGTCGATAACACAACGTTCCGAGTGCCTCGCTGATTGGTACAAAATGGCTCAAACCGTATACCTTCAGACACAAATATTAAACAAAGATACAAGCGCTTGTCAGCGTTCTATCGAAACCTACTCGTATAGATTAATGCAAGAGAGTGGCGAACGTCACGAGACAATTTACCGTTTTATCAAAAGACTTCCTGACAGACAGATAATCAATCAAACTTGCACACTCTCGGGTTGTATCGAGCAGCACGAGGAAGGAAGTAAAAAATGGCAAAACATATGCGATACGCAAGAACAGATAACTCGTATACTGTCCGAGAATAGCGCTCTCGTTCGGCAGCTCCAGCGTTTGTCAACGTCGAATAATTTATCACAAGATTCCGATCCAGACGAGGAGGAACCCGGGAGTGATGTCGATCTGGAAGACGAACAATATGAATTGTGATGAAAATTTGTTATTTTATTTCGTACAATTAAGACAAATCGTTAGCGGCCGGTGGTGATTCGCGCGACTCGATCAACGAGCCGATTCTTTGTCGTCGCTTTTGCTCCTTATGTTGCTCCTGCACACTCTCAAAGTGTCGTAAGAGTCTGTAAAAGTCGATATCTTGAGCCACCGCCGTTGTCGATCCTTCGACCGTCGTCGAGGACGAGCTGCCTGGTGGAATTGCCGCCAAACGTCGATGCAACGTCGAAAATGCCTCGCTCTGGGGTAGAATCATGAGGAGTCCATAGAGAGCTCGTATCAAAGCTTGATTTCTCTCCCTCTCTAATAGTTCGAGTCTCAAATCTGTTTGTTTAAATACCATCGTTTAATAGATCGTTAGTGGTCATGATATGTTTAAATACTTACATGTGAATATCGGTGATTCTATAAGTTGAACTAACTTATCTATCTCCGCTAGAAACTCTATGGTCACCTCGATACTACCGCTATTGTTCACCATTCGAATCAAGGAAAATAAGCAATGCCTTATACCACTGGCGAAATTAATTTCGAAGATAAGAAGGATACAATGATCTCACGAGTTGACACGCATGTTCGTAATTTCGTGTTAAAAAGCACAGAGCCAATGTTGCGACAGGATTGTGAGACCAAGACTCGTACAAGCAGACGAACAGTGCCCGGCTCTCCTGCAAAAAATGTAATCAGAGTATAAATGTTTAGGAACAAAACTGCTCATTGAAAAACTGGCACTCTCTCTCTACGAGAAAACAGAATTTTCCATTTTAGTTTACTCATGGAGAGGACCCGAAGAGTTGAGAGGTAACGAGCAAGTTTCAACTTGTTGCACGGTTTGTCGTTTTAAATTGTCTTAAGAGGCAGTATTTGACGTGTTCAACCAATTCGAAAATTCTATTTGGCAATTCTCCAGCGTAAGGCAATCGATCGACAGAAAGTTTATATATATTTAATTTTATTTATCAACAAAAGTTAGTTAAGCTGTATCATAAGAATGTGCAAGTCGCGGTTTAGATATTTCCCCCCGCACACCGCCTCTACATGGCTTTACATTTATTTCTCGAAAATAAAGATTTACTCAAGTTTGCAATCTTTTGGAATTTGAGCTATTACACGGATCCTTGTCCATGTAATAATTCATGACCAAATTCAATGTTCATTCCCAAATCCATTTACGCAATGAGATTCCACTAAATGTTTTATAATTTAAGAGTCAGTGTTACAAACGACGAGCGATTCGAAAACGCCATCCGCATTTTCTCCACCACAGAGCACTAAAGTTTTAAGGATATCTAGAGAATTGTCGCAAAATTGCGTTTCATCACAATTATCTAAATGCCTTCAAAATTTTAATGCAATCGGTTACTCAGTGCCGAAGAAAGTAGGAATCGCGTTTTCGACTCGACCATCACTATTTTTTTTCGAAAAATGTAAAATTTGAATAAATTGAATATTTTAGGAAATTCGGACTCCTTTATCCATTCTCTTCAAACCCAATTTCTTGCAATATTTAATAATAATTGCCCATTTGTGTTTAAACTTGGAAATTGATAACTGAAAAAAATTGTAACAGCTGAAGCATTAGCCGATATTTAAAAAAATCAAATCTAGTAATAGATTTGAATTTTATTATACAGGCGACTACGATTTTCAGCACTTTTTTCTAAATGTGTATTTTGCGACTATTTGGGATATAGAGGACGGTTAAAAATATCTTTTCGTTTATCAAAACAAGGTTGCTTTTTTCATGAAGAAGCAAAAAGAATATGATTTACCTCGGAATTCCAATCTTTGAGCTTGTTTCGCAAATCAAACAATTCGGAACTCGTGAGCAGTATCATATTCAAGGTTTGTACCATTATGCAAGCGAAACGAAGATTCTGCTCTTTAAGCAATATCTCCGCCAATATTTTGTATATGTCCTCGGCACTCAGCAGCAGACAAAGCTCACGTATGATAAAGGCGCCTCTGTCTTCCAGAAGATGACGATCCGTTGAGAATAATCTCAATAGATTGACGATAAATTTAGTAAAATACTTGTTGCCACTTTGTTGTTGTTGCGGTGGAGGTACTGGCTCGAGGGGTGTCGTGTCTCGATTGATCTTTTCTTCGGTATATTTCGAGCCAATTATTTCGGCCATTACAACGAGATTTTGTTGTACAACCTCGTCCGAGGGATCGCTCAGAGTTCTCATAAGTACAGGAAAGAGGTCGTCGATGTGTCGATACATTTTGTATGGGATATTGATGAATAATCCGTGTATCCATTTTAGCACCGCAACTTTAGTCTGTACGGATGTGTGCATTAGATGTTTCGTTAAGACCTCGACGACGCTAGATAGGTCGAGACTATCGGCCAAGCATCCACCGTCCACATCTCCATCTATCGATAGCCAAAGCATCATTTTCGTCGCAATTTGGGAAAAATAAATTAAGAATATATTTGTTACCTTGTTCTTTACGCGCTGTATCAACCAGTTTCATAAGATCGGCATTAACCCGGGATGCTGTTTCTTTGATATTCTTACGGGCATCTCCGTCGTATGCGAGACATGGCAATACAGCAAGTAATATACCGGAGACGTAAGGAAGCATCGGCGAACCGGAAAGCTTGACAAATTCACGAATCCACGTTATAGCGGTAAGCTGAAGAATCTCGTCTGTACTTTGAGCATGAGTGATCAATATATTGATCATTGCTGCAAAATCAACCCTGGCTGGATTTGCCTTGATGCTTCGTAAGAATTCGCCCAGTACCGTATCCGTGATTTTTTTTATTTCGGGATTTGGATCCTCCAATATTCTGTAGAGCCCGTCTAGAATTTCGGGCAGAAATATTACGAAATCCATGTCCGGGACAGCATCGAGTACGGATACCCAAGCTATCACAAATTGTCGACCAAACGAATTCTTCGTGTAAATTCGTTCTCTAAGGAGTGGCATAAAACCGACGAGATCGAACATCCCACTCTCGGTCACGATATCCTGCAAGGTATCATAAATTTTTAGATCAGCCACCGGCTTGGTCCATAGACGAAACACTCTTACCTTCATGAGACGATCCAAAAGTTCTGTAGCATTCTTCACCGTTTGCTCGGAATCGCAAGCCAGCTTGCTTAGTGCACCGAATATGTCGGTAAAAAGGGGTAAAACTGCTCCCCGAGCTATCTTTACAACATTGTACAGACTCTCGCAGGCGTAATATCGTACGTGAACATCCGGATCGCAGAAACATGCCAGTATAGGATGTACCAGGTCCTCTGTGTACTGACCTGTTTCTTTACCTGAAGGTCATGCGATAGTCTAATGACGGTAAAAGAGGAACAGTTGGAAGGTTTTTGGATAAGTTTTTAGGACGAGGAACGATTGCGGGTAAAAGCAAATTTTCACAGGTACAGAATTCATTTGCATATGCTTATGTTTGTTTTAAATTACTATCAAAAGTACATGTTGAATCGTTTTCAATCTTTGATACAATCCTAAACAGACTTTTCAATTTTTCATCCATGATTTACTTTTTTACTGTGTGCGTGGACTTTTTGAAAAGCAAATTTATTAGGAATTATAACCCACGGCCTAGGCGGATATACTATTAAACTGACCGACTTTGATAGCAGCTGTTTTCCAAATGATATGAAAAACTTAGTCCTTTTTCTGTTTTCAATTGACTCAAAAGTAGCATTTCTTGTAAAACTGTTCATTGTATTACAAATTTATAATGTAGTTTGTAATGTATTATATATTTTTTATGCAACACTTGCAATGTATCGTAAGTTCTTAATATAGTACGTTTTGCATTTGAAATATTTAATATAACCTGTAATTCATCACAAGTTTTGCGTAATTTATAACGTATTACAAATTCGTTGCAAAATGTTGAATTGCATTAAACTACGAAAGACAAGAACTTACCGAGTCCAACGGCAATGGCCGCCAGACCTATCAGCCCGCCCTTTCTCGTGTGTGGATTCTGCGATGTTGCAAAATCCTGACCCAGTACTTTTAGCAGTCTTTTGATTTGTACGGTGTTGTTGCGAGCCGCAAATTCCTTGACCATTCTGCCAAACGAATAAATAGAAAGTTCATCGATTTCGTGTTGCTATTATTCATAACCTCAAAGTCAAAACCAACTTTTCGATCTCTACCGCAGCGGGTTTTCTCTTCTCGTATAGCTTGTCGTTTAGTGATCTAACGCACGCCGCACTCAATGGTGCATAATCCCTTTCGGATATCATTGTAATTCTCCAATGCCACCTTGTTGGCCACTGCAAAATGAGTTTTTGTTGCTTATCCTTCACTCTTGACGTTTTGACAGGAGAATACAGACAACAACCGTATACCACCCTATACTTGACACCCTTGACACCCACGACAACGGCGTGATATGGAACTAATTACATATATATATATATATATATATAAGCCCAAAAACAATTGCATTTTTTTGTAATAGGTGGACATACGTGTCGTGGAATGTAACTAACTTCATTTTAAACATCAATTTTATTAGGTCACTTGACAGGTGACAGTTCGAGCTTGTCGTAGAACAAGACTGCACTATTTCATCAACGATTATTCGATCGACGCTAATTTCACAATGGACAATCACAAGGAACATTTTCGACATATTTTGCTGTATTATTTCCGCAAAGGAAAAAATGCTGTGCAAGCTCATCAAAAGTTATGCGAGGTGTATGGCGAAGATGCCATAAAACTACGGCAGTGTCAGAGTTGGTTTGCTAAATTTCGATCTGGAGATTTTGATGTAAAAGATGCACCACGTTCAGGAAGGCCAATGAGAGTTGATGATGACAAAATAAAGGCATTGATTGAATCTAATCGACGTTTAACCACACGAGAGATCGCCGAAAATCTGAACATATCTAAATCAAGCGTTGAAAATCATTTGAAACGCCTTGGGTATGTCAGTAAACTCGATATTTGGGTACCTCACGAGCTCAAAGAAATTCATCTTGCTAAACGCGTTGACATCTGCGATACCAACGAACCAATCCATGAATTCGGACATGTACTACCGTAAATGGATAAATCGAATGATACCGTCAAACAGAAGCATCCAGAAATGGTCAATCGCAAAGGTGTTGCGTTACGCCATGATAACGCTAGACGACATTTAACTTTGGTTACTCATAAAAAATTGTTGCAGCTTGGACCCGATGCGTTAGCACATCCACCATATAACCAGAACTGGTACGAGTGGAGTACTGTTTGTTTTGTTCGTTACAAAACGCCTGGACTTGGCTAAACAGTTGACAGCTGACGGGAGTTTCCAATTGGTCTTGGAACTGTCTTTTCTGAAAGAGATAAAAACTTTTTTGAGCGTGGAATCATGAAGTTTCCTGGAAGATGGGGCACAAGGTAATGGAACAATATCAATGATATACCGTTTAATAAAGATTGTTTCCCATGAGAAATGTCTACATCATTTAAAACAAAAGAAAATGCTATTACTTTTTGGCCAACCCAATGTATGTTATACACACGGTAGACCACTTGCATAAGGGGCCTTTTCAATCTAAATAACTCAAAAACATAATTTTCTTTTCATTGTTAAGGCTGAACGTATTTTGTATGCACCTGGTATCATCAATTGGGTATAGGCAGGAAAACCTTACGTTTCATTGATAAAAACCCATATGTTAAACTTAAAAGAAAACAAACTTATCGGTTGACCACACTGCAATTTAATTATATTTTTCTGACAAGAATATTCTACTTTAAAAAATTCAAAACTTTTGTAAACTAGGCCGAAGAACGTATTTTTATTTTTAAGCGATTGTCATTTTCGTAAATTGCTTATGACAAAAAAGATCCCCAGTTCCACAGATGATGACACCTGTACACGTTCATTACGAATCTATTCCAACTTTTTATTTGACATTGCTACACAAGGAGATTAATTCATGCCTGAAACACCATCTTTGGGGAAGATGTCGTCTTCAGCCACATTGACCATTATTGCATAAACAAAAAATGCACCACATTACCACGTTACGTTCCGCAGGATTGTCCTAACAGTTTTATGAAAAGGCAGAAGTTCTTTTTGTTATGCGGGAGATCTATAAGAAACCTGATGGCGTAACAAAAATTAACACATATTTATTCTTTGATTATCAAAACAGTATAACCATTTATTTTTCTGCAACAATATTAATAAGTCGGCTGTATAACGACGATTTTGTATATATATATATATATGCATATACATGTATATATACATATATGTGTGTGTGTATGCTATACATCCTTCGTATACCCTGTATATGTATACTCTTGCAGCATTGTACAGTGTGTAAATAAATTGATGTATGTGTAAATGATAATTATACAAACAATGTATTTCGATAGAGCAGCAATATTTGTTCAGCAATTTTAAGTACATGATTATGCGCTGGGATTCTCATATCCCTCGGAACACATATCGCGGCAATAAAATTATGCATATCGGAAGAGATATATATATATATATATGTGCACATATATATATACATATATATATATATAGACATGCATATTAACGTAATGGGGTTTATTTTGGGCGGGGAGTGAAAACGGGGACACTATTATCGCGGTAAAACACGAGCCTTTAACGATAGTGAATTTGTTCTGTGGGTGTGTGTGTGTGTGTGTGTGTGTGTGTGTGTGTGTGTGTGTGTATGTGTGTGTGTCTGTGTGTGTCTCTCTTTTTCTCTCTCTCTGGTCAACACCCCCACGCATTGCTTCGAGCACACCCATCGCGAGCGACGATCGATTCCATGGACGGATTATTCATATTTTGTTCAATACTATGCTAATAGAAAGAGAGTCGAAAGTTCTCTAGCCATTGGCTTGCTTAACTTCCAATAATTGAGGATAATTTTCGACGATGTTCAGTAATATACCGTCGATGTAGGAGCGTAATTGAGTATTAACTTCTTGTTGTTCCTTTAAAGCCTGTTGCATCTGCAAACATAACAAAACGAAAAACATTTGGTTCAATATATAGTTTTTTACAAGTCGATGAACAACCGGTGTTTATACGAATTTGCCCGCAACGTATGCCTACCTCGGCCATGGTGAGCGGTTCCTTGGCCATTCGAGCCGGATGGTTCAAATCGCGTATCGCATCGGCTGATAATTCAGCCGCCAGACTGCACGGTCCCGTTTGATCACTCGCATCAAGGGTATCGTAACCCGGACGTGCGAGATTTAGCATCAAGAGTTCTCGACCGGCGTGCAGAGCCGCAGCTGCCTGTAGCTCGTCGCGCGATTCCTCAAGATCTACGAAAAATGTTTTTATTAATAACAAGGTGAATGGCACACGTGATAACGTTACAGCGGAAGCCTAACGGGTCTAAATACTTATTCCTGCTCCGTAGGAATAAACAAAAGGAAGAACACGTGTACGGATTGTACATACATTGTTGAGAGGAAGTGTCAAGAAATAAATTCTACATTCTTGGATGAAAAATGAATTTCTCGCATTACTGGAAATGTTCATACTCTTGAAAATATACGTTTGGAATATTATCTCAAAAACTTGGCAAAATTGTTCAAGTTGCTGAGGTTGGACGAAGCTTGCTCTGGAGCTGAACTTTCAGAGATACTTTTCTGAGACAAAGAAACAGATGACTTGATTGACTGAAAAACCAATAGCAGAACGTTCGTGTCTATCGATTACACAAACGCCCCCAACGGATCTTTCTCAGATAAGTTCCGATGTAATGAAACGCGAATAGAGAGGGGCGTCTGCGTTTATCAATTACACCGGCGATCATTTTTCATTCCATCGAGTCATCTCCGAAATTATAGAATTCGTTTGGAAAACGACGCATGATCATCTATCTACAACAATAACAATAAATCATTCAATTCTGTTTCAAAGTAACTTTAACGACTTGGAGGTGAATCGTAGAAGAAAAAATAAATTGAGGGAGTTTAATCAGTTTCTCGAGCTGAAGAAAAAGTTAAGCTCACGTTTGTTTCGCGCACGAAGTTGGGCAACCTCAGTCTCGAGCTCGTCGAATTTTAAGCGATCGTCGGTTCTCATCGCCAATTCTTCCTTGGCAGCGTCCAGAAGAACTCTAGCTTCGTTACATCGAAGCAAAGCCTGTCTCTCAGCTTCTCGAACATCGGCGACCTCACGACGTAATCCCTGAACAACGTTTTCCACACGGTTTCTATCTTCCCTCGCCGACTCGAGCTGTTCCCTCAATCTTGAAACTTGATCTCTCAGGCTCGAACACTCCAGTTCAACCGTTTGTAATTTGATCGCATAATTTTCTAGCTGCAACTGCTTCTCTCGTTCCAAACGACACGCCCACTCTCTGTGTCGTCGTTGCTCGATCTACAGACAAGAATAATTATGTATTATCGACACAAGAAATTTTTCGGTAGCAAAAGTAATGCAGAATGAAAACAACCTCGAGTTTCTCCTCCGCTCGTGATTCGGCATCCTTAGCAGATTCCTCGAGCATTAGTATTCTTGCTTGAAGCGTCGCATTTTCCTGCTTCGCTCTGGCGTAACGCTCCTCGCCGACCGAGTGAGTGTCCGTCAATACGTGCATCTGTTCTTGTATCATTCTCACCTGTTGACAAAATTACACATCTTTTTTAGTTTTTCATCTAAGATACTGTTTCTTTTCAATGAAATTTATTGTCCTCTGAATTTTCTATTCTTGCACAGCTTTTAGAACTTTATACACGAGATTATTTTTGAGCGAAATTAAGTATGATTGGAAGTCACAAAATCTTCTAAATATCACAAATTGACTTTTTTTTTAGTATACAGTTCCATTCTCTCGATTGTGGTTTAATCCGATTGAAGGCTTCTATGATCACAAATTATTTAAAGATGCCCAATAACAATTCTTGAGCAATTTCGGATTGTATGACGAAAAAGTTTGGCAAGAAATCTTCTGTACTTTTTTTTGCTGTTTACAAAGTGAAGATATAAATTCGAAGATATAAATTCTGCAAACGTACGGAAGTTACATTGAAACATTTGGCTAATTTGTAATTTTCTATTTCGCGTAACTCGTCAACTTTTATACCACACAAATCAAGACCGAGAGACAAACTTACGAAGCTATACTTCCAAGGCAGCGAGTATATCTACCTCCAATATTGTTCATATATATTTTCAGACGTTGATGAGAAAGTTCCGTTATTCGCATCGAGAGACACAGGATTTGAGATTTGCCACAACACTGGGCGAAGAGAGTCAGAAAAAATACGGTTCTATCCAGCGAGGCAAGATATTAGTGACTGCGAATATTTATTCCCGATACTTGTTGTACAAATTGTACGCGAGAAAGGCTATGGCACCAAAGATTATGAGAAAGCTGAAAAAGGGCCAGCCTGGCCAGCCGATGATACCGTAAGAACCGCGAGAACATGCCATTTTTTTAAATTAACGCGAAGGTCGATTCGTAACAAAAAATAATTTGGCGATACTAAAATTATGTCAGCTCATCCATCAAAATAATCAATCGAAATGTGTCATCGAGATTGGCCGTCTTCTCTTGTTTCTATCGTACGTTTACTTTTCATTTCGATTTAGGGAAAATAACGAGCGGCCGACAGATGTGCGAGGGATGCATCACCGACCCGCTCTTCACGCCAACGACTTATAAAATAGAATGCAACGGCGACGAAGAGAAGAGCGTAGCAGACTATGCAGCGTCTTTCGCCGGTATCGAGAGACTTGATGAAGCCGATTCTTGCAGCTCTATTCCGACGACGATAGAAAGCTGCCATTCTTCCGAAATTTGCAGTTTCGTTTCGTCGGGCAGGGTATCAATTCCGCCGGATAATTTTGATAAGCATCCGTCCTCGGGCAACGACTATTAGCGATTATTCTGATGGGACGATGTCTGTCCTCGTAGCGCGAACGTTCGGCATCGACTCTTGCCGTGATCCAGTTCGACAAACGCTCACGAATCTTGAAGTAACGGAGGAGGATGAGGAGGAGAGTGACTGTGACGCTGAGAAGAAGTAACGATGAATCGGACAGAAGATTCTGTTTCAATGACAGTGATGTTGCTGTGACCAATTCGTCTCTGGTCGTGGTCGAGTCGAACAACGGGTGTGTCTCTGGTCTGATGAATACCGAGTCGAAACCATCGCACGTATCTTGGTACAGTTGACAACAACGTCTTAGCGCTTCGCAGGTCGCTGCAATATTAGTGTTCGATGAAAATACGTGATGGACCAAGATGCGATGAAGAGATATGAAATTTGCGTTTGTAACCCTCTGGGTTGATCCTGGAATCTTTGATGTCAGAAGCCACAGGCGGTGGCAAAGTCGACGAGGAGCAGCGCATGAGCGCCGTCCAGGTCTGAGAGACCGGAATCGCCTTATGCGAATGTTACAGAATGAGCGAGCTTGAAAATTTGCTCATTGGTCTCAAATGCACCGAGACAGCCGGCAAGATTTCTACGAAAAAACAATTGAAGGTTAACAGAAACAAAAAAGAGAAAGGCTTACCTTGTGATTGAGATCTATAACGTCGTCTTCGAGCGATACGTCGCTGTACATATCGTCAACAGCGTCGCAGGTCGAACCTCTGCCGGAGCTGTTGAAACTGCCGCTTCTGTAAAGTTGGCTTTAAGCAAATATTCACTTTGATCAGATGTGAAAATGAAAATGAAAACGTTATGGTTAAAGGTTAATAAAAATTGTATTAATTTTTCGGTATACAAAATTATATGAAATTTTATATTAACTTTTCGGTATACAAAAGTATATGAAATTTTATGTTAACTTTTCGGTATACAAAAGTATATGAAATTTTATATTAACTTTTCGGTATACAAAAGTATATGAAATTTTATGTTAACTTTTCGGTATACAAAAGTATATGAAATTTTATGTTAACTTTTCGGTATACAAAAGTATATGAAATTTTATATAGACTTTTCGGTATACAAAAGTATATGAAATTTTATGTTAACTTTTCGGTATACAAAAGTATATGAAATTTTACATAGACTTTTCGGTATACAAAAGTATATGAAATTTTATATAGACTTTTCGGTATACAAAAGTATATGAAATTTTATATAGACTTTTCGGTATACAAAAGTAAATGAAATTTTATATAAACTTTTCGGTATACAAAAGTATATGAAATGTTATGTTAACTTTTCGGTATACAAAAGTAGATGAAATTTTATATTAACTTTTCGGTATACAAATATGAAATTTTATATTAACTTTTCGGTATACAAAAGTATATGAAATTTGATATTAACTTTTCGGTATACAAATATGAAATTTTATATTAACTTTTCGGTATACAAAAGTATATGAAATTTTATGTTAACTTTTCGGTATACAAAAGTATATGAAATTTTATATAGGGATTCCACGGTTTGACATTAAATTATTGGCAGCTGGATTGTAATTGGTTAATGAACTATGTGTCGATCGAAGCTTGTACGATGCTTGTGCCTGTGTCCGAGCATTTTCTAATTCGTTTTTATGACAGAGTAGTGAATATCGGTTTCTTTACGGAAGAAGGTTTCTCTTTTATACGTAACTGCGAGGAAACATTGTAAGAGTTGCAATTTGCAATTTGTTTCGACAGGTGGAAATTTGCATAAATTGGAGTAACGTGTAAATTCGTGCGAGTCATACTCGCAATACGCGGGCATGTACAGCCATATTTTGTAAAAATTGTTGGATACGTAGTGGAGATTTCAAAGCGCGCATTCTGTTTTGTTTTTATTTGCTTTTTTTTATACACTCGTAGTGTGTCAAATAAATTGAACTATTATCAATATGAACACAAGTGCATAAGCATGTACGTTGAATTCATTGTATGAGTTGGGGGAAAAAAACTGTCCGTGCATTGTAGACATTTTTGTGAATCATCAAAGTGACAATGCATTCGTTTTGATGAGCCGACGTTAGACGTAATAGCGCGTGTAGATGACACACTATGAATTATGAACCGGTTGCTAGTATTTTTCGAATCGTCGCCAACATACTTTTGTCCGGCATTCGCAAATCTGATTTGAGATAATAAACAAATTTATATAGTTTGGTGACCTCGAGCTCTGCGTCTAGAAATTTTACTTTACGTTACTCATGTATAATTAACCGAAGTGTATTAGATACTAATTTGTCAATAATTGAAAAGTAAATATACGACTACTCTTTCAAGAGTTTAAGTTTTACGAACAAAGAAAATGGTATCGTTTTAATGGCAATTGTCGTAAAACTACTACTTTGAAAAGTGGAGAATACAAATGTGGAATATGAATGAAACCACTAAATGAAATTTTATATTTCCTAATTTCTTCAACTCTGATATTTCATTTTGGTAATTGATATAGATTGTCGTTTAAAAAAATGTATTATCTTCGTGGAAGATCCTCTTCGTTTGTAAACCGATGGTAAACAATTCTTTTTTATACAAAAATATAAACAAAAATGAAAAAACCGTGCTCTAATTTGAAAAGGAGTAAGTATTTATCGATTATCGAAGTACCATTTCGTGTTCCTTGATTTTTACAAAATTATATAATCAAAAATTTCATATACTTATGTAAATCGTGAATCTAATAACAAAATCGTCCTTACCTGGCCAGTGCGTTCGAGCCAAGCTGCCTCTGTCTAGCGGTACTGCAAAGACATTTAAAAACACGATTAGACATTAGTCGTAAGCGATTATATAAGTAACATATTTTCACAAAAATATTGTAAATTCTTACCTAGGGGATGTCCGTCGAAGGGACGTTCTGAGCCAAGAGTGTCTTCCGATCGTCGAACTTGGACTGTTCGATTTTCTACATCATCGAGAAGCATTAAAAATAAAAGAAAAAAATACAGAATTATAAACACAGATGGTGGCGCCGCAAGGCGGAATAACATGTAACAAGAAGAAGGAGCTTACAGAGAGAGAGAATTGGGGCCGGTGGGCGAAGGCGCGGAGCTACCCCCGCCGTCCCCGTCGGGCTCGACCTCAACGTGCAGATCCTCCTGGAGGGTCCCAGCGGCACTTCGAGCGTATCCGAAGCCCTCGTATCTCTCCTCGTCCGGGTAATCTACTTTATTAATATTATCCGGATTCGGGACTAGATTAACGTGACTATTGTTCGTCGTGAACAAGGAGGACGGACCGCTTTGGCTTTGTTGATTGAGCGAATTGTCGTGCTCGTTTCTTCTCTTCGTTGAACCGAATAATAGTATCGCATCCTTGTCATTGATACGTAGCTCTACACCCGGGGTTGACGTTTCCTTTTCCAATAACGACGTGACCTCTGCCGGAGAATTTTGATTATCGACGTTGTCGATTTTCGTGTACGTCGCTCTTTCCTCTCCCGCGTTATTGTTATTGTTGTTTCTAGCGGTAGCTTCGACGTCGTTCACTCCAGTCAGCCCCGAGGAACGGGAGCTTACCATGCTTGGTCGCAGCGTACCCCGAAGAAAGAGAGGGAGCTGTGGACGAGCGGCAGAGTGAAGTTGGCGCAAATCTTCTTATTCACACAGTTTACTTCCTTCATAAATCCGTGTCCCAAGCTACATCGACACCAGCCTTCTCTTAACATCTGAAATACCAGTAGACGAAAAGTCGGGTTATGTTCTATTAGACAAAGCGTTGACGGTGGACGTTCTCGTCCACATCTTGGACAAGGAGGATAGGAGAATGAAGAACGAGTGACTCAAGCCTCACCCGAGAGATCCAGTCACATTCCCGCGTTGTACCGAGAATCGTGAGAATACCTACCACCGGCTCAGCAGCCGTCCAATAGCAAGAGAGCTATATATCGTTCTGTTCCCAATTTCTCTTCGGGCGAGAGTACAACATCGACGAATGCAAATTTATCTCGCACCATCCTTCGTTTTTTTCTCTGGCGTTCGAGGCATTTTCCCAGCTATGTAAAGTTAGCCCCTCGATTTTGACTTTTGCATCTTTTTTTAATTTATAACGATTGTTTGTCGTTTGTTTTGTGATTGTTTGATTAATTAAAACGTTTGGTTGATCATATTTTTATTATCAAACAAACAAAACAAAAATGAGCGTTATGTTAGCCGTAAATTTTTGAAATTTTGTCTAATTTGATTTTTTCAAACGCTAATTGACTCGGAATCGTTTGTTGGAAACAAATAATATAATTCGAACGTTTGTTTGATCATTGTTTTTCCAAAAAAACAATAAATAAAATATTGGTTCGTCGTAGCTTTCACACTAGATTCTGGCTTGACTAGACTTAATATGTGTCGTGTGCATGTAACAATATAATCTACAATTCTTTTTCGGATCATGTGTGGAGCTATGTAAAGTTAGCCCCTCGATTTTGATTTTTGCATCTTTTTTAATTTATAACGATTGTTTGTCGTTTGTTTGTGATTGTTTGATTAATTAAAACGTTTGGTTGATCATATTTTTATTATCAAACAAACAAAACAAAAATGAGCGTTATGTTAGCCGTAAATTTTTGAAATTTTGTCTAATTTGATTTTTTCAAACGCTAATTGACTCGGAATCGTTTGTTGGAAACATATAATTCGAACGTTTGTTCGATCGTTGTTTTTCCAAAAAATCAATATATAAAATATTGGTTCGTCGTAGTTTTCACACTAGATTCTGGCTTGACCAGACTTATGGTAGTCCTATCGTTGCAGCGTTTCCGTTAGATTTCACTGAAAATTTGCAGAAACGTTCTTTGATGTCATATGTATATGTGTGTAAAATTTCAGGGGCCTTTATCGACTCAAAAATCACGATATTTATTCTTGAAAATCGTCACTTTTCGCAATCTCCCATAAGAGCCCGTGTTAAATATCGCAACATTATACAACGAGTATCTCGATCATTTGGTCGATGAAGCCTGTTGAAATTTTGCACACATTTTTATATGACATCAAAGAAGCTTCGATTAGTTTTTATAACAAATCTTATGGAAAAAAAATTCATGATTTTGTTTATTATATAACAAATAAACTCTCCGTAGGATCAATTTGAATTTTGAGTATGTTGTTCTTTAGTCGATTTGCAACAACTTTTCTTAATGAACTTTAACGCTTGGTCCACTTCCAATGTGAGAAAAAACGGGAATAAAATTTTAATCCCCCACCCAACGATAGGACTACCTTAATATGTGTCGCGTGCATGTAACAATATAACCTACAATTCTTTTTCGAGTCATGTTTGGAGCTATGTAAAATTAGCCCCTTGATTTTGACTTTGCATCTTTTTTTAATTTATAACGATTGTTTGTCGTTTGTTTGTGATTGTTTGATTAATTAAAACGTTTGTTTGATCATATTTTGTCATCAAACAAACAAAACAAAATGAGCGTTAAGTTAGCCGCAAATTTTCGAAATAAAAATTTCAAATATTAATTTATTGATATTTTCCCGCCCGCGTTAACGCTCTAATTTTCTACTTTAAATTCTGCAGTTACCGACCGAGTCAGATTCGTATTATCTCGCGAGCGTGTGAAACGTACTCGGTCGATAACAAAAATTGTCGAGCGTCGGTTCTTATTATTGACAAAATTATTTTCAGCTTGTCTATTCTCATAGACATTAAAAGAGGAAAAAGAGCTTTTGCTCCGGAAGTCGACGTTTCCCGAGAACAATACTGCCAAAAGATCACTCAATTCCGTTCCGCTTGAACGAGTCTCTGTTTTACCGACGACGGTAAGAAACACGAGTTCCTAAGTAAACTTCGTCCTTCTCGCACGAAATATTGCTCCGGAGTTGTATCGGTATTAACGAAGTCTGCCTCCAGTCATCGTTACATTGAAATCTTTTTAGAAATCGCGAATTTCAACGCATTACCTTTGGAAAGTCCAATACACTAATGTATCCTCCATGTCCCAAAGGCTAACGAGTTGTAAGTCGTTAGCTTAATGAAATAAGCCGTTGATTTATTGCCACAGAATAATATACAATACTCCCATTATCTTCATCGCCAAGTGCAACAGACTTATTACATTAACTTAATGTGCAACATACAAACTCGGTAAGAAAAACTTTATTCGAATATTTTTCCAACAGGTTTTGATGTATCACACGAGATAATACAATGACTCACCGAGTCGAAGGACTCAGAGATCCATTGTTAGTCATTTGACCGAAGAATCCAACGCTTCGAGAGACAAACTGGGTCGCAAAAGTACAAACATATTCCTCGAACGTATGTCGACTCGGTCGGTAACATACATCGTCTTAAAGCGAGGTTAATGTTCAGTGTATAACCTCAAATAATTTTGTGGCATTTTGACTCAAACGCGGTTTAAAACAGTCGTGTCGAATTAGCGTGGGCGTCCGTGCGATTGGGTGACGAAAACTCCCACGCCAATCCGCCAAGACTTCCGTGCGACAACGTTGGTCGAAAACTGTATTGAAAATTACAAAATAGCTTTCTCTACCCTTATGCCCGATGTATATACATCAATGTCCGTTCGTGAACAAGCTTCGCATTTCGAGCCAAGAAAAAGCGTCATCCCTCGATTTAGCTTTTTTTTCAACATAGAGCGCGAGACACGTGACACTTTTCTATTTTTCGAAACGTTAGCAGCCGGAGACAAACTAAGGGAAACGTCAGAATCCGGCAATCTCTCTTGTGACGATGGCCGCTCACGCGATGTATTATTTCACCTTAACGGTCGTAGAAGCACAATGCAACGGAGAGTACTGTGTTCGTACATACAGGAACGTACGAACGATGGGCGCGGAGGGAGAATGTTCTATCGAAAGTAGTGCGCGAGCGTTAAAGAGAGCGATCTGCCAACCTCTTTTCTCTTTAAATAGAAGCTACCATAATGTTAAATCGAATAAAAAGAGTGGGGATTGTGGCTACGAATCAAAGTTTCGATGAGGTGTGAGGGAAAATGTATGCAGACTCGTGATGCGTTTGATGCAAACGTTAGACCCTTTTGAACGAAGCTGCATAACTGTGTCTACACACACACCCATGTATATATATATATATACATATAGATGCATATGCACCTTGCGAATGCAATGAGAATGAATAGATGATAAAAAGTCATTACCTGTCATTGGCGAGCATGGAAGAGAGATTTGGAAACACCGAGCATTCCTCCCGCGCCTTGGCCCGGAGTGTACACAAAAACACCTTGGAAAAAAAAATTGAAAGTTTCGCGAGCACTGGAACGCGAGAAATCTCGACACCGTCGCAGCCCGGATGTCTCCAACTACGATCGGACACTGGATATAATTCGAATTATATCAAAAGCAAAGCGCAACGTCACACGAGAATCGCGATTAGTGGATATGTACACCAGGAGAGTCCAGAGCGAGGTGGCTCGACGAGCCTGGCACGGACAACGGCTTATTGTATCGCTCGTACTGGCCGCGATGGCGAACGACGTTCACCTTTACGAGTAGGTAGGCGTTTGTGTGAGCGCGTACGAGCGTAGGTATGCAACCGCTGTCACGCGCGGGAGTGGGGAGAATGGCCGTTCCGTTACCCCCACCACTGCTACTTCTACCTGCTAGAGACAGGCACGCGAGTATACATTTATCAAGAGGCGTATATATATGGGGCATTCCGACTCGAATCGACGGGTTTGTGACTCATCCGCTGGAACTCTATTCTTTATTTTTCCTACGGTCGTTAACAACTTCAAGTAACGGACGGTTTTTGTGTAAACTCTTTCGGTTGTTCCTTATTTATTAGTAATAATTCTTTTTATACTTACGCATCGGGATAAAAGATTGGATACAGTTAAAAAAATCATTTCTCGGATTGACCTGGCTCTTGCTTATATTTTTTATACATAGTTTGATCGAAATATTTTTGGTTCGATGGAATCGTAAGTCGCCCACTCGGGATACGGTTAAGAAAAGAATTTTACTGACGAAAGAATCTTTAAATAGAGTGTCACACGAGCGCTTACATTCTGATTGCTTCATCATTTAAGAATCATAATGGATGATTATAGAAAATAGTATTGTGCGGATCGACTAATTCGAAGTGGATGTATCTTTTATTAACGAATAAATAGATTTTGTAATTTTTATAGGTATAGATTGTGATTTATCAAAGTCGATATTTTGCTAAATGGGAACGTCTTGAAACATTAATAAAGGTATTCGTTTCGTTTAATTTTAATAAACTCGGCACTGCGGAGGCTGTATAAGGAGACCGAACTCTGTAACGTTAGGATGGTCGGACTAGCGTGCCATCCTGTAGTTCGGATGAGGCCGATAGAGGCGCTGCCGTCAAATAACAGTCAAATCACACACTTACATAAAAGATGTGTACATGAAAAAAAGCGAATCTCCGACAACAGCGCTTCCAGTGGTCAGAAGTTGAACCAATTGGGTAGCGAAATCTCTGATCATTCATCTGAAAACGCCTGAAAATTGTTATTAATTCTGGGGATTTTAAATCACTTTAAGAACATTTTCATTTCGTCAATTTTTGTCACTGTCGATTGCCTGGCTTCGCGAACACATCCAGAAAATATTTCTCATCATTTTTTAACAATGCCAAGCTTGCAGCGTTTATATATAAATTACGTAACATTGAAAGTTCATCCCCGACCTTTACAATATAGACATCTCCGTTCGAGGGATTTTCTCCAAGATTTACCACATCTTCATTGACAATAATTTTGCCGTATGTTCAACCAATGGAGTTTGTATAGGGAGACCGAGCATAATAACATACCTTGTCGCCAAAAAAGATGATCACGCTTTTTGGTTCACAATTGGTTTAACTTCTGACCACTGGATGTGGCTGCCGTCGGAGATACGCTTTTTTATGCGTGTGTTGGCCGTGTTTACATGAACCAGAGTTTATATACACAATTTTTGTGTGGTGTGATTTGGCTGTTGTCTGACGCCAGCGCCGCCATCGGCGCCAACCAAATTACTAGATGGCACGCTAGTGCACGGTCTTACATACAGGTCTTGCAACTCCCGGGAGTGGGGGAAGGCCAGGTCCCTGACACTGGACCTAAATTCCTAACACTCGTAATACGCAACATGGTCTCTTAGCGTGGCCGTTGTAGTGTGGCGCTAGTAGTACTGCGCGTTTCCCCCGTTTCCCCTCGCCGCGTCGTCGACTCCCATAACCGTTCTGAAAAGTCGTCGCAGTCAGCGAATTGCATGAATACGAGTCTCGCGCAGTACTACTAGCGCCTCTGGCGGACGGCGACTCTAAGATACACAACAGGAAAGCTTAGTGCCAGGGACCTGGGGGAAGGCTAAAGTGACTCGCATATTGAAGCAGAAAAATCGAGTTCTCTCTATCGCCACCTGCAACGCTGCTATCGAGTGTCGACATGACATAACCTCATAATCATCATTTTCGGTTTTGGCAGTTTGTACCGTGATACAAAATTTGGTTTTTGTGCTGTGGTTTTGTGCTGTGATAGTGAGTTGGGTTAAAAAAAGAAATATCATTATGGGACGATCGTGCGTCGTTCCGAATTGTAAAAGTTACTATCGAGGTACTGGAAAACCAAAAGTTTCAATTTTCAAAGTGCCGAGTAACATCGGATTATTTGGCTCTGTGCGATTTTTTTCTCCATTTACGTTCAACATTTTCTCGGCTCATATTAATGTTGTGCGATATTTAATTTAATAATCTTCAAGATTTACCGACAATAATATCGTTTTTATTTTTTGCTAGTCAAGCTAATAGTGCGCTTGCGCAACCCAATCGACACTTGATTGCAGTGTCGCATGTGGCCAAACCGTGAACTTGCAAAAACTGCTTCAACAAGCGAGTCACCCCCACTCCTGAGAGTTGCAAGACCTGCATGTAAGACCGTGCGCTAGGGTGCGCTAGTGTGACCACCTGAGCATGCGCATTACAGCGTTCGGTCTTTTTATACAGACTCCATAGTTCATCCAACTCAAAGATTTTTGTTTTGGTTCCTCTTATCTGTCATGACCGCGAATTGAGACTGTATTTTGCAAAACTGTAAGGAATATCGAATCGATCCATTGTGTAGCTCTAAAGAATCATACTCCCAAATAGCAAACATCTTACAAATTGAACCTGCGCTATTTATTGATTTTCCTAACCCCCAAAAAACTCGGACATGAATATACGACGATGGGATTACTGTGACTTCCATGATGCAGCTGCACGGAATTTTACTTTCCACATGTTTGAAAAGCGATAATATTAAGTTAAACACGGGCGCCGTCACATGTTATTTGTTCATCTGGCTCTCCGTCTCCTCCACGACTGAATCGTGTTTTCCCTCGCCGTGCTTTACCGTGAAGAAAAGGCCTATTGTTTGACCGAACTCGGTGGCTCAACTGAATGGGCCAAGGTAGTCCTATCGCAGTAGCTAGTCAAATGAGAGTTAAATTATACAATATTGAAATAGCGATGGTACAACGTGTGAACTAATCGTATTGTAATGGATCCCAATTTTACATATGCATGAGATTGCCCAATTCCATTATTAACGAACTGTAAAATATTCTGATATAACTAATTCCGATTCATGTTGTTCGACCGGTAAAGAAATTTCATGCGCAAACATAACCTATAACCCATAACGTATTTATATGGAGGGAAGTTCATTATTGCCGTTTTCAGATTGATAATTAATTTGTAAATGATTCTTACGAAAATTTTACGTACTTCTATATGTTTACGGCTAATAGTCTACTTTAAGCATTTGGGAACCCAAGAAACTTTGTAGTCCTGAATTTATAGCGTTGCCATTATCGACTCTGTATAAGGAGACCGAACTCTGTAATCCTCAGGTAGTCAGAGACTAGCGTGCCATCTAGTAGTTCGGATGGCGCCGATGGCGGCGCTGGCATCAGACAACAGCCAAATCCCACCACATAAAAATTGTGTACATAAGCTCTGATTTATGTAAACACGACCAACACACGCACAAAAAAGCGTATCTCCGCTCAGTTAAACCAGTCAGTTAAACCAGTTGAAATCCGAAAATAGTGAACATCTTTTTTGGCGACAACGTATTATGTTCGGTCTCCTTATATAGTCGCCATCTTGGTATCTAACGAATGGTAGTCCTGCGCACGCGTGGGCGGAACGCTCTTATCAATTGCAGCAGACTCATTGAAACATTAGGTAAGCAGATTTATAATTTCTCGCTCAAATTTTGTATAGACGCGCTTCATTTCTAGAATATAGCTAACTCAACGATCTACGTCCTTTTGCATCTACGTCCTTGCACACGTTTACTCTGCAATGGTGTACAGTGAAGAGAGATTAAGGTATTTTTTTTCCAAAATTTTTACCTCTATAATTCTCCAGATAGCCTCAAAATTTTAAGGGAGCTTTCCAGTGTGAAATTTTCAAAAAATCGATTTTTTTTTGCTTTATCGAATAGTATATACTCTTTTCGAAGAAGCAGAAGGGATATTATATGGACCTGGCATCGCTGATTGACCGTAAACAATTTACCTAAAATTTCCTTACTTGAAACTTTGAACGCGTTTTTCTCGAAACAGCATTTTTCAAAACGGTGTCCAACTTGGAGGGCAGAGTTTTAAAGCTATCGAGTTGAATTTTTTACACAATATTCTTAACGTCATTGTTTATCGTGCTATGGAAGCTTTTTCTTTTTGACATCTTCCTATTTTTTTGTAAAAAAAACTGCCAAAAAAAAAAATGCTAAAATCGATACTTTTTGTTCAAACCGGCGCCATTTTTGCAAAAAAAAAAGCCTCCATCGCACGAAAGCCAATTATATACCGATCAATAATCTTTTTGTGTTTTTTGTTTCAGATCAAAATTGTGACCTCCAACGTGGACACCACATCCAAGTGCATTTTCTGCAACAATTGTTTCATCATTTTTATAGATATTAATTAATAAATAAATCGATCTTTAAAAAATTGTTTTGTATTCTTCAATACCCAATTAATGTACAAAAAAAACCAGACCGATTAGATTATTTTTTCTTTAAAAAAAAAATCGCGAAAAACAGCGATTTTTCGGGCTGTCACACTGGAAAGCTCCCTTAACACTCAATGCTGGGAAAAGTACAAATGGTGTTTTTGAATCGCTCGTCACCTGCAACAATATTTCCAAAATTGTAGAAAAAAATGCTAAGAGCACTTTTTGCCATAATTCTCTGTGTATCTGCCAATTTTTAACCCGATCGGTTGTTCGGTGCCTGCTGGAGTACTGATCGAAATTTCAAAGCGGACGTCGCATGTAACACTGACTCTTAAGAGACAGTGTAACTAGCGACGAGCTACTTACACTTCGAAAACGGGATCCGTAAATTGTCCGGCACTGAGCAACCGATCACCTTGAAATTTGGATGGTACATAGAGAATTATGGCATAAAGTGCATGACAGTCTTATTTTTCAAAAATTTTGTAAAATTTTTTCCGGTGGTAACTGAATCTGCAAAATCTTTTCCAAAATTTTGGAAAAATAAGACTGTCATTCACTTTATGCCACAATTCTCTATGTACCCTCCAAATTTTAAGGCGACCGGTTGCTCAGTGCCGGACAATTTACGGATCCCGTTTTCGAAGTGCAAGTAGCTCGTCGCTAGTTACATTGTCTCTTAAGGTAATCCTATCGTTACAGCGTTTCCGTTATATTTCACTGCAAATTTGCAGAAACGTTCTTTGATGTCATATGTATATGTGTGTAAAATTTCAGGGGCCTTTATCGACTCAAAAATCACGATATTTATTCTTGAAAATCGTCACTTTTCGCAATCTCCCATAAGAGCCGGTGTTAAATATCGCAACATTATACAACGAGTATCTCGATCATTTGGTCGATGAAGCCTGTTGAAATTTTGCACACATTTTTATATGACATCAAAGAAGCTTCGATTAGTTTTTATAACAAATCTTATGGAAAAAAAATTCATGATTTTGTTTATTATATAACAAATAAACTTTCCGTAGGATCAATTTGAATTTTGAGTATGTTGTTCTTTGGTCGATTTGCAACAACTTTTCTTAATGAACTTTAACGCTTGGTCCACTTCCAATGTGAGAAAAAACGGGAATAAAATTTTAATCCCCCACCCAACGATAGGACTACCTTAATAACGGTATACGAAGTTATATCTGCTCAAAAATAAATTTCATTTGAAATATGGTAAGATAGGTTACCGCGTCTACACCGTTCCCTCATTCGATAACGGAAAAGACCTAACGCCTCTTGTGTCACTGGCTTATCGTTATACACGGTCACATGACCGTGAGCGATAGTTTTCCGTATTAACGCATCACATGACATTTCATAATACGCGTGTAATGTTGCAGGCGATATTTACCGTATGATATTTCTCATATGTAGACATTATTATCGTCCATTTGGAGAGCCCTGCTCCTATAACATCACCGTACATGATATTTCAATCGGAACATGAAAATATGAAGCACGATAACTTGAAAAGTACAGGCGAGATAGGCGTCGCGAAAAGAGTGCGGTGCTGCCATCTGTCATCCGGCTGACGAATCTCCTACATTCTCGATTCAAGAGGCGACTCGTCGTTCCGTCGTCTGCTAACACGAATTTTTTAAATAGCGAGGCCTGCCTGCAATAATTAGCCGGCAGTAGCGGTAGAGTACTCGAGCGATCGTTCTTAAAAAATTATTATCGTTTTATTCCCGGTGGTCCAGAGTACGTTTGGGCGTCACGACTAGTACGGTGTATTTTCGAACGATTAAATTGCTCAAATAGCCCGCGGATGCTTTATAACAATACAACACACATTGTTGAAACCGTGTTTTTATCATTTTTATTTACGAATCAATTCGTAAGATGTACACCGTCTCGAAAGGTCCGAGCAAGATTGTCGCTAAAACTCGAAGAGGTAAGAAGTAATCGTACGATATGTAACAATGAAAGGAGTGTTACGAGAGATCGGCGCGTGCTCGACTTACCTCATCACCGCCATCATTCCCGTTGTTAACCTGTTTCGTTTTTCTACTTTCTTGAAATTGAAAGTAATCTTTCATTCGTGGCATTCGACAGGTATAAGTCAAAATTTCGAGAGGCTGGAGACTCTTCGAGATCTTACGAGAAAGACAACGGAGTCCCAACAGGACGAGGAAATCCTCCCGTAAGTTGTCTCCCCTTCTCTGTACCTTTGCCCTTTGGAATTCCCCCACTCCGTGACCCCATCGCCACTAAATCACACAACTTTTAACCTCTCTCTGGCATGATTTTTTGTTGTATGTTTCATCACAACAGCCACGTATCGCCGAAGCCAGTTTTCAATGTAAATGGCAAGTCGAAATTGTGCAGCCAGAGACAGAGAATACAAGAGGTTATCACACCTGAGCACGAAGAACTCATCAAATTTGTTTACGAATGTGAGTCAAGTTGGAAGATAATTTATAACCATTCTTTTCCACATCGATATCACGGATATGTGACGATGAGATTTCATTCTTTATGAAGTCATTTACTTTTTTAGTATTCCCATTGGTTTCGCATACCGTCACAAAAGTACTACTTTCTTCCCAGCGTATCGTTCGATCATGAGAAGAAAACACAATTTCCAGTTTCATAGTCCTTCAAATACTGCTTAAAATCATTATAACGATACAAAATAGTGTTCGTTTTCGATAATAAGAATAATGTGGATTTTTTGTTGAAAGCTGAGTCTTATGTCGCATACATCTTACGCTCTATAAATAAAGGTGAATAAAAATTCATCTCAAAAATGTATGGAAAAGGAACTTTCAAAAAATTCATGCAAAGTAATTTCAATTGCCACTGGAATAAAAAAAAATATGGAAAATATTTGAAAATTTTCCTCGATGTAGCATTAACTTTGCGGAGAATATCTCGTTGATTTATAACTGCTAACTGGGAATTGAAATAAATGGTAATATGAATAATTTTGTGCATTTAGCATGGAGCCAAGTGGAAGACCGTGTAGTAAATCAAGAATCGTCCGATCCTCAGTGTTTAGAAACAAGACACGTTTCTAATCAAACATCAAAGTCGTCGCTCTACTACAACGATGGCGAACCTAACAGAGTTTTGCAAGGTGAGTGTTATGGCAGAAATTACCAGACAATATCGAAACAGAAGTATGGATAATAGGTCGAACGTCTGGATCGTGAGTTTACATTGCACGCCGTACACGAAAACTTTTTCAGAGCTATTGAAATATTTGAATTTTTTTGTCACGTCAGGGTGAAAAAGCAACCGTGCCATTTTCCAAATGCAAACTATTCCGCAAACTATTTTAATACATTGTCTCCATCAACATGACCAGTTACAGATCCCTCGGCACTCGCCCTACAGTCACTCGAACAGTTTTGTTTCATGTGTTTCATTCTTTGTGAATGCAGAGATATCATCTCATCGTCCGAAAGTTTGGAAGTTCTCACGAGTATGTGATCAAAAAACTTCCGCGTCCAACAGGAACATATACTAGACTAATAAATCATAGCAACGTTGTTAGATGTACAAATGGCTACTCCAGTCGATGGTCGGTAAAGGAAACATGAGAGCCTTCCAACAAGGTATTTAGGGAAAGGAGGACCATCGATGCAGAATCGGACCCAAACCTTTTCCATGATAAAATCAAACACAGTTGCAAAGAATAGTCGAATGTTATTTGATTTATGGTTTCCAATTTCTGTTTATTTGAAATAATCGATTCAATTTGAATCATGAGCCTTTCGTGGTGCGATACGAGCTTACTCTGGTGGTGTAATTTAGAACTAAAATGCACTCCATATAACTACTATTTGTAAGAAACAAATGGATTTTTTCAAAAGCCATTATAATTAATTCGGTAGGTATTCGGTCGTGTTGGCTAAGTGTTTTCGAAGCAAACCAGCTTTTTTTCAAAATATTGCTATAAATTCGTATACCTTTTGTTACAATATGTCATTGCAAGGCTGAAAACTGGCCATCCAAAGGAATTTTTTGAAAATAATCACTCGTTTCACGCTCTATCGCTGTGTCCTTATTGGAAAGCTCTCTGTATCTTTCATACGCATGGAAAAAAGAACTCGAAATACCAAATGGTAGTCCACTGGTCTAATGCTCTCTACAAATGATGATTGACGCGTTATATGAACTGACGACCAAAATAGCCCGGTTGACGTTTAAAACAGACTTATCAGTGAAAATAGATCAGTGGCAAAAACGTTGATTCATATACGTGTCTTTCTGTGTAATATGATTTATAAACCGCTAAATTCGTAGGAGTAACGGTGAGATACTATCTTGCCGTGTCTCGTAGACGTATGAGAATTTCACCTGGCGTATGAGGGAATATACGGTGCGTATGAGAATTTAACCCTTTGAGCCCTAAGGACGCATATATGCGTCAGCCTATGCGTCTGCGGACCATATAAGCTTGAAAGTACTCAGGTCTCAAAGGTTAAGCCTCCGAACGGACATGAAAATACGGGGTGAAATTGCGGGATTGTGACGATGATTTCTAAAAAAAAAAAGCTCAACTGGTGGAGGATGTGGCCTTCAGGCCGACAATAGCCCGCGCATTTGGCCCTGATTTGTCGGCTCCATAAAGTTGGCTGACCGACTTAAACTTTTTTATCTTTTTTTTTTACCAATCGTTTGATTGTTACTAGTTTTTTCACAAAATCGGAATTACTTACCCTCATGAAGTTTTCCGGACAACTTGCACTTTATTAATTGACTTTTTTTATATCGTTACGTGGTCGTTAGGTAGTCTAATTAAAACGTTAGGTAGTCAATAGATTTATCAAAAAAAAATAATTAAAAATGTATGTGAAGTTGGCCGAATTTTTTTTTTTTTCTTTATTTAAATTTTCAAGATGGTCAAATGATGTGTAATCGTTAGGTGGTCATGAATATACTAATTAAAACGGTAGGTAGTCAGCTAAATCCTTGCAAAAGCCAAAAAAACAATTTTGAGAAATTTGCATGCGCGACGCATGCGTAACGGGCAAAGATCTCAATTGTCAGTCAACTGGCTAAGTTCGCACAGATGCGCATTAGCCGTTGCGCATGCATAATTCGCCAAATTGTTTTTTGCATTTGCAAGGATATAGTTGACTACCTAACGTTTTAATTAGTATATGCATGACCACCTAACGATTACGCATCATTTGAGCATCTTGAAAAGATAAATAAAGGAAAAACAAAAATTTTCGGCCAACTTCACATACATTTTTAATTATTATTTTTTTGAAAAAAACTATTGGCTACCTAACATTTTATTAGACTAACTAACACTACCTAACGACCACCTAACGATATAATAAAAGTCAATTAATAAAGCGCAAGTTGTCCGGCCAACTTCACGAGGGTGAATTACTTTCTCCGAGTCTGGTCTAGTAACTTTTTACTGGTGAAGGTTGGACACTTCCAGTTCTTATAATTTTTTACTTTTCAAACTTTTTCCTTTTCGTTTGATCGTCCTTTGGTACTAATGTATGCCAAATTTCATTATTTGAGGGTTGATAGTTTCTTGGAAAAGCGCAATTTACTTTCTGCCAGTGCGATCTGAAGTTGGCTTATAAGCGTTTACCATTAAAATTTGGACAACTGTAATTTTTCTACTTTTTAAACCTTTTCAACTTTTTCCTCGTGCTATCGTTGAATCGTCGTTTGATACCAATGTATACCATGTTTCATCGTTTGATCGTTGATGTTTTCTTGGAAAACTGCAATTTACTTTCTGCCTGTGTGACCTGAAGTTAGCTACTAACTTTTTACTACTAAAGTTTGGATAATTCTAATTTCTGTCTACTCGAATTTTTTCCTTCTGCTATCGTTTGATCGTCGTTGGATACTAATGTGTACCAAGTTTCATCGTTGATCGTTGATAGTTTCTTAGAAAAGTGAGATTCAATGTCGAGCGTAAAAATAGCCCGCATGAGTTTTTTGTTTTGCGGCTTTTTCAAATTTGTCTTTTTGCTATTGGCTGATTGTCATGTGGTGCCGTTTCATCGTTAGCAATATTCGTTTGATCGTTGGTAGTTTTGTATAAAAATTATGAATAAAGTAGTGTCTACCAGTCCGACCTGAAGTTGGACATTGAATCTCACTTTTCTTAGGAACTATCAACCATTAAACGATATTAGTACCAAACCACGATCAAACGATAGCAAAAGGAAAAAGTGCAAAAATAAAAAAATTACAATTGTCCAAATTTTAGCGGTAAACGGTTACAAGCCAACTTCAGGTCGCACTGGCAGAAAGTAAATTGCGCTTTGCCGAGAAACTATTAACTATCAAACGATGAAATTTGGCATACTTTAGTATCAAACAACGATCAAACTATGGCATAAGAAAAATATTTAAAAAATTAAAAAATATACCTCCTCTACTTAACTGATCGAAATGGAATTCTTTTTTTTTAATGCCAATCGATTGTCGATTCTTGTCAGTTAAAAATAAAGTTTTGTCGGATAGTATGTCGATGAGAGAATAAAAAAATAAAAATGAACGTCAAGGTAGCCGAACTGCTGACACATATGTTGTCAAAGCCGCGCTTAATCGATTCGCAATCGGTTGTTGGATAAAAAAATAATAATTTCAGCTTTTGTCGAATGTATAATTGTTTGAAAAACAAAAAGATAAGTACCCGTATACGCTAAATCGTATATATGTTGGCACCATCGTTGAAAACAAGCGATGACCAATGAGAATACAAGTCGATCGGAAAATCACTGGAAAGCGGACATGACGTAATATTAAAGCGCCAGATATCCCCTCCTCCCCTCGGTCGCATTTAATTTCATTAAACACTTCTTGTTGAAACATCGCAATCTTTTCCCATCGTCTAACCGATTAGCCACGAAAAATCGTTTTGCCGTGCGTAATGTTGCTTACTGACTAATTAATCGAATAATTATTAAAAACCATTACAGTGAGATTTATGATTTTTGTTTTATTGACGCCCTAGGCATTGAATTACTCCAAAGTTTTGTATCAATGAATAAAAACATTTCAAAAATACTATCGCTGGATAAAAGAAAGGATGAGTATGCAGGGGAGAGCGGGGTAATGGGAGCCAGTGGGTAATGGGAGCCCTTGTAAGAAAGGTACTTAGAAACGCTCGACGTGTTTCGAAACAACCCAAATGCCTTCCTTAAACTTCGTTCGTGTCATACAACTGCCGATGGCCGCTTCAGTGCCATAAATATAGCGGCGACGACAAAAAACCTATTTTGCATCCTTTCGTTATAAGAAAAATATTTTTCTCATAATGAAAATAAATATCTAAAGTATTCTTATTTAATTGTTTTTCGAGGTCCTTTGGTAGCTTAGTTCATGTACTTTGGTTTGGACGTAGAAAAAAAGGTTACAACTTAATTTGTTTATATTATTATGTTTAATTCAAAAGGCTACCGGTCGGGGTAATAGGAACCAGAGGGGCTTTGATTCACATTACCCCAATTCGAATGTCGACGATTATTTCTATTTTCAAATCTTACCATACCGCGCGAGGCATGCTTACATCGGGGATAACTAGGAGGGTTGACACAGCGATAATTTGAAACAATGTTAACGTCTCGGAAAAAATCGACAAAAAAACCTTATTAAGTTTCGACGTGTTAATTTATCTTTCATTTACGCTTTAACGATGCAATATATGTTGAATATTCGTGTTTATTATCAATAAAATTTACTTAAAAAATTATTGAGTTTGTCAAGTTGACATATGGTTAGTACACCGTCATGTCAGGTAATGAGAGCCAAAGACACATTTTTGAAAATTCAATTTTTCACTACCATAAACAATTATTAGTAAGTTTCCATTTCATAACAATGAAAGTTTACTGACCAAAGGAGTGATCAGCAGTGAAAAACATCAATAATACCTTTCATAAATTACTTTTTTTTTCTCAACTTTTCCTTAGATGGCTCCAATTCCCCCGTTCTCGTCTACTCTCGTTCGTGCGATTCCAGAGATGAACAAAAAATGAAGTCGTTTTTAGCACCAGAGAAAAGGACGTCGATCAGAGTGTAACCTACAAATTTGCTCTTTTTCATTATTAATTCCAATGTTTATTCAAAATCTCTGGAGTAATTCAAAATGAAACGCCGCTCTTGACCTTGTGATCGCCTCTTGGTTCGGAAGCTAAAAGGTAATTAAGATGCGGTGTTACTAGCTATAGTTATACCTCTGTTGCCAGAGGGATAACTGCAAAACATAATTCGTCAATTCTCCTATGTGACAGGACGAATTGCGTTGAAATTAAGGTAGTCCTATCGTTACAGCGTTTCCGTTAGATTTTACTGAAAATTTGCAGAAACGTTCTTTGATGTCATATGTATAAGTGTGTAAAATTTCAGGGACCTTTATCGGCTCAAAAATCACGATATTTATTCTTGAAAATCGTCACTTTTCGCAATCTCCCATAAGAGCCCGTGTTAAATATCGCAACATTATACAAGGAGTATCTCGATCATTTGGTCGATGAAGCCCGTTGAAATTTTGCACACATTTTTATATGACATCAAAGAAGCTTCGATTAGTTTTTACAACAAATCTTATGGAAACAAAAATTTATGATTTTGTTTATTATATAACAAATAAACTTTCCGTAGGACCAATTTGAATTTTGAGTATGTTGTTCTTTGGTCGATTTGCAACAACTTTTCTTAATGAACTTTAACGCTTGGTCCACTTCCAATGTGAGAAAAAACGGGATTTGATTCCCGTTTATTTTAATACCTCACCCAACGGTAGGACTACCTTAAACTCGGCTATTTTGCGCCATAATTGAACGTTGGCTAAGCTAAAATTCATCGCAATCCACTGTGTTATACGGGAGAATTTATGAATCGCGTTTTTCAAGTGGGCTATTGTATAACAACGCGCCTTAACCTACAAATCTTCAGCGAGCCTGAGAACAGCCCGACTATTTACCTAGTGTTGGCACAACGCTCAACGAGGATCTCCCAAAAAGGGTAATGCGCAGTCGCGGTTATTTACTCATTGTCAGCTGTTTATACAGTGATTCATCTTATTGGCGATTTATTCGTATTAAGTGCCTATACTGGCGGTGCTAGGTCACAAGACGCGAGCAGATAAAGCGTAGGTTTATTCGACAACTCGCGAACAAACAATATTCCGCTGTTCATCCTTCAGAACGTTATTCTCACTACGAGCAAAGACAGTGTTTTACCATATTTAATTTACAGCTATGAAACATCAATGTAAGCCTGATATGCGAATATGACAAGACTTAACTTCGGTCGATTCGGCACGCAGCCGTGGCAAGAGTTGGAACTAAATATAAATATCAACTATCGCACGCCAAATTCCCTAAATTATGTAAACAACAAGGGATCAACCTAAATACGGTTAAGAGACAGTGTAATTGACGACGAGCTACTTCCGCTTCGAAAACGGGATCCGTAAATTGTCCGGGACTGAGCAACCGATCGCCTTAAAATTTGGATGGTACATAGAGAATTATGGCATAAAGTGCATGACAGTCTTATTTTTCCAAAATTTTGGAAAAATTTTTGCACATTCAGTTACCACCGGAAAATTTTTTCTAAAATTTTGGAAAAATAAGACTGCCATGCACTTTATGCCATAATTCTCTATGTACCCTCCAAATTTTAAGGCGATCGGTTGCACAGTGCCGGACAATTTACGGATTCCGTTTTCGAAGCGCAAGTAGCTCTCGTCACTAGTTACACTGCCTCTTAAGGTTTTCTTTAGACTCCACAACAAAGATTTACACGTTGATACAAAGTTTAAGCCCTGTCGTCATTTTGTTTACAGATTTTAAACCTTTCGATCTGGAATCATGGTGGGGCAAGAGGTTGTACAACAACATCACAAAGTCTTTGTGAGAACTGTATCAAGTTTCGAGGATCATCGGATCGTAGAAATCAACGATGAGAAGAAGAAAGGAAAGAAAGAAACAAGAACGAAGAAACTGTTTTATCGCTCGATGTGTAAAAGACGGTGGGAATACAGCGAACGAAACCACAAAATAGCGAAAATATTAGATTCGACGGCTTGCCATGCTCAAATAACTTCATAACGCATGTAAATACACAACACCGGCAGTGATCGGACATCCGCAAAAGTAATCAATGGCCTGCTCGCGTATTTGGAATTAAAGTTGTATATAATATTGTCACAGGAAAACACAAGCGACGAGAGAGAGAGAGAGAGAGAGAGCAAGAGAGAAAGAGAGAGCAAGAAAGAAAGAGAGAGAGCAAGAGAGATAGAGAGAATGAACGAGAGTAAATGCCTTATCACGTCACACGATGCAATAATTCAGTTGCGATTGCAATTTGAAATGAACAAAAAAATAAGTAAAAGAAAACAGAAATAGAGAGTGAGAATACGGCCCCTTGTTCGTTATCCGTTTCAAGGCCGTGTGCTTGATAAATAATTCAATAAGCGATTCACATCTACTACTTACAATTTATAGTATAAAATTCGTAGACTGATACTTTTAAGATTGTTGGCCGGCCGTTGATGGCTCATCGATAAATCCGCCGAATGGAAAAGTTGGGTCGAGCAACGTTTCCTTCCTTCCATCTTCCAGGCGTCTCCGCGAATGAAATACGTAGTACATAAAGGATACCAAAAAGTGTCTCCGGGCCTCTTATGATGAGATACGATATATCAGGAGTCGTGTCCCACGTCTCAACACAATATATAAATATATATATATATATACATATACACTTGTGTCCTGCGAGACACCATTCGCGAAAAAACGTAGTCTTGACGTAGTGCAATATTAAAAATACAGACACACACACACACACACAGACATATATATAATTACTACACGCGGGCGATAAGAATCACACGCGTCTTGTTGATCGAGTATAAATATATAAATCTTTGTACCTAAAATATCGACTGCGTTTGATGAAACCCCGGACCCTCATGGTCGTTGTAGATTTTATAACAGGCACGCGAACGTTTGATATTCGACCACGTTCCTCCTGTTAAACGTGTCGAGCTATTTTATATTAGATTTAGACGGCTTATTCTTTAACACTGAATTTGAAGCCCTGTTACGTAGAGAAATTAAATCGGACAATTATTCAAAATGGCCAAGGCGATGGGACTACCAATGCACAAATAAAATTATCCGACTTTGATAAAAGGTTTGGTATATAGTCTACGAGCTACGATTGTAAGTATATTGTACTTTTGACGTTCTTCCTTTTTCTTTAATCTATGTACAGTTTTTTTTCTTTCTGTACAGTCCCCTACACGTATTCATGCTGAAATCGTTGTTTCGTCGTTTTGGAAAATCGACAATGAAAAAACTTGGAATTTTTCCAGACAACTTTTTTCAAGTCTGATTCAGTCAGCAGTTGCAGCAAGTTTGGTTGATCGACTCGCGTGACAAAGAGCTCGACGACCGAGTTATTTTTATAAACTTTTTTCTACACTAGATTTGTTCCAAAATTTGATTACAGTGCATAAATATGAGGAACATGGCCTCGTGGAGTCTGAGAACATTGTCGCTTGAACAGGAGTCTGCGAATTAAGCCCGATATCGTGTAGTATGACACGTAAAAGGATATTTTCATTAATCAATTCGTATTCCAGCTTTGTCGACGGTCGACAGATTGCAGCAAGATTAAGAGAATTAATTGTGGAAAGACAAATTTGCATGGGCGGGCTATCGCATTTAACTCTAGAAAATTCTGTCGATCAATAACATAAATCTACATCACGTCTCAAACTTTGAAACCGTTCAATGGACATCTAATCGGGGGTTGACAATTTCGTAATGAAAAATGTTGAATAAATAATTCGATACGCTCTAAGTTTTGATTTCTGCAATCTGGATAAAGACAATGTTGTGTTTCGTTAGAAAATTCATAAGGTCAGAAAATTGTACGTGTCTTCTAATGCGTTACAAGTAACAAAAAACAATCCACTTATAGTTGTAACCAGTTCGATGGAAAAAAAGATAAGAAAATCGTTCCAGCATTATTACGATATTTTATTCGAGTTTCACCGCTAATAGCTATGCGATAGCGTCTTAAAAATATTTTTCGCACTTTCACATATTCAGCATCATCCTCTTTATATCGATATTTTCTTTGGATCGTCGACAGCTCGATCGACATTCGTTACCATTAGCCAATTATATCTTTATAATACCAATTCCAGTACCGATAACCCGCGACGCTTGGTTCGAGCATAAAATATCTGTGCTCGCTCACATTTCTCATATTCGTTGGTGAATCCGTGTCACAAAGTATCCGAATTTTCTTAATAAAGCTTGTGCAGCGTGAGAGGCGTCCGGCCTATTTTTGTTGTTTTTATGATAGAAATTATGATTTTGTTTTTCTCAGCAAACTTGCGCGATAATGGAGAATTGTCGCGTGGTAAATGGCGGAAAAAAAGAAAAGATATTTCTATACGTGCGGGTAATTATCATCGAGTAGTTCACCGAGAATGGTGCGGTACGTAGAATAGGACAGAGTTTATACGCTATAAGGTAGTAATATATAGTTAGCGGTAGTAGTGAATCGACCTTTAACGCGATTATCTTTATATACAAATAACATAAATTAGTGTCACCTACTCCCTACGTAATAAACTAAATGCGGTGCTTAATATCGCGATACAAGTTAGAATAAGTTAGCTGGTATTTCACCTACAATATTATTCAATTAATCGCCGATCGATCGTATTTCAGTTTCGTCGTTAGCTTTACGTATAACAATAATTTTTCATTTCTTGCATATTATCTGTTACTCGTTTTGTTCTTTTCTTTTTGTTGTGTTCCAGGTATTGTGTAAGTACGTAAAAGCAAAAGTACGATCGAGTTATTCGAGGGAGGGTGTGACTCTCGATCGTACGAGCGAGAATGAGACTTTGATTAAAGGGCAAAGAGCGATTTGTCCTGGTCTTTGTTGATCTGACGTTGGATATTCGTCGTGTTTGTTGTACCGGAAGCTGGATTCGTGCTGGGCGCTGCTGTCACCGTTGGCAAAGTCGGAAGTGCTTCAGCGGCGGCTGCTCGTTCGGCCAAAAATCTCTCGAATTCGGAGGACGTCAGGGATTCGGAATCGCCTCTATCACCCGGCTGAAACATTCGAATATCGTCGATTACACGCTGTTCGTTAAATTTTCAATCACTCCAATACGCCGAAAGGTGAAATTTAACGTGTAGAAAAGGAGAGAGAGCAATATCCCTGCCAGCGACGAGAAAGCGTTTCATAAATCAGTTTTAGTCTTGATTATCGTATCCCAGATATGTCTCAAATATTGAAGTACCTTTTGTAATTAGTCGTTAGCCTTCTTGCAATCGCAATTTTAGTTCAATCTGTCGACGACCTCTCTACAGACTACATTATGGAACGCTCCTTGGGTGCCTCAGGAATATCGCGAATACTCACCGTGTGATCTAACCAGGCAGCCATTTCGTTGAACTCGGACTCTTGGCTCGGCTAAGCGTTCCCAAACAAAGACAACACGAACGATGAACCAAAATAATACAAAGAATGATAAAACACGATAAAAGATAACAATAATATACTACAAACAAAGAATACAAAGCGATGGTGCATTGTAACGAAGGAATCTCAGTATTGCTAAACGATACGGATTGTAATTCGAAGACTTTTTGGAGAACCTCTTTCAATCACTTTTATAGAATACGTACGTTCGTTGTAGAAGCTGCTGCATGCGGAAGTATAGCTCCGGGTGGTGCTATGGGATTGTGCTGCTGGCTGACTTTGGGATTTCCTCGATTGAGGATCGCAGTACTCAAACCGATACCCTCGCAGACGGGTTCCATGTTATCCTCGTATTTGCTACCACTGAACAGGATGAGATTCCTCGATAATTAGTAACATTGTACTATCGTGTAATGTAATGGAAATATTCTCGTTATGGGTAAGAAGCAAGAATTGGCACCGATGGCATTGCAGGTAGAAAGCGACTCCAAGATAGCCAATGAGGCTCAAACGGGCGACGATTGCATAAAAACTTGCCATGACGCGTGATAACAATCGGTCGTACCAATTTCCTACCTCTCCCCACTAAATCGAATTTCGAGCGAAGAGGAAAACCTGTTTTTCGTTGTCTCGTAAGTAGCATTTCTTGACTGCGCGAACATATCGAATTCATCATTGTCGAGCTCTTTGCCTTGCTCTTTGCCCTGCTCTTTGCCCTGCACCGCGACACCTGTAGCAACGATTGGTCCATCTCCGGATATACCTGCGATTATAATTTCAACGATTCAATAATGAGAACTCGCTCAAGACGTAATTAACGTTACCTGTGTCAGCAATTCCGGTTGTCAGAGAATTGAGTCCGTCGGAAAGATCGATCAGAGAATCAGGTTCGGTACGTTTGTTCGGAGTGGAATGTGGCCCGGTGTTGGAGACGACAGGCGGATGTCCGATCGTCTGTGCGAGAATCGCGCTTGCGGCGGTAGGTTGTTGTCCTCCGACTTTATTTTTCGTGTAACGGGAGTAACGTAGAAAGAGATTGTTCAATTCATCGTTGATGCGCAACAATTCTGCGGTCATTTCGTCGTCAACCAATCTGCCGATAAGCTCGACGACACGTTCCTGCATCGATTTGCAAGTCTGGTAGAGCTGTTCCAACAGTTCGAGATCAGCCTGTTCGGGTTGTCGATTTGGCGCGGACTGTTCGGGACTGGTGAGATGAGCGAGCATCTCGGCCAGGACTCTCATATTACCCTGAACGACGTCGAGCTCGCTTCGCAGTTTCGCGATGACCTCCTCGTGCAGAGGCATCGCGTGCGGCAGTCCGCTGGTTTGAATCGCGTCCGGTTGATTACCATGGACTATCCGCTGTGTCGGTGGTTGTTGTCCAGCCGGCTCTACTCCAGGAGAGGCCGATTCCTTGTTGCCAGAGTGCATCAGGGACGATTGAACCATCGCAGGTGCTGATGCGCCCTGGGCGATTCCGGCTGCTGGTATCAAAGCAGCCGGTGGCAGATCTGCTTCTGGTACGCTCTGAAATAATCATCATCATTTATATTATTTTAATCGATGGATCTTTCATCTTTGCAACAAGAAGAACTACCCTCTCCGGTGTTATTATCGGCGCCATTGTGTCCAGATCCGTTATCGGAAATTGTATTCCCTTCGCTTTCAGCTCCTGGTAAACCTGACAGACTCCCTGGGCGTGCGGCTGATGCCTGAATGTATCGGCCCAAGTACGAATCAGACTCAAAACTTTTTCCTGCACGACAGTCGGCGGTTCGTTCTTGGGGCCTATCGTCTTAACCAATTCTTGGACAAAATCGCGCGAACAGGCCAACGCGTGGAAGCGTTTGCCACAATTCTTTACGCATGTCTCCAGAACTATCAGCGTGTACATTATGACGGTGTAATTTTTACTCGCTGCCTGATTCAGTCGACGCTTTATAGCTTTTATCGCATCTCGTGGCCCATCTTCGGTTTCATTGACGATGTCGCATATTTCCATATTTAGCGCCCAATTTTCACTCGGTAAACTTCCATCCGTGGCTTGTTCTGTGAAACAGTAATAATTCAATGTAGGCACGAACGTTGTCTAATCGATGTCCAATTAGTACAATTTAGCGTTTGGACGACAATAAATAAACTTTAGTTTAACGAGTGTCACCAACACGGACATAAATTTTCTGTACCAACTGTTTCTAATTCATTGACTCGAGTATACCACGATAATATCTGTTACCTTTGTTACCAAGAATTTTTCACTCTAACTTTCGAGTCTATGTAATCAGCTCGATCGGTAACAAGAGCTGTCACTCTCAATTTTCCCCGAGAAAGTCCTTGTTTCGGACAAAAGTAAGAATGACGACAAATCGAGCAAAATGGAGTTGCAGTTTTTGGACTAATAATCGCTCGGTTGACGTTGCTTGTCTTAAGAAATTAATAATAAGCATGTGCCCCACATTTTGTTTACCGACGGAGATAACAAGCTCAAATTTCCAGATAACTTCGCTTTAATTAGTCCAACGAAATGATTATCCTTCCGCGAGTTTATATACGTACGTACATCGTTAATTTATTACTTCGATAAAATAATTTTCGCAATAACCAACTTTATCTCCATAATTTCTCGAATGTCGATAGAACAATAATATGGCCGCCACATTGCGTAAGTTAACCTCTCGAAACTTAACGAGTCGTAATTCGCCATTTCTACAATGATTTTGATGGAATGATGAGCAGGATACTCTTCGTTAATGTAAATTTTATCATCCTGAAAAAGGATGCTATCGACTGTTCTAGTTAATACGAACCGTATTTGAGAACTGACTATTTGAACAAATTTACCTCCGTCGGTAAAAACCGGCTTTAAAACTTTCAAATTTCAGATAGAAATAGGTCGACGAAAAAAACAATGTAATTTTCACTCTTTGCGTTTTATAACCTCGTAAACGAATATATTGAAAGACTTTGTTTTCGTTGTCTACGAACGAAAAATTACTACGCGAAAATAAATAATTAATTATAGAGTGCCAAAGGGAGAAGAAAGTTTTACGAACTAATTATCAATTGGTACAAGTAATGATCGATGAAAGAGGTTACGAATGTATCTCCAAATTGTAGAACCTTTATTCCCTAGGAATGACCGATTATTCGAGCAAAGCGACAGAGTCGCGTTAAAAATTTAAAAAACAATGGCGTTACAAAATCTTAGAAACAATTTATTAAATTCTTTCAAAATAGATTACCGGCACACTCTGCCATTGACACTCTAATGGTTACAAAAAAAAAGAAAAAAAAAACAACTATGCACCACCATGCACGAGGAAAAAAACGTCGATTTATTCATTTTGACAAATTCGAGCGAATTGGAACAAAATTATTCAAATGGTATACGGAGTTAATTATACGTGGCTCGTTGCATTGAGCGAGATGGAAGAGCGGGAGGTGACTTACCGATTCTTTGGCCCACAGGGGTGGAAAACGGATTAACGTTTACTCCGAAGAAAGACATGTTACTCGGTCGAAAGCACCACGGCTATTATTATTATTATTATTACGAGGCACTTGGGAGTATTCGTTCTATGAGATATTCAGCTTGTGACAAGTGGAGCGGCTCGTTTATCAGCCACAAAATAGTGTAGGACACGTAAACTCGATTTTTTTCTTCTAGATGCCCGAATCATATGACACGACACTCACGCTCTTATCCACTGGTAGAATTTCGTGACGAGCGTATCCTCGTTATTTGCCTCGCCACTGGTTACAATATTTTTTACGCACGTCGCCCGAAATATCCAGAAAAATCGAGAGCCGATGAATAACAAAAGGCAATTATGATAACCGGAGCAGGGTGATGATGACGACGTTACGGCGGGACGGGAGGGGAGTAACGTCGACGTTCAACACACGCCAAGTTTGTAATCACACCTCTGTCACTCGATGCACTAGTCCATATGTGTGTGTCCCAGGTACATCGAAGCGTAACAGTGGTGCAGAGTCGTAGGTAGAGCTTGAAACGTCAAAAGTACGAAAAGTCTCTCGGCAAAGACGGCGCATGCCTTACCGACGTACGAAATGTCGGCCATTCGTGATGAGTCACCGCGAGCGACTAGGGCGCCCCGCTATTATTGCGGTTCGAACCCGAAGCTAGTAGGCAAAGCACGCACCGTGGACCGATAGTGAAGAAGACCGAACTCCGAACTTTTATGAAAAGGGACGTCTCGTGTGGATAGATGAAACCTTTCGTTTCGTGGTTCGAGATTTCAAGACCGGATACGAAGTACGGCCAAGTGCGGCATTGCTATATAGTATTTAAAAGGGTTTGAGAATAAAGTATAGGTTATACTTACTACCACGATACTATGAATCTACTACGATTCCGTCACTAAAATATTTGTTTGCTCAGATGTTACTGCCCTGCTGCTTCTCGTATTTGCCTGATGTATCGATCAGGCCGTTTCGGCGAGACAATCGTGATACAATATTATTTTCATATTTGTTAATTCGATTTAATCCCATCGTTCTCTATATACGCGTTGAACAAGTTGGAAATATTTTTATGCTAAAATATGCATCGCACAATTGTAGCAGAGGGAGTAATGAAGATTAAAGATACGTAATAAGATTTAGGTGGTTTTAAGGTGATACCAGTTATTCGCTCGGACACAATATGTGTATCTGGCCGTTTTCGAAGCGTCATACGAGTAGAGTATGTCGATACGAAAAAATCACTTATACAAATATATTCGTTTTAACGAATCCTGTGTAGATGAAATTAATTCCCTTTTAGGAGATAAGAGAATCCGACAATCTGCCATACTGGTCTGGTAGAGCTGTTGTCCCATTAATTCTTTTACCCGTTGAAGATGATCAACACGACGGCGCATGCGCATGAGACGCGTTGCTAGGCCAACGCATTAAATACATTGGTCGACAATGTAGACACAATTATTGTTTATTTTATGAGTACAATCGGTGTGGTATCAAGTTTCACAATTTTCGCAAATAATAATTGATGATGGATGAAGAAGAACGATTCGCTGAAACGAGTAACGACGAGCCGGGAGTAATAAATATAAAAATGCTAGAGCGACTCGTGACGGAGCAAGGGGCAAAGGGCGAAGCCGGCAAACTGTTTCTTCAAGATGGGGTTAAACTCGACGAAATTAAAGAGATTCGTATTGAATTTTTAAGTAATACGCTTTGTCGTTGATTTTGTTCGAACCTCATAATATTTATCTTCCGCAAAAGTGACAATTAATTATAATAAAATTAAACAAAGATATTCTCAGGATCGACAGCCTCTGGATGATGACTAGTCTGACTCGTCTGAAATTGTCAAACAACGCCATCGACAAAATTGAGAATCTGGATAATCTCGTTAATCTCACCGAGCTCGACTTATCGTTTAATCATATCAGTGTTATCGAAAATTTGCATTGTCTCGTGAAATTGGAGATTCTGCTTCTTTATGCAAATGAGATACGCGAGATTGGAGGAATCGAAGCATTAACGAAACTCACAATTCTAAGTATCGGGGCCAATAGAATCGAGACCTGGGATCATGTAATAATATTTCTTATCGTACCAAATTTTTTTGTGTTCCCAAATTTGGTTTCATTAACATTCCAGGATTTAAAAAGCAATACATTATTATTTTAACACAGGCATTCTCATAGTTTTCATTACTTTTACTGTATTTTATTATGTCTTGTTTCTAAAAGGACTCTGACATTTTCCAAAGCTCTTCTCCATATCATTCAAGATTTTTTTTTTCCTGAAGAGAAAAACCATGATGTTTGCGTCATTTAAAATGATCCAAAAAGTTAAAAAAGATATAGATAAAAGGGCTGGTGCATGGGCATGTATAATCCCACACATGTATGAACGTATAGCACAAACGATTCAAAAGCCACTTTGAACCATTGCTGTGTTCGGAAAAACCATGATTTGTCTGATTATTATTATTATTATTATTGGGAAAAACTGAGATTATTTGCTGTAAAAATAATACAGATCCCAATACAAAACTTTATGTTAGAGATTTGTAATCAAACAGTCAAATTTATGAAATAATGTATTAATTTTTAAACTGGGATTGATATTTACTGTGCGTTAAGGATTAAAAATATTATATTAGGCAAATTTTAATGATTCTGTGATCAATGTATTGTGCAGGTGCTGTACCTGCGACAATTTAAGGAATTGCGGACCCTCAACATAGCTGGAAATATTTGCACCAAACAGGATGACTACTACGATTATCTCCTGGCATTTTTGCCTCGACTGACGTACATGAACTACAAGATGCCTACCGAAGAAGAACGAAACGTCGCTCACGAGAAACACCAGTGAGACAAAGAATATATAAACTTTTCGACATATTTAAATATACATCTTTATAATTTAAGGCGAGCGATTGCTAATTTAGAAGAGAAAGAAGCGATCGAGACAACAATCCTGGAGGAAAAAAGAGCGGCCGAAGAGAGACTCGCGCTTCTTGCTTTATCCTATGTCGAATATCTCGAAGAGGACGAATTATTTCAACAAATGTATAATAATGACAAAGGTAAATGTAATCTCCAAGTTACGCTAAACTTGTCTTAAATCATGTTTTACATTGTATGTATCAAATTTCCAGATGGTAAAGAATTGTCCGGGATAAACGAAGAGACTCGAACTGCCTATGAAGAGTACAGGAGAAAATTCATGGCACTCTGCTTAGAATTGTACGAGTTCGGTCTGCGTCAGCAAGTGAGAAGAAGCGAAGAAATAAAATTATTTGAGAAAATCGTCGATGAGGGTCGCGAAGCCATTCACACAAATGCCAGAGCGTAATAATAACATTAAATAAACCTAAGTGTCGCTATCGTTAATAACAATTGGAATTTCTTAATCGATTCTATCGTTTACAGAATGATTTACGAGGTGATGGAAAGAAAAAATGAGATATTCGAAAAGTTCGAAATGCTGCTCAACGTGAACGAGGAGGATAACGCGAGGGACGATGATATCGAGGAAAAGATTGAAAAGGTCCAGGCACTATCGAACGACTTTAATGACCTTTTGGAAAAAAATTGGAGCGATCTCATGTACAAAGAGGTTTTATTGCACGAACAAATCGAGGCACGTTCTCCGTATTATGTAATTTGTACATTGGTCCATAAAGTCCATAAAGTTGGAGATATTTTCAAGTTAAATTTTAAATCAAGTAAGAAAAATTAATTCGGAGTGAAAAGGAAGTCTTTTTTCATATTCGAACGTATAACCAGGATACCAACGAGACTTTCAAACTAAGTATGGGCGACTTGGTTACTGCTTTCTTGGAAACAGCTCGAACCATTTTCGGGCAAATGCGCAATGCGGAGGCAGAATATAACGACGATATCGACCGTATAGTGACAACTTATATAAACGATTTTACCGACCCGACCAAAATGCCAATCCATCACATTGAAATATGCGGCGATAAGGATATTTTAACCAACAGTCTTGCCACTTCTCACGATCTTCACCTACAGGTCTTGCGAACATCTCCGTTCTCTACATTCAACCAACATCATAAATAATGCCACCTCAATTTTCCTATAGACGATCGATGCCCGGGAGGATCTTATGTCATCGAGAGTGAAAAATTGGTATGAAAATTTCATGGATCGTATTGCACGGTGAGTCGAATTGTGAATCATTAAAACTAAATCGTTAAAAGGGTAGCAAGATGTTTAAAAATGATCAAATTTTACAGAGAGGAGTACGAAAGGAATCGTTGTCAGATTCTTGAAATATCGCAGTTTTTCGAGTACCAGAGAGAGGAATTTGACGTTTTACAATTACAATTTCGTTCCGGTAACGATCCGTTGGATGGAGGCATTGTTCCAGCTATGAATGGCTAGCCGGGCAAAATATACTTTCATCGACGCCAAATTAATAATTGATATCAAATATATTGAATCTTTCGACACAAACTTACTGTAAATATAAACTTTTTCTATAAGATTTTAAAAAATATAGAAAACTGTCACGACTTTGTTGCTCGTAGAGATATATCTATAATTTACTCTTGTTTTTCAGTGCCTGAATATAGAAATCCAGTCCCATTTGTACTTGGGGATGTTTAAGGAATTGAAGAAACAGCTCGGTGTCCTGGTTCCGATTTGCTTTCAACCAGGCCATACTTTCGCCGCGTAGATTCGCTTTTGTTGCACTTCGTGCGAGACCTGAAACGAGTAATAAAATTAACGGAAATCAATAATTCTCGTGAGAGATAGATTCGACTTACCAGGAATGTTTGCGAATGAACCAATGTAGTCCTGACATTTCGAAATTGCCTCCTGTTGGTCAGCAACGATGTCGTCAATGAGACCGATGTTAAGAGCCTCCTTAGGTGTGAACAGCGTTCCTCTGTCGATTGCAATTTGTTCTCCATTACCACCGTTTGCATGTTCATTACAATTTTGAAAATAAAGCGAAGAGAGGACAATATTAAAATTTTGTGCTATTTTCAAAAGGTGCCTAATTTTTAGAACCTTTTCAATGCATACATTTGTGGTAGGGGTCTTGAACTGTAATACCATGGGAATGATAAATGCATGATTGTCGATTTGCCAAATGGCATTGATCTTTGTGTGTCAAGTTCAAATGGGCGGCAATGAAGATTCATGAATATTTGCAATGATAAGTATGAATTCGTAAAGTTTGGTTGATAGATAAGTGTCTCGCACTTTGAGAACCTCATCGAAGACTATTGGGATAATCATAGAATAGCTGCTCGGTCTCCCCTTCCGGGGAGAATGAAATGTTTTTCAAGATATTGCTGATTTTTGCAAAAGATTTTAAAGAACTTCGAAACATTTTGGTTCATTTGCATCGAATCAGCTGTTCGATGATCCAAACGTACTATTCCAACAGAATTGACACCAATAACCAAACGACCGTTTGGACAGAACACAAAAAGCATGTTCAAAGTTGGGAATACTTGGGTGTTGGGGTTCAAATTTGCCAATGTTGTAAGTTAAATTTACGAACATTTTCAGTATCATATTTCAACATGTAGGGATATGTTAATTTTCCCTGGATGCATGATATCCAGAATGGACTCGGTCGAATTGGTGTATGGATTGATGGGTAAAAACAAATTTCAAACTGGACAAGGCCCAGGATAGAGAACGCACAAAAACTGCCTTGTAACTCGTTACCTCAAGAGTGCTTTTTCAGCATGACGATATCCAATCGTATTTATCATAGTCATCATGAACCACCTTGGCGCTACGATACCCAGACGCGTTTCATTCAATCCAATCGTATGTTTGCCCTCGGTCATGACTCTGTATTCACACGACATGGCGAGTAAGCATCCTCCCGCTGGACTGGCGCCCTTTTATTTATTCAACAAATAAGAAATTGTCAAGACCGTTCATCACGCATCAACACCACTCCACTGATTTTTCTAACGGTACATTTATAGCTGCGGCTGTTGGTATATCCAAGCCGTACAAAGTGATCCATGTGTCTTGCAACGTTGTCCAAAACCGAGCAGCCCTAGTAAAGTCCGGTTTATACATCTCCATTATATCCAAACCCCCAGAAAATATCGTCGAGAGTGACGAGGTCAGTATGACACCAGTACTACCATCTTTGCTCGTTTTCCTCAGTGCCTCATTAAGATCTGTTAAAAGATCGAGATTCAATGCATTCACTGGTTTTCGTCCCATCGAAATGACACTGATTCCTGAAACCATTTTTTACCACCACTATTAATATTACTATATACGATGGAAAACTTGTTTTAAGTACTTACCGGTGTCCTCATTTTTTGTAACTTGTACAAGCTTAGTCGCTGTACTTGTGGCACGTCGCGAAGAGAACACTCCACTCTGGCTCGCCATTAGACTTCTTCCTACGGATCGTAACATGTTGTATGGTTGCTCTAGTAATGTTAATTTACAATTTGTTAGATCTAGTTTCGGACTTTGGAGCTTCGTTAGTAGTGCCGGTTGAGCGAGTGGGATCAAAGTTCTTGAAGAGTACTAGTACCGTATCATTAAGCGATGATACGGAACTCTGACAACAGTGGGCACTAGATGTCCGCGATAGACGACGCATAAGTGCAACGAACCTGAGTGAGCGTTGAGCCCCCACTCCTCGACCGGCTGCCACAGGGTGAGAGAGAGAGAGAGAGAAAGAAATCGTTGCTCCACGATAGCGGTATCTCCGTACCGGTTACATCACGGACATTACACACATAAGTGCGATAACTTTGCATCTAACGACGTGCGTGAAAAAATTACGTAGCGAAGAATCAAATAAAGATATCCTTCAATCATTATTTTTGTTTGCTTGGATCGCGTTCTTGAAAACCGTAAGGAGGCTCGCACCCGCGGACCATGGTCTTGCCTCCAGATATATGCATACTATAAAATGATCGAAATCTTTTTATAGCGCCGAGTGATCATAAGTTGGAGCGATCGGAAGTCTGAACGCAAATAAACCCGGGTGATCATAACCTATTTACGTTTATAAATTTGCGGGTTTATGACCATTCGCACTCTTGACATGTCAGCTTAATTTTCGTTCAGGTATTCGGCCATTGTTCATTCAAGATTATTTCCATTTATTCTTACGACTGTTTCGGCTAATTGACGTTCGATCTTGTCGCCATCCGGATTTATAAGAGTTAGGTCACGTGTGACTTTAACCAGGGAATGACCATGGATATAGGAATATAGGGATAAAGTATAAGCCCGAAAGGTAGATGAGGGGAGTGAAGCCGAAATGCGGGGGGGTTTATGTGCCTAAATTTGATTGGTTACGATTATGCGCATGCTCAGTATACTGCTACGGCCAACCGTCACCGGCAAGTTAAATGTAAAACGATGATAAATATATTCGGCTGTGAAAAAGTTAATGGTAAAAGTATTATATATTGTTATTGTATATATATATATATATAATGAAATACAAACACTTCTATTTGTAGGACGCGCAATGTATTTGTAGGTTAAAATACAAAATTGAAAATGCATAGATAATTGTAAAATAAATACTACTAACTGATACTAATGATTCTAGTTTGTAAAATATAATAAATATAAAAAATATTACATTGGTATAAAATACAATATTTAATTATACTTCTTTGTAATCTTCTATTTACTTCATGTGTCATGCCAAATAGTAAAAACGGAAATTGATTGTAAAATCACATCTCTCTCTTTGTGTGTGCGTATAAAAAACCATAATTATTAACACTAAAAGCAATGATAGAAAATCATAATAGAATAAAAAATAGAGACTTAATGTAAAAGAATTTATATGAATGATATTTATTTAAAGTTTGAAAGAAAAAGTTTATACAAAAATGACCCATAAACTATGCAGCATTAATTAAAAACAAACGGATATAATAATATAGAAGTTATAATTACGAATGCACGTGGATATTACAAAGCAATACAATTTATTTCGAATTGTTATAAAAGTTAAATCATAAAACAGAATAGATATACATATAAATCATTACTGACCTTTGAATAATGATTTTCCAATTTTTATCTACAGTACTTATCTGTTTCCAATTTTGGTAATCGGATCGATTTTTACAATTTGGCACACAACACTGCACCATTTTGACTTTTTTTCCCTTTGATAAAAATTATTTTCAAAAGAAAAGGATAAATACGACGATGTACTAGCGATGTACACACGATATGTACAAGCTTACACCCGTATTCATAGTCGTTCCATAGTATAACTAGTATAGGCACTCCGAGCATTTTCGAGGTTCGCGTCCATCCGTTCTTCGCATCCATCCGCCATGTTTTTGGGTGCCACCAATCAGAAAATTGTTTCATAAGTGGTGATGTGAAGCCTGTGACAGTCAGTTGAAAGGTTACAATTTTTGAAAACAACGTTGGAAAATAAGACATAAAATAAAATGCAGAAAATCAAAGGATATAAAAAGTGCAGTGTTAAAAATTGCAGAAATACGACTGCAAATTCAGAGTGTTCTTTTTTTCGCTTTGCAGTTTGCGAAGAATACAGTATAGAACATGTAGAATTGGAGGACTCAACAATTTCCTGTTTTTTTAAAGCATATCAAAGTGAAAGGTCTGCTTTTGGTAGCCTGAAAATGCCACATAACAATTTTATATTTTATATATGTTCTTTAGAAGCGATTTTTAATGATAATTTTGAAACCGTTATTTTACAAAAAAATGTTATTCAAATATTTTTGACAAAAGCTGAATCAATTATGTTTCAGCATCCATGTCAAGATTTTCCACATTTATTTGTAAAAAAGCTATTTTTCAGGATGCGTTTATATTATACTTAAAAATTTATAAATCGCAACTTTAAATCTAATTCTAATCAAAATAATTCAAATAAAATGATCATTTGGAAACATTTATAAACAATTGGAATAATTGGCTCTATATTTCCATGATATGTATGGCTTTAATTATTCACTAATTGTATAATTAATGTAATTTTGTAATAGATGTTTGTATGTCATTATGTAATGAATAAATGATTCATGTAATCATATATTTTTACTTTACTTATGATTACCGAACTCCTATATTTATGTAATGATTTATAATAATAATGATAGACATAAATAACAATTAGTTTTCAAATAATAAAATATGCAAACCATTTCACTTTTTTATTTTCTTATTTATGTATACAATCGATTCTAATCTGTATAAATTAGTTTATATATATTTTCATCTTTTTATCAACTTTATCTAATATATTTTATCTCTAATAAATCTATCTCTAATAATTTTAATTTATTGACCAAAAAAAGCTTTTATTTGTTTTATTTTTTAGATAATTTTTAAATTAAAAAATTTCTTTTCCAATTTATAAAATTTATATACGTCCCTGGTGAGATAGTAATATACCGCGGGTTCCTAGAACAAATGATCCGTCACTGGAGGTTAGGCCAAAAACATGGCGGAAAATTGACGACAAAAAGATCAAAGTGCCGACAAAGAGTGCCCATACTAGTTATACTATGGCACGCAACGGAAATAATACTTTTGTTCTTTTATTTATAGTTTTACTCATACTTTTTTCAATATTTTTGGCCCAGATTCTAACTGGAGGTCTCAAAAACGTTTTACGACTATTTTTTCTTCGCAACCTTATTCTAACGCAAAATAATTATTTAAAAAATATATTTTCGTTGCATTTCAACCATGCAGACTTCAACATCATTCAACGACAGCCTCAATGTATCTTACAGCGTCTTAGGTTATTTGGCGCTACACTGAACGATTAATTAAAGGGTTTGACATTGTGTATAAATTATTGTTTCATATATTTATAATCCTGCAACGTACATAATTGTTTCTGTCTGGACGACTGATAACAGTGATCACACTGATGACTTTTGATCCGTGTGTATGAATGTGTGTAAAAGATCGCAACTGTCAGTCGACTGGCTAAGTTCACACAGGTGCGCATTAGCCATTGCGCATGCATAATTCGCAAAATTGTTTTTTTGCATTTGATATAGTTGACTACCTAACGTTTTAATGAGTATATTCATGACCACCTAACGATTACGAATCATTTGAGCATCTTGAAAAGATAAAAAAAAGGAAAAAATGAAATTTTCGGCCAACTTCACATACATTTTTAATTATATTTTCTTGAAAAAACTGTTGACTACCTAACGTTTCAATTAGACTACCTAACGTTACCTAACGACCACCTAACGATAGAAAAAAGTCAATTTATAAAGTGCTAGTTGGCCGGCCAACTTCACGGGGGTGGTTATAGCGGATAACCGCGCAACCGCTTAGGGTGCGCGCACTGCGGTTCTGCGTTCTAAACTGTACCTAGCTTCATGTCTGTTCCAAGGTGGACTTTAAGAGCGTAGTGTGTGTTGTTGCAGCTATGTAAAGTTAGCCCCTCGATTTTGACTTTTGCATCTTTTTTTAATTTATAACGATTGTTTGTCGTTTGTTTGTGATTGTTTGATTAATTAAAACGTTTGTTTGATCATACTTTTTATCAAACAAACAAAACAAAAATGAGCGTTAAGTTTTAGCCGCAAATTTTTGAAATCTTGTCTAATTTGATTATTTCAAACGCCAATCGATTCGGAATCGTTTGTTGGAAACAAATAATATAATTCGAACGTTCGTTTGATCGTTGTTTTTCCAAAAAAATCAATAACTAAAATATTGGTTCGTCGTAGCTTTCACAATAGATTCTGGCTTTTTTCTTACTATACAACTGCGAAGATGCTCAACATGAGATGCACTCAAGTACTGAAGGCCAGGATTTGTAAAGTTAACAAAATCTTGTAAACTTGATCAAGTAATCCCATGTCGCAACATGAATTGTAGGTTATATTGTTACATGCACCCGACATACCTATATTAAGTCTGGTCAAGCCAGCATCTAGTGCGAAAGCTACGACGAACCAATATTTTATTTATTGATTTTTTGGAAAAACAACGATCAAACAAACGTTCGAATTATATTATCTGTTTCCAACAAACGATTGCGAATCGATTGGCGTGTGAAAAAATCAAATTAGACAAAATTTCAAAAATTTGCGGCTAACTTAACGCTCATTTTCGTTTTGTTTGTTTGATAAAAAATATGATCAAACAGATGTTTGAATTAATCAAACAGTCACCAACAAACGACAAACAATCGTTATAAATTAAAAAAAGATGCAAAAGCCAAAATCGAGTGGCTAACTTTACATAGCTTGTTGTTGCTTTAGAAATAAGACGAAGGAGAAAATAATGCCAACGGAAAAATCGCCAGTACCTACTGGATACATCTATTATGTAAACTCCGATACTCAAAAGTGTTCTTTCATGAAAAATACCATCATTATCCTAACCCAAACCCAAAGCTGAGCCTTTTCTTTTCTACCTTGAAAATAATTCTTTGGGCTATAATATCGAATGTCACATTATCAATGGATTCAGCTTCATTTGATGACATCGTTGCAATGACGGCGACGAAGGTGAATAAACGGGACGATGAATATTAGAACCCAGTGATCTGTATGTCAAACATTGAGAATGAGCAAAACCGCGGGTGGTTAACCGCGACGTGCGTGCGGCGCTACGTAGTTTCATAAGTTACAAAGCGTTGTGCGGTTTTTCGCCGCCCACCGATGTGTAACAAGTTGCGGTTTCGAAATCAGTCGCGGCAAAAAACCGCCAGTGCGGCCGTTTGTATTGATGCCTATAAGTCACATAATCGCGCGGTTGAAAACCGCCCGCGGTTAACCGTAGTGCGGCCTTAGCCTTACTGCAAGTATTTATAATTTCGGGTTACTAATCTCGAGGACGAAGCACGAAGTATAATACCTCTCGCAGGTATCCGAGACGTTACCAGTATCTCCATTTCTTTTCACCCAATCAATCATCGTCATAATACTATCACGTTCTATTGGTGCGCCAACTGGTGATAGCCTTCGTCCCGAAAAAATTCTTCTCATTCTCAACGTAGTTGATTCACGTTTCCAGGTATATGAGTTCATAAAGTTTATGAGGAAAAAGAATCAGTGTAGGAATGGAAGAATTAAAAAATTCCCGACAGTAGTAGTTTTGACATATTATTATTGCAATCGCACAAATATGCAATGATTTCCAATATATTTTATTTTTTCAAACATTAAGTCATCAGCCTAAAGCTCTAAAAACGTACAACCTCCGCAAATCTTACGGTATCGCATAATCACTCAATTTTATTCTAGCTGTCCTCTGTGTTCGAGAATCTTCACTTTGTGCTTTAAATACATTGAGCGTTCTATTCGTTAAAGTTTATTAAAGTTTCGTGTATTTCTTGCCGTCATATTTCATAGTTGCTGATGTGTGCTGTGTCAATGGGGTACACCACTCTAAGATTATCAAAACTACGGTTTTTCTACAGCTTTTCAGAACTTCAAGATTCCAGAATACTTTGAGCCATGCAGAATATCAAAATTAGACAAAGAGATCGAGTTATTAGCTCACGATGTAGTTTGTTGTCGTTTTTTTCGAAAGAATATTTTTCTATAAAGTGTCTTTAATATTTCGGAAACTTTTTTCCCCGCTTAGTTGAAATAAAACGCATATTTATATGTTTCTTAACGGAATTCAAAACGATGTATGGAATTTATTTGATACGGTAATTGACGTGAAACAAAGTATTGTTTAACATTAGGAATTTAGTCCAAAATAACAATAAATTTTTGTCTACTTCTTGTTTTCACAATAATTTTAGCCACAAATATTTCAACTTAACAATTTAATCAAAGAATAACTAAAAATATAGGGTTTTTTAAATTGAGAATCAAAACAAGCGATGACACGGCTTGTAAATTTCCTCACCGTCAAGTGGCAGCCTCGATCCTGGTGTTAATAATGGCACACATTTTTGACTCCTACAAACCTATAACATTAATACATCGCGTTAAAGTTTTTAGTTTAGTTTTTAACTTAGTTAAGTTTTTAGTTTAGTTTATTTCTTAGTTTTAGTTTACGGGTGGACGATCGCAATTTACACATTTTAGGAATTCGAGGACTATAACGCTTAAATTCCATAAAAACTTAAAGTCGATTCACCGTTACTTCCCGTGCGGTACTTACCCCAGATTGACCGCAATTTGTACCGGACAATACGCTTATATCGCAATCGGATTGATATTTAGTAATATGATAATTCAAGACATAATATCCAGGAAGGACTTCATAACCACAGAATAACCTCCGGCATCCATTGTTGTCGAAAGACGCGTTGCCCTAAAATGTGTTAGATTTCCATTGTTATAAAGTTTTCGAACGAGATTCACATCGGCTAGTACGTTTAGAGATGAGCAGTGATAAACGGCCTCACCTCGCAAGCTGCATGAAACCCATGGTTTTTGCATTGTCGATCTCGCGTTTCGCCTGGAGCCCCCTCAATTTTATAACGCTACGGAAAAAATACTTATATTTAAATGTCATCCATCGGTACACCCTGCATATTATAGACAAAATATCTCGTTGCTGCTACCGTGTCCTTTGTATTTATAGCCACGGTGTACTATATAATAATCTTATAAGTATGTAAATATAGGTCATGGACTAAACACATATATTTATTGTTAGATATTAAATATAACTCATATATAGTCAAAAGGTATTGAATCGTTATGAGTCCGAAGCATCTTTCGTTATGCATCTGCATAAATACTATTTTGGTTCAAAGTCATTCAAGGTCAGTATCGATGATACGAATGTAAACATTTCGGACTACCAAATATTTGGTAGTCTTATAGACATTTGGTAGTGAAACACTTGGCAGTAAAACATTTGGTAGTGAAACGTTTGGTACTTATTGTTAGTGAAGCATTTGGTAGGGAAATATTCGGTAGTGATCCGAGCTTAAATTAGCTAGAAATAAGAGATATCGGAGATCGTAGTCATTAACAACTCTTCGAATACCTACTCGCATTAATATATATCGTATGTGGCTCAATCGAGGTGGTTGTTCGGTTTGATTTGAATGACGAGACAGCGACGTCAAACATTCGCTGGCTTGGATACTATTGCACACAACAGACGCGCTTTTCTGCATGCGTTTCTAGCTTCATCGTAACACAGTATTATGCCAACTTCTTGGAATTGCCGATACATTTTCAAATAGTGAATAGCTCTTATCGAAATTTGAAATCAAACTCAAGCTACATACGATATATATTAACGCGAGTTGGTAAATAAACGGAAGGTATTCTAAGGGTTGTCAATGACTACGATCTCCGATATCTTTTATTTCTAGGTAATTTTAGCTTCCTTACCAAATGTTTATAAGACTACCAAATATTTGGTAGACCGAGATATTTAGATTTGTATCATCTACACTGACCTTGAACGATCTTGAATGACGTGACCCCCTTAATGATTTATGTGTCTTGATGTGCTCTACAAGATGGTTGAAAAAAAGTACCATTCCATTTAAAAACGTGAAAGTTACCTTAACTGTGCGTGAACGCCTCCACCAAAATAAAAAAAAAAACGATCGCATTTGACGGACCTCTCCACACTGTACAACTTTTGTTTGAAACATTTTTTGTGACCTCGATAATTACGGAGTTATTTCGGGTGTCAGAGATAAACGGGACACCCTGCATAGTGAGAGGTCAGCTTTCCGCAATAAAATTCCGCGTCGATTAAATGCGAATAGCTATTATTATTATTGGAAGAATTGTAGAATCTTTTTGTGTACAAAATGAGCCAAGCGACGCATTGCATTTTGCGATATGAATCGTTTCATGCTTGTCAAATTGATCAATGAGATCAAGTGTCAATTCGATGTTCTGACACCGACATTTTAATTATAATGCTTATGAAATTTCGAAAAATTTGGTAAATATTCGGATGAATGTTAGCGTGGATAATTCCCGCTGTTACCATACATTTCCTAATGTTTCGCGCCTATATGAAATATGAATTTCTTCTCGTTCAACTTTAGTTCGACCGTTTCGGGTGAGCGCTTTATTAATTATTATCTAAGAATTTTATGGTTGCAACTTTTTTGTTGGCTTAATAGACTTATACGCCACAATCCGATTTTTTAACGATTTCCCGTTATCTAAATTTGTGTGATAGGCAAGATGCCAAAAAAATAAGGAGCTCACGTTTTCTTCTGAAAATTAATTTTTTTCTGCATCAACTAATCCAAATTAGCTAGTAAAACACATTTTGAGACGGGCTGCTATAATATTTTTTTTTTGTTATTTTTAATTTTTGCGAATGATCTCCTGGATAGACGCTACACTACTGGCGTCAGAAAAACATTTTTTTGGTATTTTACACCTATCATTCCTTCAGAACATGTCTGGAATTATTCTTTTTTGGTTCATACTAATCGTAACTATCGATCTTATACGGTTTTGGCCGTAATGCTACGATGTAGAAATTTTGGTTGTGAGCTCTCGTACTATTATATCCTGCTTGTGCGCTGGAGATTGATTCAACTGAATAATTCGTACAGTTTTCTATAGTAAAGATCTAGCTTTTGCGTCCATTCCTTGAGAGGAATGTTTTTTTCTTCATTATGTTTGGTAACAGTTCTTTTTGAACAGTAGATGCGCTGGATTTGTTTTATTCCATTCTGATTTTTATTAACAAAACAGTAGAAATAGTTGTACGATTTGACTTGTTCTTAAAATAAACAAAGGCTTTGTCAATTTTGTTGACATTGATGATAGATACCTGGATATATCGAGTGAAAAGGTTGTTCGACGGAATGTTTCATTTAAAACTGTACAAAATACTCAAATTTAATCAAAATTCTAAATAGACGGCGCAGAACGCTTAAGTCTCGCCCAATTTTACTTACTACAAGAGGAACATAGTGCGCCCGCTCCTCGGAAGCCACCGCCTAAAGACTACACCTGTATAACTTATGGACTTCAGTGATTCAAAACCTCAATGTGTTCGAACTATGTCGAGTGCATTATTGAGGTTCCATATCGGTTATAAGACCATCATTACCCTATATACAATTTCTACAGTGAATTTCTTACTTGCCGACACACATGAACAGTTTGGTCGCCAATATCCAACGGCATCCCTCCGATGGCTTCGACACATTTCCCATTTACGCAAATCTAGAAAATTAATGCAACACGGCGTAAGTAAATGTTTTGACGTTAAATTAAGTAATGGACGTTGTGATCCTTAGAGGATATTGTTGGGTATTGGCAAGTCTATGGGGATGATTTGTTCATGACTAACAGATTGCGTAAAATTTAATGTTATATACTATACTTACATGGGATGGGCCGCAGTGTGTTCCAATTTGAAGGCCCAAAGGTGGAATTACTTTCTGATTTATATAAGTCCCATTATGCGATCTACTATAACGCCTTTCACGAGCGCAATTTAAAACGGTGCATGACGTAGAGTAACCCTGTTCAAAATACAATTCGTTAGAAGACAAGTTGACAACAAAATTTGAACGTTGTGATGCTTTTGTGAGAAAACGGATGGTTAAAAATAATCTTACCGCACAAACACCGGAATATCCATAGTCTTTACACTGTTGACTCCGAGTATATGATAGTACTAATGGTTGTGCCTATGGAAGCAAAGTGAAGAGAAAATGTAATTTGCCTGTACATGTTGAATATTTAATATACCTAAGTAATGTTGAGAAACTTAGGTCATCCAAAAAATAATTTTGTACAAAAGTTATATGGATTCGGGAAACGATGGAAAGATGGTTGTATTGATAAGTTTTCATTGGGGCGTTCATGTAACGTGAAGACCATTTTCGTTTTACTAAATGGCTACTTTTGAAAATGACGCAATGATACGAGATACTCAATCAGCAATGAACCAGAATTTGACATCATTAACAATAGCAAAAGGTACAAATTTTACTTCTAAAAGGGACCTCTACGCGATACACCTTGTTCATAGCTAATGATGGTGACAAGTTTTGAGTGGCTCATTTTGAATCCAAATGGAAGCCCCATTATCAATTTCATGGCTTATGCAGCATAACATTATTTTTCCCTGTATCTATCTTAATCCCTACTATAATATCACGGTAAAAAATACCCTGGTAAAAAATTGATGACCGCCACGTAAATTCAACTGCACCCGTGTTTTTCAAGTTTTTTCGAGTACAGATTGTACCGTAACACAATACCTATCAATCATTCACCGGATATTACCAAAGTTTCCATCATTTCTTAAAATCATGTTGGGTTCAAGAAAACTCTCATACATCCTCTTCAAGGAACATCTAATACATATTTGGATATATTGATTCGGAAATTGGTTTTGACACTACTATGACTTCGGGCAGTATTTAAAAAGAGAATCTGTTGGAATGCCAAAATAACTGATTGTCATCGCAAACTTTACTAAATACTTTAATTTTAATACAATTTCAGATGTTCGTCGAAACATTGGTTAAGCTCGCGCCATTGAACCGATATACCGATCTTGGAGAGGAAGTGGGTTTTCTCCCGTCTCGCGCTAACTCAACACCGCCTAAGTTGAGGCCGTACACAATACAAAGCTTCCGTGTGTATTGCCTATGTTGAAGATATTATAGAATAACCGAGACATTTATGGGAACTTAATCATGCTTCGTACAACTTTATATAAATGTTGCCTTACCGGTTTGCATTGACTGAAAATATCTTCCCCGTCCTGTATCGGAAATGGCGGGTTCGCATGCACGCATTTCTTATTTTCGCAGATCTGAAACATGAATGCATCGCGTTGTTAAGAATTGTATCGATGGCACACCAAATATGATCAGGGTCACGATATCTGTTTGGAAATGTTGGGCTTTTGTAATCTTATGTGGGCCAATTTCTAACTATTACAAGTTTGTGTGAAATAAAATGTTATATATAATATTCACTTTGTTTACGCCGCACGTCGTTCCATCTTCGACGCCAAGCCGGGGTTTTACCTCATGCACCACGTAATGGCCATCAGGTGCTAAACGACCGCATAGTAATGTGTGGCATGAAAGAGTGCAGTCCTGTTTAAACAACAACCCACCAAAAGGAAAGATATTTAAAAAATTGGTTGGAGCCAAGGAAGATATTAATTTATCTATGAAAAGGGAACGTTATAAATCATCTTACAGAACAAGCAGCTTGGTATCCACGAATTTGACATTGTCGATGCCGAGTATTTACCGTCTTTTGGCCTTGTACCTATGAACATTGAATGAAAATAAAGTGACAAGCAAATAAAATCAGCCTTCACGGGTTGTATGTTCAATTACTTAATGAGACATTCTGTTAATATGCAGCGTGCTGTGTTTAAGTTTATCGATGGGGATAAGTCGAGAAAATGAGGCTATAGGAAAAAAAAGATTTTTTGAAAGTCTTAGGAGGCACACGAGAGGTACATGGTTGGTAAATTGAGATCGTTTTCCATCTCAGCATCGAGATCGCGTGACGGTCATTGTCGTTTTAAACATACATCTCTGATTTATCCTACGTTATATTGGGAAATGTCGTAGGTGACATCATAACGAATACAATAAAAATAAATGTATCTCGTTTCAAAACCGATAGTCACGCCATTTTGAGTTTTTGATAATAGGTCCCAACATACGATCAAGCACGCAGAGATTGGATGATTATATTTTGAAATGTATAATTTCGGTTTAATTCTGTTAGCGTATCTGAGGCCTTTAAACCATCTTGCATTGCAGATTAGCCCTTTTCGGTTGGGTAAGATTCATTCAGGCCATACCTTTACAGTGGCATAATCGGGCTAACGTTTCGATTTTCATTTTCACAAGTAGAAAGTACTACAATTCCGTCGCTATTGGGGCTAAAAACCTTTTTCGAATTATGTTCGTATCGATTTTGCCGAGGGGTTTGTCACTCGCCGGTTCGGTGTCCCATCGTTCTCCAAAAGGAATCGATTTCGTGCGATTTCCACTGCGATTCTCGTACTTTCCGAATCAAGATAACCTGCGGTTTCACGTAATTTTTAGCGATTCCTAGCCTGATTTCAGATGAAATGGTTCACTGATTTCTCGAGTGACAAACCCCTCGGATTTTACCAACGATATGAAGTAGGAAACATTATAAGTCCTCATTTAAAATACCGATTGTAAACATTAGATAGTCCCAATCCGTCAACAATAGATCTCAAAATAACTATTGTGTGTGCCCTCTGAAACCATCGAACTATCATGGTGACCTTTGTTCCATTTCATCTTATTTTCTCAACTTACTTTCATCAATAAATAAAAATGATTTACCTTTTACATATGACCTAATGCACATCATTTTGACCACTTTTAAACCCGACCATTTTCGATTTTGTTGAAAATGTAATATGTAATACTACCCCACTAAAAACATTTTCGTGAATTAAAAAAAAAAAATTTAATCCAACAGAAAAAAAGTTATAAATTTTGAAAAAATGTCTTTATTTCAACCATTTTCAAACGCATATAACTTTTTAGAAAATTGATTAACCGTGGCGTTATTTTCAAGTTTTTTGTTTTGAAACGTGCTTTTCAGAAAAAAGTACGAAAAAATATATTCAAGTCATAACTTTGTGAAATGTTTCATTTTTTTGACATAGATATCAATTTCTCAAAAACTCTATTTTCGATTTTTATTTTTAAATTTTTTTTAACTTTGATTTAGTACCCGTTTAATGCCGCAAGATTCATTCTGAGCAGATACCTTTTTTTATATTTTCTTTTTCAATCGGGTTATTCGGAAAATTGATATTTTTCTCAGAAAAACTGAAGCAATTTTTTTTCATTCGGAAACAAAAAATAAAGAAAGATATCTGCCCACTGTGCATTTTGCGGGATTAAATTCAGAATAAATCGAAGTTTAAAACAAAAATGAAAAATCAAAAATGTTGCTTTTGAGACACTGGGATTTTTCTCTGAAAAAATGAAAAATTTCACAGTGTATGATTTGATGTTTTTTTCTCTTTTTTTCTGAAAAGTGCTTTTCAAATCGAAAAATTTGAACAAAAACCGTCCCGATCGACAAATTTTTGAAAAAATGATGAGCGTTTGAAAATGGTTGAAAAGACATTTTTTTCAAATTACATAACTTTTTTTCGGTTGGATAAAAAAATTTGAAAAAATTCACAAAAATATTTTTAGTGGGGTAGTATAACAAAATTTTCACCAAAATTAAAAATCCGGGTTCAAAAGTGATCCAATTGATGTGGAATAAGTTATATACATCTATGTATACAGTGTCACGAACATAATTTTCAGTAAAACACAATTAAATATTTATCGAATATTATAAACAAATTAATCCACTCAATGAACAAAATTTTGACAGGTTGAGCCGATCTAAAAAATCATTGGTCTCTACAATTTTGGAAAATTTTAACGGCTCTTGAAAAATTTGAGCAAAAAGACAACAAGATATTTGTTCCTCAATAATAAAAATAAAAGTTTAATATTACCTTAAATCTAATTGTAAAAGATGACAACCACGCCATGATAAACGCTGCCATATATATACGAAAAGATGGACCTCGGTTCATGATGTTGGAAAGCTAATTAAATAGACATAAAAAAACGTTCATATCTGTACTACAGATCGCCCATATGGCGATCATTCTCCGGCAATGATAGAAATATACAATCATCAAACATCCATAATGATGAAATATTAATTCATCCCAGTTAAAGTATAAATCTTCCATATCGACCATGCTGTTTCAATAATACACTCGCCGTGAATTCGTAAAATTAGGATTATAATGCATACCTTCAATCGTACTGAGCACTTCGAGTCAAAATCACCTCAAACTTAGATGCACGATACGAGTCGACGAATATTTTTTTAAATACTCTCACTTTGGAGAACAAAGGTTGTGATCTGGTAAAAATTGGACTTCGATATGACACGCCGGCACTCGCGACCACGTCTCTTATATCACATCATATTGAATGCACGAATTTCCACGTGACCTATTTAAATTTGCTGTTGAAAAATACGTCGTACACCTCGATTGGCTGTTACAAAATTCGTTTTATTAGTTTACGTCCTTGAGTATGCGTTATAAATCTTTATCGCAGTGCGCATCACAACTAATCGGGTAAAAAGCCAAGCAGAGTATAATATATATTTTTCTACAGCAACATTTTTTTTCTGCAGAAACAAGTAATATAATTTTAAGAAATTTTGATCTTCCACGGATTTTCTCGCAAATGGAATCGCCTACAACGTTGTAAAGGAAAAATGCAATTTCAATTTTAAAGCGGGAGTTTAAATCCCCATCAGAATTATAACAATGGAACATCATAAAAGTTATACCACGGTCTTACATACAGGTCTTGCAACTCTGAGTTTCGACGTGACCCCCTTAACGTGCCAAGCCGCTAGTGTCGCTGCGATCGAGGGATGCAAAGTGCGACAAAGATGACGATAGTTGTTCATGCGTGCCATACGGGCATTCATTCTTACTGATCCTACCCTAAAAATCTGATTTATATAAAATATTTTCTATAAATTCGGTTTTTCTAAATAAAAAAGATGTTTAATATCTCATAAATGAAAAAAATATATATATTATATTATTTAAAATTCAAGAACGTTCCTAAAAATCAAGTGGCCCTGATAACTCTTTGAATTAGGTTGAAATTCCAATCGACACTTTTTTTTGCTTTTTTCTTTATAACAATTTCAGAAATAAAAAAATCTAATAAAAATTATCATGTTATTGTGAAAATTTTCTAGTTAAAAATACCCACCTTTCCGTATAACAGTATTAATATGTGTTGTTGCAGCTTTTATTGGTTTATTATACAATAGAGCAGGTACAAAGAAAGGAAAACCAATTATAATGGTAAAAAATAAAAATTTATTGATTAGTCAGTTTTGACAACTGAACAACCGAAATCTTTTTTTTTGCACTTCTCGAACCAGTTTTGCACCGCAGTACGATACAATTCTTCGTCATTTCTCAGACAATATTTATCTCGCGATTCTGTTCAACAAAATTTCTCACAAGTAACTAAACTTTGCACGCTCCAGAACGTAATCCAATGTGAACAAAACACGAAACAAATTTTATCGCAAGCCAAGCATATTTAAGACACTATAGGTTATGTCGATGCATCCCTCGATCGCAGCTCCACCTGGATTTTGCTTCAATAGTGGGGTCACTCCTTACCACTGAAATCCTATCGAGTTGCAAGACCTGTATGTAAGACCGTGAGTTATACCAATGGTAATTTTTCATCTAAGATATTTTAATTTCTACGAAAAAATTGGAAGCTTTTATTATTTCTTAACACCTTATGTGCTACGCCGTTCTCTATGGACCTGCACTAGAATTTCCGTTTACACGACCCTGGTCCGTAGGGGCAGGCCATCAACGCCTTTTTCACGCTACGTCACGATGTCGGTTCCTGTGTGCCGAGAATGCACGGTTCGTTTAGTTGACACCAGTCCTCAAGGAATTTCAAGTAATAGGCGGAGAGTATAATATTTTATCAAAGATAAATATAATTTACTGAAATTGCTTTTTGGATTTGCAAGGATATGGTTGACTACCTAACGTTTTAATTAGTATATTCATGACCACCTAACGATTACGCATCATTTGAGCATTTTGAAAAGATAAATAAAGGAAAAAAAAATTTTTCGGCCAACTTCACATACATTTTTAATTATTTTTTTTTTGAAAAAACTATTGACTATCTAACGTTTAATTAAACTACCTAACGATACCTAACGACCACCTAACGATATAAGAAAAGTCAATTAATAAAGTGCAAGCTGGCCGGCCAACTACCCGCGGTTGCTATAACCGCCAGCGGCAGAAAACCGTAGTGCGGCCTTAGCCTAACACGTAGTGTTGGCACTCGCTCCACTAGATTTGAGAGTAAAGTACAAATATTTCTCATGTTGGTATCCCTAGTCTGCCATCTACTCTTTATCCGCCGTTGTACCATAGTATAACCATAGTATAACTAGTATGGGCACTCTTTGTCGGCACTTTGATCTTTTTGTCGTCAATTTTCCGCCATGTTTTTGGTCTAACCTCCAGTGACGGATCATTTGTTCTAGGAACCCGCGGTATATTACTATCTCACCAGGGACGTATATAAATTTTATAAATTGAAAAAAGAAATTTTTAAATTTAAAAATTATCTAATAAATAAAACAAATAAAAGCTGTTTTTTGTCAATAAATTAAAATTATTAGAGATAGATTTATTAGAGATAAAATATATTAGATAAAATTGATAAAAAGATGAAAATATATATAAACTAATTTATACAGATTAGAACCGATTGTATACATAAATAAGAAAATAAAAAAGTGAAATGGTTTGCATATTTTATTATTTGAAAACTAATTGTTATTTATGTCTATCATTATTATTATAAATCATTACATAAATATAGGAGTTCGGTAATCATAAGTAAGGTAAAAATATATGATTACATCAATCATTTATTAATTACATAATGACATACAAACATCTATTACAAAATTACATTAATTATACAATTAGTGAATAAAGCCATACATATCATAGAAATATACAGCCAATTATTCCAATTGCACACATTCGATCTTCAAAATGATGACTGCAAACTCTGTTGGTTGCGTATAAATTTTCTGCTGTTTTCAACATTAAATCGGGGCGATTATAAAATATTATCCACTTCCTTGCCCTAAAATTATTACAAATTATTTTTTAGTATAACATTCATCGAAAAAATTCTTCCACTCAGTCTACGTTTCATTATCTTTAGGAAAGTGAAAAAAAGAACACTCTAAATTTGCAATCGTATTTCTGCAATTTTTAACGCTGCACTTTTTGTACCCTTTGATTTTATGCATTTTTTTTTATTATAATGTATTATTGTCCGACGTTGTTTTAAAAAATTTTAACCTCTCAACTGACTGTCACAGGCTTCACATCACCACTTATGAAACAATTTTCTGATTGGTGGCACCCAAAAACATGTGCGGATGGATGCGAAGAACGGATCGACGCGAACCTCGAAAATGCTCGGAGTATGCCCATACTAGTTATACTATGGTATAACTAGTATCAGACTTATCGCACTCTGATTGGCGATAAAGAGCGTCGTCGGAATGTCCTTCACGTTTAGAAGCTCCTTGACGAGTCACTTCGTCCAAGCTATCTCCTTCGCCGTTTGGCAGGCAGCCATGTACTCTGCATCCATGGTCGATAACGCGACGACTTGTTGTCTTTGCGAGTTCCACGATATCGTTCCGGAAGCCAGTTTCAGAACATACGCGGTTGTTGATCGACGGGTCTGCAGGTCTCCCGCGTAATCTGAATCGCTGTACGCGAACAGCTCCTTCGTTTCGTTGCAATTGAAGTGAATCCCGTGATTAATCGTGCCTTTCAAGTATTTCAGGATTCTCTTGACGGCCTTCCAGTGCACCGTCGTCGGACTTTCGAGGAATCTGCTTGCTTGATTTACGGCGAACGTAATATCGGGTCTCGTTGCTATCGATAGATACATTAAACTCCCGACGGCTTCTCGATACGGCGCCGTGGTGACGTCTCGCGCGTCTCCCGCTTGCTCGATTGAGTATAGTTCTTGGTTCGGATCGGCCGGGATTGCCACAGGGTTAGCATCTTCTACCCTGAATCGTTCTAGAACTCGTCTCGCGTATGTATCTTGGTGGAGAAAAATTGATCCATCAGCCTCTCGCTCTATATGCATCCCCAGGAACAGGTTTGCATCGTTGTGCGTGATTTCGAACTCAGTCTTGAGTTCCGTGAGAAGTTTGTCGATGAGAGACCTATCCTTCGCGATGATCAATCCGTCGTCTATATATATTGCCAAAATCAGGCTTTGATTTCTGTCTTTCAGGCTGAATTTCTTGAGGAAATTGGTGAAACGACGATTCCAGCATCGAGAGGATTGTTTCAATCCATACAAACTTCGTCTCAGCTTGCATACTTTGCCAGTCGCATCACTGTACCCCTCCGGCTGCTGCATGTAGATTTCTTCATCGATGTCTCCGTATAGGAAGGCGGTCTTCACGTCGAATTGCTTAATCTGCATACGCTCTGACGAAGCTACAGCGAGAATAGTGCGAATTGAGTCGAAACGAACGACTGGGCTGTGCGTCTCCTGGTAGTCGATGCCTTTTCTTTGTCGAAACCCTCGTGCAACTAGTCTGGCCTTGTGCCGCTGAATGTTTCCGTTTGCATCTCGTTTCAACTTGTATGTCCACTTGCAGTCGATTACTTTTGCACTTGTCGGCACATCGACGAGTTCCCAGACGCGATTCGTCGTGAGAGACTTGGATTCCTCGTCCATCGCCTTTTTCCACTGCACTGTCTGGTCGCTCTGTACTGCTTCTCGGTACGAGAGAGGCTCCTGGCTCTCAGCTAGGAACACACTGTCGATAAAATCGCGATATCTGTAGGAAGGCCTCAACGATCCTCTGTCTCGAAGTCCGGACGCTTCGTTCTGTGCCTGATCTCCCTCGTTGTTATCTTCTGCCTCTTCCACTGCTGCTGCTGGCGCCTCCTCGACGCCCGGTGCATCTCGTCGAAACTCTTCTTCATTGTCTTGCTGCTGAATTTCTAGTTCCTCGACGTCTTCTATCGGCTCATCATCGGTATCGGAATCCTCGTGTCCGTTCAGAGGGCGTTCCTCTCCGAGCCATATCTCGTCGTCGTTGCGCTCATTCGGCGCGATCGTTTGACCAGGTTTGCCGGAGAAAACGACATCCCGCACCGTCTCGATTTTGTTGTCGTCTGGGAGCCACACGCGGTAACCCTGCGTCTCGTCCCCATAGCCGATGAAGAGACCCTTTCGCGCTTTGCCATCCATCGCTTTACGTTTCTCTTTCGGTATGTGGACGAAAACCTCCTCGCCAAAGACGTGCAAATCTTTCAGATTCGGCTTTCGTTGAAACCAAACCTCCGACGGTGTGTATCCCTTTACGCTGCTCGTTCCGGTGCGATTAAGTGTCTCGACAGCTGTATTAATTGCCTCCGCCCAGACCTCCGCTTTGAATCCGCCGCTGAGCATCAATGTGCGTCCCGCTTCCTTCAGCGTCCGATTATCTCTCTCGGCTGATCCGTTCTGCTCTGGCGTGTACGTTACCGTACGCTGGTGTCGCACGCCAAGTCTATCCGGTAGCTGCCTTATCTCGTTGTTGACAAATTCCAAACCGTTGTCCGTGCGTAGAATTCGTACTCCGCTCGGGCATTGTTTCTCGGCCTTTTTGAGAAATTTTTCAACGCATTCCGTTGTCTCGGCTTTACTCGCAATGAAGTTCACGGTGCGGTAACGAGAATAATCATCCTTCAGGAGAAGATAATACCGAGCGCCACCGAGCGATTTTGTCGGCATCGGGCCGCAAAGATCCGCGTGTATTATCTCGCCGATGTTCTTTGATTTCGAGTCGCTTTCAGGAAAAGGGAGCCGGTGCATCTTGCCTACGGTACACGCCTCGCAAAATGGATCTTTCTCACCTTTGATCGGTATCTGAAACCTCTCAAGAAGTGTCTTCACGTGCCTGAAGTTCTGATGCGCTAGCTTCTCGTGCCAATCCTTCAGTGTATCCTTCGACGATACGAACGCTTGCGGTGGGTCGCGTCTCGATTTCGACGTCCTCGGCTCGATGATCTTGAATTGCATCATGTACAGTTTTCCTTGACGAACTCCTCTAGCGACGATCCGACCGTCCTTCGCCAGTTCACACGCTGCGTCTGTCGATTGCATCTTGAGATTTTTGTCTAGGGCGGAGCCTACAGAGAATAAATTGAATTTTAATTTCGGCACATATAGTACGTCGACAAGATGATTTTTGTTCCATTCTTCTCCGTTGAACATGATAGCGTTCACGTTCCCTTTCCCGTAAGCCTCGATGAATCCTCCATCGCCGATGCGTACTGGAATGGCCTCGTCGAAAGGTTCATATGTGACAAACCAGTCCTTTTGGTTGGACATATGGTCGCTAGCGCCTGAGTCGAGAAACCAGCCTGCGTCTCGAACTGGCTGCTCGGTTTTCGAAGTGAGAGCTACGCTTAGCAAGTTTACGCCATGTAGCTTTTTCCCTGAAGCGTTGTCGGAACCCACTGGTTCTTTGCGGCCGTCGCCTCCTTTACGCTGCGAACAATCTCTGGCAAAGTGTCCGGCCTCACCGCATACGTAACACTTCCCAGGTCTCGAAGATCCTCTCGGAGGTACGCCTCGTTCGCCGCGACCGCCTCGTCCCCGTCTCGGCTTCCCTCATTGCGCATTCGTCGAAAGTGCGTTTCCGGTTTTTTCTTCCTGCGACGTATTCCTCGATTCCTCCGTCATGAGTCGAGCTTTCAACTGATCGAGTTTGCGTTCTCCCGCTGGAGCTGATTCCCACGCGCTGACGAAGTGGCGGTAACTTGCAGGTAAAGTCATGAGAATCTTCGTGATGATCATCGAGTCTGATATCTCCTCGCCCATGAGCTTAAGCCTGTGCGCGATGTCCTCGAGCTTGGCGATATGCGTGGCTATGTCGTCAGAGGCTTTCTTCGTCGCGTTGTACCAATTTTGTTGCAACATATGTACGCTCGCTTCCGATTTTTGTTCGTAGATCGAGGAGAGTTTCAGCCACATCTCCGCTGCCGTCGTGCAGTTAATAATGTGGAGCGTGGGCTGATCTCCGATCGTCGTGACGATGATCTTTTGTGCCGCTGCATCGGACTTATCCCATTTCTCGACTTCTTTCGCGTGCGCCGCTCTTGCCGCCTCATTCGCGGTTGCGTCGTGATCCTCGGGTTTTACGTTCGTTCCCAAAACGACGTTTAATGCTCCGTGTGAGTTCAGAAGAACTCTTGTCTGGAATTTCCAGATGCCCCAATTGTCGATACTCTTGAGCTTCGTGACTCTCGACAGTTCACTTTCCATTTTCTCTGTTATATTTTCCACAGTTGCACGAGGGCCGGGAGATAACCTCAAATGATCTGCCTCTTAAGGTTCGCAATTTTCACATTTATATTTTCACTTTTCACCGATAATATTTCTCGTAGTATCTGGCTGGGCCCATAACCTGTTGGGATTAGGTAGTCGCAAATAACTTCCACATGGGATGTACGAGTAATAGAAAGATATATATTTATGTTAACGGATGAAAAGGAAGGGATGTGTTACAACATCTCGGTGAAGAACTGAAGGTAAAGCGAAGTTACGCGCAGAGTGAAGCAGAGAGCGTGGATTGGTTAACTGTTGGAAATAAGGGGGGGGGGGGGCGCTATAATCGTGAGCGGTAAAAAACAAATTACTCCAACAAATAGTCATTAATTACAAACCACAGCACAATACGGTCCTGCATTTAGAGATATAAAATAAAAATGTTCAGATCCGTAGTACAACATTATTCCTCATAGCCAGTAAGCGGGTATGATTCAGAAAAGACTTGCTTGAATAGGTCCATTCAAGATATTTTGCATTTGGGAGACTTGTCAGAAGCCAAACCTTGCAAGGATCAGTTTTCATCATCATTTCAGAATACCCAAACTAAACGGGGAGGCGCGCTTGATTTTGAACCTCAAGAGCCTAAATAACTTTATTGATACAACTCAATTCCAAATTGAGGACCTGCGCACCGTTCTAAAAATAATCTCATAACATTGTTTCGACGATAGATTTGAGGGATGCATACTTATTGGTAAAGATTCACCCAAAAAAGCGGAAAAGCTTACGTTTTCTTTGGAACAGTGAATTATATTACTTCAAAGTCCTACCCTTTAGGTCGAACGTAGCAGCCTACGTCTTCACCAAACTACTAAAACCCGTAGTTAAACTTTTGAGATTAGCGCATCACATATCGTCAATATATCTGGACGACCTATTGTTAAAAGGCCGTTCCAAGGAAGAATTTCAAGAGAATTTCGATGTAACAGTAAAGTCGCTTAGGGCTTTGGGATTCATTATAAATAAAGATAAAAGCAACACACATCAAATGCATGTAAATACCTGGGACTTATTATTGACACGGAAAAATCCCATATTAGCGTACCAAAGGAAAAAAGAATTTTAATTGAACCGGAGATAAAAATTTTGTTTATTATAAAGAGATGCAAAATTAGAAAATTTGCTCGTTTAATTGGACTTTTAATCTCAGTTTGTCCCGCTGTATATTGCGGGTAGCTCTATACAAAACAGCTAGAGCGTTATAAATTTTTGAATATTAGAAATAATGGTGACTATGATAAATATATGAATATACCGGAAAAAATTTTACCAGAACTTAATTGGTGGCTTAAAGCTCTGAAAGATCCGAGTCGCAGGATGAGAGACGACAACTTTTCTATGGAAATATTTTCCGACGCTTCGATGACAGGCTGGGAGGCAGCTTGTAGCTCTCACACTGGATTCTGGCTTGACCAGACTTAATATGTGTCGCGTGCATGTAACAATATAACCTACAATTCATGTTGCGACACGGGATTACTTGATCAAGTTTACAAGATTTTGTTAACTTTACAAATCCTGGCCTTCAGTAGTTGAGTGCATCTCATGTTGAGCATCTTCGCAGTTGTATGGTACGAAAAAAGCCAGAATCTAGTGTGAAAGCTACGACGAACTAATATTTTAGTTATTGATTTTTTTTTGAAAAACAACGATCAAACAAACGTTTGAATTATATTATTTGTTTCCAACAAACGATTCCGAATCGATTAGCGTTTGAAAAAATCAAATTAGATAAAATTTCAAAAATTTGCGGCTAACTTAACGCTTATTTTTATTTTGTTTGTTTGATAAAAAATATGATCAAACAAACGTTTTAATTAATCAAATAATCACAAACAAACGACAAACAATCGTTATAAATTGAAAAAAGATGCAAAAGCCAAAATCGAGTGGCTAACTTTACATAGCTTGTTGTTGCTTTAGAAATAAGACGAAGGAGAAAATAATGCCAACGGAAAAATCGCCAGTACCTACTGGATACATCTATTATGTAAACTCCGATACTCAAAAGGGTTCTTTCATGAAAAATACCATCATTACCCTAACCCAAACCCAAAGCTTAGCCTTCTCTTTTCTACCTCGAAAATAATTCTTTGGGCTATAATATCGAATGTCTCATTATCAATGGATTCAGCTTCATTTGATGACATCGTTGCAATGACGGCGACGAAGGTGAATAAACGGGACGATGAATATTAGAACCCAGTGATCTGTATGTCAAACATTGAGAATGAGCAAACCGCGGGTGGATAACCGCGACGTGCGTGCGGCGCTACGTAGTTTCATAAGTTACAAAGCGTTGTGCGGTTTTTCGCCGCCCACCGATGTGTAACAAGTTGCGGTTTCGAAATCAGTCGCGGCAAAAAACCGCCAGTGCGGCCGTTTGTATTGATGCCTATAAGTCACAAAATCGCGCGGTTGAAAACCGCCCGCGGTTAACCGTAGTGCGGCCTTAGCCTTATAGTCCACTGAAATGTTACATTGACCCTGCATTTATCAAAGTCAGCAATTTTTTTTTTCTGGTGCATAGGGGGAGGTATGAAAAGCTTAAGTCCAAGTTTGTGGGGTTGTAACCCTTGAGGAAAATCCGCCATCTTGAAAAAAGGGGTGAAATAGTTTTTGCAAAATAACTATGAAACTATCCACCGCGCAAGAAAATTATTCAGTTATTTTTTGTAGGAAATTAAATTCTCTACAAATTTACTCTATTAACTTTTTGTCGTAAAATCAAAAATATCAAAGTTATTAACAAACAACGACAAAAAATGAAGGAGTAATTTCCTTTAAGTCGTTCTAACTTTTTTTCTTTTCATTTTACAGAAAAATATGTTCAATGCATTTCGATAGAACACCTTCTGACGAATAAGTTTCAATATAAATGTGTCAACTTTTGTTTATTTATAAACATTTTACAGTGCTGCAAAGGTAAGTGTCGGAGTACTCGAAAATAGACATAAAAATGAACGATTATGCGTCGTTTCTTTGCAAATTTCATTAATTGCGGCGGACAAATTTTATTTGTTGCTATTGCAATATTCATAATAATTAGCTATGAACTCCTCGTAGGTAGAGCGGAAAAGAGTTCATAACTAATTATTATTATTAACTCCTCGTAGGTGGCGCGGAAAAGAGTTCATAACTAATTATTATGAACATTGCAATAGCAACAAATTTAATTTGTCCGCCGCAATTAATGAAATTTGCAAAGAAACGACGCATAATCGTTCATTTTTATGTCTATTTTCGAGTACTCCGACACTTACCTTTGCAGCACTGTAAAATGTTTATAAATAAACAAAAGTTGACACATTTATATTGAAATTTATTCGTCAGAAGGTGTTCTATCGAAATGCATTGAATATATTTTTCTGCAAAATGAAAAGAAAAAAGTTAGAGCCACTTAAAGGAAATTACTCCTTCATTTTTTGTCGTTGTTTGTTAATAACTTTGATATTTTTGATTGTGCGACAAAAAGTCAAAAAAGCAAATTTGTAGAGAATTTAATTTCCTACAGAAAATAACTAAACAATTTTCTTGCCCGGTGGATAGTTTTTCTGTTATATTAATACAACGATTTTAAACCAAAACCCAAAATATTATGTGCTGAGGCATATTTTTACCTTTGAATGGCTGTAAAATCTTTAAAAATAAATGAAATTTTAAAAATGAGGGGTGAAATTTGTTCGTCTAAAAATCCTCTATCAAAAAGCTCTAAACATATTTTTCTGAAAAATGCAAAAACAAAACGTTAGAGCGACTTAAAAGAAATTACTCGTTCACTTTTTATCGTTGTTTGTTAATAACTTTGGTATTTTGAATTTTACAACAAAAAGTCAAGAGAGCAAATTTGTAGAGAATTCCATTTCCTACAAAAAACGATGTAAAAATTTTCTTGCGCGATGGATAGTTTTCCTGTTATATCAATACAACGATTTTAAACCCAAACCCCAAGTATGATGTGCCGACGCACATTTTTACCTTTGAATGGCTGTAAAATCCTTTAAAATAATCGAAATTTAAAAAATAAGGGGTGAAATTTGTTCGTCTCAAGGAGCGCCAAAAAATTTCTAAGAATAAATTTTTCTGAAAAATGAAAAAATAAAAAGTTACAGCGACTCAAAAAAACGATGTTTTTCCATTTGTTGTCATTTATTGTTAATAACTTTGCTATTTTCGATTTTACGGCAAAAAGTCAAGAGAGGGAATTTGTAGAGAATTTAATTTCCTACAAAAAACAACGACATAATTTTCTTGCGCGGTGGATAGTTTCATTGTTATAACGTAAAAATTGTTTTAACCCTTTTTCAAGATGGCGGGTTTTCCTCAAGGGTTACAACCCCACAAACTTGGACTTAAGCTTCCTATACCATCCCCTATGCATCAAAAAAAAAAATTGCTGACTTTGATAAATGCAGGGTTAGGCCTTATTTTTGTAACATTTCAATGGACTATTACTGCAAGTATTTATAATTTCGGGTTACTAATCTCGAGGACGAAGCACGAAGTATAATACCTCTCGCAGGTATCCGAGACGTTACCAGTATCTCCGTTTCTTTTCACCCAATCAATCATCGTCATAATACTATCACGTTCTATTGGTGCGCCAACTGGTGATAGCCTTCGTCCCGGAAAAATTCTTCTCATTCTCAACGTAGTTGATTCACGTTTCCAGGTATATGAGTTCATAAAGTTTATGAGGAAAAAGAATCAGTGTAGGATTGGAAGAATAAAAAAATTCCCGACAGTAGTAGTTTCGACATATTATTATTGCAATCGCACAAATATGCAATGATTTCCAATATATTTTATTGTTTCAAACCTTAAGTCATCAGCCTAAAGCTCTAAAAACGTACAACCTCCGCAAATTTTACGGTATCGCATAATCACTCAATTTTATTCTAGCTGTCCTCTGTGTTCGAGTATCTTCACTATGTGCTTTAAATACATTGAGCGTTCTATTCGTTAAAGTTTATTAAAGTTTGGTGCATTTCTTGCCGTCATATTTCATAGTTGCTGATGTGTGCTGTGTCAATGGGGTACACCACTCTAAGATTATCAAAACTACGATTTTTCTGCAGCTTTTTAGAACTTCAAGATTCCAGAATACTTTGAGCCATGCAGAATATCCAAATTAGACAAAGAGATCGAGTTATTAGCTCACGATGTAGTTTGTTTTCGTTTTTTTTCGAAAGGATCTTTTTCTATATAGTGTCTTTAATATTGCGGAAACTTTTACTCCCGCTTAGTTGAAATGAAACGCATATTTGTATGTTTCTTAACAGAATTCAAAACGATGCATGGAATTTATTTGATACGGTAATTGACGTGAAACAAAGTATTGTTTAACATTAGGAATTTAGTCCAAAATAACAATAAATTTTTGTCTACTTCTTGTTTTCACAATAATTTTAGCCACAAATATTTCAACTTAACAATTTAATCAAAGAATAACTAAAAATATAGGGTTTTTAAAATTGAGAATCAAAACAAGCGATGACACGGCTTGTAAATTTCCTCACCGTCAAGTGGCAGCTTCGATCCTGGTGTTAATAATGGCACACATTTTTTACCCCTACAAACCTATAACATTAATACATCGCGTTAAAGTTTTTAGTTTAGTTTTTAACTTAGTTAAGTTTTTAGTTTAGTTTATTTCTTAGTTTTAGTTTACGGGTGGACGATCGCAATTTACACATTTTAGGAATTCGAGGACTATAACGCTTAAATTCCATAAAAACTTAAAGTCGATTCACCGTTACTTCCCGTGCGGTACTTACCCCAGATTGGCCGCAATTTGTACCGGTCAATACGCTTATGTCGCAATCGGATCGATATTTAGTAATATGATAATTCAAGGCATAATATCCAGGAAGGACTTCATAACCACAGAATAACCTCCGGCATCCATTGTTGTCGAAAGACGCGTTGGCCTAAAATGTGTTAGATTTCCATTGTTATAAAGTTTTCGAACGAGATTCACATCGGCTAGTACGTTTAGAGATGAGCAGTGAGAAACGGCCTCACCTCGCAAGCTGCATGAAACCCATAGTTTTTGCATTGCCGATCTCGCGTTTCGCCTGGAGCCCCCTCAATTTTATAACGCTACGGAAAAAATACTTATATTTAAATGTCATCCATCGGTACACCCTGCATATTATAGAAAAAATATCTCGTTGCTGCTACCGTGTCCTTTGTATTTATAGCCACGGTGTACTATATAATAATCTTATAAGTATGTAAATATAGGTCATGGACTAAACACATATATTTATTGTTAGATATTAAATATAACTCATATATAGTCAAAAGGTATTGAATCGTTATGAGTCCGAAGCATCTTTCGTTATGCATCTGCATAAATACTATTTTGGTTCAAAGTCATTCAAGGTCAGTATCGATGATACGAATGTAAACATTTCGGACTACCAAATATTTGGTAGTCTTATAGACATTTGGTAGTGAAACACTTGGCAGTGAAACATTTGGTAGTGAAACGTTTGGTACTTATTACCGTTAGTGAAGCATTTGGTAGGGAAATATTCGATAGTGATCCGAGCTTAAATTAGCTAGAAATCGGAGATCGTAGTCATTAACAACTCTTCGCATACCTACTCGCATTAATATATATCGTATGTGGCTCAATCGAGGTGGTTGTTCGGTTTGATTTGAATGACGAGACAGCGACGTCAAACATTCGCTGGCTTGGATACTATTGCACACAACAGACGCGCTTTTCTGCATGCGTTTCTAGCTTCATCGTAACACAGTTGTTAGGTCGAAAGTCCTTCTTTTATGAAGTTCCTTCGTCTTTTTGAAAATTTGGAGCGGATCAGCATGTGCTGTTTTCCCCTTTGTCAATAAATAACTCTTCGGGTTGAGCCATAGAACACAAGAGTGCATTTTATTGGCTCGTGTGGGAAAAGCCTTGTCGGCATAAAAACCCACGTGAAAATGTGTCGATTACAAGATTTGTACACGATATATTAAGTTCGCGCTATCGTGATCGCAGGAGGTATTCGACATGATTTCGTAATTTATGAGATTGGTTATTTTAATCAACAGGATCTTGGGCCGTGGCCGTCCTTTTGTACAAATAACGATTTTACGAGATCCGAGAATCACGGGCCGTTGCCGTTCTCGCGATCTATTTAATCACCCTTTGATAACCTCGTTGGTTATCAAAATTTCGTGCTTTCGTTTGGTCTGTCTAATGACAACTGACTCCTCTCTGCCTTTGTTTCGCGTACGCTTCCTAGTCGCCTCGTCAAGCGTTCCTCTTTTTCTATGAGCCCCACTCTCACTTGTTTTTTCATCTTTTTCCTGAACTTAATCACGATAGCGCGGTACAACAAGTTATATACCTATTCACCAAACAACAGTATTATGCCAACTTCTTGGAATTGCCGATACATTTTCAAATAGTGAATAGCTCTTATCGAAATTTGAAATCAAACTCAAGCTACATACGATATATATTAACGCGAGTTGGTAAATAAACGGAAGGTATTCTAAGGGTTGTCAATGACTACGATCTCCGATATCTTTTATTTCTAGCTAATTTTAGCTTCGATCAATACCAAGCATTTCACTACTAAATGTTTATAAGACTACCAAATATTTGGTAGTCCGAGATATTTAGATTTGTATCATCTATACTGACCTTGAACGATCTTGAATAACTTGACCCCCTTAATGATTTATGTGTCTTGATGTGCTCTACAAGATGGTTGAAAAAAAGTACCATTCCATTTAAAAACGTGAAAGTTATCTTAACTGTGCGTAAACGCCTTCACCAAAATAAACAAAACGATCGCATTTGACGGACCCCTCCACACTGTACAACTTTTGTTTAAAACATTTTTTGTGACCTCGATAATTACGGAGTTATTTCGGGTGTCAGAGATAAACGGGACACCCTGCATAGTGAGAGGTCAGCTTTCCGCAATAAAATTCCGCGTCGATTAAATGCGAATAGCTATTATTGTTATTGGAAGAATTGTAGAATCTTTTTGTGTACAAAATGAGCCAAGCGACGCATTGCATTTTGCGATATGAATCGTTTAATGCTTGCCAAATTGATCAATGAGATCAAGTGTCTATTCGATGTTCTGACACCGACATTTTAATTATAATGCTTATGAAATTTCGAAAAATTTGGTAAATATTCGGATGAATGTTAGCGTGGGTAATTCCCGCTGTTACCATACATTTCCTAATGTTTCGCGCCTATATGAAATATGAATTTCTTCTCGTTCAACTTTAGTTCGACCGTTTCGGGTGAGCGCTTTATTAATTATTATCTAAGAATTTGATGGTTGCAACTTTTTTGTTGGCTTAATAGACTTATACGCCACAATCCGATTTTTTTACGATTTCCCGCTATCTAAATTTGTGTGATAGGCAAGATGCCAAAAAAATAAGGAGCTCACGTTTTCTTCTGAAAATTAATTTTTTTCTGCATCAACTAATCCAAATTATCTAGTAAAACACATTTTGAGACGGGCTGCTATAATTCTTTTTTTTCTTCTTATTTTTAATTTTTGCGAATGATCTCCTGGATAGACGCTACACTACTGGCGTCAGAAAAACATTTTTTTGGTATTTTACACCTATCATTCCTTCAGAACATGTCTGGAATTATTCTTTTTTGGTTCATGCTAATCGTAACTATCGATCTTATACGGTTTTGGCCGTAATGCTATGATGTAGAAATTTTGGTTGTGAGCTCTCGTACTATTATATCCTGTTTGTGCGCTGGAGACGGATTCAACGGAATAGTTCGTACAGTTTTCTAGTAAAGATCTAGCTGTTGCGACCATTCCTTGAGAGGAATGTTTTTTTCTTCATTATGTTTGGTAACAGTTCTTTTTGAAAAGCAGATGCGCTGGATTTTTTTTATTCCATTCTGATTTTTATTAAAAATATAGTAGAAATAATCAAAGTTGTACGATTTGACTTGTTCTTAAAATAAACGAAGGCTTTGTCAATTTTGTTGACATTGATGATAGATACCTGGATATATCGAGTGAAAAGGTTGTTTGACGGAATGTTTCATTTAAAACTGTACAAAATACTCAAATTTAATCAAAATTCTAAATAGACGGCGTAGAACGCTTAAGTCTACGCCGAAGCCCAATTTTACTCACTACAAGAGGAACATAGTTCGCCCGTTCCTCGGAAGCCACCGCCTCAAGACTACACCTGTATAACTTATGTACTTCAGTGATCCAAAACCGCAATGTGTTCGAACTATGTCGAGTGCATTATTGAGTTTCCATATCGGTTATAAGACCATCATTAGCCTATATACAATTTCTACAGTGAATTTCTTACTTGCTGACACACATGAACAGTTTGGTCGCCAACATCAAACGGCATCCTTCCGATGGCTTCGACACATTCCCCATTTACGCAAATCTAGAAAATTAATGCAACACGATGTAAGTAAATGTTTTGACGTTAAATTAAGTAATGGACGTTGTGATCGTTAGAGGATATTGTTGGGTATTGGCAAGTCTATGGGGATGATTTGTTCACGACTAACAGATTGCGTAAAATTTAATGTTATATACTATACTTACATGGGATGGGCCGCAGTGTGTTCCAATTTGAAGGCCCAAAGGTGGAATTACTTTCTGATTTATATAAGTCCCATTATGCGATCTACTATAACGCCTTTCACGAGCGCAATTTAAAACGGTGCATGACGTAGAGTAACCCTGTTCAAAATACAATTCGTTAGAAGACAAGTTGACAACAAAATTTGAACGTGGTGATGCTTTTGTGAGAAAACGGATGGTTAAAAATAATCTTACCGCACAAACACCGGAATATCCATAGTCTTTACACTGTTGACTCCGAGTATAAGATAGTACTAATGGTTGTGCCTATGGAAGCAAAGTGAAGAGAAAATGTAATTTGCCTGTACATGTTGAATATTTAATATACCTAAGTAATGTTGAGAAACTTAGGTCATCCAAAAAATAATTTTGTACAAAAGTTATATGGATTCGGGAAACGATGGAAAGATGGTTGTATTGATAAGTTTTCATTGGGGCGTTCATGTAACGTGAAGACCATTTTCGTTTTACTAAATGGCTACTTTTGAAAATGACGCAATGATACGAGATACTCAATCAGCAATGAACCAGAATTTGACATCATTAACAATAGCAAAAGGTACAAATTTTACTTCTAAAAGGGACCTCTACGCGATACACCTTGTTCATAGCTAATGATGGTGACAAGTTTTGAGTGGCTCATTTTGAATCCAAATGGAAGCCCCATTATCAATTTCATGGCTTATGCAGCATAACATTATTTTTCCCTGTATCTATCTTAATCCCTACTATAATATCACGGTAAAAAATACCCTGGTAAAAAATTGATGACCGCCACGTAAATTCAACTGCACCTGTGTTTTTCAAGTTTTTTCGAGTACAGATTGTACCGTAACACAATATCAATCATTCACCGGATATTACCAAAGTTTCCATCATTTCTTAAAATCATGTTGGGTTCAAGAAAACTCTCATACATCCTCTTCAAGGAACAGCTAATACATATTTGCATATATTGCATATATTGATTCGGAAATTGGTTTCGACAATACTATGGCTTCGGGCGGTATTTATAGAGAGAATCTGTTGGAATGCCAAAATAACTAATTTGTCATCGCAAACTTTACTAAATACTTTAATTTTAATACAATTTCAGATGTTCGTCGAAACATTGGTTAAGCTCGCGCCATTGAACCGATATACCGATCTTGGAGAGGAAGTGGTTATTCTCCCGTCTCGCGCTAACTCAACACCGCCTAAGTTGAGGCCGTACACAATACAAAGCTTCCGTGTGTATTGCCTATGTTGAAGATATTATAGAATAACCGAGACATTTATGCGAACTTAATCATGCTGCGTACAACTTTATATAAATGTTGCCTTACCGGTTTGCATTGACTGAAAATATCTTCCCCGTCCTGTATCGGAAATGGCGGGTTCGCATGCACGCATTTCTTATTTCTGCAGATCTGAAACATGAATACATCGCGTTGTTAAGAATTGTATCGATGGTACACCAAATGATCAGGGTCACGACATCTGTTTGGGAATGTTGGGCATTTGTAATCTCATTGTGGGTGAATTTTGTAAGAGGAAATTTTGAATTCATCTATTCTCTCGACATCACTGCTCGACCCCTCGAGCATCAAAATTGTCAATCGTTTACCATAAGACCTTGCATGAGATCCATATCATATCGAATATTCTAGATCATAAGTTCGTACGATTTGTCGAATACACATACATATATTGCACAGCGTCATCGAACATTCGAGAGCCACGACTGTCAGTTGTCAACGTGTGCGACAGAGACAGTCGAGGTCGAAGGCCGCATGCGCCAGTCATGGACGAAAACTATTGACCATAGATCCTGGAGAGCCTATGACCCCCTCCAGCGAGGTTTTCAAGAGAGCCGGTAATTCGACAAAAACGTTCAACGATTACTTCGTCTTCGATATTTGTAGAAGCGGGTCGATTTTTGAGGGGTCGACCGAGTTATAAAATTGTCATTCTGTCTCACGAATTATTAATTGCCATTCTATCTGAAATTATCACCAATCGTAAATGTAAATTGTCAAGTGTAAATCTAAACTGAAGGTCTGCCTGCCGATCGTCAGAATTTGTTACTACATGCTAAATAAATTTATATATCTGCACTGAAACGCCATTTTGACTTTGCAGTCCTATCTCTTGGTCATCCAACTGTACCCACCCTGTGATTGTCTCTTATTTATTAATTGTTAAAGTTTATCAGTTTCCTCAAAACTGATTGGCGCTCAACTATATCGTAAAAATATAAAATAAAATCAACTAGAGCCTTGTCAGCCGAAAGAGCACGGCCGCGGCAAATGTCGGTGTAAACTTAGAAAAGACAAGTACCGGTCTCAATTTCTAACTATTACAAGTTTGTGTGAAATAAAATGTCATATATAATATTCACTTTGTTTACGCCGCACGTCGTTCCATCTTCGACGCCAAGCCGTGGTTTGACCTCATGCAACACGTAACCTCCATGAGGTGCTAATCGACCGCATAGTAATATGCTGCATGAAAGAGTGCAGTCCTGTTTAAACAACAAACCACCAAAAGGAAAGATTGTTTAAAAAATTGGTTGGAACCAAGGAAGATCTTAATTTATCTTTGCAAAGGGAATGTTATAAATCATCTTACAGAACAAGCAGCTTGGTATCCACGAATTTGACATTGTCGGTGCCGAGAATTTACCGTCTCTTGGCCTTGTGCCTATGGACATTGAATGAAAATAAAGTGGCTAGCAAATAAAAATAGTCTTCAAGTGTTGAATGTTCAATTACTTGATGAGACATTCTGTTTATATGTATGGTGCCCTATTTAAGTTTATCGATGAAGATAAGTCGAGAAAATGAGGCTATATGAAAAAAATGATTTTTTGAAAGTCCTCGGAAGCACACAAGAGACACATGGTTTTTAAAGTGAGATCGTTTTCCATCTCAGCATCGAGGTCGCATGATGGTCATTATCGTTTTAAACATACATCTCTGATTTATCCTACGTTATATTGTGCAATGTCGTAGGTGACATCATACCGAATACAATAAAAATAAATGTATCTCGTTTCAAAACCGATAGTCACGCCATTTTGAGTTTTTGATAACAGGGCCCAACATACGATTCAGCATATGGAGATTGGATGATTATATTTTGAAATACGGTTTACTTCTGTTAGCGTATCTAAGGCCTTTAAACCATCTTGCATTGCAAATTAGCCCTTTTCGGTTGGGTAAGATTCATTCAGGCCATACATTAGCAGTGGCATAATCGGGCTTATGTTTCGATTTTCATTTTCAGAAGTCGAAAGTACTACAATTCCGTCGCTAAATTGGGGCTAAAAATCTTTTTCGAATTATGTTCGTATCGATTTTGCTGAGAGGTTTGTCACTCGCAGGTTCGGTGCCCCATCGATTTCCAAAAGGAGTCGATTTCGTGCGATTTCCACTGCGATTCCCGTGGTTTCCGAATCAAGATAGCCTGCGGTTTCACGTGATGTTTAATGATACCTAGCGTGATTTCAGATGAAATGGTTCACCGATTTCTCGAGTAACAAACCCCTCGGATGTTACCAGCGATATGAAGAAGAAACCATAATAAGTCCTCATTTAAAAGACCGATTGTAAACATTAGATATTCCCAATCCGTCAACAATAGAGCTCAATATAACTATTGCGTGTGCCCTCTGAAGCCTCCGAACTATCATGGTGACCTTTCTTCCATTTCGTCTTATTTTCTCGACTGACTTTCATCAATAAATAAAAATGATTTACCCTTTCCATATGACCTAATGCACATCATTTCGACCACTTTTGAACTCGACCATTTTCGATTTTGTTGAAAATTTAATATGTTATACTATCCCACTAAACATATTTTTGTGAATTTAAAAAATTTTATCCAAGCAAAAAAAGTTATGAATTTTGAAAAAGTGTCTTTTTTTCAACCATTTTCAAACGCATATAACTTTAGAAAAAATTGATTAACCGAGGCAACGTTCTCATTTTTTTTGTTTTCAAGCGTGCTTTTCAGAAGAAATTACAAAAAAGTATTGAATTCATACTCTGTGAAATGTTTCATTTTTTTTCGAGATAGATGTTAATTACTCAAAAACACCATTTTCCATTCTTGATTTTCTATTTTTTTAAACTTCGATTTAGTACCCGTTTAATGCCGCAAGATTCATTCTAAGCAGATACCTTTTTTTATATTTTCTTTTTCAATCGGGTTATTCGGAAAATTGATATTTTTCTCAGAAAAACTGAAGCAACTTTGTTTTCATTCGAAATAAAAATATAAAAAAAGATACCTGCCCACTATGAATTTGGCGGGAAAAATCTAAAATGGCGCTTTTGACACACTGGGATTTTTGTCTAAAAAAATGAAAAATTTCATAGTGTATCATTTGATTTTTTTTCTCTTTTTTCTGAAAAGTGCGTTAAAAACCGAAAAATATCGTTTGAAAATGGTTAAAAAGACATTTTTTTCAAACTACATAACTTTTTTTTCGGTTGGGTGAAAAAATTTGAAAAAATTCCCAGAAATATTTTTAGTGGGGTAGTATAACATAAAATTTTCACTAAAATTAAAAATCCGGGTTCAAAAGTGGTCCAATTGATGTGGAATAGGTTATATACATCTGTGTGTACAGTGTCACGAAAATAATTTGCAGTAAAATACTATCAAATATTTATCGAGTATTATAAATAAATTAATCCACTCAATCAGCAAAATTTTGACACGATGGCCGATCTAAAAAATGATTGCTCTCTATAATTTTGGAAAATTTTAACGGCTCTTGAAAAATTTGAGCAAAAAGATAACAAGATATTTGTTCCTCAATAATAAAAATAAAAGTTTAATATTACCTTAAATCTAATTGTAAAAGATGACAACCACGTCATGATAAACGCTGCCATATATATACGAAAAGATGGACCTCGGTTCATGATGTTGGAAGGCTAATTAAATAGACATAAAAAAACGTTCACATCTGTATCACAGATCGCCAATATGGCGATCATTCTCCGGCAATGATAGAAATATACAATCATCAAACATCCATAATGATGAAATATTAATTCATCCCAATTAAAGTATAAATCTTCCATATCGAACACGCTGTTTCAATAACACACTCGCCGTGAGTTAGGAAAATTATGATTATAAAGCATACCTTCAATCGTACTGAGCACTTCGAGTCAAAATCACCTCAAACTTAGATGCACAATACAAGTGGATGAATATTTTTTTAAATACTATCACTTTGGACAACAAAGGTTGTGATGTGGTAAAAATTAGACTTCGATATGACACGCTGGCACTCGCGACCACGTCTCTTATATCACATCATATTGAATGCACGAATTTCCACGTATTTAAATTTGCTGTTGAAAAATACGCCGTACACCTCGATTGGCTGTTACAATATTCGTTCTATTAGTTTCCGTCCTTGAGTATGCGTTATAAATTTTTATCGCAGTGTGCAGCAAAGCTAAGCGGGTAAAGAGCCTAGCAGCGTATAATATATATTTTTCTACAGCAACGTCTTTTTTCTGCTCGAATAAGTAATAGAAGTTTAAGAAATTTCGACCTTTCGCTGTTTTTCTTGCAAGTAGAGTCCTCTACAACTTTGTAAAAGAATAATGGATTTTTAACCCTGCGCGGTCCCACTGGGTCGTGTGTGACCAGAGCAAAATTTCACTTGGGATTTCCCCGAAATTGAAAAATGAGCGCCCCCCCCCCCCCAAAACTTGTCTTGGAGAGGGGCCCACAGCGTTAGTTTGGTCGTCCTCAGCCAGTTCGTCTTCAACCTTCAGCAGAGCAAAGTTGGTGCTTGGTCACGGACGACCCTGTGGGACCGGCGTGTAATAAAAGTGCTTTTTAACGAATCGTGTTTTTTCAGTCCAGGACGTGTCTTAGAGTGTGTAAAGGTATGTAAAAATAAAATTCAATTTTTCGGAATTTTTTCTCCAAACAAAAAAAAAAAATTTTGCTCCAAAAAACTGTTTTTTTTTTTCTGTAATGCCAGAGAGAAAAAATATTGTATTTTTTTGGATTATTTCTTATACTTTAAACGAAATACAAAAATAAAAATAAATTTCAAAAATCCATTTTGTTTTTTGAAAAACTAATTATTTCTTTTCAAAAATTTGATTTTTTTGTAGAATGGCGGAAAGAACGGCAGAGGAATTACGACGCATTATGCGGGAACGGACTCGGGAGATAAACTATGAAGAATTGTCGGAAGAGGAGCATGATGCTGATGTTCGAGCCACATTTGCGATCGCGGCTACATTCAAGAACTCTACGTACGTCCTTGCGCATCGTCATTCGCGAAATTTTGAACAGTGATCCGGAACACGTCGAGCGAACAAGCAAGATGCCGAAAAGAAAACGATGCAACTTTTGTTCAACAGACAAAAAACCACGTACTGCTGTGTGCAGTGCGAAAAACCCGTTTGCGAGGAGCACCGCTTCTGTATCTGTACTCCATGTTTTCAAGAGATGTAATTTTTTTTTACCAACAATTACATGTAATTGTGTTCATAAACATTCCTTACGATTATTTTTATAATAAAAGTCTTATTTTTTAATGTAAAACACGATCATTCATTTTTTTCCCTCGAATTATTCGATTTTCCTCTCCTTGAAATTGTCCACTTTCATGTGACTGAATAATTATACTTTTTTTGGCAGAACGGATCGGGACTCGTTTTTTCTCAAACCTTAGAATATCCATGACAAGAATCCATAATTTTTTTTTTCTATCGCACATTTTTTTTTAAACAATATTTAAGCCAAAGCACATTTTTCATGCATTTTCGCTCAAATAGCTATTTACCGCGTAAACAATAATAACTTTTGGGCTTTAATAATTATTGATTCTAATTGAATAAACATTGAGGAGTATTCAGGAATTTTTTTAGATTTTTTAAGGCGTTTCTACCCGTTGAAAATTGCACGCGGACACAAACGACCCTGTGGGACTGCCGAGCCAGTCAAAATATAGTGGGACCGCGCAGGGTTACTTTTAACGCGTAAGTTTAAATCCTCATCAGAATTATAAAAATGAAACATCATAAAAGTTATACCAATGGTAACCGCAATTGTTCATCTAAGATATTTAATCTCTACGAAAAAATTGAAAGCTCTTGTTATTTCCTAATACCCTATGTGCTACGACCTTCTCTATGGACCTGCATCAACGTTTTTTTCACGCTACGTCACGATGTCGGTTCCTGTGTGCCGAGAATGCACGGTTCGTTTAGTTGACATCAGTCCTCAAGGAATTTCAAGTAATAGGCGGAGAGTATAATATTTTATCAAAGATAAATATAATTTACTGAAATTGTTTTTTGGATTTGCAAGGATATGGTTGACTACCTAACGTTTTAAATAGTATATTCATGACCACCTAACGATTACGCATCATTTGAGCATCTTGAAAACATAAATAAAGGAAAAAAAAAATTTTCGGCCAACTTCACATACATTTTTAATTATTTTTTTTTGAAAAAACTATTCACTACCTAACGTTTTAATTAGACTATCTAACGCTACCTAACGACCACCTAACGATATAAGAAAAGTCAATTAATAAAGTGCAAGTTGATCGGCCAACTTTACGGGCGTGCTACAACCGCCAGCGGCAGAAAACCGTAGTGCGGCCTTATTGGGCGCATTCAGCCGACGGAACAGTTGTGGGATCGCTCCCTCACTGATCGCTTTTTCCCGCTGAATGCGTTGCTCAGTGCTCAGTGAGCATGCGATACCTCAATACGGCATCTCAACAACGCAAAACAAAACTAGCAATGTATAGGGATTTTATTCTCCCAACAACCAGGTTATGTGTGAAGACCGGATCGTGTCATAACCACAATATACAAGAAGAAGAAGATACGTCAATAGCACTCGATAGCCTTGATAGTTTTGGTACTACTCAACGTGTATGTTGATTTTATATCGACTTTTATGTTAATCGACGTATATGTTATTTTTATGTCAATAAAATTTACAGGATACAATATGGATTATAGAAATATATTGTTTCTATTTGCTGACGATGGGCTGGATAAATCAATTTACAATTTGATATATGTCCACAATTTTCTGTATCATCAATAGCAGCAACTTCCAAACAATTTACATTGTCTTTCATATAGGCTTGGAAGAAAGCACCGTCTGAAACATATATTATACATATTATTATCGCACGTACGCAAGTATAATATGCACAATAGTAATTTAAGATTATGGGCTGATTGTTCACACTTTTCAGTAAATTTATCTATTAGGTAACTATCGAATTTTATCTCTTTTTGTAAATAAATAAAATATAAATGACCTGTTTGATACAGGTATTGAAATAACCGGCCCTATTAAGGTTATATGGATAATTTAATTTGAAAGTAATATTACTTTTAATTATACATACCATTTTTCAATTTCTCGTGTATCTCTAATGAATCCACTATATTGTAGTTGATTCCGTTATATAGATATTCACTTTCAAACAAGTCCATTATGATTCCGTGTGTAATAACAATTCAAAAATGACGCCAAGCGAAATCTCACAACAGTTGTGCCGATGTAGCGTAAAAATTTCTTGCTACAAAAAATGGCGTCCGCTACCGCAACATGTTGTGGGAGCGCTACGGATCATACGACATTCAGCGGATAAACCCACAACAGTTCCGCCGGCTGAATGCGCCCATAGAGAAGCCTCTAACCTTCACCCCCGTGAAGTCGGCCGGCCAACTTGCACTTTATTAATTGACTTTTTTTTATATCGTTAGGAGGTCGTTAGGTAGCGTTAGGTAGTCTAATTAAAACATTAGGTAGTCAATAGTTGTTTCAAAAAAAAATAATTAAAAATGTATGTGAAGTTGGACGAAAATTTTTTTTTTCCTTTATTTATCTTTTCAAGATGCTCAAATGATGCGTAATCGTTAGGTGGTCATGAATATACTAATTAAAACGTTAGGTAGTCAACCATATCCTTGCAAATCCAAAAAACAATTTTGCGAATTATGCATGCGCGACGCATGCGTAAACGCTTGATGCCCGACTTGTCAGGTGCAAACAAGAATCAAGATGGCTCCCGCATTATCATGCACAGTCAATTATAAACCAACTTTCCGTTGTATTGTAAATGTTTGTGACATTAATTGGGATAAAACTCTTCACACATATTTCCCGAATACGACTTAATGGAATGAAAAAGAATAGTGGGGCCACATGTACACATTAATTGTGCAGGCGGCCTCGCGGTTATTTTTTTATTCCATAAAGCCTTCTTCGAGAAAAATGTGTCAAAAAAAGTTTGAGGTTATGTTACATTAAGACTTCTTAAGTTCATCGTGTAAAAACTTAAATCGCTGCAGACATTCTTACATGTAAACGTTGCATCAGCAAATTCGCAAAAGTGGTAAAACGGTCCACCGTCAGTTCTGCACCTATCATAGTGTTGAAATTTTGAGGTGATGTTACACCTCTGAAAGAATTGATATGCAGCGACGTCAAGTTTTGATGCATCGCTGATTTTGGAATACGAATGGGAAAAAGTTTCAAGTCAAGCTGGGGTTTAGGAATAACTTATTTCGTTGAGCAGTCAGAAACAAGCCGTCACTGGGCCCCTGCAGAATACTTTGAATCAAGTCGAGCATTCCATTTCCGGTAGACACTTCAACGTCATGATGCTGAAGTTTGCATCGTTGGCACGCAACGGAAATAAAACTTTTGTACTTTTATTTATAGTTTTACTCATACTTTTTTCAATATTTTTGGCCCAGATTCTAATTGAAGGTCTCAAAAAACGTTTTGCGACTATTTTTTCTTCGCAACCTTATTCTAACGCAAAATAATTATTTAAAAAATATATTTTCGTTGCATTTCAACCATGCAGACTTCAACATCGTTCAACGACAACCTCAATGTATCTTACAGCGTCTTAGGTTATTTGGCGCTAGACTGAACGATAAAGTAAATGGTTTAACATCGTGTATAAATTATTGTTTCATATATTTTTAATCCTGCATCGTACATAATTGTTTCTGTCTGGACGACTGATAACAGTGATCACACTGATGACTTTTGATCCGTGTGTATGAATGTGTGTAAAAGATCGCAACTGTCAGTCGACTGGCTAAGTTCACACAGGTGCGCATTAGGCATTGCGCATGCATAATTCGCAAAATTGTTTTTTTGCATGTGCAAAGATATGGTTGACTACCTAACGTTTTAATGAGTATATTCATGACCACCTAACGATTACGCATCATTTGAGCATCTTGAAAAGATAAAAAAAGGAAAAAATGAAATTTTCGGCCAACTTCACATACATTTTTAATTATATTTTCTTGAAAAAACTGTTGACTACCTAACGTTTCAATTAGACTACCTAACGCTATCTAACGACCACCTAACGATATAAAAAAGTCAATTCATAAAGTGCTAGTTGGCCGGCCAACTTCACGGGGGTGGTTATAGCGGATAACCGCGCAACCAGGGGGATGACACTCAATGCTAAACGGACCCACGTTATTTGTCTCGACGCTGATTGGTCGGGAGCACGAATGTTAGATTTTCTATACCAACCTCGAAGAGCTAAACTCTGAAACGAATTTTGCTTTGCTCTGTTGGCTCCCTGCAATATTTAAATTTGGGCGGGAGAGGTTTTGCGTTGCAATGTGTTATATTACAAATATTTAATTACAAAAACAGAATATTTATTAAGAAAATAATATTTATTAACAAATGTATTATTAAAACATATAAATTATTATTTCATATAAAAGTATTTTAAAATGTTACTATTGAAGTTCTGCTGAATTCAATCCGACGAATGTTTCGGTTCAACCTCAGCCGTAGAAAATGGCACCGTGGAAATTTCTTGAAAAAGAAGACAAAAAATTACAATACAGACCAATTTTCGTTATTTTATTTTTAATTTCGCAAAATATGACGCGACCCGAGAAAAGGGAGTTACGAGGCAAAATAGTAGTTTTTCACAGCGAGCCATTAAAGAAATCAAAATAAATGCTCGCGCTCGAGTGATACAATTTTCAATAATTCATATTCTATAAAAATATTTAAATAACAAATTTCCGATTGCAGCATGTGAAAGATCGGTTTGAAAACTTATAACATAACACATAATGTAAAAATTGATTGTTTGCCACGTAGATCCCTTTTCTCGGCTCGCGTCACATATGTAGTCGTGTACTCATCTTTCTTTCCGACGTCGGATCGTGCCCAAATGAAGGAAAAATCCTTCGAATTTCCGAGATGGCCGTACGATTGACTGGTTCGTCCTCGCCAGCCGGAGAAATATTGCCTGATCATCTGTAACAGAAATATAACCATTAACAGTAGAAAAATCCAATCTGAAAGTATATTATAGTTTATGTTAAACAAACGATATGAAAAACAAAAATACAAATTTCAATGTCTTTCCCATTGACATTTCCCAAGTGCGTACATGACAAATCATCATATTTTTACAACTATATGTTTTTGGATAAATAATTGAGATATAGAAAATACAATTTACTATTAAATCCAAAATCATATAGTCTAAAAAAATGATGACATATTAATCAAAATAAATTGAAAAACTCACCTGATAGAGGATGATTCATTTTGGACGTCGACGGTTGGTGTTCAAGACTTTCCTCGCGATCTGTAACAGACTAATGATTATGAGAAAGTGCAGATATCCATTCCGAATGTCGATTACCGGATTCCTTGGTGTTGTTCGAAATGTTGGTCCGAGGTGGGCAAAGCGTCTTCGGCTCATGGTCTGCAACTGAAATATAACAATGAATAATTGAAAAGGTCATTTGCATAAAGATAAAATTTACATATGGAACTCTAATGCTGAATTTTACAAACCTGGAAGGATGATGTTCTGCGACAGACCATTATCCAAATCCCTTCACCAAGGTAATTTTGTTTCCCCAATGCAATTTCAAGAACGTATTTACGTACGGCCATTGTTAAAAAACAATGATAGTCCGTAAATACGTTCTCGAATATTTGCTGTAATCGGCTACCGAATATTTAATTTGAACACACACAAATCACAGCACAAAACTTACTTTGTTTTATGAAAATACGTCACTCATAAAACACGTACCTGTTGCTTTAAACGCGCGCGACACCATATTGGATTTTATGGCTACGCACTGTTACCACATGTCCGGCGCTGACTATCCTGAAAATTTAGTGTTCGCAAGTTGGCTGTGATTTCTAACATTCGCAAATAACAAGGAGTGGGGGAGCCGGAGTGTCGCCCCCCTGCGCGCAGCCGCTTAGGGTACGCGCGCTGCGGTTCTGCGTTCTTAACTGTGCCTAGGTTCATGTCTGTTCCAAGGTGGACTTTAAGAGCGTAGTGTGTGTTGTTGCAGCTATGTAAAGTTAGCCCCTCGATTTTGACTTTTGCATCTTTTTTTAATTTATAACGATTGTTTGTCGTTTGTTTGTAATTGTTTGATTAATTAAAACGTTTGTTTGATCATACTTTTTATCAAACAAACAAAACAAAAATGAGCGTTAAGTTTTAGCCGCAAATTTTTGAAATCTTGTCTAATTTGATTATTTCAAACGCCAATCGATTCGGAATCGTTTGTTAGAAGCAAATAATATAATTCGAACGTTTGTTTGATCGTTGTTTTTCCAAAAAAATCAATAACTAAAATATTGGTTCGTCGTAGCTTTCATACTAGATTCTGGCTTTTTTCTTACCATACAACTGCGAAGATGCTCAACATGAGATGCACTCAACTACTGAAGGCCAGGATTTGTAAAGTTAACAAAATCTTGTAAACTTGATCAAGTAATCCCGTGTCGCAACATGAATTGTAGGTTATATTGTTACATGCACCCGACATACCTATATTAAGTCTGGTCAAGCCAGCATCTAGTGCGAAAGCTACGACGAACCAATATTTTATTTATTGATTTTTTGGAAAAACAACGATCAAACGAACGTTCGAATTATATTATTTGTTTCCAACAAACGATTCCGAATCGATTGGCGTTTGAAAAAATCAAATTAGACAAAATTTCAAAAATTTGCGGCTAACTTAATGCTCATTTTCGTTTTGTTTGTTTGATAAAAAATATGATCAAACAGACGTTTGAATTAATCAAACAGTCACCAACAAACGACAAACAATCGTTATAAATTAAAAAAAGATGCAAAAGCCAAAATCGAGTGGCTAACTTTACATAGCTTGTTGTTGCTTTAGAAATAAGACGAAGGAGAAAATAATGCCAACGGAAAAATCGCCAGTACCTTCTGGATACATCTATTTTGTAAACTCCGATACTCAAAAGGGTTCTTTCATGAAAAATACCATCATTACCCTAACCCAAACCCAAAGCTTAGCCTTCTCTTTTCTACCTCGAAAATAATTCTTTGGGCTATAATATCGAATGTCTCATTATCAATGGATTCAGCTTCATTTGATGACATCGTTGCAATGACGGCGACGAAGGTGAATAAACGGGACGATGAATATTAGAACCCAGTGATCTGTATGTCAAACATTGAGAATGAGCAAAACCGCGGGTGGATAACCGCGACGTGCGTGCGGCGCTACGTAGTTTCATAAGTTACAAAGCGTTGTGCGGTTTTTCGCCGCCCACCGATGTGTAACAAGTTGCGGTTTCGAAATCAGTCGCGGCAAAAAACCGCCAGTGCGGCCGTTTGTATTGATGCCTATAAGTCACATAATCGCGCGGTTGAAAACCGCCCGCGGTTAACCGTAGTGCGGCCTTAGCCTTACTGCAAGTATTTATAATTTCGGGTTACTAATCTCGAGGACGAAGCACGAAGTATAATACCTCTTTCGCAGGTATCCGAGACGTTACCAGTATCTCCGTTTCTTTTCACCCAACCAATCATCGTCATAATACTATCACGTTCTATTGGTGCGCCAACTGGTGATAGTCTTCGTCCCGGAAAAATTCTTCTCATTCTCAACGTAGTTGATTCACGTTTCCAGGTATATGAGTTCATAAAGTTTATGAGGAAAAAGAATCAGTGTAGGATTGGAAGAATTAAAAAATTCCCGACAGTAGTAGTTTCGACATGTTATTATTGCAATCGCACAAATATGCAATGATTTCCAATATATTTTATTGTTTCAAACCTTAAGTCATCAGCCTAAAGCTCTAAAAACGTACAACCTCCGCAAATCTTACGGTATCGCATAATCACTCAATTTTATTCTAGCTGTCCTCTGTGTTCGAGAATCTTCACTTTGTGCTTTAAATACATTGAGCGTTCTATTCGTTAAAGTTTATTAAAGTTTCGTGTATTTCTTGCCGTCGTATTTCATAGTTGCTGATGTGTGCTGTGTCAATGGGGTACACCACTCTAAGATTATCAAAACTACGATTTTTCTACAGCCTTTCAGAACTTCAAGATTTCAGAATACTTTGAGCCATGCAGAATATCAAAATTAGACAAAGAGATCGAGTTATTAGCTCACGATGTAGTTTGTTGTCGTTTTTTTCGAAAGAATATTTTTCTATATAGTGTCTTTAATATTTCGGAAACTTTTTTCCCCGCTTAGTTGAAATGAAACGCATATTTATATGTTTCTTAACGGAATTCAAAACGATGTATGGAATTTATTTGATACGGTAATTGACGTGAAACAAAGTATTGTTTAACATTAGGAATTTAGTCCAAAATAACAATAAATTTTTGTCTACTTCTTGTTTTCACAATAATTTTAGCCACAAATATTTCAACTTAACAATTTAATCAAAGAATAACTAAAAATATAGGGTTTTTAAAATTGAGAATCAAAACAAGCGATGACACGGCTTGTAAATTTCCTCACCGTCAAGTGGCAGCCTCGATCCTGGTGTTAATAATGGCACACATTTTTTACCCCTACAAACCTATAACATTAATACATCACGTTAAAGTTTTTAGTTTAGTTTTTAACTTAGTTAAGTTTTTAGTTTAGTTTATTTCTTAGTTTTAGTTTACGGGTGGACGATCGCAATTTACACATTTTAGGAATTCGAGGACTATGACGCTTAAATTCCATAAAAACTTAAAGTCGATTCACCGTTACTTTCCGTGCGGTACTTACCCCAGATTGGCCGCAACTTGTACCGAACAATACGTCTATATCGCAAACGGATCGGGATTTAGTAATATGATAATTCAAGACATAATATCCAGGAAGGACTTCATAACCACAGAATAACCTCCGGCATCCATTGTTGTCGAAAGACGCGTTGGCCTAAAATGTGTTAGATTTCCATTGTTATAAAGTTTTCGAACGAGATTCACATTGGCTAGTACGTTCAGAGATGTGCAGTGATAAGCGGCCTCACCTCGCAAGCTGCATGAAACCCATAGTTTTTGCATTGCTGATCTCGCGTTTCGCCTGGAGCCGACTTAATTTTATAACGCTACGGAAAAAAGAGTTATATTTAAATGTCATCCATCGGTACACCCTGCATATTATAGAAAAAATATCTCGTTGCTGCTACCGTGTCCTTTGTATTTATAGCCACGGTGTACTATAGAATAATCTTATAAGTATGTAAATATAGGTCATAGACTAAACACATATATTTATTGTTAGATATTAAATATAACTCATATATAGTCAAAAAGTATTGAATCGTTATGAGTCCGAAGCATCTTTCGTTATGCATCTGCATAAATACTATTTTGGTTCAAAGTCATTCAAGGTCAGTATCGATGATACGAATGTAAACATTTCGGACTACCAAATATTTGGTAGTCTTATAGACATTTGGTAGTGAAACACTTGGCAGTGAAACATTTGGTAGTGAAACGTTTGGTACTTATTACCGTTAGTGAAGCATTTGGTAGGGAAATATTCGATAGTGATCCGAGCTTAAATTAGCTAGAAATCGGAGATCGTAGTCATTAACAACTCTTCGCATACCTACTCGCATTAATATATATCGTATGTGGCTCAATCGAGGTGGTTGTTCGGTTTGATTTGAATGACGAGACAGCGACGTCAAACATTCGCTGGCTTGGATACTATTGCACACAACAGACGCGCTTTTCTGCATGCGTTTCTAGCTTCATCGTAACACAGTATTATGCCAACTTCTTGGAATTGCCGATACATTTTCAAATAGTGAATAGCTCTTATCGAAATTTGAAATCAAACTCAAGCTACATACGATATATATTAACGCGAGTTGGTAAATAAACGGAAGGTATTCTAAGGGTTGTCAATGACTACGATCTCCGATATCTTTTATTTCTAGCTAATTTTAGCTTCGATCAATACCGAGCATTTCACTACCAAATGTTTATAAGACTACCAAATATTTGGTAGTCTGAGATATTTAGATTTGTATCATCTATACTGACCTTGAACGATCTTGAATGACTTGACCCCCTTAATGATTTATGTGTCTTGATGTGCTCTACAAGATGGTTGAAAAAAAGTACCATTCCATTTAAAAACGTGAAAGTTACCTTAACTGTGCGTAAACGCCTCCACCAAAATAAACAAAACGATCGCATTTGACGGACCCCTCCACACTGTACAACTTTTGTTTAAAACATTTTTTGTGACCTCGATAATTACGGAGTTATTTCGGGTGTCAGAGATAAACGGGACACCCTGCATAGTGAGAGGTCAGCTTTCCGCAATAAAATTCCGCGTCGATTAAATGCGAATAGCTATTATTATTATTGGAAGAATTGTAGAATCTTTTTGTACAAAATGAGCCAAGCGACGCATTGCATTTTGCGATATGAATCGTTTCATGCTTGTCAAATTGATCAATGAGATCAAGTGTCTATTCGATGTTCTGACACCGACATTTTAATTATAATGCTTATGAAATTTCGAAAAATTTGGTAAATATTCGGATGAATGTTAGCGTGGGTAATTCCCGCTGTTACCATACATTTCCTAATGTTTCGCGCCTATATGAAATATGAATTTCTTCTCGTTCAACTTTAGTTCGACCGTTTCGGGTGAGCGCTTTATTAATTATTATCTAAGAATTTGATGGTTGCAACTTTTTTGTTGGCTTAATAGACTTATACGCCACAATCCGATTTTTTAACGATTTCCCGCTATCTAAATTTGTGTGATAGGCAAGATGCCAAAAAAATAAGGAGCTCACGTTTTCTTCTGAAAATTAATTTTTTTCTGCATCAACCAATCCAAATTAGCTAGTAAAACACATTTTGAGACGGGCTGCTATAATTCTTTTTTTTTTCTTATTTTTAATTTTTGCGAATGATCTCCTGGATAGACGCTACACTACTGGCGTCAGAAAAACATTTTTTTTGGTATTTTACACCTATCATTCCTTCAGAACATGTCTGGAATTATTCTTTTTTGGTTCATACTAATCGTAACTATCGATCTTATACGGTTTTGGCCGTAATGCTATGATGTAGAAATTTTGGTTGTGAGCTCTCGTACTATTATATCCTGTTTGTGCGCTGGAGATGGATTCAACGGAATAGTTCGTACAGTTTTCTAGTAAAGATCTAGCTGTTGCGACCATTCCTTGAGAGGAATGTTTTTTTCTTCATTATGTTTGGTAACAGTGCTTTTTGAAAAGCAGATGCGCTGGATTTTTTTAATTCCATTCTGATTTGTATTAAAAATACAGTAGAAATAATCAAAGTTGTACGGTTTGACTTGTTCTTAAAATAAACGAATGCTTTGTCAATTTTGTTGACATTGATGATAGATACCTGATTACCTGGATATATCGAGTGAAAAGATTGTTTGACGGAATGTTTCATTTAAAACTGTACAAAATACTCGAATTTAAACAAAATTCTAAATAGACAGCGCAGAAAGCTTAAGTGTCGCCCAATTTTACTCACTACAAGAGGAGCGTAGTTCGCCCGCTCCTCGAAAGCCACCGCCTCAAGACTACACCTGTATAACTTATGTACTTCAGTGATCCAAAACCGCAATGTGTTCGAACTATGTCGAGTGCATTATTGAGTTTCCATATCGGTTATAAGACCATCATTAGCCTATATACAATTTCTACAGTGAATTTCTTACTTGCTGACACACATGAACAGTTTGGTCGCCAACATCAAACGGCATCCTTCCGATGGCTTCGACACATTCCCCATTTACGCAAATCTAGAAAATTAATGCAACACGGTGTAAGTAAATGTTTTGACGTTAAATTAAGTAATGGACGTTGTGATCGTTAGAGGATATTGTTGGGTATTGGCAAGTCTATGGGGATGATTTGTTCACGACTAACAGATTGCGTAAAATTTAATGTTATATACTATACTTACATGGGATGGGCCGCAGTGTGTTCCAATTTGAAGGCCCAAAGGTGGAATTACTTTCTGATTTATATAAGTCCTATTAGGCGATCTATTATAACGCCTTTCACGAACGCAATTTAAAACGGTGCATGACGTAGAGTAACCCTGTTCAAAATACAATTCGTTAGAAGACAAGTTGACAACAAAATTTGAACGTGGTGATGCTTTTGTGAGAAAACGGATGGTTAAAAATAATCTTACCGCACAAACACCGGAATATCCATAGTCTTTACACTGTTGACTCCGAGTATATGATAGTACTAATGGTTGTGCCTATGGAAGCAAAGTGAAGAGAAAATTTAATTTGCCTGTACATGTTGAATATTTAATATACCTAAGTAATGTTGAGAAACTTAGGTCATCCAAAAAATAATTTTGTACAAAAGTTATATGGATTCGGGAAACGATGGAAAGATGGTTGTATTGATAAGTTTTCATTGGGGCGTTCATGTAACGTGAAGACCATTTTCGTTTTACTAAATGGCTACTTTTGAAAATGACGCAATGATACGAGATACTCAATCAGCAATGAACCAGAATTTGACATCATTAACAATAGCAAAATGTACAAATTTTACTTCTAAAAGGGACCTCTACGCGATACACCTTGTTCATAGCTAATGATGGTGACAAGTTTTGAGTGGCTCATTTTGAATCCAAATGGAAGCCCCATTATCAATTTCATGGCTTATGCAGCATAACATTATTTTTCCCTGTATCTATCTTAATCCCTACTATAATATCACGGTAAAAAATACCCTGGTAAAAAATTGATGACCGCCACGTAAATTCAACTGCACCTGTGTTTTTCAAGTTTTTTCGAGTACAGATTGTACCGTAACACAATATCAATCATTCACCGGATATTACCAAAGTTTCCATCATTTCTTAAAATCATGTTCGGTTAAAGAAAACTCTCATACATCCTCTTCAAGGAACATCTAATACATATTTGGATATATTGATTCGGAAGTTGGTTTTGACACTACTATGGCTTCGGGCGGTATTTAAAAAGAGAATCTGTTGGAATGCCAAAATAACTGATTGTCATCGCAAACTTTACTAAATACTTTAATTTTAATACAATTTCAGATGTTCGTCGAAACATTGGTTAAGCTCGCGCCATTGAACCGATATACCGATCTTGGAGAGGAAGTGGTTTTTCTCCCGTCTCGCGCTAACTCAACACCGCCTAAGTTGAGGCCGTACACAATACAAAGCTTCCGTGTGTATTGCCTATCTTGAAGATATTATAGAATAACCGAGACATTTATGCGAACTTAATCATGCTTCGTACAACTTTATATAAATGTTTCCTTACCGGTTTGCATTGACTGAAAATATCTTCCCCGTCCTGTATCGGAAATGGCGGGTTCGTATGCACGCATTTCTTATTTTCGCAGATCTGAAACATGAATACATCGCATTGTTAAGGATTGTATCGATGGTACACCAAATGATTAGGGTCACGACATCTGTTTGGGAATGTTGTGCATTTGTAAACTCATTGTGGGTGAATTTTGTAAGAGGAAATTTTGAATTCATCTATTCTCTGGACATCACTGCTCGACGGACCCCTCGAGCATCAAAATTGTTAATCGTTTACGATAAGACCTTACATGAGATCCATATCATATCGAATATTCTAGATCATAAGTTCGTACGATTTGTCGAATACACATGTACATATATTGCACGGCGTCATCGGACATTCGAGAGCCACGACTGTCAATTGTCAACGTGCGCGACAGAGACAGTCGAGGTCGAAGGCCGCATGCGCCGGTCATCGACGAAAACTATTGACCATAGATCCTGGAGAGTCTATGACCCCCTCCAGCGAGATTTTCAAAAGAGCCGGTAATTCGACAAAGGCGATTACTTCGTCTTCGATATTTGTAGAAGCGGGTCCATTTTCGAGGGGTCGCCCGAGTTATAAAATTGTCATTCTGTTTCACGAATTATTAATTGCCATTCTATCTCAAATTATCACCAATCGTAAATGTAAATTGTCAAGTGTAAATCTAAACTGAAGGTCTGCCTGCCGATCGTCAGAATTTGTTATTACAAGGTAAATAAATTTATATATCTGCACTGAAACGCCATTTTGACTTTGCAGCCCTATCTCTTGGCCATCCAACTGTACCTACCCTGTGATTGTCTATTATTTATTAATTGTTAAAGTTTATCAGTTTCCTCAAAACTGATTGGCGCTCAACTATATCGTAAAAATATAAACTAAAAGCAACTAAAGCCTTGTCAGCCGAAGGATCACGGCCGCGGCAAGTGTCGGTGTAAACTTAGAAAAGGCAAGTACCGGTCTCAATTTCTAACTATTACAAGTTTGTGTGAAATAAAATGTTATATATAATATTCACTTTGTTTACGCCGCATGGCGTTCCATTTTCGACGCCAAGCCGGGGTTTGACTTCGTGCAACACGTAACCTCCTTCAGGTGCTAAACGACCGCATAGTAATGTGCGGCATGAAAGAGTGCAGTCCTGTTTAAACAATAAACCACCAAAAGGAAAGATATTTAAAAAATTGTTTGGGCCAAGGAAGATATTAATTTATCTATGAAAAGGAAACGTTATAAATCATCTTACAGAACAAGCAGCTTGGTATCCCCGAATTTGACATTGTCGATGCCGAGTATTTACGGTCTCTTGGCCTTGTACCTATGAACATTGAATGAAAACAAAGTGACAAGCAAATAAAATCAGCTTTCACGGGTTGTATGTTCAATTACTTGATGAGACATTCTGTTAATATGCAGCGGGCTGTGTTTAAGTTTATCGATGGGGATAAGTCGCGAAAATGAGGCTATAGGAAAAAAAAGATTTTTTGAAAGTCTTAGGAGGCACACGAGAGGCACATGGTTGGTAAATTGAGATCGTTTTCCATCTCAGCATCGAGATCGCGTGACGGTCATTATCGTTTTAAACATACATCTCTGATTTATCCTACGTTATATTGTGAAATGTCGTATGTGACATCATAACGAATACAATAAAAATAAATGTATCTCGTTTCAAAACCGATAGTCACGCCATTTTGAGTTTTTGATAACAGGGCCCAACATACGATCAAGCACGTAGAGATTGGATGATTATATTTTGAAATGTATAATTTCGGTTTAATTCTGTTAGCGTATCTGAGGCCTTTAAACCATCTTACATTGCAGATTACCCCTTTTCGGTTGGGTAAGATTCATTCAGGCCATACCTTTGCAGTGGCATAATCGGGTTAACGTTTCGATTTTCATTTTCACAAGTAGAAAGTACTACAATTCCGTCGCTATTGGGGTTAAAAACCTTTTTCGAATTATGTTCGTATCGATTTTGCCGAGGGGTTTGTCACTCGCCGGTTCGGTGTCCCATCGTTCTCCAAAAGGAATCGATTTCGTGCGATTTCCACTGCGATTCTCGTGGTTTCCGAATCAAGATAACCCGCGGTTTCACGTAATTTTTAGCGATTCCTAGCCTGATTTCAGATGAAATGGTTCACTGATTTCTCGAGTGACAAACCCCTCGAATTTTACCAACGATATGAAGTAGGAAACATTATAAGTCCTCATTTAAAATACCGATTGTAAACATTAGATAGTCCCAATCCGTCAACAATAGATCTCAAAATAACTATTGTGTGTGCCCTCTGAAACCATCGAACTATCATGGTGACCTTTGTTCCATTTCATCTTATTTTCTCAACTTACTTTCATCAATAAATAAAAATGATTCACCTTTTACATATGACCTAATGCACATCATTTTGACCACTTTTAAACCCGACCATTTTCGATTTTGTTGAAAATGTAATATATTATACTACCCCACTAAAAACATTTTTGTGAATTTAAAAAAAAATTTAATCTAACCGAAAAAAAAGTTATAAATTTTGAAAAAATGTCTTTTTTTGAACCATTTTCAAACGCATATAACTTTTTAAAAAATTGATTGACCGTGGCGTTATTTTCAAATTTTTTGTTTTGAAATGTGCTTTTCAGAAAAACGTACGAAAAAATATATTCGTCATAACTCTGTGAAATGTTTCATTTTTTTGAGATAGATATCAATTTCTCAAAAACTGTATTTTCGATTTTAATTTTTTAATTTTTTTTAACTTTGATTTAGTACCCGTTTAATGCCGCAAGATTCATTCTGAGCAGATACCTTTTTTTATATTTTCTTTTTCAATCGGGTTATTCGGAAAATTGATATTTTTCTCAGAAAAACTGAAGCAATTTTTTTTCATTCGGAAACAAAAAATAAAGAAAGATATCTGCCCAGTGTGCATTTTGCGGGATTAAATTCAGAATAAATCGAAGTTTAAAACAAAAATGAAAAATCAAAAATGTTGCTTTTGAGACACTGGGATTTTTCTCTGAAAAAATGAAAAATTTCACAGTGTATGATTTGATGTTTTTTTTCTCTTTTTTTCTGAAAAGTGCTTTTCAAATCGAAAAATTTGAACAAAAACCGTCCCGATCAACAAATTTTTAAAAAAATGATGAGCGTTTGAAAATGGCTGAAAAGACATTTTTTTCAAAGTACATAACTTTTTTTCGGTTGGATAAAAAAATTTGAAAAAATTCACAAAAATATTTTTAGTGGGGTAGTATAACAAAATTTTCACCAAAATTAAAAATCCGGGTTCAAAAGTGATCCAATTGATGTGGAATAAGTTATATACATCTATGTATACAGTGTCACGAACATAATTTTCAGTAAAACACAATTAAATATTTATCGAATATTATAAACAAATTAATCCACTCAATGAACAAAATTTTGACAGGTTGAGCCGATCTAAAAAATCATTGGTCTTTACAATCTTGGAAAATTTTAACGGCTCTTGAAAAATTTGAGCAAAAAGACAACAAGATATTTGTTCCTCAATAATAAAAATAAAAGTTTAATATTACCTTAAATCTAATTGTAAAAGATGACAACCACGCCATGATAAACGCTGCCATATATATACGAAAAGATGGACCTCGGTTCATGATGTTGGAAAGCTAATTAAATAGACATAAAAAAACGTTCATATTTGTACTACAGATCGCCCATATGGCGATCATTCTCCGGCAATGATAGAAATATACAATCATCAAACATCCATAATGATGAAATATTAATTCATCCCAGTTAAAGTATAAATCTTCCATATCGACCATGCTGTTTCAATAATACACTCGCCGTGAATTCGGAAAATTAGGATTATAATGCATACCTTCAATCGTACTGAGCACTTCGAGTCAAAATCACCTCAAACTTAGATGCACGATACGAGTCGACGAATATTTTTTTAAATACTCTCACTTTGGAGAACAAAGGTTGTGATCTGGTAAAAATTGGACTTCGATATGACACGCCGGCACTCGCGACCACGTCTCTTATATCACATCATATTGAATGCACGAATTTCCACGTGACCTATTTAAATTTGCTGTTGAAAAATACGTCGTACACCTCGATTGGCTGTTACAAAATTCGTTTTATTAGTTTACGTCCTTGAGTATGCGTTATAAATCTTTATCGCAGTGCGCAGCACAACTAATCGGGTAAAGAGCCTAGCAGAGTATAATATATATTTTTCTACAGCAACATTTTTTTTTCTGCAGGAACAAGTAATATAATTTGAAGAAATTTTGATCTTCCACGGATTTTCTCGCAAATGGAATCCCCTACAACGTTGTAAAGGAAAAATGCAATTTCAATTTTAAAGCGGGAGTTTAAACCCCCATCCGAATTATAACAATGGAACATCATAAAAGTTATACCAATGGTAATTTTTCATCTAAGATATTTTAATTTCTACGAAAAAATTGGAAGCTTTTATTATTTCTTAACACCTTATGTGCTACGCCGTTCTCTATGGACCTGCACTAGAATTTCCGTTTACACGACCCTGGTCCGTAGGGGCAGGCCATCAACGCCTTTTTCACGCTACGTCACGATGTCGGTTCCTGTGTGCCGAGAATGCACGGTTCGTTTAGTTGACACCAGTCCTCAAGGAATTTCAAGTAATAGGCGGAGAGTATAATATTTTATCAAAGATAAATATAATTTACTGAAATTGCTTTTTGGATTTGCAAGGATATGGTTGACTACCTAACGGTTTAATTAGTATATTCATGACCACCTAACGATTACGCATCATTTGAGCATTTTGAAAAGATAAATAAAGGAAAAAAAAAAATTTCGGCCACCTTCACATACATTTTTAATTTTTTTTTTTTTTAAACTATTGACTATCTAACGTTTTAATTAAACTACCTAACGCTACCTAACGACCACCTAACGATATAAGAAAAGTCAATCAATAAAGTGCAAGTTGGCCGGCCAACTACACGTAGCTGCTACAACCGCCAGCGGCAGAAAACCGTAGTGCGGCCTTAGCCTAACACGTAGTGTTGGCACTCGCTCCATTAGATTTGAGAGTAGAGTACAAAAAATTTCTCATGTTGGTATCCCTAGTCTGCCATCTACTCTCTATCCACCGTTGTACCTCATTCATGTTTTAGTGCCAAACTTAAAAATGCCAAACTACGCCGTTCAGAATCAAGAGACCCAAAGAGGAACAAAAATGATTGGCAATTTTTTCAAAGTAAGATGAAAAAATATCAAATAAAATTGAAAAAAATGATAAACAAAAATTGTCAAGAGCAACGCCGAGAGAGGTCTCACGATTCTGACGAAGGAGTTAATGAATGATCAGAGTAGTTTTTGAGATAGTGTCATGCATCTATTTATTATTTACGTCGACAAAGTACATATTTATACACAACGGGGCGTTCTTTGTTTAAGAGAAAAACGAAATTATACACAGGCAGCTTTGGGGCTGTCTCCGTATAATTATAAAATAAACCAACACGGTTTTCTTTGACAAACATGAATGCTGAGCGGTGTTCGGGGCCGTCTCGTATCATAAAAAAAAATGCGACGCAAAACACAAACGACATGAAAGATTACGCCATCGCCATTTTGCGTTTTCTAGAAAACACGAGTAAGGTGGACGTGTCCACGTATCAGCCTGTGCAACAAGTGGGCAACGGACTCCTCTCTTACCGACGGAAGAGAATTTAATCAGAAATGCAGTGACATTTCACGCGGAAAGAGGAACACTTGCTACTAACGAATTTGAGCCCGAAGTTAGGTTAACCGAATAGTCAATTGAAAAGACTGCTGACATTTCTGAAACCCAAGCAACGACCGATACGGAGACGATTGAACTCGATAAAGATATCTGGGAAATTTTGGGTGTCAACCCAACATATGAGATAAAATATGGACCAGAAATCCACAAAGAAGTCGATAGTTGGTTCAATCATATTGCAACCTTGGGATTGTCAAAAGATAACCGCAAGGAGATAATGGAAAAATATTTGATACCATAGAACGGTTTTCACATGGGAACACCCCGGCTTAACCCCGAAATTATAGTAGCGGTTTCTGAAGCTGTGATTAAAAGAGATAAGGGCATCGAATCGCAGCAAACACAATTAGTTACAGCAATAGTAGGCATTGGAAACGTTATTTCAGACCAGACGGGTGGGACAAAGAAAAATCTGGAAATGATGAAGAATCTCATGAACACGGGTCGTATTTGGTGCGATCGTCAACATACCGAATCGATTACACGACGAAACTTCGCCCTGTTTTCAGTAAAAAAATAAATGTAAGACCGGTTAACAGAGACCATGATCGAGAAATGTCTATTTGGTGAAAACTTAGCTGAAACTCTAAAAGTGGCCAAAGCAGTATCAAGCACAAATATTAAAATTGACGTCAATACCAATTCTAAAGTAGCTAAAAAAGATCTAAAGCCCGTATCTTAAAGAAACTGGAAGAACCCCGTCCCAATTTACAAGTAACATGGATCACAAAAGAGTCAAGAGACTGCCTATTGGCGAAATCAGTCCGTCGGCTCATTGAGGAATTCGTAGAATCAGCCAAAACGCTCATATCGTCGTTAGACCCAGTAAGATACGCAGGTCAACGTTTTGCGTTTTTACACACAATGGTCATTAATTACAAACCACAGCACAATACGGTCCTGCATTTAGAGATATAAAATAAAAATTTTCAGACCCATAGTACAACATTATACCTCATAGCCAGTAAGCGGGTCTGATTCAGAAAACAACTTGCTTGAATAGGTCCATTCAAGATATCTTGCATTTGGGAGACTTCTCAGAAGCCAAACCTTGTAAGATCAGTTTTCATCAAAGGTTTTCAGAATACCCAAACCAAACGGGGAGGCGCGCTTGATTTTGAACCTCAAGAGCCTAAATAACTTTATTGATATAGCTCAATTCCAAATTGAGGACCTGCGCACCGTTCTAAAAATAATCTCATAACGTTGCTTCGATGATAGATTGAAGGGATGCATACTTATTGGTAAAGATTCACCCAAAAAAGCGGAAAAGCTTACGTATGTCTTTGGAACAGTGAATTATATTACTTCAAAGTCCTACCCTTTGGGTCGAACGTAGCACCCTACGTCTTCACCAAACTACTAAAACCCGTAGTTAAACGTTTGAGATTAGCGCATCACATATCGTCAATATATATGGACGACTTATTGTTAATAGGCCGTTCCAAGGAAGAATTTCAAGAGAATTTCGATGTAGCAGTAAAGTTGCTTAGGGCCTTGGGATTCATTATAAATAAAGATAAAAGCAACACACATCAAAGTCATGTAAATACCTGGGGTTTATTATTGTCACGGAAAAATCCCATATTAACGTACCAAAGGAGAAAAGAAATTTAATTGATCCGAAGATAAAAAATTTATTTATTATAAAGAGATGCAACATTAGAAAATTTGCTCGTTTAATCGGTCTTTTAATCTCAGTTCGTCCCGCTGTAGATTACGGGTAGCTCTATACAAAACAGCTAGAGCGTTATAAATTTTTGAATATTAGAAGTAATGGTGACTATGATAAATATATGAATATACCGGAAAAAATTTTACCAGAACTTAATTGGTGGCTTAAAGCTCTGAAAGATCCGAGTCGCAGGATGAGAGACGACAACTTTTCTATGGAAATATTTTCCGACGCTTCGATGACAGGCTGGGAGGCAGCTTGTAGCGAACAGACGGCTAGTGGATAATGGTCAAATGACGAAGGCAAACTACACATTAATACTCTAGATTTAATGGCAGCGTTCTTTGCTTTAAAGATTTTTTGCAAAAGACCATTGTCATTGAGAAATACTTTCACGGATTAATAATTCAACCGTAATTTCTTATATTAATCGGATGGGAGTTATCCAATTTTCGCACTTAACGCAGATATCAAAAAATATATGGCAATTTTTCGAGACAAAAAAGATTTTTATCATAGCATCGTGCATCAGATCAGTAGATAATGAGATCGCGGATGCAGAATCTAGACGTTCTCATCCAGATATTGAATGGGCTTTGTCAAGCACAGCTTTTGATTCAGTAAAAACGGCATTTAACCATCCAGAGATCGACCTATTTGCCACCAGAGTCAACAAAAAGTGCGATAAATACGTATCATGGTTTCAAAATTCAGATACTTTCGCTATTAGTGCGCTCACGCTAAATTGGTCGAAATTATCTTTCTATGCTTTCCCACCGTTTTCTATTATTCTTAAAGTACTCAGAAAAATAATCGACGATAAAGCAGAAGGTATTGTGGTCGTACCATTGTGGGCACACCACCATGGTACCCTATTTTCTAAAGGCTCTTTGTATCAAACCTTATTACGCTTCATCCCCGTGAAATTATTATACCTCGTTGTAGCAACAGCAACATGCACAACAACCTCACCCTCGCTGCGGGAGTATTATCAGGACGGGATTTCAGAAGAAAAAAGTTCCAACTACTTCAATGGAGATAATGATGGCATCATTGTCAGACAACTCTATTAAACAATATGATGTATATTTGAAGAAATGGTTTAACTAATGCCAAGAAAGAAGTACGGACCTCTATGAAGTTTCGATTCCAGAAATTCTCGAATTTCTGACCCATCTCTTTAATGATGGCAGCCATTGTGGATCTTTAAATAACTGCAGAGCAGCATTGTCGCTGATAATGACAGAGAAAGTCTCGGAGGATGATAGAATTCGCAGATTCTTTAAAGGTTCCCTTAGGCTCACAATCAGACCACCTTTACCTAAATACGACGTCACCTGGGATACGTGAACTGCCTTGAATGCTCTGGTAAAACGGTATCCATATGAAAAACCCGTCTCTGGAAAAGCTCACCAAAAAATGCATAAATATAAAATGTACAAAATGTATAAATAAATCTATAAGTAAATCTTATCAGCCCTTTCAACTGCACACAGAGTGCAAACCTTGTCAAAAATAATAATAGACAACATAGAAACTAAGTCTTACAAGGAACATCACTTAGGTCTCCCCCTCCGATTTTGATGAAACTTAAATATGTTATAGAGTATCGAAAACTAAAAGACACGTACTTTATTTTATCGGCGGAAAAACGGTTCTAGGGGTGAAACACACCCTCAAAAATGGGGTTGTTTTTCTTTCCTCCGCGATAACTTTTTAACGGTACGAGATATTAAAAAAATTCAAATTGTAACAACGTTTATTTTTTCGCGTACTATACATTGGAAATGGGAACGATGCAGATAACAATAAATTTGACATTGTTTATTGAAAAAATCGAATTTTTTCATACGTATCTCCGGCAATTTTTAATCGATGAAGATGAAAATTTGTATACACGTCGAGGATAGAAAACTATCGGATACATGTTTTTTGTTTTTTCCATATCTTGCAATTAAGGTGTTGTAACTACCCTTCGATTGTTTAAGCAAGCGAAGCGTATAGCCGGCTAGCATTATGGAATTCCGGATTGTATTCAAGTCGAAGTTCACGTTCGAGTGCATTTTTTGTAAATAAACCCTGTACGGACTAAAAATTAAGGGGTGAACCACCCCTGTATTTACCTTTTCCTGATCCTCTATGACAACGAGATGGACCTAATTGAAGAAAAGATGTTCTATTTTGACGAACACACAAAAATCTAGTTGACGTGGTTTAGCATTTTCTCCAAATAGCAACCTTAAGGGGGTGAACTACCCTCTATCTGAACTTTCTTACCGTAGTCGTCTTTTCCCATTTAACACATCGTTGCTGATTCAAAATATTTCTAACAACTCCGAATCGACGTTTCCTCATGTTACGAACTCAATATGAGACCCTCATTGTCAGAGGATAATCCAACCCCTCTCTATTTTCCTTTTGATGGGCGATGAAAAAAATTTTCCACTCTGCTTCGATGAATATTTGGTTTTGTATACCTGAGGATATTTCACATTAGTCTCTAATGCATTAATCTTTATTAATCTCTAGTGAGTATTCTACATTAATCTCAACAGGGGCGGGGAAAGGGAAACGCAGAGATCTGCCCCTAATTCCTCACTATACTAACGCTTATGAGAAACTTGTTATCTATAATTTTTTTTTTTTTTTTTTTTCATAAACAAACAATGCACACATAGAGATGCATTCACGGTGTTTATATTCGATGTTTGCGTTATTCATGCCATATTGGAGCGACTTCGAATGCTCAGCTATCTCGTATCATGACCCGAATGACGTACGGACCTTCCAGTTCAATAAATGCGCTTTTGTAATTGATATCGTAAGGCGGGCGATGACTTTTTCTATTTCGATGCTTCTTATAAAAGGTGGCAAACAGTTGCAGCCTACTAGTTGAGACGTACGACTCCATAAGCGAATTTCAAATTGCATTCTGTGCCTTGCGAACTGTGTTACGCTGAAAATATTATCACAATGAAAGTCAATCCGATCAACGTAATTAAACTTTTACTGGCTACGTTTGAAGTTATGAATATCGCACAAACTCTTATTAATAATGCAGAAATAGAACTAAATGAAAATTTTGAGAAGATTTTACATGACTCTATGCAAAATTACAATGAACTCGAGATGATAAAGGAAGAGACGTTAGATTTTCAAGAGCCATTTAAAGAGTGCGAAGCATATGCCGTCGAAGATACTTTATGGTATCGGGATAATAAAGACGATAATTCTGACGGTTGTTCGAGTGACGATGACCTAAGTTATGATTACAAAAAGAAAGCTGTGGAATACTGGAGATCTGGTAAAAAAAAGAATTACCGTATTGAAACCGTTAAACAAAAGTATAAATCTGTTCAAAGTGTACGACAGCTGCGCCGCTGGGCACATCAGCATAACAAAGGTGGCACTTATTTAGAAAAACTAGCTCGAATTTCCGAATACACGTTGCAGAATCCCACATTGCGACTTGTATAACGTGGAGACGCCAGTTGATTATGTGTAAGAGATTGCAATTTAATTATATTATTTCTTAAATGTAAATTTATATCAGCAGCATTAGTATCACATTATCTGAAAAATATCGCACAAAATTCTTCCATACGCGAAATCCAAATACATCAAGCGGTTGAATTTTTCCAGTAGTACCCTTTGGGATAATCATTGGAATGATTTTCGTATCATGAGGGGTAGTTTCATGAACAACCCTAGGGCAGTGTCCACTCCAAGAATCGATCAATAATACGCTGTCACCCCCGACATTGGGAAAAAAAACTTTCACCAACCAGGTTCTAAAATGATCTATTAACATATAACAAATTAGTATTGATAAGTATATGTTTGCAAAAAGAAGCCATAACGTTAACGATAACACGTACCAGAAGTAAGTTTTCCAGATTTTGATGCGGTTACCAGGACGTTTTCAGGCCGAAATAACTCTTTCTCTACCCTTGGTCCAAATTCACCCTTTGCCTCCTTCAAAACTATAAATATATAATAAAACTATATAAATAACTATATATAAATAAAACTATAAGCTTTGGTTCGAATTGTATACATTTTCCGACCCATACTTTTCGATGAGTAATTTAACATCATGTACGAATTTTTCTCCATTTTCCTGCAGAATCGCTTCTTCCTGAACACTTTTTCTCGTTACAAATTTGTTTACTTTTCTTGAAACGATACGATGCTGTTTTTTAAATCTCCATAGCCAGGTATGAGAAGCTTTAATCGCACATCCTCGTGGCCTATCTCTTTCTGTGCCAGTAAAGCCCATTTTCTAAGGTCAATGTCATGAATAATAATACCGGTATCTATAGTAGTTATCATATTCTGCAATGTGTATTCGGAAATTCGAGCTAGTTTTTCTAAATAAGTGCCATCTTTGTTATGCCGATGTGCCCAGCGGCGCAGCTGTCGTACACTTTGGACAGATTTATACTTTTGTTTAACGGTTTCAATACGGTAATTCTTTTTTTTACCAGATCTCCAGTATTCCACAGCTTTCTTTTTGTAATCATAACTTAGGTCATCGTCACTCGAATAACCGTCAGAATTATCGTCTTTATTATCCCGATGCCATAAAGTATCTTCGACGGCATATGCTTCGCACTATTTAAATGGCTCTTGAAAATCTAACGTCTCTTCCTTTATCATCTCGAGTTCATTGTAATTTTGCATAGAGTCATGTAAAATCTTCTCAAAATTTTCATTTAGTTCTATTTATGCATTATTAATAAGAGTTTGTGCGATATTCATAGCTTCAAACGTAGCCAGTAAAAGTTTAATTACGTTGATCGGATTGACTTTCATTGTGATAATATTTTCAGCGTAACACAGTTCGCAAGGCACAGAATACAATTTGAAATTCGCTTATGGACTCGTACGTCTCAACTAGTAAGCTGCAACTGTTTGCCACCTTTTATAAGAAGCATCGAAATAGAAAAAGTCATCTCCCGCCTTACGATAGCAATTACAAAAGCGCATTTATTGAACTGGAAGGTTCGTACGTCATTCGGGTCATGACACGAGATAGCTGAGCATTCGAAGTCGCTCCAATATGGCATGAATAACGCAAACATCGAATATAAACACCGTGAATGCATCTCTATGTGTGCATTGTTTGTTTATGAAAAAAAAAAAAAATTATAGATAACAAGTTTCTCATAAGCGTTAGTATAGTGAGGAATTAGGGGCAGATCTCTGCGTTTCCCTTTCCCCGCCCCTGTTGAGATTAATGTAGAATACTCACTAGAGATTAATAAAGATTAATGCATTAGAGACTAATGTGAAATATTCTCAGGTATCCAAAACCAAATATTCATCGAAGCAGAGTGGAAAATTTTTTTCATCGCCCATCAAAAGGAAAATAGAAAGGGGTTGGATTATCCTCTGACAATGAGGGTCTCATATTGAGTTCGTAACATGAGGAAACGTCAATTCGGAGTTGTTAGAAATATTTTGAATCAGCAACGATGTGTTAAATGGGAAAAGACGACTACGGTAAGAAAGTTCAGATAGAGGGTAGTTCACCCCCTTAAGGTTGCTATTTGGAGAAAATGCTAAAACACGTCAACTAGATTTTTGTGTTTTTGTCAAAATAGAACATCTTTTCTTCAATTAGGTCCATCTCGTTGTCATAGAGGATCAGGAAAAGGTAAATACAGGGGTGGTTCACCCCTTAATTTTTAGTCCGTACGGGGTTTATTTACAAAAAATGCACTCGAACGTGAACTTCGACTTGAATACAATCCGGAATTCCATAATGCTAGCCGGCTATACGCTTCGCTTGCTTAAACAATCGAAGGGTAGTTACAACCCCTTAATTGCAAGATATGGAAAAAGCAAAAAACATGTATCCGATAGTTTTCTATCCTCGACGTGTATACAAATTTTCATCTTCATCGATTAAAAATTGCCGGAGATACGTATGAAAAAATTCGATTTTTTCAATAAACAATGTCAAATTTATTGTTATCTACATCGTTCCCATTTCCAATGTATAGTACGCGAAAAAATAAACGTTGTTACAATTTGAATTTTTTTAATATCTCGTACCGTTAAAAAGTTATCGCCGAGGAAAGAAAAACAACCCCATTTTTGAAGGTGTGTTTCACACCCTAGAACCGTTTTTCCGCCGATAAAAAAAATACGTGTCTTTTAGTTTTCGATACTCTATAACATATTTAAGTTTCATCAAAATCGGAAGGGGACACCTAAGTGATGTTCCTTGTTAGAGAATAATAATCAAGATACAAGATTTGATTAAAACTTCGAAAGCGGGGTTGAACCAATCATTATTATATCTACCGTTTTTCTAAGAGGGGCCGGAAATTTACCCAGGAAGTAAACCCATAACAAGGTCTGTTAGCGGACGTTAAAAGAACTGAGAACCTACGGGGTACAAACAGTCTCTTTATCAGTTATAAGGAGCCTCACAAGATGGTACGCACCATGCAGCCACGTCCAAAGCCTACAAGTTTGGTGTTAATGTTGACGGGTTATGAAAGACGGCAGGCTGGAGCAGTATGTTAAGCCAACCGCCTAAAATTGCCTTAATTAGAGAAAAGCTTTTATTTTCATATCCATAGAATAAAAGTATTTATAAGAAATATCGAACTCGTTTGTCAATAGAATAACAGTATATATAATAAGTGCTATACTCGTTTATCGATAGTATAAAAGCATACAAAGAAATGCCATGCGCTTTTATAGACCAACGCCTGCATAGTCTTCAAATATTATAAACACTGAATGTCTAGACTGCGTAGTCTAATCTCGTGTCGCCTAGACCGCAAGCCCACCACTTCAGATACGTTTGAGAACTAAACATAACGACGACCCTTAGTATGACGAACTCCAGAGCTATGTCACCCGCTATCCCACCATCACTTTCCCACAAAAATTGAGCATCGACGACTTATAGAGCGACTTCGAATGCAGATTCGTTAATTGTACTTGGTGCAGAGAGGTCCTCTCTCTGGAGCCCATCTGACTGGAGCTCAGTATAATTAGTTACTACGCCAGTTCTACTCCACGTTTTACAAACGGGATGATAGTTTAAAACTTTGTTGTAGTTGGAAAGGAAAAAAAAGACCTTTTCTCGATTTTTTTTGGCCAAACGATAAAATAATTTATAACAAAAGTTCTTCCGTATAAAAGATATACATTTAGTGTAAACATTATAATTTTTTGAAAGAAATATATTTAAAAATAAGCAGTTATATATCAACGACCGAGAACGCTGCGAAAAAACAGATTTTGCGGTGATCACTCCCCCGCTGCAATGGATTTTCTCAAACCAACAAAACAGGGGGAATCTTTAGTTAATGATATAATGCTCCGGTTGAACGAAGCGTTTTGAAAAATTTCCATTTTTCACCCAATGGCGGACGTTGAAAGTCAAAAATGTTGTTTTAACCAAAATTTCACTTACATTTTTTATTATAAAAAAAAATAATTGTCCAAAAAAAACCCTTCGTTCATCCGGAGGACTACTATATATAGAAGAAGTGATATACATTTCAACCAGATCGGTAAAGCCGTTCTCGAGTTACAGTGATCACCGACTTCGAAAACATGGTTTCGTGAAAAACGAGTTTAAAGTTTTACCTACTTACTTTGTATGGCTCGAACACGGCTTCCTTCATAGTTATGTATTTCGGCGAATCATGGTCCAATTTAAATGTAATTATTCGGAAAATACTCGTAAGATATTGTACTTTTAGAAAAAGAAAAAAATCGATTTTTTGAAAATTTCAACTAGACCTCCCCCGTTATATCAAAAACATTCATTCGTATCCGCTTGAAGGGAATATGATTGTAATCAAATATTAAATAAATCATTCACACACACGCACGCACGCACGCACGCACGCACGCACACACACACACACACACACACACATACACATATTACCAAATTGGGTCCCAACTACATAAAAAAAATAACTTTTTGCCCTTAAGGAAATATTAAACACATTCTTTTTTTAAAGTATATGTAGTCCATTTCAATTATTTGTAACAATATAAAGATTTTGTACCCATGAGCCAATAAGAATCATTTAATTTCAGCACATTCTCAATTACCACTAAGAACACTCATGACTTCTTAAGGGAGCTTTCCAGTGTGAAATTTTCTAAAAATCGATTATTTTTTTTTTGCTTTATCGAATAGTATACACTCTTTTCGAAGAAGCAGAAGGGATATTGTATGGACCTGGCATCGCTGATGACCGTAAGTAAACGATTTACCTAAAATTTCCTCACTTGAAACTTTGAACGCGTTTTTCTCGAAACAGCATTTTTCAAAACGGTGTCCAACTTGGAGGGCAGAGTTTTAAAGCTATCGAGTTGAATTTTTTACACAATATTCTTAACGTCATTGTTTATCGTGCTATGGAAGCTTTTTTTTTTTGACATCTTCCTATTTTTTTGTAAAAAAAATGCCAAAAAAAAAATGCTAAAATCGATACTTTTTGTTCAAACCCGCGCCATTTTTGCAAAAAAAAAAAAAGCCTCCATAGCATGAAAGCCAATTATATACCGATCAATAATCTTTTTGTGTTTTTTGTTTCAGATCAAAATTGTGACCCCCAACGTGGACACCACATTCAAGTGCATTTTCTGCAACAATTGTTTCATCATTTTTATAGATATTAATTAATAACTAAATCGATCTTTAAAATATTGTTTTGTATTCTTCAATACCCAATTAATATACAAAAAAAAACCAGACCGATCAGATTATTTTTTCTTTAAAAAAAAAATCGCGAAAAACAGCGATTTTTCGGGCTGTCACACTGGAAAGCTCCCTTAAGAATGCCGAAACGGCAAATATGTAGTTTATGAAATGCTTATTTTCCGGTTCAAATATCAGGAATGAACAATCAAAGCTTGGCACCATGGAAATCATAGTATGTCCGCGATACATTAATTAAAATTGGAAATTACGATGTGAGTGCCTATTAAAACGTCCCCAAGGGACATATTAATCAACATTCAAAATATATCATGAAAATACAATATGCAATCCTTATATTGTAAAGTTGTAAATACCTACTAATGTAAATCTAATAAAAATTCAGTCATCACCTTTCGAACAATGGCTGTTACTGAAGATATATCAAGAACAAAACACATAGTTCTATATTGTCAATTATAATTCACAATAACATAAAAACAACATAATATTTCAATACCTAACAATTCAAGTAAATGATCAACAGAACGCGGAGCGCGAAGTGTGACGACGGCGCGGAGCGCGAAGCGCGCGAGGGGCATGGGGACGCAGCCTCCATCGAGTACGCGAAGCGTACTTGTTATAATTCTGATGAGGATTTAAAGTCACGCGTTACAATTGAAAAACCATTATTCCTTTACGTAGTTGTAGAGGACTCCACTTGCGAGAAAAACAGTGAAAGATCGAAATTTCTTAAAATTATATTACTTATTCGAGCAAAAAAAAAACGTTGCTGTAGAAAAATATATATTATACCCTGCTAGGCTCTTTACCCGCTTAGCTTTGCTGCACAACTGCGATAAAAATTTATAACGCATACTCAAGGACGGAAACTAATGAAACGAATATTGTAACAGCCAATAGAGGTGTACGACGTATTTTTCAACAGCAAATTTAAATAGGTCACGTGGAAATTCGTGCATTCAATATGATGTGATATAAGAGACGTGGTCGCGAGTGCTGGCGTGTCATATCGAAGTCCAATTTTTACCAGATTACAACCTTTGTTCTCCAAAGTGAGAGTATTTAAAAAAATATTCGTCGACTCGTATCGTGCATCTAAGTTTGGGGTGATTTTGACTCGACGTGCTCAGTACGATTGAAGGTATGCTTTATAATTCTAATTTTCCTAATTCACGGCGAGTGTATTATTGAACTAGCGTGGTCGATATGGAAGATTTATACAATACTTTAATTGGGATGAATTAATATTTCATCATTATGGACGTTTGATGATTGTATATTTCTATCATTTCCGGAGAATGATCGCCATATGGGCGATCTGTAGTACAGATATGAACGTTTTTTTATGTCTATTTAATTAGCTTTCCAACATCATGAACCGAGGTCCATCTTTTCGTATATATATGGCAGCGTTTATCATGGCGTGGCTGTCATCTTTTACAATTAGATTTAAGGTAATATTAAACTTTTATTTTTATTATTGAGGAACAAATATCTTGTTGTCTTTTTGCTCAAATTTTTCAAGAGCCGTTAAAATTTTCCAAAATTGTAGAGACCAATGATTTTTTAGATCGGCTCAACCTGTCAAAATTTTGTTCATTGAGTGGATTAATTTGTTTATAATATTCGATAAATATTTAATTGTGTTTTACTGAAAATTATGTTCGTGACACTGTATACATAGATGTATATAACTTATTCCACATCAATTGGATCACTTTTGAACCCGGATTTTTAATTTTGGTGAAAATTTTATGTTATACTACCCCAATAAAAATATTTTTGTGAATTTTTTCAAATTTTCTCACCCAACCGAAAAAAGTTATGTATTTAAAAAAAAATGTCTTTTCAACCATTTTCAAACGCTCATAATTCAAACGCAAATTCAAAACGCTCATGTTCAAATTTTTCGATTTTTAACGCACTTTTCAGAAAAAAGAGAAACAAAAATCACTATGAAATTTATCATTTTTTTTAGACAAAAATCCCAGTGTGTCAAAAGCGCCATTTTAGATTTTTGACTTTTGTTTTTAACTTTGATTTATTCTGAATTTAATCCCACAAAATTCATACTGGGCAGATATCTTTTTTTATTTTTTTATTTCGAATGAAAAAAAATTGCTTCAGTTTTTCTGAGAAAAATATCAATTTTGCGAATAACCCGATTGAAAAAGAAAATGTAAAAAAAGGTATCTGCCCAGAATGAATCTTGCGGCATTAAACGTATACTAAATCAAAGTTAAAAAAAATAGAAAATCAAAAATGGAAAATGAAGTTTTTGAGGAATTGATATCTATCTCAAAAAAATGAAACATTTCACAGAGTTATGACTTGAATATATTTTTTCGTACTTTTTTCTGAAAAGCACGTTTCAAAACAAAAAATTTGAAAACTTCGTCTTGTTTAATCAATATTTTTTAAGTTATGTGCGTTTGAAAATGGTTGAAAAAAAGACATTTTTTCAAAATTCATAACTTTTTTCGGTTGGATACAATTTTTTTTTTTATATTCATAAACATGTGTTTGGTGGGGTAGTATAACATATTAAATTTTCAACAAAATCGAAAATGGTTGAGTTCAAAAGTGGTCGAAATGATGTGCATTAGGTCATATGAAAAGGGTAAATCATTTTTATTTATTGATGAAACTAAGTTGAGAAAATAAGATGAAATGGAAGAAAGGTCACCATGATAGTTCGATGGTTTCAAAGGGCACTCACAATAGTTATATTGAGCTCTATTGTTGACGGATTGGGAATATCTAATATTTACAATCGGTCTTTTAAATGAGGACTTATTATGTTTCCTTCTTCATATCGCTAGTAACATCCGAGGGGTTTGTCACTCGAGAAATCGGTGAACCATTTCATCTGAAATCAGGCTAGGAATCACTAAAAATCACGTGAAACCGCAGGTTATCGGGATTCGGAAACCACGGGAATCGCAGTGGAAATCGCACGAAATCGATTCCTTTTGGAAATCGATGGCGCACCGAACCTGCGAGTGACAAACCCCTCGGCAAAATCGATACGAACATAATTCGGAAAATTTTTTTTTTCGAATTATGTAGTAACGGTATGTCCTGAATGAATCTTACCCAACCGAAAAGGGCTAATCTGCAATGCAAGATGGTTTAAAGGCCTTAGATACGCTAACAGAATTAAACCGTATTTCAAAATATAATCATCCAATCTCCACGTGCTGGATCGTATGTTGGGCCCTGTTATCAAAAACTCAAAATGGCGTGACTATCGGTTTTGAAACGAGATACATTTATTTTTATTGTATTCGTTATGATGTCACCTACGACATTTCACAATATAACGTAGGGTAAATCAGAGATGTATGTTTAAAACGATAATGACCATCATGCGACCTCGATGCTGAGATGGAAAACGATCTCAATTTAACAACCATGTGTCCCTTGTGTGCTTCCTAGGACTTTCCAAAAATTATTTTTTTCATATAGCCTCATTTTCTCGACTTATCCCCATCGATAAACTTAAACACAGCACGCTGCATATTAACAGAATGTCTCATCAAGTAATTGAACATACAACCCGTGAAGGCTGATTTTATTTGCTTGTCACTTTATTTTCATTCAATGTTCATAGGTACAAGGCCAAGAGACGGTAAATACTCGGCATCGACAATGTCAAATTCGTGGATACCAAGCTGCTTGTTCTGTAAGATGATTTATAACGTTCCCTTTTCATAGATAAATTAATATATTCCTGGGCTCCACCCAATTTTTTAAATATCTTTCCTTCTGGTGGTTTGTTGTTTAAACAGGACTGCACTCTTTCATGCCACACATTACTATGCGGTCGTTTAGCACCTGAAGGAGGTTACGTGTTGCACGAAGTCCAACGCCGGCTTGGCGTCGAAGATGGAACGCCGTGCGGCGTAAACAAAGTGAATATTATATATAACATTTTATTTCACACAAACTTGTAATAGTTAGAAATTGAGACCGGTACTTGTCTTTTCTAAGTTTACACCGACACTTGCCGCGGCCGTGGTCTTTCGGCTGACAAGGCTTTAGTTGCTTTTAGTTTATATTTTTACGATATAGTTGAGCGCCAATCAGTTTTGAGGAAACTGATAAACTTTAACAATTAATAAATAATAGACAATCACAGGGTAGGTACAGTTGGATGGCCAAGAGATAGGGCTGCAAAGTCAAAATGGCGTTTCAGTGCAGATATATAAATTTATTTACCTTGTAGTAACAAATTCTGACGATCGGCAGGCAGACCTTCAGTTTAGATTTACACTTGACAATTTACATTTACGATTGGTGATAATTTGAGATAGAATGGCAATTAATAATTCGTGAAACAGAATGACAATTTTATAACTCGGGCGACCCCTCGAAAATGGACCCGCTTCTACAAATATCGAAGACGAAGTAATCGCCTTTGTCGAATTACCGGCTCTTTTGAAAACCTCGCTGGAGGGGGTCATTGACTCTCCAGGATCTATGGTCAATAGTTTTCGTCGATGACCGGCGCATGCGACCTTCGACCTCGACTGTCTCTGTCGCACACGTTGACAATTGACAGTCGTGGCTCTCGAATGTTCGATGACGCCGTGCAATATATGTACATGTGTATTCGACAAATCGTACGAACTTATGATCTAGAATATTCGATATGATATGGATCTCATGCAAGGTCTTATCGTAAACGATTAACAATTTTGATGCTCGAGGGGTCCGTCGAGCAGTGATGTCCAGAGAATAGATGAATTCAAAATTTCCTCTTACAAAATTCACCCACAATCAGATTACAAATGCCCAACATTCCCAAACAGATGTCGTGACCCTGATCATTTGGTGTACCATCGATACAATTCTTAACAATGCGATGTATTCATGTTTCAGATCTGCAAAAATAAGAAATGCGTGCGTGCGATCCCGCCATTTCCGATACAGGACGGGGAAGATATTTTCAGTCAGTGCAAACCGGTAAGGAAACATTTATATAAAGTTGTACGAAGCATGATTAAGTTCGCATAAATGTCTCGGTTACTCTATAATATCTTCAACATAGGTAATACACACGGAAGCTTTGTATTGTGTAGGGCCTCAACTTAGGCGGTGTTGAGGTAGCGCGAGATGGGAGAAAAACCACTTCCTCTCCAAGATCGGTATATCGGTTCAATGGCGCGAGCTTAACCAATGTTTCGACGAACATCTGAAATTGTATTAAAATTTAAGTATTTAGTAAAGTTTGCGATGACAAATTAGTTATTTTGGCATTCCAACAGATTCTCTTTTTAAATACTGACCGAAGTTATAGTATTGTCGAAACCAATTTCCGAATCAATATATGCAATATATGTAAATATGTATTAGCTGTTCCTTGAAGAGGATGTATTAGAATTTTCTTCAACTGAACATGATTTTAAGAAATGATGTAATCTTAGGCAATATCCGGTGAATGATTGATATTGTGTTACGGTACAATCTGTACTCGAAAAAACTCGAAAGACACAGGTGCAGTTGAATTTACGTGACGGTCATCAATTTTTTACAAGAGGAGCTATAACTTTTCTCGTATGATATTATAGTAGGGATTAAGATGGATACAGGGAAAGATAATGTTATGCTGCAAATGCCATGAAATTAACGATGGGGCTTCCATTTGGATTCAAAATGTGCCACTCAAAACTTGTCACCATCAGTAGCTATGAACAAGGTGTATCGCGTAGAGGTTGCCAGGTCCCTTTTAGAAGTAAAATTTGTACCTTCTGCTATTGTTAATGATGTCTAACCCTGATTCATTGCTGATTGAGTAATGCTTATGCAGGCGATAGTCTTTCAGTGGCACATTTTGCGTTCGAGAGTGGGTTCAAGTTATTTTACTCTGTCTTCCATCTCACACCATCATAGGATGTGCTCGTATAATTGCTTCATTTTCAAAAGTAGCCATTTAGAAAAACGAAAATGATCTTCACGTTACATGAACGCCCCAATGAAAACATATCAATACAACCGTCTTTCCATCGTTTCCCGAATCCACATAACTTTTGTACAAAATTATTTTTCGGATGACCTAAGTTTCTCAACATTACTTAGGTACATATATTAAATATTCAACATATACAGGCAAATTACATTTTCTCTTCACTTTGCTTCCATAGGCACAACCATTAGTATTATCATATACTCGGAGTCAACAGTGTAAAGACTATGGATATTCCGGCGTTTGCGCGGTAAGATTATCTTTACCCATCCGTTTCCTCACAAAAGCATCACCACGATCAACTTTTGTTGTCAACTTGTCTTCTAACGAGTTGTATTTTGAACAGGATCACACTACGTCATGCAGCATTTTAAATTGCGCTCGTGAAAGCCGTCATAGTGCAGGGCGTATTAGGATTTATATAAATCAGAAAATAATTCCACCCTTGGGCCTTCAAATCGGAACACACTGCGGCCCATCCCGTGTAAGTATAGTATATAACTTTAAATTTTACGCAATCTGTTAGTCGTGAACAAATCATCCCCATAGACTTGCCAATACCCAACAATATCCTCTAATGATCACAACGTCCATTACTTAATTTAACGTCAAAACATTTACTTACACCGTGTTGCATTAATTTTCTAGATTTGCGTAAATGGGGAATGTGTCGAAGCCATCGGAGGGATGCCGTTGGATATTGGCGACCAAACTGTTCATGTGTGTCGGCAAGTAAGAAATTCACTGTAGAAATTGTATATAGGCTAATGATGGTCTTATAACCGATATGGAACCTCAATAATGCACTCGACATAGTTCGAACACATTGAGGTTTTGAATCACTGAAGTACATAAGTTATACAGGTGTAGTCTTTAGGCGGTGGCTTCCGAGGAGCGGGCGAACTATGTTCCTCTTGTAGTGAGTAAAATTGGGCGAGACTTAAGCGTTCTGCGCCGTCTATTTAGAATTTTGATTAAATTTGAGTATTTTGTACAGTTTTAAATGAAACATTCCGTCGAACAACCTTTTCACTCGATATATCCAGGTATCTATCATCAATGTCAACAAAATTGACAAAGTCTTTGTTTATTTTAAGAACAAGTCAAATCGTACAACTATTTCTACTGTTTTGTTAATAAAAATCAGAATGGAATAAAACAAATCCAGCGCATCTACTGTTCAAAAAGAACTGTTACCAAACATAATGAACAAAAAAACATTCCTCTCAAGGAATGGACGCCAAAGCTAGATCTTTACTATAGAAAACTGTACGAATTATTCAGTTGAATCAATCTCCAGCGCACAAGCAGGATATAATAGTACGAGAGCTCACAACCAAAATTTCTACATCGTAGCATTACGGCCAAAACCGTATAAGATCGATAGTTGCGATTAGTATGAACTAAAAAAGAATAATTCCAGACATGTTCTGAAAGAATGATCGGTGTAAAATACCGAACAAATGTTTTTCTGGATTTTCCGGATTGTGGCGTATAAGTCTATTAAGCCAACAAAAAAGTTGCAACCATCAAATTCTTAGATAATAATTAATAAAGCGCTCACCCGAAACGGTCGAACTAAAGTTGAACGAGAAGAAATTGATATTTCATATAGGCGCGAAACATTAGGAAATGTATGGTAACAGCGGGAATTACCCACGCTAACATCCATCCGAATCTTTACCAAATTTTTCGAAATTTCATAAGCATTACAATTAAAATGTCGGTGTCAGAACATCGAATAGACACTTGATCTCATTGATCAATTTGACAACCATCAAACGATTCATATCGCAAAATGCAATACGTCGCTTGGCTCATTTTATACACAAAAAGATTCTACAATTCTTCCAGTAATAATAATAGCCATTCGCATTTAATCGACACGGAATTTTATTGCGGAAAGCTGACCTCTCACTATACAGGGTGTCCCGTTTATCTCTGCCACCCGAAATATCTCCGTAATTATCGAGGTCACAAGAAATGTTTCAAACAAAAGTTGTACGGTGTGGAGGGGTCCGTCAAATGCGATCTTTTTGTTTATTTTGGTGGAGGCGTTAACGCACAGTCACTTTTTTAAATGGAATGGTACATTTTTTTCAACCGTCTTGTAGAGCACATCAAGACACATAAATCATTAAGGGGGTCAAGTCATTCATGATCGTTCAAGGTCAGTATAGATGATACAAATCTAAATATCTCGGACTACCAAATATTTGGTAGTCTTATAAATATTTGGTAGTGAAATGCTCGGTATTGATCGAAGCTAAAATTAGCTAGAAATAAAAGATATCGGAGATCGTAGTCATTGACAACCCCCAGAATACCTTCCGTTTATTTATCAACTCGCGTTAATATATATCGTATGTAGCTTGAGTTTGATTTCAAATTTCGATAAGAGCTATTCACTATTTGAAAATGTATCGGCAATTCCAAGAAGTTGGCATAATACTGTGTTACGATGAAGCTAGAAACACATGCAGAAAAGCGCGTGTCTTGTGTGCAATAGTGTCCAAGCCAGCGAATGTTTGACGTCGCTGTCACGTCATTCAAATCAAACCGGACAAGCACCTCGATTGAGCCACATACGATATATATTAATGCGAGTAGGTATTCGAACAGTTGTTAATGACTACGAACTCCGATATCTTTTATTTCTAGCTAATTTAAGCTCGGCTCACTACCGAATATTTCCCTACCAAATGTTTCAGTAAGTACCAAATGTTTCACTACCAAGTGTTTCACTACCAAATGTTTATAAGACTACCAAATATATGGTAGTCCGAGATGTTTACATTCGTATCATCGATACTGACTTTGAATGACCTTGAACCACAATAGTATTTATGCAGATACATAACGAAAGATGCTTCGGACTCATACCGATTCAATATCTTTTGACTATATATGAGTTATATTTAATATCTAACAATAAATATATGTATTTAGTCCATGACCTATATTTACATACTTATAAGATTATTCTATAGTACACCGTGGCTATAAATACAAAGGACACGGTAGCAGCAACGAGATATTTTTTCTATAATATGCAGGGTGTACCGATGGATGACATTTAAATATAAGTATTTTTTCCGTAGCGTCATAGAAGTGACGAGGCTCCAGGCAGAACGCGAGATCAGCAATGCAAAGACTATGGGTTTCATGCAGCTTGCGAGGTGAGGCCGCTTATCACTGCTCATCTCGAAACGTACTAGGCAATGTGAATCTCGTTCGAAAACTTTATAACAATGGAAATCTAACACATTTTAGTCCAACGCGTCTTTCGACAACAATGGATGCCGGAGGTTATACTGTGGTTATGAAGTCCTTCCTGGATATTATGTCCTGAGTAATCATATTACTAGATACCGATCCGATTTCGATATATGGGTATCGGCCGGCACAAATTGCGGCCAATCTGGGGTAAGTACCGCCCGAGACGTAACGGTGAATCGACTTTAAGTTTTTATGGAATTTAAGCGTCATAGTCCTCGAATTCCTAAAATGTGTAAATTGCGATCGTCCACCCGTAAACTAAAACTAAGAAATAAGCTAAACGCGATGTATTAATTTTATAGGTTTGTAGGAATCGAAAATGTGTGCCATTATTAACACCAGGATCGAGGCTGACACTTGACGGTGAGGAAATTTACAAGCCGTGTCATCGCTTGTATTGATTCGCAATTTTAAAAACCCTATATTTTTAGTTATTCTTTGATTAAATAGTTAAGTTGAAATATTTGTGGCTAGAATTATTGTGAAAACAAGAAGTAGACAAAAATTTATTGTTATTTTGAACTAAATTCCCAATGTGAAACAATACTTTGTTTCACGCCAATTACCGTATCAAATCAATTCCATGCATCATTATGAATTATGTTAAGAAACATACAAATATGCGTTTCATTTCAACTAAGCGGGAGAAAAAGTTTCCGCAATATTAAAGACACTATATAGAAAAATATTCTTTCGAAAAAAACGAAAACAAACTACATCGTGAGCTAATAACTCGATCTCTTTGTCTAATTTGGATATTCTGCATGGCCCAAAGTATTCTGGAATCTTGAAGTTCTAAAAAGCTGCAGAAAAATCGTAGTTTTGATAATCTTAGAGTGGTGTACCCCATTGACACAGCACACATCAGCAACTATGAAATATGACGGCAAGAAATACACGAAACTTTAATAAACTTTAACGAATAGAACGCTCAATGTATTTAAAGCACAAAGTGAAGATTCTCGAACACAGAGGACAGCTAGAATAAAATTGAGTGATTATGCGATACCGTAAAATTTGCGGAGGTTGTACGTTTTTAGAGCTTTTGGCTGATGACTTAAGGTTTGAAACAATAAAATATATTGGGAATGATTGCATATTTGTGCGATTGCAATAATAATATTTCGAAACTACTACGGTCGGGAATTTTTTTATTCTTCCAACCCTACACTGATTCTTTTTCCTCTCAAACTTTATGAACTCATATACCTGGAAACGTGAATCAACTACATTGAGAATGAGAAGAATTTTTCTGGGACGAACGCTATCGCCAGTCGGCGCACCAAGGGAACGTGATAGTATTATGAAGATGATTGGTTGGGCGAAAAGAAACGCATATACTGGTAACCCCACGTGTACCTGCGAAAGAGGTATTATACTTCGTGCTTCGTCCTCGCGATTAATAACCCGAAATTATAAATACTTGCAGTAACACGTAGTGTTGAGTGGCAACGCTACGTGTATTTTTATTCGGAAGGGAGGCTGTTACTTATCTTTTCGGACGAAGCACTTCGTATAATTTGTGACGTGATTTTCCCGACGTAGGGAAAAGTCACGGTCCCAAGGCTGTTACCTGGTTTGCCCTCGCCGCACAACCCAACGATCGTACGCGCTACCGATTCTTTAATTTGTTGTACTGCCGTTATAGATAGATTTTGGAAGGTGACAGTGTTGTCGAAGGAATGATTTTAGGGAGGAAACGGCACGGCGTTCGATCCTGACGAGGAGAAGAGTGCTCGACGTAACGAGTTACCCGTCAGGAAAGAACGGTCGGCGAGTACGCGCGAGAAATTGATGCAGGTCCGGCTGCAATACCGGCGCCCCGCTGTTAGGTGCATCGTGCATGAGGGGCAGCGGAGGTTTTAGGATTGCGGGCGAGAGCGGGAACCTCTCGTGCTGCCGACGTAAGTGCTCCCCTATGCACGATGACCATGGGGATACGATTTTCGGCGTACTCGCAAGATCTCGTGTACCGTCGATAATTGCGATTTCGTTAAGGTAAGTATTGTGTCGAGCGAGAGGGCAGTAGCTCTCGATGATCGATTTCGCATTTTGACTGATCGAAATATGATTGGTCGAAAATCAGTAGTTACCGTGTCGCGCTCGAGACCAGAGGTGTCTCGCGAAGCATCGTAGAGAGAGCGAGGTGTCTCTGTCTCGCATACGCGCCATGCGTATGCTGAGTTCTCTCTCTACGTACGCGCTCTAGTCGTATCTCGCTCTCGCTTACGCGTCATGTGTAAGTCGCGCTCTCTCCCTCTATATCTAGGTACTCGATCTAGAGTCGTTGTTCGTCTCTCGCCGAGGTGAGAGGTGTAAGTTCGCGTACGCGCTATAGGGAGTTCCGTGTCGACCCGGCTCCCTATAGATGAAATAAATTCGTGTTTTCTCGATCGCTCTCGTAAAACAAATTAGTTCTCGCAATATAGAAATTAATCTGTCGATTCCGATGGTTAAAAATTAAGCTCTCGTGATGGTTATGGTGGTTTGTTTTGCTGACGATTTCGTGCTCAGAAGTTTTCGTGAGTGAATTCGTAGAGTTCATGTTCTCGTTTTCCGATCGAGACTCAGTCTCTCGCGAAAAATTAACGACGTTTTGGCGCCATCTCGGAGTGACGTCCCCCGACCCTCTCTACCATAATCGACAACCTGAGCGGCCGAGCGTTTCCGGTTTGTCGATTCCGCTAGCGCATCCAGGTGGACCGGATTGTCACCTCCGGCGAAACAAAAGTGACCTGATCCACGCAGGTAAGTCGTGAGCATGGAGGGGCCGGGTCGTTCCCTCCCGGCCCCAGGTTGTGCCGGTTGTCGATACCGGCGAAATAAAAATCGACTGGCGCCCTGCCGGCAAAATTGCGGATGCGGTAGCGAGAGAAAGAGACGACCGAAGGTGACGATGGCGGAAGGATTCCGGAAATTCGTCACAAATTATAACAGAACTTCACTTGGGTGAATTCGTTTAATTATTAATTATACCTATGTTTCTGTTCAGTATTGAGTATACGTTACGATCATTCTCTGACGTATATCAAATGAAGCTATGGCGCTACTCTATGACATCTATCAAGTTTCTATGGTCAGTGAGCTTGAGAATGCCTCGATTCGTTATAGTTCGAAGCCCAGGGATTGGGACACAACCCTTCTCAATTCTTTCTCCTGCGTAACCCATATTGAATAGTGCGAGAACCGACTGAGATTCCCATGTCGACAGATTTCGAAATGTTTTCTTCCATTCTGTTTATCGAGCGTCTTTGAGTGAATAGCAACAACGAAGAAAGCATCCCATAATGTGATTAAATTTTAGTACTAACTTCTGGTTGCAGCGATACATTAGACTAGAAATCGCGCGTTAGGAAGATCGCTATGTCGCTCACCGATAACTAAGCATATACTTCCGTTCGGTAACTAACGATAAGGTGTTACAAAGAATATTGCAGTGTTCGCGCGAAAAACAATGGCGAATAATATAATCGAAAAATGTGTAACTTTATGTTATATTTGTAAAGAAATCCCCTATCTTTCTTCCAATTAGTTTCATAAATTATATTTATCTTTGATAAAATATTATATTATCCGCTTATTACTTGAAATTCCTTGAGGGCTGATGTCAGCTAAACGAAACGTTCCTTCTCGGTACACAGGAACTGACACCGTGATATAGCGGGAACAAAACGTTGAACGCCAGCCCCTACGGACCAGGATGGTGTAATCGGAAATTCTAGTGCAGGTCCATAAAGAATGGCGTAGCACATAAGGTGTTAAGAAATAATAAAAGCTTCCAATTTTTTCGTAGAAATTAAAATATCTTACATGAAAAATTACCATTGGTATAACTTTTATGATGTTCCATTGTTATAATTCTGATGGGGATTTAAACTCCCGCTTTAAAATTGAAAATGCATTTTTCCTTTACAACGTTGTAGGGGATTCCATTTGCGAGAAAATCCGTGGAAGATCAAAATTTTTTAAAATTATATTACTTGTTTCTGCAGAAAAAAAATGTTGCTGTAGAAAAATACGAGTATATATTATACTCTGCTAGGCTCTTTGCCCGATTAGTTGTGCTGCGCACAGCAATAAACATTTATAACGCATACTCAAGGACGGAAACTAATAAAACGAGTTTTGTAACATCCAATCGTGGCGTGCGACATATTTTTTCAACAGCAAATTTAAATACGACACGTGGAAATGCGTGCTTTCAATATGATGTGATATAAGGGACGTGGTTGCGAGTGCCGGCGCGTCATATCGAGGTCTAATTTTCACCACGTCACAACCTTTATTCTCCAAAGTGATAGAATTTACAAAAATATTCGTCGATTCGTATTGTGCATCTAAGTTTGGGGTGATTTTGATTCGAAGTGCTCAGTGCGATTGAAGGTATGCATTATAATGGTAATTTTAAGAATTCACGACAAACGTATTTCTGAAATAGCATCATCGATATTCAAGATTTATACTTTAATTGGGATGAATTAATATTTCATGATTATGGACATTTGAGGATTGTATGTTTCTATCATTGCCGGAGAATGATCGCCATATGGGCGATCTGTGATACAGATGTAAACGTTTTTTTGTCTATTTAAGCAAAGCTTAAAGCTTTCCAACATCATGAACCGAGGTCCATCTTTTCGTATATACATGGCAGCGTTTATCATGGCGTGGTTGTCATCTTTTACAATTAGATTTAAGGTGATATTAAACTTTTATTTTTATTATTGAGGAACAAATATCTTGTTATGTTCTTGCTCAAATTTTCAAAAAATCTTTTTTTTTCATATAGACTCATTTTGTCGACTTATCCCCATCGAAAAACTTAAATAGGGCACACTACGTATAAATAGAATGTATCATCAAGTAATTGAACATATAACGCGTGAAGGTCGATTTTATTTGCTTGTCACTTTATTTTCATTCAATGTTCATAGGTACAAGGCCAAGAGACGGTAAATACTCGGCATCGACAATGTCAAATTCGCGGATACCAAGCTGCCTGTTCTGTAAGATAATTTATAACGTTCCATTTTCATAGATAAATTAATATATTCCTGGGCTCCACCCAATTTTTTAAATATCTTTCCTTCTGGTGGTTTGTTGTTTAAACAGGATTGCACTCTTTCATGCCACACATTACTATGCGGTCGTCTAGCACCTGAAGGAGGTTACGTGTTGCATGAGGTAAAACCCCGGTATGGCGTTGAAGATGGAACGTCGTGCGGCGTAAACAAAGTGATTATTATATATAACATTTTATTTCACACAAACTTGTAATAGTTAGAAATTGGCCCACATGAGGTTACAAAAGTCCAACATTTCCAAACAGATGTCGTGACCCTGATCATTTGGTGTACCATCGATACAATTCTTAACAACGCGATGCATTCATGTTTCAGATCTGCAAAAATAAGAAATGCGTGTATGCGAACCTGCCGTTTCCGATACAGGACGGTGAAGATATTTTCAGTGAATGCAAACCGGTAAGGAAATATTCATATAAAGTTGTACGAAGCATGATTATGATCACATAAATGACTCGGTTACTCTACAATATCTTCAACATACGTAATACACATGGAAGCTTTGTATTGTGTAGCGCCTGAACTTAGGCGGTGTTGAGTTAGAGCGAGACGAGAGTAAAATAACCACCTCCTCTCCAAGATCGGTATATCGGTTCAATGGCGCAAGCTTAACCAATGTTTCGACGAACGTCTGAAATTGTATTAAAATTAAAGTATTTAGTAAAGTTTTCCATGACAACTAGTTATTTTGCCATTCCAACAGATTCTCTTTATAAATACCGCCCGAAGCCATAGTATTGTCGAAACCAATTTCCGAACCAATTTATCAAAATATGTATTAGCTCTTCCTTGAAGAGGATGTATTAGAATTTTCTTTAACCGAACATGATTTTAAGAAATGATGTAAACTTAGGCAATATCCGGTGAATGATTGATATTGTGTTACGGTACAATCTGTACTCGAAAAAACTCGAAAAACACAGGTGCAGTTGAATTTACGCGACGGTCATCAATTTTTTACAAGGGGAGCTATAACTTTTCTCGTATGATATTATAATACGGACTAAGATGGATACAGGAAAATATAATGTTATGCCGCAAAAGCCCCCAAATTAACGATGGGGTTTCCATTTGCATTCAAAATGTGCCACTCAAAACTTGTCACCATCCATTAGCTATGAACAAGGTGTATCGCGTAGAGGTTACCTGGTCCCTTTTAGAAGTAAAATTTGTACCTTTTGCTATTGTTAATGATGTCAAACCCTGGTTCATTGCTGATTGAGTAATGCTTATGCAGGCGACAGTCTTTTAGTGGCACATTTTGCGTTCGAGAGTGGGTTCAAGTTATTTTACTCTGTCTTCCATCTCACACCATCATAGGATGTGCTCGTATAATTGCTTCATTTTCAAAAGTAGCCATTTAGAAAAATGAAAATGATGTTCACGTTACATCAACGCCCCAATGAAAAAATATCAATACAACTATCGTTCCATCGTTTCTCGAATCCATATAACTTTTGTACAAAATTATTTTTCGGATGACCTAAGTTTCTCAACATTACTTAGGTATAATAAATATTCAACATGTACAGGCAAATTACATTTTCTCTTCACTTTGCTTCCATAGGCACAACCATTAGTATTATCATATACTCGGAGTCAACAGTGCAAAGACTATGGATATTCCGGTGTTTGTGCGGTAAGATTATCTTTAACCATCCGTTTCTTCACAAAAGCATCACCGCGTTCAAATTTTGTTGTCAACTGGACTTCTAACGAATTCTATTTTGAACAGGGTCACTCTACGTCATGCCGCGTTTTAAATTGCGCTCGTGAAAGGCGTGATTGTGGATTGCGTATTAATGGTTATATAAATCAGAAAGTAATTCCACCTTTGGGCCTTCAAATCGGAACACACTGCGGCCCATCCCATGTAAGTATAGTATATAACATTAAATTTTACGCAATCTGTTAGTCGTGAACAAATCATCCCCATAGACTTGCTAATACCCAACAATATCCTCTAACGATCACAACATCCATTTAGTCCAAGCAATAGAGCTCTAAAATCACCAGTTTTTGACAAAAATAGCACCCGATAATGGCGAGTGCCATCAGACGCAGAGCAGCCTCCCGATCATAACTGACCACTTTTCGACTCCTGATTCCCATTTTATTTTTTGTTATTAACAAATTAGTGAAAAAAACCACATTTTTTTCGTTTTTTGCTTATAAAACAAAAAATAATGAAGGAATCTATTTGGTCCCAATGGACGAATTGTAGGTAATTGAAATTTTGTGTGCGAAATCTGGGCACTGTCGGATAATTAGTTTTTGCGTTATTGCAATGAACATTTAATTGTGCCATATTTTGCGGAGAGGCTCGATGCTCTGGAGGTCATCCGATTTAAGTTTAACAAGCGGCTTTTGAAACTAGAACTCTTGACCTATAAACCGTCAATTTTGGATTCTCGTTTATTTGCGTTTAAGTAGGTAAAAATCGCGCCTAAACATGACTAAAAACGCCCGAGCGCGCGAAAGTGGTCGAGTAGTGGCGGTAGACCGGCAGACGCGGGGAAGCCGTATATATAGTAATAGAAGCGCGCTCGGCCCAAGTTTCGTATCTATTTATTTGATTATTTCAAGAACCAGTGGGACTATATTAACATTTTTTTTATTTGGGGTAACTCGATCACCGGAATCTGATTCTTTACTTAGATTTCATGTAAAATGAACGAACAACTTTTTTCACATGTTTTAACCCACACATCCTCACATTAATATACTATATATTGAACAATTAAGAATATTATTAAATATTATGCGAATAATATTCAAATATTTGAATAATATTCGAATAATATTTAATAATATTCTTAATTGTTCAATATACGAAGTGAAACATTGAATATTAAAAAATGATAATGGCATTATAATTAATCAGGAGTCGAAAAGTGGTCAGTTATCATCGGGAGATTGTTCCGCGTCTGATGGCACTCGCCGTTACCGGGTGCTATTTTTGTAAAAAAAAGTTTATTTGCTTGGTCTAATTACTTAATTTAACGTCAAAACGTTTACTTACAACGTGTTGCATTAATTTTCTAGATTTGCGTAAATGGGAAATGTGTCAACGCCATCGGAGAGATGCCGTTGGAAATTGGCGAGCAAACTGTTCATGTGTGTCATCGAGTAAGAAATTCACTGTAGAAATTGTATTGTAATTCTTTATTTGGTTCCATTTCGGGTTACAAAGACTCCCGTCTCTCGCCCTTTACAATCTTTTCTATTTACATTTCCTTACCCTATGATCTTATTCTACCTTATCCACTACTTATTGTTCTACCTTAACCTATTTACATGTGGCTTATACTACGTCTTATTTCTAACCCCGCTTTTCCTTTCCTCCTCGCCTTTCTCTCGCACGCTCACTCGCTACTCTACTCGCCATTCGCTCGCTCCCTTTCCTCTGCTATCTCTCGCTCGCTCGCCTTTACATTTTCCTCGCCGCCTTTCTTTCTCTCTCTCCTTCTCACTTCTCTTTTTCCTATTCTCTACTTATCTTATCTCCTCTCCTTCCCTCCTCCTCCCGACTTCCGTTTCCTCTCCATTCATTCCATTCCTTCTTTCACTCCCTTCTTTCCTCTTCCCGCTCCCCGATTCCCTGTTCCTCCTTTTTCTTGTGTTCTCTTGATCCGTCCATTTCCTTCATCCACTCCTCTCCTCCCCCCTCCTCACTCAATATTTCTTTTATCCTCTCTCCTATCCCCTTACTCTCTTCTCTTTCCCCCTTGCACCTATCCAATACGTGTTCTCACGTCTCTTCTTCTCTTCTGCACATTCTGCACGTCCTTTCTTCCTCATCCTCCCAGTATTTCCCTTCCCTCATTTCGTTCCCTAACCTATACCTCGCTATTCTCCTATACCTTTCCTCTGTCCAGCCTGCCCTTAGATATTTTGGTATCCCCCCGATCCTTACCTCCCTGTACCACCTATTGTACGTTGACTCCCTAATCCTCTCCTCTCTTTCCTCCTCCTGTTCCCTCCTGTCTCTACTTTCTCATATCCTTCCACCTCCGTCCCATTTTCCTCTCTCCTTTTTCTTCCTTTCTCTTTCATCTCTTTTCTTTCGTCTCCCATTTCGACAATCGCTCTTCCCCCTCCCTTTCTCTTTTTTCTATTTCCTCTAAGCATTCTCTTACTATCTCACTTCCTTCTCCTTTTTTCAGCTTTTCTTCATACCTCCACGCCCTCCTTCCTACCCTTGTTCTTATTTTCCACCTTTTTGCTTCTTCCCTGACCATATATCCTGGCGTCCTCCAGTCCAACCCTAACGTCCATCTTATGTATCATTCCTGCATGCTCTCTATTCCCTTCCTTTTCTCCCAACCTCAAATTTCCACCCCGTATCCCATCACCGTCCACACCAAAGAATCAAACAGCCACATCCTTCTTTCCCAATCTTTCTCGAATTTCCTTTTCCCTATACCCCACACCTGTTTCATCACCGCCGGCGCCTTCCTTATGCTATCCCTTAGTTGTCCCTCCTGTCTCCCGTTTTGTTTTAAACACATATCCCAGATGTTTGAATGCCTTCACCTCCTTTATCGTCTTTCCCCTCCACTTCCATTTTATTTCCGTACTCCCCCCCACCCCTTCCTAAATCTCATTACTTTCGTTTTCCCTACGTTTACCTCCAATCTCTTTTTCTCAAAATACCCTTCCAGTCTCCTTATCATACTCTCCATTTCCTCCTCTCTCTCCGGCAACACCACCACATCATCCGCATAAGCTAACGAGCATATTCTCCTTCCTCCCACCCTCACCCCTGTCCACCTTCCCTTACCCAACTCCTCTTCCAAATCCGCCGTCAATATATTAAACAAAATCGGACTCATTGGACATCCCTGTCTATCCCCCCTTCCCGTCCAAAAACCTTCCCCTATCTCGCCCTCCGCTTTCGCCCTGCTTATCGTTTCTCTATACACCTCCTCTACTCTCTCTCTCAACCCTACCCTTACTCCTCTCTTTTCCATTGCCTCCATCAAAATTCTTCTATCCACCGTATCAAATGCCGCCTTTAAGTCTACGAACAGCCCTATCACTCTCCCTTTCTCTTCCGCTAGCCTTTTATTTATTATGTAGTTTAATACATAAATTATCCACCGTTCCCATCCCTCTTCTGAAGCCCGTCTGGTTATCTGGTATCATTTTCTTTCCCTCCACTTCCTACTCTAATCTTTTCGCCAACACCGTCGTATATATTTTATATATCGTCGGCATTAGCGTTACCCCTCTGTAGTCCTCCACTTTCCTCCCTTCTCCCTTTTTTACTATCAGCGCAATTATTCCCGTTTTCCATTCCTGCGGCCATCCTTCCCCGCTCCACACCCTCCTGCATATCTCCCATGCCATCTCCACTGCTCCCCCCCCCCCACCTCCACGCTTCATTCGGCACCTCGTCCCACCCCATCGCCTTTTCTTCTTTCAATTTCTTGAACACTTTCCTTATCTCCTCCTTGCTTATTTCTTCCTCCTCTCCTATTCTTCCTTTTGTTTCTACCCCCATCCTTACTCTTCCCTCCACCCCCCCGAACAGTCCCATAAAATATTCCTTCCACTCCTCTTTCTCTATTCCTTCCGTTATCCTTTTCCTACTTTTCCTTCCTCTATTCACAATCCTCCACACACTGTCTTCTGTCTTTGCTTGCTCTATTTCCTTTATCATTCTCTCCCTTTCCTCTTCTTTTTTCTTTTCACATAACTCCTTATACTCCCTCTTTTTCTCCCTGTATTTCTCTTTCGTTTCCCCTTTCCTCCTCCCTCTCCTCAGCTCCTTTGTCGTCTCTGCTTTTTTCTCTCTGCACTCATCATCCCACCATCCCTCCCACCTTTTCATCTTTCCCTTTCTGTTCCCTTTTCTTCGCTTTCCCTTACCTCTCTCTTTATTTTCTCTATTGCCCCGTTTATTGCTTCCTGTGCCTCCTCTTCTTCCATCCTAATTCCCTGCATTCCTTCTATATATTTCTCTTTTCTTTCCTCTGACCATTTTCCCCTTCTCGGTCCCACTTCTTTCCTCTCCCCTTTTTTTTCCTCTTCCCCTTTCCTTTTTTCGCCGCTACTAGTGGCTGATGATCTGATTCTATCTTGTCCCGTATTTCCAAGCACTTTATCCCCATTCTCGTATTTTCATCCCCCAGCACATAGTCTATCACCGTCTCCCCTCTCGCTGCTATGTACGTATACTCTCCCTCCTTATCCCCCTTTATATTCCCATTCATAATCTCCCATCCCACTTCCTCTAACCTACTTACCATCTTTCTCCCTTCCTCGTTAACCTTTCCATCCTTTGATTTCCTTCCTCCTTCCTTCTCCTCCTCCTCTGTTCTCGCTCACCCCCCTTTCGTTCCTGTCCTTGCATTAAAATCCCCTCCTATTATCACTTTTTCCTTCTCATTTTGTCCTTCCATAAACCCCCTTATTTTCTCTAATTTCCTTCCCATATCTCCGTTTACATACACCGCCACTACCGTCCATACCTCTTCCCCCGCTCTCACCCTTCTCCACATCATCCCTTCTTCTTCCTCCTGCTCCCCCTGTTCCTTCTCCATCGCCGTCTCTTCTCTCACCCCCATCAACATTCCTCCCATCGCCCTCCCTTTCTTATTTCTCTTCTTCGCTCCTTGTCTCGTCCATTTATATCCCTTCGGTAGCTTGCGCTTTATCTTCTCCCAATTTTTCCCCTCTATCCACGTTTCTATTGCCACTATTACTTCCCATTCCTCTAGCTCTTTCCAGAAATCCTCATCCTTGTTCCCCAGCCCTGCCACATTCCAAAACCCTATTTTCCATTCTTCTCTTCCTCCCTTCCTTTCTTTCCCGCCTCTCCCCCGTTTCTTGACCCTCCCTCCCCCCTCGTTCTCCCGCCTTCTGCCGTCCTGTCTTCTTTCTCCCCCCTCTCTCTTCCTCTACCATCCTTCATACCTTCCCTCTCCTCATCCCAGAACCATCACTCCCCATTCACCGACAATTTCCCGTGTCTCATCCTTACTACTTTCCCCTTCCTTCTTTCCCTTTCTCCTATTTCTTTTATCCTCCATTGCCTTCTTCTCTCCTGCCATGTCATATCTTCCTATATTATCTCCCTCCTTCCTCTTAGATTCCCTTTCTTCCTCATCACCTCTCTCTTCCCCTCCTCGTCCACCATTCGCACCTCTATCATCGTCTCTCTCCTTCCTCCTCTTCCTTTTCCTATCTCTTTTGCTGTTGTTATTTTCGCCTGTACTCCTATTCTTTCCAGTAATCCATTCGCTGTTTCCTCCACTGTCCCCGCTACTTCCACCCTTTTTATTACTATGTTCCTTCTTCTTTCTTCTCTCTCTCTCTTCTCTTCTTTCCTCTCCATTTCCTTTACCCTCTCTTCTAGTTCCACATTCCTTTCTTCTACTGTCCTCCTTCCGCCCCCCCTTTCCTTCTTTTCCCCTCTCTATTTCTATCCTTCTTATTCTCCTTTCTATTTCTTCCATTCCTTCCCTCCCTTGCTCCGTTTCCTCCGCCCTCCTCTCTAATTGCCCTAATCTCTCCTCCATTCCTTTTTTTCCCTTCTCCAACTTTCTTCCCCTTTTTTTATTTGCTCCTTTATCTTTTCCATTGCCTCTTTCACTTCTCTCACTATTTCCTCTCTCTGCCCCTTTATCTCCTGTTTCACTCCCTGCAACTCTTTCCTCATCTCCTCCCTCATTTCTCTTATCATTGCCACTATACTCTCCTCCTCCCCCCTTTTATTCTCTGGTGATCTATATATCCTTCTATTCTTCTGCGCTGTCTCCCTTTCTTCCTCCTCTTCTTCCCGTTCCTTTCCTTCCATCCGCTCTCTCTTTCTTTTCCAGAATTCTTTTATTCCTACCAAATCCCCCGCGCTCGCACTTCTTTCCATCCCTAGTTTCTCCGCACTCGTTTTCCTACCCCTTTTCTTCCCCTCTTCCTCGCCCTTTTTTTCTTCCGTCCCATTTCCTTTTTTATTTCACCTCTATTCCTTTCCCTTTTTATTTTTCACTTCCTACTTTCTTTTCCTCGTCGCTCCCTTCCTTACCTACCGACTCTCTACCTTCCCTCACTCACTCGCTTCCTGCGCCTCTCACCGTTGGCGCTACGCCGCCACTCTTACCTACCACCTCGCTCGCGCCTCTACCTACTTTCCTCACCCGCGCCTGCCTGTCTTTATTCCCCCCAGATCCCTGGCACTCAAAATATATAGGGTGGTTCTTTTAGCGCCGCCAGCCACCATGTGGCGCTAGTAGTAATCCTCGCCGCAGCCGCGGGCTATGGCTGATGCAAACATTATCTATTATGCTATAGATAATTACAGCAACCCACAAAATATAATTAAATAATTTGAAGATATGTATATAATAGTATAAATTCGTATTATATTATATTACATTATATAACATTATATATATATATATATATATATATATATATATATATATATATATATATATATATATATATATATATATATATATATATGTGTTATATGACTTCATGAATTTGTAGTAGACAAATAATTGCACACAAATTTGGGGTTTTTCTTCCGAAAAAAATATAAACAATTTTGGCAATTTTTTCATTTTCTAATTTGCACAATTTTTATTCAATATTTTTTGAAGACTAACAAATAATGTTCTCTACTTCGATAGTTTCTTTGTGAATTCAATTATAATTCTTTTTACCACGCCATGCATTTGTATAAAAAAATTACGATCGATAACTGCAACATCATGAAAGTTAGATCTTTCCAAAAGTTTTTTTAATAAATTTGAATTTTTTTTCTAAATTTGCCTGTATGTAAGTATCACGATTTTCACGATTGCAGTAGCTGTCTATTTAGTTGAAGTTATAATGGTAAGAGGCAAGAGACGACGGGGTTGTGGGGTATAGCGCGGACGACTGGCAGCGCCGCACAATGCGAACTACAAACGGCGACACTAAGCGAACCATCCTACGTCATCGAAGCCCCTTGAATTTCGTTGAGTGTCACCCCCCTGATTCCCCCTAAAGCTTCTTAACCTCTTTCTGTTTTTCGCCCTTTTCTCCTCTGTTTATTTTCTACCTTTCTATCCTATTTTTCCCTTCTTTTCCTCCACTGCCTTCTTCTCTTCCCTCTCTTCTTCACACCTACTTCCTTACTTCCCTTTTTCCTCTACTTGCCTCACTTTTCACTACTTTTTTCTCACTCACTCACTGCACACGTCCTTCCATGCACGCACCGGAAACGGAAATCCCACTGTAGACATTGTATATAGGCTAATGATGATCTTATAACCGATATGGAAACTCAATAATGCACTCGACATCGTTCGAACACATTGAGGTTTTGGATCACTGAAGTACATAAGTTATACAGGTGTAATCTTGAGGCGGTGGCTTCCGAGGAGCGGGCGAACTACGTTCCTCTTGTAGTTGGGCGAGACTTAAGCGTTCTACGCCGTCTATTTAGAATTTTGGTTAAATTTGAGTATTTTGTACAGTCTAAAATTAAACATTCCTTCAAACAAACTTTTCACTCGATATGTCCAGGCATCTATCATCAATTTCAACAAAATTGACAAATCCTTCGTTTATTTTAAAAACAAGTCAAACCGTACAACTTTGATTATTTCTACTGTATTTTTAATAAAAGTCAGAATCGAATAAAAAAAATTTTAGCGTATCTCCTTTTCAAAAAGAACTGTTACCAAACATAATCAAGAAAAAAACGTTCTTCTCAAGAAATGGTCGCAAAATTAGATATTTACTCGAGAACCCACAACCAAAATTTCTACATCATAGCATTACGGCCAACACCGTATAAAATCGATAGTTGCGATTAGTATGAACCAAAAAGGAATAATTCTAGAAATTTTCTGAAAGAATGATAGGTGTAAAATACCGAAAAAACATTTCTCAGACGATAGTATTATAGCGCCTATCCAGGAGGTCATTTGAAAAAATTAAAAATAAGACAAAAAAAAGAATTATAGCAGCCCGTCTGCAAATGTAATTTACAACCTAATTTGGATTAGTCGATGCAGAAAATACCAGGTTTCAGAAGAAAACGTGAGCTCCTTATGTTTTGGTATCTTGCCTATCAGACAAATGTAGATGGCGAGAAATCGTCAAAAAATCGGATTGTGGCGTATAAGTCTATTAAGCCATCAAAAAAGTTGCAACTATCAAATTCTTATGTTAAAGAATAATTAATAAAGCGCTCACCCGAAACGGTCCAACTAAAGTTGAAGGACTTGTTTAATAAAATATTGTATTCGCAGCCGGTCCTCGCGTGAAACGCCGGTAAAGCTTTTGCAAGAAACAAACCCATATTTCATACAGGCGCGAAACATTAGGTAATGTATGGTAACAGCGGGAATTACCAACACCAACATCCATCCGAACCTTTACCAAATTTTTCGAAATTTCATACTGCCAAGCATTATAATAGAAATCTCGGAAACGATTTATATCGCAAAATGCAATGCGTCGGTTAGCTCATTTTATACACAAAACGATTCTACAATTCTTCCAGTAATAATAATAGCTATTCGCATTTAATCATCGCGGAATTTTGTTGTGGAAAACTGACATCTCACTATACAGGGTGTCCCGTTTATTCTGCCACACGAAAGATCTCCGCAATTATCGAGGTCACAAAAAATTTTTCGAACAAAAGTTGTACGGTGTGGAGAGGGCCGTCAAATGCGATCTTTTTGTTTATTTTCGTGGAGGCGTTTACGCACATTTAAGGTAACCGTCACTTTTTTAAACGGAATAGTACATTTTTTTCAACCATCTTGTAGAGCCCATCAAGACGCATAAAACATTAAGGGGGTCAAGTCGTTCAAGATCGTTCAAGGTCCATATAGGTGTTTCGATTCGTATTATCGATACTGCCCTTGAATGGCCTTGAACTACAATAGTATATATGCAGATGCATAATGAAAGATGCTTCGGACTCATACCGATTCAATATCTTTTGACTATATTAGAGTTACACTTAATATCTAACAATAAGTGTATGTGTTTAGTCCATGACGTATACTTACATACTTATAAGATTATTCCATAATTAAACTATCAAGCGAGCCCGCCGGAGGCCGGCGAAGTTCGATTGCGATTATATGAAGCGTCTCGTTCGAAGATGATAACCAGGTAGTAACATCAGTTGCGGCTTACTTCACAATTTTCAGAGTATTCTTCTTTTTTTTCTCCGTGAGGGCCCCCCTGACTGCCCATCTGTTGCCGTCAGCGGGCGCCCTCCCTTCTCATATAGTTTAGAGATGAAAGAACAGCTATCATGACGATGATCCGGGGTGTATAAACGTTGGTGTCTCTTAACCCTTTGAGACCTGAGTACTTTCAAGCTTATGTGGTCCGCAGACGCAGAGGCTGACGCATATATGCGCCCTTAAAGCTCAATGGGTTAAAAGCTCGTTTGACCGTTTAATTATATTATGTGTCTCGTTCTCGATGATAACCAGGTAGACCTTTAGCGCTATTATGATAGCTGTTATTTATCTTTCTTCTTTTGTAACAACGTGGATACAAAACTATTAGTCTCTTTTCGAATGGGTTTGTTGTAAAACCTCGCGAAAACTTGCGAGCGTTCCGACCACCCCGCTGTTCTCCTGATTGTCCATAAATCTATGCCCTTACGTAAGTAAGGCCGCCGAAACCGTCGCGTGACGAGTGCTGTATGCTGTAAATTAGTCTGTGTTCACTGCGGCTTTTCCCAGCATATTTTTCAGCCAATGCCCGATGCTCTGTGCCGACGCATCGCGGTGAGGTTTTTTCGTGATGATTAGGAAGCTTTCGGTGGATCCCCGTCTCAAATCCTTTGTATACTCCATACACCCTAAGATCGCCGTGGCTGCACATAGTTTCGCTCTCTCATTGAAAAAGGGGAGCCAGAGTTCTGGCTAACTTCTTCCCGGCCTTGACGTTTTTATTAAATCGGAAATCTTGATAGTGACTCCCTCCCTGTTTATCACTATATTTTCTGCTTTTATTAGAGCTAACGTTTGCAGCCTATGCGCCGTAACCATAACCAACAAAGTTGCGATTGTTTCGGTGACATCTCTGAGCAAAAGCTCCTGCACTGCCTGCATATTCTCGATGTAGTCGAGGACTGGCGCTACGCCCCAGGTAGTGTCGTAGCGAGGTCTTGAAGGCTTCTTTCTATATACTCCCCGAAGAAATCGAGAAATTAACTCAACCGTGCCGATTTCGTGTGACGAGATTAACGCAACCGCCGATCTATCTAAATACAGCGTCCCAGAGCTAGCTCCTTCATGATATTTTTTCGTAAGAAATTTGATTTCGTCTGTAATGCCCCCATGGTATATATCGACTCTGTTATTTATGCAAAATTTTCTCCATCGTCGCAGCGAGCTTTGATACTGTTTTATTGTTGACGGAGCTATCGAATTCATCACAATCTCCACTGCAGGGTCTTCTAGTCCTTTTCCTTGAAACGCTTTCCGGATTGATCCGCTACCTCCAATGAAAGCCTCGCAGCTAGTGGATGAACCTAATTTCTGCAAGAATATAGTAATATTCCGATTTGAGGAGAGAGAATCATCGAATTAGAGACCCGTAGTTCCACAAATAGTGGGTACCATGCTTGAAACGGCCAGTATGGTACGACTATGGTACATCGGGTTTTTCTGAGATTAGTTTCCTCAAGGCTCTCAAAATGAGAGAGAACGGAGGAAAAGCATACAACCCTTTTTTGTCGTTCCACGGAATGATGAACGCGTCGACTGTTTCTGCGTTTGGCTGAGGGTATCTACAGCAGAATCTTTTACATTTTTTATTCGCGTTTGACGCGAACAGATCTATCGAAAACGGCCCAAACTGTGATTCTATTCTTGAAAAAATTTTCTTCGAGATTTCCCATTCTGTGTCTATATTCGTAAGTCGTGAAGCTCTGTCCGCTTCTGTATTTCCTCCGATGGTATATACAACGCGAACCATCCAAAGACTTCTAGACTCACAATATTTCCAAATATTCCTTGTCAGATAGCGATTGTGTTATCGAGACGAAGCAATATTTCACAATCTGATAGATTTGATCCGAAACATTGCAATGCATAGTTCGCTGCTAAAAGCTCAAGATAATTTATGCTATATTTCTTATGCCTCTCTTCCCAAAAACTGTGGGTACTTTTTTCCTCACAATGAGTGCCCAGACCCGTCAAAGAAGCATCTGAACTAATTTCCAAGGCAAATTTATTCATTCTAATTTTATTAACCCCTTTGCTAACATTCGTCTCCCACCACTGTAGATCCTCTCGTAGCCGATCGGTAATTGTTACTTTCCCTTCGTAGTCATTATCGCTTATTAACAGAGCTAAGAATTTTTTTCTGTCTAATCTTTTATAGAATGTTATATTGTACGCTACGGCCGGAGTCGCTGCGTTGAGCGTGCCGAGACTTGCTAATTCGCGAATTTTGTGTGTAGCTTTTTCCCTAAAGGGTTTCAATATTTTCCATATTTGTTCTTTCTTCCTTTGCACTAACTCAAGTGTATATTCGACGGAGTTGGTAATAAAGCCCAGAAATTCACAACGCTGGACTGGAACTAATGTACTTTTTTCCTCGTTAATAATAAATCCCAGCCTCTCTAAACAAAGTCTTGTTTGGGCGATGTCTTTCGTAAACTTTTCGTACGACTGATTAATAAGCAGAATATCATCTATACATACCACTAAAAGGATTCCTTGATTTCTCAGTGGACTAAAGACCGACTTCATAATTTTCGTAAAGGTAATCGGATTCGTATTCAAGCCGAACAGAAGACATTTAAATTGAAACAACTTTCCTTGGAAAGAAAATCTCAAGTATTTTCGGTGTGGTCTATAAACCGGTACTAGATAGTACGCATCCTTCAAATCTAGTTTTTCCATAAAATCGTACCTTGATACTAAATTTTTTGCGGTCCGAATATCCTCCATTTTAAATGAGGCGCTCTTATAAACTCATTTAATTTTTTGAGATTAATAATGAATCTGTTTGACCCATCCTGTTTGGGCACGAGAAAGTGAGGTGAAAGAAACTGATCCTCACAGCTTTCGCATTCTTCTATTGCGTCAAACGAGAGTAATTTCTCTATACTACTTTTTAGGAGCTCCTCCTCACGTACCGATCTAGACGGTTCTCTGAGCGGATTTCGTTGTACAGGGTGAGATGTAAAGGGAACTTTATACCCTGTCACGCATTGCACGGTAAATTTATCTATCGTGATGGTTTCCCAATCTTTGGCAAAGCATCTTAAACGACCCGCTGTGACCCTTACTGAAATTATTTCGCTATGGTCCGTTGCTGTGCTCGAGACTGGGGTTTTCCCATATACAATTTCTGCTTGAACTTCATTGATGGTCGACTCCGTGATCCTTCCACCTAACGGTAGTTCGCAGGTGGGCGCTTCCAGTTTCCATGGGTCCTCGTTTTATTCTTTTCTGACGGTTTTTCCGCCAGTTTGAGATCTGCGCATGCTCTCTCGACCGATTTTGCCTCCTTTACTTGCTCAGAAAATTGTTATCCATACAGGAATTTATTTGTTTTTGTTGCCTCGATTACCGGTCTCATAGCCTTGCTCAGGACTAGCGTGATAAACGATTTCCTTGCCACTGAATGCGGGTAGTACACATACGTGAGTAGTTTTCCGGTAGCGCAGAGTAACTCGAGCAACATTTGCTCGTCCACCCCTTCTTCTGGCTGATTAAGAATCATCGAGATTGTTCCCCCGAGAGCAGACACAGCTGAGCCTACACAGTTTTGTGTAACTTCGAAATGTTTATCTCGTTTTTTCGCTATTTCCGTTATTACTGCCGCGATTTCTGTGTTTACTTTTGGTGCCTCTGTATACACCTCTGTCTTTCTCGGATATTTTTCGAGCACACTCTTTTTGGTTTCTTCTGGACACCCGTCTTCAATCCATTTTTGCCACCTCGTCTTCAAGTCCGAGTGAAATGCAAGCTTGATTTCTTTCGACGCAGTTGGGTCCTCGCCCAGCAACTCGAGAAAGTTTTCTTTTCTTGCATCTTGTTCACAGTTCATAAGCTCGACAATTTCCCCTTCCTCTGATCCCTTATTGGTTTCAGATGAGAGAATTTGCTCTCTGGGAATCTTGCTGATATTTCCCTCATCCTCTCTGCCATTCCAATCTCCTGCTGCCACGAGGAAAAAACTACCAATAACCTTTTGGATTGTCATTGTCTTGTTGACGCTAACAGAGCAATATCCTCTTATTGAGTATTACGCAATTCACCCAGACGCATGAACCTATCCTGTAAAGTTCGTGTGGAACTTACCGAGACTTATTCAGTTCTCAGTGAGAATTTTCTCCCCTTTCTTCCGAGGTTCTAATTTCTTTCTTTTCGAACGTGTAGTAAGACGGACTTGTGTGATTTTTACCTGAGAGGAAATCTTGCGCCTGTATATCATTTGGCGGCGCAGCGTCCCGCGCTGCCATGCTCCGTGTCAGGTCGACCACGAGGCTTGTGAGGTTTTCTAAATGTTTCTGTATATTTTGAAACCTTATATCTGCATTATTCCTTTCTTCATTAGATCTCGATCTCGATCTCTTCTTTTTCTTTTTTTTAGACCTATTGGGAATCTCAAAATCCTTATTATTTGTCTCATAATTATGATTTTTGTACTCCTACAAGTAATCCGTGTCGCACAACAAAACGATATGAGAAGGGAGGGCACCTGCTGACGGCACCAGCCGGGCAGCCAAGGGGGGCCTCACGGAGAAAAAAAAGAAAGAAAAAATAAGAATACTCTGAAAGTTGTGAAGTAAGCCGCAACTGACGTTACTACCTGGTTATCATCGAGAACGAGACGCATAATATAATAGACCGTGGCTATAGATACAAAGGACACGGTAGCAGCAACGAGATATTTTTTCTATAATATGCAGGATGTATCGATGGATGACATTTAAATATAAGTATTTTTTCCGTAGCGTCATAGTACTGACGAGGCTCCAGTCGAAACGCGAGATCAGCAATGCAAAAACCATGGGTTTCATGTAGCTTGCGAGGTGAGGCCGCTTATCACTGCTCATCTCTGAACGTACTAGCCAATGTGAATCTCGTTCGAAAACTTTAAAATAATAGAAATCTAACACATTTTAGTCCAACGCGTCTATGGACAACAATGGATGCTCGAGATTATACTGTGGTTATGAAGTCTTTCCTGGATATTATGTTTTGGACACTGATATTACTGGATTTCATTTCGAACTGCGGGTAATTGTAGCATCTGGCACAAAGTGCGACGAATCTGCTGCCAGTACCGTACGTAAGGTGAATCGACTTTATGTATTTATAGAATTTAAGAGTTATGCTCGTTGAATTCCAAAAATGGCCCCTTATAAATTACGATCGTCCACCCGTAAACTAGAACTAAAAAGTAAACTAAACTCAACTAAAAAACTAAACTAAAAACTTAAATGCGATGTATTAATGTTATAGGTCTGTCATAAGAAACAATGTGTGCCGTTAACGTCACGATCGAAGCTGACATTTGTTGGCGAAGAAATGTACAAGCCGTGCCATGAGTTGAATTGATTCGCAATTTTAAAAACCCTATATTTTTATTTATTCTTTGATTAAATAGTTAAGTTGAAATATTTGTGGCTAGAATTATTGTGAAAACAAGAAGTAGACAAAAATTTATTGTAATTTTGCACTAAATTCCGAACGTTAAAAAAATACTTTGCTTCACGGCAATTACCGTATCAAATAAATTCCATTCATCGTTCCGAATTCTGATATGAAACGTACAAATCTGCGTTCAATTTGACCTAGATACGGAAAACGTTTACAAAATATTAAAGAGACTATATAGAAAAATGTACTTCCAAAATAAAATAAAATCAAAGTAAATAGTGAGCTCATAACTCGATCTGTTTATCTAATTTTGATATTCTGAATAGCCCAAATTATTCTGGAATCTTGAAGTTCTGAAAAGCTGCAATAAAATCGAAGTTTTGATATTCTTACAGTGGCGTACTTCATGGACACAGCGCACATCAGCAACTATGAAATATGACGGTGTTAGGTTCGTATTTACGGCCTAATGTTTATTGTTTTATTATCGCGTTCGGATTTGTCAGGGTTCCGACGCGTGGATCCCTGTCCTGGTTAAAGAGGGGTATTCACCTCACCTGGTTTTCCAGTCCCCGCGTGTGTGTGTTTTTTTTTTTTTTTTTTTTTAATTTTTATAGAGGAGGATTGAAAATGCATTTACGCATACCCGAAAGGGTTATGTGGGACTCGGCCATTCCTGGCAATACCCACTAAAAACATTCCTCCTCTCGACTGCTGTCCCCCCCGCGGAAACCGCCCAAAAGGCTTTACTTCGCGAGGGGCAGTCTACGCCTCAGACGGCCCTTCTGTCTCGCGCTGGGACTTCAAGCGCGTCTGCCTCTACGCTCTTCCATCCTCCTGATGGAATTCAGCTTGTCCACAATGGACGTGGCGAGGGTGACCACCGCGTCCCAACCATCCTGTGAGCCGAGCAGGCATCTTCCCATGCCCTCGGGTGTCATGGATCCTCTCCATGATGCCCGGAATCGCTCCCGGTCATCGGCGAATCTCAGGCAATGGAATAGGACATGTTCCACGTCCTCGTCGATCCCAGGGCACGCCGGGCATTCCGCGCCATCGTACACGCGAATACGATGTAGATAGCTGCGGAAGCAGCCATGCCCGGTGAGCACCTGGGTCAGGTGGAAAGTTGTAAGTCCAACCTGCCTGCTCGCCCACGGTCTCACATTACGAATCACACGGTGGGTCCACCGACCCTCGCCTGCTGAATCCCATCTCCGCTGCCATTCTTCGAAGGTTCTGCTGGACCATCGATCATCCCCACGCTCTTGATCGTTGCCGTCAGCATCAGTACGCCTACGATCACGGTACACTTTGGCTCTCTCGGCTGCCAGTAGATCAACAGGAGGCAGTCCTGCGATCACCGAGAGAGCAATGTCAGACACGGTTCGATACGCTCGGGCCACCCGCAGCGCGGCAGTCCGGCAGGCTCGTCGGCACGTGGCTCCGTAACTTGCATTGGTGGTCATGGCATCAGCCCAGATTGGAGCCCCGTAGAGAATTACGGAGCTCACAACGGAGGAAAGGAGGAGCCGTCGCGGCTCCTTCGGTCCCTCAACGTTGGGCATGATGCCTGCAAGCCCTCGCGCGACCCGTGATGCGTTCGAGCCTGCGTTCAGGAGATGTTCTCTGAACGACAGCCGCGCATCCAGGATGACACCGAGATAATTCACCGTGTCTACGGTCTTGATCCTGCTATGACCGACCGTGAATGTGGCGTACACCCTCTTCTTCGTCCGAGAGATGAGCACCGCCTCAGTCTTCTCGGCCGCCAGACTCAGCCCATGGTCGCTCAACCAGCCAGCCACTACCTCGATTGAGTCGTCTCCAAGGTGTTGAACCTCATCGATGGTCCTCGCAACGACGACGAGAGCAACGTCGTCCGCGAAGGCCACCATCGACACCCCGTCTGGAAGTGGCTGCCGAAGCAGACCATCGTACAAGACGTTCCAGAGGAGGGGCCCCAGGACCGAACCCTGTGGCACGCCACCTGTGATATTATAGGAATGCGTGCCGTCGTCGGCGTCGTAAAGCAGGGTCCGGTCCGTCAGGTAGCTCGAAACGACTCTTCGCAGGTATAGCGGCACCTGGAGATCTTGCAGGGCCAGCAAGATCTTGTCCCACCTGGCCGAGTTGAATGCGTTCCGGATGTCCAAAGCGATGATGGCGCACATGCGCTTTGTACACCGGCTGCCACTGATAGCGTCCGTGGCTAGCGCAACTACCCGGCCGATGGCATCCACGGTTGAGCGACCCTGACGAAAGCCGAACTGGTTTTCAGACAGGTCTCCAGCTCGCTGTATGGCTGCCTCTAGCCTGGCACATATGACTCGTTCGAATAGCTTCCCGGCTATATCTAGCATGCACAGCGGTCGGTAGGAGGAAGGTTCGTCCGGGGGTTTGTTCCCCTTGGACAGAAGGACCAACCTCTGTACCTTCCACTGTGCCGGAAAGCATCCTTCGCGAAGACATGCGCTGAATGTATTCCCGAAAATATCGGGAGCATTCACCGCAGCGGTCTTTACGGCCAGGCCAGGGACCCCGTCCAGCCCTGGGGCCTTGCGAACGGTGATCCTGCTGGCAGCCATTTTCAGTTCGTCTTCCGTGACGTCTGGCGGCTCGGCTACACCATCGTCTGCCATCAGGCCAGTCTCGGCACGCCGCTTCCGGTGTTCCGGAAACAGGTGTCGGACGACCCTGTCGAGGAAAATTGGACAAGTTGGAGCGGTGGCACCCCTGGGCTTGATCTTGTTCATAACCGTCTTGTACGGTCGGCCCCAAGGGTCACTGTCCACTTCCTCGCAAAAGTCTAGCCAGCACTTCCGCTTGGCGGCCTTGATGGCAGCCTTGAGCCGTTTCCGCAGTATTTCATAGGCCGCCGCTAGCTCCTGGTATTGCGGCCTATGAACGGCTCTTTGGTGTAGCCTACGAGCTCGAAGGCACTCTCGGCGTATCTCTGCGATGTTCTCGTTCCACCAGTATACTGGTGGACGGCCGCGAGGGTTGGACTTCGCGGCCATGGAGGCATCGCAGGCCGCTGTGATGGTCTGCGAGAGGCTTCGAGCTCGCTCCTCGGACGTTCCCTGCACTGTCGCTCCCTCTAACATGCAGAGAAACGTCTCCCGGTCGAAGGTGGCGGGTGCCCATCTCTCTTTCTTGCGTCTGCACGACGCCTCTGCTGTCCTGCTGGTCAGCTGGAGCTGGTATACGAGGGCTTGATGGTCGCTGCCCGTGTACCGATCGCTAACTTTCCAATCGAGCCCTTCCCCCATCAGTTTAGGATCGACGAAGGTCAGGTCGATAATGGACGTCCTGCCACCCTTTGAAAAGGTTGGCTTGGAACCCGTGTTAGCGATCTCCAGCTCCAGAATCGCGAAGGCCTCGAGGAGGGCGCGACCGCGATTGTTGGTACTCGCGCTGCCCCACTCCGTCGCCCATGCGTTAAAGTCCCCTCCGATGACGACCGGCAATCGGGAGGTCCTAGCACTGTCGACGATGGCATCGAGGGATCTCAGGAATTCGTCGGTGGTATCACTGGGTGGGAGGTAGCAACTGTATAATCTTATACCCGCCACCTCCACCCAAGTGAAACCGGGCTGGGGGGCGGCCATCTTGTTAGATATTTGGAGGTTTCCGCATACCCAGATGGCCGCCTTGCCGGTCGAGTCCCCTACCCAGTTTGGTTCACTGAGATCCCTGTACTCCTCGTTGACGATGACTACGTCGGCCTTCTCTTCCCTGACCAGCTGGAACAACAGGTCCTGGGCCACAGCACAGTGGTTCAGGTTTATTTGGAGCACCTTAGCCATTGCTGGTCGATGCCCCAACCTCCTGCACTGCTTGTCGCCTGACTGCGCAGTCCACAGCCCTGTGACCCTCTTTGCCACACCTGTAGCACTGCCTCGATCGGTCGACCTCGCTTTTGCAGTCCTTTGCCAGATGCCCAGTTTCATGACACCTGAAGCAACGGGAGGATGCTTGGCGCGGCCAAACCCGGCAATTCACCCATCCGACCCTGAGCCTTCCGCTTTTCAACAGCTTTTTTGCTGCTGCGGCGGGAAGCAGGATGGTAGCCGCCTGGGTGCCACTGTAGGAGTCCCTGAGTTTAACATCCTCAGGGGTTACAGCTCCTGGCCCAATCGCCGCAGTGATGGCCTCTGCCACCTCTTCTACAGTTGTGGCCCCATCCATGTCCTTGACGACCAGGACTTCCCTGTGAGCCAGCGTCTGAACGACCGCTGACTCCACTAGGGTGGACGAGACCAGTGTCTGTAGGAGTGGGGTCTCCACACCAGGCTTCCCCAGCTCCAGGAGTAATTCTCCGACACGGGTCCGCCTGATGCGGGTCACTCTATCTCCCAGGGCTTTGAGGTCAGGTGCGGCTCTTACCCTTCGGAGGATGTCGGCATACGACACCTCACCCGTTGCCCTGATGTGGATCGCATCAGGGCGGGGGGGTCTAAGCGAGACCTTGGGCATTGCCTGCCTTTGGTCGCGCCTGCCGACATCCTCTTTCCGCAGCGGCTGCTGCTCTCTTTTCTTCCCCTTTTTGACGACTGTTGCCCAGTCGGGGTCTTTCGGCTGGGCAACCGGCTGCTGCGGGGCTTCCGCAGGCGGGGGCAGATCCGTCACCGGCGTCGCCCCTCTCTTCTTCTTCTTCCGCTTCTTTCTCGCCGCCGGAGACTTTGGCGGCGAGGGGCGCTCGCGGTCTATGTTTTCGCGGGGTGGCCGGTCGGTACGAAAGAGAGGCGAGGTTTGACTCGACCCCTCCTTGCTCGGTCGTGCTACCCGGGCTGGCGTTTCCGCGGGTCGCGCCACCGCAAACTCTTTTAGCGCCCTTAGGGTGCCCCGAGCCTTCACCTTGAGCTCTGTATGGAGGTTCTTCTTCTCTAAGATGAACCCCACCAGCGACTCAAGCTCCCTAGTTAGGCGCTGAAAAGCCTCTTGGCCCTTCAGCGTCAAACTCTCGCCACCTGCGTCACTTGTCGCATTACACACCACAGAGGCCGAGTGACCCACCTCTGCAGTACTGCGGTCGTTAGATGACGACGTCCCGGGGCCCGCTTGGTCACCCCCGACAGACGCCGGTACTGGGGATCCGCGCCCCTGCACCGTAATCGCTTTTCCATTCGTTGTCCCTTCCATAGTTGATTTATTTTCGGGGTTTCTTCCCCTAGTCTGTTGGTCCGCGAGGCTTATTTTATTTCAGCCTTACCCTCTCTTTCGAGTCAGTCTTCCCCGATCCGCCACCTGGGGACGCGCCACGTAGGGGTTACAGACCCCCCCTGTGGCCCGCGCGCGCGCGCGCGCGCGCGCGCGTGTGTGTGTGTGTGTGTGTGTGTGTGTGTGTGTGTGTGTGTGTGTGTGTGTGTGTGTGTGTGTGTGTGTGTGTGTGTGTGTGTGTGTGTGTGTTTGTGTGTGTGTCCGAACTGCTGACGCCTGCGGGATTTGCTGGGATCGTCGGGAAGGTAGGTTGCGACGGCCTTCTAGGCCGTAGAAGTGATACACAAAAGATGGCTTCGATTTGTTTATTTCACACACAAGGCGAAGGCGCTCGTAGTGGCTCACACAGATGAGCACTCGTCGCTGCCACTACGTTGTCGCGGTTTCGCTGAGTCGGCAGAAGTCGAGCGTGTGGAATACGATTCGACTCGCCGGACTCGTACACTCACACGGTGTTATAAAAATAATCGTTTTTATAAAAGTCTCGGTTGAAACTGAGGGGGGTTTTCCGGAACCTCGCAGTAACACTCACGATGCTCTAAGTACGTGAAGCGTACATACCACTAAGGCACGGGAACCGGTTGACCGATGTCTGTTAAGACCGAGAAATCAGTTAAGACTGATGAGTTTTTGTCTGTCCGGACCCTCGTTGCCTTGGGGAAGGAGCTCGTGGGGGTTACCGGGAACGATATGTCGGTCGTCGATTGGGAAGTTGATTTGTCAATCGGGTCAACTTCTCAATCGGCAGTTGCATTTCGAGAAGAGCTCTCGGGGCCGCTGAGTTTTGGGAAGAACTCGCGGGGCCGTTGCATTTTGAGAAAATATTATGGGCCGCGCTGACCGTGTGGCGCGTGGTCGGTGTTGCGGCGATAGCTTCGGTGAAGCCGAAGTGTGCTGCTGAGGCGGCGATTTGGGTGATTTCCACATGGGGTTCACTACCGGCGTGGAAGGCGCTCATCGCGCTGTGGAAAAGTACGGGTTGCGAAATCTGGCCGTTGCCAGGTTGATCGGTCCGTAACAACGGCAAGAAATACACTAAATTTTAATAAACTCTAACGAATAGAACGCTCAATGTATTTAAAGCACAAAGTGAAGATTCTCGAACACAGAGGACAGCTAGAACCAAATTGACTGATTATGCGATACCATAAGATTTGCGGAGGTTGTAAGTTTTCAAAGCTTTAGGCTGATGACTTAAGGTTTGAAACAATAAAATATATAGGAAATCATTGCATATTTGTGCGATTTCAATAATAATATTTCGAAACTACTACTGTCGGGAATTTTTTTATTCTTCCAATCCTACACTGATTCTTTTTCCTCTCAAACTTTATGAACTCATATACCTACCTGGAAACGTGAATCAACTACATTGAGAATGAGAAGAATTTTTCCGGGACGAAGGCTATCGCCAGTCGGCGCACCAAGGGAACGTGATAGTATTATGTTGATGATTGGTTGGGTGAAAAGAAACAGAGATACTGGTAACGTCACGTGTACCTGCGAAAGAAGTATTATACTTCGTGCTTCGTTCTCGAGATAGTAACCCGAAATTATAAATACTTGCATTAACACGTAGTGTTGCCACTCGCTCCACTAGACTTGAGAGGAGAGTACGAAAAATTCCTCATGTTGGTATCCTTAGCCTGCCATCTACTCTTTATCCGCCGTTGTACCTCATTCATGTTTTAGTGCTTAACCTAAAAATCCCAAAACTACGCCGTTCAGAATCAAGAGATCCAAAGAGGAACAAAGATGATTGGGAATTTTTTCAACGTAAGATGAACAAATATCAAAGAAAATTTAATAAAATGATAAAGAGAAATTGTCAAGAGCAACGCCGAGAAAAGTCTCACGATTCTGACGAAGGAGTTAATGAATGATCAGAGTAGTTTTTGAGATTGTGTCATGCATCTATTTATTATTTACGTCGACAAAGTACATATTTATACACAACGGGGCGTTCTTTGTTTAAGAGAAAAACGAAATTATACACAGGCAGCTTTGGGGCTGTCTCCGTATAATTATAAAATAAACCAACACGGTTTTCTTTGACAAACGTGAATGCTGAGCGGTTTTCGGGGCCGTCTCGTATCATAAAAAAATGCGACGCAAAAACACAAACGACATAAAGGATTACGCCATCGCCATTTTGCGTTTTCTAGAAAACACGAGTAAGGTGGACGTGTCCACGTGTCAGCCTGCGCAACAAGTGGGCAACGGACTACTCTCTTACCGACGGATGAGAATTTAATCAGAAATGCAGTGACATCTAACGCGGAAAGAGGAACACTTGATACTAACGAATTTGAGCCCGAAGTTAGGTTAACCGAATAGTCAACTGAAAAGACTGCTGACATTTCTGAAACCCAAGCAACGACAGATACGGAGACGATTGAACTCGATAAAGATATCTGGGAAATTTTGGGTGTCAACCCAACATATGAGATAAAATATGGACCAGAAATCCACAAAGCAGTTGCTAGTTGGTTCAATCACATTGCAACCTTGGGATTGTCAAAAGAAAACCGCAAGGAGATAATGGACAAATATTTGATACCATAGAACGGTTCTCACATGGGAACACCCCTGCTTAACCCCGAAATTATAGCAGCGGTTTCTGAAGCTGTGATTAAAAGAGATAAGGGCATCGAATCGAAGCAAAAACAATTAGCTACCGCAATAACAGGCATTTCAAACGTTATTTCAGACCAGACGGGTGGGACAAAGAAAAATCTGGAAATGATGAAGGATCTCATGAACACGGGTCGTATTCGGGGCGATCGCCAACATACTGGATCGATTACACGACGAAACTTCGCCCTGTTTTCAGTGAAAAAATAAATTTAAGACCGGTTAACAGAGAGCATGATCGAAAAATGTCTATTTGGTGAAAACTTAGCTGAAACTCTAAAAGCGGCCAAAGCAGTATCGAAGTCAAGCACATATATTAAAATTGACGCCAATACTAATTTTAAAGTAGCTGAAAAAAAATCTGAAGCCCGTATCTTAAATAAACTGGAAGAACCCCGGCCCAACTTAAAAGTAACAGGGATCACAAAAGAGTCAGGAGCCTGCCTATTGGCGAAATCAGTCCGTCAGCTCATCGAGGAAGTCGTAGAATCAGCCGAAACGCTCATATCGTCGTTAGACCCAGTAAGATACGCAGGTCAACTTTTTGCGTCTTTACCCAAAATGGTCATTAATTACAATCGACAGCACAATACGGTCCTGGATTTAGAGATATAAAATACAAATTTTCAGACCCGTAGTACAACATTATACCTCATAGCCAGTAAGCGGTTCTGATTCAGAAAAAGCTTACTTGAATAGGTCCATTCAAGATATTTTGCATTTGGGAGACTTGTCACAAGCCACACCTTGCAAGGATCAGTTTTCATCATGATTTCAGAATACCCAAACCAAACGGGGAGGCGCGCTTGATTTTGAACCTCAAGAGCCTAAATAACTTTATTGATACAGCTCAATTCCAAATTGAGGAGCTGCGCACCGTTCTAAAAATAATCTCATAACATTGTTTCGACGATAGATTTAAGGGATGCATACTTATTGGTAAAGATTCACCCAAAAAAGCGGAAAAGCTTACGTTTTCTTTGGAAAAGTGAATTATATTACCTCAAAGTAGTACCTTTTGTGTCGAATGTAGTACCCTACGTCTTCACCAAACTACTAAAACCCGTAGTTAAACTTTTGAGATTAGCGCATCACATATCGTCAATATATCTGGACGACCTATTGTTAAAAGGCCGTTCCAAGGAAGAATTTCAAGATAATTTCGATGTAACAGTAAAGTTGCTTAGGGCCTTGGAATTCATTATAAATAAAGATAAAAGCAACACACATCAAAGTCATGTAAATACCTGGGATTTATTATTGACACGGAAAAATCCCATATTAGCGTACCGAAGGAAAAAAGAAATTTAATTGAACCGAAGATAAAAAATTTATTTATTATAAAGAGATGCAAAATTAGAAAATTTGCTCGATTAATCGGTCTTTTAATCTCAGTTTGTCCCGCTGTAGATTACGGGTAGCTCGAGGCCCACCTCGAGTTCGATCATCCTCCTACACAACCCATTGAACTGCGAGGTCCACCCCGAGTTCGATAGATTCCCCAAAGAATAAATGAGTTGCGAGGACCACAGCGAGCTCATTCCTTCCATCATCCGTCGAGTTGCGAGGACCACCTCGAACTCAGAGGATGCCTTCCTTACACATTAATCCAAATTCCTTCTAACTTCTGGGGACTCCATAGTCAAAAATTCATTCATCTGATCAAACTCCATTAGCCCGTTTCCCAAGACCATTAGCTTTGCTAAGGTCAAAAATAGGGCAACTATTTTGTTACTAGGACGTAACACGGGGTTGAAACTTTTTCAATACTTTGCCGAGAGGAATAGAAACTTTTACCTCAAAAGAATTTCTGATAATTGTTTATACAACTTTCTCAATGATTTTCCGGATTTTCACCCCCTTATTGGATTGTTTACACCCTTAGAATACTCATTTAGGAAAAAAGAAAAAACACGGGTTCAATATTTTTTTTATGTTTTATTGATGTGCAAAATTTCATTCCAATCGGTGAGTGACACTTGGGTAGTATTACTTGTAAGAATATCAAAACTTCGATTTTGTTGCAGCTTTTCAGAACTTCAAGATTCCAGAATACTTTGAACGATTCAGAATATAAAACTTAGACAAAGAGATAGACTTATGAGCTCACTATTTACTTTGATTTGGTTTTATTTTGGAAGTACATTTTTCTATATAGTCTAATATTTTATTAACTTTTTTCCGTGCTTAGGTCAAATTGAATGCAGATTTGTATGTTTCTTATCAGAATTCGAAACGATGAATGGAATTTATTTGATACGGTAATTGGCGTGAAGCAAAGTATTTTTTAACATTGGGAATTTAGTGCAAAATTACAATAAATTTTTGTCTACTTCTTGTTTTCACAATAATTCTAGACACAAATATTTCAACTTAACTATTTAATCAAAGAATAACTAAAAATATAGGGTTTTTTAAATTGCCAATCAACCGAACACATGGCACGGCTTGTAAGTTTCTTCATCGGCGATTGTCCGCATCGATCGTGGCGTTAACGGCAGGCATTTTCGATTACTACAAACCTATAACATTAATACATCGCATTAAAGTTTTTAGTTTATTTTTTTAGTTTAGTTTAGTTTACTTCTTAGTTTTAGTTTACGGGTGGACGATCGTAATTTATAAGGGGCCATTTTGGGAATTCGAAGACCATAACGCTTAAATTCCATAAATATATAAATTCGATTCACCTTTACTTCCCGTACGGTACTGGTAGCAGATTCGTCGCACTTTGTGCCGGCAGCTACGCTTATCCGTACTTCAGGATTATTTCCAGTCAGATGAGTATTCAGAACATAATATCCAGGAAAGACTTCATAACCACAGTATAAATTCGAGCATCCCCTGTTGTTGATAGACGCGGTGGACTAAAATGTGTTAGATTTCCATTATTATAAAATTTTCGAACGCGATTCACATTGGCTAGTCCGTTCAGAGATGAGCAGTAATAAGCGGCCTCACCTCGCAAGCAGCATGAAACCCATATTTTTTGCATTGCTGATCTCGCGTTTCGGCTGACCTCAGCTCAATTTTATGAAGCTGCGGAAAAAAAAACCTATATTTAAATGTCATCCATCGGTACACCCTGTGGGGTACACCCTGTACGGTACCGTGTCCTTTGTATTGATAGCCACGGTCTATTATCAATAATCTTATAAGTATGTAAGTATAGGTCATGGACTAAACACATACACTTATTGTTAGATATTAAGTGTCACTCCTATATAGTCAAAAGAGATTAAAATCGATATGGTTCCGAAGCATCTTTCGTAGTATCTGCATATAACATATACTATTTTGGTTCAAAGTCAGTATCGATGATACGAATGTAAACATCTATACTGACCTTGAACGATCTTGAACGACTTGACCCTCTTAATGTTTTATGCGTCTTGATGTGCTCTACAAGATGGTTGCAAAAAATGTACCATTCCATTAAAAAAAGTGAAGGTTACCTTAACTGTGCGTAAACGTCTCCATCAAAATAAACAAAAACATCGCATTTGACGGACCCCTCCACACCGTACAACATTTGTTTGAAACATTTTTGTGACGTCGATAATTACGGAGATATTTCGGGTGGCAGAGATAAACGGAATATCCTGTATAGTGAGAGGTCAGTTTTCCGCAATAAAATTCCGCGTCGATTAAATGCGAATAGCTATTATTATTACTGGAAGAACTGTAAAATCTTTTTGTGTACAAAATTAGCCAAGCGACACATTGCATTTTGCGTTATAAATCGTTTCAAGCTTGTCAAATTGATCAATGAGATCAAGTGTCTATTCGATGGTCTGACACTAACATTTAAATTATAATGCTTGGCAGTATGAAATTTCGAAAAATTTGGTAAAGATTCGGATGGATTTTGGCGTTGGTAGTTCCCGCTGTTACCATGCATTACCTAATGTTTCACGCCCGTATGAAATATGGGTTTCTTTTCTTGCAAAATCTTTACCCGCGTTTCACGCGAGCACCGGCTGCAAATACAATATTTTATAAAAAAAAAGTCCTTTAACTTTAGTTCGACCGTTTCGGGTGAGCGCTTTATTAATTATTATCTAAGAATTTGATGGTTGCAACTTTTTGTTGGCTTAATAGACTTATACGCCACAATCCGATTTTTTGACGATTTCTCGTTATCTAAATTTGTCTGATAGGCAAGATGCCAAAACATAAGGAGCTCACGTTTTCTTCTGCAAACTGATTTTTTTCTGCATCAACTAATCCAAATCAGCTTGTAAAACACATTTTCAGACGGGCTGCTATAATTCATTTTTTGTCGTCTTATTATTTGTTTTTTCGAATGATCTCCTAGATAGGGGCGTTACACTACTGGCGTCTGAAAAACATTTTTTTTTGGTATTTTACACCTATCATTCTTTCAGAAAATTTCTGGAATTATTTTTTTTTGTTTCATACTAATCGCAACTATCGATTTTATACGGTTTTGGCCGTAATGCTATGATATAGAAATTTTGGTTGTGGGCACTCGTACTATTATATCTTGTTTGTCCGCTAGAGATAGATTCAACCGAATAATTCGTACAGTTTTCGAGTAAAGATCTAGCTTTTACGACCATTCCTTGGGAAGAACGTTTTTTTCTTGATTATGTTTGGTAACAGTTCTTTAGATAAGCAGATACGCTGGAATTTTTTTTATTCGATTCTGACTTTTATTAAAAATACACTAGAAATAATCAAAGTTGTACGGTTTGACTTGTTCTTAAAATAAACGAAGGCTTTGTCAATTTTGTTGACATTGATGATAGATGCCTGGATATATCGAGCGAAAAGTTTGTTTGACGGAATGTTTCATTTAAAATTGTACAAAATACTCGAATTTAAACAAAATGCTAAATAGACGGCGTAGAACGCTTAAGTCTCGCCCAATTTTACTCACTACAAGAGGAGCGTAGTTCGCCCGCTCCTCAGAAGCCACCGCCTCAAGACTAAACCTGTATAACTTATGTACTTCGGGGATCCAAAACCCCAATGTGTTCGAACTATGTCGAGTGCATTATTGAGTTTCCATATCGGTTATAAGACCATCATTAGCCTATGTACAATTTCTACAGTGAATTTCTTACTTGCCGACACACATGAACAGTTTGGTCGCCAATATCCAATGGCATCTCTCCGATGGCATTGACACATTCCCCATTTACGCAAATCTAGAAAATTAATGGAACCCGGTGTAAGTAAATGTTTTGACATGAAATTAAGTAATGGACGTTGTTATTGTTAGAGGACATTGTTGAGTATTCGCAAGACTATGGGAATGATTTGTTCACGACTAACACATTGCGTAAAATTTAATGGTATACTATATACTATACTTACATGGGATGGGCCGCAGTGTGTTCCGATTTGAACGCCCAAAGGTGGAATTACTTTCTGATTTATATAATTACTAATACCCGGTGCACAATCACGCTTTTCACGAGCGCAATTTAAAACGCGGCATGACGTAGAGTGACCCTGTTTAAAATACAATTCGTTAGAAGACAAGTTGATAACAAAATTTGAACGTGGCGATGCTTTTGCAAGGAAACAGATGGTTAAAAATAATCTTACCGCACAAACGCCGGAATATCCATAGTCTATACACTGTTGACTCCGAGTATATGATAGTACTAATGGTTGTGCCTATGGAAGCAAAGTGAAGAGAAAATGTAATTTGCCTGTACATGTTGAATATTTAATATACCTAAGTAATGTTGAGAAATTTAGGTCATCCGCAAAATAATTTTGTACAAAAGTTATATGGATTCGGGAAACGATGGAAAAATGGTTGTATTGATAAGTTTTCATTGGGGCGTTCATGTAACGTGAAGACCACTTTCGTTTTACTAAATGGCTACTTTTGAAAATGATGCAATGATACGAGATACTCAATCAGCAATGAACCAGAATTTGACATCATTAACAATAGCAAAAGGTATAAATTTTACTTCTAAAAGGGACCTCTACGCGATACACCTTGTTCATAGCTAATGATGGTTACAAGTTTTGAGTGGCTCATTTTGAATCCAAATGGAAGCCCCATTGTTAATTTCATGGCTTATGCAGCATAACATTATCTTTCCCTGTATCTATCTTAATCCCTACTATAATATCACGGTAAAAAATACCCTGGTAAAAAATTGTGTGTTTTTCGAGTTTTTTTCGAGTACAGATTGTACCGTAACACAATATCAATCATTCACCGGATATCACCAAAGTTTCCATCATTTCTTAAAATCATGTTCGTTTAAAGTAAACTCTAATACGTCCTCTTCAAGGAACAGCTAATACATATTTGCATATATTGCATATATTGATTCGGAAATTGGTTTCGACAATACTATAACTTCGGTCGGTATTTAAAAAGAGAATCGGTTGGAATGCCAAAATAACTAATTTGTCATCGCAAACTTTACTAAATACTTTAATTTTAATACAATTTCAGATGTTCGTCGAAACATTGGTTAAGATCGCGCCATTGAACCGATATACCGATCTTGGAGAGGAAGTAGTTTTTTTACTCCCGTCTCGCTCTAACTCAACACCGCCTAAGTTGAGGCGCTACACAATACAAAGCTTCCGTGTGTATTACGTATGTTGAAGATATTGTAGAGTAACCGAGTCATTTATGTGACCATAATCATGCTTCGTACAACTTTATATGAATATTTCCTTACCGGTTTGCATTGACTGAAAATATCTTCCCCGTCCTGTATCGGAAACGGTGGGGCCGCATACACGCATTTCTTATTACTGCAGATCTGAAACATGAATGCATCGCGTTGTTAAGAATTGTATCGATGGTACACCAAATTATCAGGGTCACGATATCTGTTTGGGAATGCTGGGCTTTTGTAATCTTATGTGGGCCAATTTCTAACTATTACAAGTTTGTGTGAAATAAAATGTTATATATAATATTCACTTTGTTTACGCCGCACGTCGTTCCATCTTCGACGCCAAGCCGGAGTTTGACTTCGTGCAACACGTAACCTCCTTCAGGTGCTAAACGACCGCATAGTAATGTGCGGCATGAAAGAGTGCAGTCCTGTTTAAACAATAAACCACCAAAAGGAAAGATATTTAAAAAATTGTTTGGGCCAAGGAAGATATTAATTTATCTATGAAAAGGAAACGTTATAAATCATCTTACAGAACAAGCAGCTTGGTATCCACGAATTTGACATTGTCGATGCCGAGTATTTACGGTCTCTTGGCCTTGTACCTATGAACATTGAATGAAAACAAAGTGACGAGCAAATAAAATCAGCCTTCACGGGTTGTATGTTCAATTACTTGATGAGACATTCTGTTAATATTCAGCGTGCTGTGTTTAAGTTTATCGATGGGGATAAGTCGAGAAAATGAGGCTATAGGAAAAAAAAGATTTTTTGAAAGTCTTAGGAGGCAGACGAGAGGCACATGGTTGGTAAATTGAGATGGTTTTCCATCTCAGCATCGAGATCGCGTGACGGTCATTATCGTTTTAAACATACATCTCTGATTTATCCTACGTTATATTGTGAAATGTCGTAGGTGACATCATAACGAATACAATAAAAATAAATGTATCTCGTTTCAAAACCGATAGTCACGCCATTTTGAGTTTTTGATAATAGGTCCCAACATACGATCAAGCACGTAGAGATTGGATGATTATATTTTGAAATGTATAATTTCAGTTTAATTCTGTTAGCGTATCTGAGGCCTTTAAACCATCTTGCATTGCAGATTAGCCCTTTTCGGTTGGGTAAGATTCATTCAGGCCATACCTTTACAGTGGCATAATCGGGCTAACATTTCGATTTTCATTTTCACAAGTAGAATGTACTACAATTCCGCCGCTATTGGGGCTAAAAACCTTTTTCGAATTATGTTCGTATCGATTTTGCCGAGGGGTTTGTCACTCGCCGGTTCGGTGTCCCATCGTTCTCCAAAAGGAATCGATTTCGTGCGATTTCCACTGCGATTCTCGTGGTTTCCGAATCAAGATAACCTGCGGTTTCACGTAATTTTTATCGATTCCTAGCCTGATTTCCGATGAAATGGTTCACTGATTTCTCGAGTGACAAACCCCTCGGATTTTACCAACGATATGAAGTAGGAAACATTATAAGTCCTCATTTAAAATACCGATTGTAAACATTAGATAGTCCTAATCCGTCAACAATAGATCTCAATATAACTATTGTGTGTGCCCTCTGAAACCATCGAACTATCATGGTGACCTTTGTTCCATTTCATCTTATTTTCTCAACTTACTTTCATCAATAAATAAAAATGATTCACCTTTTACATATGACCTAATGCACATCATTTTGACCACTTTTAAACCCGACCATTTTCGATTTTGTTGAAAATGTAATATGTAATACTACCCCACTAAAAACATTTTTGTGAATTTAAAAAAAAAATTTAATCCAACAGAAAAAAAGTTATAAATTTTGAAAAAATGTCTTTATTTCAACCATTTTCAAACGCATATAACATTTTAGAAAATTGATTAACCGTGGCGTTATTTTCAAATTTTTTGTTTTGAAACGTGCTTTTCAGAAAAAAGTACGAAAAAATATATTCAAGTCATAACTTTGTGAAATGTTTCATTTTTTTGACATAGACATCAATTTCTCAAAAACTCTATTTTCGATTTTTATTTTTAAATTTTTTTTAACTTTGATTTAGTACCCGTTTAATGCCGCAAGATTCATTCTGAGCAGATACCTTTTTTTATATTTTCTTTTTCAATCGGGTTATTCGGAAAATTGATATTTTTCTCAGAAAAACTGAAGCAATTTTTTTTCATTCGGAAACAAAAAATAAAGAAAGATATCTGCCCACTGTGCATTTTGCGGGATTAAATTCAGAATAAATCGAAGTTTAAAACAAAAATGAAAAATCAAAAATGTTGCTTTTGAGACACTGGGATTTTTCTCTGAAAAAATGAAAAATTTCACAGTGTATGATTTGATTTTTTTTCTCTTTTTTCTGAAAAGTGCTTTTCAAATCGAAAAATTTGAACAAAAACCGTCCCGATCAACAAATTTTTGAAAAAATGATGAGCGTTTGAAAATGGTTGAAAAGACATTTTTTTCAAAGTACATAACTTTTTTTCGGTTGGATAAAAAAATTTGAAAAAATTCACAAAAATATTTTTAGTGGGGTAGTACAACAAAATTTTCACCAAAATTAAAAATCCGGGTTCAAAAGTGATCCAATTGATGTGGAATAAGTTATATACATCTATGTATACAGTGTCACGAACATAATTTTCAGTAAAACACAATTAAATATTTATCGAATATTATAAACAAATTAAGCCACTCAATGAACAAAATTTTGACAGGTTGAGCCGATCTAAAAAGTCATTGGTCTCTACAATTTTGGAAAATTTTAACGGCTCTTGAAAAATTTGAGCAAAAAGACAACAAGATATTTGTTCCTCAATAAAAAATAAAAGTTTAACATTACCTTAAATCTAATTGTAAAAGATGACAACCACGCCATGATAAACGCTGCCATATATATACGAAAAGATGGACCTCGGTTCATGATGTTGGAAAGCTAATTAAATAGACATAAAAAAACGTTCATATTTGTACTACAGATCGCCCATATGGCGATCATTCTCCGGCAATGATAGAAATATACAATCATCAAACATCCATAATGATGAAATATTAATTCATCCCAATTAAAGTATAAATCTTCCATATCGACCATGCTGTTTCAATAATACACTCGCCGTGAATTCGGAAAATTAGAATTATAATGCATACCTTCAATCGTACTGAGCACTTCGAGTCAAAATCACCTCAAACTTAGATGCACGATACGAGTCGACGAATATTTTTTTAAATACTATCACTTTGGAGAACAAAGGTTGTGATCTGGTAAAAATTGGACTTCGATATGACACGCCGGCATTCGCAACCACGTCCCTTATATCACATCATATTGAATGCACGAATTTCCACGTGACGTATTTAAATTTGCCGTTGAAAAATACGTCGTACACCTCGATTGGCTGTTACAAAATTCGTTTTATTAGTTTACGTCCTTGAGTATGCGTTATAAATTTTTATCGCAGTGTGCAGCCAAGCTAAGCGAGTAAAGAGACTATGCAACGTATAATATATATTTTTCTACAGCAACGTCTTTTTTCGGCTCGAATAAGTAATAGAAGTTTAAGAAATTTCGATCTCTCACTGTTTTTCTCGTAAGTAGAGTCCTCTACAACTTTGTAAAGGAATAATGGATTTTTTATTTTAACGCGTAAGTTTAAATCCTCATCAGAATTATAAAAATGAAACATCATAAAAGTGATACCAATGGTAACCGCAATTGTTCATCTAAGATATTTTAATCCCTACGAAAAAATTGGAAGCTCTTGTTATTTCTCAATATTTTATATGCTACGCCGTTCTCTATGGACCTGCACTAGAATTTCCGTTTACACGACCCTGGTCCGTAGGGGCGGGCCATCAACGCCTTTTTCACGCTACGTCACGATGTCGGTTCCTGTGTGCCGAGAATGCACGGTTCGTTTAGTTGACATCAGTCCTCAAGGAATTTCAAGTAATAGGCGGAGAGTATAATATTTTATCAAAGATAAATATAATTTACTGAAATTGCTTTTTGGATTTGCAAGGATATGGTTGAATACCTAACGTTTTAATTAGTATATTCATGACCACCTAACGATTACACATCATTTGAGCATTTTGAAAAGATAAATAAAGGAAAAAAAAATTTTTCGGCCAACTTCACATACATTTTTAATTATTTTTTTTTGAAAAAACTATTGACTATCTAACGTTTAATTAAACTACCTAACGCTACCTAACGACCACCTAACGATATAAGAAAAATCAATTAATAAAGTGCAAGTTGGCCGGCCAACTACACAGTGCGGCCTTAGCCTAACACGTAGTGTTGACACTCGCTCCACTAGATTTGAGAGTAGAGTACAAAAAATTTCTCATGTTAGTATCCCTAGTCTGCCATCTACTCTCTATCCACCGTTGTGCCTCATTCATGTTTTAGTGCCAAACTTAAAAATGCCAAACTACGCCGTTCAGAATCAAGAGACCCAAAGAGGAACAAAAATGATTGGCAATTTTTTCAAAGTAAGATGAAAAAAAATCAAATAAAATTGAAAAAAATGATAAACAAAAATTGTCAAGAGCAACGCCGAGAGAGGTCTTACGATTCTGACGAAGGAGTTAATGAATGATCAGAGTAGTTTTTGAGATTGTGTCATGCATCTATTTATTATTTACGTCGACAAAGTACATATTTATACACAACGGGGCGTTCTTTGTTTAAGAGAAAAACGAAATTATACACAGGCAGCTTTGGGGCTGTCTCCGTATAATTATAAAATAAACCAACACGGTTTTCTTTGACACACATGAATGCTGAGCGGTGTTCGGGGCCGTCTCGTATCATAAAAAAAATGCGACGCAAAACACAAACGACATCAAAGATTACGCCATCGCCATTTTGCGTTTTCTAGAAAACACGAGTAAGGTGGACGTGTCCACGTATCAGCCTGCGCAACAAGTGGGCAACGGACTCCTCTCTTACCGACGGAAGAGAATTTAATCAGAAATGCAGTGACATTTGACGCGGAAAGAGGAACACTTGCTACTAACGACTTTGAGCCCGAAGTTAGGTTAACCGAATAGTCAACTGAAAAGACTGCTGACATTTCTGAAACTCAAGCAAGGACCGATACGGAGACGATTGAACTCGATAAAGATATCTGGGAAATTTTGGGTGTCAACCCAACATATGAGATAAAATATGGACCAGAAATCCACAAAGAAGTCGATAGTTGGTTCAATCACATTGCAACCTTGGGATTGTCAAAAGATAACCGCAAGGAGATAATGGAAAAATATTTGATACCATAGAACGGTTTTCACATGGGAACACCCCGGCTTAACCCCGAAATTATAGTAGCGGTTTCTGAAGCTGTGATTAAAAGAGATAAGGGCATCGAATCGCAGCAAACACAATTAGTTACAGCAATAGTAGGCATTGGAAACGTTATTTCAGACCAGACGGGTGGGACAAAGAAAAATCTGGAAATGATGAAGAATCTCATGAACACGGGTCGTATTTGGTGCGATCGTCAACATACCGAATCGATTACACGACGAAACTTCGCCCTGTTTTCAGTAAAAAAATAAATGTAAGACCGGTTAACAGAGAACATGATCGAGAAATGTCTATTTGGTGAAAACTTAGCTGAAACTCTAAAAGCGGCCAAAGCAGTATCAAGCACAAATATTAACATAAAATTGACGTCAATACCAATTCTAAAGTAGCTAAAAAAGATCTAAAGCCCGTATCTTAAAGAAACTGGAAGAACCCCGTCCCAATTTACAAGTAACAGGGATCACAAAAGAGTCAGGAGACTGCCTATTGGCGAAATCAGTCCGTCGGCTCATTGAGGAATTCGTAGAATCAGCCAAAACGCTCATATCGTCGTTAGACCCAGTAAGATACGCAGGTCAACGTTTTGCGTTTTTACACACAATGGTCATTAATTACAAACCACAGCACAATACGGTCCTGGATTTAGAGATATAAAACAAAAATTTTCAGACCCATAGTACAACATTATACCTCATAGCCAGTAAGCGGGTCTGATTCAGAAAAAACTTGCTTGAATAGGTCCATTCAAGATATCTTGCATTTGGGAGACTTCTCAGAAGCCAAACCTTGTAAGGATCAGTTTTCATCAAAGGTTTTCAGAATACCCAAACCAAACGGGGAGGGCACGATTTTGAACCTCAAGAGCCTAAACAACTTTATTAATATAGCTCAATTCCAAATTGAGGACCTGCGTACCGTTCTAAAAATAATCTCATAACGTTGCTTCGACGATAGATTGAAGGGATGCATACTTATTGGTAAAGATTCACCCAAAAAAGCGGGAAAGCTTACGTATGTCTTTGGAACAGTGAATTATATTACTTCAAAGTCCTACCCTTTGGGTCGAACGTATCACCCTACATCTTCACCAAACTACTAAAACCCGTAGTTAAACGTTTGAGATTAGCGCATCACATAACGTCAATATATCTGGACGACTTATTGTTAATAGGCCGTTCCAAGGAAGAATTTCAAGATAATTTCGATGTAGCAGTAAAGTTGCTTAGGGCCTTGGAATTCATTATAAATAAAGATGAAAGCAACACACATCAAAGTCATGTAAATACCTGGGGTTTATTATTGTCACGGAAAAATCTCATATTAACGTACCAAAGGAGAAAAGAAATTTAATTGATCCGAAGATAAAAAATTTATTTATTATAAAGAGATGCAACATTAGAAAATTTGCTCGTTTAATCGGTCTTTTAATCTCAGTTCGTCCCGCTGTAGATTACGGGTAGCTCTATACAAAACAGCTAGAGCGTTATAAATTTTTGAATATTAGAAGTAATGGTGACTATGATAAATATATGAATATACCGGAAAAAATTTTACCAGAACTTAATTGGTGGCTTAAAGCTCTGAAAGATCCGAGTCGCAGGATGAGAGACGACAACTTTTCTATGGAAATATTTTCCGACGCTTCGATGACAGGCTGGGAGGCAGCTTGTAGCGAACAGACGGCTAGTGGATAATGGTCAAATGACGAAGGCAAACTGCACATTAATACTCTAGAATTAATGGCAGCGTTCTTTGCTTTAAAGATTTTTTGCAAAAGACCATTGTCATTGAGAAATACTTTTACGGATTAATAATTCAACCGTGATTTCTTATATTAATCGGATGGGAGTTATCCAATTTTCGCACTTAACGCAGATATCAAAAAATATATGGCAATTTTTCGAAACAAAAAAGATTTTTATCATAGCATCGTGCATCAGATCAGTAGATAATGAGATCGCGGATGCAGAATCTAGACATTCTCATCCAGATATTGAATGGGCTTTGTCAAGCACAGCTTTTGATTCAGTAAAAACGGCATTTAACCATCCAGAGATCGACCTATTTGCCACCAGAGTCAACAAAAAGTGCGATAAATACATATCATGGTTTCAACATTCAGATACTTTCGCTATTAGTGCGCTTACGCTAAATTGGTCGAAATTATCTTTCTATGCTTTCCCATCGTTTTCTATTATTCTTAAAGTACTCAGAAAAATAATCGACGATAAAGCAGAAGGTATTATGGTCGTACCATTGTGGGCACACCACCATGGTACCCTATTTTCTAAAGGCTCTTTGTATCAAACCTTATTACACTTCATCCCCGTGAAATTATTATACCTCGTTGTAGCAACAGCAACATCCACAACAACCTTACCCTGGCTGCGGGAGTATTGTCAGGACGGGATTTCTGAAGAAAAAAGTTCCAACTACTTCAATGGAGATAATGATGGCATCATTGTCAGGCAACTCTATTAAACAATATGATGTATATTTGAAGAAATGGTTTAACTACTGCCAAGAAAGAAGTACGGACCTCTATGAAGTTTCGATTCCAGAAATTCTCGAATTTCTGACACACCTCTTTAATGGTGGCAGCCATTGTGGATCTTTAAATAACTGCAGAGCAGCATTGTCGCTGATAATGACAGAGAAAGTCTCGGAGGATGATAGAATTCGCAGATTCTTCAAAGGTTCCCTTAGGCTCAGACCACCTTTACCTAAATATGACGTCACCTGGGATACGTGAACCGCCTTGGATGCTCTGGTAAAACGGTATCCATATGAAAACCCCGTCTCTGGAAAAGCTCACCAAAACATGCATAAATATAAAATGTACAAAATGTATAAATAAATCTATAAGTAAATCTTATCAGCGCTTTCAACTGCACACAGAGTGCAAACCTTGTCAAAAATAATAATAGACAACATAGAAACTAAGTCTTAGAGAATAATAATCAAGATACAAGATTTGATTAAAACTTCGAAAGCGGGGGTGAACCAATCATTATTATATCTACCGTTTTTCCGAGAGGGGTCGGAAATTTACCCAGGAAGTAAACCCATAACAAGGTCTGTTAGCGTACATTACAAGAACTGAGAACCTGCGGGGTACAAACAGTCTCTTTATCAGTTATAAGGAGCCTCACAAGGTGGTACGCACCGTGCAGCCACGTCCAAAGCCTACAAATTTGGTGTTAATGTTGACAGGTTATGAAAGATGGCAGGCTGGAGCAGTATGTTAAGCCAACCGCCTAAAATTGCCTTAATTAGAGACAAGCTTTTATTTTCATATCCATAGAATAAAAGTATTTATAAGAAATATCGAACTCGTTAGTCAATAAAATAACAGTATATATAATAAGTACCATACTCGTTTATCGATAGTATAAAAGCATGCAAAGAAATGCCATGCGCTTTTATAGACCAACGCCTGCATAATCTTCAAATATTATAAACACTGAATGTCTAGACTGCGTAGTTTAATCTCGTGTCGCCCAGACTGCAAGCCCACCATTTCAAATACGTTTGAGAACTAAACATAACGACGACCCTTAGTATGACGAACTCCAGATCTATGTCACCCGCTATCCCACCATCACTTTCCCACAAAAATTGAGCATCGACGACTTATAGAGCGACTTCGAATGCAGATTCGTTAATTGTACTTGGTGCAGAGAGGTCCTCTCTCTGGAGCCCATCTGACTGGAGCTCAGTATAATTAGTTACTACGCCAGTTGTACTCCACGTTTTACAAACGGGATGATAGTTTAAAACTTTGTTCTAGTTGGAAAGGTAAAAAAAAGAACGTTTCTCGATTTTTTTGGGCCAAACGATAAAATAATTGATAACAAAAGTTCTTCCGTATAAAAGATATACACTTAGTGTAAACATTATAATTTTTGGAAAGAAATATATTTAAAAATAAGCCGTTATATATCAACGACCGAGAACGCTGCAAAAAAAAGCAGATTTTGCGGTGATCACTCCCGCGCTGCAACGGATTGTCTGAAACCAACAAACAGGGGGATCTTTAGTTAATGATATAATGCTCCGGTTGAACGAAGCGTTTTGAAAAATTCCCATTTTTCACCCAATGGCGGACGTTGAAAGTCAAAAATGTTGTTTTAACCAAAATTTCACTTACATTTTTTACTATTAAAAAAAATAATTGTCAAAAAAAACCCTTCGTTGACCCGGAGGTCTACTATATATAGAAGAAGTGATATACATTTCAACCAGATCGGTAAAACCGTTCTCGAGTTACAGTGATCACCGACTTCGAAAACATGGTTTCGAGAAAAACGAATTTCAAGTTTTACCTACTTGCTTTGTATGGCTCTAACACGGCTTCCTTCATAGCTATGTATTTCGGCGAATCATGGTCCGATTTAAATGCAATTATTCGGAAAATACTCGTAAGATATTGTACTTTTAGAAAAAGAAAAAAATTGATTTTTTGAAAATTTCAACTAGAACACACGCACACGCACACGCACACGCACGCGCACACACGCGCACACACACACACGCACACACGCACGCACGCACGCACACACACACACGCGCGCGCGATGGACGGTACGATCAACGTTAAAGAACTTACGGTGCAGGGACTAGGAACCCCAGTACCGGCGCCGACAGGGAGTGAGCAAGCGGGCTCCCGGACGTCGTCATCGAGCGACCGCAGTACTATGGAGGTGGACCACTTGGCCTCCATGGCACATCATGTTTCAAGTGAAGGGGAGAAAGAAAAGTGGAGAGAAGAGCTTCGGAGACTTGGTAACCAGATCGCCAGCCTCTGCGACTTCATCAAGGGGAAATCGAACGTCCACGGCGAAATCCGGAAACTTGCAAACTCCATGAGTACTTCCTTCAACCGAGTCGTGAGGTACGAGACAGATGCTAGCACCATGACGTTGCCAACAGCACCAGTAGCGAGGAAAACTATAGGTACACAAACCTCACCGATGACGGACAATGACCCACTAGCGGCGCTACGAGCCTCACGCAATACGGGAGAGCGCCCTGCGAAGAAGCGCACCCCGCCCTCAAGAGAAAATCGTAAGGCGGAGAAAAAGAGGAAACGAAGGGACGAAACACCATTGGAATCGCAAAAACCGCTCGAACCTCCGGATGAGGACGATGCAGGTGCGAACTGGGAGCAAGTGCAACGAAAGCGGCCAAAGCCGCCGAAGCCGCCATGGCCACCAAAGCCACGGAACAATCAGCGGAAACAGTCGAGACTCCCTAATGCTCTGATTATCGAGAGGACGAGGCAGTTGAGCTATGCCCAGATACTCAGCAAGATGAAGAGGGACGACACGCTGAAGGAGTTAGGCCAAAGTGTCTCCAAGATACGCCGGACAATGAGGGGAGACGTGATTCTCGTATTGGGCAAAGGAAGCCAGGAAAAAACAGCAGAGTTTTCCACTGCGATCGAGGCAGCTCTTGGTGACGATGCTGCGATAAAAAGCAGAGTGCAGCAGAATTCAATCGAGATCAAAGACCTCGACGAAGCCACAACAAAAGAAGAGATCTATAAGGCCCTAGAAAACATCCTTGGCAAGAACCCCGGGCTGGAACTGGCTGCCATCAGGTCCATCCGGAAAGCGCACGGAGGTACACAAACAGCGGTAGTGACACTGCCCGCAACGGTAGCAAAAAAAGCTATCGACATAGGGAAAATCCGAATAGGCTGGGTTATCTGCCGAATACAGGAGATTATAAAACCAACCAAATGCTTTAGATGCTGGTACTACGGACACCTAGCCAAGAGCTGCAAAAGTGCCGTTGACAGATCACAGTGCTGCATCAAGTGCGGCCTCGATGGACACAAAGCCGGAGAGTGCACTTCTGAGACACGCTGCGCACTCTGTAGCGGCATAGAGGACGAAGAAGGTTGTAAGCATATTGCTGGCAGCTATAAGTGCCCTGCTTACAAGAAAGCCTGCCAGATGCTGACGCAGAGAAGCTAATGAGAGTTCTGCAAATAAATCTAAACCACTGTGAGGCAGCACAGGATTTGCTGATGCAGACGGCTCGTGAAGAGAAGACCGATGTGGCCCTGATTTCGGAGCCCTACAGGCACTTGGATGACCCCAGCTGGAAAAAAGATGCAACAGGAAAGGCTGTCATCTGGATCCCAGGCAGATTCTCATTTCAACAAGCGATGGCGAGTACTGAGGAATACTTTATCAGAGCAAAAATCAACGGTGTCCACTTCGTCAGTTGTTACATGCCACCGAGCATGGATCAAGAGGAGTACGAAAGAGCACTGGATCGTTTGGTGAATGACGCAAGTGGCGTTTTCCCAGTAGCAATAGCCGGGGATTTCAACGCGTGGGCAGTTGAATGGGGGAGTAGAGAGACACGGGGAAGGGGGCAAGCGCTCCTGGAAGCGTTCCCAGTGCTGAACCTGACGCTGCTCAATGACGGCCTACTTCCCACCTACACCAAAGGTGAAGCTAGCTTGATGATCGACCGCACGTTCGTCAGTAGCGGCCTGGCAAGAGGCAACAACCGATGGGAGGTGAGAGATATCGAGACTAAGAGTGATCACCAGGTGATTACATGGATGATCACCAGACACATAGGCGAAAATTGGTGGAGCCAACGAACAAGACGGTTCCTGGGGTGGAGGGCAAATGTCTTTGATGAGGAGGCGTTTGCTCAAAGCTTTGCAGATGGCGATGCAGTGCTGACGGGAAATGCAGAAGAACAGGTGCGCAAAGTCATGGAACGAGTCTCCATGGCGTGTGACGCTGCTATGCCTCGACGTGGGAGTGGAAACAACCACAAGCCTATGTACTGGTGGAACGACATGATCGCCCAGCTTCGTGCTGCCAGCAACCGTGCACGTAGGAGAGCACAGCGGGCCAAGGGGAAACCAGCGTTCTCAAGACTAGATGCCGCACACAAGAGTGCTAGGTCTGCACTGACCAAAGCTATAAAGTATAGCAAACGACAGTGCTGGAAAAATCTCCTGGAAGAAGTGGAAGACGACCCCTGGGGCAGGCCGTACAAGATAGTTATGACCAAATTAAAAGGGCAGTCGAACAAACAACCGACGTGTCCCGATCAGCTGAAAAACATGGTAGCTACGCTGTTTCCGAGACAAGAGCCACTAAATTATCAGGCACCGGAGGTGGAAAACGAGGAAATCCCTCTGGTTACACAAGAGGAACTTTTCCGCGTTAGCGGAAAAGTAAAAAATAACAAAGCTCCAGGAATGGACAGCATACCGAATGTTGCTCTGAAAATAGCAATACGGCGATTCCCTGATATCTTTCTTGCAATGTACAACTCGTGCCTTAGAGAAAGAACATTTCCGAAACAATGGAAACGGCAGAGACTTGTGCTCCTGCCCAAGACTGGAAAACCACCCGAAGACCCATCATCGCACCGCCCCCTCTGCATGCTTGACACAGCGGAGAAGATCCTCGAACGGATCGTGCACAACCGGATCGAGGCCACTATTGAAAATTCCTTAGAGAATAACCAGTATGGCTTCAGGAAGGGAAGATGCACAGTTGACGCAATTAATCGAGTCACTGACATAGCGGCAGAGGCCGTAGCTGGGAAACGTTGGAAACGTAGAGGGAAAAAGTATTGCTTGGTAGCAGCCTTGGATGTAAAGAACGCCTTCAATTCCGCGCGATGGGACCACATATGTGCCGCACTCGACAGAATGGAAGTGCCGGCTTACCTGAGGAAGATTATTCGAAGCTACTTACAGGACCGGAAATTGACATACGACACGGAAGACGGACCATGTGAATACGAAATCACTGGGGGAGACCCCCAGGGATCTGTTCTGGGTCCTTTCCTGTGGAACGTGATGTACAACGACCTGCTGAAAGCAAAACTTCCGCATGGCGCGGAAATTGTGACGTTCGCAGACGACGCAGCATTGGTGATCGTGGCCAAGTTCCTGGAGGAAATCACTCGAATGTTCAGAGACTCCTATAAGAAGATCGAGCAATGGATGTCCCACCAGGGACTGCAGTTAGCAGACCACAAGACCGAAGCGGTCCTTATAACCTCAAGGAAGCTGCTCGAGAGAGTCGACCTGGAGGTAGGAGCCCATACCATCAGGTCATTACCTGCAATGAGATATCTTGGAGTAATGATTGACTCGAGACTAAATTATAGAGACCAGGTAGAGAAGGTAGCCGTAAAAGCCTCAAAAGTGGCTGCTACATTGGCCCGCCTTATGCCAAATATGGGTGGTCCCAGACAACCTAGAAGAAGACTCCTTGCTTCCGTGGTGACATCCGTCCTTACGTACGGGATAACAAAGTGGGGTGAAGCACTGAAAATTAAGGAACTCCGTCGTAAAGTTGCAGCACCGTACAGGCTCAGCGCCCTACGCGTGATTTGCGCCTAACGCACTGTTTCGGAGGATGCTGCGTGTGCTATTGCAGGCATGATGCCAATTGAAGTCCTTGCTCTCGAACGGAAAGGACTCTACGAATGTATGCATATTGAGGCAGAAGCCCGTGAAGAGCTAGAGCGAGCCACCCGACGAGAAAGCCTCCAATCCTGGCAGGACAAGTGGGATACCTCGGACAAAGGGAGGTGGACCCATCGGCTGATACCACAACTCGAAAGTTGGTTAAACCGAAAACATGGCGAGGTAAACTACTATCCGACGCAAGTGCTTAGCGGACATGGATGCTTTAGGGCATACTTGTTCCGTTTTGGACATGAGAACTCCCCGTTATGCCCGGCAGAATGTGGAGTTCCCGAGGACGCAGAACACGTGCTGTTTTCATGTCGACGATTCGTAGATGAAAGAAGCGAACTAGCAAGGACTTTGGGAAGAAGAATTGAGCCCGAAACTTTAGTCGAGCTGATGATGAGGAGCGAAGCAAACTGGTCTGCTGTGAACACAATCGTCACAGTCATCCTGAGGCAGCTTCGTGAGGAAGAGCAGGAAAGGAGGAGAGACGGGCAGTAGAAGTGCAACCTAAATCGTAGAGAAGGGAGCAAAAAGGAAAGTAGTGGAAAACCCGTTGTGCTGAGGCCGCCCTCGCGAAATAACGCCTCGTGGCGGTGCCGCGAGGGCTTTGAACTGGCCAATGGAGGCGGGGGGGGGGGGGGGGGGGTTAGTCGGTAGGGCACGTAGCGAGTCCGACACACGGGGTACGCCCCAGGTGCGTAAATGCATTTCCCCGCCCACGATAAAAAACACACACACACACACACACACACACACACACACACACACACACACACACACACACACACACACACACACACACACACACACACACACACACACACACACACACACACACACACACACACACACACACACACACACACACACACACACACACACACACACACACACACACACACACACACACACACACACACACACACACACACACACACACACACACACACACACACACACACACACACACACACACACACACACACACACACACACACACACACACACACACACACACACACACACACACACACACACACACACACACACACACACACACACACACACACACACACACACACACACACACACACACACACACACACACACACACACACACACACACACACACACACACACACACACACACACACACACACACACACACACACACACACACACACACACACACACACACACACACACACACACACACACACACACACACACACACACACACACACACACACACACACACACACACACACACACACACACACACACACACACACACACACACACACACACACACACACACACACACACACACACACACACACACACACACACACACACACACACACACACACACACACACACACACACACACACACACACACACACACACACACACACACACACACACACACACACACACACACACACACACACACACACACACACACACACACACACACACACACACACACACACACACACACACACACACACACACACACACACACACACACACACACACACACACACACACACACACACACACACACACACACACACACACACACACACACACACACACACACACACACACACACACACACACACACACACACACACACACACACACACACACACACACACACACACACACACACACACACACACACACACACACACACACACACACACACACACACACACACACACACACACACACACACACACACACACACACACACACACACACACACACACACACACACACACACACACACACACACACACACACACACACACACACACACACACACACACACACACACACACACACACACACACACACACACACACACACACACACACACACACACACACACACACACACACACACACACACACTATTCATTTCACTCCTCATAACGGTCCCGACACTGACTACGAACGAAGATCTAGAAAGTCTATAAAGCGGTCTATAAAGACCCTGCATTTATCAAAGTCAGCAATTTTTTTTTCTGGTGCATAGCAGCGGGGGGGGGGGGGGTATGAAAAGCTTAAGTCCAAGTTTGTGGGGTTGTAATCTTTGAGGAAAATCCGCCACCTTCAAAAAAAGCGGGAAATAGTTTTTGCAAAATAACTATGAAATTATCCACCGCTCAAGAAAATTGTTAAGTTGTTTTTTATAGGAAATTAAATTCTCTACATATTTGCTTTTTTAAGTTTTTGGCGTAAAATCAAAAATATTAAAGTTATCAATAAACAACGACAAAACATGAAGGAGTAATTTCCTTTAAGACGCTCCAACTTTCTTTCTTTTCATTTTACAGAAAAATATGTTCAATGCATTTCGATAGAACACCTGACGAATAAATTTCAATATAAATGTGTGAACTTTTGTTTATTTATAAACATTTTACAGTGCTGCAAAGGTAAGTGTCGGAGTATTCGAAAATAGACATAAAAATGAACGATTATGCGTCGTTTCTTTACAAATTTCATTAATTGCGGCGGGCAAATTTTATTTGTTGCTATTGCAATGTTCATAATAATTAGTTATGAACTCCTCGCCGGTGGTGTGGAAAAGAGTTCATAACTAATTATTATGAACATGCAAAACCTGTTTTACCCCTTTTTCAAGATGGCGGGTTTTCCTCAAGGGTTACAACCCCACAAACTTGGACTTAAGCTTCCTATACCATCCCCTATGCAAAAAAAATGCAGTCTTTGATAAATGCAGGGTTAGGCCTTATTTTTGAAACATTTCAATGGACTATATTGTTACGCGATTACCATTCTGACACGTAATACAGCCCCGGAAAGGCTTTAGCAAAAAACTTAACCTGGCGATTCGAAAACCATGGGTACTTTATGAGACGACATACCTTGTGATGTGTTCATTGCACAAGGGCAGAGTCAATATTGAATCCCAGTTGGATTTGAGTCATCTTTGAGCCATTTGCGTAACAAGTACTTCTAGTACTGTTGGCAAATTCTGCGATATGACCATTGCGGCTCGAAATACAGGGTCGCTGGCAAGAGCAATCGTTAATGGACAATATACTTAATTGTATCATATACCTTTAGTTTCCATATGCATGTAATAACAAAGAAGAACGTCATCCAATACAAATACATTCTTTGTCAAGAATATATTTTAAATTGTATTGGCATGCCTGAACCGAAACTCTCAAGATCTACAAGTACCTATTTATAATTGCAGGTTACTAATCTTGAGGACGAATCACAAAGTATAATTAATAATTAAACGAACTTACCCAAGTGAAGTTCTATTATAATTATACGAGGTACTTCATCCGAAAAGATTAGTAACAGCCTCTCTTCCGAATAAAAATACTTCCCAAAATAGAGGATCAAGGAAAGTAAAAGGAGAAGAGATTCCAAAATCAATGAGACACAGCGGCGGAGAGAGAGTAGATGGCAGGCTAGGGATACCAACATGAGAAGTTTTTTGTTCTCTACTCTCAAATCTAGTGGAGCGAGTGACAACACTACATATTACTACGAGTATTTATAATTTCGGGTTAGTAATCTTTTCGGACGAAGCACCTCGTATAATTATAATAGAACTTCACTTGGGTGAGTTCGTTTAATTATTAATTATACCTATGAGTCATTCCACCAATTATTGAGTGAAGTTGTGCCGGGGGGTCTGAACTCTGCATAACAAAAATTTTTATTAAAAAGTACATAACAAAGAGAGCTTTCATGATTTTTTCAATTTTTTTCGTCGAACTCTTTCGAAGATACAGTAGATCAAAAATTGCCAGATTGCCAATTATTGACTTTAGGTATTAAAAATATCAATCCCTTGTAAAATTTCTAAAAATATATTAAATAACAGTTTTTGTGTAAAAAAATCTCAGCTTTCTGAAAAAATATTTTCAATTTCGTCCAGTGTCGGGAAAAGCCTGAAAAATGAGGTCAAAAAGTAAAAAACACTTTTTCTACCAATGTATATTTTTTTATATATTTTAAAATATTTTTTTCAAAAAGTTCAGACTTTTTTACACGGAAAATATATTTTTTGATTTTGGGAATATTTAAAAATAAACCATAGCAAAATAAACTTGAAACTTCTGTGATGAATTGCCGATCTGTATTGTGCTGCTGTCACGGTCGGCACACGAACTATATCAAATGAAGTTTGCAGATCTCAGAGAAGCGACAAAATTTATCCCACATTAGCACTAATTTAAACTCATCAAAGATAAATTACATTGTTCGTCATGCCGAAAATTCGGAAAATACCTATCAAAAAGTGTTTCAATCCATTCAACAAACCAACATCTCGTAGGTAAGTTCTTATTTTTTCACGACTATAAATATGAATTTCTAACCTCAAAATAATCTTATCATTTTCATACTGCAGACAATAAAAAATTTCGAGATTTACGTAAATTTCCGGAAGCGCATCTGTGGAAATTGAAGACCGCTGACAGTAACAAGAATTTTTGCTCGTCATGTAGAAACGATGTTGCAAAATATAAACCACCATCAGAAGCAAATACCCTCGATATGCAGAGTTTGTCTCAAGAACTTGCCGCCGTACTCTCATATCCATCGACAAGTTTATTTCAACAAACATCGTCAAGTGATTGGACTGAAGATCATTCCATTGAAAACTTTTTGAAACTCAGTCCAATTGAAAGAAAAAAGTAAGTAGAATATTTCAATAAATAGTTCATGTTTAATATTTTATTGGACATTGACGTTAAGTGATGTATTTCAAATTACAGTCTACACAGAGAACAATACGTGACGAAGAAATGCGACGAGATTCATGAACCAGTTAAAAAAAAATCAAGATTAAATGCGGAATTCAAATTGAAACAACAGCAGAAAAAGCGCAAAAGGATTTTGCGTCAATGTTGGCGAAATTGAAAACCCGTTACCATACTGAAACTAATAAGTAAGTTGGTAATTCGTACGATTTTTCGTACGATTCATACATCTTTAATTTTTCAATACGTTTTTGTATACTTTATATGCTTATTATACTTTACATTGAGGTATTGTCTATATTTTTAGATCACGTAAAATTGAGTATCTCTCCGTATTGCCAGATACGTGGAGCACTTACACAATTGAAAAGGAGTTTAATTGCTCATACGGGAATGCTCCGGCAGCGAAAAAGCTTTCTGCAGAAACTGAACTCGAGACTGAAGTGTCAAAATCTACACGTCCTGGAAATAGATCTATTGACTCAGACGTTCGCCAGCGTGTCATAGAATATTACGAAGATCAAGAGAATGTAAGAGAGATGCCAGGGAAGAAGGACGTTAAATCAGTGAAGAATCCCGATGGTTCACGCACTCAGAGACAAAAAAACAATTGATCTTCAACCTCCGTGAATTGTACTTCAATTTCGTTGAGAGTAATCCAGATCTTCGAATTGAATTTGGCAAATTCGCCGAGTTAAGACCTCAGCATTGTGTTTTGGCTGGAGCGGCTGGCACCCATACAGTATGCGTGTGTACTATACACCAAAACTTGAAGCTTATGTTGGAAGGTGAGCTTTATTTGTTGGGTTTTGTTTTTTATTCATCGCAGTTCGTTTTCTGCATGAATTTTCATGTATGCGGGAGGAGTATTGTATACACCAAAACTTGGAGCTTATGCTAGAAAAACCTTTTTTTCTTCTTAGAGATTTTATTTTTATTACTCAAGTTTTTTTTAATGTGATTTTTTTTCAGGATGTAAACTATCGACGTCAGCAAAGGACACTGATTGGCTCCATAACTCTCAGGCAGTTTATAAGAGTCTCTTGGCTAAATTTCTTTGTTCTCAACCAACGGAGTCATGTTATTTTCGGGCGTGCAAAAATTGTCCGAAAATCTCCACTGTAATCGGTGAATTGAATGAACTGTTCAAGAATAATGGCAAGGACAACGTTCGTTACAAAAAGTGGACGTCAACGAATCGCTGCTCCTTAGTTGAGGAGGCAAGTTCCTTAGAAATTTTCTTGCAGTCACTCTCGGAACAGATTGGAAAAATATTAAAGCATGACTTTGACGCAAAGTCACAAAGTCGATATTATTCCAATTTGAAGACCCAACTCAAGTCAGGCGAATTTCTAGTGACGTTAGATTTCGCAGAAAACTATGCCTTTGTAGTACAAGAAGCAGCACAAGCCTTCCATTGGAATAATAATCAAGCAACTCTTTTTCCAATGGTTGTGTATTACATGGAGAATGATGAGTCCAAGCATTGCAGCTTTGTTGGCATCTCTGATTGTAGACATCACGATACAGTGGCTGTTCATTTGTTCCAAGAAGAATTGACAAAATATTTGAAACAAAAATTCCAGAATGTTTCAAAAATATATTATTTTTCGGATGGAGCACCACAACAGTTCAAGAACAAATCGGCATTCATCAATTTGTGCTACCAAGTAAATGACTTTGGGCTAAAGGCTAAATGGCATTTTTTCGCTACATCCCATGGAAAAGGACCATGTGATGGGTTAGCAGGCACGATCAAACGTCTCGCTGCAAGGGCATCTCTTCAAATGGGCACGAGAGATGAAATTGTATCATCCTTGGCATTGTATAACTGGGCACGTGAGTCATTTAAAAACGTTGATTTCTCTTTCATTTCAAATGAGAAATACGAAGTACGCGCAGCACAGCTAAAATCAGGATTTGCCAATGCTGTAGCTGTAAAAAAGACGCAATCTATGCATTGTATTATCCCTGATGCCGAGAATCGTGGTTCTGCTACTGTAAGAAATGTTTCTATGTCAACAGTAACAAGAAAAGTTCAAATAATAAAGATTTGACCCTTGTCATAACTCTTTTGTGTAATAATTGTTATTTCTTACCCACTTCACACTTTGAACATATATATTTACTATATAATCGCTGAATATAATGCTTTGTACAGACATTTTCAAACTTGATTCGATAATTATCGTGCGACGACCGTGACGGCAGCATACCACAGATCGGCAATTCATCACAAAACTTTTAACTTTATTTTGCTATGGTTTATTTTTAAATATTCCCAAAATCAAAAAATATATTTCCCATGTAAAAAAGTCTGGACTTTTCAAAAAAAATATTTAAAAAATATAAAAAAAATATACATTGGTAGAAAAAGCGTTCTTTACTTTTTGACCTCATTTTTCAGGCTTTTCCCGACACTGGACGAAATTAAAATTATTTCTTTCAGAAAGCTGAGATTTTTTTACACAAAAACTATTATTTATTATATTTTTAGAAATTTTACAAGAGATTGATATTTTTTATATCTAAAGTCAACAATTGGCAATCTGGCAATTTTCGATCAACTATACCTTCGAAAGGTTTCGACGAAAAAATTTGAAAAAAATCATGCAAGCTCTCTTTGTTATGTTTGTTTTTGTAATTCTTTATTGCTTCCCCTTAGAGTTACAAGCCTCCCGTTTCTCGCCCTTTACACTTTCTCTATTTACATTTCCTTACGCTATGATCTTATTCTACCTTATCTACTACTTATTGTCTACCTTATTCTATTTACATTTCCTTTATTCTACGTCTTATCTTCTACTCCGCTTTTTCTTTTTCCTCGCCTCTCGCTCGCACGCTCGCTCGCCTTTACATTTTCCTCACCGCCTTTCTTTCTCTCCTTTGTACATTTCGCTTTCCTATTCTCTAGTTATCTAATGCCCTTCTCTCCTCTCCTTCCCTCCTTCTCCCGACTTCCGTTTCCTCTCCATTCGTTCCATTCCTTCTTTCACTCCCTTCTTTCCTCTTTCCCCTCCCCATTTCCCTGTTCCTCCTTTTTCTTGCGTTCTCTTGCTTCGTTCATTTCTTTCATCCACTCTTCTCCTCCCCCCTCCTCACTCAATATTTCTCTTATCCTCTCCCCTATCCCCTTACTCTCTACTGTTTCCCCCTCGCACCTATCCAACACGTGTTCCCACGTCTCTTCTTCTCTTCCGCACATTCTACATGTCCTTTCTTCCTCCTCCTCCCAGTATTTCCCTTCCCTCATTTCGTTCCCCAACCTATACCTTGCTATTCTGCTATACCTTTCCTCTGCCCAGCCTGCACTTAGGTATTTTGGTATCCCCCCGTCCTTGCCTCTCTGTACCACCTATTGTACCTTGACTCCCTAATCCTCTCCTCTCTTTCTTCCTCCTGCTCCCTCCTGTCCTCCTCTACTTTCTCATATTCTTCCTCCTCCGTCCCATTTTCCTCTCTCCTTTTTCTTCCCTTCTCCTTCATCTCTTTTCTCTCCTCCCATTTCGACAATCGCTCTTCCCCCTCCTTTTCCCTTTTTTCTATCTCCCCTAAGCATTCTCTGGCTATCTCACTTCCTTCTCCTCTTTTCAGCTTTTCTTCATGTATCCTCTCTTTGTTATGTACTTTTTAATAAAAAATTTTGTTATACAGAGTTCAGACCCCCCGGCACCACTTCACTTAATAATTGGTAGAATGACCCCTATGTTTCTGTTCAGTATTGAGTATACGTTACGATGATTCTCTGACGTATATCAAATGAAGCTATGGCGCTGTTCTATGACATGTATCAAGTTTCTACGGTCAGTGAGCTTGAGAATGCCTCGATTCATTATAGTTCGAGGCCCCGGAATTGGGATGCAACCCTTCTCAATTCTTCTTCCTGCGTAACCCATGTAGAATAGTATGACAACTGACCGAAATTCCCTTATCGACAGACTGAAATGTTTTTTTCCATTCTGTTTATCGAGAGTCTTTGAGTGAATAGCAACAACGAAGAAAGCATCCCATAATAGGATTAAATTTTATTATTAACTTCTGGTTGCAGCGATCTATTAGACTAGAAATCGCGCGTTTTTTTCCAGATACTTCAGTAAATTATATTTATCTTTGATAAAATATTATACTCTCCGCCTATTACTTGAAACTCCTTGAGGACTGATGTCAACTAAACGAACCGTGCATTCTCGGCGCACAGGAACCAACATCGGGACGTAACGTGAAAAAAACGTTGATGGCCGGCCCCTACGGACCAGGGTCGTGTAAACGGAAATTCTAGTGCAGGTTCATAGAGAAGGGCGTAGCACATAAGGTATTAAGAAATAACAAGAGCTTCCAATTTTTTCGTAGATATTAAAATATTTTAGATGAACAATTGCGGTTACCATTGGTATAACTTTTATGATGTTTCATTTTTATAATTCTGATGAGGATTTAAACTCACGCGTTAAAATTGAAAATCCATTATTCCTTTACGAAGTTTTAGAGGACTCCACTTGCGAGAAAAACAGCGAAAGATCGAAATTTCTTAAAATTCTATTACTTATTCGAACAAAAAAAACGTTGCTGTAGAAAAATACATATTATATCCTGCTAGGCTCTTTACCCGCTTAGCTTTGCTGCACACTGCGATAAAAATTTATAACGCATACTCAAGGACGGAAACTGATAAAACGAATTTTGTAACAGCCAATCGAGGTGTACGACGTATTTTTCAACAGCAAATTTAAATATGTCACGTGGAAATTTGTGCATTCAATATGATGTGATATAAGAGACGTGGTCGCGAGTGCCGGCATGACATATCGAAGTCTAATTTTTACCACATCACAACCTTCGTTCTCCAAAGTGATAGTATTTGAAAAATATTCGTCCAGTTGTATTCTGCATCTAAGTTTGGGGTGATTTTGACTCGACGTCCTCAGTACGATTGAAGGTATGCCTTATATTCCTAATTTTCTTAATTCGCGGCCAGTGTATTCTTGAAACAGCGTGTTCGATATGGAAGATTTATACATTAATTAGGATGAATTAATATTTCATCATTATGGATGTTTGATGATTGTATATTTCTATCATTGCCGGAGAATGATCGCCATATGGGCGATCTGTGATACAGATGTGAACGTTTTTTATGTCTATTTAATTAGCCTTCCAACATCATGAACCGAGGTCCATCTTTTCGTATATATATGGCAGCGTTTATCATGACGTGGTTGTCATCTTTTACAATTAGATTTAAGGTAATATTAAACTTTTATTTTTATTATTGAGGAACAAATATCTTGTTATGTACTTGCTCAAATTTTGAAAAAATCTTTTTTTTCACATAGCCTCATTTTCTCGATTTATAACCGTCGATAAACTTAAATAGGGCACGCTGCATATAAATAGAATGTATCATCAAGTAATTGAACATACAACGCGTAAAGGTTGATTTTATATGCTTGTCACTTTACTTTCATTCAATGTTCATAGGTACAAGGCCAAGAGACGGTAAATACTCGGCATCGACAATGTCAAATTCGTGGATACCAAGCTGCTTGTTCGGTAAGATGATTTATAACGTTCCATTGTTATAGATAAATTAATATATTCCTGGGCTCCACCCAATTTTTTAAATATCTTTCCTTCTGGTGGTTTGTTGTTTAAACAGGACTGCACTCTTTCATGCCGCATATTACTATGCGGCCGTTTAGCACCTGATGGCCATTACGTGGTGCATGAGGTAAAACCCTGGCATGGCGTTGAAGATGGAACGTCGTGCGGCGTAAACAAAGTGATTATTATGTATAACATTTTATTTCACACAAACTTGTAATAGTCAGAAATTTGCCCACATTAGATTACAAAAGCCCAACATTTCCAAACAGATGTCGTCACCCTGACCATTTGGTGTACCATCGATACAATTCTTAATAACGCGATGTATTCATGTTTCAGATCTGCGAAAATAAGAAATGCGTGTATGCGACCCCACCGTTTCCGATAAAGGACGGGGAAGATATTTTCAGTCAATGCAAACCGGTAAGGAAATATTCATATAAAGTTGTACGAAGCATGATTATGGTCACATAAATGACTCGGTTACTCTACAATATCTTCAACATACGTAATACACACGGAAGCTTTGTATTGTGTAGCGCCTCAACTTAGGCGGTGTTGAGTTAGAGCGAGACGGGAGTAAAAAAACTACTTCCTCTCCAAGATCGGTATATCGGTTCAATGGCGCGATCTTAACTAATGTTTCGACGAACATCTGAAACTGTATTAAAATTAAAGTATTTAGTAAAGTTTGCGATGATAAATTAGTTATTTTGGCATTCCAACAGATTCTCTTTTAAAATACCGACCGAAGTTATAGTATTGTCGAAACCAATTTCCGAATCAATATATGCAATATACGCAAATATGTATTAGCGGTTCCTTGAAGAGGATGTATTAGAATTTTCTTTAACCGAACATGATTTTAAGAAATGATGTAAACTTAGGCAATATCCGGTGAATGATTCATATTGTGTTACGGTACAATCTGTACTCGAAAAAACTCGAAAAACACAGGTGCAGTTGAATTTACGTGACGGTCATCAATTTTTTACAAGAGGTGCTATAACTTTTCTCGTATGATATTGTAGTAGGGATTAAGATGGATAAAGGGAAAGATAATGTTATGCTGCAAAAGCCATGAAATTAACGATGGGGCTTCCATTTGGATTCAAAGTGTGCCACGGAAAACTTGTCACCATCATTAGCTATGAACAAGGTGTATCGCGTAGAGGTTGCCTGGTCCCTTTTAGAAGTAAAATTTGTACCTTTTGCTATTGTTAATGGTGTCTAACCCTGGTTGAATGCTGATTAAGTATTGCTTATGCAGGCGATAGTCTTTCAGTGGCACATTTTGCGTTCGCGAGTGGGTTCACAAGTTATTTTACTCTGTCTTCCATCTCATACCATCATAGGATGTGCTCGTATATTGCGTCATTTTCAAAAGTAGCCATTCAGAAAAACGAAAATGATCTTCACGTTACATGAACGCCCCAATGAAAACACATCAATACAACCATCTTTCCATCGTTTCCCGAATCCATATAACTTTTGTACAAAATTATTTTTCGGATGACCTAAGTTTCTCAACATTACTTAGGTATATTAAATATTCAACATGTACAGGCAAATTACATTTTCTCTTCACTTTGCTTCCATAGGCACAACCATTAGTACTATCATATACTCGGAGTCAACAGTGTAAAGACTATGGATATCCCGGTGTTTGTGCGGTAAGATTATCTTTAACCATCCGTTTCCTCACAAAGCATCACCACCTTCAAATTTTGTTGTCAACTTGTCTTCTTACGAATTGTATTTTGAACAGGGTTACTCTACGTCATGCGGCATTTTAAATTGCGCTCGTGAAAGGCGTCTTAGTGCAGGGCGTAGGGATTATGTAAATCAGAAAGTAATTCCACCTTTGGGCCTTCAAACTGGAACACACTGCGGCCCATCCCATGTAAGTATAGTATATAACTTTAAATTTTACGCAATCTGTTAGTCGTGAACAAATCGTCCCTATACACTTGCCAATACCCAACAATATCCTCTAACGATCACAACGTCCATTACTTAATTTAACGTCAAAACATTTACTTACGCCGTGTTGCATTAATTTTCTAGATTTGCGTAAATGGGGAATGTGTCGAAGCCATCGGAGGGATGCCGTTGGATATTGGCGACCAAACTGCTCATGTGTGTCGGCAAGTAAGAAATTCACTGTAGAAATTGTATATAGGCTAATGATGATCTTATAACCGATATGGAAACTCAATAATGCACTCGACATAGTTCGAACACATTGAGGTTTTGGATCACTGAAGTACATAAGTTATACAGGTGTAGTCTTGAGGCGGTGGCTTCCGAGGAGCGGGCGAACTATGTTCCTCTTGTAGTGAGTAAAATTGGGCGAGACTTAAGCGTTCTACGCCGTCTATTTAGAATTTTGATTAAATTTGAGTATTTTGTACAGTTTTAAATGAAACATTCCGTCAAACAACCTTTTCACTCGATATATCCAGGTATCTATCATCAATGTCAACAAAATTGACAAAGCCTTCGTTTATTTTAAGAACAAGTCAAATCGTACAACTTTGATTATTTCTACTATATTTTTAATAAAAATCAGAATGGAATAAAAAAAATCCAGCGCATCTGCTTTTCAAAAAGAACTGTTACCAAACATAATGAAGAAAAAAACATTCCTCTCAAGGAATGGTCGCAAAAGCTAGATCTTTACTAGAAAACTGTACGAATTATTCAGTTGAATCCATCTCTAGCGCACAAACAGGATATAATAGTACGAGAGCTCACAGCCAAAATTTCTACATCATAGCATTACGGCCAAAACCGTATAAGATCGATAGTTGCGATTAGTATGAACCAAAAAAGAATAATTTCAGACATGTTCTGAAAGAATGATAGGTGTAAAATAGCGAAAAAATGTTTTTCTGACGCCAGTAGTGTAGCGTCTATCGAGGAGATCATTCGCAAAAATTAAAAATAAGAGAAAAAAAAGAATTATAGCAGCCCGTCTCAAAATGTGTTTTACTAGCTAATTTGGATTAGTTGATGCAGAAAAAAATTAATTTTCAGAAGAAAACATGAGCTCCTTATTTTTTTGGCATCTTGCCTATCCCACAAATTTAGATAGCGGGAAATCGTTAAATAATTGGATTGTGGCGTATAAGTCTATTAAGCCAACAAAAAAGTTGCAACCATCAAAGTCTTAGATAATAATTAATAAAGCGCCCACTCGAAACGGTCGAACTAAAATTGAAGGACTCTTTTTTTATAAAATACTAGCGGTTTTGGTGTCATAATTTATTTGACACACAATATTTTTTGTTTTTTGTCCATATGCGGAGTATAGACTTTCCAAATATAATCTATACTATACACATTTTTAGCGATTGTCCCCGTCCTCCGTTGATGGGCATTGCAAATGCGAGTCGCACTGGAAACTGCCAACGTTTGAAATCGAATGGCATATATTTTGATATCATTAGGATATGTGGCAACAGCACATCTTCTCCTTTAAATTATCCATTTTTAATTGTAGTCTCATTCGGATTGTTCATCACATTTTTCCCGAAAACCACAGTACCGTTGCAAAGTCGTGGTGGATTGATGTTTCAACGATTCGATAAAAGAATGAGGTACTCTCATTTTTAATGTTACAACGTGCGGCGGTATCCTGGCAAATTAAGAGAATTCAAGAATTTAGTTACATAATTAACAACTTGTTCTTGATTAATAAAAGCAGCAATCGAAATGTACATTTCAGCTTCTCATGGTATTCTCTTTTGAATCGTGAAATTTATATACTTGACATTGGTGTTTTTGCTGCTAATATAGCACGTTCCCTTAACCACATATGTTTTTTGTAGTTATGTGCAATATTTTCAAAAACTTTGTTAATTAATTCGCCTGTTATTGCTGTTATTTTAAGAAACTTTGTACGTCGTCGTACGTACTCCAACTGTTTCCTGTCTTGCTTTCTCGTTGCTCGTCCATTTCTGAAGCTCGTAATGTATTTTTCATTTGTGATTGACGTGTATATCTTCCAATCGTTTTCCAATTTAATGTCACGATTAAGTAAATTTATCTGGTCAGCGAATTAAAAAACATATATTGATTAAAAAATCAGAATATAGTTATCAGTATCTATAAAGTCGTGTTCTTCAAATTTGAAGTCTCGAGGATACCTTGTTCGCGAGACATAAATAAAAACATATTTTTCCTAAATTAACACGTACCTTTATGGGTTTCAGTGGTTTTTCCGTCTACGAACATTAAATTCACAACCATTGACAAACAGTTTTCGACCAAAATTGCAGAATTAATAAAACTATATCTAAGGAACATTTGTAGAGCTTCATAAAATCGATTAAGTACTCATGAGATTCATAGTAAATTAATTTGTCTCGAATAATAGTAATTTTGGCGAGGTTAAGCATTTGCCGCACCGTCAAAGATGCTGAATTGACTACGCTTGTCACACAAATTTTTGTTTTGACTTACTTGATACCAAATAAACCTCCATAATTTGACATTCGCTGTCAAATGAATTATGCAATCGATATGTGTAATATCGAGTCGATCGAGTCGTTAAAACAAAAGCGTGTCTTTTATTTCGCATGTCATTTTGGTAGCATACTTTGACACATAATCTCTATATATAGATATACATAAATGTTAATTTTGTTTTGCCCCGTACGCGTTTATTTTGGCAATTAAAATTATTCTACTAACGCAGAAACCTTCTCGGGAATGCGGACTACAATTCACCAAATTTTCATCGCAATCGGACGAATGGTATAGGAGATTACGCGTGACACACAGACAAACAAACATTCTTCCATTTTTATATATAAGAAAGAGAAAGATTGTATTTGCAGCCGGTCCTCGCGTGAAAAGCGGGTAAAGCTTTTGCAAGAGAAGAAACCCATACTTCACATAGGCGCGAAACATTAGGAAATGTATGGTAACAGCGGCAATTACCCACGCTGACATCCATCCGAATCTTTACCAAATTTTTCGAAATTTCATAAGCATTATAATTAAAATGTCGGTGTCAGAACATCGAATAGACACTTGATCTCATTGATCAATTTCACAAGCATGAAACGATTTATACCGCAAAATGCAATGTGTCGCTTGGCTCATTTTGTACACAAAAAGATTCTTCAATTCTTCCAGTAATAATAATAGCTATTCGCATTTAATCGACGCGGAATTTTATTGCGGAAAACTGACCTCTCACTATACAGGGTGTTCCGTTCATCTCTGCCACCCGAAATATCTCCGTAATTATCGAGGTCACAAAAAATGCTTCAAACAAAAGTTGTACGGTGTGGAGGGGTCCGTCAAATGCGATCTTTTTGTTTATTTTGGTGGAGGCGTTTACGCAGAGTTAAGGTAACCTTCACTTTTTTAAATGGAATGGTACATTTTTTTCAACCATCTTGTAGAACACATCAAGACACATAAATCATTAAGGGGGTCAAGTCATTCAAGATCGTTCAAGGTCAGTATAGATATGATACAAATCTAAATATCTCGGACTACCAAATATTTGGTACTCTTATAAACATTTAGTAGTGAAATGCTCGGTATTGATCGAAGCTAAAATTAGCTAGAAATAAAAGATATCGGAGATCGTAGTTATTGACAACCCTTAGAATACCTTCCGTTTATTTACCAACTCGCGTATTAACGCGATACATATTAATGTATCGTATGTAGCTTGAATTTGATTTCAAATTTCGATAAGAGCTATTCATTATTTGAAAATGTACCGGCAATTCCAAGAAGTTGGTATAATACTGTGTTACGATGAAGCTAGAAACACATGCAGAAAAGCGCGTCTGTTGCGTACAATACTGTCCAAGCAAGCGAATGTTTGACGTCACTGTCACGTCATTCAAATCAAACCAAACGACCACCTCGATTGAGCCACATACGATATAGTATATATTAATGCGAGTAGGTATTCGAAGAGTTGTTAATGACTACGATCTCCGATATCTCTTATTTCTAGCTAATTTAAGCTCGGATCACTACCGAATATTTCTCTACCAAATGTTTCACTAAGTACCAAACATTTCACTACCAAGTGTTTCACTACCCAGTGTTTCATTACCAAATGTCTATAAGACTACCAAATATTTGGTAGTCCGAGATGTTTACATTCGTATCATCGATACTGACCTTGAATGACCTTGAACCAAAATAGTATTTAAGCAGATGCATAACGAAAGATGCTTCGGACTCATACCGATTCAATATCTTTTGACTATATATGAGTTATATTTAATATCTAACAATAAATATATGTGTTTAGTCCATGACCTATATTTATATACTTATAAGATTATTCTATAGTACACCGTAGCTATAAATACAAAGGACACGGTAGCAGCAACGAGATATTTTTTCCATAATATGCAGGGTGTACCGATGGATGACATTTAAATATAAGTATTTTTTCCGTAGCGTCATATAATTGAGGGGGCTCGAGGCGAAACGCGAGATCGACAATGCAAAAACCATGGGTTTCATGCAGCTTGCGAGGTGAGGCCGTTTATCACTGCTTATCTCTAAACGTACTAGCCGATGTGAATCTCGTTCGAAAACTTTATAACAATGGAAATCTAACACATTTTAGTCCACCACGTCAATGGACAACAATGGATGCCGGAGGTTATACTGCGGTTATGAAGTCCTTCCTGGATATTATGTCCTGAATAGTCATATTACTAGATCCCGATCCGATTTCGATATAAGGGTATCGAGCGGTACAAATTGCGGCCAATCTGGGGTAAGTACCGCACCTAAAATGGCCCCGTGTAAATTGCAATCGCCCACCCGTAAACTAAAACTAAGAAATAAACTAAACTAAAAACTTAACTAAGTTAAAAACTAAACTAAAAACTTTAACGCGATGTATTAATGTTATAGGTTTGTAGGAGTGAAAAATGTGTGCCATTATTAACGCCAGGATCGAGGCCGACACTTGACGGTGAGGAAATTTACAAGCCGTGTCATCTCTTGTGTTGATTCGCAATTTTAAAAACCCTATATTTTTATGTATCTTTTGATTAAATAGTTAAGTTGAAATATCTGTGGCTAGAATTATTGTGAAAACAAGAAGTAGACAAAATTGTATTGTTATTTTGGACTAAATTCCTAATGTTAAACAATACTTTGTTCCACGCCAATTACCGTATCAAATAAATTCTGTGCATCGTTTTGAATTCTGTTAAGAAACATACAAATATGCGTTTCATTTCAACTAAGCAGGGAAAAAAGTTTCCGAAATATTAAAGTCACTATATAGAAAAATATTCTTTCGAAAAAAACGAAAACAAACTACATCGTGAGCTGATAACTCGATCTCTTTGTATAATTTTGATATTCTGAATGCCTCAAAGTATTCTGGAATCTTGAAGTTCTGAAAAGCTGCAGAAAAATCGTAGTTTTGATAATCTTAGAGTGGTGTGCCCCCATTGACACATCACACATCAGCAACTATAAAATATGATGGCAAGAAATACACGCAACTTTAATAAACTATAACGAATAACTCAATGTATTTAAAGCACAAAGTGAAGATTCTCGAACACAGAGGACAGCTAGAATAAAATTGGAAATCATTGCATATTTGTGCGATTTCAATAATAATATTTCGAAACTACTACTGTCGGGAATTTTTTTATTCTTCCAACCCTACACTCATTCTTTTTCCTCTCAAACTTTATGAACTCATATACCTGGAAACATGAATCAACTACATTGAGAATGAGAAGAATTTTTCCGGGACGAAGGCTATCGCCAGTCGGCGCACCAAGGGAACGTGATAGTATTATGATGTTGATTGGTTGGGTGAAAAGAAACAGAGATACTGGTAACGCCACGTATACTTGCGAAAGAGGTATTATACTTCGTGCTTCGTTCTCGAGATTAGTAACCCGAAATTATAGGTTTGTTCGCGCTACCTGCACTCTACACTCGGCAGTGTAAAAGGAACTAGGGCAGTGTCTAGGGAGTGCAGTTTATTTCCTCGCGGGTAAGAGACTCTAGCGCGAACGCTGTAGTGTACAGCGTGTACAGAAAACATGGCGGCGACGTAGTGGACCATCCCTTAACCTCAAACACCACATCAGATTACGGAATACGGAAACGAATAAACGAACTATGAAACATTCGATACTATATTTTATTTGTACTGGATCAATCACAGTCTATGCCTTTAAAAAAATATATAATATGATAAAATAGTAACAACATTATAATACTAGTTATTATAATGCTGCGGATTTACAATAAACACTTGTCGTTATGTCATGTCAATTTTTTTATCATCTTGATCAATGGAAATTGATAATTATAATACTTTGTTATTTTGAAATTTTATTATTGATTGTTTTTTGTAATAAATGAGAATTTGTTTACATTTATTCTAGTAAATTCTAGTAAATTTCACTGTTACACTTTTCGTGCACTTTTACACCTCGTCAAGATCGAGTGTAGAAAGTCTAGGGTTAGTGGCACGAAAGTGTAGCTACACTCGTAACGCGAACAGCGACGTGTGACGTCATTTCCGTTAACACGAACGCGAAAGTGTACACTCCCTATAAAAGTGTAGAAAGTGCAGGTAGCGCGAACAAACCTTATAAATACTTGCAGTAACACGTAGTAACGTAGTATGAGATGAGTAATACGTAGATTTGAGAGTAGAGTACAAAAAATTTCTCATGTTGGTATCCCTACAGCACGGTCTTACATACAGGTCTTGCAACTCTGAGTTTCGACGTGACCCCCTTAACGTGCCAAGCCGCTAGTGTCGCTGCGATCGAGGGATGCAAGGTGCGACAAAGATGACAATAGTTGTTCATGCGTGCCATACGGGCATTCATTCTTACTGATCCTACCCTAAAAATCTGATTTATATAAAATATTTTCTATAAATTCGGTTTTTCTAAATAAAAAAGATGTTTAATATCTCATAAATGAAAAAAATATATATATTATATTATTTAAAATTCAAGAACGTTCCTAAAAATCAAGTGGCCCTGATAACTCTTTGAATTAGGTTGAAATTCCAATCGACACTTTTTTTTGCTTTTTTCTTTATAACAATTTCAGAAATAAAAAAATCTAATAAAAATTATCATGTTATTGTGAAAATTTTCTAGTTAAAAATACCCACCTTTCCGTATAACAGTATTAATATGTATTGTTGCAGCTTTTATTGGTTTATTATACAATAGAGCAGGTACAAAGAAAGGAAAACCAATTATAATGGTGAAAAATAAAAATTTATTGATTAGTCAGTTTTGACAACTGAACAACCGAAATCTTTTTTTTTGCACTTCTCGAACCAGTTTTGCAGCGCGGTACGATACAATTCTTCGTCATTTCTCAGACAATATTTATCTCGCGATTCTGTTCAACAAAATTTCTCACAAGTAACTAAACTTTGCACGCTCCAGAACGTAATCCAATGTGAACAAAACACGAAATAAATTTTATCGCAAGCCAAGCATATTTAAGACACTATAGGTTATGTCGATGCATCCCTCGATCGCAGCTCCACCTGGATTTTGCTTCAATAGTGGGGTCACTCCTTACCACTGAAATCCTATCGAGTTGCAAGACCTGTATGTAAGACCGTGCCCTACAGTCTGCCGTCTACTCTCTATCCACCGTTGTGCCTCATTCATGTTTTAGTGCTTAACCTAAAAATGCAAAAACTACGCCGTTCAGAATCAAGAGACCCAACGAGGAACAAAAATGATTGGGAATTTTTTCAACGTAAGATGAAAAAATATCAAATAAAATTGAATAAAATGATAAAGAAAAATTGTCAAGAGCAACGCCGAGAGAGGTCTCACGATTCTGACGAAGGAGCTAATGAATGATCAGAGTAGTTTTTAAGATTGTGTCATGCATCTATTTATTATTTACGTCGACAAAGTACATATTTATACACAACGGGGCGTTCTTTGTTTAAGAGAAAAACGAAATTATACACAGGCAGCTTTGGGGCTGTCTCCGTATAATTATAAAATAAACCAACACGGTTTTCTTTGACAAACATGAATGCTGAGCGGTTTTCGGGGCCGTCTCGTATCATAAAAAAATGCGACGCAAAAACACAAACGACATAAAAGATTAGGCCATCGCCATTTTGCGTTTTCTAGAAAACCCGAGTAAGGTGGACGTGTCCACGTGTCAGCCTGCGCAATAAGTGGGCAACGGACTCCTCTCTTACCGACGGATGAGAATTTAATCAGAAATGCAGTGACATCTAACGCGGAAAGAGGAACACTTGATACTAACGAATTTGAGCCCGAAGTTAGGTTAACCGAATAGTCAACTGAAAAGACTGCTGACATTTCTGAAACCCAAGCAACGACAGATACGGAGACGATTGAACTCGATAAAGATATCTGGGAAATTTTGGGTGTCAACCCAACATATGAGATAAAATATGGACCAGAAATCCACAAAGAAGTTGCTAGTTGTTTCAATCACATTGCAACCTTGGGATTGTCAAAAGAAAACCACAAGGAGATAATGGAAAAATATTTGATACCACAGAACGGTTCTCACATGGGAACACCCCTGCTTAACCCCGAAATTATAGCAGCGGTTTTTGAAGCTGTAATTAAAAGAGACGAGGGCATTGAATCGAAGCAAAAATAATTAGCTACGGCAATAGCAGGCATTGGAAAAGTTATTTCAGACCAGATGGGTGGGACAAAGAAAAATCTGGAAATGATGAAGGATCTCACGAACACGGGTCGTATTCGGTGCGATCGTCAACATACTGAATCGATTATACGGCGAAACTTCGCCCTGTTTTCAGTGAAAAAATAAATTAAAGACCGGTTAACAGAGAGCATGATCGAGAAATGTCTGTTTGGTGAAAACTTAGCTGAAACTCTAAAAGCGGCCAAAGCAGTATCAAAGTCAAGCACTAATATTAAAATTGACGCCAATACTAATTCTAAAGTAGCTAAAAAAAGATCTGAAACCCGTATCTTAAATAAACTGGAAGAACCCCGGCCCAATTTACAAGTAACAGGCATCACAAAAGAGTCAGGAGCCTACCTATTGGCGAAATCAGTCCGTCAGCTTATCGAGGAAGTCGTACAATCAGCCGAAACGCTCATATCGCCGTTAGACCCAGTAAGATATGCAGGTCAACGTTTTGCGTTTTTACACACAATAGTCATTACTTACAAACCACAGCACAATACGGTCCTGCATTTAGAGATATAAAATAAAAATGTTCAGATCCGTAGTACAACATTATTCCTCATAGCCAGTAAGCGGGTATGATTCAGAAAAGACTTGCTTGAATAGGTCCATTCAAGATATTTTGCATTTGGGAGACTTGTCCGAAGCCAAACCTTGCAAGGATCAGTTTTCATCATCATTTCAGAATACCCAAACCAAACGGGGAGGCGCGCTTGATTTTGAACCTCAAGAGCCTAAATAACTTTATTGATACAACTCAATTCCAAATTGAGGACCTGCGCACCGTTCTAAAAATAATCTCATAACATTGTTTCGACAATAGATTTGAGGGATGCATACTTATTGGTAAAGATTCACCCAAAAAAGCGGAAAAGCTTACGTTTTCTTTGGAACAGTGAATTATATTACTTCAAAGTCCTACCCTTTAGGTCGAACGTAGCACCCTACGTCTTCACCAAACTACTAAAACCCGTAGTTAAACTTTTGAGATTAGCGCATCACATATCGTCAATATATCTGGACGACCTATTGTTAAAAGGCCGTTCCAAGGAAGAATTTCAAGAGAATTTCGATGTAACAGTAAAGTCGCTTAGGGCTTTGGGATTCATTATAAATAAAGATAAAAGCAACACACATCAAATGCATGTAAATACCTGGGACTTATTATTGACACGGAAAAATCCCATATTAGCGTACCAAAGGAAAAAAGAATTTTAATTGAACCGGAGATAAAAATTTTGTTTATTATAAAGAGATGCAAAATTAGAAAATTTGCTCGTTGAATCGGACTTTTAATCTCAGTTTGTCCCGCTGTATATTGCGGGTAGCTCTATACAAAACAGCTAGAGCGTTATAAATTTTCGAATACTAGAAATAATGGTGACTATGATAAATATATGAATATACCGGAAACAATTTTACCAGAACTTAATTGGTGGCTTAAAGCTCTGAAAGATCCGAGTCACGGGATGAGAGACGACAACTTTTCTATGGAAATATTTTCCGACGCTTCGATGACAGGCTGGGAGGCAGATAGTAGCGAACAGACGGCTAGTGGATAATGGTCAACTGACGAAAGCAAACTACACATTAATACACTAGAATTAATGGCAGCGTTCTTTGCTTTAAAGATTTTTTGCAAAAGACCATTGTCATTGTCAAATACTCTTACGGATAGATAATTCAACCGTGATTTCTTATATTAATCGGATGGGACGTATCCAATTTTCGCACTTAACGCAGATATCAAAAGATATATGGCAATTTTGCGAGACAAGAAAGATTTTTATCATAGCATCGTGCATCAGATCAATAGATAATGAGATCGCGGATGCAGAATCTAGACGTTCTCATTCAGATAAGGAATGAGCTTTATCAAGCAAAGCTTTTGATAGAGTAAAAACGGCATTTAACCATCCAGAGATCGACCTATTTGCCACCAGAGTCAACAAAAAGTGCGATAATTACGTATCATGGTTTCAAAAATTAGATGCTTTCGCTATTAGTGCGCTTACGCTAAATTGGTCGAAATTATCTTTCTATGCTTTCCCACCATTTTCTATTATTCTTAAAGTACTCAGAAAAATAATCGACGATAAAGCAGAAGGTATTGTGGTCGTACCATTGTGGGCACACCACCAGGGTACCCTATTTTCTAAAGGCTCTTTGTATCAAACCTTATTACACTTCATCCCCGTGAAATTATTATACCTCGTTGTAGCAACAGCAACATCCACAACAACCTTGCCCTGGCTGCGGGAGTATTGTCAGGACGGGATTTCTGAAGAAAAAAGTTCCAACTACTTCAATGGAGATAATGATGGCATCGCTGTCAGACACCTCTATTAAACAATATGATGTATATTTGAAAAAATGGTTTAACTACTGCCAAGAAAGAAGTACGGACCTCTTTGAAGTTTCCATCCCAGAAATCCTCGGATTTCTGACACACCTCTTTAGTGATGGTAGCCATTGTGGATCTTCAAATAACTGCAGAGCAGCATTGTCGCTGATAATGACAGAGAAATTCTTGAAGGATGATATATAGGATTCGCAGATTCTTCAAAGGTTCCGTTAGATTCAGACCACCTTTACCTAAATACGACGTCATCTGGGATACGTGAACCGCCTTGGATGCCCTTGTAAAATGGTATCCAAATGAAAAACTGTCTCTGGAAAAGCTCACCAAAAATGTATAAATAAATGTATAAGTAAATCTTATCAGCCATTGCAACTGCACACAGAGTGCAAACCTTGTCAAAAATAATAATAGACAACATAAAAACTAAGTCTTAGAAAATAATAAAGATACAAGAATTGATTAAAACTTCGAAAGCGCTGCTGAACCAATCATTATTATTATCTACCGTTTTTCCAAGAAGGGTCAGAAATTTACCCAGGAAAGACCCTGTTAGCGTACGTTAAAAGAACTGAGAACCTGCGGAGTACAAACAGTCTCTTTATCAGTTATAAGGAGCCTCACAAGGTGGTACGCACCATGCAGCCACGTCCAAAGCCTACAAGTTTGGTGTTAATGTTGACGAGTTATGAAAGACGGCAGACTGGAGCAGTATGTTAAGCCAACCCCTAAAATTGCCGTAATTAGAGCAAAGCCTTTATTTTCATATCCCTAGAATAAAAGTATTTATAAGAAATATCGAACTCGTTTGTCAATAGAATAACAGTAAATATAACAAGTGCCATACTCGTTTATCGATAGTATAAAAGCATACAAAGAAATGCCATGCGTTTTTATAGACCAACGCCTGCATAGTCTTCAAATATTATAAACACTGAATGTCTAGACTGCGTAATCTAATCTCGTGTCGTCCTGACTGCAAGCCCACCACTTCAAATACGTTTGAGAACTAAACATAACAACGACCCTTAGTATGACGAACTCCAGAGTTATGTCACCCGCTATCCCACCATCACTTTCCCACAAAAATTGAGCATCGACGACTTATAGAGCGACTTCGAATGCAGATTCGTTAATTGTACTTGGTGCAGAGAGGTCCTCTCTCTGGAGCCCATCTGACTGGAGCTCAGTATAATTAGTTACTACGCCAGTTGTACTCCACGTCTCAAGTGAGATTAACGGGAGGGAGGGACTGATCTCTTCGGAAGAGGCGCTCATACAATTACGATTGAACTTCACTTAGGTAAGTTCGTTTAATCGTTTAATCGTTAATTGTATTTCGCGCCTCTTCCTTCAGAGATCAGAATATGTGGTTGTTTAGAGCAAGTTACGGCTACCAAAAACTTGTTGTTGATATTATTCTTAGAAAAACTTTCTTAGAATGAAAAAAGAAAAACAATTTTTTTTTCAATTCACGCAACTTAATTCATAGAATCAAGGACGCCATCCGCGAATTGCATTTCGTACGATGCTATCTCTCGGTCATAGAATCGACCAAAGGTTGCCGATTGTCTGGTCCATCCCACGGTTTTTCGTATTAATTCTATATTCACACCCGCTCGTTTTGCTACCGATGTGGCCGCGTGACGTGTGCTGTATGCAGTGAAAACGCTCACGTCTAGGCCGCTTTCGGATAATACAGTTTTCATCCAACGATATAACGTCTGTGTGGTAACTTCCTTATATGGCTTTTTATAAGAAATAAACAGTTCGTGACCCATGTTGCGAAGGTCTTTAATAGTTCTTAATAAATACGTTTCGAGGGCTGACGATAAACACAAAGACTTATCCTCTGTAAAAAAAAAAAGGCAAACGCAATTTCGGTTGTTTTCTCCCGGGAGCTGACGTTTTAATTCTATCGGGAATTTCAATTTCATAGTTTTATGCGTTTACCTTACGAATATTACGAATATCAATCAAGGAAAACGTCTGCAAGCGATGCTCCATCATTAACGCCAGTAAAGTTATTAATTTCATAGAGAGCTTCTCTAAAGTAATTTCTTCGTTTAACCCCGATTTGGAAAATAATTGCAAAACGACCTTAGGATTTCATGTTGACTCGTAACGCGGTGCTGATCGTCTTAATTTTGACACGCCTTTACAAAATCTCTTTACCATACTGTGTTCCCTCAAACTCGACCCGAGAATGAGCGATAAAGCTGATCGATAACAATTTAGTGTGCTATACGACGCATTACTTCCATATTCTCTCGTGAGGAAGGAAAGAACATTCGTTGTCGTGCCCATCCATGGACCAATCCCGTTTTCATTACAGAACCGCCACCATTTCTTCAACCCGCAATCGTATTGTCGGACGGTTGCATTCGTAAGAGATGCAATTCAAATGACAATCGACTCTGATGGGGCCTGTCTCAAGATGAGTGCTTCCCGGATAGCCTACCGGCAACCATTTTAAGTTGCCCCGACAGTGGATGGTATCCACTGTTAGAAAAACATAACAAATTACATTGCGGTTTGAAGAAAATCAATTCGCCAATCACTAGCGAAGGAAATAACGGAACCCATGGCTGGGATTCCCAGTAAGGTACAACCACAATTCCTTTGGCACCCTCCTGAATAATTTTTCGCAAAACTCGAAATGATCGAGAACGGAGGAAAGGCATCAAAATATCATTGATTCCACGTAATGGTGAAAGCATCAATCGCAAAAGAATCGGGATCTCAGCGCCAAAAAACATAACGTTCACATTTCTTATTTGCTCGCAGACGTAAACAAATCAATTTGCGGTTCACTGAAAATCTTTACAATTTCTTGAAAAGCGGAACTGGCATGCTCGAATTCTAGGTCCGGACGTACCCTTCTTGACTCCTGATCCGCTTGTATATTCTCACTTGACGCGATATATCCTGCAACTATCCAAATATTCCGTGATTCACACCACTCCCATATCTGTCTCGAGACGGAGCTTAGGTTATCAAAGTGACTGCCGCGCATGTGATTTATGTAAGCGATCGCCGTTATGTTGTCAATTCGAAGGAGTACATTGCAATATGACATATTGTTTAAAAAACATTTAAGCCCAAAGAATGTACCTAACAATTCTAGATGATTGATGTGAAATTGTAGACCTTCTGTACTCCAGTGACCATTAGCTCGATGACCTTCACATACGGCCCCCACCCTGTGCGAGAAGCGTCGGTAAAAATCTCGTAATCAAACACCGGATCTTTGAGAGGAGCATTGGCTGACACTATGTTTGATTTCCACCATTGGAAATTCTCTTCTAATTCACTCGAAATATTCATTAACGCGTTTTAATTATTTCCGTTGGCTTCCAGTGCGAATAATCTTTCTTTCTCAAAACGCGCCATGTGTATTAATCCGTATTTTAGAGAAGGAAGACGAGAGCCGAGAGTGCCTACAAAGGACGCGAAGTTTCTAACCGAGCATCTTTTTATTTTATTAAAATTTCGTAAAAGTATACGGTGCGATATTCGGACCAAAGGGTAAACACGTGAATTCATAGCATTCAGCTTGAAATCGAAATCGTAAAAATTTTCGATGAATCTTTGCTATTGGTGTGTGATAATAAGCGTCTTTGATATCAATTGTGGCCGTAAAGTCTCCCTGACTAATTAGCGATTTCACGACTAGCCAATCCTCTATCTTAAAATGTTCTGCAACAATGAACTCGTTGAGTTTCTTAAGGTCCAGGATAAATCTCTGAGAACTATCAGGCTTAGGTACTAAAAAGATATTTGATAGGAATTGATCGGGAGACCCGATCAATTCCTATCCTAGAATGGACCAATGGGTATGAACATACCCATTGGTCCATTCCAGAATCCTCGGATTGGTTGATAATTCTGACCTCGTCAGAATTAACCTTTTCTGACATCGTCAGAATTATCAACCAATTCGTCACCTAATTCTGAATCGTGAGAGTGATCTGATTGAATGTCCGAAGAATATGATCGACTGACAGAGCGATCACTGTTCTCCGAACTTCTTCCTCTGTTGCTTTTTCGCCTCCGCTCGTTGGGTCTACCTCGTCTACGACTGTCGTCTGATTTTTTCCCCCGATCCTTTGAAACTGACCTTCCACCTGAAAGGTAGAGTGGTCTCACTGAAATAGTTCCCTTTTCATCAAATGAGAATTTTTGTTCTTTAGAGTCAAACTCATAGAACGGAACCAGGACGCTTAACCCTTCGTCCAACGAAGGCGTGTATATTGGTGAGACCAAATAATACACGATGCCCAGTGATCAAATCGCCAGCATATTGAACACTCATAAGCTCTCAGAGTCGATGTCTGAATCGTCTTTTCAAAAAAGACGGATTTCTCGTAAGGTTGCCTCGTGGGATCGCCTCGTGCGACGCACTGAAAGTGCAGGTTGTGTAGGTTGAGTTGTCTACTTACGCTCTTTGAGTCTGCGCTCGACCCTACACATCATTTTCTTCATTTTCCTCAACAACTTCATATTTTCATTATCCTCCCCCGACAAAGAACGTTCCCGTTCTTCCTTATGGTTCTTCATTATTGTGTTATTTATCTTTGCTAACCAAATTTGCGTGAGAAGACGCTGGCACAAAGCGAAAGCATGACGATCATCTACCGAGCGCTATCGTTTCATTTTTATAATTGTGATGAGGATTTAAACTCACGCTTTAAAATTGAAAATCCATTATTCCTTTACAAAGTTGTAGGGGATTCCATTTGCGAGAAAAACAGTGAAAGATCGAAATTTCTTAAAATTCTATTACTTATTTGAGCTGAAGAAAACGTTGCTGTAGAAAAATATATATTATACGCTGCATAGTCTCTTTACTCGCTTAGATTGGCTGCACACTGCGATAAAAATTTATAACGCATACTCAAGGACGGAAACTAATAAAACGAGTTTTGTAACAGCCAATCGAGGCGTACGACGTATTTTTCAACAGCAAATTTAAATACGTTACGTGGAAATTCGTGCATTCAATATGATATAATATAAGGGACGTGGTCGCGAGTGTCGGCGTGATATATCGAAGTCCAATTTTTACCAGATCACAACCTTTATTCTGCAAAGTGATAGTATTTAAAAAAATATTCGTCGACTCGTATCGTGCATCTAAGTTTGAGGTGATTTTGACTCGAAGTGCTCAGTACGATTGAAGGTATGCATTATAATCCTAATTTTCCGAATTCACGGCGAGTGTATTATTGAAACAGCATGGTCGATATGGAAGATTTATACTTTAACTGGGATGAATTAATATTTCATCATTATGGATGTTTGATGATTGTATATTTCTATCATTGCCGGAGAATGATCGCCATATGGGCGATCTGTAGTACAGATATGAACGTTTTTTTATGTCTATTTAATTAGCTTTCCAACATCATGAACCGAGGTCCATCTTTTCGTATATATATGGCAGCGTTTATCATGGCGTGGTTGTCATCTTTTACAATTAGATTTAAGGTAATATTAAACTTTTATTTTTATTATTGAGGAACAAATATCTTGTTGTCTTTTTGCTCAAATTTTTCAAGAGCCGTTAAAATTTTCCAAAATTGTAGAGACCAATGATTTTTTAGATCGGCTCAACCTGTCAAAATTTTGTTCATTGAGTGGATTAATTTGTTTATAATATTCGATAAATATTTAATTGTGTTTTACTGAAAATTATGTTCGTGACACTGTATACATAGATATATATAACTTATTCCACATCAATTGGACCACTTTTGAACCCGGATTTTTAATTTTGGTGAAAATTTTGTTATACTACCCCACTAAAAATATTTTTGTGAATTTTTTCAAATTTTTTTATCCAACCGAAAAAAAGTTATGTAATTTGAAAAAAATGTCTTTTCAACCATTTTCAAACGCTCATCATTTTTTCAAAAATTTGTCGATCGGGACGGTTTTTGTTCAAATTTTTCGATTTTAAAAGCACTTCTCAGAAAAAAGAGAAAAAAAAATCAAGTCATACACTATGAAATTTTTCATTTTTTTAGACAAAAATTCCAGTGTCTCAAAAGCAACATTTTTGATTTTTCATTTTTTTTTTAAACTTCGATTTATTCTGAATTTAATCCCGCAAAATGCACAGTGGGCAGATATCTTCCTTTAAGTTTTGTTTCCGAATGAAAAAAAAAATTGCTTCAGTTTTTCTGAGAAAAATATCAATTTTCCGAATAACCCGATTGAAAAAGAAAATATAAAAAAGGTATCTGCTCAAAATGAATCTTGCGCCATTAAACGGGTACTAAATCAAAGTTAAAAAACATAAAAAAATGAAAATCGAAAATAGAGTTTTTGAGAAATTGATATCTATCTCAAAAAAATGAAACATTTCACAGAGTTATGACTTGAATATATTTTTTCGTACTTTTTTTTGAAAAGCACGTTTCAAAACAAAAAATTTGAAAATAACGCCACGGTTAATCAATTTTCGAAAAAGTTATATGCGTTTGAAAATGGTTGAAATAAAGACATTTTTTCAAAATTTATAACTTTTTTTCGGTTGGATTAAATTTTTTTTTTAAATTCACAAAAATGTTTTTAGTGGGGTAGTATTACATATTACATTTTCAACAAAATCGAAAATGGTCGGGTTTAAAAGTGGTCAAAATGATATGCATTAGGTCATATGTAAAAGGTGAATCATTTTTATTTATTGATGAAAGTAAGTTGAGAAAATAAGATGAAATGGAACAAAGGTCACCATGATAGTTCGATGGTTTCAGAGGGCACACACAATAGTTATATTGAGATCTATTGTTGACGGATTAGGACTATCTAATGTTTACAATCGGTATTTTAAATGAGGACTTATAATGTTTCCTACTTCATATCGTTGATAAAATCCGAGGGGTTTGTCACTCGAGAAATCAGTGAACCATTTCATCTGAAATCAGGCTAGGAATCGCTAAAAATTACGTGAAACCGCAGGTTATCTTGATTCGGAAACCACGAGAATCGCAGTGGAAATCGCACGAAATCGATTCCTTTTGGAGAACGATGGGACACCGAACCGGCGAGTGACAAACCCCTCGGCAAAATCGATACGAACATAATTCGAAAAAGGTTTTTAGCCCCAATAGCGACGGAATTGTAGTACTTTCTACTTCTGAAAATGAAAATCGAAACGTAAGCCCGATTATGCCACTGTAAAGGTATGGCCTGAATGAATCTTACCCAACCGAAAAGGGGTAATCTGCAATGTAAGATGGTTTAAAGGCCTCAGATACGCTAACAGAATTAAACCGAAATTATACATTTCAAAATATAATCATCCAATCTCTACGTGCTTGATCGTATGTTGGGCCCTATTATCAAAAACTCAAAATGGCGTGACTATCGGTTTTAAAACGAGATACATTTATTTTTATTGTATTCGTTATGATGTCACCTACGACATTTCACAATATAACGTAGGATAAATCAGAGATGTATGTTTAAAACGATAATGACCGTCACGCGATCTCGATGCTGAGATGGAAAACGATCTCAATTTACCAACCATGTGCCTCTCGTGTGCCTCCTAAGACTTTCAAAAAATCATTTTTTTCCTATCGCCTCATTTTCTCGACTTATCCCCATCGATAAACTTAAACACAGCACGCTGCATATTAACAGAATGCCTCATCAAGTAATTGAACATACAACCCGTGAAGGCTGATTGTATTTGCTTGTCACTTTGTTTTCATTCAATGTTCATAGGTACAAGGCCAAGAGACCGTAAATACTCGGCATCGCCAATGTCAAATTCGTGGATACCAAGCTGCTTGTTCTGTAAGATGATTTATAACGTTTCCTTTTCATAGATAAATTAATATCTTCCTTGGCCCAAACAATTTTTTAAATATCTTTCCTTTTGGTGGTTTGTTGTTTAAACAGGACGGCACTCTTTCATGCCGCATATTACTATGCGGTCGTTTAGCACCTGATGGCCATTACGTGGTGCATGAGTTAAAACCCCGGTGTGGCGTTGAAGATGGAACGTCGTGCGGCATAAACAAAGTGATTATTATATATAACATTTTATTTCACATAAACTTGTAATAGTTAGAAATTGGCCCACATAAGATTACAAAAGCCCAACATTCCCAAACAGATATCGTGACCCTGATAATTTGGTGTACCATCGATACAATTCTTAACAACGCGATGCATTCATGTTTCAGATCTGCAGAAATAAGAAATGCGTGTATGCGATCCCGCCATTTCCGATACAGGACGGGGAAGATATTTTCAGTCAATGCAAACCGGTAAGGAAATATTCATATAAAGTTGTACGAAGCATGATTAAGTTCGCATAAATGTCTCCGTTACTCTATAATATCTTCAACATAGGTAATACACACGGAAGCTTTGTATTGTGTAGGGCCTCAACTTAGGCGGTGTTAGCGCTAGACGGGAAAAAAACTACTTCCTCTCCAAGATCGGTATATCGGTTCAATGGCGCGAGCTTAACCAATGTTTCGACGAACATCTGAAATTGTATTAAAATTAAAGTATTTAGTAAAGTTTGCGATGACAAATTAGTTATTTTGGCATTCCAACAGATTCTCTTTTTAAATACCGACCGAAGTTATAGTATTGTCGAAACCAATTTCCAAATCAATATATGCAATATATGCAAATATGTATTAGCTGTTCCTTGAAGAGGACGTATTAGAGTTTACTTTAAACAAACATGATTTTAAGAAATGATGAAAACTTTGGTAATATCCGGTGAATGATTGATATTGTGTTACGGTACAATCTGTACTCGAAAAAACTCGAAAAACACACAATTTTTTACCAGGGTATTTTTTACCGTGATATTATAGTAGGGATTAAGATAGATACAGGGAAAGATAATGTTATGCTGCATAAGCCATGAAATTAACAATGGGGCTTCCATTTGGATTCAAAGTGTGCCACGCAAAACTTGTCACCATCATTAGCTATGAACAAGGTGTATCGCGTAGAGGTCCCTTTTAGAAGTAAAATTTGTACCTTTTGCTATTGTTAATGATGTCAAATTCTGGTTCATTGCTGATTGAGTATCTCGTATAATTGCGTCATTTTCAAAAGTAGCCATTTAGTAAAACGAAAATGATCTTCACGTTACATGAACGCCCCAATGAAAACTTATCAATACAACCATCTTTCCATCGTTTCCCGAATCCACATAACTTTTGTACAAAATTATTTTTTGGATGACCTAAGTTTCTCAATATTACTTAGGTATATTAAATATTCAACATGTACAGGCAAATTACATTTTCTCTTCACTTTGCTTCCATAGGCACAACCATTAGTACTATCATATACTCGGAGTCAACAGTGTAAAGACTATGGATATTCCGGCGTTTGTGCGGTAAGATTATTTTTAACCATCTGTTTCCTTGCAAAAGCATCGCCACGTTCAAATTTTGTTATCAACTTGTCTTCTAACGAATTGTATTTTAAACAGGGTCACTCTACGTCATGCCGCGTTTTAAATTGCGCTCGTGAAAAGCGTGATTGTGCACCGGGTATTAGTAATTATATATATCAAAAAGTAATTCCACCTTTGGGCGTTCAAATCGGAACACACTGCGGCCCATCCCATGTAAGTATAGTATATACCATTAAATTTTACGCAATGTGTTAGTCGTGAACAAATCATTCCCATAGACTTGCGAATACTCAACAATGTCCTCTAACAATAACAACGTCCATTACTTAATTTCATGTCAAAACATTTACTTACACCGGGTTCCATTAATTTTCTAGATTTGCGTAAATGGGGAATGTGTCAATGCCATCGGAGAGATGCCATTGGATATTGGCGACCAAACTGTTCATGTGTGTCGGCAAGTAAGAAATTCACTGTAGAAATTGTACATAGGCTAATGGTGGTCTTATAACCGATATGAAAACTCAATAATGCACTCGACATAGTTCGAAAACATTGAGGTTTTGGATCCCCAAAGTACATAAGTTATACAGGTTTAGTCTTGAGGCGGTGGCTTCCGAGGAGCGGGCGAACTACGCTCCTCTTGTAGTGAGTAAAATTGGGCGAGACTTAAGCGTTCTACGCCGTCTATTTAGCATTTTGTTTAAATTCGAGTATTTTGTACAATTTTAAATGAAACATTCCGTCAAACAAACTTTTCACTCGATATATCCAGGCATCTATCATCAATGTCAACAAAATTGACAAAGCCTTCGTTTATTTTAAGAACAAGTCAAACCGTACAACTTTGATTATTTCTAGTGTATTTTTAATAAAAGTCAGAATCGAATAAAAAAAATTCCAGCTTATCTGCTTATCTAAAGAACTGTTACCAAACATAATCAAGAAAAAAACGTTCTTCTCAAGGAATGGTCGTAAAAGCTAGATCTTTACTCGAAAACTGTACGAATTATTCGGTTGAATCTATCTCTAGCGCACAAACAAGATATAATAGTACGAGTGCCCACAACCAAAATTTCTACATCATAGCATTACGGCCAAAACCGTATAAAATCGATAGTTGCGATTAGTATGAAACAAAAAAAAATAATTCCAGAAATTTTCTGAAAGAATGATAGGTGTAAAATACCGAAAAAACGTTTTTCAGACGCCAGTAGTGTAGCCCCTATCTAGGAGATCATTCGAAAAAACAAATAATAAGACGACAAAAAATGAATTATAGCAGCCCGTCTGAAAATGTGTTTTACAAGCTAATTTGGATTAGTTGATGCAGAAAAAAATCAGTTTGCAGAAGAAAACGTGAGCTCCTTATGTTTTGGCATCTTGCCTATTAGACAAATTTAGATAACGAGAAATCGTCAAAAAATCGGATTGTGGCGTATAAGTCTATTAAGCCAACAAAAAGTTGCAACCATCAAATTCTTAGATAATAATTAATAAAGCGCTCGCCCGAAACGGTCGAACTAAAGTTGAAGGACTTTTTTTTATAAAATATTGTATTAGCAGCCGGTGCTCGCGTGAAACGCGGGTAAAGCTTTTGCAAGAAAAGAAACCCATATTTCATACGGGCGTGAAATATTAGGTAATGCATGGTAACAGCGGGAACTACCAACGCCAAAATCCATCCGAATCTTTACCAAATTTTTCGAAATTTCATACTGCCAAGCATTATAATTAAAATGTTAGTGTCAGACCATCGAATAGACACTTGATCTCATTGATCAATTTGACAAGCTTGAAACGATTTATAACGCAAAATGCAATGTGTCGCTTGGCTAATTTTGTACACAAAAACATTTTACAGTTCTTCCAGTAATAATAATAGCTATTTGCATTTAATCGACGCGGAATTTTATTGCGGAAAACTGACCACTCACTATACAGGGTATTCCGTTTATCTCTGCCACCCGAAATATCTCCGTAATTATCGACGTCGCAAAAATGTTTCAAACAAATGTTGTACGATGTGGAGGGGGCCGTCAAATGCGATCTTTTTGTTTATTTTGATGGAGACGTTTACGCACAGTTAAGGTAACCTTCACTTTTTTGAATGGAATGGTACATTTTTTGCAACCATCTTGTAGAGCACATCAAGACGCATAAAACATTAAGGGGGTCAAGTCGTTCAAGATCGTTCGAGGCCAGTATAGATGTTTACATTCGTATCATCGATACTGACTTTGAACCAAAATAGTATATATGCAGATACTACGAAAGATGCTTCGGAACCATATCGATTTTAATCTCTTTTGACTATATAGGAGTGACACTTAATATCTAAAAATAAGTGTATGTGTTTAGTCCATGACCTATACTTACATACTTATAAGATTATTGATAATAGACCGTGGCTATCAATACAAAGGACACGGTACCGTACAGGGTGTACCCCACAGGGTGTACCGATGGATGACATTTAAATATAGGTTTTTTTTCCGCAGCTTCATAAATTTGAGCCGAGGCCAGCCGAAACGCGAGATCAGCAATGCAAAAAATATGGGTTTGATGCTGCTTGCGAGGTGAGGCCGCTTATTACTGCTCATCTCTGAACGGACTAGCCAATGTGAATCGCGTTCGAAAATTTTATAATAATGGAAATCTAACACATTTTAGTCCACCGCGTCTAACAACAACAGGGGATGCTCGAAATTATACTGTGGTTATGAAGTCTTTCCTGGATATTATGTTCTGAATACTCATATGACTGGAAATAATCCTGAAGTACGGATAAGCGTAGCTACCGGCACAAAGTGCGACGAATCTGCTACCAGTACCGTACGGGAAGTAAAGGTGAATCGAATTTATATATTTATGGAATTTAAGCGTTATGGTCTTCGAATTCCCAAAATGGCCCCGTATAAATTACGATCGTCCACCCGTAAACTAAAACTAAGAAGTAAACTAAACTAAACTAAAAAACTAAACTAAAAACTTTAATGCGATGTATTAATGTTATAGGTTTGTATTAGTCGAAAATGTCTGCCGTTAACGCCACGATCGATGCGGACAATCGCCGATGAAGAAACTTACAAGCCGTGCCATGTGTTCGGTTGATTGGCAATTTAAAAAACCCTATATTTTTAGTTATTCTTTGATTAAATAGTTAAGTTGAAATATTTGTGGCTAGAATTATTGTGAAAACAAGAAGTAGACAAAAATTTATTGTAATTTTGCACTAAATTCCCAATGTTAAAAAATACTTTGCTTCACGCCAATTACCGTATCAAATAAATTCCATTAATCGTTTCGAATTCTGATAAGAAACATACAAATCTGCATTCAATTTGACCTAAGCACGGAAAAAAAGTTAACAAAATATTAGACTATATAGAAAAATGTACTTCCAAAATAAAACCAAATCAAAGTAAATAGTGAGCTCATAACTCTATCTCTTTGTCTAAGTTTGATATTCTGAATCGTTCAAAATATTCTGGAATCTTGAAGTTCTGAAAAGCTGCAACAAAATCGAAGTTTTGATATTCTTACAATTAGAGTGGCGTACCCCATGGACACAGCGCACATCAGCAACTATGAAATATGACGGTAAGAAATACACTAAACTTTAATAAACTTTAACGAATAAAACGCTCAAAGCACAAAGCACAAAGTGAAGATTCTCGACTTTATGAACTCATATATCTGGAAACGTGAATCAACTACATTGAGAATGAGAAGAATTTTTCCGGGACGAACGAAGGCTATCGCCAGTCGGCGCACCAATGGAACGTGATAGTATTATGATGATGATTGGTTGGGTGAAAAGAAACAGAGATACTGGTAACGCCACGTGTACCTGCGAAAGAGGTATTATATTCTATATATTCGTGCTTCGTCCTCGAGATTAGTAACCCGAAATTATAAATACTTGCAGTAACACGTATGCCATCTACACTTTATCATGGATATAGAAATATAGGGATGGAGTATAAGCCCGGACGATCGATGAGGGGAGTGAAGCCGAAATGCGAGGGGGTTTATGTGCCTAAATTTCATTGGTTACGATTGTGCGCATGCTCAGTATACCTCTACGTGCCAATCGTCACCGGCAGGTTAAATGTAAAACGATGATGACTATATTTGGTTGTGAAAAAGTTAATGGTAAAAGTATTATATATTGTTATTGTATATATATATTGAAATACAAACATTTATATTTGTAGGACGCGCAATGTATTTGTAGGTTAAAATACAAAAGTGAAAATGCATAGATAATTGTAAAATAAGTACTACTGATACTAATGATTCTAGTTTTTACTGTAAAATATAATAAATATAAAAAATATTACATTAATATAAAAAACAATATTTAATTATACTTCTTTGTAATTTACAAAGTTTAATTTCTTTTAATTATACTTCTTCTATTTACTTCATGTGTCATGCCAAATAGTAAAAACGTAAATTGATTGTAAAATCACATCTCTCTATTTGCGCGTGCGTATAAAAAAACCCTAATTATTAACAGTAAAAGCAATGATAGAAAATCATAATAGAATAAAAAATAGAAACTTAATGTAAAAGAATTTATATGAATGATATTTATTTAAAGTTTGCAAGAAGAAAGTTTATACAAAAATGACCCACAAAGTATGCAGCATTAATTAAAAACAAACGGATATAATAATATAGAAGTTATAATTACGATAATACACGTGTATATTACAAAGCAATACAATTTATTTCGAATTGTTATGTAAGCGCAAGAACGAATGGAAGGAGACGCCCCTGAGTATGGGCAGGGGGGCGAAGAGAAGAGAGTTAGTTGAGCGTGGGCGTCAGAGGGAGAAGTGCTTTCTTAATAGTTTCCAACAGTCTTTGTGAAGATAATATAATTCTTTAATAATAACCATCGTCTTAATTCTTATACCCATCCTGCAACGAGCGGTTAACAAAGCGATGTTAATACGCTAACAGTTATAAAAGTTAAATCATAAAACAGAATATATATACATATAAATCATTACTGACCTTTGAATAATGATTGCCCAATTTTTATCCACAGTACTTATCTGTGTCCAATTTTGGTAATCGAATCGATTTTTACAATTTGGCACACAACACTGCACCATTTTGGTTTTTTCCCCTTTTGATAAAAATTATTTTGAAAAGAAAAGGATAAATACGAAGATGTACAAGCGATGTACATACGATATGTACAAGCTTAGTCCCACTTGGTCTCACTGCACTTGCGCACCATTACAACCAATCAGATTCAGACACATAATACCTCGTCCCTTTGTCCCGCAATGGCTTCACCCCCGTGAACTCGTGCTCCATCCCTATATTCCTATATCCATGCTCTTTATCCGCCGTTGTGCCTCATCATGTTTTAGTGCTTAACCTAAAAATGCCAAAACGACGCCGTTCAAAATCAAGAGACCCAAAGAGGAACAAAGATGATTGGCAATATTTTCAACGTAAGTTGAAAAAATATCAAAGAAAATTGTATAAACTGATAAAGAGAAATGGTCGGGAGCAACGCCGAGAGAGGTTTCACGATTCTGACAAAGGTAAATTTTTTAAGTTAATAAATGCTCAGAGTAGTTTTTGAGATTGTGTCATGCATCTATTTATTATTTGAGTCGACAAAGTAGATATTTATATACAACGGCGCGTTCTTTATTTAAGAGAAAAGCGAAATTATACACACGGCAGATTTGGGACCGTCTCCGTATAATTATAAAATAAACCGACACGGTTTTCTGTGAGAAACATGAATGCTGAGCGGTTTTCGAGGTCGTCTCGTATCATTAAAAAAAAATTGTGACGCAAAAAAACAAACGACATAAAAGCAACGAATTCAGATGACTATAGAAGGAATATGCCCATGCTTTCGATTGGCCCCAGAAACGTGTCACCCAGTGTAGTTCTGTCACACAGTGCTGCGCGTCGCTAGTGTCGCTGCAAGAATGTGTTAGGTCACACAGACGCATTCATATATACTATACACAGCTTCGAGCCGTAGCTCCGCCTTCTCTTTCACCAATCACGTACGAGCACGCGCTCCTCATGTTCCTCCTCACTTCTTCTAATGTGAGGTGTAGACTGGGTGACACATGCCGACTCTCTCTTTTTCCGTGCGGCTCCTTACAGTCCATCTGACTTCTTCTAATGCGAGGTTTAGGCTGGGGGACACATGCCGACTCTCTTTTTCTGAAATGTTACTTTCCCCCACTGATTCGACATACGTATACAAGAATAATCCTAACAACGCTAGAGAGTTCATTATGAACGATGCGACGAGATGCACGCGGTCTAGCATGACGAGCAAGTGGAGTGAGAAAAAAGGAGAGGAAAAGTAAACGGCTCAAGCTGAAAATTAGCGAGAATCGGGGGGGGGGGGGGGGGAGAAGGAAGATAGAGTGGAAGTGTAGGGAGCAAAGGGACTGCAAAAAGAGTGCAGTTTGAGACAAAGGAAAAGTCGGGCAGAAACAATGAGGTTAGGAAGCGAGGAAAGAGGGGAAGGACGGAGGTAGCGATAGCGACAACGGTGGGAGACGGCGAGCGGCCGAAGCTGTGAGTGAGGGCTACAGCTATGATATCGACCCAGGAGAAAAGGAAGATAGCGGGGACAATCAGCTACCACACCTAGCACAGTCTTCGAAGTGCATCGACACAATCTGCGAGACGCCGAAGATATACAGGAGTGTGACAGTGAGAGGGAAAGAATCGGGCGAAGGTAAAGAAACGGAAAAAGAGTCGACAAGTGAAATGCTGGAGACAGGTAAGAGGAGAAGAGGCAGACCAAGAGGGGGTCTGGCTATCAAGAAACGAAAAATATACTGTGTAAGATCGTTGATGGACTGTTGGGGATCGGGAAAACGAAAGAAAGGAAGCAAAGTACTGTTGGAGGAGGAAACCCGAGGAGGAAAAGAGAGGCAGGAGGAACGAGAGAAAAGTATGTACGTGACGAGCATGAGAGCGAAGGAAAGCCCCAACAGGGAAAACGATCTGAGGGAGAGAATTGGGAAAATCGAGATGAAAATGACTGAGGAAAGGGAGGAGGAAATCGAAATTAAAATAAGAAGAATCGTGGAGAGGACAGTGGAAGAAATGATGGCCAGATGGGAGGAGAATCAGAGAAGGAAACAAAAAGAGTTCGAAGGAGAAGAGCGAGACATGATTCAGAGGGAGAAAGTGAAAGAAATGCTAGTGGGAGAGCAAGAGAGATGGAGAGAAAGATTTGAGAAGCAGGAGGAAACAATACGGTGGTTAGAACGAGAAAACGAGGAAATGCACCGAAGACTGGTGGAAGCCGAACGGACGGAGAGGGAGAGAAGCATGATGGAAACGAGAATAATAATAATAATAGTTATTCGGAAGCAACAACGAGAGGAAAAGAAGTCGACGAAGGGACGAGAAGGGCCTCATCGCCACAGTGAGGACGATGCGTACAGGAGCGGGAACGGTAGTCACGCCGGGTTCCCGCAAGAACAAAATCACTATCATGAAAAAAAGGGGAGCTTGAGAGGATCAGGGATCTGGAAAGGGGACGATTTGACAGTGCGAGAAACAAGTGTAATGGAGTGGCTAAAAAAAGAAGCGGAGATGAGGAGGCTGGGAAACCGGGTGTTTCTAGGATACATGAAAATATGCATAGACGAAACCTGGTGGTACTGGGTAGAAAGGGAAGGAATAATGGAGAGAATGCCGTTTCGGAGTAAATGGGGGTGAGAGCACGGAAAACGAGGGGGGGGGGGGAGCAAGGGGATAAGAGCGAACGTGGAATGTGGCAGGATACGGGAAGTTGCTAGAAGCGCGTGATTAAATAAGCGAGTGGGATATAGCTCTAGTGCAAGAAACGTGGATTGAAGAGAAAAATGAAAAAGGGGCATTAAGCCGACTGGACAAAGCATTTAGATAGTGGTCGAAGACGGCGGTGCGCGACAAAAAGAGGGGAAGAGCAGGGGGGGGGGGGGGTTAGTAGGGATCAGGAAAAATTTTTCTGATAAATGCAGGGTGGAAGAGTGGCAGTTTGGCCTATTGATAAAAATGAAGAGACGAAATATGGATAAAGAACTGTGGATTATAGAAATATATGTGAATGAAGGCTTCAAGAGAGTAGAAGAGGAACTGAAGCAACGCGTGGAAGAGGGAGCGAAGGCTGGGGCAGCGGTAATAATCGCGGGCGATTTGAACGCAAGAATAGGGGAGGAACAGGGAATAGTGAGCTGTGAGAAGGAGGGGGGAGAGGAAGGAAGGAGACGCTCGCAGGACGGGGTGTTAAACGCAGAGGGAAGAAACCTATTACGGTTTTGCGAAAGTCAGGGACTAGTAATACTAAGTGGAAGAACGAGGGGAGACGAAGAAGGAAAACTAACCCATTGGGGGGGGGGGGGGGGGGGGGGGCTCGGTGCTGGATCTTATAATAAGGCTGGAGGATGAAGAGGAGGGGTTGGTCCAAAAAATAGAGGTCATGCCGCGGACGGAGTCAGATCAGTTGCCGGTGACGTTCTTACTGGAGGGAGGGGAAGGAAGAGGGAGGCGAAAGAAAACGGAAAAAAGGGGGCAAAACTGGTGTGGAAGGAAGAAGGGGAGGGAAAATATGAGGAGGAACTAGACAGAGAGTGGGAAGTGGACGAAGAAAGGGAGGGGAGATGGGAAGAATTAAAACGCGCGATATGGAGAGCGGCGGATAAGGTGGGTATGAAGAGGAACATAGGAAGAAGTAAAGAGATAAGAGGGTGGTTCGATAATGAGTGTAGAGAGCAAAAAACAAGGGTGTGGAGGACACTGAAAGCCTTTTTGGCCAGTAAGAAGAGAGGAGAGAAGGACGGCTACAAAGCCGTCAGCTCAGGCGGGAGAGGGGAGATTGAAGCCGAGAAAAAGCAGGAACTAATAAAGGAAAGAGAGCGATGAACGAACTGTTTAATAAGAAAAAGGGGCACTGGTTCGAAGAAAGGTGGAATAAGGTAAGGGAGAGTAAAAATATGGAAGAATGATGGGCTGCGGTAGGGAAGTTTAGACTGAAAGGAACTACAACCGGAAACGGGATCAGCAAAGAACAGTCGGTAGAGTATTTCGCTGGGCTATTGGAGGGTAGGCGAGAGGGAGAAGGTAATGGAGAGCGGGACACAAGGGAGGAGGGAGTGGTGAATGGAGACGCGTCGGTGGATCCCAGCTTGGACGAGGAAATTAGCAGGGAAGAAATCGAAAGAGCTTTAAAAGACTTGAAAAACGGGAAAGCAGCGGGAGAAGATGGCATTACCACGGAATTTATTAAAGGAATGCCCAGAAAAAGGGAGAAAGAGCTAAGGGGGATATTGAACTACATTTGGATAAAGGGAGAGGCACCGGAAGGTTGGGACAAGGCAAGAATTTTCCCGATTCACAAAGCGGGGGACAGGGAGAAGGCAGCCAACTATAGAGGGGTGGTACTATTGAATTTAGGGTACAAACTGTTAGCAAGCATCATGGTGAAACAATTGAACAGATGGATTGAAAAAGAGGGTATATTAAGGGAAAGCCAGGCAGGATTTAGAGCGGGGAGAGGCACGAGAGATCACGTGTTTCTGTTAAATGCTCTGATAAATAACAGGTTGAAAAATAAAAGGGGGAAGTTGTACACAGCATTCGTGGATTTTAAGGCGGCATTCGACAAAATAGACAGAGAGAGATTATTTGAGAAGCTAAGAAGGAAGGGTGTGAGAGGAAAGATGCTGAAAATGATCAAAGGAATCTATAAAACGACAAGGAATGAGGTGATAGCGGAGGATGGAATCACAAAAAGTTTCGAAACGGGAAAAGGAGTTAGACAGGGGTGCCCCTTAAGTCCGATACTATGTAACATAACACTGCATGATATAGACGATATTTGGGAGAGAGCAGGCGTAGGGGGTCGGTGATGGGCGGAGTTAAAGTATACGCACTCAAATATGCGGATGACATTGCAATGGTGGCGGAGGAGGCAGGAGTGATGAGAGAGATGCTGGGGCTGCTAGAGAAATACGTGGAGGAGGCCAGAATGGAAGTGAATATTCAAAAAACAAAAATCATGGTGTTCAGAAATGGCGAACGGAGAAAAAAAAGGGAGGAATGGAGTTACAAGGATGGGAAGATAGAAGTAGTTAGAGGATTCAAATGCCTGGGGTTCTGGTTCTCAATGAGAAACACGATGGGGAGACACTTGGGGAATATGGTGGCAAGGGCGCAAAAAGCGGCAAACGCGGTTTGGGAGGTCATGAAAAGGACGAGGGTGGATGATTTGAGGAGAAGACTACAGCTGTTCGACTCGCTGGTAAAATCGGGGGCTCTGTACGGGGTAGAGATTTGGGGGTGGAGCAGGAGAGAGGAAATAGAAACACTTCAGGGAAAGTTGGTGAAAATGGCCCTTGGGGTTGCAAGAAATACGCCGAATTTTGTATGGAAACTGGAAACAGGAAGGAGGAGTGTGGAAGTGGAGGCAAGGAGAACGGCAGGGAAGTATATTTTGCAGATACTGAAAATGAAAGAGAGGAGATGGCCGAAGGCGTGCCTGAGAGAGGAAATAAGAGATATTCTGAATGGGCAACCGTCGAAATGGGGAAGAGAATTAAAAAAGGCAATGGAGGATGTAGGCGACGGAAGGGCAATCAACCTGATGCGGACAAACGAAGGGGGCACAGCGAGAGTAGAACAATGTTTGAACGAGGGAGTAAGAAGGAAGAAGGAACAGCACATACAAGGAGACTGGGTAAATGCCAACGAGTCATCCTACTGCACCTGGTACAAGGAGATAAAGACAGGATGCGAGAGAGAGAAATATTAGGAGAACAGAGAAATAGGGGGGGGGGGGGGGGGGAGCAAAAGAGCAGTGGGCCAGACTAAGATGCGGAAACGTAGGGAAAGTAGGAAAAAAGGGTTTCGAGGATTGGAGATGCGCAATTTGTGGGGAAGAAAATGAGAGCCTGGAACACATTTGGGAATACGAGGTAGCGAGAGGATGGATAAAGGAGGAATGGGTAAAAGGCGTGGACGCCTGGAGAGGAGGGAGGGAGGGGGAAGCATTAGAACAATGGACCAAAGAGACATTAAGAGGTGCGCCGTTGAGGGCGATTTGCGAATATTTAAAGGAATGGGGAAGACTGAAAGAGAAAAAAAACAGGGTTCCATTAGTTTTTAGTTGGCTATTGTATTTACTTAATAAGTTATACTTAGTAGTAAGGGCTGTATAAAGCAAAGCTGTACAGATGGAACAATAAATCTATCCTAAGAACGCTAATAGCCGTATAAGTTCAGCTAATCATAAAAAATAGCTTATCTTTAATATTTGAATTATTAATTAATAAATAATCAAAATTAATTTTTTCACCACAGAAAATTTTTAAAAATTACGCAGTAGTTACGGAGACTTGAACGTGTTACCTTTCTACAACACATTTACAGAGATACCACTAGTATCTCTGTAAATGTGTTGGACACACGCATGCAATTAGCTGAGAGTGGACACGAATGCATACATTAAAACTCCTGGCTTTTTTCTTAATTTTTTCTTTCAGTGATATTTATGTAAAATAAAATTTCTATTTATGCAAAGAATGAAAAAAAAACAAACAAAAAATAGTAAAAGCAAAAATAGTTCGAGGGTGATTCGATCGGCCGGCTTTACAAATTGTGAATTTAGAAACAGCAGAGTGTTCACGTTATCGTGACTCAGCCTACGGGGTGCGTATAGTCCCGAGTTACGTCACACATGCCGACCGCCACGACGCCAAGCGGCAGTTTCGGGCGGTAAAAACTTGGAGCCAATCGGCCTATAAGCATATTAGTAGATGAATGTTGTGAGTGACCGTGTGGATGTCCGTTATTGGTGAATTTTCGGCTATGTCTCGGTCGATGATGTCAGGTGATAGTGAAAAACAATGTTTACGTTTCGATCCTGGTCTGGATCCTCTTCAGAAATATGTTTTATTAAGGCTAACATAATGATATTCAAGTCATTATAATGAGTATTATGTGTAACGTTAATTTGTACATTTTTCATAATCGAGTACGTTTGCGGTTTCGCGAACAGTGACATTGATCGAGATCGTTCCCACATCTTAATGGAAAAATTATTCTCTTACTGAAAATTGAGAGTTGCAACATATCCGCATAAACATTACAGAGTCTATCAGACTATTACCTGGTTAGACTTCCAGTAGACTCGTGCTCTCGCACACAAAATGGATGAATCGATCAATTCTCCATAGTTGACTCTTTAACTGGCACTCTCCTTGGACATGAATAATTTTTCAACGGTCACCAACAATAGAAATATATCTCGAAAACTATGACTAATTTATTACTAAGCCTTAATAAAACATCTTTCTGAAGAGGATCCAAATCAGGATCGAAACGTAAACATTGATTTTTCACTATCGCCTGGCATCATCGACCGAGACATAGCCGAAAATTCACCAATAACGGACATCCACACGGTCACTCACAACATTCATCTACTTTTAACCACTGGCTATAAAATTGACTATGAAGTCATTTTTCTATGAGATCCTATACATCTACGGATACATCGCTTGGACAGCATTCAAATCATGGACACGCAACACGACAACAAAAACACGGTTACATGAACAACTGCGTTTCTTACTTAAATGTAGAAGAGAAGGTCTGATACCTAAACATATTTATACTCGTAATAGTAACAACATCATCATCATAAATAACAAAGGGCAATGGTTGTGTAAAAAAATCTTACACAAAACTCACAGATTGATACTTAACTTAGAGATCGATGATCTTAACTATAGAATTAGGAATCTAAATAGATTAATTGACAATGACACCGTAACGATCAAAAGAACTCCCGAAAATATATACGAAAAGTTTTTTAAACTGGAACAAATTAGACTAAAGAAAGTGTCAAAACACTTATATGACAAACATCTCAGAAAATTGCACCTTCTTAGACTACAACGAACTCTGATTAAACATATTATGTTTAATCAGAGAGACTTCCTTAATTCTATCTCATCACAACAGCTGATTAACCGAGATAACGAAAAATACGGTATCCATCAAAACGTTGTAAAAACCTCACAGAGTTTCTTTCACGTGACCACAACCAATAGTCGACCACAATTAGCTATTGAGAACAAACACAATGAAATAGGGCAGGATCCTCTTGTCGACATAGAAGCAGGCAGATCAAATAACAACAATAACGATTGGCTGAAAAATCTATCTGACACAACCATTCCACCGCACATATCAACCTTCTTATCGCTCGGTGAGAAATTCTGCTTTCCTTATCTAAAACGATCTAATACTAAATCATATGTCCATCGAGCCATCGCTGAATTCGAACATAAAATAGGGTATTTACTGGAACAACAAACACATAATGACATTAGAACAAAATTCACCAACATAATTAGTAAAATGAATAGGCCGACTAACTGCACTACCACTAACAAAGTTATTCAAGACACAGCATCATTTATTAAAAGTAATCCTCAAATAATCATAATAAGAGCTGATAAAGGTAGCATGACAGTGATTCTTAACAAGTCAGTATACATTACCAAAACACTCAATCTTCTCTCTGACACCACAACATATAAACTTGTAAACAGGAACCCGATCGTTAGTTTACACAAAGGAGTTAACAAAATCCTAACAAGATGGAGAGCACTCAAAATAATTGACGAAATGACTCACAAACATCTAAAAACTGAAAATTGTAACCTGTCACGTCTCTATTGTCTCCCTAAGATACACAAAAACAATTATCCATTACGCCCGATAGTCTCGTCTATCAATAGCCCCACACATAAACTAGCAGATTTCATACAATCTGAACTCTCAAAATTAATTAATACTACTGACTCCTACATTAAAGATAGTTTTTCTTTAAAAGAATTGGTTTCCAATACCACGTTTCCATAGAACTACAGATTAGTTTCGTTCGACGTTGTCTCTTTATACACTAATGTCCCGTTGGAATTAGTAATCCAGAGCCTCCAAAGTAGGTCCTCACTATTTTCTGAAAAATGTCCATTAGACGAAATTATAAAATCAATTGAATTTATTATGTTCTCGACTTACTTCACTTTTCAAGACAAAATTTACCAGCAAATATTTGGTCTACCTATGGGATCTCCTCTAGCCCCCATTCTCTCTAACCTAGTGATGATTGATTTAGAAAACGATTGCTTACAAAAGTTGAAATTTACTGTACCACTCTATAAACGATATGTAGATGACATAATTATGACTCTCCCTGTGAACGAAATTGATTCCACACTAGATATTTTTAACTCTTACCACACAAAACTAAAATTTACAACCGAAATAGAAAAACAGAACAAGATACCATTTTTAGATGTCCTTTTAATCAGAAAGGATAACTCCATTATTACAGATTGGTATAGGAAACCGACTTGGTCGGGCCGATACATTAACTATTTCTCACACCACCCATTGAGCCAGAAGAAAGGAATCATTGTCATGCTGGTAGACAGAGCAATAAAATTAGCGCATAAATCTTTTCACCAAGATAACTTAGCACTCATCAGGAGTACCATGAACCAAAATTGCTACTCGGAATTTTTCACAAATCGAATCATTAGACGAAGACTGAAACAATTAACAGCAGATACACCAACTGCCACGAAATTTGATTCGTCAAGGATCATAAATTTACCGTATACACAGAACATACACTATGAACTATTCCGTCTCTTGCAACAATACAACATTGGTGACCAATAACAAACACAATATCTCACAGATTATAGGATCAACCAAAGACAAAATTGAATTAACGAGCAGAGCTAACGTAGTTTACAAAATAAGATGCTCTGATTGCGATGCAATATACATTGGGCAGACCAAAAGATACCTTAAAACAAGAATTAACGAACATCAAAATAGTATCAAACACACCGATACACCACACACTGCTCTAGCACTACACAGCATTCAATTGAAACACAATTTTAACTTTAATGATGTAAAAATCCTAGACAATGAGGAATGGTTAAAAAAAACGACTCATTTTAGAAATGGTTGAAATTAAATCGCACCCTGCTTCTATTCATTTCAAAACCGATATCCATAAGTTAAGTAGCATATACAACAGCATTTTATAAAAGGACATATTCAAATGAGAACAATCGGATAACTTAACAAATAACTAATATCACCTATGACAATAGCAACATACATTGCGCAATAACAATATACGTTAATAGCTTGGTACTTAAAATACCTAATGATAACAAATTAGAAAACCATTAATTCCTAATACCACGCATTAACGTAATGAGGGGCCCTTCTTAAGAGTCAGTGTAACTGGCGACGAGCTACTTGCACTTCGAAAACGGGATTCGTAAATTGTCCAGCACTGAACAACCGATGGCCTTAAAATTTGGAGGATACATAGAGAATTATGGCATAAAGTGCATGACAGTCTTATTTTTCCAAAATTTTGGAAAAAATTTTCCGGTGGTAACTGAATCTGCAAAAATTTTTCCAAAATTTTGAAAAAATAAGACTGTCATGCACTTTATGCCATAATTCTCTATGTACCCTCCAAATTTTAAGGCGATCGGTTGCTCAGTACCGGACAATTTACGGATCCCGTTTTCGAAGTGCAAGTAGCTCGTCGCCAGTTACACTGCCTCTTAATCATTTGCGAACTTGATATATACGGCACTACTCCAGAATACAAAGAGGCCTCGAATGTCTCTCGGCATTAGTACATTCGCAGATTCGCAAACTGTGACATTGATCGAGATCGTTCTCACATCTTAACGGAAAAATTATTCTCGTACTGGAAATTGAGAGTTGTAACATATCCACGGAAACGTTACTGGTAATTACTTAGCCATTTTTCATTAATGTAGATGAAGATGAACTTTACTTATTATTTGCTCGTTTTAATAATTCACAGGGAATTTCTATCAGAATAATAGTACCTGGCTAGATTTCCAGTATACTCGTGCTTTCACACACAAAATGGATGAATCGACCAATTCTCCATATATTCGACTTTTTAACCGGCACTCTCTTTTATCATGAATAATTCTTCAACCGTTACCGGTAAAAAATACATCTCGAAAACGATAACTAATTAACTACTAAGGTATGTCCACTCTTATAACACTTAACATGTATAAATTGTCCATACTGCTGATCATCAATAGGATCGATTATGAAAAATGTACAAATTAACGTTACACATAATACTCATTATAATGACTTGAATATCATTATTTTAGCCTTAATAAAACATATTTCTGAAGAGGATCCAGACCAGGATCGAAACGTAAACATTGTTTTTCACTATCACCTGACATCATCGACCGAGCTATAAGCATATTCCTTCTGTAGTCTGAATTCGTTGATAAAAGATAACGCCATCGCCATTTTGCGTCTTCTAGAAAACACGAGTATTCTTTGAAAACCATAAAGTCAACGTGTTTATTCTCTTTTTACATCAATAATGTATAAAATATATATTAATTGATAACATCGTATTTATAATAGATAATAGTAAAGTAACGAAATATGAATACTTTTCTAATCGTGTCGATTTATAATCAACTTTTGACTATCTTTCGATCACAGATGAGTTTTTTCGATCACCGGCGAATTTAACCGCTGGTTATTCGTTTTTCGCCATTTTCTCAGTTTCCTTGTAGACCGGCAGAGGTGGAAACTTATTATGTGGCGAACGTCTCGTACGATTCTTGCGATCGTGTTTACGATTGTTATATTGATTGTTTGGCCATCTTCGCGGGCGCAGAGGATTGTAATGATTATCAAAAACAACTTCTCCAGAAATCGGGGAATGTGTATGAGATTCACGGTCGATTTCGTCGTTTGCTTGCGTAACATTTAATGGTGGCACATTCAAGCAATCTACTGTCGAAGCTTGGCAATGCAATGATTTTGGTTCATTTTCTAGTGACTTCAATGGTATAAGCGAAGATTCAACATCATTGCCAGGGATTTCAGGGAACGACGAGTTTTTTAGAAGTCCATAGGAAATGTTCGTCTGTGTGCATGTAGAAACATATGTTTGCTTTGGTCCTTTCGTCTTCCTTTTTGGATCTTGAATCAGGGTTTTGGAAAAACCATCTCGGAGTTCATCAATGAGTAAACTGATATAAATGAATCAATCAATTGATTAAATAATTTGTGATTGATATTGCAAAAAATGGATTACCTCAAATTTCTCAAATCTTCAGCTCCTTCAATCAAAATCTTACAACTTTCCACAAGTTTATTCTGAAGCCTTTTTAACGTAGGTGGTCGCCGAAATCCCATTCGAACAGGTTTTGGGTGCAAGGGTGAGCACCGAGGAGGATCCCTTAAGTTCATTGGAGTAACCAATTTCCTTTTTTCAAGAATGTTGGAATTTTCATTCTTCGTTTCTTTAACTTTTTCATTTATCCCTGGCGATTCACACCTTTCTGGGTTATAATGAGCTTCATTTTTGTTATTGGAGCTTGATGTTTTATCTTTTGTCGTCTTGTTTTTCAATTCAATATTATCCTCATAATCAAGTTTTAATTTGTTTGACACGGTTGGACAATTCATATCCAATTTGATACGCTTATTACATTTTCTTGAAACCGTTAGCCAATCTGGCAACTTAATTTTACATGGGGAATGGAGAATCTTCTCAATAATAATTTTCGGCTTTTTCCGAGGAATTTCGTCGTCCTTAATGTCTGAATTATAACAACGCAATGGCTCCAAAGACGTGTTTATCTCCCATACTTTGTCGTTGTTTTTGGCAATTAACTGTAAATCCTCATCTTTGCTTTTATTGCAATTCAATATCTAGTTCATTAGAAAACGACATATTAGATAACCATAATATTATGTTTATATTATATTTACAATTGTACAATTTTTATGAAAACAGTAGCAATAAACTGTTATACTTGAGAAAGAGCTCTGAAATAATACAAATATTTGTAAAACTGAAATTATCATTTTTCACTCACCTCTGTGGCCTTTTTACAAATTCTCGACGGAACAATACTTTCTTGAACATCCACAAGATTATTCTCATCATTGATAATTTGCTCGACAACATTTTTTGACAATTCCAAAGCGATCCCAAGCTCCTGGGAAATAGGACTAGGATCATGCTTCGTTCTTTGCAAAACATTTTTAACAGTTTGAGAAGCTTCTGGCTGATTATTGGGCGTAGGTGTAACGTTCGATGCGTCTAAAGAGGCTAAAGCATTGAAAAGTGACTTTGAAATTTCTTCATCATCGTTGAAAGTCGTCGGGGTTATGATGTCGTCCTTAAAAAGCTGATTATCGTTCAAACATGTACGTTCTCCACTCTGATCATCTACTCTCGTTAGATCAATGTAATTCGAGGGATAATTCATCCTCGAATTCTGAGAGAAGAAGTTAGATCTGACAATCTCGTCGAACGATGGCACACAATGTGGCGATCCATTTTTAGAATCACCCCCTGTTTCCAATACACAGAGTGTGCAAAGGCTCACAGATCTCTCAAGTTCGTTTAACTGATTTATCTCGAATTTTTCTCGAGACTCTTCACGATGCATCTCGCTTTCTTAATAATCTGTAACGAAAGAAAAACAACAACTACACTATACGTAACCGCGATGGCTGACTGACGCGAAGTTGGCTAACGCGACTGCTCAAATTCGAATGCGTGTTTTCATCAATTCTGCGCATGTGCCGGCTGTGTCAAATAACGAAAGTACAGGGCCGTATTCAGAAACGTTACCCGCGGGTGAAGGTAAGGTAACGTCACATGACCCGCTCTATCCCGTTCCATGGTCATTATTGCGAGTTTCTGGCGTTTCTGAACGCGGCCCTGTTTTCACATGTCTCGTTTTTGCGTTCTCTAGTTTACTTTTATCTGAATTTAATTCAAGCATCCTTTGAAATTGGTAGAAAACGTTACGGTATAATTTTCGACTAGTATTGTCATATTAAAATGCAGAATTTTGTAACAAAACCCGAAAATACAAAGTAAGTTTATCCTACGGAGCCTTTATCCGTGCGCACATCGCACACATCCATACATACAGCGCTCATGGTGACTGAAATGATAACTAACAAAAATCTGCTTGGAATTCTAACCAATTCTAACACAAAGTTTGTACTTCCCCGGTTCGCTATGTTTTCTAATATAACAACACTTTTTTTTAGGCGCTGTCTTCTAAAGGAGTGATATGAACTTTTTTCGACATTGGTACAGTTTGCATTGTAGTATTATTTACTCAAATGTGTTCAAATCGTGATTTTTTGGGAGTTCCGATCACTTAACAATGACGGACGAGCGAAATTTTCGCTCCTCTTACTACGAGAAGGTAAGATATTCAAGATTGGAGGTTAGGGATCACGTTTATTGACAAGAGTGCAAGTTGAAAACAAAAATATGACAGGTGGGTTTTCGGAGTGTGGAGGAGAAAAAATCACTGGAAATATTGCTAAAGGAGCGTCCGTTTGATAAGGCGAAACTCAAACAGTTCTGCCTGCGATTCACAGTGCCAGCGATGCACAGAAATTTTTTGTGGAAGATATTACTCGGTGTCACTCCTGTGTATATCGAAAGCCAGGATTTCGTCTCTAAACAGAGACGAATAGAATTTGAGGATCTGCGCAAAGCACTAAAAGTTGCTAAGATCATCGACGAGAGTACCAAACCTCATCAGGTTTACCTTCTGATGTGGCTGCTGAGAACGAGACGGGCAAAGATTGATATGAATACACAGCTTGAATCTCCGCTCTTCAGGTTTGCACAAATAAACAATTAATCAGTCTTATTTTGATCAAGAAAGATTATTAGCCTTTCCATTTTAGAACATATGTTTTTCTGTAATTTATTAATCTTATTCATTTTATTTCGATTAACTTTTATTCGTAAATAATTCATTGGTAGAAGAATCGATTACTGATTGGTAATCGATTATTGTTGCACAATTAAAAAAGTTAGATCTAACTTTCCTAAATGTGTAACAAATGAGACAATATTCTCTATGAGAAACGAACGACCATATATATTATTACATTCGATTTAAATTGCTCAGTTGAAACTTTGTAAGATGTGAAATTTTGTGCAGATTCAACAAAACAAAAAATTTTTTGTTTTTTTATAATTTCTAAAATAAATTCAATAGAGTAATAGGCAAAGTACTCATTATCATTTTTATATTCATAGAAATGAGGTAAATGTTTTAAATGAACAATACGTGAGTGCACCCGGAATTTTTCAATTTGAAACCTCTTTTTAATATAAATTTAATACCTCTATCGCATAATGCCAAAAGAGTGTTACAAACACCGATTCGATCAATTAGGCAGTTGTTATAATATGATAATGATACATTTACTTTATGGCACACCCTATGTATAATAATAATTAATTGCATTCTCTGTGAATGCAAATCAACAAAAACTTGCCAAACCTATAATGGGAGTTATAAGATAGCACTCATGGACATGGTTTTTTTTTAATCAAAGAAACTGCAACGAACTGCAATGAACCGAGATTCTCATTATAAGCTCAAAAATCCTGTGATATACCTAAGCGCATTGCCCATACTTTATGATTATTTTACTCTATGGTAAACACGAAGACTGTGTTTGTTTGCATTGCAAACGTTTTAAATGCAAGACGAAAGTCATGGGCTAGCGCAATGTATATATAATAGTTTTCGATTATAAAACATATATAGACACTGTATTTGCTTCTAAGAAAACTTAACATAACGCAAAGTTTTTACAATAGTAAGAAACAACTGCTTTCTCAAATTTTTTTTTGCATCACCTTAAGGCAATACCTTTTCTTTATAGTATGAAACAATAACCCAGCGACTTGATCATTTTGAAAAACACAAAGAATATTCGGATATTCAAACAAAAAAAAACCGTCTAACGTTTTTTGTTTTCTCTTTTATAGAAAAATTATTATCATTCACTTTACAACAAAATATTTATGCTTACAACGATAATCTATAAAAATTGTCATTATTAATTACTGTTCAATTGCATGGTAATCGACTAATATCCCTTTTATTTAAAAAATAATGTTTTTCGAATTTGAATGTGAATAATGATAGCGAATGTGTGATAAGGCGAAAAAAGAATACTTTTTTCCCACAATCACAGATCAATGGGTAAAATGGCCGAGAGTCTGTGGAACATTGCAGAAGGTGATCACGAGTTCGATCGTCTTGTCGACATGTATTGGCTGCTCGGTGGTTTTCTCGACCACGTGCAAAAATTTTCACGCGACACGACGAGGCTTCGCGAGTGCACGACATCTTTGCTGGAACGAGAAGATTCAGGACTCTACAAACATCTCATAAGCCTCGATGCGCTGCAAAGCGTGCCATTCGAGTTCTGGTTCTATTCTTGCTACGCTGGAACGATAAGCGATGGATCTATACCAAAGTAAGTATAATTCAAAATATAATAATAAGCGCTATTCTAATATTTGCCCTTTTATTTTAGGATTTGGGATAAAGTTGCAGTTGGAGCTTACAAAATTTTGGTCTTTGTCGCTGTTGTTATTCTCACAACCCTGAGACGCCTGATAATGCGTTGCGATAGTGTCAACGAAGTACTCGAGACGATAATGCACGTAAGAAATGTTCTTCCGTTCGAAACTAACGACGAACATAAATGGAAACTAGAAGTAAAAACTTGTCTATGTTACGCAACCATCGATTTAACATTTTGAGACCTGAGTACTTTCAAACTTATGTGATCCGCAGACGCATAGGCTGACGCATATATGCGTCCTTGGAGCTCAAAGGGTTAAATTCATTAATTTAAAAACCACATTTCGAGCGTCGTGAAGGCAATACACGATCAGAATGTGAACACAGGAAAAATTAGAAGTAATAATTCCGACGTTAAATTGGATGTTTGTACTAAATCTGTCGCTACAGCAGGTTTATGAATTCTTATTTCGAAAACGACCTCCTTTACCACGAGTTTTTTCCTGAGGGCATTCTTTTTGGTGACAACTTTAAAGAACTGTAGATCAGCTTCTACGACAGTAGCATTGACATAAGTTCGTAATTTTTCTGAGCCCTGACTACCATGTGAACATATTTCCTGTTCCAAAAAGGTATCCACGATTTCTCAATTCTCATGTAAACTTGCATAAAGATCCAACAGTATTTGAGAGTACACAACGAAACTCTGTCCATCGTTTAGAAATATTTTGCATTGTTTACGTATCTGAGAAAGAGCTTGTCAACGTAGAAGTATGAAAACAATATTTCTTTACCAAATGTTGAAAATCCGGCTGATCGGTAGCGACACATGGTATATGGTATGCTTTAAAATTTGTACCTGTTATACGTACGTTGTTGTTGTATTATATATATGACAGTGTTAGTGCAAACTTACCAATAAGTCAATAATATATAAACTGCTTTAAAACTTGCAGTAATTTCGAGAAAAAAAGTAGACAAATGTGCAAGCATTTGTAAAGTACTTAACTTCCTTAAAAAATCATTGCGTCGTTAATTTTGAATCGAGATTGTTAATTTAACTGAGGATTCCAATTTCAATCGAAGATATAAATTTCAAGTCGATTTAAATTACAAGTTATGTCATATTTCAGTTGTAATTTCATCTTGAACTAAGTCGCGCACTCTCGTTTAATATTCCATGATTTATTTAATGTTAAATCGTCGATTTTTTTCTTCCAGATTAACGAGGAAACTTCCGAAGTGATAGTGAACAAGGCGATTGAACTTTGGCAGCAAAGTGGCTCGATTCATGGCACTATGGCACCGAATACACTGAGCTTACCACTAAATATATGATTGAACAATATTAAATTAATAATAAACGAACAATTGGTTGACGAATGAAATTCACTTTCAACGTTGTACATAAAGCCACACGATTAGCTTTTCAATAATAGAATCTATACTAAAGACATAGTGAGGGGAGAAAAAGAATTTCGTGGACCTTTTTTCCCTTTATCTTAAAAATAATTGATTTTCTTTCTTTTATTAATGCATTCACGTTTTCTTTCTGATACATGTACAGTTCCTTAATTATTATTATTATTTTCTTCACTTACCTTCGCGTCGAGCTAAGCGCTTAAATAAGTTATCGACATCTTACTCTCTCTCTTTTTCGCTTCGGCAATTTTTCATTCTCTACTTTAGTTGGCGAGAAATATCCTTTCGTTTACGTTACCACGTAATATTCTGCAATGTTTACATAGTTACATATATATATACGTATATATATATGCGTGGGTCATCCCACCATTAACTGTTAAGCTATATGGCACCACATTGTTTAAGCGCCTGCTATTCTAGTGTTTTATTTTATGACATAATATTAGATAATTTGGAAAGTTTCGGGCCATTGACATTAAGGATTTTAGAGAAACACAAAATTTTGTTATTTTCATGAATAGTAAACTTAGTTCTTTACTGTCTATATCGTTAGATTTATCATTTCCAGCAGTGATTTAAAATCCGACACTCTCACGTTTACTGCTATAAAAGTCAATATTTTCTGATAAAAAAAAAGTTGTTTTCATAATGGAGATTGTTTTAATTCCGTAGACATCTGCTTTTGTATATAGATGGCTGGTTTCGAATTGCCTTGAACTGTAGGTAGGTCGTGCTTTTTTACAGCGGTAAAAACTCAATTTTATAAAATATCATCCGAATGACTTTTTGATTTAAACTTCAAACCGAATGAATATTTCTTCTTTATGAGAACTTTAGGTAGGTGAAAATCAAGAATGTTCGATTGTCATAATAGCTGTGGTCAAAATTTTTGAAATAACACAATTCTTGAAAATTCTTTTTCATCAAACTTCTTTGTCCGCATGTGTTAAATTTGCAGCATGAATTCAAGACAGTCGCTCTGCTACACTCAGTTTTTTCTTCAATTGCAATGAAATTCGCGATAAAGATACAGAATCTAAACAAAAAATAATTAAAAGAAAAATTCTTGCCAATGATTTTGTTTCCTTTGAACATTCTGTTACTTTTCCTACACGTTATTTCTGTTAAGTATTGCTAAATTGGAATGAAAAGATACCATACCAATATGCGAATGATAATTTTGGGAAATTCGAGAATACAAGTAAAAAAGCGAATTATGAAAATATAGTTATTTCTCGCCACTGCTATCGTTATGTAACTTTTTCCAACGTCAATGTAACTAATATCATTCGCGTGAAGACTTGCAAAAAAGAAAGGGTCGAAAAATAACTTTAAAAAATGTTATCAATTATTTTAATTAGCATCGTTTCGTTCATCATCCAATCAATGAAATTCATTTTCTAGACAAAAAACAAAACCTTTCGTTGAATGAAATTTTTAAAAACCCAATAACAGTCTAGGAACTCAAAAACCGAGCGTTTTTATTCAAAGGACGTAGGTTGAAAAAACAATCCCTTGAATGAAATTTTCCTTTCTTAACGTTTTAATATGGAGAAACGTGTGTGATTGTTCATTTTCAAGTTAATGGTCGAAATAATAAAGGCAAAGGTTGGTGGTAGCAACGTTAATTTCTCTGCTCACGAAAATGAGTCAATCTTGAGTTTCTAAACTAATAGGGCTCTTATACTTTCCGAAACATCTACTTTTATGACGTGAAATAAGACGTCAAAATTTCGGCCAAATCGAGTTCTTTGTGCCAGATGTATCAGTGATTAATGGTAAAATGAACCGTAATACGTATGTAAACATTATAGAATATCACGCATATATAATAGTTTTTATGGTACAGCTGCGTTAACTCAGATTTTCTTCATTCATAAATAAAAATGGCTCCGCGTCATTTTCACACGTTTGAAATTTTCCACTTGTTTGGGAAAAATTGGAGAAAGAAAAGAAAGAAAAAACGGAGAAACGTAAAATGGAAATTCGCTGCATTGCACAGGGAGGCGGCTTTTCGATGGTCGAAAATTGTCGCTTTAGGAGCGATTGCAAAACGGCGAGCGAGAACTCTTAGGAGCTCGTCAAACGTGTTTCTTTTTTCTTACAGCCAGCCTCTAGTATATTATATATAATAAATTCTCTACACAACATTCGCTCATCGTGTTAAGCCTCTCGTCGTTCGCAAACTTGATGGCTTTTTGTTTGTTTGTTTGTTTTTTTAGTATTCGATCTTTGGTTTTCAACGCGAGGTTTTTCACTTTTTATCGGTTTTCCCTTTCGAATAAGAGGCGAATCGAGTCGTCGGTACGAGCTCAAATTTCGTCTCAAATTTGTAACAGTTTCAAGAATTACGTCGGAGCCTCGCTGGTTTTTGAGAATGCGTCGAAACAAAATTCAACTTCAAACTTAATATCGGATTTGCGTTGCGAAATTAGATTTGGAGATAAAGTTTACGTCCTCGGTTTGAAAGGCAAGTGTATCGAATACGAGCGCGTATTTAGCGTCTAGCTAGAGTACAAGCGTGCTCTTGAACCGAATAGAGAAATTTTAGATCTCCAATTTAGGTTTGAAGTTGATTTAGATTCGAGCCAAGGTATAAAATTAAGATTTAACCCACGTTCGACTTCAAGTTCGAAGGTACGCGTAAACTTAAGTTACAAAATTCATATTTAACCCTTTAGGTATCGCATCGTCGTCTACCAACCGGGACAGGTTCAAGAACGCGCGAGAGGATCGATATTGTACAACGCATGGTCCAGCAAAGGGTTAATCCGGGGTAGAAACCGAAGTTTAACTCAAGTTCGCTCCAGTGACTCGATACGGCCTTTTCCTCATCCGTTTCTTATATTTGAGACATCTCCCTTTGCTCTAATCTCTCAGGACGTGTCGAGCTGTTTTGGTTTTTTCCCTCACGTTACCAAGATCCTTAGGTGGACGCGTCAAAGGTCGAAAGTCGATCGTGTGATTTTGGTCTCACTCGTAATCTAGTAAAATACTGTAATCGCAAACTTCTCCGTTCGATCCTTGGAACAAAAATCATCTCCACTTTCATACACAAGCCGCGTCATGCACTTGGCGAGCAAGTGATAAATGTCGTACGTGCGGGTAATTTATTTTCTTCCCCTGCTCCTTTCGTCGTATCGACTTTTAATCATTTGGCGAAAAGAAAAACAATAGCGAAAGTGAAACGAAGCGTTGCAGCTTTGAGGTACGAGGCGTTTTCTGTTTTCCCTCGTCGTCGTACTTGATGTCTCTTTCTTCGAAACTTCCGACAATATTTAAACAACGAAAAACATATTCTCCTTTGCAAGTAGCAAACGACGACGAGGAAGCGAGTTCGTCGTAAAATCCATTTGTGTGTGTTGTTTTTTATCAACAAAGATCGCTCTACTTTGGGTTGTTTTTTTTTCTTATTATCTTTGTTGTGTGTGTGTTTCTGTTTCATCCATTTTTCCCCGAGAATTCTTTTTATCTTTGGCCGTTCGAAGATACAGCCTTGTCTTCCTCTGTTCCAATTATTATTTTGTAGTTTCTTTTTCTCCCTACTTTTTGCTTCTTTATTCACAATGATTTTCGTTCTTCTTGGCAGGATATGCTAATTCCTCATCGGTAACGCCTCGCGACGCAGCGTCTCTTGGCCGCGTGTCCGGCTTCGACCGATTTTAGCTTCACCGATCTGCTTTTGAGCTTTCGGCTAGAGTGCGGCGGAATTGCAGTTATCGACGAGTGGCGACAAAGGTCCGACCTTTCCCCGCACGCTGCTGAGCCTCTCCGGCTCGTAATGAACGTCCAACGAGAGACCTGAAATTTGTTATCGAGACTTGAAATAATTTTATTGTTTTCATTTTGGTGATTGTCAATTTTGAATAAAATATTCATTTCTTATATTCATAGAAAAAATGTTAAAAGCAGCATGACTTTCTTAAGATAAATAGAGCAAACAGAGACCCACCACCGGAAACAAAAGACGTGATAAGGGGTGGGGCAAACCTGTAACGTACATTTTTGATATGCGTATTTACCGGATGGCCTCCTCGACGTTGACGAGTGACCGTGAATTGGGCCCGTAACCATCGGGCTCGATTCGGGAATGAAAGCGGCTACTAGTAGGGCGCATATCACTAGTAACGCGCCAAACACAAACGGAGGACCGGGAACGAGCTGAAAAAATGTCTTATTTTTTTAATATGAAAATATCAAAATATAAAGCAAGAACAAAACAAAATTAAAATATTAAAATTAATTACATAATGGAAACTAATGATACGATTTTTTTTCAACATAAAGATAAGAGAGGCAGTTTTACCTGTGGAACAATATCGAGATGCTGCGTTGTCGTGCCCGTTCGATTGTTCTCATCGATGATTGCTGGCCTGAGTGCCAGTGAGAGGGAATCCTCGTTGAGATCGACGTGAAATAGATAAAATATAACGCCGAACATCGCTGGTCCGAGACCGTTGCACAGACCTCTCATTCCCGTGACCATACCCTGGACGAGTCCTTGCTTATCCGCGTCCGAGTGCATCGATACAAGTGCGGATATAGCGGGATACGTTATGCTCGAGACCGAGGCAAGTACTCCGGCAGCCCACATCATCCTTTCAACAGAGTTTAAAAGTGAAAATTAAAAGTGTTTTTAATTAGTCTCGTAGCTGCAATCTTTTTAAAATCGACCCTCGTCCTCTAATTCGAGGGACTTTAATCAACATTTAACTTTCGTTTTTTCTTCTTATAAATAAAGAATTAATTAAAATTTAAAAACAATTCAACTTATATTTTAATAGATATAAATAAAAATTCAAGCAATTTTCTTTTCAGATCTGAGAAATTGTCTCAAAATATGAAAATAAATTAAGATTAGAAAAAAAAAATTCAAATCAACTCGAATAAATTGAAATTCGAACAGTTTTTCTTTTAGATGCGAGCATATTTCCTCCATATCTCTTTCGTATATATTACCAATTCGTCGAGAACTGGAATTACATACAAGTCTTCAGCGTTTGTCTCTCTTCGTAGACCAAAAATCGATTATAAAAAAAATGGGTCACGTAATCGAACTTCGTGGAAAGTTATTGTCCACGTTCATAAAGAAAAAGAAAGGAAAAAAACAGAGTAAATAGTAGCAATATTATGCAGCAGCAAGCGTTTTGTTACGAATAGCCGCGAGGTAATCAATATCGCTAGGCAAGTAAAACTTTCGAGGTGGTATTTGTTCTCTGCAATGCTCGTGTGTTTCATAACTGAACGACGTGTTCGTTGGTGGTATATTGGTAGTTGATACGGTTGTGCGTCGGTGGCCACCCCCAAACGGACGGTCATCTCTATCTCTCTCTCTCTCTCTCTCTCTCTCTGTCTCTCTCCCTTCCTCTTCCGTCTCTCGACTCTTCAAGGATATTATCGAACAGAGAAAAATTATTTGACCCCCGTCGCGTTAACACCAATTTATATCGAACAGAGTCCTAATTGACGCGGAGCGGTTTATTGACACCGAGAATCGGCGATCGACACGATTCCTTTACTGACCCACTTTCGCAGCCGCGACTCTCTGAAACTCAATATCTTCAGAAAAATTGTCAATCTTAAGGTAGTCCTATCGTTACAGCGTTTCCGTTAGGATTTCACTGAAAATTTGCAGAAACGTTATTTGATGTCATATGTATATGTGTGTAAAATTTCAGGGGCCTGTATCGATTCAAAAATCACGATATTTATTCTTGAAAATCGTCACTTTTCGCTATCTTCCATAAGAGCCCGTGTTAAATATCGCAACATTATACAACGAGTATCTCGTACATTTGGTCGATGAAGCCTGTTGAAATTTTGCACACATTTTTATACGACATCAAAGAAGCTTCGATTAGTTTTTATAACAAATCTTATGGAAACAAAAATTCATGATTTTGTTTATTATATAACAAATAAACTTTCCGTAGGATCAATTTGAATTTTGAGTATGTTGTTCTTTAGTCGATTTGCAACAACTTTTCTCAATGAACTTTAACGCTTGGTCCATTTCCAATGTGAGAAAAAAGGGGAATAAAATTTTAATCACTCACCCAACGATAGGACTGCCTTAAGGTAGTTCTATTGTGACATTAAAGTCGACAAAATATTTTTCAGTTTTTCTCACATACAAAATAGTTTGCGGGCTCGAGTTAAGAAAGAAATTTTTTTGCAAATTTACTAAAGAACAACATACTCCAAATTCAAGGTCATCCAAGGTTATATGTACTTGCTGTATAATTACAAAAATTGCGAAAATTCTTTTCTTTAGATTTTTTTGAAAAATAAAATAAAGCTTTTTTGATGTTGTATAAAAATGTATGAAAAGTTTTAGAAGGCTTCACCGGGTAGAAGCCAAGATATTTATGGATGAAAATGCAATTTTTAATACGCGCTCTTATGAGAGACTACCGAAAATTCGGATTTTCACCAATAAATGTCTCAACTTCCGCGTGGTAAAACCTTCCAAAAATGATTACACACGTACATATGACATCAAAGAAGACATATCCAAATTTTCAACAAAATCTTAAGAAAACGATAAAACGATAGAACTACCTTAAGCGAACGCCTTCTCTATCTTTCGTAGAGGAAGATTCGTTCTCGTGAAAAGATTTTTCTTCAAGATTCTCGGGATTGAAGAAGGGTCTAGATCGTATAAACCTTCGATACTTTTTTAATATATATTTTTGTTTTGTTAAAGCACTCTCGAGTCGACATTTTGCGCATAATAATCGACGACATGATAATGGCTTAAATCAAATAAGACAAATTTTAACTCGTCTAATTTCACTATTGTCAAAGCTTCCTCCATGGCTAAACAGTCATTTTGAATTCTCCTTGTTTGTAAAAAAGGATGCTTTGTGAAATCCACATGAATGCAAACTCGCATGTTTCTCGTTTGTAAGTTATTTCAGGTAGTTTTGTTATTTTTAATGAAGAGTTTTTTTTGTTTATCTTTGCATTTTACATTATTTCAGTTGTTTTTCCAAGTATTTTCTTCTTTTTCGATAATCACTGACTCGTGAGCGTACATTGGCTACTGTTGCCAGTGAATGTTTTTTCATACTTTTTGAATAGTGGTTAAAAATGTTGATATAAAAAAGAAATAGGATATTTACCATGTCTGCGAGCCAAATCCGTACCACATGAGCTGCAGCATCTCGAAAAGAAGACCCAGCATAATGGTGTGCTTGCCACCCAGTGTCCTCATTAAAGGACCGAGCAAAATTTGCGCTCCGACACTCAATATTCCAACCACAGCGATAAAAACGGCGACCATAGCGGTCGAGAAACCCATAGCTAGTTTTAGATATACGAATATACAGCTGTATTGTCCAGCCTCGGGAAGATAGCTCAGAAATACAGTTACGCACAGCATTAGTATAGTATGGTCTTTGCCGACCTGAAAAAATTAATAAAACATTTATGACGATTTGATCGCAACGTCGGAGAGGAAAAGAGAGAAACGTTCGTGTACTTTTCCAAGCGCAGCGAAAGGATCCGCCTGTTCCCAGGATATGGGTGCCTGCGGTCGAGCCTTTTCCGGCAAGCTTTCTGGCACAGCGACGAGTATGAAAAATACGTCGAGAATCGCGATCGATGTCGCTAAGGCGACCGCCAGATTTTCACCATACCTCGTCATCGTGTAATCTCCTAACGCTGGGCTTATCACCATGCTCGCTGCGAATGTAGCAGATACCTGATAAAGAAAATAACGAGAAAAATTGGTTTCGCTCGATAAGATAAGAGGATTGAAAAAAATAAAAAAGGAGAAGGATACTCACCAACCCGTAAGCCAGCGAGCGTTGATTTTCCTCTGTTACATCAGCGACATAGGCAAAAACGACGGAAAAGGTGCAGGCGAATACTCCGCTTATTGATATCATTGCAAAGAACCACCATGTGTTTATGCTCATCAATGGTATAGGTGCGCAAGTGAATGCAACTGTTATGAGGAGAAAAAATTTTCTTCCCCAAACGTCGGACAGCGCACCAATGAGTGGCGCTGACAGGAACGATAGTATTCCCTTTATGCCCATTATGAGACCGTTCATCAGGAACGTGTGATCGGGAAAAGTTTCTTTCAGCACAGCTATTATCGGCATCGTGAGTAGACCCCAGGCGAAAAACTCGAGGAATATCACGACCAGCGCGTGGTAGACACTTGCCTCCCCGACTCCTGAGCTCTGAAAATATAGAATGACGGAAGAGAAACATTATTATGTATGTTTGCTGTATTTATTTATATATTTACAAAATCGATGCTACATCAATAATCCATTAGCAACGATGTGCCGGTCAGTCAATATTATTCACGCATGATCGTTTTATTTATAAATCTTCATTCGAGATCCAACGATTCTGGATTCTTCGGATTGAAAGAAAATTGGGGACGACATTTTGAGGTTATAATACACTTGATGCACAACCGTGTTTTGCGCCGCTCGCGGCCTCTGGCGGCGACGATTATCCTCACTGAGAGAATACCCCGCATATTTTTTATTAAATTGAAGATTTTGTTAATTAAAACTACGTGCAGAGGTTTTTTTAAACCGAACGCGTTGACAACAATGGGTCGAGAATGTTTGAACTAGTTTGTTCTAATCACTGGTTTGTAGTTTAAGATATGACCAACAGAGGCGTTGATGATGACTTTTGGCACTAACGTATAAAAAAGACTAGAAGGCGTATCGCTACTTATAAAATCGTTTCGAGAGCGAGTTACCAGAAGAGAGATCTATAGCTTTCTGAAATGCTGTTGTTCGCGTACTATATATTAGAGCGTCTGCGCACAATCGATTATCCAAAAAAAAGGGAGGAATCCACGTCTAATGATGAGGTCTCCTTATTGCCCTCGTGTTGAAAAATTGACTTTAAGAGTCAGTGTAACTGGCGACGAGCTACTTGCACTTCAAAAACGGGATCCGTAAATTGTCCGGTACTGAGCAACCGATCGCCTTAAAATTTGGAGGGTACACAGAGAATTATGGCATAAAGTGCATGACAGTCTTATTTTTCCAAAATTTTGCAAAAAAATTTCCGTTGGTAACTGAATCTGCAAAATTTTTTGCAAAATTTTGGAAAAATAAGACTGGCATGCACTTTATGCCATAATTCTGTATGTACCCTCCAAATTTTAAGGCGATCAGTTGCTCAGTGCCGGACAATTTACGGATCCCGTTTTCGAAGTGCAAGTAGCTCGTCGCCAGTTACACTGACTCTTAACGCACAGCCGTGTTTTTAGATTTGAATGCTTTTTATACTTTTAGCACTTTTGTCGTCAAGGTAAAGAATTTAAAAGCGTCATTGAAGCTTCATTCTGTCAAAATCATTTGGACGATAGTGACGCTCTATAACTGCCTCGGTAACTCGCTAGGTAAAATCGGTAAAATTGAATAGATAGCGCCACCTAGTAAGTCACCCACGTAACTCCACAGTTACCAGTTCCATCATCATCGAGAACTTTGTGCTATAAGTACCTCGATTGCTCATGAAATAACTAACGATATCATCCATGCGACCCTAGTGTCAAAAGTTTGAACTTTTCAAGATGACCGTTATGAACAATTTGACATTATTAAACCGCATTGCCATGTCACGAGTGTGTTTTAAAAGTCGAAATTTAGCACAGTAGCTTTTTGCCACGATTCCGCGTTGTTCAAACTCAATTTTACCTAAATCACCTGGAATTTGCCCGAGAATTTACGAAACGCGTGTTCGAAGTGGTCGTGACATATAACACCGCGTTTCAAGCCATTTCTTCCAACATTTTCGTTCAAATAAAATTCTTTATAAATTTGAAAAATACATCAAGACGTTCTCCGTTATCTGTGACACTGTAAGAATGCTTCAAACGCTGTTTTGAGGTTATTCTTCTCCAATCGTTATTTTACACAGGTCCCTGGCACTAAGCTTTCCTGTTGTGTATCTTAGAGTCGCCGTCCGCTAGAGGCGCTAGTAGTACTGCGCGAGGCTCGTATTCATGCAATTCGCTGTCTGTAACGACTGTGACATACCTTATAGACGCATTCAGAACGGTTATGGGAGTCGACGACGCGGCGAGGGGAAACGGGGGAAACGCGCAGTACTACTAGCGCCACACTACAGCAGCCACGCTAAGATGACTATGTTGCGTATTACGGGTATTAGGAATTTAGGTCCAGTGTCAGGGACCTGATTTTACGCCAGGTCAAATTTTTGATTAACACTAGTGCCCTCACTGTAATAAATTCTCCTAACGTCATTTTCAAGTCTCACATCCAGTCCTGGCAACATTATTAACCAACGAACCATCCTACCCTAGCGGTAGAAATTTGCACTTATCAAAATGGCCGTTACAAAGTTTCTGAATTAATAAACATAACGATCGTGCGATCATTTTGAAAACGATGGTCGATTTCAATGTTTTAAACATGCCGGTATGAGAACGCTGACCTTCAGATGCCGATAGCATCGTTGAAACAGCGTGAGTGGCGGTGCGAATTTAGCCGGTGGTATTTCCTGACTGTCGTGCAACTCGGAACAAGAGGGATCCAGGCCCTCAGCCCCTCCCTTTGCCCCCGGGGGCATGACCCCTCAACTCCCTCGATATTTCTTATTTACTTCCACTCATAACGTCTTCGTCTCGTCTCTTTTCGACTCTCGCGTGCTCATCCTCGATCAACGAACGAAAAATATAAATATTACAATTAATCGTCGCCCTCGACATCTGAACCTTATTTATTTCCCTTGGTCTACCACCGCTCCACATTTCGTCACATAATACACAAAATCTGTCCTCTCCACTGGCACGATGCACTGCTCACTTCGGCACGTGTGTGCTCATAGTCTTTCATTAATCGTCCCTCTCGTTCCAACGGTCGAATCTCTTTTGTTCCTTCTTTCTGTTTCTTTTTCCCTTTTTTTTTTCGTTTCCGTTTTTACAACTTTGTCACAGCCCGAAATACTCGATGATACATATCGAAATATAAGATTCTTATTGCAAAAAATTTGGGCGACGTTATTCCTGAAATCACGGGATTCCTTTCATGACTCATCGATTGTCAAGTTTGCGCGTTTTTTTTTTCTTCTCTCTTCTCTACACTAGTCAAGGAGTTATCTCACCGAGGGGCAAACAAAATATTCTTCACTCTCGCGTACGTGCGATTTCCGACTGATCCTCTAGTGTTTGGTTCGACTCGACATCGGAAAAAGAGTGTGGTGGGAGATAGCGAGTGAGAAGGGAGAGGGGGGAGAGACTAACAGCGAAGGAACACGGAGGCGAGATATTTTCGTTCGCGGTTTGTCCCGCGACCATATAACACCGGGAAACAATTTTTGTGCTCGACCGGATAAGACCGGAAGTCGGATAAAACTCCCGAGATAAAGAAAATAAGAGTGTCAAGAAAATATCGCGACGATTTAAAATCCGAGTATAAACGAGACGCGTGTCGTTTCAATTCGTCAAAATATTATTGTTGCGAAACAAAAGAAAGAAAGAAAACCGTTAAAACCTCGAGAACGCGTTTATAAATCGCAAATGGCCCGTCGTCGATCGTACTTTCGACTTTGAGGCATTTTCTTGGATTGCCCAAGAGCAAAAGTGTCGGGGACGAAATTAGCAGCTTAGAGACATAAAGAGGAAGCGAAGAGCGAAGAGCGTGTATCTCAACTGTGAATAAAGCTCGTATGGAACGCGCGAGGGGTGGGAGGTTAGGAAAGGGGTTGGACAGCGCGCGCGATCTATCGGCTGTCAGTTTGACGCGAGCAACGGTGCGTCGATCGGAAAAATAGCGACGAGGACCTTGCGGTCGCCTCAAGGCTAATCGAGAGACCGTCGTCGTCGCTGCTGCTACAGCGGCGTGAACGCATCGCTTCCTCGGGACGTGACTTATTTATGAGAATAAAAAAAAAAGCGATAATGATAGAACATGAGACGAAGCAAGGAAAAAAAAAGACACATGCAAATGGCGTCGTTAAAAAGGGCGGGAAAAAAAAAGATTTCAAAAATAAAAATGCTTCAACGACTTTTTATTCAATGAGATTAAACGGGGTTAACAAATGGTCATGGCGTTGCATATGTCGAGGACAATTGAGAGTAAGGATCGAGGAAGATTATTAAAGACGAGGGGTGGGGGTGCGGAGAAAGATTGTGAGAGGGGTGGGGGGAAGGTTTCCGCGATTTGCCGACAGGGGCAACCGTTCCTCGTGATCGTCTTTTCTTCTCTAGCGATCTTTTATCTCATCTGCGTCGAACGATTTTTGTTTTGCAAATGCTTCCCTCTCGTCATTCTCGAAACTTTATTCTTGCTTCTCTTTCGTTTCACAGAAAAAAAAAAAAAAATCGTCACCCGCTGACCGAGTAACGGCCGTTTGTCGCGGACGGATCAATATTCCAACCGACACGCCATACCTCCTCGATTATTTTGAGCGAAAAAAAACTCACGCACACCACGCGCACACGCATTCACGCATGCACACACGAAGAGTAGCTTGACAATGTATCGTGAGAGAGAGAGAGAGAGAGAGATATGTGGAATTTTGTCTTTTTTCTTTGTTTTCCCTCAACGAGTCGACGACGAGTATTCGCAGATTCGTTTTTTTCAGGGTCTTGAAAGAAACAAAGAGTCGTGCCAATTTCACGAATGACAGGAGGATTGAAAACTTCGTTGGCTCAGAAACGAATCTCTCGTTTCGGAATTTTCGAGAGCTTTGGTTAATTATTTCTCAGCACTTGGTTATTTCGTTTCGAGCTCACGATTATTGTCGCGACCACGTTCCCAAGAAAAAGTCCCGTGTAAGCTGCGCGCGCGTGCGACTGTTCTATCATGTTTGACACGATTTTACTTCGACAAGGATAATGCACAGGGGCGACCACTGCATTGCCGACGAAAGCTTATCCCCTCCCTTTGTACCTTCGTCCATCTCACTCACTCGCACTGCAGCCCCGCGTACCACCTCACTGCGCCGCTCGACAAACATAACCTCACACACGCGACCGTTCGCCAACACCACTAACGGGGTATATACAAGAAGGGGTTTGAAAAAATAGCACAAGAGTACGAGTTCTGACACGTGTTTGACTCTGTGTGCAAGATCGATAGAGCGCCGGCGCGATGAGCACCCGTATACGTAGTGTTTGAATATCGCGCCAAAACGTCGGAGAGTAAACTCAACCTAACCCCCACTTTCAACCGCACTTTCTCACAGAGAGGTGGGGGGCACTCTTGTTTTCATTGTGATTGTAGGATCGTCCATTCATGGAACATGAGAAACCGCACGTTTTCAACGATAATAGTGATTAATACTGGTTTTGATGTGTATTTTTTTTTTAATCCTGTTCGTTTATCCCAACAGCGACATGTTGCGATAATGATACCTTGTGTTATCTACGCGGATAATCTGCTCGGAGATAAATTGACAAGTATCTTATTAGCCATGTTGTATACGTGAGACCCAGCTGGGAATATAATCTAGCAAGGTTATACAATACTATTTAGCATGCTCATTTATTTTTGAATTTCTTTTACTATGAATTAGATTTCACGGATCAAATACTCGTTACCGAATAAGCTATTGAAAAGATTCTCTCATGCGGACATAAATTTGTCCAGACGTCTTTCTAGAATCAACAGATGGCGATTGGCTAATTTTTTTTTGACTAAGTGGAGGGGATGACTTGGAAGGTCATTGTGGAATAACGAAAATTTGTCTTTAGCTGTAATTTCTTTGTTATCGAACTAGGAATAATTGGAGAAATGTTTAAAAACCTTTACACTGGTAAGTCGATTACTAGAAAGAGATAAAAGCATATGGTGCAATGAAAAACGTGTAACCGTGTTGTATTCTTATCTCCCCCCTTTGCTTACGTACCACGCATACATTTTTTCCTCGAGAATTTCGTGGAAAATTACGTGGTTTTTAGCTATCTTTCAAGTCTTACGAATCTAAGATACGGAATATTTTTCTTGCTGAAATAAAAGTGATTGAAACGATTACGTTAAAAAACTCTTTTTTTTTATCTAGACCACAGTGATGACTCGCCTTTTTCACTTAAAATGATTATTTTTTTACTCGAACAATGAGCAACGACGAAGATTCTTCGAATGACGCCATATGCAGGAAAAACATACATGTAACCTCTAACGAAAATTTTCGCGGCGTTTGGAGGTTAGAATGAAAAACTGCAAGCTCTCATATTTGATTGTCGTTAATTTGAGGATTGACGAACGAAAACGAAGGGCATATTGAAATATGGAAATTTTAAAGAACTTTGAATCGAGAATGTAAAAGATATTCGTAGTTTGAAATTAAAAAAAATTTGTTCTTAAAGAAATGGTATAAATGTGTGTTTCATTTACCATGATAACTCCGTCCTTCATGATGGTCTTTCGGCTTCGTATTATCATACCGACGACTTTCTTGGAGACCTTGGCAGGCATACTAATGCACTGCGCGCAAAGACTCTTTCGTTTTTTGAGTTTCATGAATTTTTGTTTGTAATTATCTTTACTTAGACTCGCATCAGCGAGAAATATTCTTATTTATTTACGACTAAAGACGACGAAGGTACGTGATTGAGCGACGGCGGCGACGGCGACGACGGCGACGACGACGACAATAGCGACGAGAGAGCTCGTGCCATTTTTCTTTAACCGCGATAATACACTTTTATGTTTTCTTCGCGTACTTTGCACGAAAAGCCGTAAAACCGGTGGCTTAAACCATTGCGAGCATTTTCTTTTTTAGAAATTTTGAGTGGCAAGAAAGATTAACGAAAAAGAACTCGACTACTTGATTCTCACGTCAATCGACGTCGCGATGCACCAAAACCAAGTAACTAGTATAGTACTGGTATAGTACTGCGGACTGCAGACGCGACTGAAACAAGAAGCATGAAAATATTAGAAGAGAGGAGAAAACCTGCGTTGAGAATCAGTGATTCAAAATGGCCGCTGAAACTCGACGGTGATTGGATGAAACAATTTATCGAAATCTGCTAATTGGTTGGAATAGCTGCTGAAACGACCAATTATAATGCCGTATTTAAAATTTGAGATTTACGACGATAGGTAGCGCTGAAGGTCTCATCGTGTTAAAACTCAATAGAGTTTTTCATCTCCGTAACGATTAACGGCTACTTTCAGCGGCTTACAAGCAAATGAAGACGTAATGAATTTCAAATGTTTTTTAATATAATATATAATGGTTATTTTTTTGAGATATCAGAAGTCTAATTGTTGTTTTAAATATTTCATAATGGATTTGGTGTTAGTGCGTCGATTTTTCCCATAAAACTTCTTGTTTCAGAACCAGTACCGTAGGCTTCCGCATTATGTCGCAATCTATTCAGGGCCCTGCAATATTGGTTGCTTTTCAAACTATGTTACTCTGCAGACAATGTTGCACAGGCTTGCCTTTAGTTGACTTGCAGCAGGATGGCAATTGAATTTTTTATGTGAAGGAATGGAGTCGAATTGTGATTATCTTCGCGTATTAACTAGGTATATTTATTTTGGAAAACACGTAATTGTATGTTAATTAATTCGTCCATATTTTTGCTACGTATTGAGTTTACTACTCAAAAATATTTGTATTTCTATATTTCTATTATCGTCGCAATTTTCTTCATTTTTCTAGGATGACCTCGGTGCAAAAGAAACAAAAAGTGATTGATGCAAACCGAATTTTTAACGAATAATGAACAGAACATTACTTTTAATTGAGGTCAACAATTAGGCGTTTTGTTTAAGAATCTATAAATGTTTTTGAAGAATATAATTTAAAACGACATTATATTCAAAAACGCAGGCAAATATGATTACTATTGCAATATTTGTCATAAAGACACGGTTAACTATTTGAAGAAAGGACTCGCAGCCCAACGAAAGTTACTTCAAACGGATTCGGTTTATTATACCGAATATGGTGACATCGTTTACTTTTCCGAAGTCAGATAGCTCAGGTGCGGACAAATGTTAAAACGATTTTATGACTTACGAAGTGAAGTCAAGATTTTTAATTTAACATCTGTCTCCAAGACAAAAATCAATTCATTAGTACAATGTTTTAAACTATAAACACGTTGCAAATGGAACTGGAATTCTGGTAGGAACGAGTAAATGGAAATAGCTTTTCACATTTTAATACCTTGGCCGAAGATAATCTTTTGAATGGATAGAAATATTCAGTCTTACATCTCGATTTGATACGGGAATTTAAACACCGATTTGAGAATTTTCGAATGAATAAGCATTATTTTAATATTTATACAACTCCATTTTTGACATAAAAAAATACATTGCTACCGAATTTTCTAATCGAATGCATTGAGTTGAGTTGCAATCTAACAAGCAACTAAAGGACATTTGACTATGTAACGTTCATTGAGTTTTATAAATCATATCTGCCAAGAGATAAATTTTCCACGTTACATAATCATGCTCTCTTCATGGTATCCCTTTTCGGCAGCACAATTCTCTCAAAGATATCTGTCAGAGCTCTTTTTTAAATGAACTAAAAGAGCTCTGTGAAATGATAACAAATAGAGAACTATTAAGAGATATCCAATTCAAAAGATGCGATAGATAACTTTTTCATTTATTTTTCATGAAATTGCTCTAAGCTATGCAAAAAGTGTTCTAAAATAAGAGATCTTTTTGATATCATTATGTTCTCTGCTCGAGTATTATTTCAGATATGTATCTGTAACCTGAGAACCGGAGCTTTTAGCTTTTAACTTTCACATAACATTGTGATGTACGGGTCGAAGTACGGGTACACATGTGAACAAATCTTTTCAAGAATGAACTACAGGGAAAATGAGTCTCGAAATAGTATATATGATGAACATCTGGAGAAGATGTACAGAATTTCTATTACATCTACTGCACCAGATGTCGGGATATTGTTAATGCAGATCCAAGGCCAAATATTACGCTCGTTTTTGGATAAATATGTTCTTATTGATATGTATAAATAATTATTTATGCTTAGTGAAAAGTATTCAAATGTAGTGTGCTTTATTATCCACGTTTTTGGTTTATTTCGATCAAAGTATTTAAACTGCGGTCGCAAACACTTTTATTTGTACTACAAAAATATGGCCCCGAACATCAAAAAGGTTGGACGACCCTGATCTACACTACACGATTATCAGATATCTTATATTGAGCTATAGAAAAACTAGAACGAGCCAGTCTACATAATAGAAATTCAAATTCATTCAATAGCAGAAAACTTTCTGCTATTGAATGCATGGAGACAACCGAAACTATAACTAACACCGACTGTCTCATAAGTTTTTGGTGACATTCCTTACCAGTGTAAAATCACTGTTCTTCAATTCTCATAGAACTGTAAAGGTCGCTGATCTTAAAATAAGGATAGGGGTTGCACCATTCCAAAAATATAATTCACGCTTTTAATGTTTTTACGTAACACTTTAAATACTAATCTGTCCATAAAATATCTACACAAATCTTCAAAACAAAGAAAAATTTCAGTCCAGGACAGAGGTCTGGAACACCCGATTATGTCTTATTTGTTCCTCTAGTTTCTGTATATGATCGAGAAGCTCGTTCTTCTCCGCGAGCATCACGTCCCGCAGGTGCATCGCTTCTGAATAATCAGCCTCGTAAACTCGCAATTGTTCACGTAATACGTCATTCGATTCGCGCATAGCCGCAACCTCATCGTTGAGCGACGCATTAGCTTCGACGAGTTTATGCTCTATGGTCTGTAGTCGAGCAGTTTCTCGTTTGAGCTCTTCCCTCTTCTGTGCTATTTCGATGTTATTTTTCTCAAGACGAAGTTGTTCTTCCTCGACTTTCTTCTCTTTCACCCGTAGACAGTTTCTCACTTGTTCCAACCTAGCGTCGTAGAGAGTCGCGCCTCTCTCGAAATCTTTCAAACGTTCGTTCTCCTTGCGCAACCTCTCGACCTCGAGAAGTTTCGAGTTGTAATCCGTAAGAATTTTTTGAAACTCATTCTGCGATTTTATGGTCGCCTGATGTTCACCGATAGTTTCGAATTCTATGTCGGTTAGTTGTTCGCGATATTTTTCCAATTCTTCGCGTTTTACAGATTCTGGAGACTGCTTTGTGTCCTTAGCAGTGGCAGAATTTGTCGTTTCCGCGAGAACCTCGATACATCGCTGTAAAGACTGTTGGGTTCTCATGTAACGCGATACCTGAGCAGCGTAACAAGCATTGAGCATTTCGACCATCTCATTGTAGCGCATGAAAGACTCCAGAAAAGTCTGATGGTATGAATCGTCACACGATTTATCGGTTGTTTGTACATCCTTCAATTTCAGACAATCAAATGGCTGAAATCAATAACAAATTGGTAAAATTATTTAATCTCGATTTAATGCGATTAAAGTGACGGCAGATGCGAAAGACTTTTCATCAACCAGTTAAAAGTTTGCCATATTAAAACTAGACCCGACAGAAATGACAAGCCTTCCTGGTGACATTGAGTATTTATATCTTCTTTCTAAATTTGTCTACTATGCAAAGTTTACTTACACCGGCCGTCCCGAATTTTATATTAAATATGATAGTCTAAATGTATGATACAAATGGGCGATCACAAGTCAGTGCAGGAGTATGCATGGCGTCATAATCTTACTTGTGGCGCGACAGATGGGTTTATACGTTCCAGAAGAGTTATTTGTCGTGTTTGCCGTTCGGACTTTTCCATCAATTTCATTAATTCCATTCCCTTTTCATTCTCGACCATTTGTGACGAAGTTCGATTCACCACATCGCTTTCCTGGTTGGTCATTGGATATATAAATAATTATTAGATACGACACTCCCTATCTATTTTACTGATCAATCAGGATCAGCCTTACTTGAGTCTCTTGGTCTACGACCTGTTTTGACTGTTTCTCAATTTTCATTTCGTATTCCTTGTTTTTGGTTCTCAGAATGCTCACAAGATTTTTCGTTTCGGCAAACTTTTCTCTGTGAGCTTCGTGAGTTTTCGACAATTCTTCCTGTCTGATCATCAGCACATTTAGATGTTGCTTCATTGTTACATTGTTTTGCTCGAGCGTTTCCTTTAGTCTTACATTCTCTTGTAAAACTTCTACCAACTTTTGTTCCAATTCCGGCGGAGTTAGACTCGATATTACAGACTTACAGTCCTAAAAACAAAACAATTTTTAATCCTAGAACGTTTCATTCAATATGATCTGATTTATTTTGTATAGAGCAAACCATTGACATGCTTTTGAGCCGGATCTGCTCGTAAGAAGCCAACGACTGCGCATGAATTGTGTCCAACGAAGATTTTCCCAAAACTACGATCGATCCATCGTCCTTGCTCGCAATATCCGAGACGTAGACAAAACTTTTCTGTAAACTTTCCGGTGCTCCATTTGACGTTTCTTCTTGGTTGAGTATGAATGTCTGTGGTACTTTTCGCAGCATCAACCCAAGACTGTCAAGAGATATCGTGTCTGATTCCTGATCAGTCGTCATTCTGATATTTTGACTGAAATAAATCGAGTTAATTCTATGGTGAGAAGTTTGTTATAAATTTGGAAGGTGTGCATAAGTTAATAATGCGAATGTAAATTGTATGTAAGATTAGAAATTGGGGGTTAGTTAGGAACATACGTACAACCGAAATGCACATTGTAATAATTTTAACAATTACATAATAGTTAGAAAAATGTTGAATACAGTCTGATTACAAGTAAAATACGAGAATAATATTACAAATTGAGTAACATCATCAATATTTTTCAGGGTAGCTGGAAGTTTTCATAATTCTATTTTATATTGGATTATATCGGAATTATACATTCTGTGAGCAAAACAAAATTCTTTAAAAGTAAAAAATTGTCAACTTTGTCTCTTGGACTGATATTACCAGGAATTTCTCTCTAAAATCTGCCTACAAAACGTTTATCCGAAATGTCAAATACTTACTCGATTTCGCAATCTGTCGAAACTGTCACAACAATGCAGAAATTGTCGGTTAAAACCGTCAGTGGACCGATGGAGTTTCACAATTTAAGAAAATGTTGATGGAGAGTTCATTATAATGAGCAATAACTCCAATACACAACGATGTTATTGTTCTTATCCCTCGTGAGTCGAACGACTGACACGCAAAATATTTTTTTCCGCGATTGGACTAAAAATAGGTCTCACCGTTCAGCACTTGTCGTACATCCATGAAAATGTGCCCAGATCGGAACCCATCTTACCGAATTATCAATTTTCTGATCTCTCTTTGTCTATAGTTGGTGCTCGACGATTGTCAGAAATGGTACGTAGTTATATGGTAGAATTCTAGAAAGATGAATGAATAATAAAATAAACTCCTCCCAGATTATTCGGCAAAATAAAAATAATGAACTCCCTTTTTTTATAATGATTTTAAGAATGGAGTCTGTATAAAGAGACTGAACATAATACGTTGCCGCCAAAAAAAATGGTCACGGTTTTCGGTTCTCAACTGATTTTACTTCTGACCACTCGAAGCGCTGTCGTCAGAGATACGTTTTTTTTGTGCATGTGTTGGTCGTGTTTACATAAACCAGAGCTCATGTGCATAATTGTTTGTGTATGCATTTGGCTGTGTCTGACGGTAGCGCCGCCATCGGCGCCATCCGAATTACTTAGATGGCACGCTGGTGTGACCACCTTGCGCATTACAGAGTTCGGTCTCCTCATCCAGACTCTGCATAATTTTATCCACTAAAGAAATCATAAACATCGTAGTATAGACATTATAGAAAGACACCATCTAACAGAATTTTTAATTATTAAAAACTTTTTGCCAAATCTCTGGTCAAACTAGAGACTGCCCCTCTATACACACTTCATTGTTCATGGTGGAAATGCAGCTGTACATCTGATCATTGGTTTATTCGAATTCAAGATGGCGCCGTTGTTCCACCAATCGCGATCTCCGTGTCCGCATGGGCATATCAACAGTTTGAAAAAGATTTTAACTGAAAATCACGAACGCTTACGCACTTTTTCGGTTTGCTTCGTTGAATTTTTCGTGCGTGTTTATATCGTGAAATGTCTAAACAATAGTTATTAGTGCAGTTCGCCTTTGTAATCATGGATGCATGGACGCGAGTGATCGTCGAGTGGGTGAATTGCCTCGGCATCATTGAATCGTCGATCGAAGACATTCAAGATTTGCACGACGGGATATTTTACAAAAAACTCTTATCCCAACTGTAAGTCATAACCTCGTAAACTTGTTGGCTGTGCAAGGGGGTGGGCGACGAGTAGACCGAGGAAAAATAAAATTAAAAATGGCGTCGCACGACGTCGATAATAAACTAGTGGGAGAGAGAGAGAGGGACGAATATCAAAAGTTTATTTTTCATTCAAAATATGTCCAATATTCTTGAGGATGTGCTTTTTTGCATCAAAAGCAAAGAATCTTACGCTTCCACAGTGACGCATGATGTAAATTCAGCTTTCGTTCGAAACATCATGGAAACGAACCAGGCTATAAATTTCTCATCATAATCAAAATGTTCCTTAAAATTCTCTTCTTGCATTGATACATTTTGAAAAAGATGGCAGTTTGCAAAATATTTCGTTTTTGCACCAGGAAAATAAGACAAGTTCCCAAAGCAATTCGTTGTTTGTCCAAATTCATTGGGGAATATCTCAAGAATGCTGCAGGGAATTATATTGAAATAGTATGGGGACATTTGTCCGATATGGACGGTACATGTTTATAAATTTGGGACATCCCACATTTACCACGCTTGTATACATTGATTATATGCAAAATCCTGTTTTGCAGATACCGTGGGAATAAGGAAATTTTTACAGGAGCTGCAATAGAAACACTCGATGGAAAAGAGCTGGTCTCAAAATTTATCGAAGGTATATAGTTCTTCGTTCTTTTATATTTTATAAATGAGGAAAACCTACTCAAAATGAGAAAACCTCGTCAGAATTTGGGAACGTTTATATTCAATATTGGACATATGCCAGGAGATTAGAAAATATTATATGAAATTTAAAAAATCTTCAAAATTTTTGACTGCTCCATCAGAAGAGTTGAAATTTTTTTCTAGAATGTTGGAAAATTGTTGAAATTTGAAGCAAGTAAGAGCAACAAGTAAGTTTTTTAACATTTGCCAATAAATAAAACAAAATGTAAACATTCTTTAAAACGTAGATGATTTTCATAGAATATTCAATGAGATTTTTACAGATTGTTCGAAACATTCCTTAGAAAATATAAAATATTCTGTACTTGTAATATTTAAAAAAAAATGTCAGTTTAATATAGAAATAAATGTTTGAAAAATTTGTAGGTTGAACTAAAAATTGGGATCTTTGTGGAGCGATAAGTAGTAAAAAAAACTCTTTAGACAATTAAGCAAATTCTTTAGTAATTACGAAAGTTCTTGGCAAATTGCAGTTTTTCTCACCTTACTAAACATCTAATCGAATTTTTCTTTTTCTCTTTGCAGCCGAATATCCAAAATTTCATCAGATTGACAATTCCTTGATAGCGGTATCTGAAAATCTTTATATCGCCTCTCTTCTTCTTATACAATGTTCTCAACAGCCAACTTTTCACCGCCCAATGTGCCTCGTGCTCAAACACGAGACTCAGATTCAAGTGAAACGTTTTCTCGAGCTGGTTCTTCCCCATGGGAAAAAAATAACCCGCGAATCGATTGTTGCTGCAATCACCGAGATCGTTGATGTTGCTTCGGAAGATTGCCCAAAGACACCAACGATTCGCCCGCTTCGGGAGTTCCTGAATTCTCCAGCGGTACGCTCGGCACGAAGTCAGAGATTTATGAACGAACGCAATCGTGAATTAATCGCTCTTAAAGCCCAACTAGAAACTGAACAATTCGAAAAACTCGATCTTCAACAGGATTTGAAGGTTCAGGAAGAAAGGATTCAGAATATGCAGAAAAAATTGCAGGAAAAGTCGCGCGAATTGAGAGAACTCAGAAATGAAAAATTCCGGCCCGTAACGCCTAAATCTTGTAGCAAAAAGAGGTCTAGCGATATGGAAGAACGTCTAACGAGGGAAATCGAAAAATTAGAAACAACGAATTTTAATCTTCAGGCGGAAGTCGAGAAGTTGCGAGACGAAAAAGAAGAAATAACAAGACGAGTAACTTCCGAGAGCAGAGTAAACTCTTCCTTAAAACAAAGATTGGAAGTGGTGGAAACAAATTTCGATATCATTTCCGGTCAGTTGGAAATGAAGGAGAATGAAATATTCGATTTGAAGATGAATTGCGAAGAATTGCGCGAACACATTCGTCAGATTAGCAAATCCGAAATTAAAGATGAAAGTTTCGATTTCGATCTGCCGTCCGAAGCTCTCAGCTCGATCGTTGATATTCAGCTTCAAGAGACGCGCAAAGAATCGTCGCAATTGAAAGTCCAACTCGAAAAATGGAAACAACAATTTGAGAATGAAAAAAAAACTTCTTGCGATTTACAAAATTGTATACAAGAAAAAAGCGCGGAGCTCGTTGACATGAAAACTTTGCTCATGGAAATGGAAAGTCGACTGGAATTTACTGAAAAAAAATCCTTGAATTTTGAAATGGAAAATTCGAGATTGATCGAAGAGATGAAAAAAATCGACGCTCTCGTTGAGTCGAAGGAGCAATTAGTGAATTTGACAGAACAAAGAAGAAAAGATTTAGAAGCGCAGCATGAGGAAATGGTTTTGAGAATTCAAAATTTAGATATTTTATTGAAAAATGAAAATTCGAGGGTGGTAGATCTGGAATCGATGGTTAAAACTTTGGAGAATGAAGCCCAAGATTTGAAAAATGTTTTAACACGTAAAGAAAAGGAATTGATGGACGAGCAGAACGAAGCGACGAAAATTTTGAGCGAGAAAGTAAATTTGTCGAAAGAGTTGGATAAATGTGTTGAATCGATTGAAAATTTGAAGGAAACAATAGGAAGAATGGAGCACGAGTGTGCCTCATCCGAAGAGAAATTGCAACAAGAATTTGAAAGAAACGAAAAGTTAAGAAAAAGAGAAACTGATCTTCAGGAAAAATTAATCGAACAGCAAAATAAAATGGCCGAAATCCTCAGTAAGAATAGAAATTTGGAGGAAGAATTGTCGAGTTACGTTCAATCAGCGGTTGACCAAAAGCGTCTGGAAGCAGAATTGCAAGAAGCGACGTTGAAAATTCAGAATTTAGAAGTTCTACTCAAAAATGAAAATTCGAGGGTCTCAGATCTGGAATCGATGGTCACGACTTCCAAGAATGAAGCCCAAGATTTGAAAAATGTTCTAGCCCGCAAAGAAGAGGAATTGATCAATGAGAAAAATTTAGGAGGGAAAATTTTGAGCGAGAAAATTAATTTGGCGAAGGAATTGGACAAATGTGAGAAATCGATTGACGATTTGAAAGAAAATATAGCAAGAATGGAACACGAGTGTGCCACGTCCGAAGAGAAATTGCAACAAGAATTTGAAAAAAACGAAGAATTAAGAAAAACAGAAACCGATCTTCAGGAAAAATTAATCGAACAGCAAAATAAAATGGCCGAAATCCTCAGTAAGAATAGAAATTTGGAGGAAGAATTGTCGAGTTACGTTCAATCAGCGGTTGACCAAAAGCGTCTGGAAGCAGAATTGCAAGAAGCAACGTTGAAAATTCAGAGCTTAGAAATTTTACTTGGAAACGAAAAATCGCGGATATTAGATCTGGAATGGATGATCGAAACTTGCAAGAATGAATCCCAAGATTTGCAAAATGTTGTAAAATGCAAAGAAGAGGAATTGATCAACGAGAAAAATGCAGCAGCGAAAATTTTGAGCGAGAAAATAAATTTAGCGAAAGAATTGGATAAATGTATGAAATCGATTGAAGATTTGAAAGAAAATATAGCAAGAATGGAACAAGAGTGTGCCACGACCGAAGAGAAATTGCAACAAGAATTTGAAAAAAACGAAGAATTAAGAAAAAGAGAAACCAATCTTGAGGAAAAATTAACCGAAGAGCAAAATAAAATGGCGATCATCCTCAGTAAGAATAGAAATTTGGAGGAAGAATTGTCGAGTTACGTTCAATCGATGGCGGATCAGAGCGAGAAACTTGCCAACCTTGAAAAAGAACTAGAAAAAACAACCAAAAACTTACAGAATCAAGCAGAGTTGAAGAGATTGGGAGAAAAATTAGAAGATGAATTATCGCAACAACGCAAAGAATCGCAAGTTCTAGAAATGGAAAGAAATCGATTGGAGATAGAATTGCTGAATTCCTCCAGTTCCATAGCCAAGATGACTGAACAAATCGCAATTTTACAATCAGAGCTTGAGCTTTCTCATAAAGATTTGCAAAAATTGCAAGATCTCAGCGAAATCGATCGTGAACGATTGAAATCAGAAAATGCAATCTTGGTCAAAGATTTGAACGAAAAAATTATAAATCTGACCAATCTAAATACCTTGTTAGAAAATAAATTGCGTACCGTTGAAAAGTCCTGCGAGGAAGTGAAGATCGAGGAGAAATCAAAGACCGCTGCGCTTCAAGTAGTTCGTGAAAAATATGATGAATTGAGCCGTGAAAAAATCGAATCCGAGCTGAGAATGAAAGAGTTGGTTTTGAATCTTCAAGAAGTACGAGCTAGTCAGGACGAAGTGATGCGAGCTCAGAAGGAAGCACTGAAGAAGAATGCCCTCCAACTCGTAGAGTTCGAGAAGGAATTGGAAAGATTGAAAAATCGTTTAACAGAGAAAACGAACGAAGTGGAGAACGAAAAAGTGCTAGCCGAAAATCAAAGAATGGAATTGGAGCGGTTGAAAGAGACAAATTTATCTAAGGAGAGTTTGGTCAAGGAATTAAATAGATTGTTGGATATCGAACGCCAAGAAGTTTGTGAAAAAACGAAACATAGCGAAATTTTGAAAAGCCAATTGGTAGAAATTGAACAAGTTTCAAGATGTTTGAAAACCGAGTTGAACGCTTTGTGGGCTTCGATAAGAGACGCTTGTCCGGAATTGGCCAAGAACGAAAAAGGAGAAGTCGACGAGATTGTCGAGACCGATATTATTCACACCGTCGCATCTTTTGCACAGGATGCTCGAACCATTTGTAAAGCAGTCTCGATTCTCAGTGAGGCAAACGAAACGTTAAAAGAGCATCTCGACGATGAAAAAGAAATCAGAAAAAATTCTGCCGAAGAAACGGAGAAACATAAATTGAAGCTGGAGAACGAGGTGGCGAAGTGCAATCTCCGTTTCTCGCTTTTGGCAAGAAGAAACAAAAATATGCAAAATTTATTGTCGAGAACGATCGTCGAGCGAGAAAAAATCGAGGAGGAGCTTGACAATTGTTCAGAGAGATGGAAAATTCTTGGGAACGAGGTGGAACAATTTCTTATCGCCGGTTGTTCCGACTGCGATGAACTGAAACACCTGAGGATTGAGAAAAATTGTATCGATGATTTATTGACGAATTTGATCGCTAGACGATCCACGAATACGAAACAATTATTGAAAACGCTTTGCGAAATTTTTGTCTGGTCGGAAACGAAACTTCACCAGGCGCAGGATTTCTCTATAAAGGTTGAACCAAGTACAGAAGCATCCGAGGAGGAAGATCTTCTGAAACCGGAAATTCGAGAGAACGAAAAGATGTGCGAAGACTTGAAGATGGTTGCTGAGAGAATGAGCCAATTTTCTAAATCGTTGAAATGTTACGAGGCGAGTGTGAAAAGCGGAATAATAAAGCGCGAGAGTACCAGCGAGGAGAAACTGAAAATTGCGTTTGAGAAACTCACCAAAGAGAGAAACGAGATGAAGGAAAAATTAGAAGCGGTGCGAATACGAAATGTGAAAATGGAGAAAAATATGGACGAGCTGAGGAGTGAGAATAAAAAGCTGAAAGCACAAGCTTGCGAAACTTCGGTAGATAGGTTGGAAGTCGAACGAATGAAGGAGGAGATCAACAGGTTGAAGGAGGAGAAAGAGGAATTGAAGGAGCAGAAAGAGGAGTTGAAGAAAAATACGGTGGACGGAAAAGGGGTCGATGCTCGTTTAGAAGAAGTTCACAACGAGTATGGTTTAAAATTGGAGAAGATAAAGCAAAAAATGGTAAAGTTTTTGTATCTTCTATTATTTAGGGAACGTCGAAAACAAATATAAATGTAGCAAAGAAAAAGTAAATAAGAGATGATAATTAAACATAAGTTTAAATAAAAGATGATAATTAAATGTAAGTTTAATTATCATCTAAATAATTATCAATAATAATTAGTCATAAGTTTAATTATCATCTGTTATTTACTTTTTCTTTGCTATTTTTATATTTAACATAACTTTAAATAAAAGATGATAATTAAACACAAGTTTAATTATCATCTTTTATTTACTTCTTCTTTGCTGTATTTATATTTGTAAGCAACAAGTCGATTTAGCTAAATTGAACGAAAGTAATGAAATCTTTTTTGTTATTTAGAAAGCCGCTTACAATGAGCAAATAGCGAAACTTAATCAAGAGCAAGAAAGAGCTATAAAGGAGAAGATCGAAGCCTTGAGACAACAGACGGAAGCACAGTGTCGAAAATACACGGAGGACATTGCCAAGTACAAGGCTCACATAAGCGATCTGAGTTCTCGTTACTGGGATGTTGGTGAAAAATTGCTGGCTGAGACGCAGGAAAAACAGGCAGCGCTGTTGCAACTTCAACGATTAAAGGGACAACAACAGCAGCAGCAACAGCGAGGAGAGATAGCAGAAGTCAATGAACGGACGTCAACGGCGCTAAGTCGTCAAAAAACTGCGAGGTAATTTCCGCATAACCAAATATAGACACAGTTATGTGTGTTACGGTCCTTCTATTTTATCCTCTGTCCAATTGCAGTTTGGACCGACGAGAGTTTATCGCTGACCGCGCTATGAAAGAACCGCCAGAACGATCGGGTTCTCGCGCTGTCGAAGTTATCGAGGAAGAAACCACGACATTCCGCACGAGACGACATAGCGTGATGAGTATTCAAGCAATGGGCAATGCCTTCAATGCCGAGGACGAGGAGGGCGAAGTTTTCGATAGCGTTTATCTCGGTTTGTGTTTGAAAGTTTGTTTTTCTTTTTTGCTCGATCGAGTTTACGAGCACAAACTTTATGAGTAATTGTTAACTTCGCGGTTATTGTTTGTTATATTTTGTACATTTAAAAAACGACGATTTTTATGAGTGTCATTTTTCAGCCGATCTCAAAGAAGGACGATTTCCTCCAATTGCTCCGGATCTTGATCGTCTTTCCGAATTGAGAATGCGAAATTCCATGTGCCGACCGCATTTAAAATCGTCGTATGCCGTTGAAACGAATTTGCAGCCGGTGGCTCTCAACGAGGACGATATTAAAGTGAGTGAAAACAACACAATTGCTTTTTTTTCATCGTGTATCGTACGGTTCGTAAAAATGTTGTTGATGAACGTTTTATCGTCCTCGTTGTAGTGGTGGTTGTACTTACTTGTTTGTCGAATACGAGAACTCTGATTTTTTAGAACGGTGTACCGAGCGACGATGTATTCAACGATAGTCTCAGTCAAAGTCTACTACCAGGACAGAAGCCAAAGAGGAAGGATCGAACACAGGTACTTTCGTATTTTTTAATTTGTATCTGTCTAATTAGAAATTTTATCTGTTCACGTTCGAAGTTCAACGTAATTGTGTCCTTATTGCATGAACACTTTTGTTTACTTCCTCGGTGCGGGGGTGCATGTTTCTTTTTATTGTTGTGTGTTGGGTTTTGTAGACTTCTTACAAGAAGCCCGGACCTCCGACGCCGAGCAAAAACGGTGGAAGACTCTCCTTACAGGTGAGACGGGTCTTTTTTCACAGACGTACAAAAAGAAAAAAATTGCACAGCAAATAATAGACGAACACTTTCACTTTGTAATGGCATATTCTTTGTTGTTTGATTTACTAAAAAAAATACTAAAATAATTGTCACAGGGCAACGAACTCAAAAGTCCAAGCAGCCGAATTCTGAAGGAACGCAATGTTGATAGACGAACGACAGCGACTCCGAGAGGTCTGAAGAATCTCTTTGGCAACTCTTTATCGAAACGCCAAGACGAGGTATGAATTGATCTAATTGAGTCGTTAGAACAAACAACAAGAACGAATAATTGTTTTACCTTCTTTTTTTTAGAACACAAGCACACCAAAAGGCAGAAGACTCAGTAATATTTTCCGCAAGCAGCGCAACTGAACTACGAAAGTCAATTTAGAAACGAGAAACATATACAAAAAGAGCCCGGAACAAAACAATGGTATTTAAGACAGAAGTGATAATCATCCATTCCATTTTACTAATCTCTGTTTATTTTTTGTATTACAAAAAAATCATTAAATACTATAGTAATAACAAACGATAATACTTTTCACTTTCTTTCTTTCTTTTCACACCAGTATTATCACAATACCGCAATGTCGATCGTCGTGTTTCTTTCCTCTCCGCCGTAAAAGTCAGTCTGAGCGTGCTTTAGAAACACGGTCTCTCTTAACATCATAAAATTAAGAAAAAAAATGAAAATGCACGACGTTGTGCACAAAACTCGGAATTGCACGAGTCCTTGGATGAAGAAAACGACCCTACTCCGAATCGGATTCCTGTGTAACAAGAAAAACGATGTATTAAAGGATTGATTATTATTCTGTGAACGATTACGGAAGAGTATGCCAAGAGTGGGTAGCGTGGACGCGTGAGATTGTTCGACACTTTGAAAGCAATAAATTATCTCGTACGAGTACAGATCTGTCGGTATACGTTTGTATCGGCTTAAGGTAGTTCAAGAAGTAGTAAATATATATTTGAGGGAAATTTAAAATTATTATGAATAATTAATTGTATCAATTATTTCTAGAAATTTTAATTATTAATAATTCATAAAAATGATAATTAATAAAAAAAATCCATCATTGTAATTACTAATAATGGCGATCATTTGTCCAAAAGGTAATAATGATCATTTTCATATTAGTATTTTAAGATTTTTTTTACAATTCTCAATCATGACAAGTATGACACAATAACGTTTGTTCAAACTCACCATATATTGTCCCTCGACATAACGTCCAGAGTTCCTCGCTGTTCTACGCAATTCCCTCGGTTCTTGGGACTGGTCCTGACTTTTTCGTCTAAAAAATGAAAGTTCTTATTTATCAATTAATAATTATGATATTTACATTAGAGCAAAAATGGATTTTTTTCTAGTCAATATTTAAAAAAAAAAGTCTTTTTTATCCTAATATCTCAAGGCTGGACTTTGAGAATTTATCAAACTATCATAAAACTGGATCTCAGTAAATTTTTCAATATAAACAATTACCATCTCATGGATACTTCCTATTACTTCTTGCTTTCTTTCTCTGATATGCTCAATTTCGTACAGTTACTATTTTTTTAAACACCTTCAGTCAACTGGTGAAAACAATAAATTTTGTACAAACCTTACAAGGTTTTATGGAGAAAGTATCATGTAATAAGAGAACCTTAGAACCGATAAATCTGACGTTAACACTTGCATAAAATAAAATTATAGTTCAGCTATTATTCAAATAATATTAACCCTTTGAGCCTATGCGTCTGCGGACCACAAAAGCTTGAAAGTACTCAGGTCTCAAAGGGTTAATTAGATGTTATATAATTTAGAGTAATGAATTAGTATTAAGTTTTCTTGTAACAAAGGAGAACATCGAAAATGTAAAAAATGTTACGAACGTTCTCGAATGTATCTGCATAGATTTGAGTCGGTTGTCGATATCGTGGGAAGGACTCTGCGACGAATCTTCGATTGCAGGAACAGGCGAGTTGGGCGTCAACGTGATATTGTCATTGCTCTCATACAAGCCCGAGGTTCTCGGTCCACGGTGAGAGCTGACTTTGGTAACTGGTAGTCTGCGACAATGTTACATTTGTTTGTTTCTATTTCTCGAAAAAACGAATGGTTTCTTCTTTCAATCCAAAAGCGAAGAAACTTGGAACCCAGGCAATTGTGGAAATAAATGTACTCACAAATTTTTCTTCGGCCCTCTCTTCTTCTTTTGCTTGCTGAAAGAAAAGAAACAAGCGTGACGGAAATCTCATTCTCTTCTTCGTTCGACCGAATATCAGATCACAATATTGAAAAATAATGTCGAGGGAATTGAACAAAAAAAAAAAACAAAAGGATTTTCAGGAATTTGGAACTTTCCGTTTCGTGTAAATTAATTTCTCGTTCTTTGTTTGGTTCTTTTTTTCTCTCATAATTTGTTGTATTGACTATGAATAATGGTACAGAGATTATAACAAAAAAAAATCTGGTCTCTCGTCGCAGAAAATTTAGAGCACCGCATTTTTTTTCTTTCTGTTAAATCTAATTACGACCGAATGGATAATCGAATTGACGTAAATTTCGACGAAATTTTGTGTTTGCCAACGGGTGGAAGGAAGGCGCGTGTCTTTGTCGGAGTTCGACCGAGGCTCATCAGAATCTGTGACGACCTGTCCTGCAAAATTTGTATATGTGGCAAGAACCCGATTAGAAAAAAAAAACAAAATAAAATAGATTATCATTACATTGTTATTTTACACATTGTTTGGTTTTTACATGAAAAAATTATTGATATATTAAATGACGTTTCGTAAAAAAAACAATATCGATAACATTTCGTTTTTTTTCCCATTATTGATGAATTTTTAGTTTTATTTTAAAAATAATGAGTTTCGGCTCGTCACGAGCAAAGCCACAGCCCTCGACGGCATCGGTTCGCTATTTACAAAGCAGTTTTAGGGGGATGAGACGAAGTGCGTATCGAAACCAGGAACGATGATTTTTGGTGAACACGGTAATGGTCGAAAAGTATTGGCGGATTAGTAGATACTGAAAAAGCAGACAAAATGAAGAATATAGGAAGAGAAAATTATGAATGATGGAATGAAAAATTATGAAGGAAGTAAAAAAAACAAAAAGCGAGAGAGAAAGAAAAAGAGAGAGATTTCTTGGTAAGCATCGGCCGAGTGTTTTTATTCATTGCGTTTAAAACTTACCCCATGAACTCGTGATCGGATCCTTCTTCGACCTCGTCAATCTCTTCCTCTTCTAAAAAATTGAAGAAGAAAAAATTAATCGAAATTGCAAGCATATTCATTTTTTTATATAATCACTTATTTTTTAATTTCTTTACCAGCTGCATGATCCTTTTTGCGGCGGGTATAGGCTCGTTTGCTCGTAACTGGAACTTGATCCGTTTCACCGTGAAGCAAACTATTCCTGTAGAGCAAAAGTGGCTGCCAATCCTCGCCTCTGGACGATGGCATGCCAGCTGGCAGTCTTTTGTCCAGGAAACTGAGACTAAAGAAATAAAAATGACAATTAAACTGAAAGTTCATTTTTGAGAGATTCTTTTCTTCGCTTTTTATTCATTCAAATAAAGTATCTTTACTTGGAAATTCAAACGATTGGAATTTGTCATGGATCGTTTCTGTTCTCAATTGAAAGACAATAAAAATCATGCTCGCAGTCAAGATACAATAAAAACAAGAAGAATTCTAAATCGTTATTTAAAAAATATTAATAAACACTGAGATTTAATATGAATCGTATTAATTTTGAAGTCTCTGTAGAAAAATAAAGTTAATATACTCACACAACCCGTTTGTCCTGTTTGAGCAATTTATTCGTAAATTCAGCCAAGATCTCGAGAAATGGTAAATTGGGCGGTGGTCCAGTGGGATCGAGTTCAACCCCATCGGGCGGTGTGATAGCAAACAATACCCCGGCTCGATGAAGCGCAGTGATGGCTTCGCGATTCTTCACAGCGTCTAATCCAAAACTAAGAGCAAATCTCTTGGCGAGTTCCTTGATCGCAGTGAATTCTTCGCTGTTTCTATTAACCTTGCCCTTGTCGGTGACAATCTCATTGTACAGTATATTTAAACTATGCTGCATCGTTAGGGCGCAATTTGTCTTATTGATATCCCTGGCTTTGCCCAGAGTCGTTTTAATGATATCCCCGTAGTCGTTATAATATTTGACGTAATGTTTAAAAACGTCAGCCGCTGATTTAGTTGGTATCATATTGTAAACGATGAGTTTGCAATATCCGGCTAGAAAGTTTCTCCTCTTATGAAGTTCCTCGATTTTGGAATGCTCGTCATGTTCGTCGTCTTCCTCGTCCGAAAATACGTATTCTTGAATGAATTTATTGAGCATCGATTGCATATGCTGGTCGGGTTCGTAGACCAACTGATGAAGCAGCGGATTTGCCTGATTGGTCAGTTGGTTACAAAAAACTACAAGCAAATCGCAGATTGTATTATAAGCCTCTTCCCTGAGCATGAGCGCTGCTGGTACTCCGCTGCCATCTCCGACAACAAAAAATCTCATTGAATCCATGAAACTGTGAAGACGTTCTCTAAGCTGCCTCGCTTCGTCTTCTCCTCTGGTGCCTGTATCTCCCGCTTCCATCAAATTATTTTGTCCCCATAATATACTGAAGAAGCAAGCGCTTATGCAATATTTTATGGCCTCATTGGGAAATCCTCTCGCAGGATCTTTCGCATCTTCGATATCTTTGTACAGGGAAGCCCATATGTTCCAAGGATTCATGTTGTGCGAACTGTAGAATATCGAAACCTTTTTCAACGACTGAACGACGCTGAATATCTCATCCTCGTCTGGTATCTCCGCACCGTCGATCAGATTTCTATACTCGTCTATAGCGACTTTGTACTTGTGAACGATCTTGTCGATGAGCGTCGAGCGTGCAACGTCGCATCGTGTGAAAATCGCCTGACCGTCTATGCACATGTATTCGAGAGTCTTAGCGGCGGTATCGAGAACTTCGGTGTCGTGCATCTTTTCGACGATCATGTCGATCTTGCCGAGGAGAGCGTCGAGATTTTGCTCCTGACGAGATTTCGTGTATATCTCGAGATCGAAGTACTGCGGCACGGCGAGTAGATTCGACAATTTTTCCGGATCGGCTCCATACTTGTCCAGCAAGAGTGGTAGAGTTTTTATAAAATGTTCGGTCAAGCGCTGTTTGTCGTCTTGGACCTGTTTCTGCTCTTTGACCGAGAGGATCTTTCTCGTTGGGCCACGACCCACTGGTGCTTCACCGGTCGCTGCTTGTTTGATGCAACATACCATGAGCTCGATTAGAGACGTCTCTTTCTGATTGTCCAAAGCTTCCTCGTCCGGACCCGCTTCTTCCAGAAGCAGATCGGTCATACATTCCCAATCTTTCATCATCTGATTCGTCTCTATGAGGGAATCGACGAGATAAGCACCGTGCTCGTGCAATTCTGATTCTATGAAAAAAAGAACGAGATCTCTGATCAATGGTGTATTGGGCGATCGCTTTTTACCTCTCTTAGTTTTCACTCCAGCTACGGCCTCCTCGTCTTGGGTGAAGAGTCTTTCGTTCAAGAATTCACCGGCTGCCTGTGCCACTGCTCTGTGAGAGGAATAAACAAGCTCGTATACGTGTTCGCAATCCTTGTCGGTAAGGATCTCACGATGATGCTTCAGAATCGATATTACGAGTTTTACAGCCTGTACCGCAACGTCGTATTCCTTGTCCAGGGTCATCGCTACTATACGATCCTTAAATTTACTCGTGAAGAGCTCAAGCTTGGCTTTGAGCTCCTCTGAAGCGTACAGAGGTTGAAGTGCTTGGAGGCACTTGAGCCGTACCTCGCCGACTTTGTCGTGAAGAGTCCAACCGATGTATTTCAGATAAGAATCGTCGAGAAAGTTCTGGTGAAATTTCTTCATCCAGACGCCAATTTCCGCCATGCAAATGGCTCGAATTTCCGGGAGCGTATCGCGATAACGATGCACGAAGACAGACTTGAACATGTAAGTGAGCATGTTCTTTATTTCGTCCATATTTTCCTCGAGTTCTTTTCTCTTAGACATGAGCGACTCGAGCCTATCGGCTGCTCTCTTTTCACGCGCCTTTTGCCTCTCGGCCTCGTACTGTCGTTGGGTATTATCGAGATTGATCGAGACTGTGAGAGCCACATCGACAAGAGCGGTCATTAGTTTCATCGCTGCGAGTGTCGCCGTGTGACGAAATGCTCGTACTTGGGAATCTGAGAGTCCGGTGAGAAGCGATATCACATTGTCCATAAGAAATTGATCGTATATGATAGCGTACTGGCATTGTCGGACAAGTATCTGAACGAACTCGCAGAAATTGCCGCGAAACTTTTTCCACGCTTGTCCAGTCATTATCAGAGGATATTCGCCACTCTCCTCGTCAAACTCCTCGGTCATGCGACGAATAATCGCCACGTGTTCCATCGTTCCTTGCATTTCTGGCGTAATGCGACCCTTGCAACCGCTACCGTTTATGAAAAATTGCATCAACATAAGAAGGGCGTTTTCACGATTGATTTTATATTTCTCGATCCAATCATCGACGATGTTCGTGAGGGAGGAACGATTGTTACGGATCACGCAGTAGAGACTCGCTTCGTCCTCGGAACTGTTTACATTCAAGGCGCGACGACCACGACCCCGTCCACCGGCAGCTCCACGTCCGCGACTCGGAGCGACCGGTGGAAAATCAGGATCGATCTCTTTATACTTCGGCTGCTGGATCGGACCACCCCGTAAACGAGCTCGGGTGTTTCGAGTCATTCTCATATTCACAGGGGCGGCTGGTGTCATCGGAGCTTCCAGCTGTGTCATCGAGTCGTTGTTTGATATCGCATCGTTATAAGGCTGCTGCGAAGTTCCTGGCGAACTGTGACTCTCCGAAGAATAATGCTCCGGTGTTGGATTGTGAAGCGGTGTCGGTGGTGCCTGATTGTAAGTTGTGTAAGTCGAGTAAGACTCTTGAGCGTCGAGAGACGCGTTCTCGTGGAGTGGCGTCATTGGAGCTTCATATTCCGGAGGAACCGGATCGTCCATCCGGATCCTTTTTCCCCCTCGTCTGTGCATCATGATCGATTTGCTTTTTTCCTTTCCTTTGTCGCGGGAACACCGCAACTATGGGCTAGCGACGAGAGTACATCTGTGGCGAATAAGAAGAATGTGAATATTGCATCGACTTTTTATCTCGGGGCAATTCTTCATGGTAAGTTGCGACTCTAGTTGGAACCTTTTGTGGATGCAAATTGAAAGATAAAATGCGACGTTGTGGTCAATGTTCAATGTTGATTGATATCCGGGCATTATGCAGACTCCTAATTCTTTTATTCAAATTTTGGTGGTGAAAGAAATGTGATAAAGATGGCAAAAGCAAAATAGAAGAGTGGCATTTATTAGAGATTCAAAAAATTGTCATTTTTAGACTGCCTCTGCATAATTTTGGCTGGTGTACAGGACTCTTTATAGAACTATCTATATGGTGGCTTTCCTCATTTTGACTTTCTCATAGAACGAAATTTGTGATTGATTTTCGAATTTACTTTTTTCACATTTTGGTGATACCATTTGAAGTAAAGTAACAATACGGTTTAATGACTATCGTGGTTCTTAAATTCTTGCTTCCTTAGACAAAGCTATGACCAAATTTACAAGAAAGCAATTTGCATGTTTTAATTTCAAGATTTTGAGTACAATAAACATGCAAGTAAGATGCAGTCCTACCAAAAATCGGTACCCACAGTTTTTTAAGGTCTTGGTTCTCAATAAATGTTGAATTTTAAAAAGTATTCGAATTAATAGATCATTAAATTGAAAATACATCAAGCCTTGGTGGAAATAAATGTTTGTGGTCATGGTTGTGAATTTCGAATGAAATCTAGAATATTCAAATATAAAATAAAAATCATTAATCTAGACAAAAAAATAAGTCTTACAGTGTTATTTTTCTCCAATTCTCCAAATCTTTCGGAAAATCTTAGATTTCTGTATACCTATATAAAGTGTCAAAACTAAACCTGTTTTTCCTGTGTCTAGCGATTCAAACGTTATCTCGTTGATAGGCGGTGGAAAAAATGGTTGTATTTGTTTTACAAAATAAAAATAATCAAATAATCAGTATATCGCCCGGGTTGTCCACAAGGGCACATTCCATTTGTTGTCACAATTCACAATTGGGATAAAAATATGGCTAAGCTCAATTTTCGTCTCAGTTGTGTCCATTATCTTTGAAATATTACATCTCACCATTTAGCAGTAATTGCTCTCACACAAATATAACCAACAGCACTGCGCCTTACCTGATCAGAAAGACCTCAGTACCTTTTTGCCCCTATTTGGCATTGGCTAAGATTTATTTCATCCTAATCGATTGTGTCCTGTTACCGAATTTATGAAATACGTTTTCGAAGAACTCAGATAGTGTTAATCTCCCTCCAAAGTTACAAGGACTTGAATCGTAGGGGTAGATACGATTAACCTCAAATTTTCACCGGCTGTATATAAATACCTTTCTTTTTGCTAATTGTCAAGCTTTTTGGTCCATAAGATCTAGATGACTCTTAGTTATGTTGTATTTTTGCGTTGGTCACTCGGAAACTGTGCTTTAGAACGAAATTCTATGCCAAAAAAATTGCCGAAGTTGAGGAACGACAAAGTCGAAACAACGAGCGTTCGTTCGAAAAAGCTCGAACACTGAGAGTTTGTTTTATATATAATTAATTAATTAATACTCCGGGATTGCGATTTATCAAACAAAAAAGTGATCACCTCTGTAAAAATCGTTGCAACAATAATAAATCACAACAAACGTCGGGAGAAAGAGTTACCGCGGGAAAACAAACGGACTTTTGTGTGTTATTCGGCCATCTTTTTCGATGCCATGACACTTTGATAAGAATAACGTAATTCGGACAAAGGATGACGCCACTTGATGAGACGAATGTGGATATGTCGATGAAATTTGTCTGCGGAAGCACAGATGGACCTAGTAGTCCCTCGCAACGCGACGCTGCCACCTCTCTAATCGTCGACATTTTCGCTTATCTAACTGTGCCGGCAAAGTACCGTTTATTTTTTCTTATCAGTTTGCTTTGTTGGCATACCAATCCCTCGATAGTTAACCTATAAAGCCTTTATCAACAATGGAATTGCGAACGTGACATTAACGTTCTTTGACGTGGGATCGTTAGGTATAAAGTGTTTAAAAAAAATTCCCTTAGTGTGAAAGATTTTATCATCTCGTCCGCATATTAGTGTAATTTTGGTGTTGGCGCTTGTAGGTTAGAACATTTAAGTAGAGAGATTTTTCATTACGAATGATTCGTTCGTCTTATGAATTATAACATTGCGGTAAGATAGCGTTAAAAAAAGAGCTCATTTTTTATAATTAGTCATGACACCCTCCGGGATTAGAAAACAATAGAAAGATGAACCAAGGTGCGGCGGACGAGGAAACGGAAGTGGCACTTCGAGAAGTTATAATTTCAGGTACGAATTGTATTTTAATATTTCAGTTGTCGAATATTCGGAATAATTCATTTTTTTATGACAATAAAAATCATGTTCGTTCGGTTCCCCTGGTTCTACTCTTCGATTAATGTTTCAGAGATTTTCGAAAGGTTCAATAAAATCAAAGTATTGGAGAGAAGCTATGATCATCGTTCGGAATTACTGTTCTAAACAATTTTTTGCAATATCAATCAGGACACCTTTTACTCAAATTTTAAAGTTTTTCTAAACTTTGTTGGATCAGACACTTCTTAACGAGTTCTTATAATACCAATTGTCAGTATCGAAATTGAATTAATGTGCGAATCAAGTCAAGTAGAAAATATGCCTTTTAAACAATGAAACATTAAATAAATATAAGAGCGATAAATATTATGGTAATGTAACATAAATATGAATTACATTAGAACTTAAATTTTCAGATGAAACAGTGCAGATTCCAAAAGCAGATCCTCTGTCTCTCACTAGACTTCACGAATCCCTTGGCAAGAAATATCTTGCTGTCTACTTGCTGGCTACCTTGGCCGATTGGCTCCAGGGTCCATATCTCTATCGTCTCTACATGACTCATGGCTATGATCGCAATGCTATCACGCTTCTCTATGTGACAGGATTTGCAAGCGCTACAATTACCGGTCTACTTATCGGTCACTTGGCTGACAAATTTGGCCGGAAACAATTATGCATTATTTACAGTTTGACAACTTCCTTAAATTGTCTTCTCACGTCCTTGACGAATAATTATTTTTTCTTTCTTCTGGCACGAATTCTGAGCGGAGCTTCGACATCGATATTATTCTCTGCCTTCGAGGCATGGTACGTTGGTCAACACTTGTCACGTTACAAAATAGACGCCGGGCTAATTTGCATTTTTTTGGCCAAAACGACATTTTTCAACGGTCTTTTGGCAATCTTCGCCGGTTTTTTTTCCTTTGTCCTAGTCGATCGTTTCGAATTTGGTACTTCGGCACCTTTTGTCGCCGCCATCCCTGTTTCTATAGGATCAGGATTTCTGTGTGCCATCTTGTGGGATGAAAGTCCTTCGAAACTGGAAAATTCAAATTTGACGGGTAATTTAATGAACAGTTTGAATATCTTGCTATTTTCGAGTAAAAAAAATGTATTAATCTTCTTAGGGCTCAGCCAATCTCTTTTTGAGACTGTGATGTATATTTTTGTGCTTTTGTGGACTCCGATTCTTGAGCCACTCAATGCTAGTCAAGGTTTGATCTTTGGTACTTTTATGGTCGCTATTATGATAGGTTCAATTTTTGCAGCCACAGTGAGCAAGACTCGTGTAAAGACTGGAAGTTTGCTCTTTCTTGCAATCTTTCTCGGCACTTTTGCTATTTTTGGATCTTGCGTAGCTGTTTATTTCCAACAAATTTCATTTCAGGGTAATGAAAAATTGGCAAGTTTTTTTTGTTGGTTGTCATTTGTCTTTTTTGAAATTTCTGTGGGCATTTATTATCCAAGTTCTGGTTATGTGAGAGGTATTATCATCCCTGAGTCTCACAGAGCTGGAATCGCCAATTGGCTCAGGTTGCCATCGAATTGTCTCATCTGTCTTTCACTCTTGTACATAGCGATTGAAACACCGAGCCATGTTTTCATTTTGTCAATTTGCTGTCTTTTTCTCATTATTGCATCGTTAACTAGTTTTAAATTTTCACAAATTTTTGGTAGTGAGTTTCAAGAAACTATGGCTGGAAAACAGACCACCGCTCTGTCAAGTCTATTGGATTATTATGGATTGTAAATATGTATATAAAATATTTAAAAATTGATATTCCTTAGTTTCTTCTAAAAGGAGCAAACTCTATTCTAAATAATACAATTACATATCAGTGATGGTGAATGAAGAAAACAGATCTATACAAAAAATTACCATAAATAAAACTCTCCTAGTTAGCCTACAATTTTGTAACATTGCCCACTTCAAATTCGTCAAATTTTTCAATATTTTCATAAGCTAAAATCAATATACCGAAAAAGTTGTTTTTAAATATTCAAAATAAATTTGGACAACTTTCATTATTATTTTATAAAATGATTCTTTGGCAACTTACATTTATTCCAAACATTACAAACCATTTTTCCAAGAATGAAAGTCTAAGAAGAAAAATAAAAACAAGGGAGACAGTTTGATTTCCTCAACGATAAAAAAATATTGAAAATGCTTAAAGTTTCAAAACTCAAATCTGTCGAGTAATCAAAATCTTTAAAATGTTGCCTTAATATTGGTTTAAGTGAAAAACTATTGTTTCCAGCCTTCCAGTATAAAACGAATCAAATTCCTAAACCGTCCAAAAAGATTAAAGATCCAGAATGAAAAAAATAAATGTGCATTTCCTGTGTCTGAGTCGATTGTGTTTTTTTTTGTTCATCAATTACAATTTTGTTTTTTTGGACGTCAAAAAATTCGGCAAAAAAGCCGTGAGAGTTGGATGAAGGCGTATCACGATAACGATCAGATTTATTCAAGTTTATGTTGTCCATCGTGTCGTATAGAGACCAAAAGATCTTGCTGCAAATGTTGTCCTTCGCACATAAAGGACCGGGGTAATTTAACTTTGAGTTGCGCTAGTTGTTATTAGGTTTAACTTTGAATGAAAATGGAATTAAATTAAGAAAAAACATATTTGTAGTAGTTAATGTAATTCCTATGTATACATTTGTTAGTTTACCACCATACAATATTATGTACAAGAGATTTTGTATTATTTGGTATTATTGAAAAATCAGATTAATATTTAGATGAATCGTCGAACAAATTGTATTATTATTACTCTTAATATTAGTATTATTATAGCATGTTAAATTAATTTCTTTGATTGTTAAAGTTGAGTTTAATTTGAATCATTATCATTTAATAACTTGCTGTTGATTAGATGAATTGGGAGAGGAATGTCCACTAAAAAAGGACCAGACCTCGGAATGTAAAATTGGAAAAAACTGGACGAGAGAATACAGAACTTTGTCAATATGTCTTGTTTTATTATTATTCGTGATCGTCGGGGCTCTTGTTCTCAATTTTCTCATCGGGAAGACCAAGAAATTGGATTTAAACGAGAAAACAATTTCACTTCCGACAAATGTAATTTAATGATAATTAATATCTACTTACTAAGTATTTAAATCTATTTAATAATAACGCTTATGTGTCTATATATTTTGATTCGATATAAAATTATTAATCCTAGTTTTAGTTACCAATGTTTCTTTGTATTAATTTTTACTTAATGGACACAGACGCCTTTTTTTCTGCCACAAAATGTAATTCTATTTCACAATGTGTGATTCTTTTTTCTTCTTTATATTTTTATTCACTTAATATTTTGAGTTTTTAATGTTTTATTGTTTGTAAATAGACGAAAGCTCGAATGCACGGTGCTGTGGCAACCGATTATGCTTATTGCTCTCGGATAGGAACTGATCTGCTTCGCGAAGGTGGAAATGCAGTTGACGCTGCTATCGCTGCAACAATTTGCATCGCTGTTGTTGCACCGCATAAAACAGGCCTTGGAGGGTAAGGCTTTTTTTTCTCACATGTCCAATTTACAATTCCTATCACATTATTTTAATTTAAAAAACAAAATACAAGGATCTTTGAAATGTTCAAAAATATAAATATTTATTTCAATCTTTTAATAACTGGAGATTTATTAAATTCTAGGGGAGGACGAATGATGATTTACAGTCACAGAGACAGAACGAGTCCGTTGACCATCGATTTTTCAACAACGAACAACGGTTTTGAATCGAGCAAAATAAATCCATAAACAAGATTGAATTTCTTGGATAAATATGGAATATTAAAAATATTCAGGTATCTTTGCATCTGCGAGAGCTCGTTTGCCAAGTTTTCTTCGTGGTCTCGAATTCGCTCATTCGTCGAGAGGAAACTTGCCTTGGATTAAAGTAATCGAGCCAGCTCAGAAATTAGCCGAAGATGGATTTATCGTTAGCGAAGATTTGGCAAATGAAATCGCGAGAAGCGTCGAGAACGGAATGATCTTTGGTCATTTGAGGTCCGGCGAGACTTTACGTTTGCCAATTTTGGCCGAGACTTTAGAAATCGTGGGACGATTCGGTTCCGATGGTCAGTAAATTACAATTTTCATCAAATCTGTGTATGTAAACACGGTGCATACAGGCGAACCTGGATGAGCGAGAGTTCAAGGTGCCAAAATCTGTTTCTCGCTTATGGAGGTTTTTCAGTTAAGGTAGTAATCTCGTAAACACATTTTGAGACAGATTTTCAATAAAATTTTTGTAGATGATCTTTGAAGTGCTATAAAAACATAGATTTAATTTGGAAGGCCTGCACCGTTTAAAAGTTGAGATATTAATTATTTAAAAAACCGCCGTTTTACATGGGCTCCTATGGCTGAAATGGGTCTATCTACTATAAAAGAGATACGATGAGATAGATTTGGGGAAAACTTTGCACAATGGTGGAGAAAACTTTTCCACATATTGTGGAATTTTTTTAAAAATTTTTACCGTTTCGAACAAGAAATATAAGCTTCTCAAGATGGGATTTATGACTATATGTATAATAATAACCCGGTGAAAAGTCGAGCATCGTACTATTATGCACCCTCGAAACTTCCGCTGCTAATTTCACGAGACTTTTCACGAGACTACTACCTTAACTGAGTTTCTCACTTATAGAGGTGCAGAGCGGGTTTGCTCGCTTACAGAGATCTACACAAATACAAAGAACAGTGATAGATATGTAGTATATACATTTTTTATATGAATTTGGCAGAGATACTTCTTCATAAAAACAAAACAATTACATATATATTGTTATACTGATTATTAATAAGTATACTACTGATACTTAAAGAAATCCGTAAATTTTTTTTGCATCTCTGTTTTCGTATTTTGTACGTGTTTTTTCAATTTCATAAATTTTATCGAAAATTGTTTTATCAACAACCGCCGAAAATTGAAAAAACCGATGGAGCGTCTCCAGTGCATTTACAGCCTCTTTCTTTGCGATTGATACTTAGCAACTGGTGGCGTCTTTCTCGGGGATTCACCTACCCATGCCGAGCTTATATCTGTCTTTCCGATTTGTTTTGTATTCCACGAAATTGACACGAATTTCGTGGAAAATAAAACACATTGTAACAGATAGTAAATATGCTTGATTCTCGCTTATAGAGGTATAGGGCACGTGGCACAGTCTCAGTTATACAGGTTCAGGCATGAAAAACGACTCTCTCATATAGAGGTTTCTATTTCTCACTTATAGAGATTTTCGAGGGCTAAAATTATGGAACCTGGCAATTACTCTCACTTGTAGTTTTTTCGCTTATCCAATTCTCACTCATCCCGGCTTGACTGTATTAGATAGATAGATATCGGACCGGGGTGGTTGTTGTATACACAAATTCCAATGTATGGCGTTCTTCGCTTTTTTACATTTCCTCTCCTTATACACATTTCCAGCCAACAATCACTCCGATGGATCTTACACAATTTTTCTTAAGTAAAGAGTATAAAACAATTCCATTGTGCCACCGGCAATCTAGATATCTATCAATTCCACTTAAATTAAAGTCTTGCACGAAACAATTTTTCTTTCTTAAATAATAAATTTCTCTAAAACTTAAAACTAGGTCTAAAATTAACTCTTCAATAAAATTAAAACGTTTTCTAAAATTAACATTTCATTTGAAATTTAGATTTAACTCGCGTTCACAGTTTCATCGAATTAAGATTTTATTAGAGATTACAATTGTCTTGTAGTTTGTATTTTGATAACAAACAAATTTCTAAGACAATCTTTCTACAATTGTTGTGTTCTTTCAGCGCTGTACAATGGAACATTATCACAAAAAGTTCTTCGCGACGCTGTGATAAAAGATGAACTTTTACAAGAACTTTCCAACTACCGGCCACGCATTGTCGAATCAATGAAAACAATTTATCATAATCACGCTATATATTTGCCAAACGACGCGAACGTATTTCGTTCGATAATCGAGGAGCTTGAAAATTTGAGAATTTCTGATGAGGATTCGTCCAATCTCGAAATTCAGATGCGAGTGGCTCGAACGATTGTACAAGGACTCGTGAAGAACGTGAAGATGTTGGAAACTCGTAGGTTCGATTATTAATTCTATAAAACATAAGTAAACATAATTGTTTCTTTTTTTAGTTAAACGAGAAAAATACAGCGTTGTCGTCGCTATGGATCCTCACGATCTTTACGTTTCCATTGTCACGTAAGAATACAACTTTACATTAATTGGAACAAATGAAAACAATGATCGTTCTAATTAATTTTTGGTTTCAATTATAAAAATTATTTATCGACGAAATATAAATTAACGAAGAATTTGTTAATTCCGACAATGTCTTTATAACGATTTCTTTTCTTTTTCTTTATCAGAGGTTTGAGCGTTCCTCTCGGTCTGGCACATATGACCGGAGCTGGATTTCTTCTTGATGGAGTCGGTACGGAAAATAATCTTGATTTTCTAACTCCGATAATATTTCACGACAATAAACGAGTTTGTTCGTTGCGCGGAGTTTTTGGTACTGACGATCCTGCCCTCGCTGCTCAAATCCTTTACAATATTTTATTAAGATCGTTCAACGTTTCCACCGCTGTCGAGTATCCAAGGTAAAGAGATTTTTCTCATTACGAATTATACTTTTTATGGAAGATTTAATTTTGATACTATTCTTCAAATAGCACAGTTTTAGATACTCATGATAGTTACAAGAATAATATTTCAATCTTTTTGAAACGACTGCATTTCCAAATTTCCACTGAATTACCAAATTGTTTTAGAGTTTTTCAAATAACGCCCACAAAGTGTTTAACAGAATTTCTACGTTACTGTGGAAATCGCTGTTACCAAAGTTTTCTTTACATTTGTAAGATTCTACGTCTTACCGGATGGAATGGCGGTAGAGAATGACGAGAGACATTTCATGGACTTAAATCTACGAGTTCAACTCGAATCTTTGCTCACAGTTTCTCATACAAACGCTCGAGAAATAACCAAGAGCGTGAACGTCATTACAAAACACGAGGAAAGTTTATCGAGTCATTCGGACAGTAGGGGCGATGGAAAAGCATCCAGATATTAAAATAAAAAATAAAATCTACACTTTGTACAATAATCTTTGATCTATTCATTCGCTGGTTGAAAAAAATGTTTAGCATAGTATTCACTCGCTCGATTCAAACACAGCATATAAACAACAAAAAATGCAATATTATTCGATGTTAATCGCTATCTTCTACAAAAAGTACACGATCCCTCCTGTGCGCTCTGTCCATATTAATTTGTTTAATTCTCGCGTATGCTGCGGATCCACCGAGAACAGCAAAATTACTGAGCCACCACAAAAATTGTCTCGACTCGTTAAACCAATAAGAAGCTAAAATGGTTTGAGCACAAGCCTTTGCTGTACCACTGATATTGTGCGTGAGCGGAGATGTAACTTGAATCTGCAATGCGGTTACATAACCAATTGCAAAGCCGCAGATTCCACCGATCGTCATTCCCACCCAAAAGAACATCTCCCCAATATTCGGATAATCTCTAACGATCATAAATTCACCGTTGATCAGCATCAGTGGAATAAACAAAAAAATACTGTATGCGTTATTGTAGTACGACAGGAGCCAAATTTCTTGGTTCACAAGGGGCAATACACGTTTCGTGTGTATCGAGTAGAGCGAGAGGGATAAAGATCCCAAGACACCATAAAACGTTCCAAGTATCGACAAAGAACCAGCTACTTGTTCCTGGTCCACGCCAACCCAAAAGCCGCCGACTATCACAGCACAGCAGATGATACAGCCTAAGGAAGTTTTTTGCCCTGTGAAATATACGGTTTTTCTTTTTTAGTAAAAATTAATTATTCGCAATCAGTTTTGAAGTATGTCATTTCATTAATTCAAATATAGTAACAATAATATTAATATTGTTGCAATAATAATAAATACTTTGGAAGAGGACTGGGGAAAGATTTACAAGATTTGCTGAATCCTTGTTTCAGCACTATTGAAGCTAATGTAAACATTGACTTGTAGTGCTTAAAAAACCCACTTTACATTAATTTCTAATAACTACGGTTTTTAACTGGAAAAGCAAAGACTAGCCATGGAAAAGTTGATCAAATATTGATTACAATTTATGATAGTTTGAATCGGTAATTTCAAAAAGTTCGATCCATAAATCCTGCAGCTTAATCGTGTTCCAAAATTTGTATCAAAAATTGTATACCTCAAGGAAAAAAATTCCAAAAGGTATAGTTTGTTTCGAAAAGCTTCTTGATCATATAATTATCGAACAATATGATAATTTTTTGTTGTATGAAAAAGTTTTCTAGAGAAAAAGTTGCATATTCTACAAATATTAAAGTATCGCTTACCTAAAATAAGGTATGTGAAAATCACATTAAAAACTGTAGTTAGGGATCGTCCGATGTAATAGAAAGCCACCCCGACGTACTTCAAACACAGATTATTACTGGCTATCATGAGGGTGAACAAAATCGATAGGGGCAGCACCTAAGAAATAAAAAAACCATTGTAATTTTTTACTAGAAGATAAAAATTGTTTCGTTTTAAAGACGACCTTTCGAATGTTGTCGATTGTGTAAGGATTTCCATCTGGAAAGGAAATACTTCCAGGAAACCATTTGGATAAGATGCTCAGGCTGGCGCATATTGTAACACTAACGATACATTGAAACCATGTGACAAACAATGGTGCATCAAGATCACTCGATAATAAAGCTTTGTTGACAAATACCGTCAGTATGGAAACGAACCTGCATAAAAATACTGAATGTCAGATCAACTATTTGAACAATGTATAAATTTCGTGTCAAACGACGCTGATGGTACCCAATGATTTAGACTGGATTTATACGATAATAGTAAAAAATCATCTAATGTTGTTATCGCTTCTCTCGTCACTTACCAATAAGCTGCTACAACCAGAGTAATTCTGATATATTTCGACAAAAGTCCCTTTTCCTGCCCCATTGTTTACGTTTTGGCACGGTTACTGGAATATCTTCGTTCGTATATGCGATGTCCTGCAAGTGAATCTTTTTGAGGTTAGGTGATGAAAAAGTTTCCCTTATCAGAAACACATTGTTGACACTTGTCGTAATGAAGTGTACCATTACCTGAAAACCTCTTCATTTTTTACATTGTACAACCAAATGTGAAGAAAATTGTAAAGGTAACGAGGTTCGTTGAAGGAGATCGTTCTGATAAGAGAACGCACAGTGATGGGGTAAATATGACCTGGAATAGGATTTAGATAACATGAGACGAAAATGGCAAATACTGTGAACGTGGAATACACACAGTATTTTTAGAATAGTTATTCTATCTTTAGTACAAAATTATTCGTTTCTTGTTATCTTGAAAAATGAAACAAACAACATTAGAATTACCGACGGCGATCGGTGAGCGGCTCTGGCGGTCCCAATTTGAACCACTTAGCAGCCATGTGGTCGCTGCTCGTATTGAATTGCTCAGAATGAAAAACAAGCCAAACATGCCGACTCAGCCGGTAACAATACCATTGTTCTATTTCTTATGCGCAATGCCCATTTCGCGAGAAATCGGAGCCTCATGCCATTCCGTATTCAACATAACAGAAATCATACTTTTTATTTTTTCGAAACGTCAGTCGTTTCAGAGAAAATAGCTAAACGTCAAAATCAGCTGTCTCTCTCGCACTCGTTAACGGTCAACGTCTGATTTCACTCTAACGAGATGTCATATTATTTCGGAATCTAATGATTGTACCTCTGGTTGTATTGAGTTACACGGTTGCCCGCGACAATTGTTTACGTGAAAAATGGAGGTTCAAACTGTAAACACACGGAGAAAAGTATTGAGCAGTGCGATATGTAGTATGTTAATCGAATGCGGATATGAAAATTGTGATAGACAAGTGCTTGAGACTCTAACAGAAATGATGCAGTCGTGTGAGTACAATATATATATGACGAGAACTCAAAAAACGCTAATCTAACCTTCAAATTGTTCCATTTTTTTACTTAAAAATTTCAACTCGATATTAATGTCAAAATAACTTTATTTTATTGGTACAATTCTACATCTAATTGTCCAAGTTTGTACGAAACGCCTTTACTGTTGTAATGTTAATTATTGTCGGCCTAACCTCAAAATATTTCGGTTTTTTACTATTTTCAGTCATTGTCGAAGTTGGTGAGTCCGCAAGAAACTTTTGTGAGCTGTCTGGTAGAACTGAGCCTCTGATAGCTGATATAGTTCTCGCCCTTGTAAATATGGGAGTAAGAATCGATGGACTTGCAGCTTATGGCAAACGTCAGAATCGAACTAACCTACCGCCTCTTCAGCAACAGACGCAGTCAAAACAATTGAATATTTTGCAAGCTGGTGTAAAGCAGGGACACCCATCCCACATTCCACATTATCTTCCACAATTTCCTGATCCTCATGCTTATATCAGAACGCCAGTGAGTTGAATAAACAAATCAAAGAACATTGACCGTACAAAAATATTTTGATCAAAATGAGAAAGCTGAAATAAAAACTTCATTTTTCAGACTCACAAACAACCTGTAACTGAGTATGAAGCCATCAGAGAAAAAGCAGCAACACAGAAGAGGGACATAGAACGAGCGCTAACAAGATTTATTGCTAAGACTGGTGATACGCACAGTCTGTTTCTTACAGAGGACAACAGCATGTTCCCTTGTGAGTTACTATTTTCAATCTCCTTTTCTTTGGTCGATTTAAGATTAACGAATTTCAATAAATTTCCAACATATTTCCATGAATTTTGACGTTTTCTTATAATCATCATATTCACAAATTCGATAAAATCATTTTTCAGTGGTTGCCTGCAAGCCTCAATTTCCCCCCTACCTATCAGCTCTTCTGCCCCAAGATCAGATCTTCGAGCCTGATCAGGAATTTCACTTCGAGCCAAGTCCAGTAAAGAAGAAAAAGGAGCCGAAAAAACAAACCGACGAAAAAAATCCAGAGGAAGGAGCCAATGCCAAAATAAGTGTCGAGCCAAGCGAACCGAATGAAGAAACGTCGACACAACAGGACACGATCGACAATCCTTACCTGCGACCTGGAAAAATTCCAAAAATCAAAGTACCACCTAACCCGATACCTCCACAGAATGTCCAGAACATCAAAAGAGATCTGTCCGAGATAGAGATATAACATTTTTTTGTATATCTTTCTACACTGTAAATATATACTTTTTGTAATGTTAAATCGAACTTGAGTACGAAAAATGAAGAACGAGTTAAAAACTTCGTTTTTCCCCACAAATTAAAAAAAAAACAATTATCTTATTTATTCTATCATAATTGTTAAAATTCCATAATCGAGTAGCAAATCATTATTTACAAGATGATGGAGCGATGGTAAAAGTAATCGCACGGTATTGAAAAATCATTCTTTCCTACACAATTTGTCAGTGCCACTTGGAAGTTTCGAAGGCTTGCAATCCTTCGACACGAAGACGATTCAAGATTGGGCGATAGATATCCGGAGTGAAGGGCAAAACCATTCCACGCTGTTGAATCTCACCTGGACAAAAACAAAATATAACCATTAAATATTTTAAACACGAAAGTTGGTCAAAATCTTAATTTAGCGATAAATTGCGAATAAAAGCATCGTACCATCGAGAACCATCTTCGTTGCCACGGCCGCGGGGTAACCGACCGTAAGTGACATCGCCGAATGTCCATTCGTGTCGCCGTAAAGGACAAAATTGATACCTCTGTCCTCTCGCCTGTTGTCGGGCCACAAAATGCCAACGTCGTGACGCAGAATAATTAAGTCACGTTCGTGGGACTCGTAGCTCAATTTTTTCGACAGATAATGCGTGAGCGTGTCTAATGGTGTATTCATCTTAAGAACAGGATCTTCGTTCAACAAGCCGAGATCCTCGATTGCTTGCACACGTTCCTCTGAATCGACACGCTCGATTAACTTACGTTTCAGATTCTCATAGAATATGTCGTCGTTTATCAAACCCAAGAAATTGCAGATAAGCGTACGCTAGACAAAACATAACAATAAAAATCAATTAACAATGATTCAAATAGATCAGAAACGATCAGAGTCGATATCGGTCGATCATAATTTATCTATGTAAACGACCTTTTACGATTAATATTGGTCGCTACCGATCGATTAAATTCAACATAAATCGATCATAATCGACTGTAACATGTATCAATCGATACAGATAAATTCAAATCGATTCAATTCGATATAAATCAATTATAATGGCTTATAACATATATAAATCGACATAAGTTGAACATAGTCGATCATTTTTGATATAAATTTATCATAATCGATTGTTATTGACTATGATCGACATAAATCGATTGTGACCGATAAAAATCACAATACAATTTAAAATAGCACGAATCATATTACAATAACGAAAAGCTAATAATCGTATTTACCCAAGTAATATCTGGTCCATTAGGATGAAGAATCGGATGTGGATTCGGATCGACAAGCCCCAAAAATTGCAAAGCCTGTATTGTATCGGTGAAACCCTTGAATCTTAGAGTACCTCGTAATACCGTCGAGGCATTCGGTATACCGTACAATTCCCGATAAATCGTGCTGTCCCGATTTGGAAAACCCTCGAGAGCAAAACCAGGAAGAAAATCGAGAGTTCGAACAGCCGACATTAGGTCACCACCTCCGCTGATTTCCACTTCCTACATATCATAAATTATATTTTTATGAAATTGTACTTTTTGAAGGTTTTTAAAAATGTTATCTAGTTTTTGTTATTTATTTTTTAGGAACGTTTTGCTCACCTGTCCATTGTGAAAATACTTAGCTGGGGCAAGAGTGTTTAGCAAAACTCCACGGGGAGACCAGCTAAATTTGTATCTCAAGGGATTGTACGAACATTCCGGCGCTGGCAATCCACCGCACCAGGAAACGAAAGACTCGATCTTACCGCCAGCTTGGCGAACGTCGTCGAAACACTCCAATGCCAGGAGATGGTCGATACCCGGATCGAGACCCACCTCGTTCACAATTGTCACACCTGCTGCCTCGGCTCTGAAATACAACAAAATAACAGAATATTAGATAAAACAAAAATAATGCGAGAAATAGAATTCTTATATTTTATATTTTATTAATAACAATTAAAAATCTATGTAAATTTCGAGGAATTATTTAAACAAAAGACACTAAAATTGACAATGAAGACTGATAAGATTCGTAAACGTTCGTTAGAAAGAATTTATAAAACTTGGACTGAAAATCAAAGATTAGAATGAATTTGGAAAAAAGAAGTTGAACTTACTCATCGTGAAGAGCTTTGACATCGTCATTCATATAACTCGCTGTAACAAGGTGAGTTTTAGTTTCGATGCAAGTTTTTGCAACAACATGATGTAGAGCATAAGGAAGGAGCGATACGACGACGTCCGCTGAACTGACGATTTCTTTCAGAGTGTCGGGACGCTCTATGACGTTTAGAAGTACAGGCTCCACTCCTGGATATTTGTTGGCAAGAGCGTCGGCCTCATCTTTCAAATGGGAACAGACAACGATAGCGACGTTCTTATCCCTGTTGAGATATTCTACGAGAGGAGCCGAAACATAACCAGCACCCAACACGACAACCTAAACAAAAATTTGTGTTACAATACATAAAATAAATGCCTTACATTTTCAAAGTCGATACAAATAACAATTTGCGAACGTGACTATTTTTGACAATGAATCAATATTGAGGATGATTTTTAAGATACGCTATATATAAAAATTTATATATATATTGAGGGGAAATAATAAATATGTTAGGGGGAAGAATAAAGGAGGACGTATGTACATACTTTAGAGAAATAGAAGAGGAATGCAAGAAGAGTGCAAGCGAGAAGAGAGAATGCGAGGGAAGGGACGCATAGCATAAAAAAATGAATTACAAATTGAAACAATATTAAAGTGCTTTAGAGAAACTTAAGTTACTTTAGAGAAATAGAAGAGGAATGCAAGAAGAGTGAAAGGGAGAAGAGAGAATGCGAGGGAAGAGACGGTTAGAGATAAGAAGGATGTTGACGGGTGTTTGTAAAAAACTTTTGTAAAAGGTTATGTAAATAAAACTGGCTTATAATATAATATATATATATAAATATATATATATATAGATTTTAGACATTGGAAATGTCGATAATAAAAATGTAGCATAAAAAAAAATGAATTACAAATTGAAACAATATTAAAGAGCTTTTATATAATCTTAAACTTTAGAAGAAATATCCATATTTACTTTTTTCGTCTGAGCCGCGCCATTTTCAGCCTTGTGCTTGCTTCGAAAATTGAGACTTCTCAATTCCCTTATGTATTCAAAATTTGGGGTTAAATGACCGTTGGATGCGATTATCGCATCGTGAACAGCCGGCGTGAAGTTGTGTTCGTCCAGAGGTTTTTTTGCATCCGATTGAATTATGTCGTGAGCGTAGGGAAAAAGAAGGTCGCCGAAGAAATCTGTCGCTTCGCGTGGTAACTGCGTCGGCATGTTATCGATGGAACATACCAAAACTCCTGGCCCTTTAAACGATTTCGTGTCCTTGTTCCGATCCGCGTCGTACAAACAGAAGGGGGTGTCGATCGTTGTACACTCGTTCATGAATCTATTGTTTTTTTATAAACAGAAGTATTCATATTTATGATATACATTCATTATTTTTAATTAAAGGAACCTCACATTTGTACACCGATCGAAGACATTTTTTTTATATGAAAAACAACTCGATTTTATCATAAGAGCCAGAAAAATCATGTTTGAAAAAATGCCTAGATGTGCACGCATGCGCAAACGCATGCGCTCGTCTGCGCGCATAAGCGCATGCGTGTGGGCCAGCGCCATTTCAATTCGAAATTCAAATGTCCATAACTCAAGAACTATTTGTGCGATCGCGCTCAAATTCGACATGCAAAGTGAGCTTCGAAACTCCTTGGATCAGTGGGTATTCCACAAAGGTCCGAACATATTTTGTATCGACGTGTAAAACATATAGATACTATGACATGTAAACAAATTTTACAAACATGTAAAAAATATCTAATCATTGAAAATTCCCAAATTCTCCAAAATTCACAAGACAAAGCTGGCTCTTTGTTAAGGTTGTTTAGAAGCAGGGTGGGGATAGATAAGAGTGGGGGAGATTTGTCTATGCTTATACATTGGGCGCTGTACCATTGTTTTTTTAGCGCCCTGTAACCAATTCATGAATTATTGTTTTTGTTTACTTGATAATTATGATTCTAATTTAGATAAGACTGAGTTTTTACCGAAGTTAGTAAGATTTTTTAGATTTATTTACTGTTAGATGTTTATAAATTTCAATACGAGAATTTTTTTAAATCGTGCATAATCGTGGCAACGTTGAGCCCCTTTAGCGCGCATGCCCAGTATCGTACATGTTACCAGCTGGCGTCAGCGGCCGACATAACCTCAAAAAGTTACTTATGACATTGCATCATGGATAACGACAGTCAAGAAAACAGTGAGAGTGAAAATGAAAGAAAAAAATGATGCAAGTGAAAAAATACACAATACAAAAAGAAGATTTATGTGGAAAAATAAAAGGTCCTCTCCCTTGCGACCCATGTTTCTCCGGTACAGCATTGCCATGTCGGTCAGACAGTCACTCGCTCGAAGTGTATGTTGACACGATTTTTCGTTTTCAAACTCAAAAATCTCTATGATAAAATCTCCAAAAACGAATGATTTTGGGCTGATTGATGCGTAATATTCCAGAGAATACTCAGTCAATTTTTTAACAAAAGTTTATAGGCGCGAACAAATTTATCGTGAGTTTATTGAGATCGCGCATAGCTCTGCCCATTATAGGCTGTAGACGGATGCTTAAAAGTGCATAACTTTGTGATTGTTTATCTCCATTAATAAATTTCGAACTGACTGGAAATTTGGCAGCGGCATAGTTTAACTATTGAACTATCTACCGTTTAAAATTCCAAATTTTCTCATAAAATGTAATTTGCTTCTAAACAATCTTAACATCGAAAGTAATTTTTCACAAGGAGAGTGTTTGAACTTGATGAAACTTCAGAGTCGAATTAACTTCTCATTACAAAATGAGTAAAAAAAGGCTCACTCGATACTGCCACCAGGGTCGGCAGAAATGTCGCAAATAGCGAGCATACGATGAGGCAAAGCCGGTGCACCGACGCTGATCGGTAGCCAGGGTGTGTTGGCAGGTCTAAGAAGATATTTCGCATCCGGAATCGTCAGGAGTTTCGGCGAATCGACGGCCCAATAAATACCATTTATGATAACCGAAGCGTAAGGAGCAATCTTCTTGCTGAAAGTTGATATATAACGCTCCGGATGTTTGTCATACTCCTCGGGATCGAAGCTACGGGTCTCCTTATTCTCGAGATGATGTCGACGACGCACCTCGCAGCCATAAATTTTGTTCGTATCTAGAAGGAAAAAAAACCAAACGAGTTAAATACATTCAATCTTAGAAAAAAATCACAATCTTTTGAACATTTCAATTGCATCTTCTACTTTTTGAACTCGACTTGCATCGTGAACAAAACACACATTATTTGTTATCATTCATTAATTCAGTTAAGAAAAGTAATGTAAAGAACATCGAATAAATTAACCCATCGACGTTATACAATATTGTTTGCTTATTAATACAAACGTTAAATTAGTCGATTGATTATATTAATTATATTACATTGATATTATTTAATTAATTGTTCTACAACCAATGTAGAATTATTTTGCCAAGTTGCTTCTATCACACTTGAGTCAAACTCAGCTTGAATCACCATCTTGGAAAATATGTCTCTCTTTCTCTCTTGTTTATCAACGAGGCACGCGACTATACGATTTCCTGTTATCGTCGAGTCTTTACAAACGAATATTTAATTTATTACTCCGTTCGGCTATTTATAAACGTTCCTTTACGTTCAATCCCCCTTGATCTCTTGCTTTGTTACGCAAGCAACTTTATCGCCATTAATTCTTAATAAAGCTATTTCGTTTCCGCAAGATAAATTTTTCAATTCGGCTCAATAGAGAAGTTCAAAGTGGAAAATACCGTGCTAGAGCCAAAGATGTCAGTAACGTATGTGATGAGGAGAAAGAAATTTAAGAGATGATTCATAATAACATTAGTTATCCAATTCTGAAGCATTTACCAAGATTAACATTTTTTTTTGAAGAAAGATATTGTTTTTTTGCAAGATGCGATAGGACATTATTTCCTCTCTTGCCAATGGCTCGGTCGCACAATTTCGTTCAGACACGAATAACAATGCTCAAGGCCTACAATTACAGTTTAATTGAATTTTAATTCAATTTATCAATTAAAATTTAATCATTGCATTAAACAGAAATGAATGTTTTGCAAAACTAAAATTGCTTTCTTAAAGAGTATTTTGAAATATTCAAAAATAATTTGTTCCTTGGATTCACTGAATATGTCCAAAGAGCGAGTTTGTTTTTGATGAAGTGGTCCAATAGTTTTCTCCTAAAATCTTAACTTTTGCTTAATTTTCATTACATTAGGTTTCAGATTGTCGTTTCTGTTCCGAATCGACGTAAGGAACCAAAGTTTATACAATCTTCTCACCCCCGTGCTCGGCGACTTTTCTAAGAGTCTCCGGTGTGACGTACTCGTGAGGAAGTTCCTGAAAGACTTCCTGTCCTCCTTGACTCACATTGCCACTTCCAGTGAAAACGAAGGTCAACGGTCCGATAGATTTTGGCATCGCTCCGAGAGCGATCTCGTATCCAACGTCGCGAATAGCTTGTCTGGCCATTGCTGAGTCTCGGTAATTGTGAGCTGGTCCGATGTGCTAAAAAATAATTTCATCATTTTATGTACACCAAGAATTTTTCAGTTTTTACAAGTATTGAAATTAATTTATTAAAACACTGATAACTCTACCAGCCGATGGAACTCAAAATCGCTATTCATCTTTGATCAATTTTTCTTCAGCTTTTCTTTACTTGTCTATCTATTAAGGAAGTTACCGACTCATGGAGCGAGCTATTTGTACAAGAAAGAAATTTCAACCAATCGATATGCGAGCTTCGATTAAAACAGCTTTTGTGTTTTTGTTCTTTCATGTTTACTACAAATTGTTGTTTCAAATTCAAGAAGGTAATGTCGAAATTCAATTCGCACCGTTTTGTCTTATTTTCTTACTTAGTTCTATATAAATTAAGGAAGCTACTTGCTCATACACTGAACTGTTTGAACGAGAAAAAATATTGGTGATTTGGAAAAGATTTGTCGAAAATTTGAGAAGAATATGGAGATTTCAATCAACATTGTACTAACGTTATTGTTTGTTCAGTTTTCGACAAATTGAGGAAGCTAATTCGTTTTAACGTTGGCTGTTCGTATACAAATATCTTGTAGGAAACAATGCATGTTTTCGTCGTGCAATTTTCACAACTTAAAATTACCATGAACGGTGTGTGATGGCCAAGGGCGAGAAGCCTGAGTCCCAGGCCGTGAAGAATATTCACCATGCCGGCAACACCGGCGTATTTTCCAAATGCGACGACACGCTGGCCACCGTTGTCGGTGAGTTTCTCATAATCGAGGAGACGAATATTCTTTTCCAAAACGGCGTCGAGCAGTGGCATATTGCTCTCCTGGGCTTTGATCGTGTGCGAGAAGAAGCAATAAGTCTTGTTTGGTATGAGTTGATCGACGGGGACTTGTTTAACGCCAAATATGACCGAGGCATCGCTTATGTCTTCCTGAAGCAAAGCACCCGCTGCGAGATACGACTGTGCAGGATATGCTCGACGATTGCTCGGTTGAACAATCACTTTCACACCTGCACGTACCAATCGACGAACGTTGGATGGTGCGAGAGGCGCGCGACGTTCCCATACTGATTGATCCTCTCGCCTTATCGCTATGGTTTTACCCTTCAGGCTCTGAAAATAAAAGGAAGAAATTAGACGAATCTTCATTTGTGAAGAAATCTTAAAGAATAATACGTTCGATGCTCAAGAAAAAGATAATTAGATCTTCTTTCCAGCTTTTATGAAAAGACATTGAATTGAATAATTATGTGAAAACATTGGATTGAATAATTATGTAAAAACATTGGATTGAATAATTATGTAAAAACATTGGATTGAATAGTTAGGTAAACCAATCGATGGCTCCTTTGTCAAAAACAATGAAAGGTCTTAAATCTAAAATCATATTAAAAATTCTGTGAAACAAATTCAGCGCTGAGTTTGCGAACCTTAATTTCTGTGCCAAGTCATTTTAATATGAGTATAATTTTTAAAACATTTTTAACGACAAAGCAACATTAAGTCCAAAAAGCAGAAAAAGTGCGAGATTAAAATTGAACAAATTATTAAATTATTTTGTGAATATCCGATGATGTAAAAAGATAAAAATTTTTGATTCGATTAATTTCACCAATTATTAAACTCGTGTTTAAACATAACTGATACACTCACACTATTGTTTCGCACCGACCGGGATATACCACCGGAAATATAAAGCGCTGCATAGCGTTTCGCTGTAACGGATTCCAAAATCCGCATGACGCGAGAAAGATATTGAAAAGCTAGTAAATTTTCAGGTCATAAAACCTTGAACAAGTTTCAGTAAGTAAAAAAGAAAATATATGTATATCTAAGTTTTCACTTGTTTATGAACTATGCTAAATGCTAATGGAACGTTCTCACTTTGCTGACGCGGCAGCACTTGGTCTTAACGACTCGTGGCAACTACTAAATGCTCAGAGTTCGCAGGAAAGAAGAGATCGAATAATTCTCACTATCTTTATCTTCGTTCGCTCTTCTTCGTTCTCGTACTCACCATCTCTCTTGCTCGCTTTGCCGGGTCAGAGTTATTTGTGACAAAATCACTGATAAAACAACCCAGGCAGAATACGCCTGCTGTATATATATAATATATATATGGGGCATTCCCTCGCAGATTAAACAAAATGTTGCTGCGGCGCTGGCTTCGAATCTGCTTTCTAACTTTCCATCGCAGACCCCTCGATGAAAGAATCCTTGTCTTCTCTTCCAGATCCTTTTTATATTCTATGTTCGATATTTATGTGCGTTCCTCTTGTAAGCATCATTCATTGTAGAAAGTCTGAAACATTTTATGAAATTTTAATAACTCACAATATTTGTTAATCTTATTATAAGATGCAAGGCTTTATAATTGCAAACGTTAAATATCAAATATAAGAAATGATTGTTGCAACGAATATAAGTAAGTTTAACCGAGCAGAAAGGTTTCCTAATAGTTGAAAAAAAAACATTTATATAAAGTTAAACGAAAGTTAATCGAATATATGTTTTTCAACTCGAATTAGTAAGAACTTTGTTTGTCTTTTAGATTAAAAAAATTAGTCAGAAACATTTTATGAAATTTTAATAACTCACAATATTTGTTAATCTTATTATAAGATGCAAGGCTTTATAATTTCAAACGTTAAATATCAAATATAAGAAATGATTGTTGTAATGAATATAAGTAATTTTAACCGAGCAGAAAGGTTTCCTAATAGTTGAAAAAAAAACATTTATATAAAGTTAAACGAAAGATAATCGAATATATGTTTTTCGACTCGAATTAGTAAGAACTTTGTTTGTCTTTTAGATTAAAAAAATTAGTCAGAAGAGTTTTGTACATATTTGTAGTAAATAACGATTGTTAACAAGTTGAGAGAGCTATATATTAGATAAGAGAGGTGGAAAAATATCTGTGAAAGATCAGGCCTTTAATTCTGAAGAGCTGATTGTGATCGATCTTCATCGAACCAATGAATTCGTACATTAAAGCTGGAGTGCCTCGTGTATATTATTTCATTCTCGCCGACCTTTTCTCTTATCTGAATCTTTCGAAACTTCCGAGCGTGCAACTCCACGAGGTCCATATCACTTTTTTTTTCTCTTGTTCCTCTATCTTATCCGAGGTCCTTATCTCTATTTATCAGCATTCTTCCCTTGTATCACACTGGAAAAAATACTTGCAGCCAAAATTGAAATTGTTTTTTTTTTATTAGGAAGAATTCGACGAGTATTCTTTCGATAAGACTTAATTGACTTTGTAATTGTGGTACTAATAAAATGCATATAAAAACAATCGTGAAAGATGAACAGCCAATTATTATCGAATCGGTATCTCTTCAAATTTCATTAGTTTTCATTCGCACGAATATACGGAAAAAAAAACGACGATGCGATTCTAGCAAAAACAAAAATGTAACTAAATGTTCGCCTGAGCCTTTATCGAGAGATACATCTTGTTTTTGAATGTCTGCTTTGTGGGATTGATCTTCTTTAATATCTGCGTCATCACATTGACCAGCTGTTCCGACGTGAGTCCAGTTTTCTTTGATTTGAATTTTTGCAAAAGTTCCGTTGTCGTCATTGGCTTTCTCATGAGATAACGACGAACCGCGTCTTCTGTTATTCCAGATTCGCTGAAAATACAATAATATTATTAGCTATTATCATAGTTTAATAAATTCCCTATATTGTTATCATTTTTTTCTTTCTTTAAAATGCTTTGTTCCAACTAAAATTCCACATTATCTGCAGCTGTTTGGAAATGGAATAAAGTGTCTAAAGAATTCCAATACATCTAGCAGTTTTGTAGAAAGGTGAAATTTATGGGGTAGCTAAGACTGCGAGCAAATTTCATTTTTTCTCTCTTCGTCTTATCTTTTCTTTCTGATTCGTCTATTTTGTTTTTCTAGAATCTTTAAAAGAGCGGAGTAACGGGCGTCTCGATAATTGCGATATTTCTAATGCTTTTTCAGGAATGAGCTAAATACTGGAACATTTTATCAAGTGTTGTTTTCTCAGATTAGTTTTACAGTCCAGAAATGGCTAGAACCTGCACAAAGCTTAAGGTTTTGGCATATGATAGAATCTGGGGGCAAATCTCTTTGGCACTGTTCTCATAAACGTGATAAAGTATCGTGTTAAATTGTCATTTTTCAGATCTTTTTTGTAGAACATCTTCGATGATTTTCTAATTTAATAAAATAACAAACCTGCTTCCGGGTATGTAAGAAGTGGACGGTACAAGATTGAAATTGTCCAGTTTGAGTTTTTTCGATTGTGAAAGATCGGGGGAACTAGTCTGTTTCCTCTTGTGCTGCTCGTTAGCAGCAGCTGCGATTCCTGGCGTCGGTGTCGCCGATCTGGAGCTATGAGCACTATTCGACTTTCGATTGTCTTTGTCTTTGGCAGGAACGTCGGAATCCGAGCCCGAATCGCTAGAAAAATCAGTCGATGATTCTTTCGTGGGACTCGCTTTTTTCGATTCTTTCTTCTTCGATGTTTTCTTTTTTTTCTTCTTGTCCTTCTTTTTGTCTACTTCTTTGCTCGTTTTCTCCTTCTCCTGTAAAAGTAATCGTACGTAAGTTATTTCTTTTCATAGAAACGAACTGCTACCGTTTTTTTTCCAGTGAAAATTAATAAAACGAAATAAGAAAATAATTTTATTCATTCGCTCACTTTCTCATCTTTGTCTTTGGCTTCGTCGTCCGATGAACCGTCTTCTTCTCCCTCTTTCTTCTCGTTTTGTTCCTCGTCCTCGTCCTCCTCGTCCGAGGCGAGTAATTTTCTAAGCGCATCCTCTTCGGCGACGGATTTTACCGTGCTGTGCTGCTCGTTTTCCGATTCCGCGTCCGTCGAATCCGAAATATAGTCACACTCACGACCCTCTTCATCGCCGTCATCGCTCTCCTCGAATGCTTCATCGTCCGAAGCATTTTTCTTTTTCTTCTTTTTCGTCGGAACGTCTTGCGTGAGGATGACAAGAATAATTATCATTAATAATAAAACAACAACAATTAACAATTTTTTAACAATTATTGTCATTAAGAATTTAACCATCGAATTTTTGTAATTTCAATTAAGGATACTTCGCTCGCATAGATTCAAGTTTGACTTCATCAAAACTTGATTTCTTCTCAACTCAATAAAAATATATGACCCGATTGACAATAATGCGAATGCAAAGAACATCGATTTTCAAAGAGAATAATGCTAATCAGTATTAAATCAATAAGTCATGGGACCTATGAATGATTTTTCATTAAAAAGCTTTCGCGTTTTTGAACTTCCTCGCTGTTTATGAGGTTTACAAAATTTTGAAAGTAATGCGGAAGCTTTTTATACAAAAATTTTATAGTTCCCGTCCTTCGATCAAATATTGTTCATTCGATTGGAGTTAGCGCGTAATTTCTGCTTTGAGAAAAATCTTACTTTTGCCTTTTTTGTTCTTCTTTGCTGGGTTCTCATCATCCGAACCTTTTTTCTCCTTTTCATCCGCATCACTGTCGGAATCATCGTCGTCGTCACTTTCCATCCATTCATCCATTTCTGATATCTTGAGCTCTTTTTCTTTCTTTGCAGGTTTTTTGCTCGCCTTCCTTCCTGCCTCGGCAAGCTCACCATCTTCATCCGCACCATCTTCGTCATTGCGCAATCTTTTTCGCATCATTAAGGAAAAATAATTCATCACTTGATTACGTCGACTGAACTCTTGTTCAGCTTCTTCGGCACTAAGAGCTTTGTAACGCTGAATTGGTTGAAAATTGTACCTGGACCAAAAAAAACTGATTAGATCAATGAAAATTATAATTACAATGCAAAAATGTATGTTTTATTTCTTTTTGATGCGAACCATTCGTGAAGCGGAAATGCTTCGATCGCACCATCTGGTGCATGAGTAAAAACATAATAAGCCGCATTTTCGCTAACTCCACCTTCTCTCGTTCCCTTGAATTTTTTGCCCGTTCTACCACCTGATTTCAATATCCATGGTTGATCTTCTGGTTTATATTTTCGACTTGTTATACCGAATTTTTTTCTACGAGCTTCCTCCCTTGCGTCTCTGCCAAATTCCGAGCCAGCACCAAATTTTGGCATGTCTTCTTCGAGACCTCTGTATTCCTTCATATTGTTTTCCCTCTCCATCTTCACTTGGGTCCATTCGGAAAAGTCGACTTTCAGAGTCGCGTTGAAACGCATCACGTTGTGCTTTTTATCGGTGTTTCTGTATTTTTGTAATTAATACAAATTAATTTACATTGTTGGGTGTGCTTCCCAAACAGAATTTTGTTTAAATTCGTTTTTTAAGAAAACCATTGGCTTTTTTTAGATATGCCAATTTTTTAAAATTTAATTCATAACTCAAATGTTAGAATTGTATCAACCTATGGGCTTTGTGAATTCGAAACAATACATGATTCCTTTGTTAACGAACCCATTTTTATATTTGTTCTCTGGAATGAAAGATCGGTAGCATCTCGAACAAAAGAAGAGAACTATAAACATAGACTAACTTGTAACACTTGTGTCATTGCGTATTAAAACTAATAACTAACGCTTTTATAACAGTTTTGCTGATAGAAGTTTAAATCTTTCTTTGCACATTTTTCTTTATACATAAAAGTTTGCAAAAAATTTTCCCTCATTTGTCGATGTGGCGTACTTTAAATAATGTTTATAAATAATTTTTATAAAGTAATTTACGACTGAATATTGAAATATTATTACTTAGGAACTCTGATGCTGAATTCCTGAACGGACGGCCCTGTTGGAGCCTGAAATGTGGATAAAGAAACATTACAAATTCGTCTATTCATGGTAAATGTGATCAGCTTTTTTAAGAGGAATGCAAAAATAGAAAGATATTTATTTATAGACTTCGTCAAATTCTTGTTATCATTACAATTCTTAAATACACTGATGGGACTTAATTTTTAAATACTAAGAACTAATTATGTCATCATGTTTTTTTGAGCTAACCTTAACCACCTGAGCGTTCATGATGGTAATATGGTACCGAAACTAATCGACGTTACAATATTCCAGGTTCACCTGTCGATGCTAAAAACTACAACACAACAATCATACCACGAGTTTAATTGTCTTTCGCACTGTTTACTGTTCATTTGGATTGACAAAAACTCAAACCAATCCAAACGTCTATTGTCGTGTAAGGTTATGTCTGATATGTTGAAAAACAATGGAGGACATGGCAGTTTTGAAATCTAGGAACTTTTTGGAACGCAAATGTACTGTATGTATAGTTTTCAAAATCTCTACACCTTGTCGAATTAAAATAAAGCGTTTAACAACCAAATTTAATTCATACTCCTCTTAAGGTGAATGCCTTTATACATTTGAAAATTCGTCCATGTCCGTTTTGAAAAATAATTCCCTAGATTCTCAATTTCATGATGGAGTTTCCAGTCTCATAATTTTCACGTTGATGCTTCGATAACGTTGAAAGGAAGAGGGCCTCTTCGTGTATACGGCGAAGCGGCGAAGTGTATATCACGCACACGTTTGCGTCGCGTGTCGCAAAAGGTTAAAAAGGAAAAATTGAAAAAATAGCCGTTCTGTCCAATTTATCATCTTTGTCGAGGCTTTCTCGTGTGCTCATCGGTTTCTTCGTGACATATCAAGCACGCTTCGTTCACTTCTTCCTGAAATGACCTGACGTGGAATAAAAAGAGCGGAAAGATATTCTCATCTGACAGAGCGAATGGAAATAGAGTGGGGCAAAGAGGGAGGCACCGCCATATTGGCAACTTGTGACTTTTTTTTGGGGAGGAATCATCAGCTAACACAGCAGCACAGCAGTGTAACAGCTACCAAAGACTGAAGTTCATAAATGCTTCACTGACAGTCCAAAAGTGACCGTAAATAGTCGTATTGACAAAAGAAAAGAAAACAGGAAACCAAGGTCCCTACCGATCGATCGTGAGAAAAAAACGCGATGTCCAGGTTGATTTTTCTCACGTTTTAGTCGTCGTTGTTCACAACATTTTTTTCAACTCTGAAATTTGTCTCCTGACTCCTGCACGCGTCGACTGATCGACAGTATTTTTTTTTTTTCATACAATGGTGAGTTTGATCTTTTCCTATCAAATGCTCTCATTTTCAAAACAATCTGCTTACATCTTATTTCTTCCAGAGTTTCTTTGGATTTGGACAGTCTGCGGGACTGGAGATTATTCTGGATGGCGCTAACACGAGAAAGAGCGCTGACATCAAATCTGAGGATGGAAAAAAAGAACCTCATCCTCTCTATTACGATGGAGAAACTGTTTCCGGAAAAGTAAGAACTAAGTTTTTTAATTATCGCTTAGTGATTAACAATGAAAGTAAGGGACAGAGTTTAGAAAATCAGTTTTACTGAATTTTCTTCAGACATTTCTATCATTATCGCTATTGTGAACAGAAGTTTTTAAAGTATGAAAAAATAACGAAAAGAATGGTTTAAATAATGAAAGTATGGGACAGAGTTTAGACAATCAGTTTTATTAAATTTTCTTCAGACATCTGTTTCTTCAATAATCTGTCTCTTCAACCGATTCACTATGAGCAGTGTCTTATCTTACGTTATATGAATATCTGTATTATCTTAAATATGGAACGACTTAGAGAGGTCATAATACTATTCTTATTTAATTAAAAATGTTAGTTTAAAAAAGAACATATACTAAAAATATGTTTAACAAAATAGTAATAGTAACTTAATGTACTTATATATTATTAATTATCAATTCAAATTTTTTTTTATCTTAGATAAACATAAGTTTGAAGAAAGCGGGTAAATTGGAGCACCAAGGTGTAAAGGTCGAGTTCGTAGGACAGATCGAGCTCTACTACGATCGTGGAAATCATCATGAGTTCACAAATTTGGTGAAAGAACTTGCGCGGCCTGGAGAATTAACCCACAATACTGTGTATCCCTTCGAATTTGCGAATGTCGAAAAACCGTTCGAAAGTTACACAGGCTCGAACGTGAGGCTTCGATATTTTTTGCGTGTCACGATTGTACGTCGTTTGAGTGACTTCGTCAAAGAGCTCGAACTCGTTGTTCACACTCTGAGCTCGTATCCGGATATGAATAATCCGATTAAGATGGAGGTCGGAATCGAAGATTGCCTGCATATCGAATTCGAATACAACAAAAGCAAGTGAGTCCACGTGAAAAAAAGATTATTTAATAATAAGTTATTCTTATTACTAACGAACTACTACCTTTCTCTTCAGATATCACCTAAAAGACGTAATCGTCGGAAAAATATATTTTCTACTGGTTAGAATAAAAATAAAACACATGGAGATTGCGATTATAAAGCGCGAAACGACAGGTACTGGTAAGTTGCAGGAAAAAACAAAATCGTTTTATTTTTTTTTACAACGATCCTACCATACCAATGATAGACAAACTATATTTTATAATTTGCTAGAAAAGTAATAGCTAACGTTTATAAATGCTTTCATTTTCGTATAAATGGTTTTTACATAATGACAAAAAAAACAAACTGCGAGTTTAAAATAAACACGAAATGATTAACATTGGAATACATGTACACAGGTCCTCATACTTTTACGGAGAACGAGACGATCGCTAAGTACGAGATAATGGATGGTGCACCAGTAAAAGGCGAGTCAATACCGATCAGAGTGTTTCTAGCTGGTTATGATCTCGCCCCAACGATGCGCGACATAAACAAAAAATTCAGTGTCAGATACCTTCTTAATCTTGTTCTGATGGATGAGGAAGATCGTCGATACTTCAAACAACAGGTATTTTATATACTCTTGTTACAATCATTGTTGTTGCATATCCGTTACTAAAGTGCTATTCACATCATTTACGGAACACACCTAGTTGTTACGCCATGTGGCTAGTCCATCTAGTAACTTAGAAATCTCGAAAAAAGGACCATAAAAAGTATAGAACACACCCTGCACGATCTCGCATTGGTTCTAGATAGTAACGATTGTTCCATTGTGGATTGATGGAAGAGAGAAAGACTACGCGTCATGTGTTGCAAAAAGTAGCATTACACTGACTGATAATGAGTTCAGTTCGGTGTGAAAGACATAGTTGTACGTTTAGCAAGTTTTTCAGCATTGCTCAAACGATTTGGGAAGAATCGTAGCTTTGCCATTCTTTGCTACAATTCTGTATTAACAATTCTGTAATGACTCTAAATTCTTTCCCAATGATTGCGCTTCAGCAAAGAATATATATTTCCCTTTTTTTAAATGATCGGAATATATCGTATCGTCTTTGAATTTCATCAGACATTGGGCATGGAATCAGCTCACAGATTGGTCTCATTGTCAGTTGCAATGTGCATAGATGTTTTATAGTTCATGAATAATATTGCGCATTGCGCATATCTCCAATATACTCCATATTATTCACAATAACGAATAATAATATTAATTAACGGGTTAATATTGTTCTTACCTGATTGTCAATGGATATTCACAAACAAATTTTTCACCTGTTTGTATGCCAATGTTGGTGGTGTACGTGACAAGATATGCGCCCTCAGTACTGACGGATGTGCCAGTAACTAATATACCAAAATCTTGAACATCATGGGGAAACAGGATGAAACGTCGATGCACTTAATTGACTTTAAAACCGATGAATAATACAAAATTCAGTTACATAAAAACGCGCTGCTAGTAATCCGTATATTCACTTAATTCCTTACAACTCATTATTGCTAGGTATGAAAAGAAAATGTACTTTTAACGTGACTCAGCTGAATCTTCTAACTAATGATTTTTCAAAGTCATAGGGGAATATTTAATGAGGTACACTCTAATCGAAGTTTATTTCAGTACATGCATGACATTCATATTCGTTCTTTAAATAAAATAATTCATAAATATTAACGCAATAAAAATACTGCAGTGGGTACAGTAGTGTCGAATAGAATCTGAGTCATTTCGCAACTGTAGGATGTTTTGCCAAATGTTCACTTATGAACAACACTAACGAATCCCTCTGAAACACACATTTTCATATAATTTTAATGACACAATGTTAATGATCATTTTTATTTAGGAAATAACACTATGGAGGAAAGGTGAGAAAAGTAGAAAATCTCAATCGGCCTCGCCTCATTTGCCATCCCATCTGGTATCTGCCGAGACGGGATTTCCTCAGGGCGCTGCGCAAAATGGACCACCTTCGGGACCTCCGGACACCGAAGATGCTGCGAGCGGCGGTGATGTGCCACAATTACCGAATTCGGATGAGATGCCAGCGCCGATCGAAGGAATGACGCGCGAGGAGGGCGACGGCGAAGGCGAGAAGGAAACGAATACCGAAAGTAACTGAGACATCGTATACCACCGGATGGTTAACGACGCGGTATGAAGAACGAAGAAGAAAAAAAGCGTTCAAACAAAAAACGAAAATGCTCTCTCCTTTCCGATTTGCGAACATTTGGACGTGATCATCAGGCTCGTTTGCTCCCGACGCGTAAAACGTGTGAGAGAAACGGGCGCGGATGCGAAAAACAGAGCATCGGCAAAAGGGGGAACTAAAGGAAAGAAAAAGTCTGAACGATATTGAAAAGGCAAAAAAAGGAGAACAAAAGAAACCGTCTTGCCGGTTGACATTCGGCCGACCCGACGAAAAGTTGTACATATTTTTTCGTTACGCATGATCGAAGCGGAGATGAAGCCGGAGGAATATTATTGGTCCGGTGGTGCGCGCGGCTGAGACAGCGAATAATGCACGTAGAATTGATTATGAAATGAAAGAACGGACGAGCAAACAAAAAAAACTTAGCCTAAATTGACAAATCAATTGTGAGCACAGGCTTTAAAAAAGAAACGTAGAATCGAAAAAGATAGAGGTGAATGAATTAGGGTGAGAAAGCGGGGGTCCGAAGGTTTGCGGTAAAAACAAAGCCTGAAAAGGACTGAGTCGAGGGTTATTCCGGACAGACTTAAGTTCGTAGTCAGGTTTATATCGTAGCTGCTACTCAAGCTCGTACTTGAGTATACAATTGAGTGTGGACATGATTATAAATTTGAGAATCGTATTTCAAGCTTAAACTTGAATTTATACTTGAATTTATGGACAAGTTCATACTTAGGTTTATACTTAAGTTCATAGCTAGGTTTATACTCAAGTTTATACGTGACTTTATACTCAAGTACAAACCTGAATACGAAATCAAGTTCAAAGTTGAGTTCATACTCGAGTATAGATTTAAGCATGAATAAACGCACGTTTAAAAGTAGAAACTTGGGATTGGTCTCGAACGGGGGCGCCGATGACTTTTGATCGCAAAAACAAAATGAAATAGGAACTCGCAAAAGAAACGAACATACGAGTGGACCAAAAAACGAACTGGACCTATTTTTCACAAGCAAAATGAAGGACGTAAGGATTTTTGTACTCCGAGCAATAACGAAGTAACCACTTATTGTATAATAACCCCAAGCTCATACAGACGTTTTTTGCCTATGCGAGATCCGCAAGTATTAAAAAAAACAAAACATAATAAGGAAGCCTATCACTCGTTCTTTTGTACTACTATCGTAACGTACGGGACAACCGAATTGTTAACGTTTCTTTTTTTCAATACTTTGCGATAGTACAAAAATTGTTGGTCGGAACGATGTTGTAATTATTCATAGCCGCCCTGTTGTTGAGATTTATTTATATTAAACAAAAGTTATGTATGAAATTTGTTTATAGAGGAAAGAAAACAGAAGGAAGTTTGGAGAGTGCATAATATTCCAGTTCGAGAAATTTACGTTGCATTAGAAACTTGAGACTGTCCCGCCTCGCGCCCCACCGTCGCTGCCGCCGTCGCAAACTCCCTTCCCTCCGTTCCGTAAGAACAATTGAATCAGGTCCGAGGGTTGCATTCTAAAATTGACTGCCAGCAACCAATTTTAGAAAACTCTGCGAAGTGATGGAAAAGAAAAAGTAAACAAACCGGCGGATGTAAAATAGCGGTCGAAATTTATACAGAAATTGTATCTATATATAAGTCATGCGTCCGCCATTTTGTACTTCCGGTTATTTCCGCTAGGGGGTGGCAACGAAAATTTTCCTCCGAAAAAGAAAATTCGGGAAAAACAGCGGGTTCGCGGAAGAATTTATTTTACATGTCAAATATTGTATATACATATACATATGTCTTGTGCGATATGCAATTTGCTGTATATTTTAGTGTCTTAATTATTATATTAAAAAAAAAAAGGACAGAAAAAAAGCAGGTACACATAATATATAAAGAAAGAAAGATGGAAAATGTTTTTTAAAATATTACAAAAGTTTTGTAGGAGAGAATGATACGTGTTGCGTGAAGAAATCGAGGGATCGATGCTTGGTAGAGGTCAATCCAGGAAATACGTCGAAGCCACGGTTCTAATCAATAGCAAGTAAATTATTCAATTTACAATCATTGACGAACGAGCGAGCAGTTCCAAGAATTTATGTTGACCTGAAATTGCCGGCATCGAAGCAAGAAGAAAATCTTCATGCATAGATGAGCAACTCGATGATAGAAAATTGAAGCTAGTAAGTTCCTGTGCTCTGGGATTGGCTCAATATTGAAATTTCCTAGTCTAAATTGGACAAACAAGCTTTTACGTTCTGGACCGCAGTGGCGCCGCCAGTGAGCGTGAAGTTCCAACGAACTAACAATGCAAGTGGTGAGTCCGTTAACCACGAATGCTTATCTCTTGGAAAGGTGGATAATTCAACGAGATCCGTGTTTTTATTTATTAATCATATGCAAATTTCGATTTGGACAAATTCTAAGGAATTTAGATCGCTTAAATGAAGGATAAAGGCAATATAAATGAGAAATCACTTATTTGCTTATAGGGAAGAGCAGTTTATTCTATTTATTTTTTATTAATTTTGAAAATACTCAGATTTTGCTCAATAGAATATAAGAATGAGAAAATCAACCGCTCGATGAAACTCCTCTGCACCCTGGGCACGAACTGTTCGTTTATCTGTGCGAGGAACTTTTCGTAAGGACCGGTCTCGACCACGGTCTTACATGCAGGTCTGGAAACTGTAATGCTGGGAGCCACGATGATGTACGTCGTTTAATGCAGACAAATTTCACTTCTAGCCGCCACTAGTTGTCGCTGAGGTTCCCGGACGCGGACATACATAACCTCAATACTATTTATTTTACCATGATGTTTACGTGACATTTCTGTTCATTTATTTATACTTACCATAATCGAATACCTGAAAACAAACAAAAATCATTACATCCACGTAATAAGATGAAAAATATAATAAACATTTTTTTTATGTTTACTTGATACGTTTATTACGATTGAGATCATATTTTTTTTCGATCGTATTAATCGAAACTGACGGGACTAACGCTTTTTCCTGATTACTTTAAAAGTGTTTCAAGCTCATAATAAATATCCCCGTAACGAACATGAAAGTGGAACAGAGACAGAGAGATAAAAGCATGGCCGGCTAGTGCTGTCTCTGTCTGACCTCCACCCCCCCGCGGCCACGCCGCGGTGCGTTTTCTGCTCGCAACGAACCTAGTGGCGACTAGTGGAACTACCAACTCGACTACTTCACTAAGCCACCTACCCCTTCCACTGGAGTTTCCAGCCTGTATGTAAGACTGTGGTCTCGACAGTCATACAATACACATATATGACAAATGTAATTGCATATGAGGTCCAGTGCACACCAGGCTTAAACTATGGTGGAGAGAGAACATGATCGTACATTACATGTTGGTGACACCATTTTTTCACCCCTTCGTGAAGACTGTCGGGCTTACATGAATTTCATCTTTTTTTTTTTCTTTGCCTTGAAATAAACCAGACCTGTTCTTTTTCGAACACTTTCCACTGACTCAAGACTTATTCGAATTTTTTTTCCCGTGTTTGTATATTTTATTATTCGTAGGACCAATCCTCGAATCGTACTCTAATCTTTGTGTATTTTACTATTCATAGAATTAGGTCTTGAACCGTATTTTATTTATTGGCTAGCTGAATTAATGTTAAATATTGGAACAAAAAAAATTAAAGATTTGATTTGCGCGCGCCAGTTCGTCGCGCCATCTTACGGATCTGGGTGGCGACGGTAGAGGTAGATTATTTGCCGACAGCGCCGCCACTGCCGTCCAGCGCAAGTTCTATCATAGAGATTTTTAATCATACTTGTTTACTCAAGTCTCCTTGTTTTTAAGCATCACGTCCAACATGGGTGCCCCATATGTTATGTTGAGGATGTTTAGTTTATTTTCAAAACAAAAACTTTATATTGTATAAAATTATTGATATACAATATGAAAAGTTACATTTAACGCTAGAGGTATGACAAAATTCTTTACCATCAATTGTATGAAAAAAAGTTGCGATACATCGGTTACAATGTAAAAAAAGCTTTAAATACATAAACGAACCTCAAAGTCGCTGAAACCGTCAACCAATTTATATAAAAATTGCATCGGTCATTTCATAAAATTTTAATAATGTCTGTGGATATTGGTGAAATGCTCAGAGAACCAAAAATGACGACAGTCTGTGCTCCGATGGTCCGATATAGCAAGTGAGTACAGATAAAAAGGCATGGAACCCTCAAAATCAACAAAATGGTTTTGTTATTTTTTATCCGCAGATTGCCATTCAGAACGTTGGTACGACAATATGATTGCGATATTTGCTTCACACCGATGATTCTTGCGGACTCTTTTGTACAATCGTCTAAAGCTCGAGACAATGAATTCACAACGAATGAGCATGACAAACCTCTTGTTGTTCAATTCGCTGCAAAAGACCCTGATGATTTTGCTGATGCTGCTGAAATGGTTTCACCGTAAGTTTGTCGGTCTTATCGATATAGCGATTTATAGTGAATTTTAAGTAATTAAAAATTTTCCATTCTTATTCCTTTTTTAATTTTAAAGTTACTGCAATGGCGTGGATTTGAATTGCGGCTGTCCCCAGCGTTGGGCTGTGAAAGATGGATATGGTTCAGATCTGTTGACAAAACCGCAGCTCGTTAAAGATCTAATAACACGGGTGAAGAATCGCATATCTGGACCTTTCACGGTATCCGTGAAAATCCGCTTGCTCAAAGATATACGTAAAACCATAGAATTATGTCGTACATTAGAAAAAGCAAATTTGTCATTTTTAACAGTGCATGCAAGAACGCCCGATATGAGAAAAGAGCCGATTGATATCGATGGCTTAAAAATGGTTCGAGATTCCGTACAAATTCCATTGATCGCTAATGGCGATGTGAAAAACCTTCAGGATGCTGAAAAATTGTACAAAGATACAAATTGCAACGGAGTAATGGCGGCGAATGGAATTCTTACAAATCCTGCACTTTTTTCCGGAAGCTCGTGCACAGCCCTCAGTTGCATTCAAGATTGGCTCGACATAACTGAAAGAATACCAACGAATTTTCTCTGCATGCATCATCATCTCGTTTTCATGCTAGAGAAAATATTGCCAAAAAGCGATAAGCACGTTTTTAATAATTTACAGAGCAAAGAGAGTGTCCTTGCTTTTATTGACGACTATTATGGCATCAGACCTGGACATTATTTCGACGAATCGTTTGAACCTGTTGTCTGCGATTACGATAGGTGGAGTAAAAAGCAATCCCGCAAAACCATTTTAGTAGAAGAAGAGACTGGAAACGATCTTTTAGGAAATTTATTCTGGGATGTGTGATTAGAAAGAATATTTTTATTTAAAGAATATGTACAAATTTAAACATTAAGAATAAGTATGAAAAAGAACTCTTCGCTTATTCAAAACAAAAGCTTCAATTTTGTTATTTTAAAAATAGTTTGTCACTTATGAAATAGTTCTCTCGCACACTGCAGTCCGAAATATTTTAAACATTATGCAAATCGAAAAATCCCTATATACTTGGATAAACAAAGTAACATCATACTTCATGTATCCAAGTCGCTGTGGCGATCCTAATGGAAACCGCAAATGCGGAGTGACTTGCGTGAGTAACCAGTCAACGATACAAATAGATATGGGCTTACTACCTACTACGATTTCTGGTCTGTTCAATTATTAGTACAACTATGTTCTTCAGTTTTTATATTTTGCAATGAAGTTATTTTTACGATCCGGGGACATGAGACCCACCAACTGCAATACCCTTCGACATTTAGACCTGCACACCCTGTACTGAGCAATCAATGCCATCTAGCGAGTTATTGATGTAGCTATGCAACTATTGTTTCTATGAATCAATGACCTACACGCGTATGAATATTGTAGCTTATGCCTTTCATAGACTATCTATGTGGCGTAAAATTGGTAAACGACCCAAAAGTTGACAAGAACAAGGAATTCGTCCTTTTTTTTCAATCTTGAAAACTAGTTGAAATTTTATTTTTTCTAAAAGATATAGTGATTACTAGAATTTAACGTCGGTAAGGTATGAGTTCTCTGTGGGTATTCGTTACGTGCTGCCCTAAGCGATTTTGTCCGAAACTAAAATGAATGTTCTCAATACCAAGCGTGACTTCCTGTTCGGTGGCAAAATTCAAATACTCTTAAGAAAAACTAACATATAGACGCCCCTGTTTGATATTTCTATCACTATTGCATATCATTCACAAAATCTCATATAACATTTCGACGAAAATCTTACAATCTCACTATTATCGATCGACTTATGCGATAAAAACTTAATAAAAACTTCGCAAAATTCTCTGGATCTCCCGTATGCCTTCGGCGTCTCTCAAGACTTCCGGTATAGTTGCGCGTGACCGTGTTGCGCACGGAGAGTGTGGGAACGATCTAGTCGCGGGGTACAGGGCCAGTGCGGAACCAACGGGCCAGGGGGTGGGGGGGAACATAAAAATTTCCCAGTTGAGGAAAAGAATTTGTGGTGGAAAAGTCGAGACGTAAGTAAACAATACGTGAGTGTAGCAAAATTTTTTCGCAAACGTGTTTTTTACGATCAAACGTCACTGTGGTGAATTCCTAAGCCTTGAGGATAAAAGTTTTGTTTGACCATTATTACGGAACTATGGGCGGTTGGGCTGCTGAGGTTAAAATCGCCTCGGAATAATTGCTGGCAACCCAATACGAGCGAGCGAGAGGGAGAGAGAGAGAGAGAGAGAGCGAGTGAGAAAGAAAGACAGGGAGAGAGAGAGAGACAGAGAGAGAGAGAGAGAGAGGGCGAGTCGACAAGAGCGAAAGCGAACTTGTCGAAGTTGTGTGTAACTCCCTCCCCACCGTTCCGTCATTTTACCTAACCCTTTACCTTTTGTTCACACGCATCCTCGGAAAATGAAAAAAGAACTAGATCGAAGAAATCGAATGTTGTCAACTGATTCGTCCATACCCTTCCTCTCCCTGCCACTCTTTCGTGCAAATAATATGTAATAATATTAAAAAAAAAGAAAAAATGATCGTATCGTGTAATATTCGATCGTACTAGAGAATAGCTGAAAAGGGAAACAGGAATTTCTTCGTGTTTGTGCGTCGCGTAGTGTCGAGTGTAATGGACGATTGAAGTGAGAGAAAGGAGGTATGACATGTATCGTGCGTGTCTGTGCGAGAGAGAAACGTTCTGAGGTACAGGACCTTTCTCTACTACCCCCTCCCCTCCTCCCTCCCCGTTGGCTTTGAACAAGTGCGAGGGAGGGGGGAACTTGTGCTCGTAAAATGAAAAACGTTCTTTTTTCCTTGTTTCGTTCCATCGTTCCTCCTCTCTCGCACCTACACGTACGTAACACACGACACATATAATGTTCCATCATCCTTCGTTCTCGCAAATTTGCCTTCGTTTTATTCGCTCTATCGTATATCGAGATGAATTAATGGAACACCCGTTTACTTTCTTCAACCGGAAATAGAACTTTGCACTAGAAAAATCTGACAAATTTCTGTTGCTTTTTCTCGTCGATACAGTGATTTTAGAACTTCTTTCTCTGTCTGTCTGTCTGTCTGTCTCTCTCTCTCTCTCTCTCTCTCTTGCTCGCTCCCCCTCTCTCTCTCGCTCGCTCGCTCAGCGTTCGCTCTGACGTTTCTCTCCTCGTACAGGGCCAATGTGTATACATATATGTGCATACATATATATATGTACATATTCTCCGCTACTGTACTTCTCTCCGCTACCCTACGCACAACAGCTGTTTCGTCGAGAATCTTGTTCGACGATCGCGATTCTGAACAACCTCGGGCAATTTATCGTCGTGTTACCGAGTGCTTTCTTTTTTAAATGACCTTATTGAGAAAATTGTGAAGTTTCGGTTTATTTTTTCAATCGACTCGCGGATCCTTGACTCGTTAGTTGGTCTCTCTTTTTAGGTGTTAGTGCGGACGTTTTCCGCGTCCTTTGTTCATCTCACGCGCGTCACGCGGCGATTCTGACAGTTCTCTCTACACTGTCATACGTCGTTTCCGCGAATTTCCCTCGTCAAGAAAAAACGGTACGCGACCTATTTTCACGTCTCGATCCTTACACGTTATTTTGTAGTCGTTAATACTGGTTCGACATTTAAATAACGCCCCGAGATTTCGTAAGCGATGTTTTCCCCCTTTTTTTTTTTTTTTAACCGATTACGTCGATTTTTTACCTTTCACCCGATTCGCGATCTTCGCGAAAGTGTGGTTAAGGCTTTTTGTTCTCAACGAAGATTTGTCATAATTTTTTAATTGTATTTTGGATATTTCAATATTTTTGGGGATAAATTCGAGATTTTTTTTTTTAGGTTAGTTTGACAGTCGCATCGAATTCGTGGCCAAATTTGTGGTTATTGCACTTGTTTTTGTTTTCGTTTCGTCGAGGAATAATTTGCGCACTCTTTTGGAAGAAAAAAGTGATGTATTTTGATAATATTTTGGCCGGGAATTTTTTTGGATCTGGTGTCGTTCGAAATTATTTTTCGCTTTTGAAAACAATTGTAACGTTTACAGTGAATGTAATCGAAGTTTGACACTTTTTGTTGTTGTTGTATTGGCAAAAGTCATTAGAAAACGTACCTCAAATTTTAAGAAACAATCGTTCGATGGATGGTTTTCCCAACATTACGGGCCGGCGCACCTTAAGATTCTATTTTTCTTCCACAAAATCTTGAAGCGCTACGCTTAATACCAAGTATCAAACTCTTTGTGTGGTGATTTTTTTTATCACATTTGCAACAGATATAAAGTTTTAAAATCAAAGGATATTTTTTAAGTATTTTGTGGCATTTTTGATTTTGTGTAACGCAGAAATTTGCAAACTTAACAGTGCTTTGCTCAACCTAAAATACTTAGAGTTTGTATCTTCAGTTTAGCGATATTTATCATGATACTTTAAAGAATACATTAACTGCTGTCAATATCAAAAACAATAAAGATACAATTGAGTAAAACGATATTTTGTCAATGCTTTTCATCTTTTTGTTTTCTGTTTAGATTGTCAGCAGATTTAGCAGCTCTTACGTTAGAGTCGCAAGATCGAGCGGGATTGAAGGTAAGAAAAGACATTTGATAAATACTTTAATTCGTAAGGACTCGAGTTAAAATACAGATCAACTTTGCTCATTTTATTTAAAATAAATATTCTTTTCCAGAGCAAAGCCAAGGAGAGAAAAATAGAAAACAAAAAGAGTAGAATTGACAACGAGGGAGGAAAGATTAAAAATTGGCAAGGTCTTCTTTTTAGAAGAAAGGAAAAGCAAGAAGGATGTCAGTATTGAACCAGAGCGGCGATGAGGCGGTCGAGTGCCCTCTTTGCATGGAACCGCTCGAGGTCGACGATCTTAATTTCTTTCCTTGCACCTGCGGCTATCAGATTTGTCGCTTCTGCTGGCACAGAATTCGTACCGATGAGAACGGTCTGTGTCCAGCGTGTCGAAAGGCCTATTCCGAGAACCCTGCCGATTTTAAGCCTCTGACGAAAGAGGAAATATCGAGGTAAGCATTAATGATAAATTTTAATGCGAAAAAATTGAGGTAATAAGAAATTTTTATCATACGTTTATTGCTGACGCTTACATTACTTTAACAAAATTTATTGAAACGTTCGTGCGAATCCATTTTCGACAACAAAACATATTCCAACTCTTCAAACAGTTCCATATTTTTCGATTAAAAAATTGCAAGGTTGAAGGCAGAAAAGAGGCTCAAGGATCAGCAGCGGAAGCAAAGAGTCACGGAGAACCGTAAACACCTCGCGAACGTTCGTGTTGTCCAGAAAAATCTCGTTTTCGTGGTTGGTCTGCCGATGAGACTGGCCGACGCGGATGTAAGTGTGACAAAAAATGTCCTAACAAAAAATGCCTATTTTTTCCACGCGATAATCTCGTATGCCCGAAAATCATAATCCTACTGACCGCAAGTATTTCAGGTACTCAAAAGGCACGAGTATTTTGGTAAATTCGGGAAAATACACAAAGTCGTCATCAATCAGAGCACGTCGTACGCCGGTTCGCAAGGGCCGAGCGCATCGGCTTACGTCACCTATCAGGTACATAAAGTTTACACCCTTTCGCTAAAAATCAAACATATACTCATTTCCATATTCACACTTTTCAAACAGATTCGGAAGTCGTATGATCAAAATTCATCGAAATATTCGGACGATGATATTTTTTTTCGGAAAGCAAAAAAGGCAAAAATGCGAATTGGAATTTGCACCTTGTTTTCTGTGACTTTTGCTCATTCACAGAAAATCATAGGGAAGAATGCTACAATATTAACGTATCACATTTTGAACTTATCACCTAATTTTGTTAAGAGAAATTGTTTTTTTTTTGTTAATCATGTTTTATGATTGACCATTTGTTGGTTTTTAATAAACCAATGATCTCGTTCATGTTTATAACGAATTAGTTGTTAATCTCGAGAAATAGAGTGGATACATCTTTGTTGCTAAAATTTTTAATCTTTAGAGATAAGACTTCATAAGATATAAAAACATTGATCGATCGGGGTGTCAAAGTCAATATCAAACAATATTATCTCTTTTCACCCTTTATATACAATTTTTCAGTTTGAATAACGTCATGAAAGTTTCATTTACCCATCTTTTTTTAAATTATTAACTTTGATTATGCTCGTTTGTTACAAAACAAGAAAGTTTCGACGCATAACTTATGCAATTAAATTGAGCACATTCCATCAATTTATTTCCAAGACTGTTTGGGTCAACTAACATTTTTTAAAATTTTTACAAAAATAATTATTTATGGGAAGACTACTAAACAGAAACAATTACACAAATTATTAAATCTTATCAGATATACTAAATAATAACTAAGGCTACTAAGGCTTTATAAGAGCCAATCAATCACATTTTAAAAACTTATCTACAAAGTAATTTTAGGCATTTCTCCTAATTTATTGATGTTACTGACACGAGTGATCCTGTTATTTAAGAAACAAACAAACTTAGATGATTATGGCTTTTGTCGCAATCATTCAGAGAGTATTGGTATTTGTGAATTGTTTTTTCACAAATATAATTGAATTATTAATCTAAATCATTTTAATCGCCATTTGACTTAACTTTGATATGAACCTGTTCGAAATCTGAGCTTAAATTCATTGACAATTTGTCATCAGTATTATAAATAGTGTATAATTATATTCATCAAAATTAATATAAAAGTACTTTATCATGATTTTGGGGATTCTACGTTTTTGCTGTTGCATCGATCAGGGTCTACGATAACTGCAAAACATTTAAGTAGCGCCTTGACATTTTCTTAGTGACATGAACTTGCTTATATCGCTATTTCCTTCTTAAGCTCTCTATACAAACACAATTTTGAACTCATGTTTACGTTTCAATGACTGACGTCGCTCTTCGAAATTTCTACAATATAAAATAGTAAATTCAAAATGTTGTACGTATAATAAAATGTTTACAGTTTTTTGTTTTAATTCGCTCAAAAATTCATTGACAATTTGTCGAAAGTATTGTAGAACGCCGTTTAAAGTAAAAAATCTACATGTGTATATCTTTTCCGTTTAAGCGCCAGGAGGATGCGTTACGAGCAATCGAGGCTGTCAACAACATCGCGGTGGATGGTAGAACGATAAAAACATCACTCGGCACGACAAAGTACTGTTCCCATTTTATGAGAAATCAATCGTGTCCAAAGCCGGACTGCATGTACTTGCACGATCTTGGTGATCAAGAGGCCTCGTTCACGAAGGAAGAGATGCATCAAGGCAAGCATCAGGATTATGAGCGTAAGCTCGTACAATCCAATCACGCTCACGCGTCGACGGCACAACGGTAAATTATTTCCTTTAACCCTTAGAGACCTGAGTACTTTCAAGCTTATGTGGTCCGCAGACGCATAGGCTGACGCATGTATGCGTCCTTAGAGCTCAAAGGGTTAAATCCGGTACTACCAAACGATCAAAAAAATGTGCAGTGTATAATTTTGATTTAAGGAAACCGACGCCATCGCCTCCTGTGACGGGGACAACGGTACGGGAAAACGGCACTGTTACATCTCAGATTAAAGAAGCTTGGCCGTCGTTACAGCCTGGTCAACAAAACAGTGAGTTGGCTATAAACTAAAGAAAAAATCGCATTAATCGGTTCAAACTAAAATTGTACGAGGGAACAATTATTTTCGTTGAAAGGAATTATAACTTTTCAATTTTTTTCGCAGGCTCGTCGGCTCCAAACAGCAAAGAATCGTCTCCTCCTACTTCGGCGTCCCAGCAGCAAACACCAGTCTCGTTATCGAATGGAAGTTCGTCGAATCCGAATAATATTTCCTCCTGCTCGTCGCAACAGAACAACAATAACAAGGGCGAGCTCGGGAGTGCGACGTCCCGTCGGGGGAAAAGTAATAGCGAGTCGAAGGCCCAAGCGGCGCGAAACAAGCACAAAAATAATCAGAACAAAGAAAAGCACGGTACACAAAATACCGGAAGTAGTACGGTCGTCGGAATTCCCGGTACAAGAACGACCTCGAGGTCGGAATCTTCGAGTACTTCGTCGTCCCAGAGTTCGGTGCCTGGTCAGTCTCACTCCCAGAAAGAGATTCGTTGTTTTACCGAGAGCGTGGAAACGTCCAAAGCGAGACGACAAAATGGAAGTTGCAAAATTGATGACAATTCGCGACAGATACAGCAGGGCAATTCGCAATTGGAGATCGACATAGATGATGATAAAATGTCCGAGATGAAGATAAATGGTGCAATTATGGCGAATCGTGCGAGAAACGGAGAGAGAAGTCAGTCGGAGAGCGAGAGCGACAATCCGAGAGAAGGTAGCACACCAGCGAGCACGGTATCGAGCTCCGAGGAATCGTCGAGCGCGAGCGCTAATCAACACACGGAAAGAAGGAGCGTCGTTGGTGTCGAAGAACAACAACATCTCATCGACGAGCGTAATGTTTCCGGTTTGAGTAAGTTCCTTGTTTTTTAAACGGGAATCAAATTATCGATTTGGTTCATCTTGCATAAATTCGTTTGTTCCGAATTTTATTGATTACACAAAAATTAAACTTTCAACGATTTTGGGTCAATTCAAAAAATAAACCCAAACAAGATTTGGGTTTATTTTTGTTGGCTTTGGCATTATTCGTCTATCGACCCGTTTATGAATAGAACTTTTGAGATTGAGCTCTAATTTATGTCGAGCCTTAGCCCGAGTTTTTCCTTTTAAGGTAGTCCTGTCGTTACAACATTTCCGTTAGATTTCACTGAAAATTTGCAGAAACGTTCTTTGATGTCATATGTATATGTGTGTAAAATTTCAGGGGCCCGTATCGACTCAAAAATCACGATATTAATTCTTGAAAATCGTCACTTTTCGCAATCTTCCATAAGAGCCCGTGTTAAATATCGCAACATTATACAACGAGTATCTCGATCATTTGGTCGATGAAGCCTGTTGAAATTTTGCATACATTTTTATATGACATCAAAGAAGCTTCGATTAGTTTTTATAACAAATCTAATGGAAACAAAATTCATGATTTTGTTTATTATATAACAACTAAACTTTCCGTAGAATCAATTTGAATTTTGAGTATGTTGTTCTTTAGTCGATTTGCAACAACTTTTCTTAACGAACTTTAACGCTTGATCCACTTCCAATGTGAGAAAAAACGGGAATAAAATTTTAATCCCCCACCCAACGATAGGACTACCTTAACTAGAACAATTTTGGAGTGAGCTTTGTACTGCTTTTGAATCTTAAGCCTTGTTAAAACGCTCAGTTTTAACATTTGTGTACTATAGCTTAAGGGACAATCTTTGTTACTGCAGCAAGAGACTTTTCAAACTTGAATATATTTGATTTACAAGTATTTGATCGATCCTGAAATATCCATATAACTTAAAGAGGAAGTGGTTTACAGCCTTTTAAAACCCTTTGAGCCCTAAGGACGCATATATGCGTTAGCCTATGCGTCTGCGGCCCATATAAGCTTGAAAGTACTCAGGTCTCAAAGGGTTAACGGCTGAGACGTTTTTACTGTACCTCAAAGTTGAACCTGATTTGAATTTAAATTTAAACTTTAGATATACTTCACTTGCAATGTGTCTTAAACGTCGGGTCAAACTCGGCTTGAATTTAAGTGCAAACTTGATCCGATATTGAGTTTAATTTTATTTGTATTTACCTAATTTATTCTTCTTTATTTTCATCATTCAGATTCGTCACAGACCACGAGCACAAACGGTGGTATTAACACACATCAAATTCCACCTCCCGGACTTCACGCATGTCCGACGAACAACATCACGAATGGCAATTTGATGCAACAGATGCAGCTCAATCATCGTTCGATCTTTCCGACCGATAACAACAGCTTCTTTAGCTCGAATAGCTTTCAAAAAGTCTCGAACGTCATCGCAATGCCAACGAACTCACAAACAGGCAAGTTACTTCACGGGACAAAGAAACAATCCGCCATAAAGATCGGAGCAATTTTGATATTCTGCTTTGACAAATTTTAATTTTTGTTTAATATCAATCTCTCCGTTCGAGTAGTTTTACGGTTGGATGAAACTATCATTTCCGTTAAACCAGATTCAAGATATTTACATTTTTCTCGATGATCGTTCATGAATTAATTTATATTTACTTTTTCTACAGGAAGCGCGAGTCTCGACTGGACGAATACATGTCTGGCTCCTATACCCGACTCTCTGCCTTCGGTCCACTCCAGCGAGGATTGGCAAGCGGCCTTCGGTTTTCAAACAGAAAAATGTCGGGCAGCGTCGAATCGTCAAGTGAACAAAAAGCCAACGATCGTAGACTTTCTCGACATCGACGAGAATACGTTTTATTCCGACGACGATTGTCGTGAGAATTCGACCACGAAAGAGACGCGTCAGATGCCTCACGATGTCAATCATCAGACGGACGAAACTATTAAAACGGATTTCTTGGATTACGCTCCGGAGGATTTTTACACGGAAATTCCGTCGAAGTCACGACGCGCGACCAGTCCGACGAAAGACACACGGCAAAGTGTTTGTCACGACGCGAAACGTCACGTAAATACAGCTGCCACAAAATTTATGGCAGATTTTCAACAAAATTCGCTACAACAGAGGCTCGCTATGCAGGTGAGGATAATAAATAAATTGCCGATCAGTTTTATTTTTTCACTCGTAAGAACGAAAACGGAGTACACGAGTTTATTTGCACTCTGGCACCATAGGCAATTTCACACTTTCTCATTTCAACGATTTGTTCTGATTTTTATAGTAATACCTCACAATCGTTTACAAATAATAAAAATCATACTTTTGAAATTAGTCAATGACGATCGAATTAATAATCGATTTATTAATTACATTGTTTTAAAACTAAACAACAAGATGATTGTAATAAATCTTCATCAGAACATTATTTGAATTTTTTAACACTTTTTGATAATTGGATTAAAATTGTTTGAGAAAAAAGAAGAAATTTACGTTATCCTTCAGTTTTTTCTCAGTCAAAATTAATTATCGATGCAAGAAGTAATGATGGAAAATGGATTGGCTGATTCGTTTGCGTTAACAATAAAATTAGAAAGAACTAAACAGTTTGTTAAAATTTTCGTTAATTCGACTGTAAAGTCGCAGCAGAATCAAGAAAATTGTGAATACATAAAGCAAAACGGTCACGGTGGCGTGGAAGTTACTTCTGGAACGACGGTGAGCAGCAGCGCGGAAATCAAGCCGGACGACGATCTTGGCTTCGATCCGTTTCACGAGACCCAAAAAGCTCTGGCAGAGCTTATGGAGAATGAGATGCAGCTTCAACAACAAAGGATCTTTCAGCAACAACAGCAGCAACATCACCATCAGCAACAGCAGCAGCAACAACAGCAGAGGGATCGAGAGGAACAGAACAGGATTCAGCAACAGGGACTCGCGGCATTGGGACCTCAACATTTTACGCAGGTCAAACAAAAGTCTTAAGTCAAATTTAACATTTCCTCGAGACAAATTCGTAAACGAAGTGACAATGTTGCGCTTCAAACGTGCTGGATACAGCGCTGTTCCTCGTCCGACAGTTTCTCTAAACAATGATAAGATTTTGTATAGGACAAAATTGGAAAGTGCAAAAAAGAAATTAGAAATTTTCTTTAGATCATGTGAACCAAACTAAGCTGATAGGAAAAGCTTTTGGACGATACATTTCTAGGCTTCGACTTGACTATTCGATTATGATTATTAGAAAACTTAAAAAAGAAACTGAGATTAGGCATAGTTGGAAAACTTCATCGCTCGAAGAGTTTGTAAATGAGAAAGTCTTTGAATCAAGATCCTTGAATAATGTTAATGTTGAAATTGAAATAACAGAACTTGGAAGTTTGAATAATTCAAACAATTTGGAAAACAATTCATAAATTATGTTTCTAAAATTAATTAACGTTTATGCGTGGAACAAGTTTTGTTTATGTCAATTAAAACTTATGTATACGTTTTCTTTGTTAATGTTTCAGGTTGCTCATCTAGCGCATCTTCAGCAACAGGCGACCCATCTGCAGAATCTTCACGTTCTCCATCAATCGCACAGTCTGCTCTCTCGTCTTCCACAAAATTTGATGCAACAACAACAGCAACAACCACAGAGCGCTGGAGGTCAGAATGGTGCGGGACAACAAGCCCCCCCGATGACGTCGAACAGTCTCGGTCAACGAAGTCGACTTCCACCTCCTGGATTTCCTGGTTCGACACCAAATCACATGAATTCCTTTGGCCTTGGTATACCGAGACCCGCGCCTACGAATAATCCTCTCGCCGGTTTGTATTTCTAAAATAATAAATGGTAATATGCCATAAATTTACAAAAAATCTTCAAAATTGCAGTAAAACAATATAAAATTACAATATTATAAGAAACAAAAATAATTCGGTGTTTCTGGGAATAAAGATTTGTTTACGATTTAGGAAAGGTTCGAGCAATTGTAAACATGTTTAAAAATTAATAATTGTATAAAATCAGAAGTTCTCGAGATAATTTAATGAAAATTGCAGAATAGAAAATGGCTCGATTTGTGGGCATTTGAATATTTCACAGAGACAGATACGTGCATTATTTCTGAGTACAAATTTCTAGATATTTAGTATATTGATCCAGAATAAAAAAGCAGAAATCTTTTATTCTGACGAAAATTGCAGAATAGAAAATGGCTCGATTTGTGGGCATTTGAATATTTCACAGAGACACAGATACGTGGATTATTTCTAAGTACAAATTTCTAGATATTTAGTATATTGATCCAGCATGGAAAAGCAGAAATCTTTTATTCTCATATGTCGACAAATCCGTCTTTAAGAGGAAGCAAAAGCTAAGATAAAGTAGAATGTCTCAGCGAAAAATAATCCACCTGTGTAATGTAAGAAAAATGCAAAAAAACTTTCCAATCAAAAGAGATAAGATTGCCTTGCCACGAAAAGATACAAAATTCAAACGTATGAAATTATTGTTTCAGCAGCGCCGCCATCGCAGCAGGTAGCATATCTTCCGAATGGGAGTCCACTTCTCGCCTCGCAAGGTAAATTAATTCAAAAAGAAGAACTACAATTAGTAATTAATAAAACAAAAATCGATAATTCGATTTTATTTGAACTAATGTAGGAGTAAACAAATGTGCAGCTGACGCGGTCTATAGTCTCAAAGATTGGTGCGAGATTAATAGTCAACAACAGCAGCAACAACAGCAGCAGCAACAACAATTTCATCATCAGCCGTTGCATCAGAAAGGTGGATGGAACAATTTCGGTCCAATCGCCGATTGGACCTCGATCGACCCGGCGATCGTGAGCTCTTCGAGGCCGTTATCTTTCCAGGCAGCGAGCACGTGGCAATTTTCACGCGCTCACCCGTCCCACAGTGTGCCACACAATGCGCAACAGGTGAGGAATTGTCTTCAATCGTTGTTTCACTATTTTAGAACAAAATAACAAAAACTTGTTTAACATCAAATATGAAACTGGAACTGTTTATGATTCAATGAAGGAACAGAACGCACCGGCTCAGCACTGGGCAATGCAACCGCCACCAGGTTTCGGTGGTCCGAGCATAACGACTCAGATTAATAGCCAACAGGGCAATACAGTGGCACAGCCGCACACGAGCACGAAACTCATCTCCGCGGGGTCGGAAATCGAGAGTGAGTCAATTATGTAACCAATGTTTCATCCACTTTCAGAATGCGCAATGTGATTTCTTAAAATTCTTGTAAATGTCTCCGTAGAGAGGTTCGCTCCAATTATTACAGCTTGGAAGTTTTGAGATGCTTGAAAAATTCCTTCAAATTCCAAAATTCCTAATCAGAGAGAATAATCGAAAAACGATGCATTCCTAGACGGAGAGAATAATCGAACAACGATTTGACTTTGGAAAAATTATCGATTTGTTCTTATACCAAAGTAAAATAAGCTTGAGTAAACCAATTGCTTGTGTAAAATTTGTTCAGTCTTTAGGACTGAACTGTCTGAAGGACTGTAAATGTGCAAAGAACCTCAATGAAAATTTATTAACCTTAAAACTACAGTCTAGTTACATGGGCTTGAGTGTTCCAATTTCATCGTGACCTAAATTCAGATTTAACCTCAAGTAGACAATTTATTCTTTACAATTTCGATATCTGCAACAATATGAAATTGGAAATGGTATATATCTTAACCTCTTGACTACTCGAGGTACTTTTTTCTGTATTTCTCCATGAAACTTTTGATGTCCTATAAATAGTACAAGGGCGGTCAGGAGGTTAAAGCAAGATCTATCGTTTATTGTAAAAACAAGTTGTATCCTCAGTCTAGATTAACTTCGGTCACACTCCTCATCAATATCTAATTTTGACTCCGTTCTTTTATTCACAGATATGTAAAAAAGGCAATCCGAAACAACACACAAAATCGCGAAAGTAGAAAAAAATAGGGGCTGGACTGACACTTGGATTAAATTCGAGCTGCGAGGATTTCCAGATTGGCTGCTCGCGCGTTTAGCGTCAATGAAGAACGAATGGAGGACACAAACGGACAAACGAGAAGACACTTTTTTCCTTGATTCTTTCCTGTTTTTTCGTTCACTCGCCTTAAAGAAAAATTGTTCCCTCTTCGCGTTAACTCGATTCATCGTCTCTTTGGGGCAGTTAATAAACGACGAACAATTCTGGAGATATTTTGTCCGAACAAAAAGAATCGTCGATAGCAAAAAAAAAAGAAAAGGAACTGTTTGAGCAAATTGTTGATAAAAGTGCGAAAACTATGTCGCGAAAAATATTCCACTAAACTATTTTTCCCATCGGAAACGTACTAGCGAATAATCGCGAGTTCTTTTATTTTGCGCAATTCAATTTGTTTTACTGCAATCAGCGAACATGAGAGTTTTTATTCTTAAACTAATTGAATGATCAACAAGAAAAAAACTGCAGATTTTTGTTTTGACACCGATCAAATTGTATTTTGCGTCGAGATTCTGTGACATCGACTCGGCGATAGTATTTTTTTTTTCACATAGTTTGACGAAGTTTCAAACGCGTAAGAAGAATTACAATTTGGAGGAATCGTCCCTGTCAATGTCTCGAAAATCAAGAATGGAAAAGCAAACAAAAAACGAGTCGAGCAAGAATGACATCATCGCAGAATACTCTTCGAATATCTCGGAAAGGACTACCGAACCACAAAGAACAATCTCCAAGCTCCATAAAGGACTATTGGAATTCCTTCGTGCGACGGGTGTAATCGTTTAACGGAAAACGAAACAAATTTGGCGAGGAGTGAAAACAAGAAGAAAATTGGCGCAAGGAAAACAAGTTGTGGAAGAAAAACTTAAACGAAATTATAAGATAATAATGAGATAAGAGGAAGTAACGAAAAGAAGAAAGAAAGAAAGAAACAAGAAAATAGGCGAAAACTGTGACTTTACTAGACGCGAAAAGCGAGAACGAGCGAGAGAAAAATTTGGGTCGGGGTGCTGCGTCCAAATCGATGAGAAGAAAAGAAAACAAATATTAAGTAAAAACACAATTTTCCTTCGCAGAAAGAAAAATGTGCGTCGGCAGATTATTATTAATTAATTAATTATTATTATTATTAATTATAAATATACACGCTGCTGCCTCGAGGCAAGTTTACGAAGCAGGACGCGTATATGTACATATATATATGTATATATATATATATATATTTATATATATGTATATGTATGTATGTATGCAAAAAAAACACATACACATGAGAAGAAAAGTGCGACGAGATAAACTAAATATAAAAGCTGAAAAAAAGGAAAACAAAAAATGATTCGACGGTGTTCGAAATATACGATATGCAAAAGAATGTGTTTATCATTTTATAAACTAGTCTTCTTTGTCTCTTCATCTGTAGTTAGAAAAACAAATGTTGCTTCAGGAAGAACTGCGATCGACAAGGTAAATAATTATGTTATCATGTTAACGTAAGGGATATGCAGTCTTTGTTAAATATATATTGGTATATTATCTACACTATCTCTGGGTAAGAACATTCATAAACGTATTAACGAGAATCTCGTATATATCACCATGTAATAGGGAACTTACGTGTCTTTGCTTTTACGTTTCATTAACAGGGCATGATTAAGAACGACTTGCATGAAAATGAATTCGGTCTCAAGATAAACTTACGTTCACGCCCGCGTTGCAAAACTGAGTTTCAACTTTGTTTTGACACTTGTCCGAATCCGAATTGGGTTGCGAATTCAAAGATTTAAGTTGAATTCGGCCAATAACAGTATCTCATCTCAACCTTCGATGTGAGAATATGTCAGCATACACACCACAGGGTTTGAAAGGTAAAGTGAGTTTCGAAAAACTGCAACGAAATCGCACTCAACGAGAGTGATCAACTTTGCGATCCTTTAAATAATCTTCATTCCGATTAAAAAAATCTCTTTTCTTTTGCTCTGCTCTCAATTCAAATCGAGATGGAAGTTGACCGATCCACCCTCGGTTTCATCCTCGCCGTCGGATTCGTTGTGAAAAAGGTAATCCGTTGCACCATCGTAATAGGTAAAAAATGGTGAGTTGGGGGAGTCCTCCGTTTCATCGTCCTGTGGAGACTCGCATTGCTGAGTGAGAATAAGGTTTTTTCGTCTCAGTCCCCAAAACGTACGTGGTTTCAGATATTCGTTGACTGCCTCGAAGAGCCAGCCTATGTGAACAATGCAATTGGCGCAATGGGCGATCCGCCACGCGTATCTGAAAAGAGAAGGAGACAGAAACGAACCGATTCTAAAAAACATCATTAAGAATTTTTAGGAATTTATTTTTCTCATACCCTGGGAACCAACTGCAAACCGTTGACGCTGGTTCGCGACTGAGAATTATTCCTGTTGCTTTAGACAGTGTAATCGTTTCGTGTATCGCTCCAGCCAAATTGCAATACGCTGCTTGCAATCCTTCCCTGTTCATTGGTATAAGATCCGAATGTTTGCCGATAACGCGACGGCAAGTGCTGCATTTGAAACATTTGTCTCCCAGCTAAAAAACCATAAGAAACATAGTAAGTCGGTAGGTTGTGATGCCTTTTGTTTATAATAATCGCACCATGGATAGAATCTTCGCCTCGAACTGAAGTCGCGGGATCGCGCAATCATATTGCAACAGAGTGATCTTGGATTTGTCATTTATAAAAAGATTCTGAGCCAACCAAAACGACAATTCGACAGGATCCTCCGGGATTTTACTACCCCCTGTACATAATAAGAATAAAAAATTATTGAAACTATTATTAACGTTATATTGTTTTTAAATGAGAAAATAAACTTGCTTGATTCGACGAATTGCAGATTCTTGTGTATATTCATTGCGAGTCTTCTTGAGTCATACTGACGATAAACCCACGAGGGCCATGGTGTTATAATAGACTCATACCGTGTTACTTTAGACTCGAGTTCTTGCGCTTCTTCCTCGTTTTTGGGAATGGTTCGCTTCCGATCGAGTGACGCGAGACGTTCGTCGAAGAAAGGTGGTCCGAGAACGATTTCTGGTAAGATTTTAACATCTGCAAATATCTGATCATTTACCTAAAAACAAAAGGCGTAAGTATTACATTTTATATTTCAAATATAAAAAACTGTTTTTATATGCGTAATATCCGAAATGTTTGCAAGGCCAATAGTTTTGGTTATTTTTAATTTGTTGGAATCAGATAAAATAGCAGATGTAGTATTAAAAATATCGAATAGTAAGGAAATTATTGTAGCGGTTGCTTATCATTACTCACTTTTCTGGCTCTGATGATTCTGAATCTTTGTCTTCCTCTTGCTTTGATCCGAAATCCATAGCTATTGGAATATTCATAAATCTCAGCAGTAGTGCCAAGTGCGGTCTTTCTTTTTTGACCCCAACACACAACGCCAAAAGTGCGGTCTTTGCCGATACACGACCAAAACATCTTGGTGAACCGAGTACCGTATTTCAACATCGGCAGTGTTTGCTCAGGAAATAATATAACAGAGTTCTCAAACAATATCGGCAAATTTCTGTAAATTCCATCGTCCAGTAGCGTCCTCCCCCGTAAAGTTTCCAAATTGCCTAAATACTATATTCAGAAAAAAAAAAGTAAAGTGTATTATGTTTCATTTATTTCTGAAATTTTCTGCGTCTTACCGAGTGTGTGGTGGTCAATGCTGAGTCGAATGTGAGATCGGTAGGCAGCTCTGTGGAAACGGGTGATTGGTCTGCCTCTAAAATTCGATATATATCCTTGTTTTTAATAAGGATAAAGGAGGTTACTGTTTTCGGTCTCTAAATATAAAACATAAATTCGACGATTGTCGATGACGTTCACCGTTTGAAATTTGACGATTGATGCCATTGGGCGCATTCAGGGTACGAAACAATTGTGGGATTGTTCACTCCACAATGCTCTTTTCCAATGTAGCGTAAAAATTATTGCTCGAAAAAATGGCATTCGCTCACGGAACATGTTGTGGGAGCGCACAACTGTTCCGTGGGCTGAATGCGCCCATTGATAATGACGACAGCGCATAACCCCCAAAACATAAACATTGGCCCCATCTTCCGTCATAGTGAAATATTTCAAGTATATTACGAGAATTTTAATAATTACCTTCGCTAACGGATGTTTCGTCGGAAGGTTCATCGCTCAGATCCATTCTTGTTGACAATTTAAGGTCGAAAAAACCTACAACTGAGGGGTATATTATGATTCTCGAATCAAGTGAAAATTACGAAAACGAGTATTTCACCCTATTACAGTAAATCTCACTAGGTGAACAGACGAGATTATCCCCGCGAGTTTACTCGACACGGAATTCTGTGCCGAGAACCGTGGTACGCATGCTCGTGAGCGTTATTTGCCTGAACAGGGTTGCCAGGTTTGGCGACTTTGCGACAAATTGACGACTTTCGAACACCTTTTGCGACTCCCGTGAAGTTGGCCGACCAACTTGCACTTTATTAATTGACTTTTTTTATATCGTTAGGTGGTCGTTAAGTAGCGTTAAGGTATGTAAACTTAGCCCCTCGATTTTGACTTTTGCATCTTTTTTTAATTTACAACGATTGTTTGTCGTTTGTTTGTGATTGTTTGATTAATTAAAACGTTTGTTTGATCATATTTTTTATCAAACAAACAAAATGAAAATAAGCGTTAAGTTAGCCGCAAATTTTAGAAATTTTGTCTAATTTGATTTTTTCAAACGCCAATCGATTCGGAATCGTTTGTTGGAAACAAATAATATAATTCAAACGTTTGTTTGATCGTTGTTTTTCCAAAAAAATCAATAACTAAAATATTGGTTCGTCGTAGCTTTCACACTAGATTCTGGCTTTTTTCTTACCATACAACTGCGAAGATGCTCAACATGAGATACACTCAACTACCGAAGGCCAGGATTTGTAAAGTTAACAAAATCTTGTAAACTTGATCAAGTAATCCCGTGTCGCAACATGAATTGTAGGTTATATTGTTACATGCACGTGACACATATTAAATCTGGTCAAGCCAGAATCTAGTGTGAGAGCTACGACGAACCAATATTTTATTTATTGATTTTTTGGAAAAACAACGATCAAACAAACGTTCGAATTATATTATTTGTTTCCAACAAACGATTCCGAATCGATTGGCGTTTGAAACAATCAAATTAGACAAAATTTCAAAAATTTGCAGCTAACTTAACGCTCATTTTTGTTTTGATTGTTTGATAAAAAGTATGATCAAACAAACGTTTTAATAAATCAAACAATCACAAACAATCGACAAACAATCGTTATAAATTAAAGAAAGATGCAAAAGTCAAAATCGGAGGGCTAACTTTACATAGCTCTTCGTTATCTGTCTTAAGAATATTTAATGGTTGCAGTCAGTTGTCTGGGTTGTCAATAAACGACACCACCTAGCGACAGCATATGACACTCGGTAATGAAACATAACAATAATCCACCTCCATTAAGTTAGCCGACCAAAGTGAAATTTTTTTATTTTTTTTAATGTCAATCGATTGTCGGTTTTTGTCGGTCCAAAATAAAGTTTTGTCGGTTAGTTTTTCTATGAGAATATACAAAAATAAAAATGAGCGTCAAGACAGCCGATCTGACACGTATGTTGTCAAAGTCGCGGTCAATCGATTCGCAATCGTTTATCGGAACTAAAAATCATAATTGCAGCTTTTGTCGGTTGTATAATTGTCTAAAAAACAAAAAAACAGTGTTCGTATACGCTAGATCGCATATATGTTGGCACCATCGTTGAGAACAAGCGATGACCAATGAGAATACGAGTTGATCGGAAAATAAAGCTTAAGTCATAAAAGTTATATCATTTGTGTATAACTTGGATGCATGGCGTATAAATATATGGACGGAGCCTTTCTCCGCGGCGATGAAGCCACAAGGGTGAGAGGAATGAAAGGCTGCTGCAACGGATATGATGAACCAAGATGGCGGCGGCGATATCTATTTAAACAGATATCGATAAAAACAGATCACTGCAATTACCATTTCACACATCTTCGAGGCGTTACGAAAAAGGAAACAATTTGTTACGCGCCAAGACATATTCTTACAACGCATTTAATTTCGACTCTTTTTTTCAGATCTCGGTTTCAATGTTTTTTTATACGTAATCACACAAAAACATACGGAAGAACATAATTTCGAGAAATCCCGCGATATTTCATAATTACAAATTGTTTGGTTTATTTCTTATTTTATAAAATATAAAATATTAATATCCAGGGTTAACGATACCAGTATGATATTTGTGTTTTTACGACATGGAACGATGGTGTAAAAATATTTCAGGTTATGTGGAAATAGTTTCAAAACATCATTACGAACCTGTTAGTTTTCTATAATTACGCAAGAGGGCAGACAAATATATCTAGAAGATACCTGTTACTTCGAGTATTGGATAACTTTATTCGCCGGATAGGAACTAATCAGAGGCGAAAAAAATCAATTCTGACAGATATCTTTTGGCTAAAGTGCTCGGGAACGTATTGGAGATGAAACAGAAACGGCCATAAGCATTACATTCCAGATACTCATCTCCAACGGAATTCAATAAGTTTGTTCGAAATCAATTTCCTGAAGGGATATTCCGTTGTGACAATCAAACTTGAACAGTCGGCTTTCAAGAGTTTCCAATCTTCACGCTTGATGCTCTCGACGTATAGATGGCGCTGAGCATAGACCATGAACTAGTGGCACACGATGATTGGCATCCAATCGCAATTTTTTGTTTCTAGTAAATCGACGTCGAATTTGTTCGCGATTCGGAATACGCCCCACATTAGAAGAAGGTCATTTTATATCGCAAGACGTGGAACTTTGGTTACTCATCGCACGCGTTTTCTCGCCTGAGGAAATGTATAGTTTCATTATTACGGTCGATAAAACAGTGATAACAGGAAGGCTGGCAACTCTCTAATCGCGATAATCAATATTTAGTCACGAAACTAATAGACTTCCGATAGTCATAGAAAACCATATTTAGAACAAAAAATTTTAATAATTTTCAACAAATCAAATATGGCTGACGATTTCAATTCTCGATAATATGTCATAATACGAATATTGTTCAGTTCGACTCGGTTTCTTGAACAAGGCAAAAATTTGATTTCCAGGACTTCCTTTTCCTGTATTTCCATTACTGCGTGAAACGACGCTCGACACAAAGTTAAAGGTTAACATAACCTCACAATTTTTCGGTTAAGCATCTCCCGACTATAGTTAATGTTTAAGACAAAGGCGAAGTATTAACCCCGTAGAAAATCATCTTGAGCAGAAAGTAATACTTTTATTTTGTCCCAAATATTATCCATCTCAAAAATGTGTATCCGAAACATTACAGTTGTCTCAGCCGCACTCACGTGTCATATGGTAAACCTTACCTCGAGGCCGTTGTAATTCTAATTTTTCGAGGAAGGCCAAATACATTTTCCTCGCTAGTATTTCGGAATTCTGAAAAAAAAAGATGGCGGAATTGGTGAAAGAGAGAAGGGCAGGTAAGGTGAAGGATGTCTAAATCTGGTCGATTGATGCATAAACGGTTTCGAAACAAATCGCCCGAACATCGTGGTAACATCGTCAAAAACAACCTTTCGTACGTTTGAGAAAGCGCGTACAACAAAATAATTGAGAACACCAGATGAAAAGAAGCGCGTACGAATCAAGACAACACCAGGCTTCCGTCTCTCTCTCTCTCTCTGTCTCTCTCTGGGTTTCTCCGTTGTACGAATCTCATGTAACACGTAGTCGGACGTGCGTCTAGTCCAACGATTGAACGATATTGTTCACTCACGACGTAGAGAGCGCAACAAGGCTGGCACGGCCAAAAGCAAAGGCTTCTTCTATCAGTTTGACGGAGCCTGCGTATAAGATGGAGGCGATGCAGTCTGGCCTCCGAGTTTGCCGTGCCGGCCAATTTTCAAAAGCAAAACCCGTGTGGAGTCGCAGTCACGTAGTACGACGATTGGAATTCGTAGATTTCCGTCAATGTTCGGAAAAGTGGTGGGGAGGATGATCTCGTCGTCACAGCGAGGCGGAGTCGACGGGGTAGATAGTAGAAAAAGAGGGGGGAGATTTGCCGAAGCAGTAGCCAATAGGAGACGTTGAACGGACTGAAAAAGATCCAAGCGCCACCGTCGGCGTGGTGGCGCTCTCAATGAACTCGAGGACTCGGCGTGTAGAAGCTCTCGAGTTTTGTGTCTCGCGGCGCGCAGCGCGCGAGAGCGCACTTCGGTACGCGGCGCGACCGGAGTGGGGAGGGCAGCGGGCACGCGGAGAAGAGAAACGAGGAGAGACGGTAGAGGAGCCGAGCCAGAGGCGACGACCAGCGGTGACGACGACGACGAACAGAGCCACAGCACGCAAACCACACAGTTCAGTCGTCGTCGCCATTGCCAGGCTGGCCCGCCGCCGCGCTCCTCGCATTCGTGACACTATCCTCGGTGTGCGCGGATACAATAGACACACGACCATTTATAAATATTAAAAAGAAAAACAAAACAAAACAAATAAGCACCAAAATAAAAAATATTAAAAATACGTTGATCCTATTTTTTTTCTTCACAAAAAAACGTAATAAAAAGACGAAGGAGAGAGAAAATATAAAAAAAAAAAAAAAAAAAACGTTCCGAGGCTACGTTGGTTGTATTAGAAACGTTATTAATACACTGAGAGGGAAAAAGACCCGATAGAAAAGAAAGAAAAAAAATCAGAGAAACAGAGAAAAATTGTTAAAAAAAAAACGATTTTACGAAAGAGCGAGAAAGAGAGAGATCGAAATAAAAAAGCCCCGTGTGTGTGTGGTGGGCACGAGAGTTAGGAGGGCCCCACCGATGCAGAGATATTGCACCGAGCTCACCGAAAGATTGTTGAAATCCCTTGACAAGGAGTACAATGTAAGTAGCAAGAGCGGGCGCGTTGGAGTGATGGAAGAAAAAAACGCCAAACAACAAACTTGGAAAGAACGACTTTGGTTATAAAAGAAGCGCGTTAATGAGGAAATAGAGCAACGGCAGCGGGAGGACCGAACTCCTCGTCGCCGTTGTGGCCACTGCTGCTACACTTGGCTCTCCTAGCCGACTCCCCCTTCGCCCCCCGGGTTCACCCGCCCCCCTCGGCTTCTCCGACTCCCCTCGCGTCCCTCCGCGTTTTACACTCACAACCGAAAGATGTGCACACGTTTTATTTGTTCGTCATAACCCATACTGTGCTCACTACGAAATACATTTAACCCTCGCTATTCGCAATGGTTTTTACGATTTATCACAATTTTTCTTATTTTTTTTTAACACTTATTTTCAGGGGAATTTTCGTGTTTCGTATGTTACGGTGTGCTCGGCCGTCCCCTTCCCTCCCCCCCTGCCCTCTGTCGACCAGAACGCATAATACGTGCCCGTCCGTTGGACGAGAACGACGATGATGATTTTTCTTTCGACTCATATTTTCCAGCCCAATTTTGCTACGTTGTTATTTAGTTTGTTATAATTTATTTTTTTTTCTTCAAACTTTTCCACAGACATCACAGTTTTTCAGGGAATAATTTCGCGAGAAATGGGGACGAATTTTCGATACGCGTGTTCTCGAAACGCCACGAAAGAGAGAGAGATGAGACTAGAATATTTATTCCACGGAGTTTATCGATATTTTTACGGCAATGCTTTTTTATTTCGTACGCCCAATGTTGAACGGTTACGAGGGGTCGTGGAAATATGAAAATTTAGCGTTTATTAATATTTCCGAGGGTTTTGCGATTTCATTCTCGAAAATATACATATATAGACATACATAGTCGTACAAACGTCCTCACAGGATGGAAACGAGGTGCGGAGCTCCATATACGCCCCTCGCCCTACCTCACGCGATGCTTATCTCGTGTATAACCTCCAAATTTTTCTTCGGCTATTCTTTTTACAAACGCGTCCACGTTTGGATCTTGAACGTCATGCCAAAACAAAATTGTAAGAACGATATTTCGAATGTCTTTTCTTAAATCCGTTTGTCCATTGATTTTATTATTTTCAGCTTTAGAAAATTCTATAACGGCAATCTTGCGAGTCGATGAAAACATTTGGAGTGATATTTTTCATCGCACGAGGCGACGTTTTTTTTTTTCATTTCCGAATCGTTGTCGAGAATAAACATTATGTAGTTTATTAATCTTTGTTCACCGTTGTCAAACTTTTCAAGATAAACAATGGCCATGTTTTCGATCAGTATTGAAAAATATGTATTACCGTTTCTCATGTTTTCATTATTTGACAAATCGAATAGCGAAATGTAAAAAGAAACGAGTTGATAATGAACGTTCAATGAAGTCGAAACCGAATTTTCGTTTTTTTTTAAATTCGATGCTTTTTTTTCGCAGGTCGTGTGTCGTTCCTCGCGAGATCCACCATTTTTTTTTAACTCACGATCATTTTGTTTGTCCTTCTTTCGTGTTTCGTCTCGGGCAAATAAAAATCATTCAAAGTGAAACAAAATAATCGGTTCTCCAGTTTCTTTAGAAATAGAAAAATATTCCAATTTGAAAATTGTGTCATTAAATTTCATCATTTTTATTTTCAGGTCGTCGACATGGGAGCTGTTGTGGATGTCATCACGGCCCTGGAGAAGACGACGATCACCAAAGAGGTGCTTGAGGTAAAAATGTTTTGTCTATTAAAGAATATTACAATTACAAACATACGAGTAAGTCAATTTGTATTACATTTTCATGGTAATGATAATGATGATCCGTGTTATTACCGTGAAGTATTAATGAGAGTAATTACAGTGCAATTTTCTTAATTCAGTGAATGGATTAATATTGGAAGATACAGAGTAAATAATGAATAATCCAACAGGTCACAAGGCTTGGCAAATACATCAACGAGCTTCGTCGTAAAACGAGCAACGATGCATTGGCGAAACGAGCGAAGGATCTTGTGCGCCGATGGAGGGACATGGTACTGCCATCGGCTCATACACAACCGCAGCCTACACCGGCTGACACAGCACCTCAGGCGCTCAACGGAACGAAACCTCAGAGTCCGGCTCTGCGAGGCCTCAAGCCCCAGAGTCCAGCCTCGTTTCGCTCTCTCAAGCCTCAAAGTCCAGCACTCAAAGCTCCTCTCAAGCCTCACAGTCCACTCATGCGGGACTCGCTGCCTCTCAAAGTAAGATTGTTTTCATCCCCTGTGTCGTTGATCATTTTGCAAAAAAGCAGGATGGCCGTTATTCGACAAAGATACATCCGCGAGATTCTGCAAATTCTCTAAATACTCAATCATTAGTAAAGTAGTAAACCCTGTGCATTAGTAAAGTAGTAAACAAGGATAAACAGTCTGTCACTCAAAACACGTGGCCAAGTATATAAAATATGCACGAGCACGTTTAGTTTCAAAATAATATTGAAAGACGTAACGAAAGAAATTTCGTACAGTTATTTTAGTTTGGCGACACTGAAGAAAATTCGGTATCATTGTTCTATGTCATAAAAAGAAGGAAATAACCAGTTTGTTAGAAAAAAGTTTATAGACACTTAAACCCATAGTAGCTTTTATTCTCGGTTACTAGTTTTGAAGTGGACTGTTCTTTCCATTCAAACTATTATTTTGACTGAGTCACAGTGCACTAGAGATTTCTGATATCTGTTAAGGGATCGGACTTTCAGTCGATTATTAGGATTGTATGACTAGAAAGTTTATACTTGGGCTTGAATCATTGGGATGTGACCCGAGCGCTCGATGGAACGTGGTTATCAATTATAACAGCATTAATCGTAGTATAAATTGAATTCCCAAGAATTATTATCTATTGAACGTACTCATCTGCATGAAGTTCCCAAAAACTTTACGAAGATGATTAATGTGTGATTTTGCCCCACCGGGAAACGAACTGGTGAAAATTGCGCTTAGCAATATTTTTTCATAATTTTACATTGAGCAAAATTTCCTCTAATCCGCTTTTCCAAATTTGAGAATGCATCACGTTTTCGTACCGATCGTCATGTATATAACATCATGTTTTAAGATGGAATGAAAGAGTGACAGAACTGTGACAATTTGTAGTTGTCTTTCTCAAAATTGGTTAGCATTTAGGACAGAAACAAATGTTAATAATCCTATGCAGAGTTAACTCTTGCAAGGACTTTGCTTTTATATTATCAGTCTTAGACCATAATTTGGTCAAGAATTTCAGCTAATCTTCTTTCATTCAGCCATCACACACGATCGTTGTTTAAAGCGGATATCAGTTTGTCCACTTCAAAAATACAATTTGAAAGTTCTTCATTACGCCATAACCTATTGCAGTGTAACCTTAGCTTTGGCAATGTACAATTGTAGTAAAAAGTGACTACGTTTAGCGAATTGGGGAATCGCATTTTGCATCTATCTCTCACAGTCAAGCCAAACTGAGCCTGAAAAATGAACTTGCAAGCCGGATGACATGTCAATCGCTCTGTTTCGCATGATTGGCACAATCACTAAATTCCCAGAGTCAAGGGTCTCTGACAAATCTCTTCTATCGTAATATTTGGACGAAAGTCAAACTCCCTCTTGACTGTTTTTCTCAAGATTGATAATAATCCTGTCAGCTACTATCAGTCAGTGTTACATGCCACGTACGGATTGAAAATGTCATCAGTAAACATACAAGTTCTAAACAACCGATCAGGATAAAAAATGGCAGGTACACAGAGCATTATGGCAAAAAGTGGTTCTTGGTATTTTGTTTTCCAAAACTTTTACCATACTACTTTAGATAGCCTCAAAACTTTAACGCTCAGTGCTGGAAAAAGTGCGGATGGTGTTTGTGAATAACTCGAAAAATACTAAGAGCCACTTTTTGTTATCATTCTCTGTGTATCTGCCATTTTTTAACTCTAGCGGTTGTTCAGAGCTTGCTGGAGTACTGATGGGGATTTCAAAGCGCACATCGCACTTAACACTGACTCTTAACAAAAAGACACAAAGTATGACCAAAGAAAGAGTTAGCTTTTGACAATCGCCAACAAGAGAAAAATCATGAAACAAAGTAGGAGAGTATTTCATAGAGAAGATTCTTCCTTGTAACGATTCTGTTTTTATCATACACGCACACAGGCATTTTTCAAATTATTAGACTGTTTCGAGGTTGCGTTAAACATTAGCACCGTCTCGAAAACGATATTTCTGAATTAAGCTAAACGGTGAAACCGATTAGGAAGCTTATTTAGCTTAACCATCGTATAATTGCTGCAAAAAAGTAGGCAAAAGACGTTTAATCTCGCTTGTTGTATCAAAGAATTTACAAATTCATGGTTCTCTTTTATGGATATTTTTAACGGTTAAAGAAACTTTAAAGACAAGCAACATTATGACTTTTAACACTAGATTTACCAGCTATTTGCATATACCTGTTTCTATCTAAATATATTTGTTACAAATATATATAAAGTTGTATCGAGTTCATTAAATATATTTTCTACTTACAGCTAAGTCATAACGTCATTTCAGAAAACAAATGTTACACGCAGTAGGAATTTTTAATTAAAAATTGCACGACCAGTCAAAATGACTGGTCTGGTAAATCTAGTGTTAAACGAACAGTTATTACTTCTATGGTAAAATAATTTCCCTCGCTGTAATTTATTCGATCGACGATTTTTTAACGTTGACATATTTACATCCCAAAAAAAGCAGGTGCTGAGTCCAGCGCTGTCCCTGCACAGTGACCAGTCGCGTTCGCCGAGTCTGCCCACATCGCGACAGCACCATCATCTTCATCAACAGCCTTCGCTGGCCCAAACAGCACCGCCACCAACATCCGGAAACAATCATTCAAACTCACCGTTGACACCGAAGCTTGGCCCGATTACGGCTCAGAATCACACAATCGAGGCGGTTCCCCGTACTCACAGTTCAAACAAACGATTGCGAAAAGAGAATACAAGCTTGGAGAATTCGCCGCTAACGTCACCAGCACCATCGAGCCTTTCATCTCACAACAAATTGCAGGATTCGCTCGTGGGTCGTACCGAGCCAATGACAAAACGGCAGCGTCTCAACGGCGAGAATCCACTAAATTTTTCAACCACCGAGACAAGCACCAGCAGCCGTAATAACAATGACGTATCGCGATTATCAGCGCCGAATTGTTGCGCAACAACTGGCTCATCGACGACTGATCAGCAAGTGCCTAGCCCGGAAACGGAAAGAACGAACGATCGTGTCCCGGAAGTTGCGTATCACGACGATACGTCGGAGACGGTATTGGCATCGGACTCGACGCAAATGACGTTACCCGAGCCGAAGAAACGGGGCCGCAAAAAGGGCAGCAAATCCGTGAAGAGCCAGGCTTTTCCGGAAGATCGGGTCAAAGAAAAACTCGCATCGATATCGCGAAATCCAAAACTCAAGACGACCCAAGAATTGTTGGCCGATTTGCAAGCGCGTGGCTCGACCGCTGCGAGCGGTCATTTTGGTACGGGAACACCGACAACGGTTGCGCCACCACGTGCCACCGAACCACCAAGTACCGAAGAGATATTGCGGAACGCGGCGAACGACGAACGCCCTCTGTCGTCCCGTTTCTTGCGCATGAAACGCGAGAAACTGAATCTCGACGATGGGACGAAAAAGAATCGTAGCAAAGCGTCCGGAAAACACTGGGGCAATTCGAGAAAATCGGAAAAGGAGGATGAAGAGGAGGACGAGGAGGACGGTTCGCGAGTCGAGCAGGACGACGTACGTCGAAGTAGAGTACTGAGCGTCGAAGAGATTCTCGCGAAGCTACCGCCCCTCGATCGCGACGCTATTAGTTGGAGCGATTCCGAGGACAAGGATTCCATCGACGTGATGAGAACGCCCGAGAGACGTGAAATTTGCGACAGTGACGTCGAGAGATTGCACGGTGATTGCGTCGAGGGTTTGAATGGAAATTTCGAGGCGAAAGTTCTCGTCTCGCGAGAAACGAGAACTGAGGAGGAAAGTGCAAATGAAGTTAGAATCGAGGATATCAGAATCGAAGAGAGCAACGAGGAAGCTAAGAGAAAGAGCGTTTACAGGAGATCGGGAGAGAAGGACAAAGATCGCAATTTTCGAGAGTGGCACGAGATGCTCGCTAGGCCGAGCTACGACGGTCAGATCCTTCACATATTGCCTTACGTTATCATCGACTAACGGCGAATTGCGCGATTTTTGTTCTTCTCTTTCTCTCCATTTATTTTTCTTTCTTTCCATATTTCCTCTTCTCTCTTTCTCTTTGTTCACGATTCGATTTGCCGCTGCGATTTACGTTGTTTCTGTGAGGCTCGAATCGCTAGGTCGGCACGAAATTCGGTTAAACGTTAAGTTGTTACTTAGATTAAGATTAACAGTTAAGTTGAAACTTGGCTTATTTCATACGCTTAAGTCAATACCCGAGTAGGTTGCCTCGTTTAAGTTCTAACTTAGTTTTGATTCGCGATTTAGTTTGAACTTTTGTATCAGGCTCAGCTTAATTAAGTTTAAACCTAAGTAGAACATTGTACTTAAGTTTGAGCTCGATCGAAGCTCCAATCTAGATGGAAATGTAAGCTCGGAGTTTCGTACAGGCTTGTGCTCGAGTTCAAACTTAATCTACACTCGATCGAACTCCATCTCCGATCGTAAATTGAATCTCAAGCACGAGCTCGATTTAGACTTGTATTTAAGTAGTACCATTCGGTCAATGCTCGTACTTAAAACGATACGTAAGCTTGATCCAAACGTACGTTTGTACTCGAATACAAATTTAATACAGGCTCGCTCTTGAGACGAAGTTAAAGTTCTAGCTTGTAACCGCGCTTAGTTTAATCCTTAAGTTCAAACTTAAATTCGCTAACCGAGACTTTATAAATCCAAAGTTGAACACCGACGTGTAACCTCTTGGGTTGATACTCGAGCGTTTGTATAAGTTCTAACTTGTCATTTGAACTCGAGTTCGTGTCGATGATCTTTGGTGCCTCGTTCTTTCGACGACCACAAAGTGAAAGAAACAATTTGGTCCGGTCGATCGATAATTTCTCGTGGGACAAGATCAAACAACAGCCAATCAATACAACCATAACAACAAAAAGAAACTATCTGTATTATTATAATTATTTTGTTACAATCGTTTCTTTCCCGCGACTCGTTCGGTCGTCGAGTTCTTTGCGTCGAGCTGGACGTTCGAGCGGACAAAAACTTTGTTATTCTTCTCATCCTCGTCAAGTTTTCGGAGCGGATAAGGCAATGAGCAGCTCTTGAAAATTAAAAAAAAAAACCAAATTATGAAAAACTAAAAAAAAAAACAAATAGGAAGAACGAGAGAAAGAAACATTTCGATTCTCGCAAACGCGAGGAGAAGGAAAATGATAGCATGGATTAAAAAGTGAGCAAAAATGAGTCCCGTGCGCGTTTTCGGTATATGGTAAATTAGAAAATGAAATTGTTAGCCTTTGAGTCATCGACGGTTTTTGTTTCACTTTAAGTTACTCGATCCCTCCTACGCCTACAATTTCTTCTACAACATTGTAAATAAATAGTTAACGCGTGGGAAGTTATATAATTATCAGGATATTCTTGTTTGTTCGAATACCGACACGACCGGAAATCGTAACGTACGGATCGAACTAACGTTGACAAGAGAGCGAGGAAGGCGAGTCCTATTATCGATAACTTCGGCTGAAATCGTGACAATATTTTTCCATTTTTTTTCATTGTTTTTTTTTTTTTTAATTTTTTTTTCTATTTTAATACAAAAAGAAAACCAGGAAAAAATATCAAAATACCGCGGAGAATACTTGGGGTGCTTCGAAAATTTATTCAGCAAAAAATAGAATGAAAAAAAAAAACGGTTGTCCCCCTTTTTCCAAACTCGTCGTGCCTTTATTGCTTTCGCGATTGTGTATCGATCATACGTTTAATCAATCAATCAATTTCTCGTAAAAAAAATTTTATACACGAATAAACTAATCTGCTGTGATCGTAATTTCTAAGACGACGATGGTTTGCAATTACCGGTTTTTCATTTTACAAAACAAAGAACAAAAAAAAACAAAACAAAAAAAAATACTATCGTTAGCCCGATTTACCTACTACTGCCATTTTTTCAAACGGTCCTGGACACGATTCTCTCGAGTGGCCAATAAATCGAAAAACGTTTTATTATTTACTTTTTCTTCGTCACGCGAAAAAGAAAAAAACAATTTATCGAGCTAACGGATTATTTCCGAATTAATCCAAGACTGAAAGTAACGGGAAAAGACTCTTGAATTTCTTACGATATAAAACATAGAGAACTCATTCAAATATCGCGCGCGACCCCCTTGCGGCAATTTACACAACTAGCGTTTTCGTTCGATGTAAAATCAAAGAAATCGAAAAATCAGCGAAGCCCCGAACTAGATTAAAATATTCTCCGCGGTTTGTTTTTCTTTTTTGTGTCGAACAGCCGAATGCCGAATGTGAAAATGAAAAAAAAAAATACAACAGAAAAAAAGAGAGACTTTGCGTTAACGAATTATTATTACGTTTATCGATTGGTACGACTGTACAATTTGTAGTTGGTACGACTGTAAGAACCTGCAATCATATATCCAACCTCCGAACAAATAACATGGACATGAAAAGACAGGGAAAAAAGAAAGAAAAAAAAGAAAAAACAATATGTTCGAGATCGAAACCAAAACTCGTGCCCAAAAAAAATCTAGGTGTTTTTACGTCCGTAGCCGGAAACGCGAGAAACAGCTGAGACCGTGCTCTGCTATGTATTACAAAAAGTCTGTGAAACAGAGAGAGAGAGGCTGTCGAACTCGAAAAAGAAAAGAAACCCGTGCCTTTTGTGCCTCTAAATATTTAATTACGATTTGGCAACAAAGGAGAGATATAGGTATGCGTCGGTATGTGTGTGTTGGTATGACTGAGCGAGTGTGACAGCGACGACGAAGAGACCAAATTAGTTGCAAGTGAGGAGAGCGCAAGCGCACGAATGAGAGAGAGAGAGAGAGAGGGAAATAGAGAATGAGAAAGAGACCGAGGGAGCGAATGGGAGAGTATGTATCCTGCATGCAAGAGAAAACGAAAATAAAGAGCTGCTGCAATCATTAAAAGAAAAAAATTGCTAGATGGAAATCGCAAACTGTATATGTTGGTCGCGTCTATATAAAAAGTGATTGAGGTACGTGAAAAGTCTCTCGATGAGAAAAGGAATTCCATTCAATAAATGGATCATTGCTATTTAAAAAAAAAGAAACAGTCTTCTCACAATCCTTCGATAAATCGACGAGAATACCAATTTAATTTGCGTAAGCGTGCTTCCCGGATTGGGGAAGATATTTTAATTACTCGTTTAAATTTCGGGCCTTTGTTCGAAAATAAAGATGGTGAATCGAAGAAACGTGTGGCTCTATCTGTGTGATGTAATTTCCAGACAGTTTGTTTGATATTGTACAGATGGCGCTGTTGCCCAGTCTTCCATGGCAAACATGTCATAACCTATTAGGATTATTTTCTAACCTCAAAATTAAGTGAAAAATGAGTGATTTATCGTGGACGAAGGATGAAAGCTTTGAAAACGGACCGAAAAAATCATCAAAAATCGGTCTATTCCTCGTCGGATTAACAGGTTTGTCGTGTTTCATTTACAGTTTCTCTGAAAACGATGCAAACTTTGGTTCGCTTTATTTACGAATAACATTTCCAAATTTGATAATTTTTCGATAATCGATATATTCTCGGTTCATTTAAGTCCTGATCGTGTCTTTATTTATTTCAGGCGGTATTGGAGCAGCTGTGAGCATCATTTGCATTCCTTTTGTGAGCCCGGCATTGCGAAGAATTTGTTTGCCTTATGTACCAGCTACTACGCAACAAGTGGAAAATGTTTTTCAAGCACTCCGTGGTCGTTCCGGATCTCTGATTGATTTGGGCAGTGGTGATGGACGACTGGTTAGAATTCTTTTGTGCTTATTTTTTTTTAGCGGGCAATAAGCGTAAATGGTGCACACCGATAACATTTATTATCGTGAATGAATGATAATATGACAGTGACAAATATCCAACGACAAACGGACCAAGAATCTTAATAATGAAAGTATAACAAGGAGTATGTTGTTATTTCATGAAAAAAGATTCTAACAGATAATGAAATACACATTTGTGACAGAATAATTTTTGTTGTTAGGTGTTTGCTGCTGCAAAACATGGTTTTCGTGCTAGTGGGGTTGAACTAAATACTTGGCTGGTTTTGTATTCAAGAATGTACTCGTTAATTTATGGCTTGTCATCAAAAACGTCGTTTCACAGACAAGATCTTTGGAAATGGGATTTGAGACAATATGACAATGTCGTCATATTTGGAGTTGAACAAATGGTATGTATTTCACTATAGATTGTATCTCGTTCGATCGTTGAGTTTTAAATAAATGAGTTTACTATTTTTTTTTAATATTTACTATTATATTTTTCATAGATGGAAGAGCTTGAGCGCAAATTCACAAAGGAGCTCAAGAAAGATTGCAGAATTGTTGCTTGTAGATTTCCCCTTCCAAATTTGCAACCAATACGAACAATCGGTGATGGTGTCGATACAGTCTGGATCTACGAAACAGCGTCCAATAATTTTTGATCGCGATTTGCATAGTGTACAATATTATCTTAGTGCTTGAATGTAGACTTTCCGACGCTAGCCCGTTCGATACGGCAAGTCGTGCAGCCAAAATATATATTTATATTTATTTATGTTTGTTTATGGCAATATAACTTCATGACTGGATTGCTAAGATTTTCATATATTTGTTTAAAAAGTGTAACATGATGTTAGATCTATCCATCTTGATTTACATTGTACCAAAATGAAAATATGTCCATACATATAAAGGATTTGATTGTAGACACACAAGAAGCAAGTAGAAAATCAGGTTAATAAATAGTAAATACGAAAGTATTAGTGATAACAGCAGAAGACACATGATCGAACAGTTTCGGACTCAGCGACTAACAAATTTCGAGCATTTATTGTAACAATCACAAGCACAGGAACGATGTGAGATTAATGTGAAAAAGAACCAATACAATCATAAATTACATACAATTTATGGACCGTGTTGCTAAACCAGTTCACTACGGCTTGACATACTGTTTTGTCAGACAATGGCTGAGTGAGAAGCAGGAGCAATTTTTTTTGGAGATTAAAAATGTTTCATTAATTTCCTTATTCTGTATAAATCAGTTTAGAAAACAAAGCACCGAATGGCTGTTTAGTACTTTAGCTTGTATACAAATTTTAATCAGCAAATGAGAGATTTCCTCTAAACTAGTAATCGAGCTTCTATTCCCACCTTGAATTTTAATAAATTCGTTGAAATGAAAGCTCATATTATGCAAATGGGCACGAAGTACGATTGTTAAGTTTGCTCTCAACGAAATAAGAGTGCTGGATGACACGAAACAAGATATTGCGATACATATCCAGACAATTTTCTTTTTTGATACGCGAAGATAAATAAAACATGACAATATATAATTGTTAATGTGTATGTAAAGTCGTTTTGACTTACTCTTTAGTATAAGAATCCTTGAATGCAAGGTGTTAACATAGAACACGTTCAACACACATTATATTCGCAGGTAACCGAAGTAATTTCATATTTTCAAGAGTAGAAATATAATTTTATTTTATTCAGATCTTTACATAACATATTGTATATAATTATGCATAAATGTATTGCATGAGGTGGGATCTAAAACGCCAAAGGACACCTAACATTGGAATAAACTGTCCTATCTGCCTATTTATCTAATACGTAAATATCCCAAGAACGTTGAACTCCAAAACCATTGGAATTCTTTGAATATTTTTATTTAGAAATAGCAGATTTACAATAAAAAAAAATTGTGCAAATTGAAATTTGCACGATGCTTCCACATGAATCTTGAGGGCTTATAAATTGTTTTCTATGAGAAAATAACGGACGTAGTTCTGGCTCCCTCATAGAGGAAGCATTATATAAGATAAACGTACCCGAATTATCAATATTTTTATTGATATTTCCATCAGTGTCAATAATTTTATAAAATTTAATCGATGCTTCTCTACATAAATAGAAAAAACGTCCTCCAATCTTTTCTCAAAACTAAGTGCAGTTTTGGGGAAAATTAGTGCACTTTGTTCGAAATACTCAAAAACCCATAAAACGAGACCCTTGTAAATGTGAATGGCACAAAAATCGCAGTGGGCCGAGGTGACTCGTAACTTAAATTACACTAAAAATCAAGAACGATCACACGATTTTCAAAATATAGCCACAACAATTTCTTTATCCTCACATAATCGCATATACGTAGAATCTTGCTAGATACGTTCTCCCTGTGTTTTGAAATAATTTAAACACTCCGCTGTCACTATCTCGACGTTCTTTCCACAACTGCGAAGCTCCCTTCTCGAGCAAAGTGGTACAATTGTTTTCAAGTTTTTAATCTTGATTAGTCGCTGCTTCATCAATTTCATTTCAGGTAGGTGATTGAGGTGTTTTCTTTTTTCATCAATCTAACAATAAGAGCGCCAATCTAAGTTGCTCTGACGAATAATTGACCAAGTAGATTAGCCGCACCGATTACTGGTATAACAAGATGAAGTATCGTCGATCGTATCGTTGCTTCGCCCTTTTTGCACATAATCGTTAAGTGCAACAGGCTTGGCAGTGTAAAAACATAAATCATACCGCTTATCGCGCCTGTGTACCTTATCACAGTGCCAATGTATGGCATGAATCTTGCGAATAATATACAAATTGTGACAACGACGAGGTTTACCAAAATTACATAGATTTTTCGTTCGTCCGCGTACGGCGAGAGTACGGAGAGAAGACGAATTCGAAGCATATAATTTATCAGTGGATAGACCGTCAATAGTTGAAATAAGAGAACAACGCGAGCTCCGGTAGTCAGACCATCAGATTTTTGGAAGTTGTTCAAGAAATTCTGTAAAAATAATAGAAAGATATAGAGAGAACAGAAATAAAAGACAAGGTCGAGACATGGCATGATTAAGATAAAGAAAGGCAAGAAACAATGTGGTACTTAAGAAACATAAAATTGCATATACTATTGAAATGTTTAACTCACATCTTCTATGCAAAATTTCGCAAGGGGAAAGCTGACGTAAAAAATAGTTCCCACAGTCAAATAAGTCAAAGTGACGAGAGTGTACGCGATGGACAGGTCTCTTCCCTATGAAAAAGAAGAGAATAATCATGTAGAACGTTTTACAAATATTTACAATGATTAATTTCATTTCTATTCCTTACGTTTTTGCTCTGATCACGATTGTGCTGCATTATAGTTATAATGATGTTGTGAATGAAAAATGACATCGTTAACATTCCAGTCATTGCCGGAAAGGTTGACCGAAGCCTCCAGCTATTTTCCCAAGAGGTCAATGACATATTTATGCCCCAACTCGTTGCTTTTGCTATCACAAAGCCGATCAGGTAAACTATGGAGGCTGTTCCTGTTTAAGAAACACAATTCGTTATTACTATCCATTACAATTTGTTGTCCGCTGATTAATCGATGGATTATTATCAGTAAAGGTTCCACCGAGATTATGAAACTAACTCAATTAAGAAGAATCATTATAATCCATAATAATATAATTAATACAAAGTTTTTAAAGCGGTTGCCTTACCGAGAGAATTGAATTTCGTGAAAAACGTTGTTGTGTTGAAATTTAGAAGAGGGAATATAATAACGGCGAGAAAAAGTGGCACGGTTCTATAGAGATCCCACACAGGACCGAGATTATCGTAGGAACGTTCTCCCAATTTTTCAGTATTCGTGTAGTTGATCAATTCTTCCTTCGGGCATAGAACTGAAAAAAACGTAATAAAAAATCAATGATCGCCATTAGTAAAATAATTAATTATGAATAAAAATCATCCACGAATTTATTAATATGAATTTGACTTTTAGTGAAATCGATTTCAGTATGATTCAGGTAAGTAAATCATTAACAACAGGCATGCACAGGATGTGGATATCACTGCATTTTTCCTCTCATCATTTTATCATGGAAGAAAAGTGATGGGCAAAATAAATAAAAAAAAGTGTAGGAAGAAACTAGAAAGGAAGAAACTAGGAAATATTTGTGGTATATGGGCAATGTGGATCCAGAGATGGACACGAGGTAAGCAAATATGCCAAACGAGATATTTGTACAAATTGAATTGGTCGAATACAAATACTATGACCATTACTCTATAGTTTTTGGTTTGATTATTAAAAAATAAAATCACTGACCTTCGGGAATTTGCGTAAGATTATCGGCCGTAGTATGAACAGCTATTCCAACAATATTATCTGTGGGAAATTTAACGATGCGGATCAACGATAATGGTAAATATTGAAACATACATTCAATTTTCGTTTGCTTTTACCGTATAAAAAATTGACGGAATTGTAAAGAAAATTCGACATCAGGATCCAATAAGCAATGTTAGCACCTAGTAGTACGGTTATACTGAATACCCGAGCTACATGATCAGCCAAAGACCCAAGATATATTCTGCAGAGTTCTGGCACTTCCATTTTTTCATTCCCACCTGAAAAAAAAATCAACCAATTAAGGAATGAAAGTGTCTTCTTGTAGAACTAATACAAACACACAATTGAAAAATAATGAATTACTATTAATCGATTAATCGATCCAAGTATCAATTTTAAAATTAATAACATTTTTTCTTACATATTCTCATTTCATCGATTAATTAAATTTATCAGACTAACCGTTATATTTGTGAACTTTAAGAAGACGATATGCAGTGTAAACACAAAGGCCACTCATCCCAATCAACATAGCGAGTCCAGGCACAAGTCCAGCCATCAGAATGCCCCAGGGCATGGTCAGTAACGAAGATCCCAGTATAGTGTTCCATATTGAAAATCTGGAAATGTTTTCAAACAATTAGTGGATCGAAGAGCTTCGTTTGTTAATAAAAAAAAATACATTTCTTTGCACGTATCGAGATGTCCACCTGCACAAGTAGACTTATGCAGGTTGACGGTATAGCAAAGACAAGGTGTGGTAAGGACAAGATGAATTATTGTCAAATATTAACAACTGGTCGAGCATCGTATACAGATATGGTGTCATAAAAAACTTAATTGCAAAATGTAGATAATTGAAGATTCTTCATTCTATTCTTATGAAATTTCTGTTGACTCTGTCGTCATCCTAACGCTTGTACAATTGGCGATAGTGTGCATGCATGATAATTTCTTTTTTTTTTTTACTATACATTAACGAATACTAACAAAGGGATGAAAAGAAAAAAAATAAGTCTCAAGTTCGCACAATCACAGTCAAGAAAAAATGAACAATCGTCTGATTAAATATCATTTTTAAATAAGTGGGTCATCCAAAGAGTGTGCAAACATACTGTGAAAGTCTCGTCGACGCTTTCGTCAGCCAGCAAATTTTGTTTCTAGGCGATTTACATTATTATAGTACACACTGAAAATTTGTACATTTTGGAAGATTTCTTGGTTGCAAATATTTAAGGGGTTTGGTTTATAAATACAAAAAAGAAATATTTTTAAATTATGTGTATGTTCTATAACACTTATCATTATCAATAATATTTCTTGATAATTTTATGTTGAAATATAATTAAATATGAAAGTTATAGTCCAAACAATTTAAGGTGTTCGAGTACCGAATTTGAAGATTTGTCAATTTAAAGAAAGATAAAAAGAAATATTTTTTAATTATGTATATGTTCTATAAAACTTATCATTATCAATAATATTTCTTGATAATTTTATGTTGAAATATAATTAAATATGAAAGTTATAGTCCAAACAATTTAAGGTGTTCGAGTACCGAATTTGAAGACTTTGTCAATTAAATTTCCAGCAACTTTTATTTCGTAGTTGTATTTGCTTTGCAAAATATTTTTCGAATAAAACTATATTTTACAAATTATCAATATTATCTACTTTTTGTATTATTCCAGTGCAATTAAAGGTGTGTAAGCGCTTAACAGTTTTTGAAATTCGACATGTTTGAAAAAGGAGTTGTTTTGATACGTCGATAAACGCACCAATCGCAGAGTCTACTCTTTAGCGATTGGTGAAAGGGTCGATGTCCGCGCATGCGTGGTCGCAGAATCAGCACCAGGGTTGCCAACTTAAATGTTTGGGCATCGACGCCCAATCCCGTCGCTGCAGAGGTAAGCTCTACATTGTCATATTGTGATTACCCTCGTTTCAAAAAGATTGTGAATGTTAAAAGTGGGGAAAGTAGGTCAAATCTGGAAATCTAAAATTCAAAAATTTCCGGAGTACCCACACTTTCTGAGCCATCATGTAAAATTAAATAACTATAATCATAAGACAAGGGAAGATATTTATCGTTAATCTCTGTCCTATCTCCTAATATTTATTCGTGATTGTTCATCATTATTTAATATTGTATATTCATTAATATTGAGTAATGTTGAATAATATTATATAGTATTGAATAATATTGAAGAAAGGAAAGACTTCTTAATATCCAAAATAACTCAATTTTCTTTCTGATTTACGCATTGTTTCCAGAGAAACAAAATACGTTTGGCTGAATGCCAAGTTCTTATTTCATTAATCACTTATTGACCTTCCTGGTCTGGTGTTTTTAGTACCGCATATTTTTTGCAAACAAACAATTCGAGTTCTCAAATATAATCTTAACAATAAGACAAAGTCCCTCTGTACGGTCGTTGCAATCGAAAATTGTTTTCGTCCATTGCTTGTCGTCGTGGCGATTTACAATTTTAAATTCGTGTGTACATTGTTGTTGCTTTTTGAAGTTACAAAGAAATGATTAATGAACAAATATAAGAAGATGACACTGCCCAGAATGAGAAGGAGATACGATACAGCGCTATCATGCGATTGCGAATATACAAACTGGAGGACGAGTCAGACAAACTATCTTATTGTTTGAAATTTTTGGAATCGGGGTTTGCCCGAAATTGCAATGGAAAGAACAAAAGATCTTCTCGTGGAATTTGTAAATTTGATGCATGCGATGCGTTATTGAAGTTGTAGAAATAAATGAAACCAATCAATCGGACTTGCCATGCACAACGTCAATTGATTTATTATATATTTTAGCTAATGTAAAGATAACTCGAATATCGAATACTGGTAAATAGACAAACGACGTCATTTTTCAATATTGGACCACTGGCTGTTGGTCTTGGCTTATTCGATACAAATGTTTCGAGTCTAAGTTTCATGAATAAATGCAAATCCATTTAAGAATGACGTTTTATGGCGCAAGATTGTAACAAGAAATTATAGAACGTAACACAAGATTATTTTTGAAAAAATGTGTGAAGATAATTTCCCATGGAAGGATGGCATATTTCTATGGCAAAGTTTTAAGCATGCTGTTTAAAATGCTGAAGACATCGTAAATTAGAACACACAATGTTACTAAAACATCCTGGGTATGGATAATAACAAGAATCACCAGTTTTGTTATTTTCAATAATGGTCCATGATCCTAATTCTGTTGTAACAAAAATAAGTAAAAGAAATGAAAACACTACACATAAATGTGATCAAATGGAAAGAGTATAAGGTATGAAGTACCGAATTCTAAATATTGTCACACGAATTGCTAAAAGTACAATACACGTCAAGCACTGGAGAACGGGTAAGTACGTCAAGTACTTGAAGTCCAGTTTGAATTTTTAATGCATACAAATAAAATTGTTCACTCACATTGTCACCAAGGAACTTTGTTTTGGTTTTGAATCAGGACGTAAACTGGCCCCAAGTTCGAGGGTGCTCGACAAATTAATTCTCTCATAACCTCGGCCCTTGGATCTAATCCCTTGCAGAGGCTCGTTCTCTTCGTACTGTTCATTCGACAAAATCTGTCCAAAGAAAAACATATTTCAAAAGTTAACAAAAGAGATATTAAAAATATATTTACAATAATAAGAATTTTTTATACCATATCCATGTCACATGTGTCGTAGAATTTAGGCAGAGAGAAATGAACACCGATCGTGGGCTTCTCCGGTTTCGATATAACCGGAGGACTTTCTTGAACAAGCGGTGACAATGTTTTTGGCAGCACAGTCACTATAGAGTTGAAACTCGCTGCACCAATACTTCCATACCTTCGTCGAACAGTAAATAAAATGAAATATTAATGATTGATAACTGGCATTATTAATTTTTAATATATACTAATTTTTTATCAACGGTAACAATAATATTGTAATAATAACGATAATAATATAATCATTTAATTATCGTTTTAGTAGAGAGAGGGCACGTCGGTCGTTGACAGCGTGCTATTGTATTCGTAGTGACGTCACAAGAACAACAGTATTGAAAATAAGACGATACTGATAAAGGTATTGAAAATAATGAGTTGTTTTGAGCGTCAAGAGGACAAATAAATCAAAATATTGGACAGTGCGCACATAAGGGTGATAAAGTGCATTTTTTCCTTAAGTCATTGTCAAAATATCTTCAACGGTGTGAATATTCGCCAGTGGACGCGTCTCACTCGTTATGCTTTTCAAGACGATGTATGAAAGAATATAAGATCGAACAAGATGTAAAACCTAAAAGGTTTAGAGGTAAGAGTGAAAACAGAAGAGTATAAACGTGATACCTCTTGCATTTTTGCGGTTAAGCACGATGGCAAAATACATTTTTCTATTGTTTTGTAAACTTTTAAAGAAAACTTTGTAAAGTTGCGCGCGCATCGCACAGTCCTGCGGCGGCCATATTGTTAGTTTTTACGATATTGTCAACATATACATTTTTTATTCTTAATTGTGTAATCCGATTTACAAATTTAGGACGTTTCAACAAAATATGTTATACGCAATTTTTAAAACCGAATTTCTAGTATATGCAACGTTTAAGCAAGATGAATATATGGAAGTTCCATGTAAAATTGGTTAAGCTATCTGACCCATGGACCTTTCCTGTTTGTGCCAGGTTTTTTTATATACCGTTGCCGTGGATATTTTTCTTCGAGAATCGCGGGTTCGTAAGAACAGATCCTTGATTGTATTCGATTAATTATTAACCATTTGCGCTTAAAGCCTTTTACGCTTGCATGAACTAGCTCCTTGAGTGACGCATCAAACTGCAAGGGCACTGTTCACTCATAGTTCAATAATAATTATAACAATGACACAAAAAGTTTATCGGTTAATGTTTTTTGTACCTAGACGAACCACCGACGATACTTTCATCAAGATCGCTGGTCTCGGAGTTTGGAAACATTACAGGACCAGCGCTCCTCTGAGAAGATGATGATAAGAGGGGTGCACTGTCTGATTCGCTATCCTGCTGAAGAGCCGTTCTACTCGTGTCCCAACATCGTCTGTGCTTTCTCTTGTACGGATGACGTCTGGCATCCTCTTTAATTTATTGAAAGGGCCAGACAAAAAATGTTTTACAATCATCGTTGTTTACTGGCTGGTTTTATTAATTATTCATTTAATCAGTAAGCAATAATTAGTCAGAAACAGAAACCATTTATGCCATTATTGTCGTTTATTGACAAAAAATATTTTCTAATGTGCTGAAAAAAAAAGAAAGTTAATAGTCATTTATGGCTTTGCATGGAATAAGGGGTTATTCTGTTTTTGATAGAATCTCCTTGAAAATCTCTAAGTCGAAGCAATGATTTTTCAGTTATTTTTTGTTTCAGGTGGATTGAACAAAAAAAGGTTGTTAACCTTCATTCTCGGACGGACTGTCGGTATCGTTTGGCGATGAGCACTTGCCGTCGTCACCCAAAATTCTTCCCCGTCCGATGACCCGCACTTGAGGAGCAACGAGACTTCTCGGCAATTGTTCTCGTTGTGTCTTCGACAATGATTCCAAACGCGAGTTGATTTTTGTCAGTTCACCCACGTCCGAATTTGCCTTCGGTCTTGAATGACGGTCCGAAGATTCTTCTGGCATTTCGCGTACATAAGGCATCCGGGCTGAATTACAAATACAGGTATTATACAAAAACTCTTTTTTTAATTCGTTCATATAACCTGTTATTGTTTTCTTTTTTTTAGATCGTATACTCGTATTTGCTACGCATATAAAAAACAGGGAAGGCCAGGAAAAGTTAGAGAATTTATTCAGGATTGACTTATCAGTAAATTTTGAAACTTTTTAATTCATTTCTACATGTGACAAATTTGATGCGAATGAATGTATGATTTAGAGGAAACGTATTAACGTATACAACAATATTTTTAAGAAATCCGAAAATTTGGCTGGAGGTAAATTAAAGTGAAAAACACAAATTTTCAACGTGTTATTGATAGCAAAGTGGATGAAAAAATATACGTTGCCCTTATATTAAATACATTTATGATCCAAAGTGCAGCACGAGGAATTGCAAATCTTTGAGGATGTTTGAAACGTATAGACATTAGGAACAACTAGATACAAATTTTTTCTTCATTGTAAATTTCAACTATTGGCCAAGTCTACGAATTGACGATTGCTAGTGTATATAAATGTGACAGGATATTGCATAAAATAATGTTTTAGTCATTATTTAAAATAAATTATAAGAACTTGCGAATATTTCGTAAATATTAAATATTGTTCATTAAAATATTTTCTACGCAACTAAATTACCTGTTCACAAAGAGTCATTTTTTCAAATCATTTTACTCATGATTCATTTTGTTTAATGATTACAAATTTATGTTAGCCCTTTGGGATAGACATAAAAGTGATTCTAATACCAAATTTTTATGTGGTAGCATTTTCAAGGTATCTCGTCAACATCCTTAAATACCAGAGATGGGACAAACGTCGTTTGAAAATGTGATCTTGGGACCTCCACATGGTATACATTGGGGAATGCTTTTGCAGACAGAGTAACCTTTAAGTGGCACGTTTGGGTCTGAGTGTTGGCTGAAGTTTGATATTGGACCAACCTTCGCCCCCATCGACAAAGGTAATGAGCCATTCAAACCAATTCAAAGTACTAATCAAACTCAAAGTGACTTCGTCGTTTTTGAAACCGGAAGCATTTTTTGTTTTCGGTTTGTCTGTCTTAATCTTGTCCACATTGTGAAGAAGAAAGAATTATCGTTCCCTAGTAAACAAGTCGATGACGTTCTATATAACACCTCAACTAGAAAAATCCTCATCTGACTATCGCATGTTTTTTTTTACAACTATAAAACCTTTATAAAATCCTTTTTTTCTTTTGACCTCATGCCCGTGGTTGCTTCGCATCGATAAATTAACAGAGAACATCCTATATTTTGTTAAACTTATCACAATTTAAAAAACAATTTATTTTTATATTTTTCGTTTTCATTTTCAAAAGGTTAGTCGAACTTGGAGTTATCGCTTCAATACCGGACGACAAAGACTTTGGTATGTATAGAACGTAAGATGAAGTCATCGAGAGGAAGAGAAATGAAGAGAAAAAAAAGGCGATAAAAATGACAGAAGCGTTTCCACATTTAGGCCGCTCGCACAATCGGTTCTACCCCAATTTCTCAACTTCCAGGCCTCGCGAATGAACTCGTGATTAGATTATCGTGCATTATCACGGCTAACATGAATTATTAATTATTCTTCGCTTTAGAAAAAGAAATCACTTTGAATTCTTGACTCGTCTCTTGTTTTCACTGGAATGAAATTCTCTGTGAGATTAAAGAAGCTCTTTTTTCACTCGAACACTGGAAAGAGCCCTTTACTCTTAAGCCCTTTACTTTTGAGAGCATCAAAAGACTATTTCAAATCTAAAAATGAAATTTAACAACATTTGATTAAAGTTAAAAAATGTGCTTTCTTTAAATAAAAGTCACCGAATAGCCTTGTCAATCCTTCTTGGCCATGTTGATGACAGAACTCGAGAAATATTTGTAAATGCAAACAAGTTGAGAACGAAATGAAGCAAAAAAATGAAAGGAAAACAACAGAAAAGAGCATTGGAAAATATAAAGAACGTGTTGTTGACAAGGTCAAAGCGGTTTGAGAGATTTGTGTAATAATTGATAGCAGTAACACAGCATATAAAAATGTTTTGCATATGAAGATGGAAAATGTTGAGACGAAAGAAGAAGAAATAAACGTTTAATATCGGTTTGTTTTCGTCGGCAAGAAGTGAAAAGGATTGACATTGCAGATTTTCCTTCCCTTGAACTTCTGATCTTGGTCTTGACCCGTTACATTTTAAAATGGTGTATACGATGGCGGAATTTAAATTTGGCTAATTAGGTATTGAAATATATGAATTAAAATACCAAAACTTCGTATCGCATCCGGTTCCTGTACATGTCAAAAAAGCTAAAGGGCCATTTTTTGTGTCAAATCCCAAAATAACGCGCATAATGAGACCCACTCAATTTTTTATATATATTTTTTAATCTTTGATAAATTATTTTTGAGAATTTTTAAACATTGATTTCATAAAGTTAAAATAATACATTTATTCGCTTATTCATTTATGGAGCCAGAAATTAGTCTTTTTAAGAGATAAGAGATTTTGGAATTTTCTTAATTCAATAAATAAAAATAAAGGATTTCTAAATTTTATTACCTGAATCGATAACAAAATTTGTGAACGAACTATCTGTCACTATTATTATTGTTTTGGTAAATTGATTTTACGAATTAATTTATTATTCACTGTAGTCCACATTTTCATTCGTTTGTAACGACAATTTTTATTGCTTTGTTATTATTTTTATTTTTTAGTTTTTTTTTATATTTGTTATCACGCGTCGAGATTTTATCGTCAACGAGAAACGAATTCAATGATATTTGCAACGGTACTAGTTGGCTGAGAGACTGCAGAAGGAAGAGCAGCAAAGAGACTTTATAAAATCGCCCCTCCATCGTTAAAGTGACATAACACTCAATGTGGTTCTCCAATATTCCCGCCCCTTTCGCTATCGCCAACAAAATAGTCTTTTTTCCATTTTGTTCCATACGCGATGACGTTGATCGAGTTTTTACTACGCCCGAACGACCGTCAGTTCTGTTTCTTATCTGTAACATTTGAAAATGTAACAAGGAAAGCCCGGGAAAAACTTGAATTTTTCTAAGCCCCAATCTATATTTAGAGTCCATAACTGGTGCAAAACATTATGAAGGACCGTAGATATCAAAATTGTAATTAATTCAATTAAGCGATTTCTATAACGAGCAGTCCAAATTCTTCAACAATTTGTTTACTTCATTTCGATTACCCCCATTCCAAATGGTTATAAGCAGAGATGGGGGGGGGGGGGGGGATCAGCAACGCTCGACAAAAGTTGAAACCTCGAGAGTTGTTTCTGCGACATCTGAGGGGCCAAAGGTGAATTATTTCGTACCCATGTTAAGTTGGCCGCAAGCTATCGTAATCATACATATGGCGAAGCAATCGATATGTATATATATAATAATCTGGCGACTCGTACACGAAAACTCGGGTGTTTTTATGATTGACAACACCGACTGTACAATGGTGGCGTGTGTCAATATTCGAAAGACGTACCCGTTGCTCGAATGTTTCGAAATCCGGGCGAGCGAATGAGAGGCTACTTCAGACTATACGGCACGGCCCGTCACGTAGCGACAACGGCGCGTGCCGACACTGACACGACCATATTACGCCTACGTTCAGATTGCACCGATAGTCAACCGTCACGAACCGTCAAAACTTTGCGAGAGCGCTGACTGGAGTCGTTTTGTTACGTTGCCGGAACGTGTAGGTTGTTGTCGCACAGTATGTGCACGCTTACTGAAATCCATACTACAAAGTTTGACCGCACTGGTGACGGTACGTGCCGTTCCCGTTACACGACGATTCATGTCGTATAGTCTGTAGCAACTTATCGCAAACCGACGGATGCTATGTATGCAAAAAACGGCCTAATGCCGGCATAGAATCGCCACTTTGATGGGATTCTAGTGTATTCCTAGAAAAGGATAACCAACCGGTACCAACAATTTTCCACCATACTCATTGTCATGGATAACATCATGGGTACCAAAAATGATGTGTAAATTATCGCCAACGACCATACCACGCTGAATGCACCAGTTCTCGTCCGATCACTGAAGTTAAGCAGCATTGGGCGCGGTCAGTACTTGGATGGGTGACCGCTTGGGAACACCGCGTGCCGTTGGCATTCTTTTTTGGAGCAACAGTTTTTTCCCTCTAACAACCTTTTAATTCATGATATTCGTATTCCGCAAGAAATTTTTGATTTCGTGCCCTCCCTTCAATATTTTTTTGAACGAAAGAGAATGTTGACGCCCCTCCCTTCTTCCACAATACCAAAAAGTCCAAAAGTAAATTACGAATGGCGACTGTCGGCACGTGCCGATGGTCCGAATACATGCAAAAATAGGCCCATGATCGGCATAGCATCGGCAATTTGAGATGATTATCCTATATGCCTGGAAAAGGATAGCCTGCAAGTACTAAAGTTCTTTCCTCATTGTCACGGGTAACATCGTGGCAACTAAAAAATACTCTTAAACTATCGCCAACGACCATACCACGCTGAATGCACCAGTTCTCGTCCAGTTCTCGTCCGTTCGCGGCCGTGAGCGGACGTATTCCTGGCAAAGCCCGGCAAATATATTAATTTTCATTTACTTTTTTCATTTTCGACAGTATACAAAAAGTGCCTCATCATTCGACAGACAAATTGACTTTGTACTAGTCCCTAACGGGAGAAACAAATAAAATAATTATATAAAGTATACAGCTTTAAGTATCTCAAATTACTATCGAGCTACGAGTTGAAAGATAGCCGAAGAACCTAACCTCCAAGATCATTACCATGCCCCAGATGGAGGAAAACATAACCATAACTTCAAAGATGTGATTATAATAGAAAGAAAAAGGAAAAGAGATTTCTCTTCGAAGATGACATCGAAAAGAGAAAGGAAAGCGCATCAACCGAGTGGCATTGAGTGCACGAACAAATTTCAAGCATTGGCGGACTCTGACAAAGAATGTGAATTAATGGACGCAAGCGATTCCTGCAGCGAAAAGGAGACAGAGGAACATACGCCGAGAATAAAAATAACCAAAACAAAACGACCACCACCCATAGTGGTACATGGCAAAATAAAAACACACAACGAATTTATGAAAAATCTCAAAGATTATCTTAAATCTGACTACTATGTCAAGTATCATGAAGAATTCACCGAAATCTTCACGGCTACAAAAGACCAACATAACCGCATGAAAGATATCCTACAACAAAAGGAAATTCCCTTTCACACGTACACAGATAAAACAGAAAAAAGAAAAACGTATGTAATCAAAGGCCTCCACGATTCTATGGACGTCAGCGAAATTAAAGAAGAAATCGAACAATGCGGATTCCAGGTAATCAGCATTAATTTGATGAAAAACACCAAACAGACCAAACACATGGTGATCATCAGTGGCAATTCACAGAAACAAGAACTACAACAGAAAGTGAAATATCTAAATCATATCAAAATTGAGTGGGAACTCTATATTAATAAAAGGAGGATCACACAATGCAGGAGATGCCAAGCGTGGGGCCACGCAACAACAAATTGTTACGCTAAGCCGTCCTGCCTGAAGTGCGCCGGTGACCACTACACAAAAGATTGCAACAAAGCAAAAGAATTACCCGCAACGTGCGCCAACTGTAGCCAAAGCCACCCTGCAAATGCAACGGTATGTCCCGAGTACCAGCGTCGCCTGAAAATGGTGGAAAATAAGAGAAGCTTGCATAAAAGTCAAAGGTACTACAGGAATCGAAATCAAGAACTCTTCGACATCAATGACCGTCAACAATACCCGGATCTGCGAATCTCAGCGGGAAACAATGAAATGAGCCAAAGCAGACAACCAGAAGCACATCCACGCACACAACGTCAAACGAGTTTCCCCACTCCCGCCAGCAGTGCATGGAAACAGAAGAACAACAGCTATGCAACAGCGACTCGAGATAGGTCGCAAAACTTAGAAATAGACCCTCAAAACGCTAGGCAAAGTAACGTTACAGATTTCATAACTCTCACAAAGGAAATCAGAGAATTAAATGAAATATTCGATATAAGCAAAATGCTCAGAGCTGTGAGGGAATTCAAACAACGGATTGAAAAATGTAACTCCGCAGGGCAGCAATTCCAAGTTCTGCTAGACTTTTGCCAACAGCTTGATAATGACTGAATTAACAATATGCAGCTGGAATGCAAATGGAATCCGAAACAAAGTCGGAGAACTAATAAACTTTATTAACGCCAAAAACATAGACATAATGCTCATAAATGAAACTAGGTTAACGAACGACGTGCCTTTAAAAATAAAAAAATACAAATGTATCAGAAAGGATCAAGGTAACAGTGCAAGGGGTATTGCAATGTTAGTTAAAAACTCGATACCGCATAAAGAGATCGCATTAAACCCGGATATAACACTGGAAAACATATGTATAAAGATGGCCAGTAATGTTCATTTGATAACAGCCTATATGAGTCCGAACAAAGTTCTTAATGCCAAAGACCTAGATCTACTACTAGGTGTAGGTGAAAAAGTTATACTGGCGGGAGACTTAAACGCAAGGCACAGCGCATGGAACAGCCTACCTATCAACTCCAGAGGTAGAACGTTATTCAATTATACGCTAAAAAATAACTGCAATGTCCTATTCCCAGATGAACCTACACACTTCCCTGACAACGGCTCAAATCCTACAACCATAGATATAGCAGTAATCAAGAATATACGACTTCTCTCGAACGTGGAAGTAGTTAGCGAATTATCTTCTGACCATAACCCAATAATTTTTCAACTAGGATCACAAACTAAATGCAGTGAAAATAAAACAGGATACGACTACGACAATGCCGACTGGGAAAAATTTCGATCACTGACTAGCCAAAAAATCAAAATTAATAATAGCATAAACTCTCCCGAAGAGTTAGACAGCGTAATACAAAAGTATACCAATATAATCCAGTACTGCATCAAAGAAAGTGTCCCAATTAAAAGTATGCGGCAAGTCGATGATTATCTCCCAATGTATATATTAAACATGATCAAAGAAAAAAATAGACTCCGCAGACTATGGCAAACCACTAGAATAGTACAATACAAAAGAGAGCTAAAAATAAAACAAAATGCAATAAAAACAGAAATATTTAGATACAGAAACACAACATGGCAAAGAAAACTCGCAAAACTAAATACGCACGACAAATCGCTATGGCGTATGACCAAAATATTCAAAAAAGAATACTCTCCCATACCCACAATAGTCAAAAATGACCAAGAAGGAGTAACTAATATTGAGAAAGCAAACTTGCTAGCAGCACAGTTCGAGAAAGTACATGATGTAAACCTCACAGATAACTCTGATAGACAAAAGGATATTGTAAATCAAGTAAACCTATACCTATCCTCTCCGCCGAAAATGGACGATCAATATTACCTTACCTCAACACAAGAAGTACGCAAAATAATCACAGAGTTACCTTCCAAAAAAGCCCCGGGACTTGACAATATACAAAATATTATATTTAAAAATGTCTGTCGCAAAGCTCTGGTACAACTTACGTATATAATCAATAGCTCAATCAAACAACGACATTTTTCGAAGCATTGGAAAACCGGTAACATAATTCCAATCTATAAAGCAGGGAAAAATAAAACAGATCCAAGTAGCTATAGACCAATTAGCTTACTTCCTACGATGAGCAAAATACTAGAAAAAGTTATACACAGAAGACTAAATAAATATGAAACAGAAAATAACATTATTATAGATTATCAGTTTGGTTTTAGACAAGAGCATAATACCGTACAACAAGCAATCAGGATAGTGAATGACATTAGTATCAACTTCAACCTGAATAAAGTCACTGTGATGCTCTTATTGGATATTGAAAAGGCTTTCGACAGAGTTTGGATAGACGGTCTAATTTACAAGATGATACAGTACAAATATCCCGACATACTCATAAGATTTGTATCCTCATATTTAAGAAACCGAAACCTCGCAGTAACAGTGGAAGGTGAAACTTCTAGCAAGCGGAAAGTGAGAGCCGGAGTGCCGCAAGGATCGGTGCTCGGCCCTAAGCTTTTTAATATATACCTGAACGACATACCGACCTTCTCTAAAACAAAAATAGCTCTTTTTGCAGACGACACTGCAATATACACACACTCACATAATGCTATTATAGCATCCAAGCAAATACAAATACACATGAATATCCTAGAAAAATTCTACGAACTCTGGAAGATATCACTTAATGCAACCAAAACCGAGGTAATAATATTCAGTAAAAAGAACAACAAAAATAATAGAATCATCCAACCAATACAAGTATACGGGCACAAAACCACGCCGACGACATCCGTGCGATATCTAGGACTACATTTGGATAACAAATTAACATACAGAAACCACATTAATAGAGCACTCCAAAAAGTATACATGGTACAAAGAAAACTATATCCGCTATTATCCAAAGACTCTCAAGTCTCGCAAAAAAACAAAATAACCATCTATAAAATGATACTTCGACCTATATTTATGTATGCCTCGCCAGTATGGTGCAACGCTGCACAATCACATATTAAAAGACTGCAAGTCCTACAAAACAAGTACCTGAGATTAATCTTAAGGGAAGATAGATATGCTAGAATTAAAAACATGCACGAAAGAGTAAATATGCCCATGGTGGAAGACTACATAAAGCAAACAGCCGAACACTTCTATGCCAACCATCTAGGTGCAAACCCACTAACAAGGGATATCAATAAACTGAAAATCCATAATCTACCGTTTGACCTGAAACACAAACTTCCCCATCAAAAACTAAACATATTCCATCAATAAAAAAAAAAAAAAAAAAAAAAAAAAAAAAATGCAATAATACATCAGCGGCAAGTATAGTATATGCACAAGCGCACGCGTATCCATATATAAACACACAGATATATCTGAATTAATACTGATAAGACCACCACTACAATTATATAAGATAAACAATAAGATAACATACTATTACCATGTAATACGACTATATGATGCTACCATTATTACCATGTGATACGACTATGTGATGCTACTACTATTAAGTAAGATAAGCTTAAGGTAATATAGTTAACTAACGCGCCAAATCTAAAAGACAAGATCTAGTCCTGTAACTTCTCAATTTCCGCAAGCTGGTTTTTCAGTGTACCACTTTTCCAGCACAACAATCTAAAAAATCCCAAACATACCGCACGCGAATATCAACAACTAAATAGAAAAATCCAAAACTATGCCGAAAGGAATAGACATTAAGAGACACAAGTAGGTTAAGCTTAAATATTAAGCAGGCACTACGCTCATCTAAGATACTTTGTTATATATTTTTGTACGCTAGCTATAGCTAATGGAAAAGAATATACGCACTGTTAATAATAAAAAAAAAAAAAAAAAAAAAAAAAAAAAAAGTTCTCGTCCGATCACTGAAGTTAAGCAGCATTGGGCGCGGTCAGTACTTGGATGGGTGACCGCTTGGGAACACCGCGTGCCGTTGGCATTCCTTTTTGGGGTAAAACTTGTTTTCCTCCAACAACCTTTTAATTCATGATATTCGTATTCCGCAAGAAATTTTTGATTTCGTGCCCTCCCTTCAATATTTTGTTGAACGAAAGATAATGTTGACGCCTCTCCCTTCCCCCTCAATACCAAAAACTCCAAAAGTAAATTACGAATGGCGACTGTCGACTCGTGCCGATGGTCCGAATAGATGCAAAAATAGGCCCAGGGTCGGCATAGCATCGGCATTTTGAGACGATTCCCCCGTATGTCTGGAACAGGATAGCCGGCCAGTACTAAAGTTCTTTCCTCGTTGTCACGAGTAACATCGTGGCAACTAAAAAATATTCATAAAATGTCGCCAACGACCATACCACGCTGAATGCACCAGTTCTCGTCCGATCACTGAAGTTAAGCAGCATTGGGCGCGGTCAGTACTTGGATGGGTGACCGCTTGGGAACACCGCGTGCCGTTGGCATTCTTTTTTGGGGTAAAACTTATTTTCCTCCAACAACCTTTTAATTCATGATATTCGTATTCCGCAAGAAATTTTTGATTTCGTGTCCTCCCTTCAATATTTTTTTGAACGAAAGATAATGTTGACGCCTCTCCCTTCCCCCTCAATACCAAAAACTCCAAAAGTAAATTACGAATGGCGACTGTCGACTCGTGCCGATGGTCCGAATAGATGCAAAAATAGGCCCAGGGTCGGCATAGCATCGGCATTTTGAGATGATTCCCCCGTATGTCTGGAACAGGATAGCCGGCCAGTACTAAAGTTCTCTCCTCGTTGTCACGAGTAACATCGTGGCAACTAAACAATATTCATAAAATGTCGCCAACGACCATACCACGCTGAATGCACCAGTTCTCGTCCGATCACTGAAGTTAAGCAGCATTGGGCGCGGTCAGTACTTGGATGGGTGACCGCTTGGGAACACCGCGTGCCGTTGGCATTCCTTTTTGGGGTAAAACTTGTTTTCCTCCAAAAACCTTTTAATTCATGATATTCGTATTCCGCAAGAAATTTTTGATTTCGTGCCCTCCCTTCAATATTTTGTTGAACGAAAGATAATGTTGACGCCTCTCCCTTCCCCCTCAATACCAAAAACTCCAAAAGTAAATTACGAATGGCGACTGTCGACTCGTGCCGATGGTCCGAATAGATGCAAAAATAGGCCCAGGGTCGGCATAGCATCGGCATTTTGAGACGATTCCCCCGTATGTCTGGAACAGGATAGCCGGCCAGTACTAAAGTTCTTTCCTCGTTGTCACGAGTAACATCGTGGCAACTAAAAAATATTCATAAAATGTCGCCAACGACCATACCACGCTGAATGCACCAGTTCTCGTCCGATCACTGAAGTTAAGCAGCATTGGGCGCGGTCAGTACTTGGATGGGTGACCGCTTGGGAACACCGCGTGCCGTTGGCATTCTTTTTTGGGGTAAAACTTGTTTTCCTCCAACAACCTTTTAATTCATGATGTTCGTATTCCGCAAGAAATTTTTGATTTCGTGCCCTCCCTTCAATATTTTTTTGAACGAAAGATAATGTTGACGCCTCTCCCTTCCCCCTCAATACCAAAAACTCCAAAAGTAAATTACGAATGGCGACTGTCGACTCGTGCCGATGGTCCGAATAGATGCAAAAATAGGCCCAGGGTCGGCATAGCATCGGCATTTTGAGATGATTCCCCCGTATGTCTGGAACAGGATAGCCGGCCAGTACTAAAGTTCTCTCCTCGTTGTCACGAGTAACATCGTGGCAACTAAACAATATTCATAAAATGTCGCCAACGACCATACCACGCTGAATGCACCAGTTCTCGTCCGATCACTGAAGTTAAGCAGCATTGGGCGCGGTCAGTACTTGGATGGGTGACCGCTTGGGAACACCGCGTGCCGTTGGCATTCTTTTTTGGGGTAAAACTTATTTTCCTCCAACAACCTTTTAATTCATGATATTCGTATTCCGCAAGAAATTTTTGATTTCGTGTCCTCCCTTCAATATTTTTTTGAACGAAAGATAATGTTGACGCCTCTCCCTTCCCCCTCAATACCAAAAACTCCAAAAGTAAATTACGAATGGCGACTGTCGACTCGTGCCGATGGTCCGAATAGATGCAAAAATAGGCCCAGGGTCGGCATAGCATCGGCATTTTGAGATGATTCCCCCGTATGTCTGGAACAGGATAGCCGGCCAGTACTAAAGTTCTCTCCTCATTGTCACGAGTAACATCGTGGCAACTAAACAATATTCATAAAATGTCGCCAACGACCATACCACGCTGAATGCACCAGTTCTCGTCCGATCACTGAAGTTAAGCAGCATTGGGCGCGGTCAGTACTTGGATGGGTGACCGCTTGGGAACACCGCGTGCCGTTGGCATTCCTTTTTGGGGTAAAACTTGTTTTCCTCCAAAAACCTTTTAATTCATGATATTTGTATTCCGCAAGAAATTTTTGATTTCGTGCCCTCCCTTCAATATTTTGTTGAACGAAAGAAAATGTTAACGCTCCTCCCTTCTTCCACAATACCAAAAAGTCCAAAAGTAAATTACGAATGGCGACTGTCAACACGTGCCGATGGTCCGAATAGATGCAAAAATAGGCCCAGGGTCGGCATAGCATCGGCATTTTGAGATGATTCCCCCGTATGTCTGGAACAGGATAGCCGGCCAGTACTAAAGTTCTTTCCTCGTTGTCACGAGTAACATCGTGGCAACTAAAAAATATTCATAAAATGTCGCCAACGACCATACCACGCTGAATGCACCAGTTCTCGTCCGATCACTGAAGTTAAGCAGCATTGGGCGCGGTCAGTACTTGGATGGGTGACCGCTTGGGAACACCGCGTGCCGTTGGCATTCTTTTTTGGGGTAAAACTTATTTTCCTCCAACAACCTTTTAATTCATGATATTCGTATTCCGCAAGAAATTTTTGATTTCGTGTCCTCCCTTCAATATTTTTTTGAACGAAAGATAATGTTGACGCCTCTCCCTTCCCCCTCAATACCAAAAACTCCAAAAGTAAATTACGAATGGCGACTGTCGACTCGTGCCGATGGTCCGAATAGATGCAAAAATAGGCCCAGGGTCGGCATAGCATCGGCATTTTGAGATGATTCCCCCGTATGTCTGGAACAGGATAGCCGGCCAGTACTAAAGTTCTTTCCTCGTTGTCACGAGTAACATCGTGGCAACTAAAAAATATTCATAAAATGTCGCCAACGACCATACCACGCTGAATGCACCAGTTCTCGTCCAGTTCTCGTTCGGCACTTGCGGCGAGCGCACGTACAGTGTCACGATAACGTAAACACCGAACTCTTAAAATAGCCAACAGTTAACTGACTGGTAACTATAATACATAACTATTGAACTCACAGCAAAAAAGTGAAAGTGAATTTAGTGTAATTAAAATACAAAAAAAAGGACAAAGACAGATATATCGGAAAATAAAGATTTCCGAACATAATGATAAAAGTCAATACCAAGAAGGATTAGATGGAGAACCATCTGATACATTCAGCAATATCTTTACAACAAAGAAAAGAAAAATGGAACACCCAAATATGAGTGACAAAAGGATAAAGCAGAAGAAACAACAAACAGAATTAACAACAAAAAACAGATACTCACCATTATCAGTTGACGATAGTGAAGATGAAAACGAAAACATGGACACAAATGAAGCCGAAAAGCAATCATCGACGACAGGCCAAGAAATAAAGACAAACAGAAAAGTGAAAAAACCACCACCCTTAGTAATGCATGGAACAGTACAATCACACAAAAAATTACTGGAAGCACTGAACAGCATATTGCAAGACAAATATCATATAAAATATCATAAAGAATTCACGGAAATCTTCACTACTAATCAAGAAGATCATGGAAAATTAAAAAAATTCTGGCAACAGAAAAACTACGAATTCCACACATACAGTGATAAAAACACTAAAAAGAAAACATACGTAATAAAAGGGCTACACAAAGACACGGACACAGAAGAACTATTCAAAGAGCTGAAAACTAAGGGGTTTACAGCCTGTAGCATAAACCTCATGAAAAATACAAAACAGCCCATGTTCATGATAAGTATCTCAGATAATGTAAATATAAAAAACCTCACACAAGGAGTACCATATCTAGATCACACCAAAATAGAATGGGAAACATACATAAACAAAAGAAGAATCACGCAGTGTCATAGATGCCAACGATGGGGACACGCTACGAACAACTGCTTTGCACAACCAGCCTGTCTGAAATGTGCAGAAAACCACCTTACCAAAGACTGTAAAAAAGATCGAACAACGCCAGCCAAATGCGCAAATTGTGGGGAGGATCATCCGGCAAACGCCACATGCTGCATAGCATACAAATCAAGATTAGAAGTCGTCACATCAAGATCCAAATTGGCGACGAATAAAAACATCTCGATCATGAAACAACAAATCCCACCAACATTCGACAACCATCGGGAATTCCCGGGACTACCTAAGTCGAAGATACCCCCTAAGCCAACAACACAATCAACACAGAAATCATACTGGACGAAAAGTAGGACCACAACAGACCAAGAAATAGTAAGTCATAATACAGCACAAAGAGAACACGATATGACGCCAGGAGAATACGATATAAACAGAACTCGAAACGAACAGCTAGCAAGCAACCAAAGCAAAACCAACGGAAACCCTATGTCAGAACTGCTAATACTAACAAATGAAATCAAAGAACTTAATAATATATTTAATATACAAAAAATGATAAGATTAGTGAGAGAGTTAAAAAACCAGCTATCAAAATGTAAGACTGAAAACGAAAAGTTCCAAGTATTTTTACAGTACTGTGATAATCTTAATGATGAATAATATAATCATCTGTAGCTGGAATGCAAATGGCTTAAGAAACAGAGTCGGAGAACTAATTGAATTCCTGAATAGAGAGAATATTGACATTATGCTACTTAACGAAACTAGATACAATAATACACTTAAACTAAAGATAAAAAATTACAAAGTCATTAGAGCGGATAAAAGCAGTGCAGCAGGAGGAATTGCAATACTAATTAAGAAAGAAATACCTTTTAAAGAAGTACAAACAAGTAATAATGAATCACCTATAGAAAACCTATGTATCAAACTAGCCAGTAATCTACACATAATATGTGCGTATTGTAGCCTAAATGCAGAATTTACGAATAAACATATACAAACTCTCATGAGTGTAGGAAAGAAGATCATAGTTATGGGAGATCTTAACGCAAAACATAACACATGGAACTGCCAAAGAAATAACAAAAGAGGGAGAGTCCTCTATAATTACGTACAACATAACAATTGCACCATATTATTTCCGAATGAACCTACGCATCATCCCGAAAATGGTTCAACACCAACAACTATAGACATAACCATAAACAAAAATTGCAATCAAGCCTCAAACATACAGATTTCAAATGAACTTTCATCGGACCACCTCCCTATAATACTGACTCTGACAGGACAAATTAAAAACACAAACAATAGCATACAATATGACTATGACAAAGTAGACTGGGACCAATTCGAAAAGCTAACAAACGAACAAATAAACATAAATCCAACCATAGAAAATGCCGATAATATAGACAGAGAAGTACAAAGACTGACAAGCAAAATTCAATATTGCATCGAAAAACTAATACCCACAAAAACTCTACAACAGATACAGGACAGACTACCGGAACACATAACTAGAAGCATAACAGAAAGAAATAGAATTCGGAAATTATGGCAAAGGACACGAATAATAGAATACAAAGTACAAATGATCAGAAAAACTATGGAAATTAAATCTAAAATTGCAAAATATAGAAACGATAAGTGGACTCGGAAATTACAAAAACTTAACATTAATGACAACTCATTGTGGCGAATGACAAAAATATTTAAAAAAGAATACCACCCAGTCTCTACTCTTGTAAAAAACAACAAAGAAGCACTAACAGATAAAGACAAAGCTGAAATGCTTGCTTCACAATTTGAAGAAGTACACAAAATAGAACTAGAAAATAACACAAGAGAACAAAACTTGATTATAACTGAAGTAAATAATTTTATACATAATAATAGTAACACTGAGGATTGGTACCAATTTAGCACGACACCCAGAGAAATTATAAATATAATAAGACAACTTCCATCGCAGAAAGCACCTGGCATAGACAAAATACAGAATATAATCCTTAAGAATGTTGGAAAAAAGTAATAGTACAATTGACATATATAATAAACGCATGTATTAAATTTACGCACTTTCCAAAACAATGGAAAACGGGTAGAATTATTCCTATACTCAAACCAGGAAAGAACCATTCTGAACCAAGCAGTTATAGACCGATTAGTCTCCTATCGACCATGGCAAAACTAACAGAAAAGATAATACTTCAAAGACTTAATAAATTTGAAAGAAACAACAACATAATAATTGATAACCAATATGGATTTAGAGAAAAACACAATACGGTACAGCAAATAGCCCGGATAGCAAACGACACAATTATCAACTTCAACAAAAATAACGTAACGGTGTTATTATTATTAGACATCGAGAAAGCTTTTGACAGAGTGTGGACAGATGGTCTCATACACAAAATGATAAAATATAAATACCCAAGCACAATAGTGAAACTAATTAATTCATATCTAAAAGATCGACAACTGACTGTAGCCGTTAACGATATAACCTCAACGAAACGGAAAATAAGAGCTGGAGTTCCCCAGGGCTCGGTCTTAGGTCCTAAGCTCTTTAATGTATATCTCAACGATATACCACTATTTCAAAAAACACAGACAGCACTATTCGCAGACGATACAGCCATCTATGCACATTCATTCAGCGCAATAGTGGCAGCGAAACAAATACAAATACATTTAAATATTTTAGAAAAGTACTATACTCAATGGAAAATTTCCCTAAATGCTGCGAAAACTGAAGTACTAGTACTAGCGAGAAAATATCAAAATGTTAATATAATACAACCGATTAAAGTCTACGAACATAAAATAAAACCGACCACAATTGTAAAATATCTAGGAGTCTACATGGACGCAAAACTACAGTACAAAGAACACATAAAACAGGTGATAAGAAAAGCTTATATAGTTTTAATAAAACTTTATCCGCTCATGGTAAATAATTCGGCGTTATCACAATATAATAAACTATTGGTGTATAAAATGATAATCAGACCTATAATCATGTATGCAGCGCCGATATGGTGCAGCATAGCCAAAACAAACTTAAAACCACTACAAATATTCCAAAATAAGTGCTTAAGATTAGTATTATCAGAAAACAAATACGCTAAAATAAATGATATGCACAAAAAAACCAATCTCCTAATGATCGAAGACTATGCCAAAGAATTAGGGGAAAAATTTTATCATGATACCCAAACAAGCAATAATCCACTCACGAAGAATATAACACACATACGAAGTCAAAATGCACCCTACCACATTAAACACAAATTAACATATCAAAAACTAAATATATTCAGTCAACCAAACTGAAATTGGTCAAAATCACTAAAAATCACAAATACAATAGACCATATTGTAAAGTACAAATCCCAATCATAGGTTTTTTAAAATTAATTTTTCCTATACACAAGCCAAAAATCAATAGACACAACACAACGAACAATTATCATACTTGCAAACAACCAAAAATGTAAACAATAACACTGTACTGTAATCTAAAATAACATTAGGTTAAGTCTATTAAGTTAGACAGGTACTAGAGTAAAATAGACATAAGCTATTAAAGTATATTTTTGTATAAATTTAATGTGCGGAAATGTATACATTTTATATAAACGTTAATAAAATAAAAAAAAAAAAAAAGTTCTCGTCCGATCACTAAAGTTAAGCAGCATTGGGCGCGGTCAGTACTTGGATGGGTGACCGCTTGGGAACACCGCGTGCCGTTGGCATTCTTTTTTGGGGTAAAACTTGTTTTCCTCCAACAACCTTTTAATTCATGATATTCGTATTCCGCAAGAAATTTTTGATTTCGTGCCCTCCCTTCAATATTTTTTTGAACGAAAGATAATGTTGACGCCTCTCCCTTCCCCCTCAATACCAAAAACTCCAAAAGTAAATTACGAATGGCGACTGTCGACCTCGTGCCGATGGTCCGAATAAATGCAAAAATAGGCCCAGGGTCGGCATAGCATCGGCATTTTGAGATGATTCCCCCGTATGTCTGGAACAGGATAGCCGGCCAGTACTAAAGTTCTTTCCTCGTTGCCACGGGTAACATCGTGGCAACTAAAAAATATTCATAAACTATCGCCAACGACCATACCACGCTGAATGCACCAGTTCTCGTCCGATCACTGAAGTTAAGCAGCATTGGGCGCGGTCAGTACTTGGATGGGTGACCGCTTGGGAACACCGCGTGCCGTTGGCATTCCTTTTTGGGGTAAAACTTGTTTTCCTCCAAAAACCTTTTAATTCATGATATTCGTATTCCGCAAGAAATTTTTGATTTCGTGCCCTCCCTTCAATATTTTGTTGAACGAAAGAAAATGTTGACGCCCCTCCCTTCCCCCTCAATACCAAAAACTCCAAAAGTAAATTACGAATGGCGACTGTCGACTCGTGCCGATGGTCCGAATAGATGCAAAAATAGGCCCAGGGTCGGCATAGCATCGGCATTTTGAGATGATTCCCCCGTATGTCTGGAACAGGATAGCCGGCCAGTACTAAAGTTCTTTCCTCGTTGTCACGAGTAACATCGTGGCAACTAAAAAATATTCATAAAATGTCGCCAACGACCATACCACGCTGAATGCACCAGTTCTCGTCCGATCACTGAAGTTAAGCAGCATTGGGCGCGGTCAGTACTTGGATGGGTGACCGCTTGGGAACACCGCGTGCCGTTGGCATTCCTTTTTGGGGTAAAACTTGTTTTCCTCCAAAAACCTTTTAATTCATGATATTCGTATTCCGCAAGAAATTTTTTATTTCGTGCCCTCCCTTCAATATTTTGTTGAACGAAAGAAAATGTTAACGCCCCTCCCTTCTTCCACAATACCAAAAACTCCAAAAGTAAATTACGAATGGCGACTGTCAACACGTGCCGATGGTCCGAATAGATGCAAAAATAGGCCCAGGGTCGGCATAGCATCGGCATTTTGAGATGATTCCCCCGTATGTCTGGAACAGGATAGCCGGCCAGTACTAAAGTTCTTTCCTCGTTGTCACGAGTAACATCGTGGCAACTAAAAAATATTCATAAAATGTCGCCAACGACCATACCACGCTGAATGCACCAGTTCTCGTCCGATCACTGAAGTTAAGCAGCATTGGGCGCGGTCAGTACTTGGATGGGTGACCGCTTGGGAACACCGCGTGCCGTTGGCATTCCTTTTTGGGGTAAAACTTGTTTTCCTCCAACAACCTTTTAATTCATGATATTCGTATTCCGCAAGAAATTTTTGATTTCGTGCCCTCCCTTCAATATTTTTTTGAACGAAAGAAAATGTTGACACCTCTCCCTTCCCCCTTAATACCAAAAACTCCAAAAATAAATTACGAATGGTGACTGTCGGCACCTGCCGATGGTCGGAATACCTGCAAAAATAGGCCCAGGATCGGCATAGCATCGGCATTTTGAGATGATTCCGCTGTACGCCTGTGTTACGTATTGGCCGACATTCAAGGCCCAGTCAATTTTCAAAACTCAGTAATGATCAAACGTAGGCGGCATATGTTCTCTAGTCGGTAAAAGGGCGCTCTGCGTAGTTACCCCTACTATCGACATACGCGATAATTCCGTCTAGTAAGTAAATAGTACGTCTTAACCTAGCACGAAGAGATGGTAGGGAAAACCCAGCCTATCACAGGAACTTTCCAACCCTCTCCTAAGGGAAAACCAAAACTCCACCCTAAACAAAATCCCTTCCACCCAAAATAGACCACATATGAAAAGGACGCTCTTACCCAAATTACACAGATATAATTACGCAACTCGAGTTCTCATTAAGTATCAGATACGACACTCTCTGTCAAACGTCTCGTCCGACGTTCAGTTCATTTAAACTAACAGAAACTAAGTGTTATTCTCTATCATTTATTCAGTACAAATAAACTCAATCATTAACTATTATCCATCGTGTTGTTCTCTTAAACTGCGCATAGCAGGGGTCGAATTTCATAACGACCGTCCGAACCTCCGAATCTCCGAATTTCCGAATCTCAGCTCGATCAGAATATCCATTCATTCCGATCACACTGAGCATACGTCCAAATCTCGCGATAACGAAGTGTACGTCCAAATCAGCATCGAGAACGTAACACCTCGAAAAGGATAGTCGACCAGTACTAAAGTTCTTTCCTCATTGTCACGGGTAACATCGTGGCAACTAAAAAATATTCATAAACTGTCGCCAACGGTCATACCACGCCGAATGCAACAGTTCTCGTTGAGTTCTCGTCCGACACGCGACGACTGTGGACATACAGGTGACAAATCCACTTTCCCCACTTATTCAAATTCGAATAATAACTCGCGAGTTATAAGAAAGAGACGTAAGAAAAATCTTTCATCTAAAGCCTCCAGTGATGTAATGTCACAGATAATCAACTTACAAAACTGTGCAGATATTGAAAAAAACAAGGATGTGATAAATAACAGTATGCTCTATGAGCAAGCAAAGTCGAAAATAAATACTCTTGTCTGTATGTCGCCTAGCAAACAAATGGTGGACCAGATCGGTGAACAAAGCAATAGCGCTGATACGCCAAGCCCTTGTGCCAAACGTAAACACAAACAGAAAGACGCGAAGCGTATAAAGCTTAACCCTAAGCCCAACTTCAAGGTTAAAAGACACACCACGCCAGCTACAGGTTCTAACGTCGATGATTCATTGTCATCGTTTGATATGGAAAATGAATCACCACCCGTACAGCCGGAATGGCTTCCGGGCAAAAATGAGAACCTTCGTCGTGAGAATCAGGAACACAAACAGCAAGTCTCAAAACTCAATGAAATTGTAGGAAAAATTATCAAGTTTGATACGCCGACTGAAAAGAATGAGTCTAAACTCGTATCATCGGGCCCAATGAACAATAGATTCAAAATTTCGAAATACTTACCAGCTCAGACAACAATGAAACATCATGGCTAACCAATAGAGCATCATTAACGCTCGACAGTAATAGCATCGACTTTATCGCTCAACTGAAAAAAAAGAACAGCGTTGTCAATGATAACGGTCCAGTGAGGAAAAACAACAGCACGAACGAGAATGGCCCGTCGCCGGTAGAAGGCACATCAAAATCGACGGACCAACAGGGTACGCAGTTCGGAAATTCAGGACACCGAAGATCCGTGAAACCACCGCCAATCTATATTGCTCACCGAAAACCGAAAGATACGATAAAGATGTGCACAGATCACCTAAAAATCAATGCGTTTCATACGAAAAACCTGACGTCTGGTAATCATGTAATATATGTGCATAACACGGACGACTATAAAAGAGTAAAAAATGCTCTTGAACAAGCAGACACTAAATATTACACATACACTTTGAAAAACGAAAAAAACAATGTTTTCTACTCAAAGGTCTGAACAACAGCTATAGTCCAGATGAAATCCTAGCCGAATTAATTAAATTAAACACTCTCGAAATTGAATACGTAAAAGTACAGAAATTTTCGACTATACATTCGCGCAAGAACAATATTAACCTACCGATATTCTTAGTTCAATTATCTCCCAACAGTTAAGCCACCAAGCTTTACTCAATAAAATATGTAGCATACCAATCAGTCCGTTGGGAAAAAATGAGAAAAAGACAATCGATTCAATGCTCGCGATGCCAACGACTTGGACATGCAGCACTAAACTGCAAAATGCAATACCGTTGTATGAAATGCAATGAAGATTATGCACCAGGTCAGTGCAGTATCCCGAAAGGTGAACATACTGATAAACAAAACATTTTTTGTATAAATTGTAATAGTTACGGACATCCTGCCTCCTTCGGGGGTGTCAAAAATTATAGAATATAAACAAAAAACGAAAGAAAAACACGCACATCAAAAAGCATTAAAAATGAAAAAATTCAAGCTATAGATCGGCGTATACAACCAAACAAAAGTTACGCCAGCGGTGAAAAAAATTATAATACAGATCAATCACCTTATGATATTCGTTCACATGACGAATCTCAGACAACTCCTCAATTCCTAATAATAAGACACCAAAATAACATAATACCTTCTACTCGAAATCAATAGCCGAGGAAATAAGAAAAGCGTTATCCGATACACTATCGCAACAATTAGTCGATATAAAAACGAGATCTTGAAAAATACGAAACGAATAGATTGAATCTGCTCGGCACAAAATCCCAACTTAAGGTTGTTGTGTGGTTTAGCCATCGGGGGTGAAGCATGAGGGGGGTGCCCTATGCTTATGCACAGAACCGATGAATTGTTACCAACTGCTTGTCGTCAAATTATCGTCGTATTTAATATCATTTTTCAAGGAAAAAAATCCACATCAGTTTAAAAGACTATGCATTTTTGACAAAGTGATGGTTACAGGAATTATTTCTATTAGTTTATGGCATTATTTTCGATAATTCATTTGAGATTAATTTATTATTGGAAGACGAACTGGCAACAACGTAAATTATGACCCTCGATAATTGCTGTCGCACAGCAGTGTCGCACAGCTGTCATAAATCCACTCCGTTCTTAACCGTAAAATCGAAGTTCTGTTTATCAACCATGAATATAGGTCCCGGGAAAAAATTCTTTCTTGGAAAGGGTCGCTAAGGTAGGGAGTACTTGTGACATCTACGGTGTTGTCATGTTTCCGAAGCCTTATATATTGTATGCTCAATTTTTGGGAAAATTCGCGATTATAATCATCAATAACGTTGAATCGGTACTGTAAATTATTATTTTCAAAGCACCAAAAGTTAGTCCGATATTTCATTTAACCGTACCAGTTTTTTTAACTCCGTGCCATCGTTTTCTCGGCATATATATATAATATACTGAAAAATGTTCGAAAAATTCCCATAGACATACATAATGTGATGAGCACACCAAATGCTCCAAGTTTGCGAATTTTTTTTCTAAATAACTGTACTGTGGATTGTTTTGAAATTTGACAGGTTGATTAGTATATGGATCATGAACGTTCATACAAAATTTCATTTCAGTGACACCGTTTCAACCTAACCCCACAACAACCTTAAGGAATGTCTTCTATTAAACTGAATAATCTACAAATAATATCGATCAATGTCAATTCATTGATACAAAACCAACGCAGAGATAATCTTTTAAATTTAACAAAAAAATATAATCCTGAGATTCTGTTAGTGAATGAAACTAAACTATCTGAAAAATATAAAATAAGCTTCGCAAATTACACATTTTTGAGAACCGATCGACCGAATAGCAAACTAGGAGGTGGAACCGCCATTTTAATTAAGAAACCCTTAAAATTTAGACGTATCGAGATACCGCAACTCTCCAACTCATCAATATTAGAAACTTCAATCATCAAATTTTCGTTACCACGGCAAAACAATCTCTTTATAATTGCAGCTTATGCTCCTGGCAACAATAAAAAAATATTCCACAAAGAATTTCAACGAGTTTGCGATGTATTACAGTTGAGTAGACCAGAGAACTACTACATTTTGGCCGGTGACTTAAATGCAAAACATGCCGAATGGAAAAACCCGGTAAATAACCCGAGAGGAGTATATCTATATAAATGGTTGGATGAAAACAAAATTGAATACAAGGCGAAAATCTATAGTTCCAACCTTCCCTCCTGCCCCAAGGGTAATTCTTATCTCGACATATGCATAGCGGACTGTAGGCTCCAGCTATTCTCAACTATAAACAATAATGAAACTGAAACGATTCCTTATGATAGTGATCATAATGCCATTAGGATAAATATACGTAACATGAGCAATTGGCCGTTAGAAATTGAAATGATGAAAGAAAGAGACGTATTTATGCTACACAAGGTGAATTGGAACAAATTCAAACAACTCCTAAACGCAAACAACAACACCACAGTTCCAAACGATCGAAATCGCAAGAACGAAGAAATAGAACACTACATACAGACGCTAAATGCTGAAATAATAGAAGCCCTCAACAAAGCAGTTCCAAAACGAAAAAATTTCAACACTACCGATTGTTACCGAAATAACGTAATAGCACGAGTTCAAAAACAAAAGAGCTACTTATTAACCCGTATACATTGTTACGTTTTTTCTCTCTCAGGTTAAGTAGTATTCCAATCTTCCCGATACTTTTATACCCCTACACTCGTAACCCGCCCGATGCGGTGAGACAAAAAACACGGACAACCACGAGATTTAGTTTTTCTTTTCTTGCACGGCTAGCTAACTGCAAAGGGTTGGCTCGTGGAAGCCGGGTTACAAAAATTTCAATGTTTTAGTGCACGGGGCAACCATCACAAAACCCCTTATTGACATCGCTAATCTTTTTAATTCCCTATTCCCTCACCAAAGTTAACACCGACCGGCTCGGTAAATCCTTCACAAATTAAACACCAAGAAAAGTCCAAACTTACCTTTCGCTGAATCGGCGAAACAGCGCGGTCCTCTGTCCGTCGTACTCAAGTTCTCAAGTTCTCTTAGTCAAGTAATGCGCAACTGCCCTCGACTACCAATCCTTCTTTCTTTCTAAGTACTATGCGACTGTCTCCTAAGACTGCTGAATTCTCTCTAATTTTCATAAGGCGTTTGCTCTCAGCAACGCTTGGACTCTCTCGCTGTCTTGCTCTACGGTGACGAACGTAGCCTCTCCCTTTGTCGTAGTTCGACAGGCGCTACTCTCCTATCGGTTCGGGTAGATTCGGGAGTGCGCGGTTAGAGCTAGCGTTCGTGCTCGATTTCGGTTGTCCGAGTCCTGCTGCCCTCTTTCGTCGAGTTTTTATTTGCTCGCGTGTACATGAAATAATTATAAATCATGGATTAGACAGCGCACCATAGGCTACTGTCCAACCAAGATCGGAACGGATTTTTGCGCGTGAGACAGTCTGTAGGTGGCGAGTTTTATGAATAACCGAAACGT